>CM063187.1:46027500-47227500 GCA_031835075.1 Saguinus oedipus | reverse complement strand
AATCCCCGACTAATGCCTAACACTTAGTGGGTACTCACCCTGCCCCTACTTACTTTGTTTTATAGGAATTAGAAGGAGCCCTAACAAAAAGCCAGTCTAAACGTCTCATATTAAATTTGGAAAGACCAAGGCCCAGCCCTTCATTTGTTTGACTAGTGTGCAGGGATGTAAGAGTAAGAGCTCCCCCAGCCAGATGCAGTGGCTCACACCTGTAATCCTAGCACTTTGGGAGGCCAAGGCGGGTAGATCACAAGGTCAGGAGTTAAAGACCAGCCTGGCCAACATAGTGAAACTCCGTCTCTACGAAAAATACAAAATAATTAGCCAGGTGTGTTGGCATGTGCCTGTAATCCCAGCTACTCAGGAGGCTGAAGTGGGAGAATCACTTGAACCCAGGAGGCGGAGGTGGTTGCAGTGAGCCGCGACCACACCATTGTATTCTAGCCTGGGTGACAGGGTGAGACTCCATCTCAAAAAAAAAAAAAAAAAAAAAAAGAGTAAAAGCTCCCCCAACAAAAATAATTTTTAAAATATTTAAAATGAGCTCCACAAAAGTGGGACAAAGTAGGGGACAGTCCCAAGAGGTGGTATAAAGGTTGACAGATAAGCTCCAGTTTTTGAAGCAGAAAGACTGGTATTCAAATCCTAGCTCCACCACTTGCTGTGTGACTTTGGGCAACTGCTTTCAGTTCTCTGAGCCTGTTTTTTCCTCATTTACAAAATGGAGGTGGCTAGGAAAACCCTGATCTTGTCTGGAAGGGGTTTAGTATAGTACCTGGTACATAGGGAGTGTTCATGAAATGTGAGTTCAAGTAAGTGAGTGGACAGTCATTTGTCAGAATGATTTTAGGGGTCGGAGGTGTTGGAGAATGAGGTCTATTTTTGCTTGACCAACATCCAATCCCCACCTTTCTGTTAACAGTACCTCAATTTTTCTTTGAGCCACCATTTCTCCTCCACTCTCAGTCCATGTGGTTGAGAGAGGCTGACCTTATCTTCCCCTTTCAGTAGGGAGCACAGAACCAAGGTCCTGCCAAGAATAGTCATAGTGATTGGTTCAGAGTTGGGGCTAGGTTTGGCCAATCAGACCCAGTCAATCTTAGAAAGAGGCTTTCCCTTCTGGGTATATGGAGTTGAAAAGATATGGACCTGGAGCTGCTGGGAACCATCTTGCCTTTCTAAAGGGAGAATCTGTGGCCGGGCATGATGGCTCACACCTGTAATCCCACCATTTTGGGAGGTCGAGGCAGGCAGATCATTTGAGGTCAGAAGTTCGAGACCAGCCTGAGCAACCTGGTGAAACCCCCATCTCTACTAAAAATACAAGAAAATTAGCCAGGCATGGTGGCACACGCCTGTAATCTCAGCTACTCAGAAGGGCAAGGTAGGGGAATCGGCTACTCAGGAGGCGGAAGTTGCAGTGAGCCAACATCGTGCCACTGCACTCCAGCCTGGGTGACAGAGTGAGACTCCATCTCAAACAAACAAACGAACAAACAGTAAGTAAAATAAATAAATAAAACAAAGGGAGAACTTGTTTGAGACAGAACCCAACACAGACAATAGCAGAGGCCAGAGACGGAGATCCCTGGCAACATCATTTAACCTCCATCCTGGAGCCAGCCAAGGCTGATACCCCTGAGTTTTTTTGTTAAATGATCCAATAAATCCCTTTTTATGCTTAAGCCAGTTTTTGCTGGGTTTCTGTTAATTGCAACTTAGAGTCTTTATCAATACAAGGACCCCCACGTCTGGAAAGGGGTGGGAAAGAATGAATTGTCGGCAACTCTAAAACTCCAGGAGGATGGGCAGTGGGATAGGCCTTCTTCATTTTCTTCATGTTGCTCCTTCTGAGCACAGTATCTAGGTAGAGAACCTGAAGAAAGCACACAGTCCTTGTCTTACCATGTTCCGATTTAAAATTTTTTGACTTTATGATGGTGTGAAAGCCATACAAATTCAGTAGAAACCATGTTTCTCTTACCATGTTGGACAGCACCAGTGGGCCACACCTCCCAATCAGCCATGCTCTTTTCTTTTTAGACCGAGTCTCACTCTCTCACCCAGGCTGCGGTGCAGTGGTGCAATCTTGGCTCACCGCAACCTCTGCCTCCCGGGTTCAAGTGATTCTCCTGCTTCAGCTTCCCAAGTAGCTGGGATTACAGGCATGCATCACCATGCCTGGCTAATTTTTGTATCTTTTGTAGAGACGGGGTTTCGCCCTGTTGGCCAGGCTGGTCTTGAACTCCTGACATCAAATGATCAGCTCGCCTTGGCCTCCCCAAGTGCTGAGATTACAGGCATTAGCCACCAGCCATACATTTTTCACATACCATATTTTCAATTTAGGATGGGTTTATCAGGACATAACCCTGTAAATGCTTAATTTTGGAACTAATGAAGAGATAGTCGGATGGAAAGTTATTGGGGGAAATGGTAGGGGTTAACGTGAACTTTGGCCTTATTTTTTCTTTATCCTAACTTTAGAGGGAGGGAGAAATCTGATCCAACCCTCAAACTGCTGTGAAAATCCCCTCTAAGCTCAGGGGCAGTGGCTCATGCCTGTAATCCCAGCACTTTGGAAGGCTGAGGTAGGCGGATCACGAGGTCAGGAGATCAAGATCATCCTGGCCAACACAGTGAAACCCTGACTCCACTAAAAATACAAAAAAATTAGCTGGCCGTGCTGGCACATGCCTATAATCCCAGCTACTTTGGAGGCTGAGGCAGGAGAATCACCTGAACCTGGGAGGAAGAGGTTGCAGTGAGCCGAGACTGTGCCACTGCACTCCAGCTTGGGCAACAGAGTGAGACTTCGTCTCAAAAATGAAAAAAAGAAAATCGCCTCTATAAGATTCCTTACACTTGACTTGGTAGGTGCTTGATGGATGAATGAATGTGTGAATAAAAGAAAGGAAATAAAGATATGGTGGCTCACATCTGTAATCCCAGCAATTTTGGAGGCTGAGGCAGGAAGATCACTTGAGCCTAGGAATTTGAGACAAGCGTAGGCAACATAGTGAGACCTTGTCTACAATTTTATTTTTGAGACAGAGTTTCCCTCTTGTCACCCAGGCTGAAGTGCAATGGTGCAATCTCGGCTCACTGCAACCTCCGCCTCCTGTGTTCAAGTGATTCTCCTGCCTGAGCCTCTCAAGTAGCTGGGATTACAGGCATCTGCCACCATGCCCTGCAAATTTTTGTATTTTTAGTAGAGATGGGGTTTCACCATGTTGGCCAGGCTGGTTTCAAACTCCGGACCTCAGGTGATCCACCTGCCTTGGCCTTCCAAAGTGCTGGGATTACAGGCATGAGCCATCATACCCAGCCAAAAAAAAGTTTTTTTTAATTAGTTGGGCATAGTGGTGTGTGTGTATGGTCCTGCATACTTGGGAGGTTGACATGGGAGGATTGCTTCAGCCTGGGAGGTCAAAGCTGCAGTGAACTGTGATCGTATCACTGCACTCCAGCCTGGGCAACAGAGCAAGATCCTGTCTAAAAGAAAAAGAGCCAGGCGCAATGGCTCATGCCTGTAACTTCAGCACTTTGGGAGGCTGGGTGGATCACTGGAGCCCAGGAGTTTCAGACCAGCCTTGGCAACATGGCAAAAACCCATCTCTACAGAAAATACAAAAATTAGCCAGGCATAGTGGTGCACGCCTATGGTCCCAGCTACTAGGGGGCTGAGGCAAGAAGATTGAGCCCAGGAGGTCGAGGCTGTAGTGGGCTGGGATTGCACCACTGCATTCTAGCCTGAATGACAGAGGAAGACCTTGTCTCAAAAAAAAAAAAAAAAAAAAAAAAAAAAAAGGGAAAGAGGCCAGGCTCAGTGACTGTGGAAGGCCGAGGTCTGAGGTCAGGCCTCGAGGTCAGGAGTTTGAGACCAGCCTAACCAACATGATGAAGCCCTTTCTCTACTGAAAATACAAAACTATCCGGGTGTGGTAGCACATGCCAGCAGCTTTGATCTCCCAGGCTGAAGGCCAGCTACTTGGGAGGCTGAGGCAGAAGAACTGCTTGAACCCAGGAGGTAGAGGTTGCAGTGAGCCGAGATCATGCCATTACACTTCAGCCTGGGAAACAAGAGTGAAACTGGGTCTCAAAAGAAAAAAAAGAAAGAAGAAAAGACATTCAGAATGTCAGTTGGGCGTGGTGGCTTGTAATCCCAGCACCTTGGGAGGCCAAGATAGGAGAATCACTTGAGGCCAGAAGTTCAGGACTAGTCTGAGCAACACAGCAAGACCCTGTCTCTACAATAAACAGAGAAACTGGCTAGGTGTGGTGGCATGTGCCTGTAATCCTAGCTGTTCAGAAGGCTGATGCAGGAGGATCAAGTCCAGGCTCAAACCCAGGAGTCTGAGGCTGTAGTGAGCTATGACTGCACCACTGCCTTCTAGCATGGGCAACAGAGTGAGACCCTAGCTCTGAAAACAAACGAACTCAGAATGTCACAGGCTGCAAGGACCTTAGAAGTTATCTTTGCCCTAAAAATTAAAAAAGTAAAATAGAAAAAAACAAATGGTGGCTTATGCCTGTAATCCCAGCTCTTTGGGAGGCTGAGGCAGGCAGACTGCTTGAAGCCAGGAGTTCAAGACTAGTCTGGGCTACATGGGAAAACCCTATCTTTACAAAAAATACAAAAATAAGGCCGGGCGCGGTGGCTCAAGCCTGTAATCCCAGCACTTTGGGAGGCCGAGGCGGGTGGATCACAAGGTCAAGATATCGAGACCATCCTCGTCAACATGGTGAAACCCCGTCTCTACTAAAGATACAAAAAATTAGCTGGGCACGGTGGTGTGTGCCTGTAATCCCAGCTACTCAGGAGGCTGAGGCAGGAGAATTGCCTGAACCCAGGAGGCGGAGGTTGCGGTGAGCCGAGATCGCACCATTGCACTCCAGCCTGGGTAACAAGAGTGAAACTCTGTCTCAAAAAAAAAAAAAAAAATACAAAAACTAGCCAGGCATGGAGGTGTGCACCTGCAGTCCCAGCTACTCGGGAGGCTGAGGCAGATTAATCGCTTGAGTTTGGGAGGCGGAGGTTGCAGTGAGCTCAGATCGCACCATTGCACTGGAGCCTGGGAAACAGGAGCGAAACCCTATCTCAAAAATAAATAAATAAATAAATAAATAAATAAGCAATGATCTTTGCCGATCACCTCAGGGTACTCTCATCCAGAAAATGGCAGGAGTCTTAGCACACACTTCCTCATGGGGTTGTTGTATGGATTAACAGTTATCATACGAACGAGGTTTAGCAGAGTCTAGCAAACGGTAAATGATCAGCGAATGTTTTTGTTATAATTATTCAATGAAAGTGGCTAGGGCTATAAGGGAGATGGGGCAAGCTCTTACCTCTCATTGGGATCCAGTGAACTAGCTCTGGGCTGTTCAGAGGAACATAAGTATCTGCTGGAACCCAACATCTGCAAAGAGGGAAAAAGAATGATTAATGACCTCTGGGATTGCAGGAAGGATGGGCAGGAAGCCTGATGGGCACCCTTCATTTTCCCTACAATGCTCCTTTGAGCATCCAGAGATCCCAAAATATAGAGTCCCCAACCCCAATAAATTATGGGCCCAGAGACCCAAATTAAATTGCTAAACCTTGGCCAGATGTGGTGGCTCGCGCCTGTAAACCCAGCATTTTGGGAGGCTGAGGCAGGCAAATCACTTGAGGTCAGGAATTTGAGACCAGTCTGGCCAACATGGTGAAATGCTGATTTTACTAAAAATACAAAAATTAGCCAGGCATGGTGGTGCATGCCTGTAATCCCAGCTACTCAGGAGGCTGAGGCCTGGGAGGCTGAGGCAGGAGAATCACTTGAACCCAGGAGGCGGAAGTTGCAGTGAGTTGGGAATGATCCACTGCACTCCAGCCTAGGTAACAGAACGAGACTGTCTGAAAACAAAACAACAACAACAACAAAAAAGGCCAGGCGCGGTGGCTCACGCCTGTAATCCCAGCACTTTGGGAGGCTGAGGCGGGTGGATCATGAGGTCAAGAGATCGAGACCGTCCTGGTCAACATGGTGAAACCCCATCTGTACTAAAAATACAAAAAAAAAAAAATTAGCTGGGCATGGTGGTGCGTGCCTGTAATCCCAGCTACTCAGGAGGCTGAGGCAGGAGAACTGCCTAAATCCAGGAGGCGGAGGTTGCGGTGAGCCGAGATCGCACCATTGCACTCCAGCCTGGGTAACAAGAGCAAAACTCCATCTCAAAAAAAAAAAAAAAAAAGAAAATACAAAAATTAGCTGTGTGTGGTGGCACATGTATGTAGTCCCAGCTACTCAGGAGGCTGAGACAGGGGAATCACTTAAACCTGAGAGGCAGAGGCTGCAGTGAGCCACGATCACGCCACTGCACTCCAGCCTGCGTGACACAGAGGGAGACTCCATCTCAAAAAAAAGGAAAAAATAAAAAAAACTTTAGAGTCCCAAAATGAGGACCTAAATCTTCACTTTGGAGACCTCCCAAAGCCAGGCACAGTGGCTCATCCCTGTAATCCTAGCACTTTGGGATACCAAGGCAGGAGGACTGCTTGATCTCAGGAGTTTGAGACCAGCCAGGCAATAAGGCAAAACTCCACCTCTACCAAAAAAAACAAAAAAATTACCTGGGCTTAGTGGCATATGCTTGTAGTCCCAGCTACTTGGGAGGCTGAGGTGGGAGGACTGTTTGAGCCCAGGAGGTCAAGGCTGCAGTGAGCTAAAATCACACCACTGCACTCCAGCCTGGGTGACAGTGTGAGACCTTGTCTCAAAAACAAACAAAAGAAGGAGCCCTCCCAAACCTACAAACCCTAAACTCTAATACTGAGATACTCCAGACCCCCCAAACTGTCAACTTCTGATCTCCAAATATGATCGTAATACTGAGATTACAGACCACAAGCCATACACCACTACGAACCCATATCCTAAGATAAGAAATCCAGGCCCCTACAAAGTAAACCTCACTCCCCCACATTGGCCTCTAAATTCCCAAACTGTCCCTCAAATTATGATCCCAACTCTAAAACTGAGATCTCGAATGTGAGTCCTACTCTGAGACCCCAGACCCTAAAACTGGAGCCCCCAAATTGGCCTCTAAATCCCCAAACTGTCCCTCAAATTATGATCCCAACTCTAAAACTGAGATCTCGAATGTGAGTCCTACTCTGAGACCCCAGACCCTAAAACTGGAGCCCCCAAATTGGCCTCTAAATCCCCAAACTGTCCCTCAAATTATGATCCCAACTCTAAAACTGAGATCTCGAATGTGAGTCCTACTCTGAGACCCCAGACCCTAAAACTGGAGCCCCCAAATTGGCCTCTAAATTCCCAAACTGTCCCTCAAATTATGATCCCAACTCTAAAACTGAGATCTCGAATGTGAGTCCTACTCTGAGACCCCAGACCCTAAAACTGGAGCCCCCAAATTGGCCTCTAAATCCCCAAACTGTCCCTCAAATTATGATCCCAACTCTAAAACTGAGATCTCGAATGTGAGTCCTACTCTGAGACCCCAGACCCTAAAACTGGAGCCCCCAAATTGGCCTCTAAATCCCCAAACTGTCCCTCAAATTATGATCCCAACTCTAAAACTGAGATCTCGAATGTGAGTCCTACTCTGAGACCCCAGACCCTAAAACTGGAGCTCCCATACTCAATGTGGGGACTCCAGGCCCTAAAACGTCCTTCTCAAAGACCCGAACTGCGACTCCAGACTGTACATTGGGGATTTAGGCCCTAAATCTATACTGAGGCTTCAATTGCCCCAAATCAGGCTCCAGACTCTTAAAATGCTATATCATAAGTCAGAACTAAGACTTCCAGATCTCCAAATTGGGATATCTGGATTCCAAGGAGAAAGTTCCCAATCACAAAACCCAAGCCCTTCAGATTCCAGAACTAGTCACCCCTAGACACAAATCCCGAGACCCCAGCTCGGAACTCGAGAGCCCAGATCACCAACACAAACAGTCTTCCGTTGCCCAAACTCCAGCCTCCATACCCGGCTTCAAACCCAAACTCCTCCAACCGTGACCCTACACCCAGAGCATGTTCTGTTCCCCTGAGCTCCCCCCGAGGTAGGCTTCTGTGAGGATCCCGGGTTCCCCTAAGCCCAGCTAGCTCCGGGGGTCCCCCGTGCCCCATGCCCCATTCCCCTCAGCAACCAGCACCCGCCTCAGGGCGTGCAAAATGGCGTGAGGCTGCCGACCCTTCTGGTTTCTCCAGGCCCCACTCTCGGAAGCCCGATCAGACAGCGTCTCAAGCAGGTCCCGGGAAGCTGACCGCGGGCGCGCGGGGGTCCCAGCCGGTCTCGGACACCAAGTTCCCAACTCGGACTTGGGGGGTTGGGTGCGAATCCTCCCAGTGCGAGGATCCTGCGCGAGGCGTGAGGAGCAGAGCAAGAGTGAGTTCCCGAGGCCAGGCCACGCCCCCACCAGTTCTAGACAAGGTGTGCTGGGCACGAGACGACGGGGTTGAAAGGGCAGGATGCAAATGGCCGTGCGCACGCGCACCTCGGAAAGGGCCCTGTCGTCTTGCACAGTGTGAGCTCGGTCTAGAGCCTTCAGACGAGGCCTTTGCTGGCGCGCGCCGCTAGGCAGACCAATCAGCGCCTGCTCAGCCACCCGCCTTTTTAGGCGCCACGCCCCTGCACGACCCCAGTGGTCCAGGGCCCTTGCATCCCAAGGAGGAGGCTGGGTTTCCCCAACTGTCAACTCTCAGGAAGAGAGAGAGAGCTCGCCTGTGTCCCTTCTGGCCCTTTGGTACCCCATTTCCATCTTTTCCCTTCACTTCATGTTTCATGAGGGCCTCCTGTGTGCCAAGCACCAGGCTGGATGGCGGGAACTTAGCCACTGTCTTCCCAGTGCAATTGAGACGACCATGGGAACAACCGAGACCATGAGAATCTAGTGAGATGGAGCTCGGTTAATGCAGAGAACAATACGTTGGGAAAGGATTTAAAGAAGAGGGCCATTTGAACTGGGCCTTCTTGGGAGACCGAGGCAGGGAGATCACCTGAGGTCAGGAGTTCAACCAGCCTGGACAATGATGTCAAACACCGTCTCTGCTAAAAATACAAAAGTTATCCAGGCGTGGTGGCGCACGCCTGCAGTCCCATCTACTCAGGAGACTGAGGCAAGAGAATCACTTGAACCTGGGAGGTTGCATGAGTCAGGATTGTGCCCCTGCACTCCAGCCTGGGCAACAGAATGAGACTCTGTCTCAAAAAGAAAAAGAGGCCGGGAGCAATTGCTCATGCCTATAATCCCAGCACTTTGGGAGGCCGAGGTGGGCAGATCACCTGAGGTAGGAAGTTTCAGACCAACCTGACCAACATAGAGAAACCCCATCTCTACTAAATATACCAAAAAAATTAGCCGGGCATCGTGGCACATGCCTAAAATCCCAGTTACTAGGAAGGCTGAGGCAGGAGAATCACTTGAAGCTGGCAGGTGAAGGTTGCCTGAGCCGAGATCCGCCATTGCACTCCAGACTGGGCAACAAAAGCAATACTCCGTTTTTTTTGTTTTCTTTTGAAACAAGCTCTGTCACCCAGTCGTACAATTACAGTTCATTGCAGCCTCCACTTCCAGAGGTTGACTCATCCTCCCACCTCAGCCTGCCCAGTAGCTGGGATTACAGGTATACTACAATGCCTGCCTAGTTTTTTTTTGTTTTTTGTAAAGACGAGGATCTCACTTTGTCGCCCAGGTTGGTCTTGAACTCCTGGACGAAAGCCATTCTCCCCACTGAGATTATAAGCATAAGTCACTGCACCCAGTCTGGAAAACACATCTTAAGGGGAGGTGATCTAACGACCTAGTCAAGAGTAGAAGGTATGGAATCCGATACATTTCTTTATCCTTTTTTTTTTTTGAGACGGAGTTTCGCTCTTGTTACCCAGGCTGGAGTGCAATGGCTCGATCTCGGCTCACCGCAACCTCCGCCTCCTGGGTTCAGGCAATTCTCCTGCCTCAGCCTCCTCAGTAGCTGGGATTACAGGCACGCGCCACCATGCCCAGCTAATTTTTGTATTTTTAGTAGAGACGGGGTTTCACCATGTTGACCAGGATGGTCTGGATCTCTTGACCTCGTGATCCACCCGCCTCGGCCTCCCAAAGTGTTGGGATTACAGGCTTGAACCACCGCGCCCGGCCAATTTCAAATCGTTTTCTCGGCTGTGTTGCCAGCGACAAGAGGCCTAATCTCTTTTTACCTTATAAATTTAGGATGGTAATTCTTACTAGGATTGTCTGCAAGGTGTCTGGCATATAGTTCCGATGCAATAAATATTTACTGAACGCATATTCACGCTGTTCTAGGTGCTTGAACAAGGTCACAGAGATCTCTGCCCTCGTGAAGCTGCTGCTGCTTTTTTTTTTTTTTTAAATTTTGAGAGACAGCAGGGTCTCACTCTGTCGCCCATGCTGAACTGCATGGAGGCAGTTGTGCAACCCTAGCTCACTGCCTGGAACTCCTGGGCTCGAGCGATGTGGAGATGCTATTCTATGATGTGGACTAACTCCTAATGCGTGGGACTTTCCTTCCTCCTAAGGCTTAATTTTCTCATATGTAAATCAGGAGGTAAGAAGGGAGGGGATGGATGGGAAGGAGTTTGGAAAAGTACAAGAAGCTGTTAACTATTGTGTTGATCTGCTCAAATGAATCAATAAATTTGCTCTTCCCCAACTCTCCACCCCTCATTATGGCCCTGTTGCAATATTCTCAATTCCCTTCCCAAGTGCCCCGGGCAAAAATGGAGCCCTCCTGGCTAGACTCCATCTCCCAGCGCGCCCCGCGGGGAAGCGCCCTGCGCTTGCGCTGCCAACTCCTCCCCGGCTTTGTCTCCCGGGAGTTCGAGTCGTTTTTTTTCCCTCCGCCCGCCTAATTTGCTTCCCACCCCACCTCCAAGCTTGACCGTGCTGCCTTCTGGGAGATGTAGTCCGTGGCTGCCCGGACTTCAATTCCCAGCGGGCTTCGGGACGAGAACCCGGAAGGGGAGGCTGGAGAGGAGCGAGTGGGGGAAACCCGCGTAGCCGAGGGAGATGTAGCGCGCAGCGTTGGTGAGAGCCCAGGCATGGGCCGGGGGCGCTGGAGAGTCGGGACGGGGGTTCGGGACCGGGTGATGAGGGGAGAGAGGCAGGGGCGAAAGAAGGGGCTGGGCGAGGGGAGATTGCCTGGGAGAGGGGATTGGGAGGAATGGCAGACGGAGATAGCAGTCTAAGAATGGTGGCTTGGGGAGGGGTCTTGGAGATGGGGTGGGAGTGGAGCTTTGGAATTGATTGTAAAGGGGGTTAGAGCTGAGGAAGTGGGCCCCGAGTTGGAGACTGGACTGGACGTCCAAGTAGAGGCCCTGAAGGGGTCAATTTCGTGGGGGCTTAACCTGCGGCGAGGGTATGAGGGTCAGGGTTAGGATGAGTGAGGGGATGTGGAAGCTCCACGGGACAGGCTAACAGTAGACGCGATGAGTTTGGGCCTCTGGATCGGATTGGGGGCAGGAAGGCAAGTTGAGAAGGTGGGAGGGAGAAATCGATGGTAGGATAGAGTGTGGGTTAGGCTCCAGGACTGAGGATGGGGTGAGGAACCTGAACTGAGGGGCCTGGATATAGTGATAATTTCCCTAGTCCCGCCAGAGACTCCCGGTAAGCTGGACAGGCACAGAACTATAGGATAATGTGGCCAGAAAGGGTCGTCGAGACAGCCTTTTGCACCTTCTCTTCCCCAGTGTAATTTAGAAGAGTGTAGTGGTGTATATGCCTATGAGAAGTACAGCATTCACCTCCCCTATTCTGCCGCTCCTTTGTGCCATGGCAAATCTCTGAGCCTCGGTGCCCTTATCTGTAGTATGGGAACAGCAAGCATGCCTCTGAGAACAGCGTTAAAGGGAGTCATTACAATCGTTACTATTAGTGGGAGAGCTGGGCTGTGAATTACATTCCAGTGTCGGAGCTGTTGGTGGGAAATTCTCCACCCCTGGGATGTGGCTGGGTTACAGGTGCTAATGGATTCCCTTCTTTCCAGTTCAGTCCCAGAGGCGTTTTCTCAAAACTTGGCACTGATCTGGGCACACACCCCACCTCAGAAGCATGTAGGGGCTCTCCACTGTGGATTACAGCTAACGCTTATTGTTTTGCAAAATGCCTGGCCCTGTCCTTAGGTGTTTGTATACATTAACTCATTTAATTCTGATAACGCTCCTGAGGGGTAGGTGATGTTATTTTCTTCGTTTCACAGAAAGGACGAAGAGGTACAGAGAAATTAAGTAACTTTCCCAAGGCTATCCAGCACTAATTGCTAGACTCGGGATTTGGATCTTGGCAGCCTGGCTCAGAATCTGTGCTTTCAGCACTGTAATTTAGTCCCCTCTTCATACTGAAATACACAATGTGATGAGTAGAAATAAAGGACAAAGCAGTCTAGAATATTAGTTCTGCCATTTACTTGCTGTATGACCTTAAGAAAGTCTTTTATTTTTATTTATTTGTTTATTTATTTTGAGACAGAGTCTCCCTTTCTCACCCAGGCTGGAGTGCAGTGGTATCTCAGCTCACTACAGCCTCTGCCTCCCAGGTTCAAGCATTCTCCTACCTCAGTCTCCTAAGAGGCTGGGATTACAGGTGTGCGCCACTATACCTGGCTAATTTTTGTATTTTTAGTAGAGACAGCGTTTCTCCATGTTGGTCAGACTGGTCTCAAAGTCCTGACCTCAGGTGATCTATCCACCTCGGCCTCCCAAAGTGCTGGGATTACAGGTGTGAGCCACCGCGCCTGACCCTATTTCTATTTTTTTTTTAAGACAGGTTCTCGCTCTGTTGCCCCACCTTAGCCTCCCAACTAGCTGGAACTAATTTTTTATTACATGCGGTTGATTTTTTTTGTTTTTATTTTTATAGATATCTGGGTGTCACAGTGTTGCCCAGCCTGGTCTCAAAGGGTCCTCTTGCCTCAGCCTCCAAAAGGATTGGGATTGCAGGCATGTGCCACCACGCCTGGCCCTGGGCAAGTCTTTTGGCTTCTTCTCATCTGTAAAATGGGATAAGTAACCCTAGGAAGGTGAGAACGTTCAGGAAGATAATGCAGTGAAGTAGAACTTACTTAGTGAGCCCTTACTCCATTACTTAGGGAAGGGCTCAGTACATGTGAGTTTGTTGTTTTTTGAATGTGGTGGGAAAGAGAAGGCAGTAGAGAGGAACCAGAGAGGGAAGATGTCAGGCTGCCTCCTTTCTTTCTCATGCTGTCATCATGTCCCTGCCCTCCACCCCTGGGCTCCTAAATCCAATTACATTCCTGGAGAGGATGCTTACAAACTCAATCTGTGGGCGGGGCATGGTGGTTTACGCCTATAATGCAAGGCTTTGGGAGGCTGAGGCAGGCAGATGGCCCAAGGCCAGGAGTTCGATCAAGACCAGCCTGGCCAACATGGCAAACCACCGTCTCTACTAAAACTACAAAACTTAGCCAGGCATGGTGGTGCACACCTGTAATCCCAGCTACTCAGGAGGCTGAGGTAGGAGTCTCTTGAACCCTGGAGGTGGAGGTTGCAGTGAGCCAAGACTGCGCCACTGTACTCCAGCCTGGGTGATAGAGACTCTGTCTCAAAAAAAGAGAAAAAAGAAACTCAATGTGTCCTCATTCCCATTCCTGTCCCCGCCAAATACCCAGTCTGGCCTAACTCCAGGTGTTTCAGTGAATAGAAAATATTTCTAACTAGGTTTTTGTTGTTGTTAGTTTTCTTTTGTTCCTCTAATGTTTGGGTCATTAGGGCCTCATTGGGCAGTTTGACAACTTTGTAAATTCACCTTGAAACAGTTTGGTATATTTCTTGTGAGCTTTCTGGGCTTTATTCAGTGGCTGTGATACTAAGCTTATGGTTGAAAACATTGGCTTCAGATAGGCCCAGAGTAAAATCCCTGCTTCTCTTGCTGTGTGTCCTCGGCCAAACTGCATTCCTACTCTGGACCTCAGTTTTCTTTTTCTTTTTCTTTTCTTTTTTTTTGGGGGGCGTGGGGGGACAGAGTCTGGCTCTGTCGTCCAGGCTGGAGTGCAGTGTTGAAATCGCTCACTGCAACCTCCACCTCCCAGGTTCAAGCGATTCTCTTGCCTCGGCTTCCTGAGTAGCTCAGATGACAGGCTTGTGCTACCACACCCAGCTCATTTTTGAATTTTTAGTAGAGTTGGGGTTTCACCATCTTGGCCAGGCTGGTCTTGAACTCTCGACCTCTCAAAGTGCCGGGATTACAGGTGTGAGCCACCATACCTGGTCTCTTTTTTTTGTTTTGTTTTGAGCCAGGCTCTCACTCTGTTGCCCTGGCTGGGGTGATGATCTTGGCTCACTTCAGCCTCCACCTCCTTGGATCAAGGGATCCTCCCACCTCAGCCTCCTGAGTATCTGGGACTACAGGTGTCTGCCACCACGCCTGTCTAATTTTTGTAGAGTTAGCGTTTCACCATGTTGCCTAGGCTGGTCACTCCTGACCTCAAGCGATCCACCCACCCGTCTTGGCCTCCCAAAGTGCTGGGGTTACAGGAATGAGCCATGAGGCCCAGCCAGCCTCAGTAGTCTCATGTAAAAATGGGACCACATTTAAACTGAGCTTCTCGTAAGGAGTTCTTGTGGTAACTGATGAGGTGGCATATATAAAATGCCTGGGGTGTATAATACTCTCAACAAGTGTGAGATATTTTTCTGATAATTTTTTTTTTTTTTTTGAGATAGAGTCTTGCTATGTCACCCAAGCTGGAGTGCAGTGGCTCGATCTCAGCTCACTGCAACCTCTGCCTCCGAGGTTGAAGTGATTCTCCTGCCTCAGCCTCCCTAGTAGCTGGGACTCCAGGCGCCTGCCACCACACCTGGCTAATTTTTGCATTTTTAGTAGAGACATGGTTTCACTATGTTGACCAGGATGGTCTCGAACTCCTGACCTTCTGATCCATCTGCCTCAGCCTCCCAAAATGCTGGGATTACAGGCGTGAGCCACCACGCCCGGTTTTCCTATGACTTTTATTCTTTCAAGAAATGATATTGAGGCTGGGTGAGGTGGCTCACGCCTACAATCCCAGCACTTCAGGAAGCCAAGGTGGGAGGCTGGGATTAACCAGGATGGCAGGATCACTGGAACTCAGGAGTTTGAGACCAGCCTGGGCAACACAGGGAAAGTTCATCTCTACAAATAAAATTTTTTTTTTTTAGACAGCAACTCTTGCTTTGTCGCCCAGGCTGGAGTACACTGGCACGATCTCAGTTCACTGCAACCTCTGCCTCCTGAGTTCCAGTGATTCTCCTGCGTCAGCCTCCCCAGTAACTGGGCTTACAGGTGTGCACCTCCATGTCCTGCTAATTTTTGTATTTTTAGTAGAGAGGAGATTTCGTTTTGTCGGCCAGGCTGGAGGTCCTGGCCTCAAGTGATCCACCCACTTCGACCTCCCAAAGTGCTTGAATTGTAGATGTGAGCCACTGTGCCCGACCTTGTTTTTTTGTTTTGTTGACAAAACTCTGTTTTGTGACGGACTGGAGGGCAGTAGTGCAATCTCAGCTCACTGCAGCCCCAACTTCCTGGGCTCAGGTGATCCTCTCACCTCAGCCTCCTGAGAAGCTGGGACTACAGTTGCATGCTACCACATACAGCTAATTTTTGTATTTTTTTGGTAGAGATGGTGTCTCACTATGTTGCCCAGGCTGGTCTTTAACTCCTAGGCTCAAATGATCTGCCGGACGTGGCCTTCCAAAGTGTTGAAATTACAGGCATGAGCCAGTGCACCCAGCCTCAAATAATTTTTTTAAAAAAATTAGTCAGGCTTGGTGGCATGAGCCTATAGTCCCAACAACTCTGGAGGCGGAAGTGAGAGAATCATGGACCAGGATGTTGAAGCTGCAGCGAGCAGTGATTGCCCACTACGCTAGCCTGGGTGACAGAGTGACAGCATCTAAAAAATAAAATAAAATAAAATAAAGCAACAACAAAACAAAAAGAAAAATGTACTGAGCACAAGCTCTGGAGTCAGAGTGCCTGGCTTTGAATCTGGAAAATGGGGGTTCATTCCTTGTTTGTTTATTTATTCTTATTTAATTTTTTTTAGCTGCCCAGGGTGGAGTGCAGTGGTACGATCTTGGCTCACTGCAGTCTCCACCTCCCGGTCTCAAGCCATCCTCCCACCTCAGCCTTCTAAGTAGCTGGGACTGCAGGCATGGGTCACTATTCCCGGCTAATTTTTAAAAAATTTTTTGTAGAGACAGGGTTTTACCATGTTGCTCAGGCTGGTCTTGAACAACGAGACTGAAGCTGTCCACCCACCCAAAGTGCTGGGATTACAGGCGTGAGCCACCACACCTGGCCCACAAGTGTTTTAGTTATTCATTTATTTCTTAATTTATTCTTTGAGACAGGGTCTGACTCTGTTGCAAGGGCTGGAGTGCAGTAGTACTAACTTGGTTCACTATGACCTCTACCTTCTGGGTTTAAGCCATCCTCCCACCTCAGCCTCCAAAAACCTGGGACTACAGGGGCATGCCACCGTACCTGGCTAATTTTTGTAAGTTTTATAGAGACAAAAAATACATGTTGTCCAGGCTTGTCTCGATCTCCTGAGTTCAAGGGATCCGCCAGATTCAGCCTCCCAATGTGCTGGAATTACACGGTTGAGCCACCAAGCCCAGCCTGTTTATTTATTTAGAGACAGGGCCTGTCTCTGTTGTTCAGGCTGGAGTACAGGGGTGCAATCATAGCTTACTGCAGCCTCAACCTCCTGGCCTCAAGTGATCCTCCTGCCTCAGCCTCCAAAGAAGCTGGGACTGGAGACGCTCGCCACCACGCCCAGCTAATTAAAAAACCTTTTTTTGTTGTTGGCAGGGCACGGTGGCTCACTCCTGTAATCCCAGCACTTTGGGAGGCCAAGGTGGGCAGATCACTTGAGATCAGGAGCTTGAGATTAGCCTGGCCAACATGGTGAAACCCCATCTCTACTAAAAATATAAAAATTAGCTGGGCATGGTGGCATGTGCTTGTAGTCCCAGCTACTCAGGAGGCTGAGGCACAAGAATCTCTTGAACCTGGGAGGCCAAGGTTGCAGTGAGCTGAGATGGCGCCACTGCACTCCAGCCTGGGTGAAACAGCAACCCTCTATCTCAAACAAATTTTTTGTTTTGTATAGACAGGGTCTTGCTATATTGCCCAGGCTGGTCTCAAATTCCTGGGCTCAAGTGGTCCTCCCACCTTGGCCTCTCAAAGTGCTGGGATTACAGGCATGAGCCATGGCTCCTGGCCCACGAGTGTTAATAGAGCACTTACCATGTGCCACGGCCTGTACAGGGTGCAGACTCCATCCTGTCATTGGGTAATTCGCTGTTGTCATAATGGTGCGGTAGGTATGTGGGCATTTATGCTCATTTTCAAGTTTGAGTTTCTCTATTCCCGATTCATTTTCAGCCCCTTATGCTAGCTTTGCCTGCTTGTCACTGCTTTCAGGGATTCTTTTTAACATTCTGTCTCCGGCTCTCACTGAATTATCTGGAAATCTGTTGGTTTAGGGAAAAGTTGCCAATGTCTCACTTGTCCCTGTTCCTGTGTGTCACATCTGGCCACCCTGGGGTGACCCGACACTTCTTTGTTTTCCATTGCCTTCATTTATTTGTCTTAGAGCATTTGTCTGCTTTCCAAGTTATTTTGCCTTTTCTTAAAATCTCAAGTTTGTTTTCAGCCTGTGCTTGTCTGAAGCTTACTCATACAAAATGGTATTTTTACCATTTTTATTTCAAAACCTGTGACATATACTAGGAAACGAAGAAAAAAATGTATTTTTTACCATGTTTAATGGTGTATTTCTAACTGCTATGGTAAAGCTCTCTTACTCCTAAAAGCACAAGTTTTCTCAAAGGTTTGGCTCATGGCACCTGCTTGGTGATGCCGTTCTTGACCCCTTGATTTATTATTTATTTATTTATTGAGACAGAGCCTCACTCTTTCTCCTAGGTTGGAGTGCAGTGGTAGTACCATCAGGGCTCACTGCAGCCTCAACCTCCCAGGCTCAAGCAATCCTCCCACCTCAGCCCCTCAAGTAGTAGGATTACAGGCCTGTGCCACCACAACCAGCTAGTTTTAGGTTTCTTTTTTGTTACATTTTAGTAGAGTTAGGCTATTCCTGTGTTGACCAGGCTGGCCTCCAACTCCTAAACTCAAGCAGTCCTCCTGCCTTGGCCTCCCAAAGTGCTAGGATTACAGGCCTGAGCCACTGCACCCAGCTCTTTTTTTTTTTCCCCTGTAAGATAGAGATGAGTTCTTGCCATATGGCCCTGGCTGGTCTCAAACTCCTGGGCTCAAGTGATCCATCCTCCTCAGCCTCACCAAGTGCTGGGAATACAGGCATGTGCCACTGCACCTAGCCCCCTTGATTTAGAATCATACCCTCACCCTTCCAAATTCTCTTGAGATCTGCCGCCTAGGTCTCCCAAAGTACTGGGATTACAGACATGAGCCACCACACCCATTCAGTGATTTTCAAAGTGTTCATTAGCCTCCCTTTTCCTTATCTTTTGTTTTGTTTTGTTTTTGTTCTTAAGAGACAGGGTCTCACTCTGTGGCCCAGGCAGGAGCGCAGTGGTGCAGTCATAGCTCACTGCAGCCTCACCCTCCCAGGCTCAAGCGATCCTCCCACTTCAGCCTCCTGAGTAGCTGGGATACAGGCGTGCACCACTATGCTAATTTTGTTTATTTTTTGTAGAGACAGGGTTTCACTATGTTGCAGGGACTGGTCCCAAACTCCTAGGCTCCAGTGATATGCCTGCTTCAGCCTCCTGTGCTAGGATTACAATTGTGAGCCACCATGCCTGGCCTCAAATTTTTTTTTGTTTTAATTGTATCTCTTTTTTCATTTTCAAATAATTTTTTTTAATTTTACTGACTAGAAGAAAGGAGTTTTGTTGTTTTTTTTTTTTTTGACACAGTCTCCCTCTGCTGCCCAGGTGGAAATGCAATGGTGTGCTCTCAGCTCACCACAACCTCTGCCCCCCAGGTTCAAGCGATTCTCCTGCCTCAACTTCCCAAATAGCTAGGATTACAGGCACGCAGCACCACGCCTGGCTAATTTTTATATTTTTAGTAGAGATGGGGTTTCACCATGTTGGTCAGGCTGGTCTCGAACTCCTGACCTCGTGATCCACCCACCTTGGCCTCCTATAGTGCTGGGATTATAGGCATGAGCCATTGCGCCCAGCCTCAAATAAATTTTTAAGAAGAATTAGTTGGGACCAAGCATGGTGGCTCATGCCTATAATCCCAGCTCTTTGGGAGACTGAAGCAAGCAGATCACGAGGTTGGGAGATTGAGACTATCCTGGCTAACACGGTGAAGTGAAACCCTGTCTTTACTAAAAATACAAAAAATTAGCCAGGCGTGGTGGTATGCACCTATAGTCCCAGCTACACGGGAGGCTGAGGCAGGAGAATCACTTGAACCTGGAAGGCGGAGGTTACGGTGAGCTAAGATCACACCATTGCACTCCAGCCTGGGCAACAAGAGCAAAACTCCGTCTCAGAAAAAAAAAAAAAAAAAAAGGATTAGTTAGGCTTGGTGGCTAAGGAGGTTAAAGCTGTATTGAGCTGTGACAGCACCACTACACTCCAGCCTGGGTGTCAGAGTGAGATCATCTCAAATAATAAACAAAACAAAACAAAATGAAAAATGTATTGAGTACAAGCTCTGGAGCCAGAGTGCCTGGCTTTGAATTCTGGCTTCATCTGTCATCAGCCGTGTGATCTTGGGTAAGTCACTTGATCCTGTTGGATGTCAGTTTCCTCCTCTGGGAAATGAGGGTTCATTCCTTAAGTAGTCCACACGTGTTTTATTCATTTATTTACTTAGAGACAGGGCTTGCCTCTGTTGCCTAGGCTAGAGTGCAGTGGCAGGATCATAGCTCACTGCAGCCTCAAACTCCTGGGCCCAGTGAATCTTCCTGCCTCAGCCTCCTGAATAGCTGGAACTACAGGCTCATGTCACCATCCTCAGCCAATTAAAAATTTATTTTAGAGATGTGGTCTCAGTTTATTTCCCAGGTTGGTCTTGATCTCCTAGGCTTAAGCGATCCTCCAGCCCTGGCCCCCTCGAAAGTGCTGGGTTTAAGGCATGAGTCACCACCCTTATCCTTCACTTTTATTTTTAATTATTATTTATTTATTTGAGATAGAGTCTCCTTGTGTTGCCCAGGCTAGAGTGCAGTAGTCCAGACTCCGCTCATTGTAACCTCCACCTCCCAGGTTCAAGCGATTCTCCTGCCTCAGCCTCCTGAGTAGCTGGGATTACAGGCGCCTATTACTACGCCCAGCTAATTTTTTGTATTTTTAGTAGAGATGAGATTTCACCTTGTGGTCCAGGCTGGTCTCAAACTCCTGACCTCAAGTGATCTGCCTGCCTCAGCCTCCCAACGTGATGGGATTATAGTTGTGAGTCACCACACCCAGCCCACTTTTTCTTTAATCCCAGAACCAGCATATGGGGCTATTCCTTAGTGCCAGACTGGTACCAGGTGCTCTACTGGGTTTGTTTCAGCAAATGGTCAGCCAGCCCATGGGTGGATGCTGTCGTTATTGCCATTTTACAGTGGGGGAAACTGAGGCACATGGGGATGCAAAACCTGCCTGAGGTCATACTGCCAGAAGTGGGAAAGCTGGAATCCAGCAGGCCTTGCTTGGTTCCTATCTGCTTCCAGGATCTCAGGGCTTGGATGATTCCCACCTTCAGGGAGCTATTAGTCAGAAAGGAAAACTTAAAAGGGAGAGGACCCAGCAGACTCTTAAGGCCAAAAAACCAGGGACAAGGTATGGATGAGTCGGGATTGTGGACAAAGGAGCAGCAGGGTGGGGCACAGAAAGAACTGGAGCCAGGCAGTGGCTCATGCCTATAATCCCAGCACTATGAGAGGCAGGCGGATCACCTGAGGTCAGGAGTTCAAGACCAGCCTGGCCAACATGGTGAAACCCCGTCTCTACTAAAAATACAAAAATTAGCCGGGCATGGTGGCGGGTGCCTGTAATCCCAGCTAGGCAGGAGGCTGAGGCAGGGAGAATTGCTTGAACCCAGGAGACAGAGGTTGCAGTGAGCTGAGATCGCGCCGCTGCACTCCAGGCTGGGCAACAGAGCAAGGCTCCATTTAAAAAAAAAAGAAGGAACAAGGAACAGGACCAGGAAAGAAACCCTGGTGTCCTGCCACCATTTCCCACATGACTGGGCAAGGGCATTCCTGATAACCTGCAACCTGCTGCGTGCCCAGCCCTGTGCTGCGTGTGACCCTGGCCCTGTGATGAGGAATGGGGTCATCTGACTAGGGGTGGGGATGGAGAAGTGGGATGGGGTCAGACATCTACTTTTTATTATTTATCATTATTTTTCCTTTCTTTCTTTCTTTTTTTGTTGTTTTTGAGCCAGGGTCTCGCTTTGTTGCTCATGCTGGAGTGCAGTGGTACAATCTCAGCTCACTGTAACCTCCGTCTCCTGGGTTCAAGCAATTCTCCTTGCCTCAGCCTCCTGGGTAGCTGGGACTGCAGTTGCATGCTGGCTAACTTTTGTATTTTTAGTAGAGACGGGGTTTTGCCATGTTGCCCAGGCTGGTCTCGAATTCATGGGGTCAAGTGATCGGTCTGCCTCAGCCTCCCAAAGTTCTGGGATAAAGGCATAAGCCACCACACCCGGCCTATCTATTTTTCCTTCTTGGTTTAGTTTATTCTGTTGTTTTTCACCCTTTCACTTTTTTTTTTTTTTCGAGATAAGAGTCTCGCTCTGTCACCTAGGCTGGAGTGCAGTGGTGCGATCTCGGTTTACTGCAGCCTCCTGGGTTCAAGCGATTCTCCTGCTTCAAGCTCCCAAGTAGCTGGGATTACAGGTGCCTGCTACCACACCTGGCCAATTTTTTTTTTTTTTTTTTTTTTGAGACAGAGTTTCACTGTTGTTACCCAGACTGGAGTGCAATGGCACGATCTCGGCTCACCGCAACCTCCGCCTTCTGGGTTCAAGCAATTCTCCTGCCTCAGCCTCCCGAGAGCTGGGACTACAGGCGTGTACCACCATGCCCAGCTAATTTTTATATTTTTAGTAGAGACAGGGTTTCACCATGTTGACCAGGATGGTCTCGATCTCTTGACCTCATGATCCACCCGCCTCGGCCTCCCAAAGTGCTGGGATTATAGGCGTGAGCCACTGCACCCGGCCCAACTTTTGTATTTTTAATAGAGACATGGGTCTCACCATGTTGGCCAGGCTGGTCTCGAACTTCTGATCTCAGGTGATCCACCCATCTTGGCCTCCCAGAGTGCTGAGGTTACAGGCGTGAGCCACCATGCCCATCCAGGATGATGTTTATATTGTAGTTTAGACCTTGAGCTCTGGAGTTAGCTGATCTTTGATTCTAAGTTCTGACTGGGTGTGGTGGCTCATGCCTATAGCACTTGGGGAGGCCAAGGTGGAAAATTGCTTGAGCCCAAGAGTTCAAGACAGGCCTAGGCAACATAGTGAGACCTCATCTGTACAAAAAAATGTAAAAAATAGCTGGGCATGGTGGTATACACCTGTGGTTTCAGCTCCTCAGAAGACAGATAGGCTGGAAATGGTGGCTCACACCTGTAATCCTAGCACTGTGGGAGGCTGAGGCTGGTGGATCCCTTGAGGTCAGGAGTTCAAGACCAGCCTTACCAATGTGGTGAAACCCCATCTCTACTAAAAATACAAAAATTAGGCAGGGTGCAGTGGCTCATGCCTGTAATCTCAACACTTTGGGAGGCTGAGGAGGGCGGATCAGCCTGGCCAACATGGCAAAACCCCATTTCTACTAAAAATACAAAAAATAGCTGGGCATGGTAGCGTGCACCTGTAGTCCCAGATACTTGGGAGGCTGAGGCAAGCTAAT
This sequence comes from Saguinus oedipus, assembly GCA_031835075.1. NCBI lineage: Eukaryota > Metazoa > Chordata > Mammalia > Primates > Cebidae > Saguinus > Saguinus oedipus. The sequence goes on along the minus strand of CM063187.1, from coordinate 47,204,620 downwards.
CGCTTGAACCTGGGAGGCAGAGGTTGCAGTGAGCCATGATCGCGTCACTGTACAACAGCCTGGGTGACAGAACAAGATTCCGTCTTAAAAAAAAGAAAAGGCAGCTCAGATCGGAGGATCACCTGAGCCCAGGAGACTGAGGCTGCAGTGAGGTGGTGAGATTGCATCACTGTACTCCAGCCTGGGGGGACAATGAGACATCTCAGAAAACAACGAAAAAGAAAACATGCTCACAGAGAGTTCTGCCACAATGCTGTAAATGAGGGCAATTACTTAGCCATTCTCTGCCTCAGTTTCCTAGTCTTTAATGTGAAATTACAGATAGGAGATAAAAGAATCAAATAAGTTCTTATTTGTAGAGTACTTGAGTATTGACCGCTGTTGTGATTATCATTTTGTGTCTAATATGTTCATGTTGGTTATGACTTTATTTGGATGTCTGACCCCTTTCCCATGAGCCATTCCTGGGGAGCTCAGTGTCACCTCTGTGTTCCAGCACCCAACCCAGGGCCAGCATGCCGGACCGCAGTGAATGTCAGAGACAAGTTTTTGCAAACGTTCCATGTGTGCTAGGGATGTAAATGTGGATTATTTCATTGTAAGGGGCATTTGACCAAGGTTGTAGATTGTGTGGTTCAGGTTCTTACTAAATTTATTTTCTCAAGCAAATCTTTTCTTAGAAATATGTTAAGCTTTCTCATACCAATTGTGGATTTAACAAACTTTCCCGTCATTTTTTTTCTTTTTTCTTTTTTATAAAGACGGGGTTTCACCATGTTGGTCAGGCTGGTCTTGAACTCCTGACCTCAGGTGATCCGCCCACCTTGGCCTCCAAAGTGCTTGGATTACAGGCGTGAGCCACCACACCTGGCCCCCCTTGTCATTTTATAAGTTTATGGCTGTCATGTGCAGAGATGGCTCTTTTTTGCATTATATATTTGGAGACCATAGTATTTGGATCATGTGTTGAGAACTTTTCTGTTTAATAGGTATTTCCATCTCCCTCCCCCAGTAGAGAAGTAAATAATGGGTCATTTTGTTTTGTCTTCCTTTGCTTTTGTCAGTTTATTTTTTATTTGTTTATTTTAATTTAATTTTGAGAGAGTCTCATGCTGTCATCCAGAGTGGAGTGCAGTGGCCCGATCTCAGCTCACTGCAGCCTCTACCTCCTGGGTTTATGCAGTCCTCCCACCTTAGCCTCCTGAGTACCTGGGACTACAGGCACACCACCACACCCAGCTGATTTTTGTATTTTTTGTAGTGATGGGGTTTCACCACGTTGCCCAGGCTGGTCTCAGACTCCTGAGCTCAAGTGATCTTCCCACCTTGGCCTCCCAAAGTGCTGGGGAGCCACTGCACCCTGCCCAGTTTTTTTTTTTTCTTTTAAAGGGGTAATGTTACTCCTCTACTTATCTCTTAGTTCATGTTTTCCCAGCCAGTTTTTCTTGCCATCTTTTGATTTTGCATATTTTTGGTTTACAGTGTATTACAAGGAATGGATTTTCATGGAGTAGTTGCTGAAAGCTGACCTAGTGTAGGGCGTTGTGCTGGGCTCAGTGTAAAACATCTCAGTTAAAAGATCCTGCCTCTAGAGGAGGATCACAGTGAGGGAGAGACCCACCCCCAGACAATGATGACCCAGAGTGGGCAGGGAAGAGGGAACCGTGAGGTCCCCTCTGGGCAGATGGGTGGTTTCCAGGAAGGGAATGGGGAAGGCCTCTCTACTAAAACTGCATTTGAACACAGACCTAAATGAAGTAAGGAATTGAGCCATGTAGAGGGGGAATGTATTGCAGTTAGTGGGAACAGCAAATGCAGAGACCAGGGAAAGCAAGAGCCGGGTGACACTGAGGAGGAGATAGCAATGAGTGCACCGTTTGGATGTCCTGGGTGGAGCCTGACCCAGCCTACGGGATTTGGGGGTGTCAGCTTCCTGGAGGAGGGGTGATGGAGTTGATACCCCATAGTGAAACAGTAGGGCACAGTGACTCTGAAATCAGATTCCCTGGCTTCATATCCCTGCTGCAGCTCACACCCCAGCTCTGTATGACCTTGTGGTCAGGAGACCTGCCCTGCGTCAGTTTCTTCATCCATAGGGTGGAGATGATCACTCCTACCGGGATTCAGATGGGGCGTGAGTATTCTATGTATGCCAGATCAGGTGCCCACCAGGGTGCACTGGGGTATTGCTTGAGGGGTGGAGGGGTGGGGAGGGATGCAGTGGGACCGGTGGGGTACCTGGGCTTTTTCCAGAGGGCACTGGGGAGCCATGGCAGGTTCTCACCAGGATAGGGACGTGGTCAGTTTTATAGAATTATGCTTTAACAGGACTCTTCCAGCTTCCCTTTTGTACTAAGTGTGGCAGGTTTGGGGCACCGGTTTGGAAAGGCTGAACTGGCAACTCCGAGTGGCTACACGGCCTGAGCCTTGAATGCCAGGCCCAGAGGCTTGTATTCAGTTGCCGCGGGAACCTTCGTAGGGTTCTGCCCGTTTGTTTTTCAGGGGCGGGTGATCCCGATGAACAGTTCCCCCGCGGACATCCTCAGCCCCCCACAGTTCCCAACCAAAGCTGGACACTGATCTCTCCGCCTGCTTCCTTCCGTCTTGGTGTTCTTAATCTCTGCGCTGCCTGGCCCTTTAAATCTCAAGCGTCAGTCAGGGCTTCTGTTCGAGGGAACGTTGTGTAATATGCTTCACAATAATAATGAGTGTCGTGGCCTTTGCCCTGACCTTGTTCTGTTTAGCTGGACGTTGGGAGTTGTTCCACGCTCCCTTAAATCTGGCTGTGTCTACCCCACCACCCCCTCCCGTCACCTCTCGCCTACTCCTCCCTATTTCGAAGTTGGGCCCCTTCGCCAAGGCCTGCCTTATATGGGCACGGCTCCGAATGGCGGCCTCTCATTGGCTAAGGGCGTCACGCGCGCTTCTGTCAACAAAGGGGCGGAGGGAAGCTAGACGCTCGCCAGCCCGCGCGGTGGCCGGAGGGAAGGAGCGGAGGGGCGGGCCCTCTTACCTTCGCACGCATGCGTATGGGCTGCCACCTTCTCCCGCCGCCTGGGGGGGCAGCGGGTGAGGGCTCTTTGGGGGCGTGTATAGGTTTCGAGGGTCACCTGAGGGTTTTGGAAGGTTTCTTTGGGGGGGCGGTTACAAGATTTGGGGGTTCCCTTTGCATTTGCAAAATGTTTTGGGGCTTTGGGAAGTTTTGGCGTGGGGTTTAGGGGATACTTTGGGGGTTCCCTTGCGCTTAAGGGGCACCTTGGGGTTTGGCTTCGTTTGTGTTTTTGGGATCGGGTTCCCTTTGTGCTTTGGGGTGTTTGGTGAGTATAGGATTTGGGGAGTTCCCAGAGAGACAGAAGCAAAGAGCCGGAGAATACCAGTTCTGGAACTGGAATGTCTGGGCTTGTGTCCTGACTTCTTCCTACCTGTCTGAACCCGGACAGGAGATTTCACCGGTGTCTCATCGGGAACTGGTGATTAATAACACTACCTGCTTCCTAGGGACCAGGAGGATTACAGGATTGTTAGCACGGTACCTAGTAAGCTCGCAGCGAGTGTGCAGTAAGCACATGTCTGCTATTGTAACATTTGTGAGGTTTCCTTTTTTTCTTTTTTTGCTTTGTGAAACATTTTTATGGTTTAAGATTCACCTTAAAGTATTAGGGAGCTTTTGTGTTTTCGGAGTTCATCTGCTGTTGGAGGGCTTCTAGTGGAATTAGATAATGGAGGAGGGTTGGGGGAGTATAGGATTCCAGGAGAGTGGTTGTTTATGACATAGGTTGGGAAATTGCTGTGTTGGGATCTGTGATAGATTCATTGAGATTGGGCCCTTCTGTGCTGGAGAGGATATTTTTAGGTTCTTGGTTTAAACAAGTATTTGAAAGGTTTTTGATATTTGGGGTAGGACATTAAGATGCTGGAGGTTGGAACTGATGAGGGGACTTGAGGGGCTGGCCAGGTCGTGCAGGATGACATCTGTAGAGACTGGCTTTTGCTGTGTTAGCCTGCCTCCCTGGACAGTTGGATATACAAGTTAAGTGTTGCTTACCCGAAAAGCTTGGGACCAGAAGTGTTTCGGCTTTCGGATTTCTTCAGATTTTGAGTATTTGCATTATACTCAGCAGTTGAGTATGTCAAATCTGAAAATCTGAAATGTTCCAATGAGCATATCCCATCAGTGTCATCTTGGTACTCAAAAAGTTCTGTATTTGGGAGCATTTTCAGATTTGAGATACTCAACATGTATAGTGAATTGGTGGTTGGTAAACAGCCATCTATAGGTTTTGGGGGCTGTGGGGTGATATTTTTAACACTGAACTGAGATTACAGCAAGGACTATATGTATTTGAGGGGTAGGTGGGATTAGGGGTTATCCCGGGGGAAAATACATGAGGATTCTCTGTGTTTACTGGTAACTGTGAGTGTTTGGAGGCTGTCAGGATTTGGGGTTTTTTGTTTTTGTTTTTTCTGTTTTACACACTTCTACTCAGTGAAGGTTTTTTGGTGTTTTTTTTTTGTTTTTTTTTTTGAGATGGAGTTTCATTCTTGTTGCCCAGGCTGGAGTACAATGACACAATCTCGGCTCACTACAACCTCTTACTCCCGGTTCAAGTGATTCTCCTGCCTCAGCCTCCCAAGTAGCTGGGACTGCAGGTGCACTCCACCACACCTAGCCAATTTTTGTATTTTTAGTAGAGGTGGGGTTTTGCCATGTTAGCCAGGCTAGTCTTGAACTCCTGACCTCAGATGATCCACCTGCCTCAGCCTCCCAAATTGCTCTGGAATTACAGGCGTGAACCACCACGCCCAGCCTAGAATTGCTTGAATTTAGATGGACAGTCTGTTCTGCAAGAGTTGGCAAACTTTTTTTTATAGGGAGCCAGATAATGGATATTGTAGGCTTTGTGGGCCATGTGGTCTTTGTTCTGCTATTCAGCTCTGTTGTCGAAGATGAAAGCATCCATAAACAAATGAGCATGTTTCAATAAAACTTTATTTACAAATACAGTGAGCTGGATTTGGCTTCTGGGCCATAGTTTGCTATCCTCGCTGGCCTATAGGCATGTGGAAGTTTCAAGGCTTAAAGGATCATTTTGGTTTTGAGCTGTCTGGAGGGAGATGGGCTAGAGAAAGATTGAGGTATGTGTTACTTAGTGTAGGTAGCAACTGCAATGAAAGTGATCGTATCGGACTCATGCACAAGATTGCCTCCAGATTAGGTCATTCACATCAGATCATTACAAAATAAAATGGTTATTATTAACAGAACCCTAAAATGAAGAGTCCAGAAACCAAGTTGAGAGCCTCTTTTTGCTCCAGACCCACTGTAATCTTAGCTATATCACCCTTCCCCTCTCTGAGCCTCTGTTTATCTGTGTGCAGTTTGAGGAAAAAGCTAGACTAGAACAGGCCCCCCTTTTTTTCCTTTTTTTTTTTTTCCAAGATAAGTTCTTTCTCTGTCACCCAGGCTGGAGTGCAGTGGTATGATCACAGCATTACAGCTCACTGCAGCCTCAACCTCCCGAGCTCAAGCGATCCTCCCACCAAAGCTTCCCAATTAGTCTCCCAAGATGCGCCCACCCACCCAGCTAATTTTTGTATCTTTTTTGGTAGTGATGGGTTTTGCCATGTTGCCCAGGCTGGTCTCAAATTCCTGGGCTCAAGCAATCTACCCACCTTGGCCTCCCGAAGTGCTAAGATTACAGGCAGGAGCCACCACCCCCATTCTTTCTTTTTTTTTTTTTTTTGAGATGGAGTTTTGCTCTTGTTACCCAGGCTGGAGTGCAATGGTGCAATCTCGGCTCACCGCAACCTCCGCCTCCTGGGTTCGGGCAATTCTCCTCCCTCAGCCTCCTGAGTAGCTGGGATTACAGGCACGCGCCACCATGCCCAGCTAATTTTTTGCATTTTTAGTAGAGACGGGGTTTCACCGTGTTGACCAGGATGTTCTCGATCTGTTGACCTCATGATCCACCTGCCTTGGCCTCCCAAAGTGCTGGGATTACAGGCTTGAGCCACCGCGCCCGGCCTCTTTTTTAGAGGGTCTCACTGTGTCACCCAAGCTGGAGTGCAGTGGTGCCATCATTGGTCCCTGCAGCCTGGAACTCCTAGGCTCTAGAACAGGCCCTCTTATTTCACATGTTCACAGCCACACTTCAGGGAATTACCTGCACCGTCTTGGCAAGTGTGTGCATTTTTCTGACTGAGGACACACAGCTTTAAGATATTCTCATTAAGCCCAATGACCTGAAAAACATGAAAAGCTGATTTTTTAAGTGCTTGTCTGAATCTGACCTCAGATTTTTTTCCCCATCCCAGCCCATCTCGTTCCTCTCTCTGTGGGTTTAAGCAGCCATAGCTGTGGGCAGGGCTGGGAATGCCTGTCTTTTCAGCAACAAGCTAGTGAGTGAATAAATAGAAAAAGGACCTTGTCTGTCAGTGGTCTTTTCACTTAAGTGTAAAGGTTATGGTGTGTAAAGGCCTCTGGATTGTGGGTGAAGGCAGTGGCCAGTGGTGTAGGATCTGTGGAGCTGGAGCATGCTGCCAGTTAGGCTCACACTTTGTGAGTTAAAGGAGCATTTCATCCCCTCTGCAACCCTCTGTCTGTTCACCTGAGCATGGCGTCGGGAATAGAGGGTTTTTTTCTTTGAGACATAGTTTAGCTCTTACTGCCCAGGCTGCAGTGCAATGACGCTATTTCGGCTCACTGCAACCTCTGCTTCCCTGGTTCAAGTGATTCTCGTGCCTCAGCCTCCCAAGTAGCTGGGATTACAGATGTGCACCACCACACATGGCAAATTTTTGTATTTTTAGTAGAGATGGGTTTTCCATGTTGGTCAGCCTGGTCTTGAACTCCTGACTTCAGGTGATCTGCCTGCCTCAGCCTCCCAGAGGGCTAGGATTACAGGCAGGAGCCACTGCGCCTGACTGGGAATTGAGTTCTTGATGGTCTGGTTTGGTCTGTCCCCACTGGAAAGGTGGAGGTTGGGATGGTCCTGGGAAGAAAGGCCATCCCCCAGCTCCCCAACCTTCTTTTCCTGTCTCCAGGTGGCATGTGGAGCCTCCCACCACCATCTAGGTCCTGAGATGTGTTGAAGCCCAGCCTGTCTGCCATCATCCCCCAGCATGGACCGTGGAAGCCTCCTGCCCTTCCAGCTGTGGTGCCCCCGGCCCTTTGGCACCTACTCACAGAACCAGCCTCGCCCTGCTTCTGCGGCCCTCAAGCCATCAGCCTGCACTGAGCCTGGTGGTGGAGTTGAACCAGACCATGGGCCTGCCCACTCAGAGAACACACCACCTGCCTTGGCCACGGAGGCCCCTGCCTCCCAGCCGGCTCCACTCCTCTCAGCAGCAGCTGCTGGCGATGAGGGTCGAGTCCTCCTGGACACGTGGTATGTCATCAAGCCTGGGAATACAAAGGAGAAGGTGGCCTTCTTTGTGGCCCACCAGTGTGGTGGGGGCAGCCGGGCCAGCTCCATGAAGGTCAAGGGGCACTGGGGCAGCGACAGCTCCAAGGCCAAGCGGAGACGGCGCTGTCTTGACCCCACCAAGGCTCCTCCCGATCCAGGGGGTCGGGAGGGGCCCCCTGCTACTGAGGAGGGCCCCTCCTCAGCCGGTGAGGACGTGGACCTGCTCTCTGTGGCCGAGATGGTGGCCCTGGTGGAACAGCGGGCAGCCCTGGCCCTGCAGAGCTACCCACGACCAGCCACTCCAGCACCTGTAGTCTTTGTGTCGGCTGAGCAGGGTGGACCGGCCAAGGGGGTGGGGTCCGAACGGCGGTCTGGTGGTGGGGACTGCAGCCGTGTAGCCGAGGCTGTGGCCCACTTCGAGGCGCAGAGGGACAGCCCTCCCACCAAGGGCCTCCGCAAGGAGGAGCGGCCGGGACCAGGCCCTGGGGAGGTGCGCATCGCCTTCCGCATCTCCAACGGCCGGGAGCCCCGTGCACCAGACAGCGGCCTGCCCAGTGGGGGCGGGGGCAGGCCTGGTTGTGCCTACCCTGGCAGCCCAGGTCCTGGGGCCCGAGCCAAGGACAAGATCACGTGTGACTTATACCAGCTCATCAGCCCTTCGCGGGATGCCCTCCCCAGCAACGTGGAGTTCCTGCTGGCCAGGGCGGATGAGGCCAGCGAGGGTGAGAGCTCGGCGCCCGTTAGGCCCGAGGACACTCCCCCGGCGCCGCCTCCGCCCCCTGCCCGGGACTGTGGAGCGTCCGGCTTCCACGTGGATGTGGTGGTGACAGGCGTGGTGGATGAGTGCATCTTCTTTGGCAAGGACGGCACCAAGAACGTGAAGGAGGAGACTGTGTGCCTGACAGTCAGCCCCGAGGAGCCGCCGCCTCCGGGCCAGCTCTTCTTCCTCCAGAACCGTGGGCCGGATGGGCCCCCAGAGCCTCCCCCGGCAGACTCGCCGGCCACCGCCCCTGGCCCGGACGATGCCGAGGGCACGGCGGACACCTCCCTGTGCCGCCTGTACCGGCACGTGTCACATGACTTCCTAGAGATCCGCTTCAAGATTCAGCGGCTGCTGGAGCCGCGGCAGTACATGCTGCTGCTGCCCGAGCACGTGCTGGTCAAGATCTTCAGCTTCCTGCCCACCCGCGCGCTGGCCGCCCTCAAGTGCACCTGCCACCACTTCAAGGGCATCATCGAGGCGTTCGGCGTGCGGGCCACAGACTCGCGCTGGAGCCGAGACCCGCTCTACCGCGATGACCCGTGCAAGCAGTGCCGCAAGAGATACGAGAAGGGCGACGTGTCGCTCTGCCGCTGGCACCCCAAGCCCTACCACCACGACCTGCCTTACGGACGTTCCTACTGGATGTGCTGCCGTCGAGCCGACCGCGAGACGCCGGGTTGCCGCCTGGGCCTCCACGATAACAACTGGGTGCTGCCCTGCAATGGGCCGGGCGGGAGCCGGGCAGGCCGGGAGGAGGGGAGGTGAAGCCGGGGGAGGGGCGGGGAGAGCCTACTATGCCCGCCCCTCCCCCTCCCCCGGGAGCCGAGGGTCCGGACTGGGCCGCCTGCTCCCATTCCCCCACTCCAGGCAGCGTTGATCCCCCCACGGAACTGAGCCGGGGTTCAGCGGGAGTGACCCAGGAAAGCACTCTGCTGGCTCCTGTTGGTTTTCTATTCTTCAGAACCAGGGCGGTGGACCCTCTGAGAAGGGTGATTTTTTTTATCAGCATCTCACTTTCTTCTCCATTCAGCCCCTACCCTCTCCCTGCCACGCTCTCCACCCCAGGGACCCACCAGCAGGGAGCAGACGGCAGCTAATTTTGGTACCACTTAAGGGTTCCCCCATTCTGGCCCCCCATCCTCTCCCACACCCCAATTCTTTTTCCAGGAGCTGTTATTTCCCAAGAGGCCGCAGCGCCCAAGGTTGGCGCCTCTTCTAACCTGCCACACCAGGGTTCACACCTCTAGGAATTGAGGGCTGTCAGTTCACAGGTGGGATTTGGGATTTTTTTCATGACAGCCCGCCATTTCTAGATGGTTTCCCTATTAAAGAAGTTGGGGGCGGGGGGAATGCTGTTTTCTCCTTAACCTCAAGCTACCAGTCTCTCTTCCCCAGTGAGGAAGAGGGGAAAAAGCTGAAGTATAAAAATCCTCCTCCTCCTATTATTATTTAAGCTACTGCCATCACCCCCCACTCCCATAAAGCTGTGAAGCCCTTTGCCTGGCTCTTGACAGCGCAGGGGCCCGTGGGCAGGGACTGTGGATTTGCATTTCTGGGTTTTTCCTTCCACTCTGGGCTCCTTCAGGCATCGGGGTCTCCTCACCCCCGGCCATCTGTTTTTTTAAGAATCCTTTGGTCAACCTTGATTTTTTTCAGGCATTTTGGTCTGGGGTATTTTTGTTTGTTCTCTCTCTCGTTTTTCCCCCATCTTTGTGGTTCTGGAAGCTTCTAGCGTGTGGCATCTGACCAATTTTGAATTGGTCCTTTCTATAAAATCAATATTTATAAGGCTGTGCTCAGACTGGTTTGTGTGTTGTGAAGGGAGGGTTTGGGAAGAGAGGGGAGTTGTGGCCTGTGTGGGGGGGATGGAAAAGTGGAGAGACGGGATCCCTCGCCAAGTCCCTTAGCCTGAGATTATTTTTTACTCTTCTCATCTGTGTCGGTTTGGATTTGAAAAATCTCAAAATAGTAGTAGCTTAAACAAGATTTTTTTTTTTCTTAGAGATAGGGTCTCACTGTCACCCAGGCTGGAGTGCAGTGGTGTCATGAGAGCTCACTGCAGCAACCTCCTGGGCTCAGTGCCACCTCATCCTGCCAAGCAGCTGGGTTTTCTACAGGTGTACGCCACCATGCCCAGCTAATTTTTTAATTTTTTTGATACAGATGGGGTCACCAAGTTGCCCAAGTTGGTCTCAAACTCCTGGGTTCAAACAATCCTCCTGCCTCAGCCTCCCACAGTGCTGGGATTACAGGAGAGAGCCACCGTGCCCAGCCAAGGTCATTTTGCTCTTACTATCACCATTTTGTTGGAGACCCCTCCCTCGCAGAAGCACTGCACTGTGTTTCTATATACATCTCACCCGTCAGACTTAGCCACAGAAGGGCTGCACAAGAGTCTAGGAAATGCCATCTTTTAGCTGGGTGCAATATGTCCAACAAAACATTCTTTACTAAAAATCTCTTTAATTAAAGTTTTAAAATAGACACTTATTATTAATTTTGAGATGGAGTTTTGCTTTTATTGCCAGGCTGCAGCGCAATTGTGCAATCTCTACCTCCTGGGTTCAAGCGATTTGCCTGCCTTGGCCTCCTGAATAGCTGGGCTCACAGGTGCTCGCCACCACACCCAACTAATTTTTATATTTTAGTAGAGAAAGGGTTTCACGATGTTTGCCAGGCTGCTCTCGAACTGCTGGCCTCCAGTGATCCACCCGCCTCTACCTCCCAAAATGCTGGGATTACAGTGGGGGTGAGCCATCGTGCCCAGCTGGATATCTTAAATTTTCAGTTTTAAGAAAGAGAAAACTGGATATTGAGAGGCAGCTAACAGTCTCTGACATTCTTCTCAGGAAATCAATTTCTAGAAGGCTAGGATATATCGTGGTAGTGATTCAATGCTTCAATTTTAGATTAAAAAGACCTGGGTTTGAATCTTGTGGGATTTCAATTTCTTCTGGGGATGGTGAGTTAGATTATTCGGACCTTCTTGTTGAGAACAACTGAAAAAAAAATCTTAAAAGGATCAAATAACCAATAAAATACAGTGAGGACCCACCATGCCAAATGGTTAACAGAATGGTATGTGGGGCTCTGAAGCCACATTTGCTGTCAGGGCATTTGCTGATGTGGGCACACTGGGGTTTCCTACTTTGCAGCCTTACTGGAGCAAGCAGGTAAAAGTCAAGGCCAACGCCAGCCCATGGTGAACACCACGGGAACTGGCATCCCAGAGAACTGCAAGCTCAGGTAGGGATGACCCAGAAGACTGCAGAGGTATCCAAGATGCAGAGATCAAATAAAAAAGATCCGGAGGCCGGGCGTGGTGGCTCACACCTGTAATCACAGCACTTTGGGAGGCGGAGGCGGGCGGATCACGAGGTCAAGATATCGAGACCATCCTTGCCATGATGAAACCCCGTCTCTACTAAAAATACAAAAATTAGCCGGGTGTGGTGGCACGCGCCTGTAGTCCCAGCTACTCGGGAGGCTGAGGCGGAAGAATCGCTTGAACCCAGGAGGCGGAGGTTGCAGTGAGCTGAGATTGTGCCACTGCACTCCAGCATGGTGACAGAACAAGACTCCGTCTCAAAAAAAAAAAAGATCCGGAGAATTTGTGGCCACAGACTGGCCCTTGGCAGTTCCTCTGGAAGGAACTGCCATCTAGAAGCCCCACAAACAATTTTTTTTGGAGAGGACAGAGTCTCACTCTATCACTAGGTTGGAGTACAATGGCTTGATCTCTGCTCACTGCAATCTCTACTTCCTGGGTTCAAGCAATTCTCCTACCTCAGCCTCCCAAGTAGCTAGGATTACAGGTGTGTGCCACCATACCCAGCTAATTTTTGTATTTTTAGTAGACACAGGGTTTCACCATTTTGGTCAACCTGGTCTGGAACACCTGACCTTGTGATCCGCCCACCTCAGTCTCCTGAAGTGCTGGGATTATAGGCGTGAGCCACTGTGTCCAGCCAATTTTTTTTTTTTTTTTGAAACCCAGTTTTGCTCTTGTTGCCCAGCTGGAGTGCAATGGCATGATCTCGGCACACTGCAGCCTCTGCTTTCTAGGGTCGACTGTTAATCCTGCCTCACCTGCCAAGTAGCTGACACTACAGGTATGCACCATGATGCCCAGCTAATTTTTTGTATTTTTAGTAGAGACAGGGTTTCACCACGTTGGCCAGGCTGGTCTCAAACTCCTGACCTCAGGTGATCCACCCACCTTGGCCTCCCAAAGTGCTGGGATTACAGGTGTGAGCCACCGTGCCTGCTACAGAGTCTCCCTGTCTCTCAGGCTGGAGTACAATGGCACCATCTCAGTTCACCGCAACCTCCACCTCCCCAGCTCAAGTGATTTTCTTGCTTAAGCCTCCCAAGTAGCTGGGATTATAGGCGCCCACCACCATGCCTGGCAGTTTTTTTGTTTGTAATTTTTTGGTAGAGATGGGGTTTCACCATGTTGGCCAGGCTGGTCTTGAACTCCTGACCTCAAGCAATCTGTCTGCCTCAGAGTCCTAAAGTGCTGGAATTACAGGCATGAGCCACCGCACCCAGCCCGCCACAAATAATGTTTCAGGTAATGAGTAGTGCACAAATAACCAAACACAAATGGAAATAATATGAACAAAAACCAACAGAAACAACAGAGACACCCACATAGGCTTCACATGGTGAAACTGTCAATCACAGGTTATAATACAACATTTAAACTATGTTTAAAAATTTAGGCTGGGCGTGGTGGCTCAAGCCTGTAATCCAAGCACTTTGGAGGCCAAGGCGGGAGGATCACCTGAGGTCGGGAGTTCAAGACCAGCCTGACCAACATGGTGAAACTCCATCTGAAAAAAAATAAAAAATTAAAAAACAACTTGGAATTATCAGCAAGGAAGCCAAAACTGTAAAAAAACAACAAAAAAATCAAGGCCGGGTGTGGTGGCTCATGTCTTCCCAGCACTTTGGGAAGCTGAGGCAGGTGGATCACCTGACATTGGGAGCTGACCAACATGGAGAAGCCCCATCTCTACTAAAAATACAAAAAATTGGCCGGGTGTGGTGGCGCATGCCTGTAGTCCCAGCTACTTGGGAGGCTGAGGCAGGAGAATCTCTTGAACTTGGGAGGTGGAGGTTGTGGTGAGCTGGGATCACACCATTGCACTCCAGCCTGGGCAACGAGAGAGAAACTATGTCTCAAAAAAAAAAAAAATCAAAGTGCCCTAGTAGGTAGGAAAGAGAAAGAAAGCCCGCTGACATAACTTTCACAAATCAAAAATGCATACATCAGTGTTATGTAGGGGAAAAAAAAGAGAAATGCAATAACCAAGAGTCACCCAATAGCTGGGTTAAATAGCAAAAAGATCTACCACATTTATACAAGTGGCTTTTTAAAGGAAAAAACAATAACGTTTAATTGGCATTCCAGAATCAAAAGAAAGAATACGTACAAAGACAATATTAAAAGACATGATGGCTGGAAAATTACAAACTGATAAAAGACACAAATAGTATTTTTAAAAAGGCCACCTGTGGTGGCTCACACCTTTGCTGAACTTCGGGAGGCTGAGGCAAGAGTATCACTTGAGGCCAGTTTAGCAGCAGCCTGGGCAACACACCAAGACCTCATCTCTACAAAAAACTAATTTAAGCCAGGCTCGGTGGCTCACATCTGTAATCCCAACACTTTGGGAGGCTAAGGGCGGATCACCTGAAGTCAGGAGTTTGAGACCAGCCTGGCCAGCATGGCAAAACCCCATCTCTACTTAAAAAAAAAAAAAAAAAAAAAAAAAAAAAAATTAGCCAGGCGTGGTGGCATGTGCCTGTAGTCCCAGCTACTCGGGAGGCTGAGGCAGGAGAATCGCTTGAACCCAGGAGGCAGGGGTTGCAGTGAGCTGAGATTGTGCCACTGTACTCCAGCCTAGGTCACAGAGCAAGACTCCGTTTCAAAACAAAACAAAAAAATTAACTGGGCGTGGCGGTGGGCACCTGTAATCCCAGCTACTGATGAGGGAGAGTCACTTGGACCCAGGAGTTGGAGGTTGCAGTGAGACAAGGTCATGGCACTGTACTCCAGCCTGGGCGACAAGAGTGAAACTCCATCTCAAAAAAAAAAGTTCTCATGCCTGGCACATAGCAGATGCTCAGTAAACATCAGCAAATGTAGAAGAACCTAAATTGGGGACCTATGTTTACCCTCTCATTTGATATCCCGAGTTTCAGACCTGGAGGTGATTTGCAGGGAAGATGCTTACCTTCACTGTATCATAATCCTCCAACCATGGCCTGGCACCTGTGCTCACTGCTAAGTCTCTATCAAAGTCATAAACCCTTGCATGTTTGTGTAAGTAGGGGAAAAAAAAAAGTCATGAACCTGCAGGGCCATAAACCTGCAGGCACAGAGTGCAGTGTAGAACTCTGCTTCCAGGCTCTATCTGTCTCAGGTTTTTCTTTTGAGTTGGTTTGCTGAGCAGCTGTGTATGCACCAGAGTGTATCCTTAAGAACAGCATGGGCTGGGCACAGTGGTTCACACCTGTAATCCCAGCACTTTGGGAGGCGGAGGCTGGCAGATCACAAGGTCAGGAGATTGAGTTCACCCTGGCTATCACAGTGAAAACCTGTCTTTACTAAAAATGCAAAAAATTAGCCAAGCGTGGTGGCATGTACCTATATATAGTCCCAGCTATTCAGGAGGTTGAGGCAGGAGAATCTCTTGAACCTGGGAGGTGGAGGTTGCTGTGAGCCGAGAACGCGCCATTGCACCCCAGCCTGGGTAATAAAATGAGACTCCATCTCAAAAGAAACAGCAAAAACCTCCTGGGCTCAATAGATCCTCCCACCTCTACCTCTTAAAGTGCTGAGATTGCAAGGATGAGCCGCCACACGAAGTCTGCATTGTTTAATAAGGACCCCAGTTGAGTCTGAGAATTAGGTAGGGCTGGGAAATACTTTCTCACTGGAGTTTGCACACACCTGCTGTCTCACACTGCCGTGCCCACAGCTGAAAGGAAACAGTGTGCTCTAACGACTCTGCAGTCAATCTAGGTCTGTCTTACCCATTCCTCCCATAGATGCTCTCAGACTTTCAAAAATCCGTGTTTTCCAAAGCATCTTCTAATGTATCCTAGTTCTTTTTGTTGTTGTTGTTTTTTTCAGGCGGAGTTTTGCTCTTGTTACCCAGGCTGGAGTGCAATGGCATGATCTCGGCTCACCGAAACCTCTGCCTCCTGGGTTCAAGCAATTCTCCTGCCTCAGCCTCCTGAGTAGCTGGGATTACAGGCACATACCACCATGCCCAGCTAATTTTTTGTATTTTTAGTAGAGACGGGGTTTCACCATGTTGACCAGGATGGTCTCGATCTCTTGACCTGTGATCCACCCGCCTCGGCCTCCCAAAGTGCTGGGATTACAGGCTTGAGCCACCGCACCCGGCCGCTGTTTTGTTTTTTGAGACAGAGTCTCGCTCTGTTACCCAGGCTGCAGTGCAGTGATGTGATCTTGGCTCACTGCAGAAACCCCATCTCTACTCCACCACCTGGGCTCCAGCGATTCTCCTGCTTCAGCCTCCGGAGTAGCTGGGATTACAGGTGCCTGCCACCACACCTGGCTTTTTTTTTTTTTTTTTTTTTTGAGGCGAAGTTTTGCTGTTGTTAGTTACCCAGACTGGAGTGCAATGGCACGATCTCAGTTCACTGCAACCTCCGCTTTCTGGGTTCAAGCAATTCTCCTGCCTCAGCCTCCCAAGTAGCTGGCAATACAGGCATGCACCACCACGCCCAGCTAATTTTTGTATTTTTAGTAGAGACGGGGTTTCACCTTGTTGACCAGGATGGTCTCGATCTCTTGACCGCGTGATCCCCCCGCCTCGGCCTCCCAAAGTGCTGGGATTATAGGCGTGAGCCACCACGCTCAGCCTACGCCCAGCTAATTTTTGTATTTTTAGTAGAGATGGGGTTTCACCATGTTGTCCAGGCTGGCCTTGATCTCCTGAGTTCCGGTGAACCACCAGCCTTCGCCTCCCAAAGTTCTAGAATTACAGGTGTGAACCACTGCGCCCGGTCAAGGTATTCTAGTTCTATGAAGTGCTTCTCACTAAAAAGGGTTCCATAGTAAAGTACTTTGGGAGCCTCTGGATTCTGTCTTAAAAATTCACATCATGAGGTGAGGAAACTTTTTTTTGGGGGGGGATGGAATCTCACTCTGTTGCTCAGGCTGGAGTGCAACAGCGCTATCTTGGCTCACTGCAAACTCTGCCTCCCGGGTTCAAGTGATTCTCCTGCCCCAGCTTCCTGAGTAGCTGAGATTACAGGCGCCTGCCACCATGCCTGACTAATTTTTGTATTTTTAGTAGAGAGGGGGTTTCACCATGCTGTCTAGGATGGTCTCAAACTCCTGACCTCAGACGATCCACCTGCCTCAGCCTCCCAAAGTGCTGAGATTACAGGCATGAGCCGCCGGGCCCAGCCAAGAAAACTCATTTTACGTTGTCTCACCTGCTTCTTGGATTTCAGATCCCCCTTGTCATGCAACATCTATTTACATGAGTTCTACAGCATGTTTGGGGTTTTGTTGTTTTGAGACAGAGTGTCACTGTGTTGCCCAGGCTGGTCTTGAACTCTTGGGTTCAAGGGATCCTCTCACCTCAGCCTCCTAAGTAGCTGAGACTACAGGTGTGCACCACCACACCTGTCTTATGCAGGCAGTGCTTTGCAGAAACACTTGTCACACTTTTTATTCTTTTCCTTTTTGTGGAGAATGGGGTCTCCCTATAATTGCCCAGGCTGGTCTCAAAGTCCTGGGCTCAAGCTATCCTTCCGCCTCTGCCTCCCTAGAGCTGGGACTGCAGGCATGAACCACCACACCCAGCCAGAAACACTGGCTTATTGCCCATTGGGTCTGGCGGAATCTGGACTTCCAAAATAACAGCTTCCGTCTCCTCTGTGCCTGGTTGTGAGCACGTCCTCTGTGTGCCCCATGTGGGAGTTAGGTTAGGACTGGTGTAGTAGCAAGGCGGCCATTCTGGAGAATGAACGGACACAAAACAAGCCACAGAGAATTCATTTGGTTGGGTGGCATCACTGGTCCAGACCAGTGACAGTCTTTTATTCTTTTTTTAAACTTCTTTTTTTTTAAACTTTTTATTTTTTGAGACAGAGTCTTACTCTGTCGCCAAGCTGGAGTGCAGTTGCATTATCTCAACTCACTGCAACCTCCGACTCCCGGGCTCAAGCGATCCTCCTGCCTCAGCCTCCCAAGTAGCTGGGAGTACAGGCATGCACCACCACCACAGTCGGCTAACTTTTTGTATTTTTAGTAGAGACAGGGTTTCCCCATGTTGGCCAGGATGGTCTCAATCTCCTGACCTCGTGATCCACCCACTCTGGCCTCCCAAAGTGCTGGGATTACAGGTTGGAGCCACCACACCTGGCCTCAATTTTTTTTTTCTGAGGCAGTCTTGCTCTGTTGCCAGGCACCAAGCTGGAGTGCAGTGTCACGACCTCAGCTCACCGCAACCTCTGCCTCCCAGGTTCAAGCAGTTCTCCTGCCCCAGCCTCCTGAGTAGCTGGGACTACAGGCGCACACCACCACACCCAGCTAATTTTTGTATTTTAGTAGAGACAGGGTTTCACCATGTTGGCCAGGATGGTCTCGATCTCTTGACCTCGTGATCCACCCACCGTGGCCTCCCAAAGTGCTGGGATTACGGGCGTGAGCCACCGCACCCCGAAGTCTTTTACTCTTTTAGTTCACAGACTGGAACAACAGCATTTGGCCCCTGCAAACCTTCAGACCAAGTATTTACCTCTGGAGAGGGCCAAGTTCTTATTCCTCCGGCTGTCACCCTACAATGGTCTCTTCCCTGTCCTTGAAGGGTGGCAGCTTGAGACAATCAAAAGAAGGAAGGTCTTCCAGTTGTAGCACAATTAGGAAACAAAGGTGTGAAAAGGACAAGCAAGCATACCCTAGGCAGGTCCTGCCTGAGCGCCACTGGTCCCGCACCAGGACTTCCTCTCTCACAGTCCTCTCCACAGGCATTGGGCCAGCTCACTAGAGCCCCAGGTATTCGGCCAGGAACACAGCGAGAATTCGGCTCAAGTTGTGTACCGTGGGCGGGTGGAGATTGGCCTCGGTGTCCGCAGGGGTGTGCCAGACAGCAGGGAAGGGCGTGGAGATAAGATGGAGCACAGGGACCCCTGAAGTGACAGAGGAGACTTCGTCAGGTCCGCTGCAACCCACCATGACCCAGGAGCCCAAGCCCGACCTCTGGATAACCTGGCCTTGTCCCCACACACTGGCAAAAGATATGTTCTGGCACTTTTTTTTTTTTTGAGACGGAGTTTCTCTCTGTCGCCCCGGTTGGAGTGCAGTGTCTCCGGCTCGGCTCACTGCAGTCTGCCTCCCAGGTTCCAGCAATTCTACTGCCTCAGCCTCCCGGGTAGCTGGGATTACAGGCAGATACCATGACACCCAGCTAATTTTTGTATTTTTAGTAGAGGTGGGGTTTCATCATGTTGGCCAGGCTGGTCTCAAACTCCTGACCTCAGGTGATCCACTTGCCTCAGCCTCCCAAAGTGCTGGGATTACAGGCATGAGCCACCATGCCCAGCTCTGGCACTTCTTTTTTTTTCCCAGATATTGTCTCCCTCTGTCGCCTAGGCTAGAGTGCAGTGGCTTGATCAAGGCTCACTGCAGCCTTGACTTCCCAGGCTTAGATGATCCTCCCACCTCAGCCTCTCAAGCAACTGGGACTACAGGTGCGCACCACCATGTCCTGCTAAATTTTTGTATTTTTAGTAAAGACAAGATTTATGCAATGTGCTGGTTTCAAACTCCTGGGCTCAAATTCCTCCCGCCTCAGCCTCCCAAATTGCTGGGATTACAGGTGTGAGCCACTGTGCCCAGCTGCAAACATTTCTTGAATGCTTGCTATGTACTGGGCTCTGGTCCAAGTAAGGTCTTTATAGGTATTAGCACGTTCAATCCCCTCAACAATACTCTAAGATAGAGAGTATTAAGGCCCGATGCGGTGGCTCACACCTGTAATCCCAGCACTTTGGGAGGCCGAGGCAGGTGGATCACGAGGTCAGGAGATCAAGACCATCCCGGCCAACATGGTGAAACCCCGTCTCTACTAAAAATACAAAAATCAGCTGGGCATGGTCGCACGTGCCTGTAATCCCAGCTACTCGGGAGACGGAGGCAGGAGAATTGCTTAAACCTGGGAGTCGTAGGTTGCAGTGAGCCGAGATCCTACCACTGCACTCCAGCCTAGGTGACAGAGTAAGACTTTGTCTCAGAAAGAAGAGAGAGTATTATCCCCATATTACAGATGAATAAAAGCGCAAAGAGGTTAAGCCACTGAACACCATTCCCCAGCCTTGGGAAGGGGACACGGCCAGTTCCAATTTGTGGCTTCCTTGGTTGCCCACCCGCCTCGCTCCCGGCAACAGGTACCTCTGCGGAGGAAGGGGATGTGGTCGTCTTCCACGGAGCCAATCGGCTCCCCGGGTTGGAAGTACATCACTTCCTGGGGATGAGACTGCAGCAGGTTCAAACGATGCAGACGCTTCTCTGGAGGTGGGGGCGATTTGAGAGGAAGGGTTAGTCCTTAGCAGTCCAAAATCTCCAGTCCACAAATCGGAGGAGGGCAGAGCACCCAGAGGTAAAGCCCTGGTCATCCCAACAGGAGTGAATGCCAGTCACTCCTTCCTGTGGCCTTCCTATGTTTCCGGTTTCATTCAATCCCTCTGACTCTAAGACAAAGACACCCTTTTTTTTTTTTTTTTTTTTTGAGACAGAGTTTTGCTCTTGTTACCCAGGCTGGAGTGCAATGGCGCAATCTCGGCTCACTGCAACCTCTGCCTCCTGGTTTCAGGCAATTCTCCTGCCTCAGCCTCCTGAGTAGCTGGGATTACATGGATGCGCCACCATGACCAGCTAATTTTTTTTTTTTTTTTTTTTTGGTATTTTTAGTAGAGACGGGTTTCACCATGTTGACCAGAATGGTCTCGATCTCTTGACCTTGTGATCCACCTGCCTCGGCCTCCCAAAGTGCTGGGATTACAGGTGTGAACCACCGTGCCCAGCCCCCCCCTTTTTTATTTTTGAGACAAGATCTTATGGCTGGGTGCGGTGGCTCATGCCCGTGATCCCAGCACTTAGGGAGGCTGAGGGAGGTGGATCACCTGATGTCAGGAGTTCGAAATCAGCTTGGCCAACATGCTGAAATTCTGTCTCTATTAAAAATACAAAAATTAGTCTGGGCGAGATGGCTCACGACTGTAATCCCAGCACTTTGGGAGGCTGAGGAGGGCAGATCATGAGTTCAGGAGATCAAGTGCATCCTGGCTAACACAGTGAAACCCTGGCTCTACTAAAAATACAAAAAATGAGCTGGGCATGGTGGCATGCGCCTGTAGTCCCACCTACTCAGGAGGCAGAGGTGGCAATGAGCCGAGATCATGCCACTGCACTCCAGCCTGGGTGACAGACCGAGACTCCATCTCAAAAAGAAGAAAACAAACAAAAATAAGCTGTGCATGGTAGTAGGCGCCTGTAATTCCCAACCACTTG
Organism: Saguinus oedipus; assembly: GCA_031835075.1. Classification (NCBI taxonomy): domain Eukaryota; kingdom Metazoa; phylum Chordata; class Mammalia; order Primates; family Cebidae; genus Saguinus; species Saguinus oedipus. Next base: position 47,183,889 of record CM063187.1, on the reverse strand, counting down.
GGAGGCTGAGACACGAGAATTGCTTGAACCAGGAAGTGGAGGTTGCACTGAGCTGAGATCAACTCTGTCTCAAAAAAAAAAAAAAAGATATTGCTCTGTCACCCACACTGGAGTGCAGTGGGGCAGTCACAACTCAGTGCAGCCTTAACCTCCCCAGCTTAAGCAATCCTCCACTCTCAGCCTCCCAAATAGCTGGGACTTCAGGCACATGTCACCATGCCTGTGTGTGTGTGTGTGTGTGTGTAAACAGGATCTCCCTATGTTGCCCAGGCTGGCCTTGAACTTCTGGGCTCATGTGATCCTCCTTCCTCGGTATCTTAAATTGCTGGGACTACAGGCATGAGCTACTTCATCTGGGTCCCCTGGCCATTTTACAGATAGAAAACTGAGACTCGGAAATGAAGCCACTTATCCAAGTTCACCCAGCTGGTAAGATTGGAAACCACTAGGCCGGGCGCGGTGGTTCACGCCTGTAATCCCAGCACTTTGGGAGGCCGAGGCGGGTGGATCACGAGGTCAGGAGATCGAGACCATCCTGGTCAACATGGTGAAACCCCATCTCTACTAGTAATACAAAAAATTAGCTGGACACGGTGGCGCGTGCCTGTAGTCCCAGCTACTTGGGAGGTTGAGGCAGGAGAACTGCCTGAACCCAGTAGGTGGAGGTTGCAGTGAGCCGAGATCGCGCCATTGCACTCCAGCCTGGGTAACAAGAGCGAAACTCCGTCTCAAAAAAAAAATAAAAATATAAAAAATAAAAAAGATTGGAAACCAGTGCTGTCTCACCTTAGGGCCCCTGTCTGGTAATCACTATCACTAATCTCTAGTTCCTTAGAATGAGCCTTTATTTATTTATTTATTTGCGATGGAGTCTCTCTCTGCTGCCCAGACTGGAGTGCAGTGGCACAGTCTTGGCTCACTGCAACCTCTGCCTCCTGGGTTCAAGTGATTCTTCTGCCTCAGCCTCCTGAGTAGCTGGGACTACAGGCACGCGCCACCATGACTGGCTAATTTTTATATTTTTAGTCGAGACAGGGTTTCACCATGTTGGTCAGGCTGGTCTTAAACTCCTGACCTTGTGATCCACCTGCCTCAGCCTTGCAAAGTGCTGGGATTACAGGCGTGAGCCACTGCACCCAGCCGAGCCTTTATTTTTAAAAACAATTTTTAAGTTTTTCAACTTTAATTAATTAATTATTTTTTGAGACAGTTTTGTTCCCGTTGCCCAGGCTGGAGTGCAATGGCCTGATCTCGGCTCACTGTAACCTCTGCCTCCTGGGTTCAAGCCATTCTCCTGCATCAGCCTCCTGAGTAGCTGGAATTACAGGAATGTGCCGCCACGCCCAGCTAATTTTTTATTTCTTAGTAGAGACGGGGTTTCTCTGTGTTGGTCAAGCTGGTCTCGAGCTCTTGACTGACCTCAGGTGATCTGCCTGCCTCAGCCTCCCGAAGTGCTAGGATTACAGGCATCAGCCACCAGGCCTGGCTTTATTTATTAATTTTTTTGAGCAGAGTCTCACTCTGCCACCCAGGCTGGAGTGCAGTGGTGCAATTACAGCTTACTGCAGCCTTGACCTCCCAGATTCAAGTGATCCTGCTACTTCAGGCTCCCAAGTCACTGGGACTACCACCATGGTGGTACCACCATGCCCTGCTAATTTTTTTCTTTTTTTTCTTTGAGACGGAGTCTCGCTCTGTTGCCCAGACTGGAGTGCAGTGACATGATCTCGGTTCACTGCAACCTCCATTTCCTGGGTTCAAGCGATTCTCCTGCCTCAGCCTCCCGAGTAGCTGCGACTACAGGCACATCACCATGCCCGGCTAATTTTTTGTATTTTTGGTAGAGATGGGGTTTCACTGTGTTAGCCAGGATGGTCTCTACCTCCTGACCTCGTGATCCACCCACCTTGGCCTCCCAAAGTGCTGGGATTACAGGTGTGAGCCACCATACCCGGCCTTTTTTTTTTTTTTTCAGATAGTCTCGCTCTGTTGTCCAGGCTGGAGTGCAGTGGAGTGATCTCAGTTCATTGCAACCTCCACCTCCTGAATTCAAGCAATTCTCCTGCCTCAGACTCACGAATGGCTGTGATTACAGGCATATGCAACCATGCCCGGCTAATTTTTTGTATTTTTGGTAGAGACGGGGTTTTGTCCTATTGGCCAGGCTGGTCTCGAACTCCTGATCTCAGGCGATCCGCCCACCTCAGACTCCCAAAGTGATGGGATTACAGGCATGAGCCACCGCGCCCAGCCTAATTTGTGTGTGTGTGTGTGTGTGTGTGTGTGTGTGTGTGTGTGTGTGTGTGTGTGTAGCGATGGGGTTTTGCCATGTTGTCCAGCCTGGTCTGGAATTCCTGAGCTCAACTCATCCACCCACCTCAGCCTCTCAAAGTGCTGGGATTACAGGTGTGAGCTACCAAGCCCAGGTATTTTTTTCTTTCTTTCTAAGATTCAATTCAGGTATTTTTTTTTTCAAAGACAGGATCTCATTCTATTGCCCAGGCCAGAGTGCAGTGGTACAATCTTAACTCACTACAGCCTTCACCTCCCAGGCTCAAAAGATCTTCCCTAGTAGCTGGGATGACATGCATGCCACTGCACCCAGCTAATTTTTCTTTTTATGAGATGGAGTCTCACACTGTCACCCGGGTTGGAGTGCAGTGGTGTGATCTTGGCTCACTGCAACCTCCACCTCCTAGGTTCAAGTGATTCTCCTGCCTGGGATTACAGGCGCATGCTGCCATGTCCAGCTAATTTTTGTATTTTTAGTAGAGATGGGCCAGGGTGGTCTCGATCTTCTGACCTCATGATCCTCCAGACTCAGCCTCCCAAAATGCTGGGATTACAGGCATAAACCACTGTGCCTGGCCACTAATTATTTTTTAAGAGATGGAGGGTCTCCCTATGTGGCCCAGACTGGTGGATGAGCCTTTAGAGGGCAGGTGTCTGTCCCCCTCCCCCTCAGCTTGCCAGCCTGTGCCCCTTACCCTAGGTGTGCTGGGGCCCACCTCCACATTCACTCTTACCAATACTCCTCAGCCGATGGAACCAGCGGAGCGTGCGAGGGAAGTGGCTGTAGAACGTGGGATTCGGGGCTCCCAGGAGATCAAGAAGCATAAAGAGCTCCTAAGGAGAGAGGCCAGGACTGGAGGAGCCCGAGCAGGATGATGCTAACCCCGCTTCACCTCTCCCTCCCTCACCAGAAGCCAGGGCACCCTGGGCTTACAATAGCCTGGATCCTGGTGGGGCCGGGACTGTGAGGTATAGACTCCATGAGCTGTGCCAGGTGTCGGGAGCCATAAAGGGAGTCCTTGGGTCCCCACTCCTTCAGTGCCTCTTCACCGTCCAAGAAGAGCAGCTGCAGGGTCACCGGGGCTGCCTGTGGGAGCAGCGGGGGGTGGCCAGACCCAGCTCAGGACTAGCCCGCAGCCTCAACACACTCCTATTTCTTGCTCGCTTGCACAGCATAAAAGAACAAATGAGGTCCTCATTCATAGAACGTGGTAGTCAAGAGCACAGACTCCAAGTCCAATTGTCTGAGATGAATCTGTTCTTGGCTGCTTCGTAACAAAGCAGACATGGGGAAGTTACTAACATCTCAAAACATCAGCTTCTTCATCTATAAATGGGGTTAATAAAAGTTCCTTTTTTTTTTTTCTGAGATGGAGTCTAGCTCTGTTGCCCAGGCTGGAGTGCAGTGGCATGATCCAAGCTCACTGCAACTTCTGCCTCCAGGGTTCAAGCAATTCTCTTGCCTCAGCCTCTCGAGTAGCTGGGATTAAAGGTGCCTGCCACCATGCCTGGCCAATTTTTGTGTTTTTAATACAGACAAGTTTTCACCATGTTGGCCAGGCTGATCTTGAACTCCTGACCTCAAATGCCTCGGCCTCCCAGAGCGCTGGGATTACAGATGTGAGTCACAGTGCCTGGCAATAACAGTTCTTTTCAAAGGGTGAGGTTTGAATCTGGGTCTTAGAACAGTGCCTGGCATATAACTAAATAAGGGTTATCTCTGATTATTATTCCTCATTCTCAGTTTGGTTAAAGAGACAGACCCACAAATGAATAATTATACACGTGGTGAAATACAGTTGAGACAAATGCTTTGGAGAACTACAGAGGGGATAGGAAGGAGGCTGGGGGATGACCTGGCCTGGAGAGGTCGTTGGGTCTTTTTTTTTTTTTTTTTTTTAATAGAGACGAGGTTTCACCATGTTGGTCAGGCTGGTCTCAACCTCCTCACCTCCTGATCCACCCACCTCGCCCTCCCAAAGTGCTGGGATTACAGGTGTGAGCCACCGTATCCAGCCTTTTTTTTTTTTTTTTTGAGACAGTCTCACTCTGTGGCCCAGACTGGAGTGTAGTGGTGTGATCTTGGCTCACTGCAACCTCTGCCACCCTGGTTCAAGCAACTCCTGCCTTCAGCCTCCCGAGTAGCTGGGATTACAGGCGCCTGCCACCATGCCCGGCTAATTTTTGTAGTTTTATTAGAGATGGGGTTTCACCATCTTGACCAGGCTAGTCTTGAACTCCTGACCTCATGATCCACCTGCCTTGGCCTCTTAAAGTGCTGGGGTTACAGGTGTGAGCCATCTTGCCTGGCTAGGTTTTTTGGGAAAGGATGTATGCCCTGGGAGTGGGTAGGAACCAATCTGGAGCAGCAGGAAGAGTATTCCTGGCCAAGGGAACAACACAGGGCAAGGCTGTGGCCAGGGAAGGGGTCACAGGGTTTGAGAGGGGTCTGGAGGGGTGAGCAAAGGCCAAAGAGTGTGGGCTTGTGTGGGCTTTGTTATAGGGAGACTGGGGAGGCATGGAGCGGGGTTGAGCAGGGCAGGAGCATGATGAGATCTGTTTTTTGTCTTCTGTTTGTTTTGAGACTGAGTCTTGCTCTGTTGCTCAGACTGGAGTGGAGTGGCGTGATCTCGGCTCATGACAATCTCTGCCTCTTGGGTTCCAGCAATTCTCCTGCCTCAGCCTCCTGAGTAGCTGGGATTACAGGTGCCCGCCACCATGCCCAGCTAATTTTTTCATTTTTAGTAGAGACAGGGTTTCACTGTGTTGGTCATGCTGGTCTCAAACTCCTGACCTCAGGTGATCCTCCTGCTTCGACCTCTCAAAGTGCTGGGATTACAGGCATGAGCTTCCACGCTCGGCCCTTTTTAAATTTTTTTAATTTTTAATTTTTTTTTAAAGACGTGGAGCTCTTTGAAGAGGTGATATTGGAGTAGACACCTGAGTGCAGAGTAGGAAAATATCTCCGAAAAGCCTATCTTTTTTATTTTTTTGAGATAGAATCTTGCTCTGTCGCCCAGGCTGGAATGCAGTGGCGCAATCTCACTGCAGCCTCCACCTCCCAGGTTCCCAACCTCTTGATCCACCCGCCTTGGCCTTCCAAAGTGCTGAGATTACTGGCATAGGCCACCATGCCCAACCTTTTTTACATTTTTATAAAGATGGGGTCTCCCTATGTTGTCCAGGCTGCTCTTGAACTCCTGGCCTCAAGCAATCCTCCTGCCATGGCCTCCCAAAGTGCTGGGATTACAGGTTTGAGCTTGGCCAGAAAAGCACATTCTATGCAAAACAAACAGCAAAGTGCAAATGCCCTGAGGGAGAGTGAGCCCTGAGGGTTTGCTGAACTCAGAAGAGGTGGGTATGGCTACAGCAGAGTGAGCAAGGGGTGAGGGGAGGGTGATTGGGCTGTAGAGGCAACAGGGCACAGCTCCTGGGCTAATCAAAGAACTCTGGATTACACTTGGAATGAGGTGGGAGCCCTGGGAGAGTTTGGTGGAGAGGAAAGAGGATCTGACATCCAGGAGGTAAAAAGATCCCTGTGGCAGCCAGGCACAGTGGCTCAAACCTGTAATCCCAGCACTTTAGGAGGTCAAGGTTAGCAGATCACCTGAGGTCGGGAGTTCGAGACCAGCCTGACCAACATGGTGAAACCCCGGCTCTACTAAAAATACAATATTAGGCTGGGTGCAATGCTTACACCTGTAATCCCAGCACGCTGGGAGGCTGAGGTGGGCGGATCACAAGGTCAGGAGCTCAAGACCAGCCTGGCCAACATGACAAAACCCCATCCCTACCAAAAATATAAAAAATTAGCCAGGTGTGGTGGCACGTACCTGTAATTCCAGCTACTCAGGAGGCTGAGGCAGGAGAATTGCTTGAACTTGTGAGATGGAGGTTGCAGTGAGCCAAGATCATGCCACTGCACTCCAGCCTGGCAACAAAGTGAGACTCCATCTCAAAAAAAAAAAAAAGATCCCTATGGCTCTGTGCATGGAGTAGAGTGGGAAGACGAGAGGAATGATAACGACCAGACAAGGGAGGGTGGGGACTTGTGGAAAAGTGGAGGTAGCCCACCACCCTCCCCTACTCCTGCTCCTCACCTGTTCTTTGGCCCTGCTCAGCTCCAGGTCAAGTGCTTGGGCCAGCTCCAGCATCAGGGCACAGGGCACAGCCGAATCTGTGGCCCCCACAAAGGGAGTCGACCCAGGTGGGAAGAGCTTTGAGTCGTAATGGCAGGCGAGGGTGAGGTGACGGGCAGCCCCCGGATCCAGCGTGGCCACCACATTGCCAAAGTCCAGTGGCCCCAGAGGCGTTGAGGCCATAAAGGGATCCAGCTCCACATGCCAGCCTGCTGTCAGGGACCGCAGTGTGGCCTCCAGGAACTAGCGGCAAGAGAGAAGTGGGAGGGTGGATGGGACTGGGGAGAAGGTGGGGAAAAGGGCCACGTGACCAGAGCCATGCAGAGCAGATTGGTTGACTCTAAAGCCCCACTCTGATTTAATGGATTTCTTTTTTTTAATTTATTTAATGGATTTCTTTCTCTTCCTTCCTTCCCTCCTTCCCTCCCTCCCTCCCTCTTTCTTTCTTTCTTTCTTTCTTTTTTTTTTTTTTTAGATGGATTCTCATTCTGTCACCCAGGCTGGTGCAGGGGCTCGATCTCGGCTCACTGCAACCTCCGCCTCCCAGGTTCAAGCCATTCTCCCGTCTCAGCCTCCTGAGTAGCTTGGGTTACAGGTGCCTGCCACAATGCCTGGCTAATTTTTGTATTTTTAGTATAGACAGAGTTTCACAATGTTGGCCAGCCTGGTCTCAAGCTCCTGATTCAACTGCCTGCCTCAACCTCCCAAAGTCCTGGGATTACAGGTATGAGCCACTGTGCCAGGCCCCCTGCTCTGATTAAAATCATCCCCTTGACACACTCCTGCTGAGTACCTACTGGGTGCCAGATGTTGGGGTGACCCTACCTCTTGAAGCCAACAGACTCATCACAGCATACCCTTAAATAGCTCTCACTGTGTTCTAAACTCTGTTCTAGGAACTGTACAGGGTAGGGACTGCCAATACATGACCCCATTTTGCAGATGAGGAAATGGACTCAGAGAGGCTAAGAAACTAGGCCGGGCGCGGTGGCTCACGCCTGTAATCCCAGCACTTTGGGAGGCCGAGGCGGGTGGATCACAAGGTCAAGAGATCGAGACCATCCTGGTCAACATGGTGAAACCCCATCTCTACTAAAAATACAAAAAATTAGCTGGGCATGGTGGTGCGTGCCTGTAATCCCAGCTACTCAGGAGGCTGAGGCAGGAGAATTGCCTGAACCCAGGAGGCGGAGGTTGTGGTGAGCTGAGATCGTGCCACTGCACTCCAGCCTCGGCAACAAGAGCGAAACTCCGTCTCAAAAAAAAAAAGAAAAAGAAAGAAACTAGTCCAAGGCCGGGTATGGTGGCTCACGCCTGTAATCTCAACACTTTGGGAAGTTGAGGCAGGCGGATCACGAGGTCAGGAGATTAAGACCAGTTTGATCAACATGCCAAAACCCCACCTCTACTAAAAATACAAAACTAGCCAGGCATGGTGGCGCACACCTGTAATCCCAGCTACTTGGGAGGCTCAGTCAGGAGAATTGCCTTAACCCAGGAGGTGGAAGTTGTAGTGAGCCAAGATTGCGCCACTGTACTCCAGCCTGGGCCACAGAGCGAGACTCCATTAAAATAAAAAAACAACTGAAAAAAAAAAAAACCTAGTCCATGGTCACAATCTAAGTGAATGAGGTAGCACTGGGAATCAGGCAATATTTAAATGACTTTTTTTTTTTTTTAAGATGGAGTCTCACTCTGTCACCCATGCTGGATTACAGTGGCACGATCTTAGCTCACTGAGGCCTTCACCTTCTGGGTTCAAGTGATTCTTGTGCCTCAGCCTCCCGAGTAGCTGAGACTACAGGTACCCACCACCATGCCCAACTAATTTTGTATTTTTAGTAGAGATGGGTTTCACCATGTTGGCCAGGCTGGTCTCAAAGTCCTGACCTCAAGTGATCTGCCTGCCTTGGCCTCCCAAAGTGCTGGGATTACAGGCATAAACCACTGCACTTGGCCTTTAAATGACTCTTGATGCTTTCCAGGAAACAACAGATGGACTGCAGCACCAGCTTGGAGCCAATCTGCTTGGGTTCAAACTCTAGGTCTATCACTTTCTAAAACTGTTATATTTATTTATTTATTAAAAAAATCTTTTTTGAGATGTAGTTTTGCTCTTGTTGCCCAGGCTGGAGTGCAATGGTGTGATCTCAGCTCACTGCAACCTCTGCCTCCTGGGTTCAAGGACTTCTTCCTGTCTCAGCCTCCCGAGTAACTGGGATTACAGGCATGTGCCACCACACCTGGCTAATTTTTTTTTGTATTTTTAGTAGAGACGGGGTTTCTCCATGTTGGTTAGGCTGATCTCAAACTCCCTACCTCAGGTGATCCGCCTGCCTCGGCCTCCCAAAGTGCTGGGATTACAGGCGTGAGTCACCACACCCAGACAAGGTCTACCATTTATCTGTAGGATTTGCACAATGTGTATAACTTCTCTGAGCCTCAGTTTCCCCATCTGCATAATGAAGATCATATTGGTACCCACCTTATAGGGCTGTCTGTTGCCTATGCCTAGCACACAGTAAGCTTTTGGTGGAGCATTAAGGTGGGCAGTACAGCCTGCTGGTTTGTTAATAGCATGGGAGTCTAGAGTTCGATTAACTCCAGTCAGTGCTCCAGTTCCTCCTCTTAGGTCCTTTGGGATCTTGAACAGGATGCTTATTTCTGATTCCCTGGAGGGCTAGGGGGTCAGGGACTGGAGGTGGGTCCCTTTACCTTTCTGACTTGCAGATTTCCCGGGCTGCCTGGGGTTCGCACAACCAGCAGAGGGCGCAGATAAGTGCCCCAGAGACGTTGCGGGTCCAGTTGTCCCACCACCCTCCGCAGCCGGGCTTCGGGGAGGCTTCCAACCAACGGGACCTTAAGAAGGAGGTGGGATAGGGAAGGGAAGAATGAGAGCAACCCCTAATTTCGACCCTAACCCGGGCGCCGTCACTCCCAAGGAGCCCCGGGTCCTCTTCCTAATCTGCGGCCTCCAGCATCACAGACTTCTAGGATAAATCCAAGACTCAGGAAAACTCTTTCCAAGCCCATCAGCTCCAGCCTACGTCAAACTTGATGGGGAAATCGAGGCCCAGTGAGAGAGGGGAAAGGTTCGGGACTCTTCCAAATAGTTGACCAGAGACGTAGAACCCTGAAACCCCTGTCTCACTATTTCAGACCCTTCCTCTTAAGAGGATGCTAGTGTTGCAGAACCAGCCCGAAGCCTTATTCCGTTGGTAAGGGACATGCGCTCAGATGACAGAGACGGTGACACCTGCGGTTAGGGCCGTACGCTAAAGCCACGTCAACCTTAGGCTCTAGGTAACAGGGGGAAGGGAATGAGGGTCCCCGCCGTGCCTGGGTCCCCGCCCAGCCTCACCCGCAGCTCCCGGCCCAGTGGCAGCTCCTCAGTCCTGCGGTGCCAGCCGCTCCAAATGGTATAGAACGCTGAGCCCACGGCCAGCGCCATCAACAGGGGCAAGAGCCGAACCCGCGGTAGCAGGCGGCGCTTCGGCAGCGAAGGTGGCTCCATGAGGCCACGTTCCCCGAGCCGCAGGCGGGGCCGCCCGCGGCCCCCGGAACGCATGGCAGCTTTGCCCTGAACCCAGTCCCAGACCGCGGATTGAGTTTAGGCCCAGCCAAGTTCCACCCCATGGAATCGATGGGCCAATGAGCAACAGCAGCGGCTGCACCAGCGCGCCCCAAAGCGAGCAGTGAAACCAATGAGAACTGCGGTCCTGAGGACACGCCTCCCAGACGCCCTTGGGTATTGCGGTTGGTTCCCCTGAGAATTGCACGGCCCAAAAGGGAGCGCAAAAGGGGTAGGCTCCGCCTTAGCTGAGAAGAGAAAGCCAATGAGCAGCGTTTGATCGTGGAAAACATTCGCCTTCCCGGGCGCAGGTCTATGCCACTCCCGGATGTAGGCACGGTATTGGTGGCCTTGCGGAAAGATAAGTAGAAACGTCAATAACCCGTCCCAGAGGGAAGAGGGGCGGTGCCCATTTCCGAAGCGAGGAGCAGATTGGCTTCACGGAGGCCGCGCCCCCGAAGTCAAGGCTGGCGGGCATTTGGAAATAGCTTGTGATTTCCCTCCTTCAACCTGTACCATTCTACAACAAAACGGTTTGAAACAGACCGCCTTTCCTTTTCTCTTCATTGTCATGAACCTCTGCCCAGTGTGGTTCCGACTTGCCTCGAACCCCTACCCGAGGATTTTATTCCATCATTGCGCACCATTGGTGGGAAATGCTACAGCCACGCCTCCACTTGCTGGTTGACTTTGCGCATGCGCCACCGGAAGTGGGTCGTAGGAAGAGGAAGTCCCGCCTCTCTCTCGTCAGGCAGCAGCAACGCGGAGGAAACCGGAGTGAACCGAGAGCTTAGCGACCAACATGTGAGGCCCGGCTAAGGCATAGGCGGCGGGAATGAGGTTGAGGGTGGGAATTTGGCCGATTGAGGGTGGGAAGGGGTGAGCAGAGATGGGGGGCAGGAGCAAGATGTTTTAGGGATGGATGGAGCGTCCCGCTTTTCTCCTGATGAGTTTGAAAACGGCCTTGCGGCCTTTGACGCGTCGTGAGTTCGGAGGAGGCGACAGCTTAATTAGATAACGCGCTGGGCCGGGCGCGGGGGCTCATGCCTGTGATCCCAGCACTTTGGGAGGCCAAGGCAGGAGCATTGCTAGAACACAGGAGTTCGACACCAGCCTAGACAACATAGCGAGACCCCGTCTCTACAAAAGAATTTTTTTTTAATTGTGAAAAACATGTTTTAAAAGATAACAGGGTTGGGAGGGTTCCTATAATTAGTCCTACTGAAATGAATGTTAAGGGGCAGCAATTTTACGAATACTGAAGGAAGGAAGTTAGGACTTTTTTTTTTTTTTTTTTTTTTTTTTACCTTTTTTGAGACGGAGTCTTGCTGGAGTGCAGTGGAGCGAGCTCGGCTTACTACAGCCTCCGCCTCCCGGTTCAAGCGATTCCCGTGCCCCAGCCTCCCAAGAATCGGGGACTACAGACGCGCGCCACCATGCCCGGCTAATTTTTTTATTTTTAGTAGAGACGAGGTTTCACCATATTGGCCAGGATGGTCTTGATCTCCTGACCTCGTGATTCACCTGTCTCGGCCTCCCAAAGTGCTGGGATTACAGGCGCGAGCCACCGTGCCCTGCCAGAAGTGCGGACTTTTAGAAATAATGATTTGAAATAAGGGACTTATCCTGATCATTTGAGCTGGAGACGGGTATGTTTTAGACCTAATTCAAACCTTCTACAGATAATGAGTCATTGGCATGATTTTGTACATTTATTAATTTAGCAAATATTACACTGCTTATGTAAAAGACGCTGCTTAAGCCACATGGGATATATCAATGAATAAAACCTCCAGTCTCTAAGGGGAAAAAAAAAAATCTCTCTTTTTTTTTTTTTTTTTGAAAGAGAGTCTTGCTCTGTCACTCAGGCTGGAGTGCAGTAGTGTAATCTTGTTTCACTGCAACCTCCACTTCAGGGTTGAAGCAATTCTCCTGCCTCAGCCTCCTGAGTAGCTACCATTTCAGGTGCCTGCCACCACTCCCAGCTAACTTCTGTATTTTTAGTAAAGAGCAGGTTTCACCATGTTGGCCAAGCTGGTCTCGAGCTCCTGACCTCAAATGATCTACCTGCCTCCACCTTCCAAAGTGCTGGGATTACAGGTGTGAACCTCTGAGCCTAGCTGGGGTTTTACTTTCTACACTGAGATGGGGAAGCCATGGGAGGGTTTTGTTTTGTTTTGTACTTTGAGTAGAGACAGGTTTCACCATGTTGGCCAGACTGGTCTCAAACTCCAGATGCCAAGTGACACACTGTCTCGGCCTCCTGAAGTCCTGGGATTACAGGCATGAGCCACCACACCCAGCCCCTTGGAGGGTTTTTAAGAGTGACATGTTATGATTTAGGTTTTAGCAAAACCCCTTCAGACCATTCTGGGGAGAACAGACTGTCGTGGAGCATGAGTAGAGGCAGAGAAACCAGAAAGATTCTAACTGAGATGATGGAGGCTTGTGCCATGATAAGAAATGGCCATTTTTAGCCGGGCGCGGTGGCTCAAGCCTGTAATCCCAGCACTTTGGGAGGCCGAGGCGGGTGGATCATGAGAGGTCAAGAGATCGAGACCATCCTGGTCAAAATGGTGAAACCCCGTCTCTACTAAAGATACAAAAAATTAGCTGGGCATGGTGGCGTGTGCCTGTAATCCCAGCTACTCAGGAGGCTGAGGCAGGAGAATTGCCTGAACCCAGGATTCAGGCGGAGGATGCAGTGAGCTGAGATCGTGCCATTGCACTCCAGCCTGGGTAACAAGAGCGAAACTCCGTCTAAAAAAAAAAAAAAAAAAAAAAAGAGAAATGGCCATTTCCTACAGATTTAATGTAGGTTGTGAGGGAAAAAGAGGAATCAGGTTGACAGAGTTTTTTCCCAGAGAACTAGAAGTATATAGCGTTACCGTCAAAGCAGATGGGGAACACTGTGGGTAGGATAGGCTCGGGTGGTTGGGTGATCTGGATCTGCATCTGGGACATACACAGTTGAAAATGTCTGTTATGGTGGGCATGGTGGCTCATGCCTATAATCCCAGCACTTTGGGAAGCCGAAGCATGTGGATCACCTGAAGTCAGGAGTTTGAGACCAGTCTGGCCAACATGGCAAAACTCCGTCTCTACTAAAAATACAAAAAATTAGCCTGGTGTGGTGGTGGTCACCTGTAACCCTAGCTATTTGGGAGGCTGAGGCAAGAGAATCACTTGAACCCAGGAGGTGGAGGTTGCAGTGAGCTGAGATTGCAGCATTGCACTCCAGCCTGAGTGACAGCAGGTCTCTGTCTTAAAAAAAAAAAAAAAAAAAAATGGCTGGCGCAGTGGTTAACGCCTGTAATCCCAACACTTTGGGAGGCTGATGCGGGAGGATCACCTGAGCTCAGGAGTTTGAGACCAGCTTGGCCAACATGGTAAAACCCCATCTCTACGAAGAAAATACAAAAAGTAGCTGGGTATGGTTGCAGAGATCTATAATCCCAGCTACTTTCGGGTGGGTGAGGTAGGAGAAATGGCTTAAACTTCAGGGACCGAGGTTGTAGTGAGCTGAGATTGCATCACTGCACTCCAGCCTGGGGAACAGAGCAAGGTTCCATCTCAAAAAAAAAAAAAGAAAGAGAAAGAAAAAGAAAATGTCTGTTAGGCATTCAGTTCATGATACCCAGAGATCAGGCTGAGCAGGAGGATGGGCATGCTGGGACAAGGTTGGGGAGACTTGAGGCCGAGGCCCTGACCACCCATCCTTACAGCTCCAGCCTCTCTCACTTATGGGTTTTGCTTTTGTCCATGCAGGAGCCTCCTCAACAAGCCCAAGAGTGAGATGACCCCGGAGGAGCTGCAGAAGCGAGAGGAGGAGGAATTTAACACGGGTCCACTCTCTGTGCTCACTCAGTCCGTCAAGAACAACACCCAAGTGCTCATCAACTGCCGCAACAATAAGAAACTCCTGGGCCGCGTGAAGGCCTTTGATAGGTGAGTGCTGGGTCCTGGGAGGTGTTCTGTGCAGGCCTGGAGAGGCTGTCCTAGCTCTAGTCTGAAGAGCCCAAAGACAGGTTTCTCAGAAGCCTGGGGTGTATGGCCAGGCGCGGAGGCTCACGTCTATAATCCCAGCACTTTGGGAGGCCAAGGCAGGTGGATCACCTGAGGTCAGGAGTTCATGACCAGCCTGGTTAACATGGCAAAACCCCGTCTCTACTAAAAATTTAAAAGTCGGCTGGGGGTGGTGGTGTGTACCTGTATTCACAGCTACTCGGAAGGCCAAGGCATGAGAATCACTTGAACCCAGGAGGTAGAAGTTGCAGTAAGCCGAAATTGCAGCACTGCACTCCAGCCTGGGTGACAGAGTGAGACTCTATCTCATAAAAGAAAAGCCTGGGGTCTAAGCACCCTAAAACCCCAAGGTGTGATTGTCTCTCAGTGCCCCTCTGGCTGTGCAGTGTGGCGGTTATGGGCATACACGGGAAGCCAGCCTGCCTGGCTTCATGCCCCAGCTCTGCCTGTTAGCAGCTAGGTAACCTTCAGCAAGTGACTGTTTAGTTTATATAGTGGCAATCATCAGAGAGGGTCTGTCTGAAGAGGCAATAGTGAACAGACTTGAATCAGAGGAGGGAGCAAGCTGGGGTCTGCATGTTTCAGCTAGTGAGAACAGCAGGTCATTTTTCCTCTCTTGGCTTCAGTTTCCTTATTTGAAATATGCATGCGCGCCTATAGTCCCAGCTACGTGGAAGGCTGATGCATAAGGACCGCTTAAGCCTGGGAGGTGGAGGTTGCAGTGAGCTGAGATCACGTCTCTGTACTCCAGCCTGGGCACCAGAGTGAAGACTCCGTCTAAAAAACAAAGAAAAAAAACGAAATACATGCGTTATCATACCCTTCACGGAACAATTGTGAGGATAAAGGATGTTATGCATGAAAAGCACTTGGCCCAGTTCCTGACACGTAAATGCTCAGCAAGCACATAACCTGCAGCCTTTTCATTCATTAGCATTTGGGAAGTACTTTCCTCAACAGTGCGTTGAAGCTGAATTCGGGAACCTTTTTGCTACTAGCTATTCTGTGACCGGCATCAAGTCTTTCACTCTGAGCTTCAGTTTCCTTTTAGCTCAGATGAGAATAAGAACAACAGGAAGTATGAAGCCTAGGCTTCGAACTTCATCCCGCCATACTTGAGTTCCCGCACTCGAGGCTTATTGTTCTTTGTTGTTGTTGTTGTTGTTGTTGTTGTTGTTGTTGTTGTTGTTGTTGTTGTTGTTTTTTGAGACACGATCTCACTCTTGTGACTCAGGCTGGATTGCAGTGTCACTATCATGGCTCACGATGACCTTGACCTTCTGGCCTCAAATTTGCCTACCTCGGCCTCCTGGATAGCTGGGACTACAGGTGCACGCCTCCACACCCGGCTAATTGTTCTATTTTTCATAGAGATGAGGTCTTGCTATCTTTCCCAGGCTGGCCCCAAACTACTGAGCTCAAGCAGTTCTCCCACCTCAGCATCCCAAAGTGCTGGGATTACAGGTGTGAGCTACTTGGCCTTATTCTTTTTTTTTAAGTTGAATTTTTTTCTTCCTTTTTCTCTAGCTTCCTCTTCTGCCCCCATCTGCCTCCTACCTCTTCACCCCACTAGCCTGTCATCCTAGCATATATCCTGCCACATTTGACTCACATGCACTGCAATCCATGCATTCACCCAATCCTATGTGGTGTTAGTTAACAGCTTTATGAAGCTATAATTACCATGATATTCTAAAAGTGCTTTTAAAACAAAACCTGGCCAGGCATGGTAACTCACACCTGTAATCCCAGCACTTCGGAAAGCCAAGGCAGACGGATCACTTGAGGTCAGGAGTTGGAGACCAGCCTGGCCAACATGATGGAACCCCATCTCTACTAAAAGTACAAAAGTTAGCTGGATGTGGTGGCATGCACCTGTAATCCCAGCTACTCGGGAGGCTGAGGCATGAGAATCACTTGAAACCAGAAAGCAGAGGTTGCAGTGAGCTGAGATTGTGCCACTGCACTCCAGCTTGGGTAACAGAGTAAGACTGTCTCAAAAAAAATAAATAAATAATCTCCAATGGCCTTTGAGGAAGGTACTGTGATTGTCTTCCTTCTTAAAGGAGGAGCAAAAAAAAAAAAGGAGCAAACTAGACCAAGGTGGGTAGATCACCTGAGGTTAGGAGTTCGAGACCAGCCTGGCCAACATAGCAAAACTCCGTCTCTACTAAAAATACAATAATTAGCCAGGCATGGTGGTGCACTTCTGTAATCACAGCTACTCAGGAGGCTGAGGAAGGAGAATTGCTTGAACCCAGGTGTAGGGCTGAGGGCCCCACAGGGTCGTGGTCAGCCTTATGCTGTGCTGAGGCGCAGGATCCAAGAAATAAAGAGACAGGACACAGAAGTAGAAGAAAAACACAGCTGGGCTCGGGGCCATACCACCTATAAGCGGAGTCAGGCGAGGCGCCAGATGTCCAGAAGTGTGAGTATTTATTGTGCATAGGTTAGCGGGAGGGCAGTGAGTGAAATCATCTTTAAGGATAGTGATAGGGTCATGAGCAATAAAACATGGGGTCCACAGCAAGGGCCATGTGCAGTAAGGGATCTACCCCCATTAGGTCACCGAGACTTGAAGGTGGGCCGTGCACAGTGAAGAGGGTGCAGTGTGCAATACTTCTATCTATGGGCAGACTAGTTCTAAGAAGAATTATAGGAGGATGCTTTAAGTCACATGGCAGTGACAGAGCTGTCAAGGTTACCGTCACCTTCTGGCAGCTTCCAATGAGTTCTATGGGAAGATGCTTTTCAAGCAATACAGTAGCAAGAGCTGATAAAGTTCATAGTCACCAAGGTGGATTGCCGGTCTGAGGGCAGCCTTCCACAAGAACTGGAGCAGGTCCTACAACTCCTTTATCAGGAGGAGCGGCTCTCACCCCCAGCCTGCCATACAGCAGGTATCTTTACAATACTGAACGCTGCCACCTGGGCCATGGATTCTTGTCCTGGTGTAACTGTGTTTCCTTTAAATCATGCTCTGCCCTGTGTCTGCTCTTAGGCATTCCTCTGATTATAAGCTGCTTATTCCTTAATTCATGCTCTGTACTGTGTCCACTCTAGGCATTCCTCCGATATGAACTAAGATATAATTATAGGTATATATGTAGGGAAATATTCTCTAGGCACTCATACTATCAACTATTAAATGATTATATAGAGAGGATTATATAAAGGGATTCTTCAAGCCCTAATTCTATAAAGTATATGATTATGTAAAGGATTATATAAAAGGAAATAGCTGAGTACTAACACTATAAAGTGAGTTATTCTTCAAGCCCTAACTGTGCCAGGGTTCTGCTTAGCTCTCATTCCTCGGTGCCTATATGGGGGTTACCCATACCGAGGAGGGAGGTGGAGGTTGCAATGAACTGAAATTGCACCGCTGCACCCCAGCCTGTGGGACAGGAGCAAGACTCCATCTCAAAAAAAAAAAAAAAATCAAGCTGTCACAGAGGTGCAGTCTTTTGCCTCAACCTAAGGACTGGCAGAGTTGGCCTGGGCAGCTTGGTCATCCTGGCCTAGCACCTGCACCCTTCCCCAAGCCGTGTTGCTGGAGGAGGCGAGCAGCAGGCAGTAGGGCGGGCTGTCAGAGGCATCCCCTCACGCCCAGTGCGTCTCCTCCCTGTTCCCCACCAGGCACTGCAACATGGTGCTGGAGAACGTGAAGGAGATGTGGACTGAGGTACCCAAGAGCGGCAAGGGCAAGAAGAAGTCCAAGCCAGTCAACAAAGACCGCTACATCTCCAAGATGTTCCTGCGTGGGGACTCAGTCATTGTGGTCCTGCGGAATCCGCTTATCGCCGGCAAGTAGGAGCCACCTATCCCTGTCAGTCAACAGAACTCACTCCCCTGTCCTACAGAGACCGCTGCCGCTGATGTTGCGAATAATAAAGCTCTGTGTTTTTTTCTAGTGGTATCTGTTCCCAGAGCCTTGTGAGTGGGATGGCTTCAGGAGGGCATGGGGAGGCAGCTGGTATAGGACTGAACACTGGGATCAGCACCCCTGAGCAAGGAGAGGCCCTGGCTCTGCGCCATTGAGTCCTCTCTTTCCCCATCTGCAAAGCAAACAGGTTGGATGGAAATGAGCACCCAGTTGTGCTGCTGGAGAATGTTTTAGCCCTCCTGCTTTAATCTTTCTGAGCATCATCTCATTCTGTTGCTCCCTTCTCTGCCTCTCATAATGAGTTGGTCTCGCTTGATCAAAGTATCTTCCGAAGGCAGGCAGATCACCTGAGGTCAGAAATTCAAGACCAGCCTGGCTAACATGGTGAAACGCTGTCTCTACTAAAAATTGGCGAGGCGGGTGGAACACCTGAGGTCAGGAGTTCAAGACCAGCCTGGACAACATGACAAAACTCCATCTCTACTAAAAATACAAAAATTAGCCTGGTGTGGTGGTGCGTGCCTGTAGTCCCAGCTACTTGGAAGGCTGAGGCAAGAGAACCGCTTGCAGTGAGCTGAGATTGCGCTACTGTACTCCAGCCTGGGTGACAGCGCAAGACTCCATCTCAAAAAATATATATGTGTGTCTCTTGGCCTTATTTTACATTTGTCCCTTCAGCAAACATCCCCCAAATGCCTCCTCTTTGCCCAGCCCTGTGTTGCAATGCAGGGGCACCAGGTACCCAAGAGCCCCAATCTACCCTCAAAAACGAGGATTAAACAGGTGATTTTAGCAGTCAGTGCCACCAGCATAGGGCTGAGGTGAGAGCATTGCTTTAGCCTGGAGAATGGTTGTGAGGTTTATAGACATATCTATAAGTTAAATCTATATCCATAAACTAAACATATAAGAAAGAGAAAAAAGTCCCAGGCATGGTGGCTCACGCCTGTAATCCCAGCACTTTGGGAGGCCTAGGCAGGTGAATCAGCTGAGCTCAGGAGTTTGAGACCAGCCTGACCAACATGGTGAAACCTTGTCTCTACTAAAAATACAAAATTAGCCAGGCATGGTGGTGCGCGCCTGTGTTCCCAGCTACTTGGGAGGCTGAAGCAGGAGAATAGCTTGAAACCAGAAGACAGGTTGCATGAGCCAAAAACTTACCACTGCACTCCAGCTTGGGCAACAGAATGAGACTCCCTCTCAATAAAAAAAGAAAGCTCTCAGTAGCTAAATACTGCTGGTGATCCTGACTAACACTTGCTGAGCTTTTTTTTTTTTTTTTTTTTTTTTTTTTTTTTGAGACAGAGTTTCGCTCTTGTTACCCAGGCTGGAGTGCAATGGCGCGATCTCGGCTCACTGCAACCCCCACCTCCTGGGATCAGGCAATTCTCCTGCCTCAGCCTCCCGAGTAGCTGGGATTACAGGCACGTTCCACCATGCCCAGCTAAGTTTTTGTATTTTTAGTAGAGATGGGGTTTCACTATGTTGACCAGGATGGTCTCGATCTCTTCACCTCGTGATCCATCCACCTCGGCCTCCCAAAGTGCTGGGATTACAGGCATGAGCCACTGCGCCTGGCTTACTTGCTGAGCTTTTTATGTGCCAGGCCAGGCTTAGCGCTTTTCAAACATCCCAACAGCTCTGGGGTGGGCCTGTTAATTTATCATCCCCTTTTCCAGAAGAGGGAGCTGAGATACAGAGAAGTGATGTCACTTCCCAGGAGCAACCAGCCAGGAAGTGGTGATGCTGTGATTTTTTTTTTTTGTATAAAACATTTAATTTATCGGTCTTTGTGGGGAATCACTACTGTTTTACAACTGAGCCATTAATTTTGTAGCTTCATCAACATTAACTGGTTTGCTTTCATGATGCTGCTGAGGAATCAGTTCTTTCTGCAGAGGTTCAAGTGAAAGGCCTTTTGAGAAATGTGCAAGTTCCTTTTGTACATCTACAAAAGCTTTATTTACTCTGTTAATTTTTTCTTCATTCATACTGTTTATCTTCTTAAGATTAGTGGTAACTGGTTTTGCTTTGTTTTTAGCCTTAAAGTTTTTTTGGCTGGCTATGTGAAATACATTCCTGGATTTCGGCCCCCTTAATTTGTTTTTGGCCATTGTTAAACTCTCACTAGGAATTCAATACTTGCGTGCAGCTTCTTAAGCTCCAGGTGATGCCATCTCGATGCTGTGATTTAAACTCACCTCCCCAGCCTGTGGCTTCACTCCTGAACTCTGCCGCCGCTCATATTCAGCTTTATTGCCCTTGAGAGGAATTCTCTGACAAATGCTGGGAGACAGATAGAGGTGCGAAAGGGAGGCATTAAGTATTGGTGGGATTAAGGATGTTCCCTGTGTTGCTCTAACACACATTGTGTGCTCCCCGTATCTTTGGGTTTTTTCTTTTTTGGTTTTGAGACAGTCTCATTCTGTCTGCCGAGCTGGAGTGCAACAGCACAATCATGGCTCACTGTAGCCTTGACTTCCCAGGCTCAAGTGATCCTCCTGCTTTCCTTTTGTAGAGGTAGGATTTTGCTTGTTACCCACACTGGTCTTAAAACTCCTGGGCTCAAGTGATTCTCCCACCTCAGCATCCCAGAGTACTGGGATTACAGGTGTGAGCCACTGTGCCTGGCCCTCCCCCCATATCTTTGTCTCTGCCTATGTCTCTGCCCTCTGGATATAGGCAAGCACCGGAAGGGTGCAAGAATTAGCAGGCCTGAGGTCAGTGTACACTCAGTGAGATGTGTGGCCCGCTCTGAGCTGTGAAAGGCACATCCTAGGGCCAGGCTTGGTGGCTCCTGCCTGTAATCCCAGCACTTTGGAAGGCCGAGGTCGGCAGATCACGAAGTCAAGAGATGGAGACTATCCTGGTAAACGTGGTGAAACCTGGTCTCTACTAAAAATACAAAAATCAGCTGGGCATGGTGGCGCATGCTTGTAGTCCCAGCTGCTCAGAAGGCTGAGGCAGGAGAATCTCTTGAACCCGTGAGACAGAAGTTGCCGTGAGCCGAGATGGTACCACTGCACTCCAGTATGGCAACAGAGCGAGACTCCATATCAAAAAAAGACAAGGAAGGGAGGGAGGCAGAGAGAGAGGGCCGGAGAGCATTGTGGCAGAGCTGGGACCCTGCAGCAGTGAGAGGCCTGATATACAGAAGACAATGCGTTGTGGGTTATAAAGGTGTATATTTACTATGTCTAATTGCAGACCATCTGTGGGGTGGATACTAGAGCTGTCCCATTTTATAGCTAAGATCGTTGAGGCCAAGAGAGGGTAAGCAACTTGCTCATGGTCACCCAGTTAGGATACAATGGTACTGTTTCCAAACCTGGGGAGCCAGGTCCTCACGAACAGTCTTACCTCTTGGGTAGCAAGATGGAGCTCCAGTATCCTAACTTTATAGAAAGTTGGGGCAATGGTGCTGTCACAGGAGGTCACCCGGGGTTTGGTTCTGTTATAGGAAGCAGCACAGCCCTGGAGTCACAGTCCGGGTGCCGATCCTGCCTGCCTTCCCCAGTTGTTGACTTGTACTTTATTGAGAAATATAACTTGGTTTCCCCACCTTGCAGGCTGGCACCAAAGATTCCAGTCCTGGTGGCTCTGCTCAGCTGGTCTGAATTTCCTTCCTCACCTCCTGCCCCCCAGGCTTTCTATTGCTCCCACCTTCAGAGGGTGAAACGAAAGCAGAGGCAGCAGGAATAGCCCTTTGCAAACTCGCCCAGTGTTGCCCACACACCAGCGCCAGGCAGGGTCCTAATTGTAACTCGTGGGCGTGTCAGGTGACCCTAGGATGCAGTTATCATCTGTATGTATGCCTTGCATAGATCACATGTAACATGGCCACTTGGGGACTCAGGCAGGGGGGACAGTGGCAGTGGGTGTCCCGTTTTCTTGTAGCAACACATGGATAAATTGGAGCAAAGCCACCACGGACCCCTACACCACCAGGCAGCCTGCCTCGGTCATTTCCCTTTGTGACATGTCCAAGAAGATGCTTTTGCCCAAGAAAGAAAAAAAGCTACTGTTTTTATACTTTATTTACAAGGGCGGTGTCCTAAGGCGTGTCCCCACCTCATGAGAATCCACAAGGTGTGGGGAAGGGGAAGGGGACAGCAGGGGGAAGGGGAGGAGGGCAGCAAGGCCACAAGCTTGAGGCTGAGTGCAGCTTTGGGGCACATATGTCCAGGGAAAATGCTCAGAAACACCCACACGGTAAGTTTGCGTATGGGTAGGGGGAGGATTTAGGGGTGTGGGTCTTGTGGGTGTATATACAAGTGGTCCAGCCACAGTGAGACTGTCAGCATGCCCCCTCATTCTCCCAGGTCCCACGGGCCACCATTGTCAGGACAGTGGGGATATGCGTCCTTACTCTGCAGCCAGCACTGACCCTGGCTACTCTGGGAGTAAGGTTTCAGCTGCAAGGCCTGCCTGTGCTCCTGTTCACACCAAATCCCCCTCTGTGGACCCAGTGCCTCTCTCACATTACTGTCTTCGGCACGCCCCTCTCCTGAGAGCCCCAGACCCTTACACTCGGTGTCCTGTCCTGCGGTATCCTACAAATAGCACCAGTGTAACATTTCCAAAGAGCACACATAGTTCTCCCCACCCCAAACCCAGTCTCCCTGTCTTTCCTCTCTCACCATCTCAAACCAAGGAGTGCTTTGCTGCTGTGTCCTCACGTGATCCATCATGAAGTCCTCTCACCTCTACCTTTGAAACAGCTTCAAATCTGACTGCATACCCTTCAGCGCCTCCATCCTGGTCCGGCCACCGTCACTTCCCACCTGCAGTCCCCCTCCTTGCTGGGCTCCAGCTTCCACCCCTGCCCCTGATAATCTGTCCCGCTCCAGTGCAGACAAGAGGGCTCTGTTTAAAACAGCCCATTAGGGCCAGGCGCAGTGGCTCATGCCTATAATCCCAGCAATTTGGGAGGCCGAGGCAGGCAGATCACTTGAGGTTAGGAGTTTGAGACCAGCCTGGCTAACGGGGAAACCCCATCTCTACTGAAAACACAAAAATTAGCCAGGCGTGGTGGTGGGTACCTGTAATCCCAGATACTCAGAGACTTGAACATGGGAGGTGGGGGGCTGCAGTGAGCCAGGATCGCACCACTGTACTCCACACTAAGTGACAGAGTGAGACTGTCACAAAAGGAAAAAAAGAAAAAACATTATTTGGAGCCAGGCACAGTGGCTCACACCTGTAATCCCAGCACTTTGGGAGACCCATGCAGTAGGATTGCTTGAGCCAGGAATTCAAGACTGACCTGGGTAACAGTGAGATCCTGACTCATTTTTAAAAAAATAAAGGCCTGGTGCAGTGACTCACACTTGTAATCCCAGCACTTTGGGAGGCCGAGGTGAGTCGATCATGAGTTCGAGACCAAGCCTGGACAGCATGGTGAAACCCCGTCTCTACTAAAAAATTTGTTGGGCATGGTGGTGTGTGCCAGTAATCCCAGCTACTTGGCAGGCTGAGCAGGAGAATTTCTTGAACCCTGGAGGTGGAGGTTGCAGTGAGCCAATATTGGGTCATGGCACTCCAGCCTGGGGGAAGGGGCGAGACTGTCTCAGACAAAAAATGATTAAAATAAAATAAAAGGCCGGCCGTGGTGGCTCACGCCTGTAATCCCAGCACTTTGGGAGGCCGAGGTGGGTAGATCACCTGAGGTCAGGAGTTCAAGACCAGCCTGGCCATCAGGGTGAAACCCCATCTTAATAAATAAATAAATAAATAAATAAATATTACCTCCAAGAGACACTCCTAAGAATCTCCAGTGCATCTGAAATAAAATCCCAACTTGTGTGCCCCTGCCCACTTCTCTCTCCCCATCTGTTGGCTCTGACTTAATTCTACTCCAGCCGAGGCTGGGCACCTTCCTGCCGTAGAGCCTTCACATATGCTATTGCTTCAGCCTAGAATCCTGTTCTCCACCTCTTCCCAAAGTGATCTCCTTCACCTCTTTCTGGCATGGCTTAAATGTCACCTCCTTGGAGAGGGCCTCCCAGACCCCTCTAGGCCCCCTTCTCACTTCCCTTCATAACCATGCAACAGCATGTGTGGAACTTAGTGTTTTGTGTTCACGGTCTGTTTTCCCCATTCAGTTGTCATCTCCAGGAGGGCAGGGACCTTTTTTTCTGTTTCCTTCACCGTTTCCCCAGCGTCCTCCATACTGGGCCTGGCACGCAGTAGGCACTCAATCAATCCGTGCTAACTGAACAGATACAGGGATCCGGCCCCTAGCAGTAACTTTCTAACACCCGGCTGGCCTCATTCCTGGGCGCTGGGAGGGTCCCCGAGGACAAGGCGTGGCTGGTAGGAACCTCGATGGGGCCAGAGCCGGAGCGCAGGGCCCGGGAGACGCACTCCGGGAGGTGGCGCTGCTCCTCGCCCAGGCTGCGTCGCAGGCGGCAGTGGTGCCAGCCACGGCGGATCTCCGACTGCACCTGCGATACGGTGGCGCTCAGAGGCGGCGCCGTACCCCGCGCGGCCGCCAGAGGGCGCGGGAGGCGGTCGGGGCTCTTCCTACCTCCTTGTTGATGAAACAGTAGAGGACGCTGACCAGGAAGCCCTGTCAGAGGAGGTGCGGGTGCGGGGGGTGTTACATCTCTGGTGGGGGCAGGACTGTAACCGTCTCCGCCCCACCCCGTTTTTGTTTTTAAGAGTCGGAATCAGGCTCTTGTTGCCCAGGCTGCAGTGCAGTGGCGTGATCTCGGCAAACCTCCACCTCCCGGGTTCAAGTGATTCTTCTGCCTCATCCTCCTGAGTAGCTGGGATTACAGGCGCCCGCCATCACGCCCAGCTATTTTTTTTTTTTTTTTTTTTTTTTTTTTTTTTTTTTTTTTAGTAGAGACAGCATTTCACCATATTGGTTTGGCTGGTCTTGAACCCCATTCTCAGGTGATCTGCCTGCCTCAGCCTCACAAAGTGCTGGGATTACAGGAGTGAGCCACCGTGCCTGGCCTATATGCCTATCTGTAGTGTGTTTAGCATGTGTCTCTCCGACTGGAGGGTAGGGTTCTTGGCTGTGTCCCTGTGATAAGCCTGTAAGAGTGCTTAGTATATATACATGCTCAGTAATTTTTTGCTGAATTTAATGAATGAATAGCTTTGTTCAGTGAGACTGTTACTGTCCGCACTTTAGAGATGAGAAAACTGAAGTCGAATTAGGTAAAGCAGGTTGGGGACTCAGGTAAGCCAAGCAGGTGCAGGGTGGGCCTTCAATTTTGGAATAAATCTTTCCTTAGATTCTGCATGTTGGCACTTCACCTCTCCCTCCCCTCAACCCCAAGTTGAAGGCCACACAGCTGGCAAACAGCTAGAAAGTGACAGAACCGGCCGGGCGCGGTGGCTCACGCCTATAATCCCAGCACTTTGGGAGGCCGAGGCGGGTGGATCACGAGGTCAAGAGATCGAGACCATCCTGGTCAACGAGGTGAAACCCTGTCTCTACTAAAAATACAAAAATTAGCTGGGCATGGTGGTGCACGCCTGTAGTCCCAGCTACTCAGGAGGCTGAGGCAGGAGAATTGCTTGAAGGCGGAGGTTGCGATGAGCTGAGATCGTGCCATTGCACTCCAATCTGGGTAACAACAGCGAAACTCCGTCTCAAAAAAAAAAAAGAAAGAAAGTGACAGAACCTGAATTTGGTCCCAGCTGTGTCCAACCTCAAAGCCCTCACTCTTCACTAGGAGGCAGCACTGCTGGGGCCACCAGTCTCCTGTCCCAGTCCGGTTCCTGCTTCCCATAGCCAGAACAGCCCTAGCACAGTATTTTGTGTTGAATGAATGAATGGGCCGGGCACAGTGCCTCATGCCTGTAATCCCAGCACTTTGGGAGGCTGAGGCAGGGGTATCACCTGAGGTCAGGAGTTGGAGACTAGCCTGGCCAACATGGTGAAACCTAGTCTCTACTAAAAACACAAAAATAGCCTGGCATGGTGGCAGTTGCCTGTAATCCTAGCTATCGGGAGGCTGAGGTAGGAGAATCACTTGAACCTAGGAAGTAGAGGTTGCAGTGAGCCGAGATCATGCCACTGCACTCTAGCCTGGGTGACAGAGCAACAAAGACTCTGTCTCAAAAAAAAAAAAGCCAGGTGCAGTGGCTCATGCCTGTAATTCTGCACTTTTGGAGGCTGAGACAGGTGGATCACCTGAGGTCGGGAGTTTGAGGCCAGTCTGACCAACATGGAGAAACCCCATCTCTAATAAAAATACAAAATTAGCCAGGCGTGGTGGTGCATGCCTGTAATCGCGGCTACTTGGGAGGTTGAGGCAGGAGAATTGCTTGAACCCCAGAGGCGGAGGTTGCAGTGAGCCGAGATTGCACCATTGCACTGCAGCCTAGGCAACAAGAGCGAAACTCCATCTCAAAAAAAATGAATGAATGAACGAACTAAATCCCATCTTCACACCCCATTCAGTGGCTGCATCTGAAAACAACTGCAGTTCTCGACCCCATCTGGGGAGGAGGCCGTGGGTAGAGCCTCTGCACCCCGCCTGAGCACCTGGAAGGAGCTGAGGAAGATCTCGAAGCCGAGCTTGGCGAAGCGCAGGGCTCCCCGGGCCTGTTCCTCGGTCACGGGAGCAAACACCACTTCGTGGACACCCAGTAGGGGCACCAGCGTTAGCGTAGAGCGAGCCAGCCTGGGGAGAGAGGCAGCAGTGATCCCGCACGCAGTCCTGGTTTCCCATCTCGTACCCGGCCCCTTCCCCTCGGACCCCACCGCACGCCCTCACCTCAACCGGTAATCCCGGCAGCGCATTTGCCGTGTCCTCAGCTTGGACAGGAGTATGCCAAAAATGCGGATAAAAATGAGGAAATTAATCTGTGGGGAGAGGGAGGGGCTGAGCCAGCCGCGATCCCGTTCTGGAGGGGCAGGAGGTGGCACCCCACTTTCCAGAATGGGAAATCCCTGAGGACAGCCTGGTGGAGGCGGGACCAATCCTACCAAGATGGTCATGAGGATGGGGGTCCGTATGATCCACCAAATGGCCTTGACTTCGTTGCGCTCCCAGCACCTGGGGAAGGCGGGGTAGAGCTAAGAGAAAAACCTCTAGGTTCACCGGATCACCAAGCTCATTTGCTCGCTAGGTCCCGGCCCACCGCACTTGAGACCACACACACACACACACACACACACACACACACACACACATTCCCTAGGGTCCCACCCATTACGATCCAGGTCCCACTCCCTCCCCTTGCCGGTTGCTCTCGAACCCAGCTTTTCCTAGCTCCCCATTCCTTTGGACCCCCGCCCATGTCCTCCCAGCACCAAATAGCCTTCCGACCCTGCCTACGTTTCCATCACAACCCCGCCCACATCCCTCAAAGCCCGCCCCTACCCCTGCAACTCACTGCGTGTTCTCGTACAGGTACCTGACGATCACCCAGGAATGACGAAAAGCGCGGGGGCCCCTGTGCAGACCCCGACCCCGCCCCCCCACCCCGCCGCAGCTGTCAGAGTGCGTACGGGCCACGCCAGGCCCAAGACCCGCGGAATTCCTCTGTCGGGGGGTTGGGGAGGCAGAAGCCTACAGACGGGAGGAGACCCCAGGGGCCAACCAGCTGGGCAGTTGGGGGAGCTGAGGGAGAGGCGCGCTGGGTTGGGCGGGGGACGGGGTCGGGGCTCACCCCAGCCGAGGAGCAGGTAGCAGCGGAAGTGGCCCCCCTCGGAGCCTCCCACGAGCACCAGGAGACTGTGCAGGTAGACACCCTCCACCAGCAGCCACGTGTAGTTGGCACCCACACAGTACTGGGTCACGATCTGGGCCGTGCGGGCAGGCAGCCAGGGCCTAGGAAGCGGCCAGGACCGGTAGAGCGGTAGTCAGCGCTGCCTGGGTGTTCTCCCCCAACCTTGATCGCCCTTCACTCCATCTCTTGCCATCAAAGGTTCTTCCACTCTGCGTCCCCCAGTGATTGGTATCTGTGATTGGTTTCTCTCACCCCTATTCCCTTTCCCTATATGGACTCTCCCACTCTGAACCCCTTAACAGTTGGTATCATGGTCGGACGCAGTGGCCTCATGTCTGTAATCACAGCACTAGGAGGCCAAGGCGGGCAGATCATCTGAAGGCAGGAGGTGGAGACCAGTCTGGTCAACATGGTGAAACCCCGTCTCTACTAAACATACAAAAATTAGCTGGGCATCGGCTGGATGCAGTGGCTCACACCTGTAACCCAGCACTTGAGAGGCCGAGGCAGGCGGCCTTAAGGCCTTTCAACCTGAGGTTAAGAGTTCAAGACCAACCTGGCCAATATGGTGAAACCCTTGTCTCTACTAAAAATACAAAAAAATTAGCTAGGTTTAAACCTCTACCTCCCCAGTTTAAACAATTGTCCTGTCTCAGCCTCCTGAGTAGCTGGGACTACAGGTGCATACCACCATGCCCCGGCTAATTTTCTATTTTTAGTAGAGATGGGGTTTCACCATGTTGGTCAGGCTGATCTCGATCTCCTGACCTCATGATCTACCTGCCTCGGCTCCCAAAATGCTGGGATTACAGTCACCACGCCTGGCCCTTCTCCTTCTCCTTCTTCTCCTCCTCCTCCTCCTCCTCCTCCTCCTCCTCCTCCTCCTCCTCTTCCTCTTCCTCTTCTGGGATTACAGTCACCACGCCTGGCCCTTCTCCTCCTCCTCCTCCTCCTCCTCCTCCTCCTCCTCCTCCTCCTCCTCCTCCTCCTCCTCCTCCTCCTCCTCCTCCTCCTCTTCTTCTTCTCCTTCTTCTTCTTCTTCTTCTTCTTCTTTTCTTCTTCTTCTTCTTCTTCCTTCTTCTTCTTCTTCTTCTTCTTCTTCTTCTTCTTCTTCTTTCTTCTTCTTCTTCTTCTTCTTCTTCTTCTTCTTCTTCTTCTTCTTCTTCTTCTTCTTCTTCTTCTTCTTCTTCTTCTTCTTCTTCTTCTTCTTCTTCTTCTTCTTCTTCTTCTTCTTCTTCTTCTCTCTTCTTCTTCTTCTTCTTCTTCTTCTTCTTCTTCTTCTTCTTCTTCTTCTCTCTTCTTCTTCTTCTTCTTCTTCTTCTTCTTCTTCTTCTTCTTCTTCTTCTTCTTCTTCTTCTTCTTCTTCTTCTTCTTCTTCTTCTTCTTCTTCTTCTTCTTCTTCTTCTTCTTCTTCTTCTTCTTCTTCTTCTTCTTCTTCTTCTTCTTCTTCTTCTTCTTCTTCTTCTTCTTCTTCTTCTTCTTCTTCTTCTTCTTCTTCTTCTTCTTCTTCTTCTTCTTCTTCTTCTTCTTCTTCTTCTTCTTCTTCTTCTTCACAGGCTCTCAATCTTTTGCTGGATTGCACTGGCACCACAGCATCACAGCTCACTGCAGCCTCGACCTCCTGGACTCAAGTGATCCTGTTTTCTCAGCCTCTCAAGTAGCTGAAACTACAGGCACAGGCTGCCATGCCCTGCTAATTTCTGTATTTCTTTTGTAGAGATGGGGTTTAGCTATGCTGCCCAGTCTAATCTGGACAAGTGACCCGCCCACCTCAACCTCCCAAAGTTCTGGGATTACAGGTTTGAACCACCCCCTGGCTATGATACGGCTTCTTTTTTTTTTGTTTTTTGAGACGGAGTCTCGCACTGTCGCTGGGGCTGGAGTGAGTGCAGTGGCACAGTCTCAGCTCACTGTAACCTCCACCTCCTCAGTTCAAGCAATTCTCCTGCCTCAGCCTCCCGAGTAGCTGGGATTACAGGCCCGTGCCACCATGCCCAGCTAATTGTTTGTAATTGTTTGTGTTTTTAGTAGAGACAGGGTTTTATTATGATGGCCAGGCTGGTCTTCAACTCCTGACCTCAGATGATCCACCCGCCTTGTCCTCCCAAAGGGCTGGGATTGCAGGCATGAGCCACTGCCCGCCCACACTATGGCTTCTTAACAATTGGTATGGTCCAACTTGCGACCAGATAGTTCTCGCTGTGTGTGCTCCCAGCCTCGAGTCTCTCCCACCCTGCCTCCTAGTAACAAACTGGCACCGACCACATCCTGCACCAGTTACTTTCTCCCATCCTGCCATGCCTCACCTCCAGCAGGTGGATCCTCTCATTGGTGAAAAAGTCCAATGATGGGTGAGATAATGAGGGAGAGGAATGGAAAATTCCAACACCAGGGTGATAGACTGGGAGATTTCAATGATGATGGAGGCTGAGTAGGGAGGGTCTCTCTCCAGATATGTCTTTGGGGGAGGGATCAAGACACATGTCGAGAGGGATCCTCCCAACTCTGATAAACTGTTGAGAGTGTAGGAGGCAGGATAGACTGAGAACTTCCTGGTCCCACCAGGGAAGCGAGATTCCCATGTGGAGGAACGGAAGGACGATACCCACCTGGTTCCACAGTGCAGGGGCCTGGTCCCCAGGGTAGGGGCCGGGTTGAGGCAGTAGACGATCTCGGCTGAGAATGGCCGCCGCTCGCAGCATGAAAGACGCGAACAGGTTGATGTGGATATAGTTTCTAGTGCAATGCAGCCGCCTAGGGGATTTGGAAGGCAGTTTGGGGGCCCCTGGAGAGCTGTATTCAGCCACACAGAGCTCTATTTTATTTCATTTTTTTGAAACAGGGTCTCACTCTGTCACCCAGGCTGGAGTGCAGTGGCACAATCAGGGCTCACTGCAGCCTCAACCTCCTGGGCTTAAGCCATCCTACCGTCTCAGCACCCCACGGTAGCAGGGACCACAAGTGCACGACCACCATGCCCAGCTAACTTTTTATTTTTCATAGAGACAGGGTTTCACTTTGTTGCCCAGGCTGGTCTCAAAATCCTGGGCTCAAGAGATCCTCCTGCCTTGACCTCCCACAGTACTGGGATTACAGGCGTCAGCCGCCACGCCCGGCCACACAGAAGTCCTTTAGCCACCCCCACTGTGCTCCTCATAGAACCACCATTGGCTGCTTGGAGCTGGTGGAACCTGATCACCCCGTCTTACTAGACAAACTGACCCACTTCTTAGTGGTCCCTGCCACCACCACCCAGGTTTAAGGTCCCACCTGAACAAAATCAAGATGAGTAGGGCTAGCAGCAGTGTGGCGAGAGACAGGGAGTAGCCGACAGTGTACATGACCTGCAGCCGCTCCAAGATGAGCCTTTGGTCCTGGTGGGGGCAAGAAGCAGAGAAGAACAAGGCTTGGCTCTTCCCCCAGGTCCAGAGAGAGACTGAAAGGACCTCGGCTCTTTGTTTCTGCCCAGACACCCTATTTTCTCTTGGGGAACTGCTGACTCTTATTTGAGAAGGGCTGAATCCAAGCTACTCAGCCTGACCTCAAGTGGTCCACCTGCCTTGGCTACCCAAAGTGCTGGGATTACAGGCATGAGCTTCTGCACCCAAATTAGAAAAAAAAAATTAAGTAGAAATTTAAAAGTTGAATGACTGCCTGAATTATTTCCTTCCTTCCTTTGTTCCTTCCTTCCTCTCTTTCTTTCTTTCCTTTTCTTTTTTTTTTTGAGGCAGAGTCTCATTCTATCACCCAGATGGGAGTGCAGAGATGTGATTAGGACTTATTGCAGTCTCTACTTTTCAGGCTTAAGTGATCCTCTTGCTTAATTTTTTGATTTTTTTCTAGAGATGAGGTTTTGCTATGTTGTGTAGACTGGTCTCAAACTCCTGCGCTCAAGCAATCCTCTTGTCTTGGCTTCCTGAAGTGCTGGGATTCCAGTTGTGAGCCACAGCCCCTGGCCATCTCATTCTTTTCCATCACAGAAGCCAATACATCTCTCTCTCTCTCTCTCTCTTTGAAGCAAGTCTGAGTTGAGTTTGTCACTTGCAACTTAGAGTTCTAAACAGTCCATGGGATTTCAGGCCCTGCCTTAGCTACTGCCTTTCCATCCCTCCCTGGACTCCTAACCTGAAGCCCTCACCTCTTCTTACCAGAAAGGCCTCATTCTTGTCTGGGTTCTCACATTGTGTGTGATCTCTCCAAAGTCCCCACTGGCCATCACTGCCACACTGGCGGAGGACGAAACCTTCAGCCACTGTGGGGAAATAAGAGAGGGGATTAAGGCACACAGAGAGAAATACAGAAAAACAAGCTGTGAGACAATAGCAGAGAGGGGGAGAGCCGAAGTGATGGTGATGATGATGGTGATGACGATGATAAATCAACCCTTATATGACATGTTATATATATATTAATTGGATATTCATACAAGCCCATAAAATTGATAATATCCTTAACCCAGTTTTACACTTGGGAGAATTGAGATACAAAAAGTTAAGGCCAGGCGCGGTGGCTCACGCCTGTAATCCCAGCGCTTTGGTCGAGGTGGGCGGATCACAAGGTCGAGAGATTGAGACCATCCTGGCCAACATGGCTAAACGCTGTCTCTACTAAAAACACAAAAATTAGCTGGGTGTGGTGGCACGCACCTGTAGTCCCAGCTACTTGGGAGGCTGAGGCAGGAGAATCGCTTGAACCTGGGAGGTGGAGGTTGCAGTGAGCCAAGGTCGCACCACTGCACTCCAGCCTGGCAACGAAGCAAGACTCCATCTCAAAAAAAAAAAAAAAAAGTTAAATAGGCCTGTAATCCCAGCCCTTTGGGAGGCTGAAGTAAGAGGATCCCTTGGAGCCAGGAATTTAAGAGCAGCCTGGGTAACATGGCAAGACTCCGTCACTGCCAATTTTATTTTATTTTTTAATTAGCTAGGTGTGTTAGCATGTGCCTGTAGTCCCTGCTATTAGGGAGGCTGAGGCAGGAGGATCGCTTGAATCCAGGAGTTCTGAGGCTGCAGTGAACGATGATCTCGACATTGCCCTCCAGCCTGGGTGACAGAGTCAGACTGTCTCAAAAAGAAAAATATATATAGGTTAAATAAATAAATAGTCTGAGGCGACATTGCTAGTTAGGCTTAGATGCCCAGAGACTGAAAGACTCAGAAAAAGGAGACAAAGTAAGATCCCTGCGGTGGCCAGGCGCGATTGCTCACGCCTGTAATCCCAGCACTTTGGGAAGCCGAGGCCGGTGGATCACTTGAGGTCAGGAGTTCAAGACCAGCCTGGCAACATGGTGAAACCCCGTCTCTACTGAAAATACAAAAAAATTTAGCCGGGTGTGGTGGCTCTGCGCTTGTAATCCCGGTTTCTTGGGAAGCTGAGGCTGGAGAATCGCTTGAACCGGGAGGTGGAGGTTTTGGTGAGCCGAGATGGGGCCACTGCACTCCAGCCTGTGAGAGCGAGACTCTGTCTCTAAATAAACAAATAGAGATAGGGAGACAGAGAAGTTGCATTGTGTGAGAGAGGCAGGGTTGGACAGACGGGAGAAACCCAGCCTGCCGGATAGGAGTAGGGCAAAGAGGAGCAGGAGAGGGTTGCAGGTGTCTCGGGGCAAAGGTTAGCAGTTGTTTGTGTCTGGGGAGGGCTCCAGGCCCAGGCAGCACCTCACCGTGTTGATACCAGGGCAGGTACCAGGGGCAGGACGCACGGGCAGTGGCGTTAGGTGCAGCATGGTTCCAGCAGACGTACATATCGAAGGACCCATTACAGACGAGGCCTGGGGGTGGGCAGGGGGGCCAGGTGCCCAGTGGACCTACTGCGCAGTGGGCCAGTGCTTCCCTGCCCGCCACACCAAGCCCGGCTCTAGCCCCGCCCACTCAGAGCGCATTCTGTCCCGGGTCGGCCACAAGCCCCGCCCACTACCCTCAAAGCCCCGCCCCTCCTCCCACCAAACAAGTCCCCGCCCCAGATCTTCCCACCCGGAGGGGCCCTACCCAGTCTCTATTCCAAACCCCGTCCCCTTCAAGGTCCATTTTAGTACAGGTTCCGCCCCAGTTCCCACCGCGCCCAGGTCAGCCCCCGGGCCTCTCCAGCCCACAGCATCCGATATTTCTTCACCTGTCAGCCCGAGGCCCCCCTCTAAGCCCACCCCTTTCAGCTTCGGATCCTTTCTGCGTCCCCAGCCCTCTTGGTCACACCTGAGGGTGGTTCCGCGGCTGCCAGGGTCTCCTGGCACTCCTTGCGGTACCGTTCCCAGTGCTGGTATAGCTCTCCCGCCGTCCGCCTCTCAGAGCCTGTCTAGGAAAAGAAAGAAGGGAGGACCCCCCAGACCGACCCCCGCTCCCAGGCTGCTTGGCCATGTGGGCCAGAAGCACCCCAGAGAGACTTCGAGGGGCTGTCCAGTTTTGCTCGGGAGCCTTGGGTGGTTTGGAACCAAGTTTCAAGTCTTGGGGCCTGAAAGCCACCCAATGGAGTGGCTATGGGAGACTGAAAACCTTCAAGAAAATTGGGGAAGGGGGTGGCTGAAATTATCAGGAGGATTTGTTGGGGGAAGAAAAGGGAGTGGAAACAATCATCAAAACTTGAATCTGGGCCCCGACGTGGTGGCTCATGCCTGTAATCCAGCACTTTGGGAGGCCGAGGTGGGTGGATCACTTGAGGCCAGGAGTTCGAGACCAGCCTGGCCAACATGGTGAGACCCCGTCTCTACTAAAAATGCAAAAATTAGCTGGGCGTGGTGGTGGCATGCTCCTGTAGTCCCAACTACTCAGGAGGCTGAGGCGAGATAATCACTTGAACCCAGGAGACGGAGGTTGTAGTGAGCTGAGATGGCACCACTGCACCCTAGCCTGGGTGACAGAGTGAGACTCCGTCTCAAAAACAAAAAACAAAACAAAACCCCACAACTTGAATCTGGGCAAGTGGGGCAGTCTTGAAACTCTCTTTGTGCTGAGGTAAGCCTTTTTTTTTTCTCTCTCTCTCTCTGAGATAGTCTCACTCTTGTCACCCAGGCTGGAGTGCAGTGTTGTGATTTTGGCTCACTGCAACCTCTGCCTCCTGGGCTCAAACGATTCTCCTGCCTCAGCTTCCCCAGTAGCTGAGACTACACCTGGCTAACTTTTTAATTTTTAGTAGAGATGGGGTTTCACCATATTGACCAGGCTGGTCTTAAACTCTGACCTCAAGTGATCCACCTGCCTCAGCCTCCCAAGGTGCTGGGATTACAGGTGTGAGCCCTAACCAGGGAAGCCCTAAAACCATCCCCAGACCTCCCTCCAAGCCTGGAGCTCCTCTGGCTCCTCGGGTCCTCACCTCCGCCCTCCGTAGCAGCAGCCCCCACAGCAAGAGCCGCAGCAGCAGCTGCAGGGTAGGAGAGGTAGTCATCAGGAGGGTGGCGAAGGGTCTGGTTCGTGCAGGGGCAATCAGGCCTGGAGGGTCCCAGGGCAGGGTCAGCGTCTCAGCCTTCTGCCCTCTGACTCTATCCCCAGCGTCACCCAGCCTCAGAGATTTACATACGCAGACTCC
This sequence comes from Saguinus oedipus, assembly GCA_031835075.1. Classification (NCBI taxonomy): domain Eukaryota; kingdom Metazoa; phylum Chordata; class Mammalia; order Primates; family Cebidae; genus Saguinus; species Saguinus oedipus. The sequence continues at coordinate 47,148,764 of CM063187.1, read as the reverse complement.
CAGGCAGCGCGTCCCCCCCCTCACTCCACCACACCCTCTAACCACCCCCCCAACAACTCCCAGGCGTGATGATCTGGGGGGAGGGAGAGGCACGCGGAGTGGGTGGGACTCGGTGGTGGGCAGGGCCCCTTAAGTGATTCCCAGGCCGCCCCTGATGGTTGCTCCGGCAGCGAAGGTGGAAGGGGGGTGTTTGCTGAGCGGGCGGTTGCCCTAGAGGTACGCTGGGCGGAAGCGTCAGTGTCACCGGGAGTCTGGACCTACAGACTCCTGGGAACCCAGGGACCGCCTTGGAGAGGAGAGAGTAGAAACCATCAGCCTAACCCCCTTTTATATGGGGGACTAAAAAACTTGGTTTTCAGTACCTCCTAGTGGGGTGCTTGAAACGACCACCTGAGTTCCCCAGCCTGGTGGAGAACTTGAAATACCTTTCCAGGTTCCCACTCTCCAAGCCCAGAGGGTTTTGTAGCACAGATAGGAAGCAGACCTTATAAACTTTCCCCACTGGGGGCAGATAAAGCCCAAGTAAGTGGACAACCCTTTCCCAGCACCCAAATACTTAGGGATGGGAAAGGCGACAGATCCGGGGTTAGGTGTGTGCAGATGCCTGGAAATCCGTCTATCTAACGCCCAACACCCACCCACCGGTGCCCCCACAACTCCACGTAGAGAAAGAGGGAAGCAGAGAGGATCTCAGATCCAACCCCAGAAAGACAGACAACGGCGTCACAGACACAAGCGACAGAAATATAAAGACTGAGAAGCACAGAGACTGAGGGACAGAATGAGATCCCCAGACAGAGACCAGAGACCAACAAACAGAGAGACACAGATGTGGGCTAGAAGACAAAGAGGAGGGAGAGACGTGGAGGGTGACAGCGCGGGGGAGAGGGTATCTCAGCTCAGCAGAGATGAAGACACGCAGACAGAGACATCAAGAGACAGAGATGAGCAGAGACTGGTGGGCACAGAGACAGAGACAAAGGCAGGGCAGAGAAGCAGAGGAGGAGAGTCCCAGAGACTTGAGGGGTTGAGGTGGGCAGGAGGAATGGGCTGGGACTGGGAAGCCCTCACCTGTCCCCAGTCCTGCTCCTGGTCCCTTGCTCCCGCAGCCCCTGCCGCCGCTGCCTCCACTGTCTCATCTGGGCTCCGGGAGAGGTGACAGGCGCAGGCAGCCTGGGGTGGTGGGAGGGGGCGGGGCCAAGGCAGACAGGGAACGGAAGTGGGGAGCTCTGGGGCAGAGAGCCGAGCAGGGGGCAGTCATCAAGGTCATAAGGGAGGGCAGTTACTGAATTGCCCTTATCGTCCTGAGGACCCCTGTACCAAGTGTGCACAATCTCTCATGCTGTCCCACCCACAGGTCCCCCCCACCCAGTCACTCATTCCCAGAGCCTCACTCACTCAGTCAAAACATGCAGTGTCTCACAATCCCATAGGATGAGCCATGGAGAGGCACAGTCACAGAATCTCACAAGCTGTTAATCACACAGCCGAAAGTTCAGTCACAGCCCTACAGTCCCACGGTCATACCCAGAGAGCCACAGTCCCTCACTCAAGGCAGACAGTCATCCACAGTGACACAGCCACATGCCCAGGGCCGTGGACTCCCATACGCAGTCACACTCACAACACTGTGGATCACACGCAGATTCACGCCGTCACTGGGTTTCATCACAAACACTGTTGCCCTGCTAACCTGTGAGACCTGGGAGGGCAGAGCCAGGACATCTGGGTCACCACTGGGTCCCCAGAATCACTCAGAGCAGGGCTTCCAGGAAGAATGGTCATGAAATAAATATGTGTAGTATGCAGTTGTGTGGTTACTCACAGACATATCATTATGTTTTGTATTTTTTGAGACAGAATCTCTCTCTGTTGCCCAGGCTGGAGTGCAGTGGCACGGTCTCAGCTCACTGAAACCTCCGCCTCCCGGGTTCAAGCGATTTTCCTGCATCACCTTCCTGAGTAGCAGGGACCACAGGTGTGCGCCACCACACCCAGGTAATTTTTGTATTTTTAGTAGAGACAGGGTTTCACTGTGTTGCCCAAGATCGTGAAACCTCCTGACCTCAGGTATCCGCCTGCCTCGGCCTCCCAGAGGACTGGGATTATAGGCATGAGCCACCATGCCCCACCCATTTTTTAAAAAAATGTCTATATCATACAATCTTTTTTTTTTTTTTTTTTTTTTGAGATAGAGTCTTGCTCTGTCACCAGGCTGGAGTGCAGAGGTGCGATCTTGGCTCACTGCAAAATCTGCCTCCCAGGTTCAAGTGATTCTCCTGCTTCAGCCTCCCAAGTAGCTGGGATTACAGGTGCCCGCCACTAGGCGCAGCTAATTTTTGTATTTTTTGTAGAGACAGAGTTTCACCATGTTGGCCAGGATTGTCTCAATCTCTTGACCTTGTGATCCACCCTCCTTGGCCAAAGTGCTGGGATTACAGGCATGAACCACGGTGCCCAGCCATACAATCTTTTTATGACACAAGTTGAAAATCACACACAGTTGTCATGTGACCACACCCATAAATGCTCTTACACATTCACACACTTCACAGTCACCCACAGAGTCCTCAGTCACATTCCAACAATACACATTTCCCAACTGTCATGAGGCGCACACTCTCACACCGTCACCCTCACCCCCCACAGTCACACTGAGTGACATGGTCACACAGACTCACAGCTCTCCCTTCGTCTCACCCTCATTCACAAGTCACATCCAGTCACATACGTGTCACACACACAACCTCACTATCCCACAACTGTGCATATGCCACACAGTCACACCCTCAATCCCACCTCCCACAGTCACGCAGTCACACAGGTGCACACAGGGTCACGCACACCATCATCTCACAATCACACACTAACCTGTAGCCTCACATGGTCCCACGGTCACAGTCACCAGTGAATCACACACACTCTCTGCCGTCTCGACTTCCAGTCTCATCCTTTGCCCTAAATATGGGGAACATCTGTACGTGACTGAGGGTGGAGGACAGGCTCAGAGCCCAGTCCCCGCTCCCAGCGCCCTCATCTCCTGTTAATACAAACTACCGATTCTTGCACATTAATCATACAATGGACATTCATGATCACGCCCTCCCCTGGGACTCTAAGTGGGACAGAGGCGAGTCTGCCCATTTTGGAGAGCAGAAATGGAGGCCCAGAGGCCCCAGGAGGGACAGGGAGTGAGTGTTAGCATGAGGTCTGCAACAGAGGCTGCCGGAGAGAAGTCTGGGGGGAGGCGAGGGTCCTGACTTCCTGGCCTCGGGCTGCCTTTCTGCTCTCTGCCCCACATTCCTGGCGCCCTCTGGGTCCTGGGAAAGGCTTCCATCCTGGAGTAGAGAGGGAAGAGGGTCTGAGATTCCCCTGGCACCTTGAGAGAGGTTAGGGTTGGAGGTTGGGAGTCTCTCCTTGGCCCCACTGAGGGCCTGCAGTCACTCCACAGAGGTAGGCAGTGAGGGCTGGGGAGGCTGGAGAGGGGGAAGGGAGAGGGAGGCAGTGGAGAGCAAATGAGCTGGCGGTGTGAGACAGGAAAAGCTCACGTGGTGGCTCACACCTGTAATACCAGCACTTCGGGAGGCCGAGATGAGAGGATAACTTAAGCCTGGGAGTTGAAGACCAACCTGGGCAACATAGTGAGACCCCATCTCTAAAAAAAACTTTTCTTTTTTCAGTTTTCCTTTTTTTTTTTTTTTTTTTTTTTTGAGATGGAGTCTCCATCTGTCACCCGGGCTGGAGTGCAGTGGCGCCATCTCAGCTCACTGCAACCTCTGCCTCCCGGGTTCAAGCAATTCTCCTGTCTCTGCCTCCCAAGTGGGTGGAACTATAGGCATCTGCCACCACACCTCGCTAATTTTTTTTGAATTTTAGTAGAGACGGGGTTTCACCATATTGACCAGATTGATCTTGAACTCCTGACCTCGTGATCTGCCTGCCTTAGCCTCCCAAAGTGCTGGGATTACAGGCATGAGCCACTGCACCCAGTCAATTATTTTTTAAAATTTAAGTTCTGGGATACACATGCTGAATCTTCAGGTTTGTTACATAGGTATACATGTGCCATGGGGCTTTGCTGCACCTCTTAACCCATCATCTAAGTTTAAAATTTTTTCTTTTTTTTTTTGAGATGGATTTTAGAACTTGTTGCCCAGGCTGGAGTGCAGTGGCATGATCTTGGCTCACCACAATCTCCGCCTCCCTGGTTCAAGTGACTCTCCTGCATCAGCCTCCCAAGTAGCTGGGATCACAGGCATGCACCACCACACCCAGCTAATTTTTTTGTATTTTCAGTAGAGACGGGGTTTCACCATGTTGCCCAGGCTGGTCTCGAACTCCTGACCTCAGCTGATCTGCCCTCCTCGGCCTCCCAAAGTGCTGGGATTACAGGTGCTCCCAGCCAAAGTAATTTTTTTTTTTTTTTTTTTGAGACAGAGTCTTGCTCTGTCGCCCAGGGCTGCAGTAGAGTGGCATGATCTCGGCTCACTGCAACCTCCACCTCCCAGGTTGAAGCAGTTCTCTTGCCTCAACCTCCCGAGTAGCTGGGACTGCAGGCACATGCCACCATGCCTGAATAGTTTTTTTATTTTTGGTAGAGTCAGGGTTTCACCATGTTAGTCAGGCTAGTCTCAAACTCCTGACCTCAGGTGACCCACCCGTCTCAGTCTCCCAAAATGCTGGGATTATAGGCACGAGCCACTGCGCCTGACCAAAAAAAAATTTTTTTAATTAGTCAGGCATGGTGGTGGTGTGCCTGTGGTCCCAGCTACTTGGGAGGCTGAGGCAGGAGGATTGCTTGAGCTCAGGAAATTGAGCCTATAGTGAGCTGTGACGATCACGCCACTGTGCTCCACATGGGTGATAGAGTGTGAGATCCTGTCTCAAAAGAAAAAAAAGAAAGGAAAGAAAAAATAAACCAAGAACCAAGAAAGCTAGAGTGGGAGACAGATAAATATAAGAAGAGAAAGACCGGGAGAGAGAGAAATATAGAAAACAGAGAGAGAGAGAGAGAGAGAAAGAGAGACAGAAAAACACACACAGAGACAAACATATAACACAGATAAGAGGAGGTGGGGAGAGAAGCCAAGAAAGAAAACAGGGACCAAAAGCTGGAAAGAGGCACAGTGGCTCACGCCTATAATCCCAGAATCCTGGGAGGCTGAAGGGGCCAATCACCTGAGGTCAGGGGTTCAAGACCAGCCTAGCCAACATGGCAACAGCCCAGCTCTACTAAAAATACAAAAATTAGCCAGGATGGCAGAGCACACCTGTAGTCCCAGCTACTCAGGAGGCTGAGGCAGGAGAATCACTTGAACCCGAGAGGTGAGATTGTGACATGGCACTCCAGCCTGGGTGATAGAGACAGACTGTGTCTCAAAAAAAATAAATAAATGAAAGTAAAGGAACTGCGAGATGGAGACTGTGAGGATTGCTTGAGCCCGGGGAGGGGGTTGAGGCTGCAGTGAGCTGTGATCCAGCCATTGTACTCCAGCCGGGCAGCAGAGGGAGACCCTGTCTCAAAAGAAAAGAAAAAAAAAATAAGAAGAGACTGAGCGCGGTGGCGTACACCTATAATCCCAGCACTTTGGGAGATCGAGGCATGTGGATCACCTGAGGTCAGGAGTTCGAGACCAGCCTGGCCAACATGGTGCAACCCTGTCTCTACTAAAATACAAAGATTAGCTGGGCATGGTGGCCGGCACCTGTAATCCCAGCTATTTGGGAGGTTGAGGCTGGAGAATCACTTGAACTCAGGAGGTAGAGGTTGCAGTAAGCTGAGGTCCTGTCACCACACTCCAGCCTGGGCAACAGAGTGAGACTTCATTCAAAAAAAAAAAAGAAGAAGAAGAAGAAGAGTAAGGAGAGATTCGGAGGGAGAGCCTGAAAGATGAGCCCCAAGGAGACAGCTGACTCCTCACCCGTCCCTCACATCCCCTCTAGGAAGACACAGGGATTAGGGGTGGGTGGGTATGGAGGACAGCATGGGGAGTCAGGGGCAGGTAGAAGGCTGGCCTTCTGCCCACCTCAGCCCTCCTGAGGTCCTCAGTAGCCTTCCAGAGTCTGCAAAGGGGGTGGGGCTGCACAGGGTCTCCCTCTGTGACCCAGGCTGGAGCGTAGAGGCATGATCACAGCTCACTACAGCCTTAACTCCCTACCTGGGCTCAAGCCATTCTTCCACCTCAGCCTCCTGAGTGGCTGGGACTACGGGCGCACCCCCTCCAGCTGCCATGCTCATGCCTTCTGAAAGCTTCAGGCCAAGAAGTAGCATGCTTCATCCCAATCCTGCCCCTCCCAGACAGCTGAGTTCCACGCCCCACTCTGTAACAGGAGACTCAGAACCAGGGGAGTCTCCTTCCCCAGCCTCTCCACACCCTCCCCGGTGGATCTCCATTTTCCTTCTCTATTCCTGTCTCCATGTTTAGCAAACCCTCTCCCCCAGCCCCTCTGCCTCTCCCATCTCTCTCCCACCTCCCCTTACCCAGTGTCTCTCTCTCTGTTCATCCTATCTTCTTTCTCTCTTTCATCCAAATCTCTCCTACTCCTTTTCTTTCCTTTTTTTCTTTTTCTTTTTTTTTGAGATGGAGTCTTGCTCTGTCACCCAGGCTGAAGTGCAGTGGCGCAATCTTGGCTCACTGCCACCTCTGCCTCCCGGGTTTGATTCTCCTGCCTCAGCCTCCCGAGTAGCTGGGACTACAGGCGTGCACCACCACGCCTGGCTAATTTTTGTATTTTTGGTAGAGACGGGGTTTCACCATATTGGCCAGGCTGGTCTTGAACTCCTAACCTTGTGATCTGCCCACCTCGACCTCCCAAATTGCTGGGATTACAGGCATAAGCCAACGTTCCCCGCCTCTCTTTTTTTCTTGTCTGTCTTTTCTTTTCTTTTGAGACAGGGTCTCCCTCTGTCACCCAGGCTGGAGCACACTGGCACAATCACAGCTCACCACAGCCTTGACCCCCTACCCAGGCTCAAGAGATCCTCCCTGCTCAGCCTCCTGAGTAGTTGGGACTACAGGTACACACCACCATGCCTGGCTAATTTCTTTCTTTCTTTCTTTCTTTCTTTTTTTTGAGATGGAGTCTCTCTCTGTCACCCAGGCTGGAGTACAGTGGTACCATCTCGGCTTACTGCAACCTCCACTTCCTAGGTTCCAGCGATTCTCCTGCCGCAGCCTCCCGAGTGTCTGGGATTACAGGCATGTGCCACCACACCTGGCTAATTTTGTATTTTTAGTAGAGATGGGGTTTCACCATGTTGACCAGGCTGATCACAAACTCCTGGCCTCAGGTGATCCACCCGCCTCGGCCTCTCAAAGTGCTGGGATTACAGGTGTGAGCCACAGTGCTCAGCCAATTTTTGTATTTTTTTGTAGAGATGGTGTCTCACCATGTTGCCCAGGCTGGTCTTGAACTCCTGGGCTCAAGTGATTCATCTACCTCAGCCTCTCAAAGTTCTGGGATTACAGGCATGCACCTCCGTGTCTGCCTCCTCACCCCTTTTCTCTGAGTCCATACTCAGTTTGCCTCTGTCTTTCTCTCCTGTCTGCTGGGAAGGCTTTTCTCTTCTCTTTTCCATTTGTAATTCTGCCTCTCTGCTGGGTTTTTTCACTCTCTGTCTCCCTCTGGATTAGCCTCTTTTTGCCAGTCTTTAAAGCTTCCCCTTTCTCCTCCACTTTTTCCCTCTTCTCTCTGGGATTGCATCTGTTTCTCTCTATCCATTGCCCCTGGTCCCTGGTCTCCTGCCCTGCTGCCTCCCCCCCGCCACCCTCCAGCAATGACCAGGCAGTGCCCCTGCCCAGGATGCAAGGGTGGGTGGTGGGGTGGAAGCTAGAAGGCCTCCGTCTCCCCCCATGGGGCTGCCTGGCCAAGCAGAGCCTGCGGGGGAGCAGGCGGGGGCCTGGGGTGCTGGCAGATGGTGCCGGAGAAATGAGGCAGAGAGAGATGGGGAGAGGGGACGCCCTGTGGGGACAGATACCAGGAATGGGAAGCTGTGACAGCCCCCCCATCCCCGAGATTCAGGACTGCAGAGATGAGGCCTGAATGACAGAGACCCAGAGAGACACACACATTACACAGAAAGAAGAGATATAGAGAGTGAGAGAGAGAGCAGACCTGAGACAGACACCTGGTGAGAGACGTGGGTCCAGGCACACACAGACACATGGACGGAACCAGAGAGATGGGAGCCCAGAGATGAAAAGAGACAAGGATCCCGGGACAGGGGCCTGGAGAGAGAACAAAAAATATAGAGACCCAAAGAGAGACACAGACGTGAAACGCACAGAGAGGCCAGGCGTGGTGGCTCATGCCTGTAATCCCAGCACTTTGGGAGGCCGAGGTGGGCAGATCACAAGGTCAGGAGATCAAGACCATCCTGACCAACATGGTGAAACCCCATCTCTACTAAAATACAAAAAATGAGCCTGGCGTGGTGGCTCGTGCCTGTAGTCCCAGCTACTCAGGAGGCTGAGGCAGGGGAATCGCTTGAACCTGGAAGGCAGAGACTGCAGTGAGCCGAGATCATGCCACTGCAGTCCAGCCTGGTGACAGAGCAAGACTCCATCTCAAAAAATAGAAACCCAGGGAGAGACAGAGACATGGAGAGCCAGATAGAAACACAGAGATGAGGCCCCAGAGAAAGAGGGACAGAGAGGAGACCCAGAGAGGTAAGGCCTAAGAAACACAGGCCCAGAGTTGGCTACGCACACAGAGAGAGAGATAGAGAGAGACAGGCTGGGCACGGTGACACACACCTGTAATCCCAGCACTTTGGGAGGATGAGGCTGACAGATCACTTGCACTCAGGAGTTCAAGACCAGCCTGAGCAACATGGTGAAAACTCATCTCTACAAAAAAATTAGCCGGGCATGGTGGTGTGCACCTGTGGTCTCAGCTGCTGGGGAAGCTGAGGTGGGACAATCCCTTGAGCCCAGGGGGTGAAGGTTGCAGTGAACGGAGATTGCACCACTACACTCCAGCCTGGGTGACAGAGTGAGACCCTGTCTCCAAAAAAAAAAAAAAAAAGGAGAGAGAGGGAGGAAAGCGGAAGGGGAGGGGAGGAGAAGGAAAGGGAAAGGAGAGGATCAGAGATGGACAAAAACGGGGCGGTGGGGAGGGTACTTATAGCCTAGAAAGAAAAGAACAGGGATTAACTCAAAGACTCCATGAGACAGAGACGAAAGGCTCCCCTCCGCCTCTTCCAGCCTAGTGGTGGGAGCGGGGGGCGGGGGGGAGGGGAACACATCTCCATAGCGACTTCCCCAGATCCTGAGGGCAAATATTATCCCGGCCAGAAGTGTCCGAGCTATGTTGACATAATCTCATGCTGGGTGGGGTGGGGGCTCCAGAGGCCCAGAGGCCAGCAGAGGGGATCTCAGCTGGGGCCCTACACACAGCTCCAGCCTTCCCAGCCTCCAAATCCCAATGCAAACAGCCAGCCCCAGGGAGGATGAGTCGAAAGATTCAAACCTGTAGGGGTCCCTGATTGCCCCCTGGTGGTGATCCACAAGGCCCAAAACCCTTTTTCTTTTCTTTTTTCTTTCGAGACAGAGTCTCACTCTGCGGCCCAGGCTGGAGTGCAGTAGTGCAATCTCAGCTCACTGCAACCTCCGCCTCCTGGGTTCAAGCGATTCTCCTGCCTCAGTCTCCTGAGTAGCTGGGATTACAGGTGCGCACCACCACGCTCAGCTAATTTTTTGCATTTTTAGTCGAGACGGGCTTTCACCATATTGGCCAGGCTGGTCTTGAATTCCTATTCTCCTGATCTGCCCGCCTCAGCCTCCCAAAGTGCTGGGATTACAGGCGTGAGCCACTGCGCCTAGTCCCAAAGCCCCTTTTCAATGCTTAGGAGAGCGGGAGAGTGGGAGAAGCTAGGCCTTTTCCTCTAGGCTTTTTCTTTTCTTCTTCTTTTTTTTTTTGGAGACAGAGTCTCACTCTGTCGTCAGCCAGGCTGGAGTGGAGTGGCACAATCACGGCTCTCTGCAGCCTCGACCTCCTGGGCTCAAGTGATCCTCCCACCTCAGCCTCCCCAGTAGCTAGGACTCCAGGCATAGGCCACCAAGTATGGCTTATTTTATTTTATTTTAATTTTCTTTCTTTCCTTTTTTTTTTTTTTTGAGATGGAGTTTCGCTGTTGTTACCCAGACTGGAGTGCAATGGCATGCTCTCAGCTCACCGCAACCTCCGCCTTCTGGGTTCAAGCAATTCTCCTGCCTCAGCCTCCCAAGTAGCTGGGACTACTGGCGTGCACCACCATGCCCAGCTAATTTTTTATTTTTAGTAGAGACGGGGTTTCACCTCGTTGACCAGGATGGTCTCGATCTCTTGACCTTGTGATCCACCCGCCTTGGCCTCCCAAAGTGCTGGGATTACAGGCGTGAGCTGCCGCACCCGGCCTTTATTTTATTTTAATTAATTAATTAATTAATTAATTTTGAGATGGAGTCTATCTGTCGCACAGGCTGCAGTTCAATGGCAGGATCTCGGCTCACTGCAACCTCCACTCTCCAGGTTCAAGTGATTCTCCTTCTTCAGCCTCCGGGTAGCTGGGATTACAGGCAAGCACCACCATGCCCCACTAATTTTTGTATTTTTAGTAGAGATGGAGTTTCACCATGTTGGCCAGGCTGGTGATCCTGACCTCAGGTGATTTGCCCACCTTGGCCTCTCAAAGTGCTGGGATTACAGGTGTGAGCCACCACGTCTGGCCTATTATTTTTTTATTATGATGATTTTTTTGAGATGGAGTTTTGCTCGGTTGCCCAGGCTAGAGTGCAGTGGCATGATCTCAGCTCACTGTGACCTCTGCTTCCTGGGTACAAACCATTCTTATCCCTCAGCCTCCTGAGTGTCTGGGATTGCAGGTGACTGCCACCACGCTTGGCTATATATATATTTTTTAAGAGATGGGGTCTCACTCTGTTGCTCAGGCTGGTCTTGAACTCCTGTCCTAAAGAGATCCTCCTGTCTGGGAGGTGTACCTCACACCTGTAATCTGAGCACTTTGGGAGGTCAGGACTCGAGATCAGCCTGACCAACATGGTGAAACCCTGTCTCTACTAAAATATAAAAAGTAGCTGGGCATGGTGACAAGCGCCTGTAATCTCAGCTACTCGGGAGGCTGAGGCAGAATTTTGAGAACCCAGGAGGTGGAGGTTGCACTGAGCCAAGGTCGTGCCATTGCACTCCAGCTTGGGCGACAAGAGCAAAACTCCGTCTCAAAAAGAAAAAAAACAAAAACCAAAAAGGCTGGGGGTGGTGGCTCACATCTGTAATTCCAGCACTTTGTGAGGCCAAGACATTTGGATCACCTGAAGTGAGGAGTTTGAGACCAGCCTGGCCAACATGATGAAACCCCATCTTTACTAGAAATACAAAAAATCAGCTGGGCATGGTGGCACGCACCTGTAATCCCAGCTACTTGGGAGGCTAAGGCAGGAGAATCGCTTGAACCTGAGAAGCAGAGGTTGCAGTGAGCCAAGATCATGCCATTGCACTCCAGCCTGGGTGACAAGAGCAAGACTCTGTCTCAAAAGAAGAAAACCAAGAAAATCAATTTTGTTTTGCAGAGACAGGGTCTAGCTTTGTTGCCCAGACTGGTCTCGCACTCCTAGCCTCCAGGAGTCCTCCTGCTTTGGCCTTCAAAAATGCGGAGGATTAACACGTTGTGAGCCACTGTCATGCTAATCCTGTATCATCATCTCTAAAAGGGTGATTAAAATAGGGCTTTTGCCCGGCGGGGTGGCTCACACCTGTAATCCCAGCACTTTGGGAGGCTGAGATGGGAGGATCACTTGAGGTGAGGAGTTTGAGACCAGCTTGGCCAATATGGTGAAACCCTGTTTCTACTAAAAATACAAAAATTACCCAGGTATGATGGTGCATGCTTGTAATCCCACCTGCTGGGGAGGCTGAGGCATGATAATCACTTGAATCTGGGAGGCAGAGGTTGCAGTGAACCAAGATCACTGCACTACAGCCTGGATGAGAGTGAGTGAGACACATCTATAATTCCAGCACTTTGGGGAGGCCTAGGCCAAGGGATCACTTGAGGCCAGGATTATGAGACCAGCTTAGGCAATATAGCAAGAGCTCCTCTCTACAAAATATTTTTTATTTTTATTTTATTATTATTTTTTTGAGACGGAGTTTCATTCTTGTTACCCAGGCTGGAGTGCAATGGCATGATCTCGGCTCACCGCAACCTCCACCTCCTGGGTTCAGGCAATTCCCCTGCCTCAGCCTCCTGAGTAGCTGAGATTACAGGCACGCGCCACCATGCCCAGCTAATTTTTTGTATTTTTAGTAGAGACGGGGTTTCACCCTGTTGACCAGGATGGTCTCGATCTCTCGACCTCGTGATCCACCCACCTCGACTTCCGAAAGTGCTGGGATTACAGGCATGAGCCACCGCGCCCGGCCAAAATATTTTTTAAATATAAAAAAAAATTTGAAAGGACTTTTGGTGAGGATAACTGAGTGCTTTTTACATAGTGACTGCTGATTAAACGTTAGGTATTGTTATTTATTTATTTATTGAGATGGAGTCTCGTTCTGTCACCCACGCTGGAGAGAAGTGGCGCAATCTTGGCTCACTGCAACCTCCGCCTCCCAGGTTCAAGTGATTCTCCTACCTTAGCCTTCCGAATAGCTCAGATTACAGGCGCAAGCCACCATGCCCGTATTTTTTTTTTTCCTGTATTTTAGTAGAGACGGGGTTTTACCATGTTGCCCAGGCTGGTCTGGAACTCCTGAAGTCTGGCAGTCCACCCGCCTCGGCCTCCCAAAGTGCTAAGATTACAGGCGTGAGCCACCGCGCCCGGCCAGTATTGTTATTTATTTTGTGTATGACTATTCATCTCTTCCATTAAATGAAAGATACATAAGAGGAAACAAGCTTACTTAGTCATTCCTGAAATTCAGCACCTAGAACAGAGCCTGGCCCACTAGGCACTCAGTAAACATTTTTGAATGAGTGAATGAGGCAGGCATGATGAGGAAGTGGAGCTTTAGGATCACGAAACCAGGAAGTGGCGGAGTCAGGATTCAAACCCAGGTCAATCTAGTTTCAAAGCTCCCACTGTCCGCCTCTGTGTCTAAAGGGAATTCGTTTTCGGCTCTAGTCTTCACTTCTCCTGCCTATACTCTAGGTGTTGACCCTCGGTAGAGACTTGTGGAAGACGGTCCAATATTCTTGAAATCCATTGTCGGGTTTTCTACCCTCCCCTTTTCCCCCAGCAACTTCCGAGCCTTCTCTGCCTGACACGCAGGCTAGTTCAAGGCTCAAAACTGGGCCTGTGCCAAAGCCTGGACTGGATAATGCTGTTGTGGGAGACCCGGGCTCTAAGGGCGGAGCTTAAGGGCCAGGGGCCGCACACAGAGTGGTGGAGAAGGTTAGGGAGGGACTAACAGATCGCGGTGGGGAGGGATTTAAATTCCGAGGGCGGGGCTAATCCTATAAGAAGGTCCTGTTCAGAACTCTGGGGAAGTACTATGCTATAAACCCTTGGACGTTCAGGGGGCGGTGCTAATGATTTTGTGGACAGGAATAAAACTTTTAGCTCCCGCAAGATTCTGGGGGTGGGGCTAAGAGCCTGGGGGTGGGCCTAGATGTAATAAACAAGAACTCCCTGGGAGGGTTTGGGGCTGTAAGGTCGGGCTCTGGTCTTAAAGAAGAGGCTTTTGGAAAATCCAATTAAAGACTGAAGAGGTTTTGGGGATAGATAGCGGGGAGTCTTCCTCCATCCCATCCTCCTCCCGGAGCTCGGGTCTGCGCTTCAGGCTGAAAGCGGGAAAGGCCCTGCCCCTTCCAATCCCTCTGCATCCCTATTGGTGGAAGGCCCTGAGCGACAGGCTCTCATTGGTTCTGAACAGGCGAGGAGGGGGTCTAGAGAGAATACACTCAGGTTGTGGGCGGGACCAGACGGTACCTAGGGGGATCTGGGAGCAGCCAATCCTGGCCCGAGGAATGTGTTGAGGGGCTTGGTAGGGGGTGTCCCGACCCCCCTTTCTGGGCATCCTGGGGGATGACCCCAGCGCCAGGCTCGGCGCCGGCCGCCTGATGCCAGGCGAGCTGAGCTGGGGATGCTGGAACTAAGGGCGTTGTTATGGCAACGGGAGGCAGGGCCTGGGGGGGGGACCGGGCCCGGGCTGGGGCCGGCGGGGCCGGCGGTGGCTGTGGTGGGGCGATGGCGGAGCGCGGCCCGGCCTTCTGCGGCCTGTACGACACGTCCTCGTTGCTGCAGTACTGCAACGGTGAGACCCCTCCTCAGTTCCAACCTTGGCCCCGCCCAAAGCTGAACCCATCTCTTCTTGCCCCAACCTCCTCCTTCCAAGTCCCCATCCCCCTTCCTTGCTGAAGCTCCCCCTTTTCTCTCCCTTAGCAGGACCCTGACCCAAGAGCAAGCTCCCTGGTCCCCAAAACCCATATCCCAGCCCCCAATCCACTTGGATCCTCCCGTGCTCCGGAAGCAGGAGGAGAGGGGAGAAGAGGGCAGAACCGGAGGGAACCCGGGGTTGGAAGGGGGAACGGCCTGGAGGTCGATTGAGCCTGGAACTCTGCCCTGCCTCTCCCCTCAAGCTTCTAGAACCCTCCCCTGTCTCCATAGCAGGGGGACAGACAGAGGGGGTGGGGGTGGATTTGATGTTGAGTTGAGGGCAAGGTGTAGGACCGGATAGGGACGGCCAGAGGACTTTGCCTCCATGATACCCCCCAAATCCTCTGGCCCTGGCCCCCCCACGCATTGGGACCATCCCTTCTCCCTAGACAAATGGGTGTGATACCAGAAGGGCCACTGTGGGTGTCATGCTTAGGTGAGGGGAGATGGGAGGGAAAAGTGGGAAGTGAGGCCTGGTCTCTGGGAAGAAGGGCTGAGGGGGGTGGGGGATGGTCAGGAGGGAGCAGAAGGCTTGAGTCACAGGGGTGGGGATGGTGGAGGTGTTGGGGTTGGCAGGATGGGCTGGCCAAGGCTCTAACAGTGCAACTGGCCACTCTGGGTGGGGCAGAAGGGTCAAGATGAAAGCACCTCTATTTAACTCAGTTTGGAGGTTCAGTCCTCTGGGCGCATAGCCTAGTGCCAGGGACCACTGGAATTGGCAGAGGACCCAGAAGGGTCATTTTGTCCTCCTCTGTCCCTCTAGGAGCCAGGATGACAGGGTGCCCATGCTTGGGTGGAGTACGGGTTCTTCCATGTAACAAGTAACGTCACTTCTCTGGGCTTCAGCACCCTTCCTCCCCCACTGTTCCTAAAATGGATGATGCTGCTACAACTACTAGAGTTGCCAAAAGCATTAGGTATCATCAAAATAGTTAATCCCATTCTGGATTCATCGAGCATAAACACGAGCCAGGAACGTGCTAAGTGTTTTGCGTGAGCAGTGCCTGGTACATGTAAGCTCACAGTAACAGATGCCATTTTTCTGGTCGTCTTTATTAATGGCAGGTAGGATGAGGCTGAGCCCAAGGAGGTGAAGGGGTCCCCCTGCCCCCACCTACTGGCTGGGTGATCTCTGGCGTGTCTCTGCACACTCCCACTAGCCTCCTTCCTTAGTTTCCAGTTTGCAAAACGTGATGCCAACAAGACTCCTAGAGGTTCCCCTGTTAAGTGTTCTGACTCCTGACGTTCTAAGTCCCTCTGACCTCAGGAGGCCCCCACCTCCTTCTGCAGGTCCAAGCACCAGACCTGGGAGGCGCTGAGTGGGGGGCAGGGCGGGCAAGCCTCGGCAGGCTATTGGGCCGCGGGGGGAGAGAGGGAGGAGCGGCGGCTGCACTGCAGAGCCCAGAGGGCCGGCTGGGCGGCCTATGGACGCGGGATGGCAGGTGCGAGCTCCACGCCCTGTCCCTGTCTAAGCTACCACCTTTACTTCCACCGGGCTGGGAACCAGGGCCTCCTTGGTTGTGGTCAGCAATGAGTCTGGGTATGAGTGTTCTGGGTGTGGGGGAGGAGGGAGAGGAGCCACTTGGGTCTCCGCCCCTCCCACTTTGGGAAAAGGAGCGGGGTTGGGGGGGGCACTCGGAGAGTCATTTTGGCTGCACTCATCGGCTACAGAGCCAAAGCTGGGGCGCAGGGTACAGAAGCAAAATAAAGAAGGGGAACAGAAAAGAGGAATTCCTGCTGGGGAAGAGTTTGGGTGTCATCCCGTCTGCATCTCCCTCGGGTCTTCTGGGTCTGCGACGCGCTGCCTGCAACCCCCAAGTCCGCCGCCAGGGGCCGCCGAAGCTCTGTCCTTGTAGCTGGCTATAGGGTCGAACTCCAGGGTGAGGAGAGGAGGGGATGTGGGGAGGCTCGGCCTGACCTTTTGGCTTGGAAAGTCTTAGAAACAGTGAAGGGACGTTGGTATTCATAACAGAATCTTCGTCTGAGGATGTTGGGGATCAGTTCTAGAGCTTTAGTGTCATTAGGAGTAGGCTGGTGTCATTTTGCAAATGCTCATATCACTCATAGATACTTAAGACGTCTTAGTCATAGAATCTTAAAGCCAGAACGAGAGTCTCCAGGAGTCAAATAATCTTAGACAATAAGAGGGAAGGGACTCCCCCAAGGTCACACTGCCAGCGCGCTGCGGCAGAGAGGAGTGGGGGGACGGCTTGGAGAGCGGTGGGGATTTCCATCCTCCTTCAGAGTCCTCTTCCGTGGCCCATCTCCAAGTGTCCCGGCCCCAGGTGGCAAGACAGGAAAGGGGCGTGGCTGGTCCCCGGCTTAGACCCAGGAAGCGGAGAGGGACCCCTTGGGTACTGGCGCTCCTGGGTGGCCCTGCAGCCGGCACTCCCCCGCCTTCCAGATGACAATTTGTCGGGCACGAGCGGTATGGAAGTGGACGACCGCGTGTCGGCGCTGGAGCAGCGGCTGCAGTTACAGGAAGACGAGCTGGCGGTCCTAAAGGCGGCGCTGGCGGATGCTCTGCGTCGCCTGCGGGCGTGCGAAGAACAGGGAGCTGCGCTCCGCGCGCGGGGCACCCCCAAGGGCCGGGCGCCTCCGCGCTTAGGCACCACTGCTTCGGGTATCGCCGTTAGACTGGAGGGGTGGGATGGGAAGGACCGGGGCCTGGATCTCACACTCACCCTCTTCTGTCCCCTAACCCCATCCCTCCAGTGTGTCAGCTTTTGAAAGGCCTTCCCACCAGGACGCCCCTTAATGGCTCGGGACCCCCCCGGCGCGTGGGCGGCTATGCCACGTCCCCATCCTCTCCCAAGAAGGAGGCGACCTCCGGGCGCAGGTAAGGCACAAGGCCGGGATCCCTTGCCTTTTCTAAGACCTCGTGGGAGAGAGAGGCGGTTCATTTGCCGGAGCTCCAGCAGCAGAGGGTGCAGAAAGGATCTCGCCCGCCCACCGCACCCGCCTGCTGGCCTCGAAGACTGCCCCCAACTGTGTGTTCTCTTTTCGCAGTGGCCGCCGCTACTTGTCACCAGAGCGCCTGGCCTCGGTGCGCCGCGAGGATCCCCGCAGTCGCACCACATCCTCCAGCAGCAACTGTAGCGCCAAAAAGGAAGGGTAAGGACGTCAAGCCGCAGAGGGTAGAGCCAGGACCCCAGCTAGAGAGGAAATGGTTGAGAAATGTAGTCATGCCCCAGGCCACGAGGTCGTAACCTAGAGTAGGGGCCAGCTAGTTCAGATGGAGGGACCAATCTTGAGGTGGCACGGTCACTGCGGAAAATCTGGGAGGGCGGAGTCAATATTGAGGGGCGTGGCCAGAGTTTTTAGGAGCTTGACGGTGTGGACGGTCAGGTGGTCTACTGGGTGAGCTACGGAGGAAGTCAGGGAGCACCCATACCTCCCGGGGAAGCTTGGCTTATGGGCGTGGTTATTAAGGTAAAGGAGACTCCCTGTTGAGTTTCAGGGATGACGTCAAGGCAGTAGTCACAGAGTTTCCGCAGGGAAGGAGGGAGTCTGAGGAATTTAAGGGTGCTGCCAGAGTGTTCGCCTGGGCGAAATCAAAACCTGGGGTAGAGGGTAACAGAGGCTGAGACCAGGTGAGGGCATGCCATATTCCAGAAGCCTTGACATCAAAATCAGGGGGCAATGTCTGGTGGAAATAGGCTTTAGGTTCAAAGGGGCATGGTCAAGTGCCAAGAGGTGGAGCCAACTTGGGAGGCCTGGAAGGTACTCAACTAAGGAATACGTGAAAATGGACATCATCTTGGCAGGGCGCGGTGGCTCACGCCTGTAATCCCAGCACTTTGGGAGGCCGCGAGGTCAGGAGTTCGAGACCAGCCTGGCCAATGTGATATAACCCCGTCTCTGCTAAAAATACAAAAATTTACCCGGGCGTGGTAGCCAGCACGTGTAGTCCCAGCCACTCAGGAGGCTGAGGCAGGAGAACCGCTTGAACCTGGGAGGCGGATGTTGCTCGGCAGGAGAATTGCTTGAACCTGGGAGGTGGAGGTTGCAGTGAGCCAAGATCACACCACTGCACTCCAGCCTGGGCAACAGAGGGAGACTCTTGTCTAAAAAGAAAGATAGAAAGGAAAAAAAGAAAATAGACGTGATCAGAATGCCTCGTGGGCCAGAGGAGAGTTGAAGGGAGGCAGCAGTCAATTATCAAGAGATGGAGTCGACTCAGGGACTGGGTTTAGAAGGGAGGAGATGGTTGAGATCGGAATGACAGGTGTGGTCAACTCCAGAGGCGGGGACAAACTGAAGATCTGGACCCAGTCAAAACATAAGGCTGTAATTCTAGCAGTTTGGGAAGCGGAGGTGGGAGCATCGCTTGAACTCAGGCGTTGAAGACCAGCCTGGGCAACATAGCGAGACATCGACTTTACTAAAAATGAAAATAAATTAGCTGGGCGTGCTGGCGCACGCTTGTAGTCCCAGCTACTTGGGAGGCTGTGGCAGGGGGATCGCCCCAGCCTAGGGTATTCGAGGCTTCAGTGAGCCATGATAGCACCATTACACTCCAGCCTGGTGGACAGAGCAAAACCCTGTATGAAAACAAAACACAACAAAAAACACCCTAAGGCTAGAGTTATGATGTAGTGGGCGTGGTCAGGGCTAGGAGGCCATGCAAGGGCAAGACCAAGGTCAAAAGCTGCACATTTCAACCCTGCTCAAACAATAGCAAAGAAATACAGCGTTATGTATATTCCAGGCACTTTCCAATAATTAGCCAATTTCATCCTCGCCACCACCCCCGGAAGGTGTGTGTACTCTTATTTTTATTTTTGTTTGTTTATTTATTTTGAGACGGAGTCTTGCTCTTGTCGCCCAGGCTTGAGTGCAATGGCACAATCTCAGCTCACTGCAATCTCCGCCTCCCTGGTTCAAATGATTCTCCTGCCTCAGCCTCCCAAGTGGCTGAGATTACAGGCGCCAGCCCCCAAGCCTGGCGAATTTTTATATTTTTAGTAGAGACGGGGTTTCACCACGTTGGCCAGGCTGGTCTCGAACTCCTGACCTCAGGTGATCCACCCGCCTCGGCCTCCCAAAGTGCTGGGATTACAGGCGTGAGCCACTGCGACCAGCCGGATACTCTTATTTATCCCCATTTTTAAAATGAGGAAACCGAGGCAGAGGTTGGACGACGTGTGTACACTGCTGGGAATTGGCAGAACTGGGGTTTGAACTGAAGCAGGCGCGCTCCCGAGTCCATGCTCTCAACCACTCTCCCCCACCCACCCTGAAAGAGCCTGGGATCGGGACTCCACAGCCCGGGATGTGTGACCCGGTGGGACCCTCCGGCTCCAGGGACGGCCGCGGAGGGCGGGGCAGGGCGCGGCGGCTCGGGCGCCTCCCAGGGCCGGAAGCGGCAGAGCGGGTCCCGGCTCCACCCCCGGCCCAGAAGCTCCGCCAGCCGCCGCCATGAGTAGCTTTGGAGCTGGGTGAGACCTTTCGCAGACCCCCCTCCCATCTCCTCTCCGCGCTCCCGGGCCTTAGATCCCAGGTCTCCCCCGTCCCCTGGGGTCCAGGCCGGCGTGAGGACACGCCCCTTCCTTTCAACTCTCCCTGCTTCTCCCGCTGCTTGACGTTTAAACGGGGTACTGGGGAACTGCGGGTGGGGGGCTTTGGGAGCACCGTGCTGAATAGGAGGGAAGGGTCCTTGATGACTCCCTTCTTCCAGGATCGCGTCCCTGACACTTCGTGCTGTGTGATCTTTGGCGATCACTGCCTCTCTGGGCCTGTGTCTTAGGCTCTGCAAGATCAACCGAGCAAAGCACACGGCCTGCAGAGAGGCAGCGCTCTGCCCCTTACTCGGCCCCGGTGTTCATCGGAGACCTCCAGGGAGCGGTGGGGTGGAGGAATGGTTTCTCCCCTTTTCTGACCTGACTGCTAAGACTTTTTTTTTCTTTCTTCTTTCCTGACAGCAAAACCAAAGAAGTTATCTTCAGCGTGGGTGAGTAGGGAGATGGGGAAGGACTTGATGGAAGCTTGCTTGCTGGGATGACAGGCCAGAGCCAGAGGTCAGGAGACCTGGCTATTGGGCCTTTGCCTTTCTGGCCTTAGTTTCCCTACCTTAAAAAAAAAAGCCAGAAGAGGAGAGGGAATAGGGATGGGGCTGGTGTCAGTGCCTGACCCATGGGGGTGTCCTGGCAGAGGATGGCTCCGTGAAAATGTTCCTGAGGGGCCGCCCTGTGCCCATGCTGATCCCAGACGAGCTGGCACCCACCTACAGCCTGGACACACGCTCGGAGCTGCCTTCCTGCCGGCTCAAGCTGGACTGGGTGTATCCTTTTGCTGGAATCCCCTCCATGCTCCCATCCCCTCAAGAAGAAATAGAAAGGTAGTTAAGGCAGCTCAGGTCTGTAATCCCAGCACCTTGGGAGGCTGAGATGGGAGGATGGCTTGAGGCTAGTTTGAGACCCACCTGGGCAACACAGTGAGGCCTTGTCTCTACAAAAAAAAATTTTTTTAAATTAGCTGGTCATGATGGCATGTACCTGCGGTCCCAGCTACTCAGTATGCTGAGGCAGGAGGATTGCTTGAGCCCAGGAGGTCAAGGCTGCAGCAAACTGTGATTGAGCCATTACACTCCAGCCTGGGTGCCGGGGTGACAGAGCAAGACCCGGTCTCAAAGCAATAGCAACAACACAACAACACACACACACACACACACACACACGACAGGTTGAGTGCAGTGGCTAACACCTGTAATCCCAGCACTTTGGGAGGCCAAGGCAGGCGAATCACGAGGTCAGGAGTTCAAGACCAGCCTGGCCAACATGATGAAACCCTGTCTCTACTAAAAATACAAAAATTAGCTGGTGGCTTGTGCCTGTAATCCCAGCTACTTGGGAGGCTGAGGCAGGAGAATTGCTTGAACTGGGACCCAGGAGGCAGAGGTTGCAGTGAGCTGAGATTGTGCCACTGCACCCCAGCGTGGGCTACAGAGCCAGACTCCATCTTATAAAATAAAATAAAAAAACACAGACAACAAAAGGAGGAGATAGATGCTCTCCTGGGACTTAAGCAGAATGGGGAATGATCTGAGGGTGGGATTTCCCAGGTTGCTGTAGCTGAGAGGTCAGGAAGACCATGCATGGTTCCGGAGAGAGCAGAGGAAATGAGATTAGCTGAATTGACCTTCAATGATTCATTCACGTGAATGTTTACTGAGCGCCTCCCTGAGACAGTCTCCTGTGTGTGAGCTGTGTTCCTGGAGCTCACTTTCTGAAGGAGGGGAGACAGATGAGAGCCCAGCAGCCAGGGATTCAATCAACAAGGTGACTTCAGTTAGGAAGAAATGCTGGAGAGACTGAAACCTAAGGTCAGATGAGGGAAGTCATGGGGTTTCCTTGAGGAGGGGACATTTGAGCTGAGAATTGTGCAATTAGGAGGCATAACTACAAGGAAACCATTCCGGACAGAAGTCACAGCTGTGTGGCCGGAGTGGGATTGGCGCATTTGAGAAACAGTGAGTTAGGAATGGTATTTTTTTTTTTTTAATAACTCGTGGCCTCCAAGAGCTCTCTGAGGCCTACAGTTTGAAAATTATTATACCCCCTTTCCAGAGAAGGAAACTGAGGCTACACATAGGAGACAAGAATCCTTATCCTGGGACCCAAACTTTTTCCTAAAAGCCTATTGAGCTTGCAGTCCACACCCCAGGATCCCAGCCCCTGTCTGTTCCTCTCTGGGCCTTGGCTTTCTCTTTGGAGGAGTCAGGGTGGTTGGTGAAATGGCCTGGCCCTCTGGGAGCCCTCAGCCTTCTCGAGGCAGCTGAAAGTGTCCCCTGGAATCTGTCCCAAATATCCTGCCAGTAGGGCTTGATAAGCAAATGGTGAGAGGTGGCTGAGTCTGCAGAAGTTAGTGTGGACCTCAGATTGCTCCTCTCTGCAGTGACTGCAGGGCAGAGCGGTTTCCATGGGCCCGGGATAGATGTATATTGACAGTCATTCAGATCTTTTCTTGTTTGTTTGAGACGGAGTCTTGCTCTGTCACCAAGCTGAGTGCAGTGGTGTGATCTCGGTTCACGGCAACCTCTGACTCCTGGGTTCAAACGACTCTCCTGCCTCAGCCTCCCGAGTAGCTGAGATTACAGGTGCATGCTACCATGCCCGGCTAATTTTTGTATTTTTAGTAGAGATGAGGTTTCACCATGTTGGCCAGGATAGTTTTGGTCTCCTGACCTTGTGATCCACCTGCCTCAGCCTCCCAAAGTGTGGGGATTACAGATAGTGCCTGGCGTCTTTTTTTTTTTTTTTTTTTCAGACACCCAGGCTGGAGTACAGTGGTACAATCTTGGCTCACTGCAACCTCCACCTCCTGCGTTCAAGCCATTCTCCTGCCTTAGCCACCAGAGTAGCTGAGATTACAGGCATGTGCCACCATGCCTGGCTAATTTTTTGTGTGTGTGTTTTTAGCAGAGATTGGCCAGGCTGGTCTCGAGCTCCTGACCTTTGTGGCCGTGGCCTCCCAAAGTGCTGAGATTATAGGTATGAACCACTGTGCTCAGCTCATTCAGATATTCTCTGAACATGTGGGACAGAGGGCTAGGGACCCAGTGCTGACCATGACAGTATCTGCCTGCCCTCCTGGTGCATATAGTCTAGCATGGAACAGGCTCGTTGAGAGTAACAACTCATAGTGTGCAAGGCTGGGGTGGGGAATCCACACCAGGGATGGGGCTGACCCAGCCTGGGGTCATGGAGGGGCTTCCTGGAGGAGGAAATATAGAAATGAAAAAAACAGCCCAGTCCCAGCCACCATGGAATTCACAGTCTTATTGGGATATGTGAGTAGTTAACCAACCAGGTAGCTATTAGCCTGGGCAGCAAAGCAAGATCCCATCTCTACAAAAAAATTTTTTTTAAATTAGCCAGGCAGCCTGGGCACGGTGGCTCATGCCTGTAATCCCAGCAATTTGGGAGGCTGAGACAAGTAGATTGCTGGAGCCCAGGAGTTTGAGACCAGCCTGGGCAACATGATGATACTGCCTCTCTACCAAAAAATACAAAAAAATTAGCTAGGTATGGTAGTGCATGCCTGTAGTCCCAGCTTTGGGAAGCGGAGGCAAGAGGATCACTTGAGCCCAGGAGATTGAGGCTGCAGTGAGCTATGAGTGAAACACTGCACCCTGGCTTGGGCGGCTGTTCCCCACCACCACCGCTATCTTCTTTTTTTCCTCTTATTTATTTATTTATTTATTGGAAGCAGGGTCTCGTTCTGTCACCCAGGCTGGAGTGCAGTGATGCGATCACAGCTTACTGCAACTTCCACCTCCCAAAGACTCAAGCGGTCCTTCCACCTCAGCTGGAAAAGCATGCACCAACATGCCCGGCTACATTTTTTTTTGAGATGGAGTCTCTCTCTGTTGCGGTGGGGTTTCGCTATGTTGCCCAGGCTGGTCTCAAACTCTTGGCTACAAGCGATCCATGCACCTTGGCATCCTAAAGTGCTGGGATTACAGGTTTGAGCCACTGTGCCCGGCCTCTTCTGTCATTTCTAAGAACACTTGTTATCGGATTTAGGGGCCACTACAATAATCCAGGATGATCTCATCTTGAGATCTATAATTATATATGTAAAGACCTATTTTGTAAGGTCGCATTTGCAAATTGTGGGGATTAAGGAACAGACATAGGCCGGGCACGGTGGCTCACACCTGTAATCCCAGCATTTTGAGAGGTCGAGGCAGGCAGATCACCTGAGGTCAGGAGCGGGAGACCAGCCTGACCAATGTGGAGAAACCTCGTCTCTACTAAAAATACAAAATTAGCTGGGTGTGGGGTGCATGCCTGTAATCCCAGCTAAGAGAGGCTGAGGCAGGAGAATGGCTTGAACCCGGGAGGCGAAGGTTGCAGTGAGCTGAGATCGCACCATTGCACTCCAGCCTAGGCAATAAGAGCGAAACTCCATCTAAAAAAAAAGAAACAGACATTGTTTGTTTTTTTTTTTAAATGGGAGGGGACCATCAGCCCACTACAAGGGTGAGAGTGGAAACAGAAAAGCCTCATTCCAATGACATTGTTGAGCCTGGTCCTCAGCCAGTGTGTGTGATGCAACACATTTCTTGGCGTGTAATCTCAGCACTTTGAGAGGCTGAGGCAGGAGGATTACTTGAAGTCAAGAGTTTGAGACCAGCCTAGCCAACATGGTGAAACCCTGTCTCTATTAAAAATACAAAAATCAGCCTGTCATGGTGGTGTGTGCCTATAGTCCCACACTTGGGAGGCTGAGACAGGAAAATTGCTTGAACCCGGGAGGCGGAGGTTGCAGTGAGCCGGGATCACGCCATTCACTCCAGCCTGGGTGACAGACTCCATCTCAAAAACAAACCCACATTCCTTAACCAGCCCCTGGGTGGCTCCAGCTATGGCTACCGTGGCCGAGACTGCCGGGCCAACCTTCATTTGCTGCCCACCGGGGAGATAGTGTACTTTGTGGCCTCCGTGGCCGTGCTATACAGCGTGGAGGAGCAGAGGCAGCGACACTACCTGGGACACAACGATGACATCAAATGGTGAGGCCTGGGAGGGAGGGGACGGAAGGGAGTTGTGAAGGGGGAAACTCCAGCCCTTCCCCCACTAGGCCTCTTTCCACGTCGTCCCCTGGGGGTTGGGGGCAGGGCCAAGCCTTTGCTCCCTCTCCAAAGCCACCAGCTGCCCTCAGGCTGAATTCAGTGGGAAAAAGTGAATTGAGTATCAATGTCTCAATATTTCAGATGTTTTAGTTGGGTGTGGTGGTGAGCCCCTATGGTCCCAGCTACTCAGGAGGCTGAGGCAAGAGGATGACTTGAACCCAGGAGGTCGAGGCTGCGGTGAGCTGTGATTGAGCCACTGCACTCCAGCCTGGGTGAAAGAGCAAGCCCTGTCTCAAAAAAAAAAAAAAATTCAGATGGTGAATTCACTCAATACCTAGATCTTTCTCTCTTGAAAATCTGGGCAGTGAGGTGGCTCACACCTGTAAAACCAGCACTTTGGGAGGCCAAGGCGGAAGGATCACTGAAGCCCAGGAGTCGGAGGCTGCAGTGATCTATGATCGTGTCATGGCGCCGTAGCATGGGGGACAAGAGAGACCCCATCTGTGGTTTTTTGTTTTGTTTTTTTTTTGAGAACTGGTCTCACTCTGTTGCCCAGTCTGGAGTGCAGTGGCACGATCTCGACTCATTGCAACCTCTGCCTCCTGGGTTCAAGTGATTCTCCTGCCTCAGCCTCCCAAGTAGCTGGAACTACAGGTGCCCCCTACCACGCCCGGCTAATTTTAGTATTTTTTTCTTTTCTTTTCTTTTCTTTTTTTATACACTGCCACTCTCAGGATAATAATTTTAGTATTTTTAGTAGAGACAGCGTTTCACCATGTTGGCCAGGCTGGTCTCAAACTTCTGACCTCAGGTGATCGTCCCCACTTGGCCTCCTAAAATGCTGGAGACCCTGTTTCTTAAAATGAAAAAAACAAACAAACAACAACAACAACAAAAAACAGAACAGGTACTCCAAACAATTCAAGGTGGATGGAGCAGGGTGGGGTCAGCCTGGTTAAATCTGTGTGCTCTCCTGCTCCTGGCCACTATTTGAGGTATAGACCTTCGTCCTGCTGGCATTTGAGTTAGAGACCCCAGGCTTCTGAGCCAGCATACCCGGAGGGCATCTGATTGTTGCTATTGATGGACTAAATGCATGTTTATTGACTAAACTCAACCAGCCAATTTGTGGAATGAATGAATAACTAGGCAGTGTGACTGGCTGGCTTCAGGAGGGGTCCTGGGTCGCTGTGGGCCTCCTTTCTCCCAATGAGTCCTGGTCCCTCTGTCCCTTCTTTCTGCAGCTTGGCCATCCACCCGGATATGGTCACCATCGCCACGGGACAAGTGGCGGGCACCACTAAGGAAGGGAAGGTAACGGAAGGGAGGGGGAAAGCAGAAAAGAGTGCAGGACGCAGTTGTGGGGGACAAGCTGCTGGCCCTCCCAGGTAACAAGGCTCTCATCCCTGCAGCCACTGCCACCCCACGTGCGCATCTGGGACTCAGTTTCCCTCTCCACTCTACACGTGCTGGGCCTGGGAGTGTTTGACAGAGCCGTGTGCTGTGTGGGGTTCTCCAAATCTGTAAGTCCTTCGCCCATCCTAACCCCTCCCCCTCGCCCCTAAAAGGAGGGCAAGTGCGGAGACCTTCTCACCCGCCCCTTGGGTTGAGGACACGCCCACCTCGTGACATCACAAGGCAGACCACGCCTCCAGCCCAATTCCCAGCCCACTGGGCTGTAAGAAAGATCTGCCTGGTTATCCATTATGAAAGGGACCCTCTATCCGGATTTTCCTATTTGCCCCAGACTCTCAGTGTTCCCTCTTCCCCCCACCCCTGAGACGGAGTTTCCCTCTTGCCCAAGCTGGAATGCAGTGGCGCAATCTTGGCTCACGGTACCCTCCACCTCCCGGGTTCAAGTGATTCTTCTGTCTCAGACTCCCGAGCTACTGGGACTACAGTCAGGCGCCACCTCGCCCGGCTGATTTTTTTTTTTTTTTTTTTGAGAGACGGGGTTTCAACTTGTTCGCTAGGCTGGTCTCAAACTCCTGACTTCAAGTGATCCTCCCACCTCACCTTTCCAAAGTGCTAGGATTACAGGCATAAGCCACCATGCCCAGCCAAAATACGATTTTTTTAAAAAAAGCTCACAATCACACACTTGGATGTTGTGTTACTGTCAAATTGCTCTCCAAATTCCTAAAGGCTTACTCTTGCTTTCTGTACTTAATCTCTGCATGGACATGCCAAAACCTGTCTGCAAATGGGCAAGGAGC
Source organism: Saguinus oedipus (assembly GCA_031835075.1). Lineage (NCBI taxonomy): Eukaryota > Metazoa > Chordata > Mammalia > Primates > Cebidae > Saguinus > Saguinus oedipus. Next base: position 47,121,591 of record CM063187.1, on the reverse strand, counting down.
AGCTGGGCCCTACCTAGGCACTGGGTTTAAAATGCCTGAGAGGGCTGGCGTGGCTCGATGGCTCATGCCTGTAATCCCAGCACTTTGGGAGGCCGAGGTGGGTGGATCACAAGGTCAGGAGATCAAGAACATCCTGGTCAACATGGTGAAACCCGTCTCTACTAAAAATACAAAAATTAGCTGGGCGTGGTGGTGCAAGCCTGTAGTCCCAGCTACTCGGGAGTCTGAGGCAGGAAAATCGCTTGAACCCGGGAGGCGGATGTTGCAGTGAGCCAAGATCCCACCACTGCACTCCAGCCTGGACGATAGAGTAAGACTCCGTCTCAGAAACAAACAAACAAAACCCCAACATGATACCAACTTTGTTAATTGCAGAATTTCAGGTAACGTCAGACATTCTATATGTAAATGCAAATGAGATGATGTCAGCAGGAATTCCTGGCTGTGGAGAAACAATAGCTGAGGGCAAATGAGATGAGTTTCTTAGGGATGAGTCATTTCAAGACCTAGTATAAAAACCATTTCAGTTGTCTTTACAGCTCCTAATGGAGGGTTTTAATGTATTTCCTGTGACATGACCAGGGCATTTGAAAGTCTTTTTTTTTTTTTTGAGATGGAGTCTCACTCTGTTGCCAGGCTGGAAGTGTAATGGCATGATCTCGGCTCACTGCAACCTCCTCCTCCTGGGTTCAAGCAATTCTCCTGTCTCAGCCTCCCAAGTAGCTGAGATTACAGGCATGTGCCACCATGCCCAGCTAATTTTTGTATTTTTAGTAGAGACAGGGTTTCATCATATTAGCCAGGATGGTCTTGATCTCCTGACCTCATGATCCACCCACCTCGGCCTCCCAAAGTGCTGGGATTTTAGGCATGAGCCACTGTGCCCTGCCTTTTTTTTTTTTTTTAAATATTTATTTATTATTATTATTTTTTAAGAGACAGGGTCTCCCTATATTGCTCAGGCGCGCCTCAAACTCCTGGGCTGAAGCAATCCTCCCACCTAGGCTTCCCAAAGTGCTATAATTACAGGCATTAGCCACTGTGCCTGGCCTGAAAACCTCCCAACAGGCCTGTGTGGCCAGTGCCCTGTGGGCATGGGGGGAGGATAGGCCCTGACTCCCCTTGCCTCTGTCCCCTTCCTCTCTTCTCTGTAGAATGGGGGCAACCTGCTGTGTGCCGTGGATGAATCCAATGATCACATGCTCTCTGTGTGGGACTGGGCCAAGGAGACCAAGGTGGTGGATGTCAAGGTGAGGCAACTTTTCTCATCCCCTCCCACTGGGGTTCTACTGTGAGACTTGCCCAATCTCAGTGGTTAGGAGTCTGCAACCAGACCCGTGTTTAAACCCTGTCTTTACTACTTACTGGCTGTGTAACTGAGCAAGTGGCTTGCCCTCTCAGAGCCTTGGTGGCCTCATCTATAATATGGAGCTAATAGGCTGGGCAAGGTGGCTCGCACCTGTAATCCCAGCACTTTGGGAGGCCAACATGAGAGGATTGTTTGCTTGAGCTCGGAAGTTTGAGATCAGCAGCCTGGGCAACATAATGAGACCTATCTATACTTAAAAATAAAAAAACAAAACTGGCTGTGTGCGATGTGTTCCTGTAGACCCAACTACTTGGGAGGCTGAGGTAGGAGGATCAATTGAACCTGGTAGGTTGAGGCTTCAGTGAGCCATGATTACACCATTGCACTCCAGCCTGGGCAACAGAGTGAGACCCTGTCTCAAAACAAACGCTAAATAGATAAAATAAATCGGGGATAATGCTAGCATCTTCCTCATAGGGCCTTGGTGAGGAAGTGGGGGTATGGGTCGGGTGGACCAGGCACAACAGACGGCGGGTTTGAGGTGGCTGATGATTCTGCATTCCTTTGGTGTCTCAATGTGCCTCTCTGGGAGGTGGCCTATCTTATGGATGAGGCATGGTGAGGGGAAGAGATGCTTGCCTAAGGTTACACACCTGTCCTGAGCTGGGGCAGGAAACCTGGTGGTTTTTTGTTTTTTGTTTTTTTTTTGAGATGGAGTTTCGCTCTTATTACCCAGGCTGGAGTGCGGTGGCACAATCTTGGCTTACTGCAACCTCCACCTCCCAGGTTCAAGCAATTCTCCTGCCTCAGCCTCCTGAGTAGCTGGGACTACAGGTACACACCCCCATGCCTGGCTAATTTTTGTATTTTTAGTAGAGACAGAGTTTCACCATGTTGGCCAGTCTGGTTTCGAACTCTTGACCTCAGGTGATCCACCTGCCTCGGCCTCCCAAAGTGCTGGGATTACAGGCATGAGCCACTCTGCCTGGTTGTAACCTGCCTGGATTTTGGATTAAGGCTCAATGTTTGGGGAAAGAGAAATGGTGGAGAGGCTGGGCTCTGGAATTAGGTCTAGGTGAGCTGGGTTCCAGACACAACTCTTGCCTAGCTGTGTGGCCTTAGGCAAATGGTTTACCCTCTCTGAGCCTCACTTTTTAACCTCACAATGTGCTGTGAGGATTAAAAGAACTAATGGTTAGGTACAGCGTGGTGCCTCACGCCTGTAATCCCAGCACTTTGGGAGGTTGAGGGGGCAGATCACGAGGTCAGGAGTTTAAGACAAGCCTGGCCAACATGATGAAACTGTGTCTCTACTAAAGATACAGAAAATTAGCCAGGCGTGGTGGCATGCACCTGTAGTGCCAGCTACACCAGAGGCTAAGGCAGGAGAATCACTTGAACGCGGGAGGCGGAGGTTGCAGTGAGCCAAGATCCTACCACTGCACTCCAGCCTGGGCAACAGAGCAAGACTCCATCTCAAAAAAAAAAAAAAAGGAAAAGTTCAGGTGTGCAGTGCACAACTCAAACAGCCATATAGGGCAGCCTGTGTGGGGCAGGTATAGTAGCCTTGGGATTTTGAGGTCCTCATTTGAAATCTTCCCCACCCTCCAAAGTGCTCCAACGAGGCGGTATTGGTAGCCACCTTCCATCCCACGGACCCCACTGTGCTTATCACCTGCGGGAAATCTCACATCTACTTCTGGACCTTGGAAGGGGGCAGCTTGAGCAAGAGGCAGGGCCTCTTTGAGGTGAGTGCTGGGGGCTTGGAGGACAGGCTGGCCCTGAGAGAGGTAGTCAGGGAGGGGCAGGGAGGTAGCAAGATCCCCCAGAGGGTGGGAGGGGCTTGGGATTACAGGGATGCTGAGATGTTGCCTGCCAGGGCCTCAGTTTCTTTCTCCATGCCATGGTGATGATCCACCTTAACCCTGGAGTTATGAGGGAGGCCAGGCACTGCGAGGTGGAAGGACCACTCGAGATCACGGCTGCAGCGAGCCGTGATTGAATGATCACTCCAGCCTGGGTGATAGAGTGAGACCCTGTTTCAGAAAAAAAGAAAGTTGTTAGAATTCAAAGGGATGAAGAATATAGAAGCTCCCAGCAGATAGTAAATGCTCCATAAATGGATACTGTGGCAAGGTGGCTCTCGCCTGTAATCCCAGATTTTGGGAGGCCGAGGTGGGAGGATCACCTGAGCCCAGGAGTTCAAGACCAGCCTGGGCAACATGATGAGTCCTCATATCTACAAAAAATACAGAAATTAGCTGGGCATGGTGGTATGCATGCACCTGTAATCCCAGCTATCTAGGAGGCTGAGAAGGGATGAGCAGTTGAGCCCGGGAGGTTGATGCTGCAATGAGCCATGATGGCCACTGTACTACAGCCTGGGCGACAGAGTGAGACCCTGTCTCCCCACTCCAAAAAAGCTGCTGGTCCTCTGATAATAATATTGCATTTGTCAATATTATAGATAATCAGAGAACTCAGAGGCTGCCTGGCTGAGAAAGCCCAAGCTGAGACAGACGAACTGAGTGGGAAGCAGAGGGCAGAAAGACCCAGGGTCTCCTCCCATAGGGTTCATTGCTTTTGGTGGAGATGGGAGTTCACTCCAAAATGGAAGCCCAGAGAACGCTGGGCTTGGAGGGAGATGAAACAGATACTGAGAAGGCGGAGTGAGGCAGTGAAGGGGACGCAGAGAGAGGCTGAAGATGAGGAGGGAGAAGGAGCGACACGATGAATCCAGCTGGAGGGGAGAATTCAGGGGGACCAGGCCGAGCGTGGTGGCTCACGCCTGCAATCGCAGCACTTTGGGAGGCCAAGGCGGGCAGATCCCTTGAGATCAGGAGTTCAGACCAGCCTGACCAACATGGCAAAATCCTGTCTCTACTAAACATACAAAATTAGGCTGGCTGCGGTGGCTCATGCCTGTAATCCCAGCACTTTGGGAGGCCGAGGCGGGCGGATCACGAGGTTAGGAGATTGAGACCATCCTGGCCAACATGGTGAAACCCCGACTCTACTAAAAAAATACAAAATTTGGGCCGGGCACGGTGGCTCTAGCCTGTAATCCCAGCACTTTGGGAAGTCAAGGCAGGTGGATCACGAGGTCAAGAGATCGAGATCATCCTGGTCAACATGGTGAAACCCTGTCTCTACTAAAAATACAAAAAATTAGCTAGGCATGGTGGCGCGTGCCTGTAATCCCAGCTACTCAGGAGGCTGAGGCAGGAGAATTGCCTGAAGCCAGGAGGCAGAGGTTGCGGTGAGCCGAGATCGCGCCATTGCACTCCAGCCTGGGTAATAAGAGCGAAACTCCGTCTCAAAAAAAAAAGAAAAACAAAAACAAAAACAAAATTTAGCCAGGCGTGGTGGTGGGCGCCTATAATCCCAGCTACTGGGGAAGCTGAGGCAGGAGAATTCCTTGAACCTGGGAGGCAGAGGTTGCAGGGAGCCAAGATCGTGCCACTTACACTCCAGCCTGGATAACAGGTGAGACTGTGTCTCAAAAAAAGAGTCAGGGGGAGCAGAGAGAGGGCAGGAAGTGGGCCCAGGGGTAGGAATGCAAGACAGTTGTGGTCAGAACATCTAGGCCACCTGAGCACTGCAGGCTGGATGGAGACAGGTGGGAGAAGGGATTACTCCATGCAGGGCCTTACACCCAAACGCATAGAGGGGATTCCTTGGCACAGTCCTGGGTGACAGATGACCTCTGGGAGGCCACCTGCTTCAGTGACGCTCTGATGCCTTCCTTTCCTCCCCCACCTTAGAAACATGAGAAACCGAAGTATGTGCTGTGTGTGACCTTTTTGGAAGGTGGCGACGTGGTCACAGGGGACTCTGGAGGAAACCTCTATGTTTGGGGCAAAGGTCAGTGTCCTCCCACCTGTTTGGTCCCCAGTCCAGTCTTCCCAAACACTCCTGGCTCTTCCTCCCTTCATGGAATGCTGCTTGTGTGGAATGAATGTAAACGGAAGAAATCCTTACCTGTCCGATTCCAGCACCTGCTCAAATACCCCATCTCCATGAAATCTTTACTGACTCCCCCCAGCCCTGCCCTCTGGAAATCCCATGTTAGGGATTGAGTCCAGATTATAAATCAGTGAGTTAGCTCAGTTGTGCTTAGTTGGTGAACGGATGGATGGGTGGAGGGAAGGAAGAACAGATGGGTAGAATGGATACGTGGACAGATGCTCTGTCCCAGCGTGTGGATCAATGAATGAGTGAATGAAGGAATGAATGAAGGTGTCATCCCAGGAAAGGGATGGAAGAATAAGTAAATGAATGTGTCATCCTCCTTAAAGGGAGAGTGACTGGGTAAAGGAACAAATGAGTGTTTGTCACTACTAATGGCCAGCTATGTTAGTGAGTAGATTTTGTCTCAGGCAGTGGATCTATACAGCAATGAATGAATGAGTGAGTGAATGAATGAATGTTTCAGCCAATGAATTAATGTGTTATGAAAAACAGATTGTTCTAAGAAGTTGATCAATGATTGAATGAATCAATGATTTGATTTTGGCTGGGCGAGGTTGCTCACACTTGTAATCCGAGCACTTTGGGAGGCCAAGGCCAGCAGATCACAAGGTCAAGAGATTGAGACTGTCCTGGCCAACATGGTGAAACCCCGTCTCTACTAAAAATAGAAAAATTAGCTGGGCATGGTGGCGCATGCCTGTAGTCCCAGATGCTTGGGAGGCTGAGGCAGGAGAATCACTTGAATCCGGGAGGCTGGGGTTGCAATAAGCCGAGGTGGCACCACTGCACTCCACCCTGGTGACAGAGCGAGACTCCATTTGAAAAAAAAAATAAGTAAATAAATGATTTGATTGTTTTAGCCAATAGTTGAAGAAATGCTTTTTCCAACCAATGGATGAGTTTATTAATAAATTAATGGGTAGTACTTAGGGAGGTTGAGGCAGGAAGATTGCTTGAGCCCAGGAGTTCTAGACCAGCCTAGGCAATACAGTGAATCCCCATATCTACAAAAAATTTAAAAAATAGCAGGCCGGTCTCGGTGGCTCACACTTGTAATCCCAGTACTTTGGGAGGCCGAGGCAGGAGGATCACCTGAGGTCAGGAGTTTGAGACCAGCCTGGCCAAGATAGCGAAACCCCATCTCTGCTAACAAAATTAGCCAAGTGTGATGGTGAGTCCCTGTAATCCCAGCTACTCAGGAAACGGAGGCATGTGAATTACTTGAACAGGGAGGTGGAGGTTACAATGAGCCAAGATAGTGCCACTGCACTCCAGCCTGAGCAACAGAGCAAGATACCGTCTAAAAATAAATAAAATAAAAAATAAAAATAACCAGGGGTAATGGCATGCGCCTGTGATCCCAGCTACTTAGGAGACTAAGGTGGGAGGATTAATTGAGCCTAGGAAGTCAAGGCTGCAGTGAGCTGTGACCATGCACTGCACTCCAGCCTGGGCGACAGAACGAGACCCTGTCTCAGAAAAAAAGGAAAAACCAAAGGGCTGAGGAAGGAAGGGACCCAGCACACAGCTCAGCAGGGCACAGTGAGGGCACTTGCCTCTAAGGCCCCTCCCTGCCCTTTCCGTACCATCTGCCCCACAGCACATGGGTATGTTGGAGAGAGGCATGAACCAGGTGTCACTCTGTGACTTTGGGTAAAGACTTTGCAAACTCCGGGCCTCAGATAAGTGAATGAGAGACAGGGATTATCTCTAAGCTTCAGTTCTGCTGGCCTTCGGGAGCCCGACTCCTGTGGGGTTACCCCAGGGCAGGGCTATGTAGTGGGAGGGGAGTTGGTTTGGGAGTCAGGAGGGCATAGGTTCAGGTCCCAGCGAGATAGTGTGCTCTCTATGCGGCCTTGGGAAAATCATGTCCCTTTGAGACACCGTTGACTTGTCTGTAAAATGGGTATAATATCACTACCTCCTGACAGGGCTATTCTGAGCTTTCCTTGAGATCGGGCAGGTGAGAATAAGTTCTGAATAATCGGTGGCAGTGTGTCTTTCCCAGACTAAACTCCCTGGGGCAGGGACTGAACCTGATTCCTTTCCACATCGCCAGGCCCACCACCAGGCCGATGGGTGGGTGGGTGGAAAGATGTACATGTCTGGTGTAAAGAAGGCCCGGCTTGGGCCAGGGGCAGTGGCTCACGCCTATAATCCCTGGACTTTGGGGATCCAGGTGGGAGGATCACTTGAGGGCAGGAGTTTGAGACTAGCCTGGCCAACATGGTGAAACCCCGTCTCTACTAAAATTACAAAAATTAAGTCCAGGGGTGATGGTTCACACCTGTAATCCCAGTACTTTGGGAGGCCGAGTTAGGTGGATCGCTTGCAGTCAGGAGTTCAAGACCAGCCGGGCCAACATGGTGAAACCCCGTCTCTATTAGAAACAAAAAATTAGCTGTTGGCCGGGTGCGATGGCTCACGCCTATAATCCCAGCACTTTGGGAGGCCGAGGCGGGTGGATCATGAGGTCAAGAGATCGAGACCACCCTGCTCAGCAAGGTGAAACACCGTCTCTACTAAAAAATACAGAAATTAGCTGGGCATGGTGGCGTGCCCCTGTAGTCCCAGTTACTTGGGAGGCTGAGGCAGGAGAATTGCTTGAACCCAGGTGGCGGGGGTTGTGGTAAGCCGAGATTGCGCTATTGCACTCCAGCCTGGGTAACAACAGCGAAACTCCATCTCAAAAAAAAAAAATTAGCTGTCATGATAGTGGGTGCTTGTAATCCCAGCTACTCAGGAGGCTGAGGCAGGAGAATCGCTTGAACCCAGGAGGCAGAGGTTGAAGTAAGCCGAGATAGCACCACTGCACTCCAGCTTGGGTGACAGAGAGAGACTAAGTCTCAAAAAAAATAAAATAAAATAAAAGGTGGGCCGGGCGTGGTGGCTCACTCCTATAATCCCAGCACTTTGGGAGGCCGAGGCGAGTGGATCATGAGGTCAAGAGATCGAGACCATCCTGGTCAACAAGGTGAAACCCCGTCTCTACTAAAAATACAAAAATTAGCTGGGCATGGTGGTGCGTACCTATAGTCCCAGCTACTCGGGAGGCTGAGGCAGGAGAATTGCCTGAACCCAGAAGGCGGAGGTTGTGGTGAGCCGAGATCGTGCCATTGCACTCCAGTCTGGGTAACAGGAGCGAAACTCCGTCTCAAAAAAAAAAAGGAAGGTGAAAAGGTGGCTGTGAATGGATGGACATAGGCTTGAGAGTTCAAGATATATTCAGGGATCAGCACAGGGGTGGCTTCTCCATGCTGACCCTGCTCCTGGCCACCCTGCAGGTGGGAACCGTATCACACAGGCGGTGCTGGGTGCCCATGACGGCGGCGTGTTTGGGCTCTGCGCCCTGCGGGACGGGACGCTGGTGTCTGGAGGGGGCCGCGATCGGCGGGTGGTCCTATGGGGTTCTGACTACAGCAAGCTGCAGGAAGTGGAGGTGAGCAGGAACAGTGGGCTCAGATGGGGGTCGCGAGATCCCCCCACCCCCCACCCCCCTAGGGGTCCCAACACTAGACCCTCCTCCCCCCAGCATGTCACCCCACACCCACCCCCGTGTGCTCCTTCTTATCTCCCCTCTTGTCTGCCCACCCAGGTACCCGAGGACTTTGGCCCGGTGCGCACCGTGGCAGAGGGCCACGGAGACATACTGTACGTGGGGACCACCCGCAATTCCATCCTGCAGGGCTCCATCCACACGGGCTTCTCGCTGCTGGTCCAGGTGCGCCTCTCCCCTGCACCCTCCCCTCTTCCTAGCTCTTTCCCTTGTCTCCCCTGCATCATCCACTCCTTCTCCCCACTCCCAGTTCTCACCTCCCTGCTCTGTCACTTCTCTGACCTGGCCCTGACCCAGGACCCCTTCCCATGATCTAGCAACCAAGAGTTCAAGCGCAGCAAAGGGGCCCCCGGCCCCTGCTCCAACTGTGCTGCGTCGGGCCACACTGACTAGGGGTGGCATCCTTCAGGCTGGTGAGTGTCCCTACAGGTTGTCCCACGGCTGCAGACACCCTGGTCTCACACCTCTCCAGTCGCCAGCTCCACGGATTTGGGAAGGCCCTGCTGGATTCTGCCTGCATTTCTTCTCGTAGCTCAAATGCCTGCTCCTCCCTCCCTGGCCTCCTCCCTCCCTTCCTTATCCCTGGCCCAGTTAAAGAACTCACCTACCGGGAAGCACTATATTTATAAATTTATCTTTATCTTGTTTTTTGAGACAGAGTCTTGCTCTGCCACCCAGGCTGGAGCACAGTGGTGCAATCTCAGCTCACTGCAACCTCCGCCTCCCAGGTTCAAGGATTCTCCTGCCTCGGCCTCCTGAGTAGCTGGACCTACAGGCATGCACCACCGTGCCCAGCTAACATTTTTGTATTTTTGGTATAAATGGGTTTCACCATGTTGGCCAGGCTGGTCTTGAGCTCCTGACCTCAAGTGATCCACCCGCCTCGGCCTCACAAAGTGCTGAGATTACAGACATAAGCCGTGCCCGAACTTTCTTTCCATTTTCTTTTTTTTTTTTGAGACAGTTTTCTCTGTCACCAGGGCTGGAATGCAGTGGCTCAATCTCAGCTCACTGCAACCTCTGCCTCCTGGGTTCAAGTGATTTTCCTGACCTCAGGTGATCCACCCACCTCGGTCTCCCAAAATGCTGGGGTTATAGGTGTGAGCCACTGCACCCAGCCCATAGTATTATGCTGGGTATTACAGTTATTAATTGTACTATTAATATTGCTTTGGGAGGCCAAGGCAGGCCTCCCACTGGATGTCAGGAGCTTGAGACCAGCCTGGGCGACGTGGCGAAACCCCATCTGTACTAAAAATACAAAACATTAGCTGGGTGTGGTGATGCGCACCTGTAATCCCAGCTACTCAGGAGGCTGAGGCAAGAGAATTGCTTGAACCCGGTAGGCAGAGGCTACAGTGAGCTGAGATCCCACCACTGCACTCCAGCCTGGGTGACAGAGTGAAGCTCCATCTCAAAAAAAAATTGTTATAAATAATAATAGATATTTCCATTTTGTAACCACCTTCTCTGAATTATCCTTATGTTTAGCATTTATTTATTTATGTATTTATTTTTGAGGCAGGGTCTCACTCTGTCACCCAGCCTGGAGTACAGTGGTGCCATCTCAGCTCACTGCATCCTCCATCTCCTGGGCTCAAGGGATCCTCCGGCCTCAGCCTCTCGAGTAGCTGGGACTATACGTGTGCACCACCACACCTGGAAAATTTTTCTATTTTTTGTAGAGACAGGATTTTGCCATGTTGCCCAGGCTGGTCTCGAACTCCTGAGCTCAAACGATCTTCCTGCCTCAGCCTCCCAAAGTGCTGGGATTACTGGCGTGAACCACCATGCCCAGCCAGCATTTTCCATCCATGATTTGAGTAAGCACAAGAATGCAATGAGGCACACATACCAATTGGCCTCATTTTACAAACTTTCAAACTGAGGCTCCAAGGAGATGTCACCTGCCTTGGTGACTGCCCTTGCTCAGTAATAGAGAGCCAAGGGTCAGAGCCATGAGGTTTAGTGCCCTCCATGAGGTCCCTGAGACTTCTCGGCTCTAGAAGGGCCTTCCCAGATCCTTGGAGCTGGAGGCCTGGGAGGTGTGTGGCCAGGGTGCAGCCTGTCTGACCCCTGAGGTTCAAGCTCTGAGCCACCATGCCCTCCTGCCTCCCATTGTGCAAAGAGGAAAGCAGAGGTCCCTGCAGAAGGGGCAGGATTTGCCTTGAGTCACACACCAGGGCATGGGTCCAGATGCTCAAGCAAAGTCCCCTTCAGCGACATTGGGAAAGGTCTTCCCTGGGTCCTGCTGGGGCTCATCCAGGACTTCCTGTCTGACATTAGGGTTGGGTGGGAAAAGGCCAGAGCTGCAGTCTCCATCCTGCCATCCTCCCTTTCCACCAGGGCCACGTGGAAGAGCTGTGGGGTCTCGCCGCACACCCCAGCCGGGCCCAGTTTGTGACCTGTGGGCAGGATAAGCTGGTGCATCTGTGGAGCTCAGAGACCCACCAGCCTCTGTGGAGCAGGATTATCGAGGTAAGGGGCCCGGGGACTGGAAACGCACCATTCTAACAAAACTACCCTTCTCCACGTATCAGGGCTCAGCACAGCAGACTGACACCTAACAAGGTCTTTTTGTGTTTTTTGGGTTTTTTTGTTTGTTTGTTTTGAGACAGAGTCTTGCTCTGTTGCCCAGGCTAGAGTGAAATGGAGTGATCTCAGCTCACTGAAACCTCTGCCTCCCGAGTTCAAGCAATTCTCCTGCCTTAGCCTCCTGAGTAGCATGCACCACCACACCCAGCTAATTTTTGTATCTTTAGTAGAGATGGGGTTTCACCATGTTGGCCAGGCTGGTCTCGAACTCCTGACCTTGTGATCCCTCCTCCACCTTGGCCTCCCAAAGTGCTGGGATTACAGGCATGAGCCACCATGCCCAGCCAAACAAGGTCTTTTTAAGCAGGGTGGGGATTTTGTCCAGGGAACTGGGTGCTTAGAAGCTCTCTCAGGAGGGTTGGGGGAGTGGGTTCTTGACTGGAAGGGAGCCCGGGACAACACAGAACCAACCCATCAGGGGCGCTGCTGTGAGGAGCGGGGAGTCAGGAGCCACTGAGTTCAAGAAAGCTTTGATTGCTGCAACAGTCAAGTGTAGAGCTACACGGTTCCATAGGGTAACCACCAGCCACGTATGGCTATTCACACTTCATTAATTAAAATGTAAAAAAAGAGGCCAGGCACGGTGGCTCACGCCTGTAATCCCAGCACTTTGGGAGGCCAAGGTGGGTGGATCACGAGGTCAGGAGATCAAGACCATCCTGGCCAACATGGTGAAACCCCGTCTCTACTAAAATAAAAAAAATTGGCTGGCCGTGGTGGCACACGCCTGTAATCCCAGCTACTCAGGAGGCTGAGGCAGGAGAATCGCTTGAACCAGAGAGGCAGAGGTTGCAGTGAGCCGAGATCGTGCCACTGCACTCCAGCCTGGCCACAGAGCAAGACTCAGTCTCCAAAAAACAAAAATTGTAAGGCCGGGCGCGGTGGCTCACGCCTGTAATCCTAGCACTTTGGGAGGCTGAGGTGGGTGGATCACCTGAGGTCAGGAGTTTAAGACCAGCCTGGCCATGATGGTGAAATCCCATCTTTAACAGAATAATAATAATAAAAATTGTAAACAATAAAAATTGCTGCTGGGTGTGGTGACTCATACCTGTAATCCCAGCACTTTGAGAGGCTGAGACAGGTGGATTCTGTGACTCCAGGAGTTTGAGAGTCCTGGGCCATATGGCCAAACCCATCTCTACAAAAAATGGGGTCGAGGGGAAGGTGGGCATGGTGGCATGTGCCCACAGTCCCAGCTTCTCCGGAGGCTGAAGTGGGAGGATCATCTGAGCCCTGGAGGTGGAAATTGTGGTGAGCTGAGATGGCACCACTACACTCCAGCCTGGGCAACAGATTGAGATTCTGTCTCAAAAAAAGAAAAATAATAAGAGGCTGGGTACAGTGGCTCACACCTGTAATCCCACCACTTTGGGAGGCTGAGGCGGGCAGATCACCTGAGGTCAGGAGTTGGAAACCAGCCTGACCAACCTGGTGAAACCCCGTCTCTACTAAAAATACAAAAATTAGCTGGGTGTGGTGGCGGTCACCTGTAATCTGAGCCAGGAGAATCACTTGAACTCCGGAGGCAGAGGTTGCAGTGAGCTGAGACCGTGCCATTGCACTACAGTCTGGGTGACAGAGTGAAACTCCATCTCACAAAATAAAGAAATAAAAAGAGTCTTAAAATTCTGGATGCCCTTTGTCCCAGCATTCCCACATCTAGCAAATTACCTTAAAAAGTCGTCTTGGATGAATAAAGCTGTGGGAATTTAGGAGTAAGGAAGGATCCCAGGACAGCAGTGACAGGAAGAATGTTTTCTGTTCAGGCCAACATGTTACAGGAATGTAAAGGGGAATGGCTGCCAGGGTGTCTGGGGTGGTGGAGTCCCCAAGGGCAGGAGAAAGAGGGGAGAACCCTCATGTCAGGATTAGAGTTGGCCCTGAGGCAGGAGAATGGCCAGATAGACATGGGACCTCAGCTCTGAGCCCTGCCTCTTTTCCTCCCTTCTCAGGACCCTGCCCGCTCAGCCGGCTTCCACCCCAGCGGCTCCGTCCTGGCTGTGGGCACAGTAACTGGCAGGTAAAGCTGAGGAGGGCATTTGGGGAGGGCTTCTCCGCTCCCTGAGGAACTGGCCCTTCCTCCCTTGTTCTTCCTTTTGCAAATCCCGCAATTTACAGAGCCAAAATCCCTCAACATTCCTCTGGCTCACTGTAGCCGCTGCTTCCCGGGTTCAAGCGAATTTCTTGCCTCAGCCTCCCAAGTAGCTGAGATTGCAGGTGCCTACCACCGTGCCCGGCTAATTTTTTTGATTTTTAGTAATGACTTGGCCAGGCACAGTGGCTCACGCCTGTAATCCAAGCACTTCGGAGGCCAAGGCGGGTGAATCGCTTTAGGTCAAGAGTTCAAGACCAGCCTGACCAACATGGTGAAACCCCATCTTAAAAAAAAAAAAAAATTTAAAAAAGTAGTGACGGGTTTCTCCATGTTGGCCAGCCTCCCCCAAAGTGCTGGGATTACAGGCATGAGCCACTGGTCTTGTTTTATTTCGTTTTTTTGAGACAGAGTCTTACTCTGTTGCCCACGCTGGAGTGCAGTGGTGTGATTTCCGCTCACTGCAACCTCTGCCTCCCAGGTTCAAGCAGTGATTGGGCATCAGCCTCCCCAGTAGCTGGGATTACAGGCACGCGCCACCACGCCCAGCTAATTTTTGTATTTTTAGTAGAGATGGGGTTTTGCCATGTTGGCCAGGCTGGTTTTGAACTCTTGACCTAAAGCAATTCACCGCCTTGACCTCCCAAAGTGCTGGCATTGATTATAGGCCTGAGCCACAGACCCCAGCCCGGATGTCTTCTGGGGTCCCTCTGATCCCTCCCTCAGGCCCCAGAGATTGCAGCCCCTCTCTTGTCAGATCAGCTCATCCCCCCTCCCCCCCACCACACCCTCTCCTTCAAGATGGCTGCTGCTGGACACAGAGACCCATGACCTGGTGGCTATCCATACAGACGGCAATGAACAGATCTCAGTGGTCAGCTTCTCCCCAGGTAAGCGGCAGGCCTGGGACACCAGAGTGGCAGGGCCAGGGGACGGAGGCTCAGAGTTCTTGGCAGGGGGAGGGGTGGAGCCTTCGCTGCTAGGCCTCGGAGGGATGCAGTGGGGATGGAGCTGGGGACTGTTGAGGGGGCTGAGTCTGGGTGAGGAGGGGGCAGAGCCTGGGTGCCTCCTCATAGCCCCCCTCCCCCTCCCCCAGACGGGGCGTACCTGGCCGTGGGCTCCCACGACAACTTGGTGTACGTGTACACGGTGGACCAGGGCGGCCGCAAGGTCAGCCGCCTGGGCAAGTGCTCGGTGAGTGGGCAGTGGCCCCCAGCCCGCGCCGCCACCCCGCCCAGGGGGTGCAGAATTAACCAATTTTCTACCTCAAGGGAGCGCAGCTTCAACACTCAACTGATTGTACCCTGATCAGAGCAAGGAGTCTTGGCCCCGCCCACATATTCACCACCTCGTGTTCTAAGCCCGCCCCTTCGTGTAGCCCCGCCCCTCACGTTCCGAGACCGCCCCTTTGTGTAGCCCCGCCCTCACGTGCTAAGCTCACCTTCTGTGTAGCCCCGCCCCTCACGTTCCGAGACCGCCCCTCTGTGTAGACCCGCCCCTCACATTCAAAGCCAGTTCCTCCGTGTCTAGCTCTGCCCACTTGTTCTAAACTCCATTGTGTTCTAAGTGCTTTTTGTCTAGCCCTGCCCATCACAGTCTGGCCCCGCCCACAGTAGTCTGGCCCCGCCCCACACGCCGAAGGCCTGTGTATCCTTCCTTTAGTCCCCCTTGTGTTCTCACCCTACCTCTGTATTTGACCTTCCACTTTCCTGATTTAATCCTGTCCCCCTCTCCTTGGCTCCTCCCTCTCCAGCTCTAACACCATCCTTTCCCTCCCCGGCAGGGCCATTCCAGTTTTATCACCCACCTGGATTGGGCCCAGGACAGCAGCTGCTTTGTCACCAACTCCGGGGACTATGAGATTCTGTACTGTGAGTTCTCCGGGACCCAGAGATGTTTCTTCCTCCGTCTCATTTGCATGTGTGATTTGCAGACTTCCCTGAGTTCTGGGAGGGGAGGCAGGGGCTTCAAGTCTCTCTCCGTTGGTGTTCAAGGCTATTTCTGATTTGGAATTCAGGGACCCCTGAGTTCTGATTTTCTCCCTGGTGTACCCCACTTCTAGCCAGTTCCTCCCCTTTCTGGCCAGATGGTAGGATGCAGGTTTCTTTTTTTTATTTTTATTTTTTGAGATGGAATCTCACTCTGCCACCCAGGCTGGAGTGCAATGGCACGATTTTGGCTCACTGCAACCTCCACCTTCCAAGTTCAAATGATTCTCCTGCCTCAGCTCCCCCACCTCGCAGTAGCTGGGATTACAGGAGCATACCACAATGCCCAGCTAATTTTATTTATTTATTTATTTAGTGAGATGTGGTTTCACTTTTGTTGCCCAGGCTGGAATGCAATGGGGCGATCTCAGCTCATGGCAGCCTCTGCCTCGCGGGTTCAAGCGATTCTCCTGCCTCACTCTCCCAAGTAGCTGGGATTACAGGTGTCCACCACCATGCCCAGTTAATTTTTTTTGTATTTTTAGTAGAGATGGGGTTTCACCATGTTGGCTAGGCTGGTCTCAAACTCCTGGCCTCCCAAAGTGCTGGGATTACAGGCATGAGCCACCATGCCCAGCCTAATTTTTGTATATTTAGTAGAGACAGTAGATGTTTCACCATCTTGGCCAGGCTGGTCTCAAACTCCTGACCTCAAGTGATCCAGCTGGGCTCGGTGACTCACACCGCCTGCTGTTATTACAGGCGTGAGCCATCCACACCCAGCCAAATGCAGGTTTCAAAGCAGTTGCTTCAATTATGCTGTGGGCTATGAGGACCCAGCATGTAGCCGCCTCAGCCAGTTCTGAGAGGTAGAATGAGCCCTGGGACCTTAGCCGTCTTTGTCTTGGACCTCAGTGCCTGCTGTCTAAGAAAGGGATGAGTTTACTCCGAAGTTCTTCCAACTCTGAATGTCTCCTCCCATTTTCTGCCCCAGGGGACCCAGCTACCTGTAAGCAGATCACCAGTGCGGATGCTGTGAGGAACATGGAATGGGCCACAGCTACTTGTGTCCTGGGGTTTGGGGTGTTTGGTGAGTTCTGGAATGAGGAGAGACATCCTCACTGGTGGTTTCCAGAGTCTTACTGCTTACCTCCAGTGTGGGACGCTCACTCCTTTACTGCATGTGGGCTGCATTTGTATAAGAGGAAAGGGTAGGGTGAGATGACTGTTTAGAGCTATAATAAAATGAAACCAAATGGATGCGGTAACTGACCAGGAGATTCCTGCACTGCTGGTGCCCTAGCTGCCCATTCATTCAGGCCTGAATGCAGGGAACACAGACTCCTTAAGCAATTCTGTGGCCGTCATGGCAGTGACCATGACTGAGGGCCCTACTCTCCTGGGGCTCACAGTCTAGTGGAGGAGGTAGACTTGTCCCGGGACAGTGATAACACAGAGTGAGCAGGGCTGGGACAGAGAAACCGAGGGTGGGGCCTAGTCTGGGAGAGAATCAGGGAGGGCTTCCTGGAGGAAGAGACATCTGAGCTAGGACCTGGAGGATAAGGAGTTACTTTCCAGGGCAGTGAAGAAGGAAAGCAGTCTTTAGGGAAAGGGAATAGCACATCCAAAAGCCCAGGCATGACACAGAACTTGGCATCCAGAGGAATGCAGGGAGGCAGGGTGGCCAAATCATTATAGAGGTTAACAGGAGCACCGACGTGGGATGAAGCTAGAGCAGTGGGTGGGGCCTGCTGAGGCTTAGAGTCATGTTCTTTCTTCTGAGGTCACCAGGGAGCCATGGAAGGGTTCTGAGTTGAGCAGGGTCAGGCTTGGATTCACATTTTAAGATCATTCTGCTAGCTGGGTGTGGTGGGGCATGCCTGTAATCCCAGCTACTTGGGAGGCTGAGGCAGGAGAATCGCTTGAACCTGGGAGGTGGAGGTTGCAAGTGAGCCAGGATCACACCACTGCACTCCAGCCTGGGTGACAGAGTGAGACTTGGTCTCAAAAAAAAAAAAAAAAAAAAATCATTCTGACTCATATGGTCAGATTGATATGGGCTAGGTCAGAACAAATTAGGATGACTGGAGTGGCAGTCTGCTCCTGTTGGCAGTCTCTGCCTCCAGCTGACATCTAACCACTTCCCTCCATCATGCCCACAGGGATCTGGTGCGAAGGGGCGGACGGCACGGATATCAACGCGGTGGCCCGCTCCCATGATGGGAAGTTGCTGGCTTCAGCTGACGACTTTGGCAAAGTTCACCTGTTTAGCTACCCCTGCTGTCAGCCTCGAGTGAGTCCCTTAGGGAGATGGGGGCGACAAGGGTAGCAAGCAGGGGTAGGGACAAGATTCAGGCAGCTCTGGTCCAACCCTAGCCCTTCTCTGAGCCTCAGTTTCCCCATCTGTACAAGGAGGACAGACAGTGGTCTTGATACCAAGGGCCTTTCTTTCTTTTCTTTCTTTTTTTTTTGAGAAGGAGTTTTGCTCTTGTTACCCAGGCTGGAGTGGAATGGCATGATCTCCATTCACTGCACTCTCCGACTCCTGGATTCAAGCAATTCTCCTGCCTCAGCCTCCCGAGTAGCTGGGACTACAGGCATGCGCCACCATGCCCAAATAATTTTTGTATTTTTAGTAGAGACGGGTTTTCACCTTGTTGACCAGGATGGTCTCAGTCTCTTGACCTCATGATCTACCTGCCTCGGACTCCCAAAGTGCTGGGATTATAGGTATGAGCCACTGTGCCCGGCCCAAGGGCCTTTCTTAACCCAAAGATGGATGAATTTCAGAGTGTGTCGTGCTGGAAACATGGCTCTCTGAAGTTCTGAGCGACTACAATTCTGAGCTCTTTGGTTCTTTTACCTTTTTTATTTTTTATTTTATTTATTTGTTTTTTGAGACGGAGTTTCGCTCTTGTTACCCAGGCTGGAGTGCAATGGCGCGATCTCGGCTCACCGCCACCTCCGCCTCCTGGGTTCGGGCAATTCTCCTGCCTCAGCCTCCTGAGTAGCTGGGATTACAGGCACGCGCCACCATGCCCAGCTAATTTTTTGTATTTTTAGTAGAGACGGGGTTTCACCATGTTGACCAGGATGGTCTCGATCTCTAGACCTCGTGATCCGCCCGCCTCGGCCTCCCAAAGTGCTGGGATTACAGGCGTGAGCCACTGTGCCCGGCCACGGTTCTTTTATCCTTGTTAACACCTCAGTAAATATTTATTGAGCACCTACTGTGTACCTGGGCACAGAAGATACAACCATATCTTACAAGTTTTTAAGGGAGGCTAAGGCCAGGCGCAGTGGCTCACATGTAATTGCAACAGCTTGCATGGCTGAGGCCAGGAGTTCAAGATCAGCCTGGGCAACAAAATGAGACCCCATCTCTACAAAAAATACACAAAATTAGCTGAATATGGTGGTACACACCTGTAGTCCCAGCTACAAGGGAATCTGAGGCAGGAGGATTTCATGAGCCCAGGAGCTTGAGGCTGCAGCAAGCCATGATTGCACCACTATACTCTAGCCTGAGTGACAGAGCAAGACTTTGTCTCAAAACAAAGACAAAAACAAAAAAACTGGATGTTAATTTTACCATTCTCTGGTTCTAACAGAAGAGGGGTTGTTTCAACATTTTCCTAGGAAATTTTCATACATGAAGCAGAAAGACTAGTACAGTGACCCCTCCTGTACTTATTACCCATCTTCAGCTATTACCAGGTTTGGCATTTTTTTTCATTTCTTCTTTCTCCTTTCTCTTCTTTTATTATTTATTGATTTATTCAGACAGAGTTTTGCTTTTGTTGCCCAGGCTGGAGTGCAATGGCACAATGTTAGCTCACTGCAACCTCCTTCTCCCAGGTTCAAGCGATTCTCCTGCCTCAGCCTCCCTAGTAACTAGGATTACAGGAATGAGCCACTACGCCCAGCAAATTTTGTATTTTTAGTAGAAACAGGGTTTCTCCGTGTTGGTCAGGCTGGTCTCGAACTCCCAACCTCAGGTGATCCGCCCACCTCTGCCTCCCAAAGTGCTGGGATTACAGGTTGAGCCACTGTGCCCAACCTATTTATTTATTTTTGAGACAGAGTCTCACTGTTGCCCAGGCTGGAGTGCAGTGGTGTGATCTCGGCTCACTGCAACCTCTACCTCCTGGGTTGAAGTGATTCTCCTGCCTCAGCCTCCCGAGTAGCTGGGATTACAGGCATCTGCCACCACACACCCAACTGATTTTTTATTTTTAGTAGAGACGGCATTTCACCTTGTTGGCCAGTCTGGTCTTGAACTCCTGACCGCAGGTCATCTGTCCACCTCAGCCTCTCAAAATTATGGGATTACAGGTGAGAGCCGCAGCACCTGTCCTAGTGTGTAGTTTTAAGAAACCGCATATGTGGCTGCGTGCAGTGGCTCATGCTTGTAATTGCAGCACTTTGGGAGGATGAGGCCATGGATCATCTGAGGCCAAGAAGGATCATCTTGAGACCAGCCTGACCAACGTGGTGAAACCCCATCTCTACTAAAAATACAAAAATTACCTGGGCGTGGTGGCAGATGCCTGTAATCCCAGCTTCTCAGGAGGCTGAGGCAGGAAAATTGCTTGCACCTGGGGAGCAGAGGTTGCAGTGAGCCCAGATTGTGTCCCTACACTCCAGCCTGAGTGACACAATGAGACTTTGTCTCAACAATAAATAAATTTTAAAAAATAGATGCAAAAATTAGCCAGGCCTGGTGATGCACGCCTGTAATCCCAGCTACTTGGGAGGCTGAGGCAGGAGAATTGCCTGCTTGAACCTAGAGGCACAGGCTGCACTGAGCCAAGATCATACCACTGTACTCCAGCCTGAGCAACAGAGCAAGGCTCTGTCTAAAAAAGAAAAAAAACAGATATGTGACCTTATAGCCCTCTAAATTGAGCATCCATATCTAAAAAAAAATAAGGGTAATTCTGGCTGGGAGCAGTGGCTCACACCTGTAATCCCAGCACTTTAGGAGGCCAAGGCAGGAGGATCACCTGAGGTTATCCCCAGGAGTTTGAGACCAGCCTGGCCAACATGGTGAAACCCCATCTCTACTAAAAATACAAAAAAAATTAGCCAGGTGTGGTTGTGGGTGCCTGTGATCCCAGCTACTCAGGATGCTGAGGCAGGAGAATCGCTTGAACCCAGGAGGCAGAGGTTGCCGAGATCATGCCGCTGCACTCCAGCCTGGGAGACAGAACAAAACTCTGTCTCAAAAGAAAAAAAAAGATCAGGCGCAGTGGCTCACGCCTGTAATCCCAGGACTTTGGGAGGCCGAGGTGGGTGGATCATGAGGTCAAGAGTTCAAGACCAGCCTTGCCAAGATGGTGAAACCTCATCTCAACTAAAAATACAAAAATTAGCCAGGTGTGGTGGCAGGCGCCTGTAATCCCAACTACTCAGAAGCCTGAGGCAGCAAATTGCCTGAACCTGGGAGGCAGAGGTTGCAGTGAGCCGAGATTACACCACTGCACTCCAGCCTGGAGTCCTGCACAGAGCAAGACTCCATCTCAAAAATAATAATAATAAAAGTAAAATAATAAGGGTAATTTATTTTTTATTTTTATTTATTTATTTTTTTGAGACGGAGTTTCACTCTTGTTACCCAGGCTGGAGTGCAATGGCGCGATCTCGGCTCACCGCAACCTCCGCCTCCTGGGTTCAGGCAATTCTCCTGCTTCAGCCTCCTGAGTAGCTGGGATTACAGGCACGCGCCACCGTGCCCAGCTAATTTTTTGCATTTTTAGTAGAGACGGGGTTTCACCATGTTGACCAAGATGGTCTCGATCTCTTGACCTCGTGATCCACCCGCCTCAGCCTCCCAAAGTGCTGGGATTACAGGCGTGAGTCACCGAGCCCGGCAATAAGGGTAATTTCTATATATCTACAAGCCCCTGACCACTCCTACTCATTAGCATTAATTTCTTACATGCCTCATCCCTAGGAAGGCAAAAACAAGACATCAATTGCTAAATATGATCTAATAGCCAGTACATATTAACATTTCCTTGATGTTCCCCAGACTGGCCTTCTACAGATAGTTTGAACCAGGGTCCAAACGTTGCATTTGCTTATATCAAATCTCTTCATGTAGACCAGCCTTCCCCGTGTGCACAGTACTTTTTCTATTCATGCCATTAACTTGAATAAACCAATTCAGGTGCCTGCTGCATTTTTTGTTTGTTTTTTGTGTTTTTGACGGCCTCCCTCCGTTGCCCAGGCTGTAGTGCAGTAGCGTA
The DNA here is from genome assembly GCA_031835075.1 of Saguinus oedipus. Classification (NCBI taxonomy): domain Eukaryota; kingdom Metazoa; phylum Chordata; class Mammalia; order Primates; family Cebidae; genus Saguinus; species Saguinus oedipus. Next base: position 47,099,885 of record CM063187.1, on the reverse strand, counting down.
ATCTTGGCTCACTGCAACCTCCCCTGCCTGGGTTCCAGTGATTCTCGTGCCTCAGCCTCCCAAGTAGCTGGGACTACAGGCACGGGCCACCACGCCCAGATAATTGTTTTGTATTTTTAGTCAAGATAGTGTTTCATTCACCATGTTGGCCATTCTGGTCTCGAACTCCTGACCTCAGGTGATCTGCCTGCCTTGGCCTCCCAAAGGGCTGGGATGACAAGCATGAACCACCATGCCCTACCTGAATTTGTATTTTTAGTAGAGATGGGGTTCTACCATGTTGGCCAGGCTAGTCTCAAACTCCTGACCTCAAGCCTCCCAAAGTGCTGGGATTACAGACGTGAGCCACCACGCCGGCTGTTGATTCTTAAACAAAAGGCTTATTAGCCCTGGCAACATAGGGAGACCCCATTGCTATAAAAATAAAAGATTAGCCAGATGTGGTGGTGCATGTCTGTGATTCCCAGCTACTTGGGAGACTCAGGTGGGAGGATCCCTTGAGTCCAGGAGGTCGAAGCTGCATTGAAGCTGTGCTCATGCGTGACTTCACTCTAACCTAAGTGACAAAAAAAATAAATAGCCAGGCGTGGTGGCTCATGCCTATAATCCCAGCACTTTGGGAGGCTAAGGCGGGTGGATCATGAGTTCAAGAGATCGAGACCATCCTGGTCAACGAGGTGAAACCCCATCTCTACTAAAAATACAAAAATTAGCTGGACATGGTGGTGCGCGCCTGTAGTCCCAGCTACTTGGGAGGCTGAGGCAGGAGAATTGCTTGAACCTAGAAGGCGGAGGTTGCAGTGAGCCGAGATCGTGCCATTGCACTCCAGTCTGGGTAACAACAGGGAAACTCTGTCTCAAAATAAATAAAGAAATAAATAGAATAGGAAGATCAGGGAAGAACCAGGTCAAGAAAAGAGGACCATGGGGTGGCATTGCCCCCACTGACCTTTCTTCACTTACTTCTTTCTTTATAACAGGCCCTCAGCCACAAATACGGTGGACACAGCAGCCACGTGACGAATGTGGCCTTCTTGTGGGATGACAGCATGGCCCTGACCACGGGGGGCAAGGACACCAGTGTGCTACAGTGGCGGGTGGTCTGACGCGGCCAGGGCAGAGTCAGGAGTCAGGGCAGGAATTCTATTTTCGGGAGATGTCTATTACCGAGTAGAGTAATATATACCCAGAGTATGTCTATAGCAGAAGGGGTTATGGGGGTGGGAGGGTAGACTGACAGACAGAAATCTCTATCCGGGTGGGAAGAGGGGTCATGTCGATTAGGGGAATCCACTGGTGTTTGGTTTGGGGTGTTTTTTAAGTTTTTTCTTTTATATCATCCAGAAATAAAGACACGTGCACTAAGGTGTGTCTGTGTATTTGTGTGGTGTGTGCCTAGACAGTCGTGTATGTGTATGGATGTGTGTGCGTATTAGTGTATTAGTCTATTTTCATGCTACTGATAAAGACATACCCAAGACTGGGCAATTGACGAAAAGAAGAGGTCTATTGGACTTACAGTTCCACGTGGCTGGAGAGGCCTCACCATTATGGTGGAAGATGAGAGGCACATCTCACATGGCAGCAGACAAGAGAGTTGGTGCAGGGAAACTCCCCCCCCTTTTTTTTCTTTTTTGAGATGGAGTTTTGCTCTTGTTGCCCAAGGTCAAGTGCAATCGCACCACCTTGGCTCACCACAACCTCCGTCTCCTGGGTTCAAGTGATTCCCCTGCCTCAGTCTCCTGAGTAGCTGGGATTACAGGCATGTGCCACCATGCCCAGCTAATTTTGTAGCAGGGTTTCTCCATGTTGGTCGGGCTGGTCTTGAACTCCCAACCTCAGGTGATCTGCCTGCCTCGGCCTCCCAAAGTGTTGGGATTACAGGCGTGAGCCACTGTGCCCTGTGGGAAACTCCTCTTTTTAAAACCATCAACTCCTGTGAGATGTATTTACTATCACAAGAACAGCACGGGAAAGACCTGCCCCGACGATTCAATGACCTCCCACCAGGTCCCACCCACACCACCTGGGAATTCAAGATGAGATGCGGCTGGGGACGCAGCCAAACCACATCAGTCTGTTACAATGCTTGTGATGAGGACCCCTTGTTGCTTAGGTCTTCCTTGGATGCAAGTGATAGAAACCATCTTGCTCTAACTTGGATTAAAATAAAACTTTTTGGCCAGGGCCAGGCGCGGTGGCTCAAGCCTGTAATCCCAGCACTTTGGGAGGCTGAGGCGGGTGGATCCACAAGGTCAAGAGATCAAGACCATCCTGGTCAACATGGTGAGACCCCGTCTCTACTAAAGATACAAAAAATTAGCTGGGCATGGTGGGACGTGCCTGTAATCCCAGCTACTCAGGAGGCTGAGGCAGGATAATTGCTTGAACCCAGGAGGCCCAGGTTGCAGTGAGCCGAGATCACGCCATTACACTCCAGCCTGGGTAACAAGAGCGAAACTCTGTCTCAAAAAAAAAACAAAAAACAAAAAAAAAACAACTTTTTGGCCAGGTGCAGTGGCTCACACCTGTAATCCCAGCACTCTGAGAGGCTGAGAGGCAGATCACCTGAGGTTAGGAGTTCAAAACCAGCCTGGCCAACATGGGGAAACCCTGTCTCTACTAAAAATGCAAAAAATTAGCCAGGCATGGTGGCGGGCACCTTAATTCCAGCTACTCGGGCAAAGCCTGGAGAATTGCTTGAACCCTGGAGGCAGAGGTTGCAGTAAATGGAGATTGCGCCACTGCACTTCAGTCTGGGCAACAAGAACAAGACTCAGTCTCAAAAAAAAAAAAAAAAAAAAGTCGAAGGCCGGGCCAGGTGGTTCAAGGCTGTAATTCTAGCACTTTGGGAGGCCAAGGCAAATGGATCACTTGAGGTCAGGAGTTCAAGACCAGCCTGGCCAGCATGGTAAAACCCCGTATCTACTAAAAATACAATTAGTCACAGTTCAGAGGATGGGGCCACAGCCACTGTGGGAATAAGGGAAGCAAGAAGGGGCCCAGGAAGTGAATGCACCCTGACCTCTCTCCACTGACCCTGTAGATGGAGTTTGCACTAGACCTATCCTATTACCCTTAGGTCTAGAAGACAGTTTTCTGCCGCTCTTGGGTCAAAGGCTCCTCTCCACCTCCCCTTGCTCACTCCCACCTTTCGTCCCTTCCCCACTGCCCAGGTTCTCGGAAAGTGGCCCAGCGCTGGCGAAGCGGCCCTTTCACTGGGGCTCCTGGTGCTCTCTCGACCCCTCGTGGCCAGACTAGGACCTGCATGGAAAAATGCGCCCAGAAAGATCTACTGGAAAAGTGCTGGTGATTCTCCACATGACTCCCCTCCGCCAGTCCCCACAGGGTCACTCTCAGCCTTCCTTCCCCAGCTTGGGGCCCTGGGAGACTGCCCTGTGCAAACTCTATCTGCAGAGCCGGTGGAGAGGTCAGGGTATTCACTTCCTGGGCCCCTCCCTGCATCCCGCACTCACAGTGGCTGTGGTTCCCCTCCTCTGAACCGCAGCTCCTCTGGGAACTCCAGCTGTCCCTGGAGATGGGTAACAAACTCCTCCCTGTCCCTTCTGCCCTAGGCTGGTGATGGCTTGGTGCCCACTTTGGCTGATCCCCTGGTGCTGCCCCATCTTTTGTGGCTTCCTCCACTCTGCCCATCCCTCTATACACTGCCCATAAAAATGCTCCAAGTTAAACCCTTGCAGTGGCCACTTGCTTCCCTCCAGGATCCTGATCAAGTCTCAGCATAAATTTAGAGTGAGCCAGAGAGAGAAGGGAACCCTAAGCCTATCAGTGAGCATTCAGAATATATATATATTTGTTTTTTTGAGACAGAGTCTCTCGCTGTTGTCCAGGCTGGAGTGCAGTGGCACAATCTTAGTTCACTGCAACCTCCCCCTCCCAGGTTCAAGCGATTCTTCTGCCTCAGCCTCCCCAGTAGCTGGGACTACAGGCTCACACCACCACACCTGGCTAATTTTTGCATTTTTTTTTTTAGTAGAGACAGAGTTTCACCATGTTGGTCAGGATGGTCTCAATCTCCTGACCTCGTGATCCGCCCGCCTCCACCTCCCAAAGTGTTGGGATTACAGGCGTGAGCCACTGCGCCTGCTCTGTTTATTTTAAACTATGACTTCATTTACAGGAATTTCTTTCTTTTTTTATTTTTCAGACAGAGTATCACTCTATCGCCCAGGCTGGAGTGCAATGGCGCGTTCTTGGCTCACTGCAACCTCCGCCTCCCAGGTTCAACCAATTCTCCTGCTGTCTCCTGAGTAGCTGGGACTACAGGTTCGCAGCACCACGCCCTGCTAATTTTTGTATTTGTAGTAGAGATGGGGTTTCGCCATGTTGGTCAAGCTGATCTCAGTTGAACTCCTGACCTTGTGATCGGCCCGCCTCAGTCTCCCAAAGTACTGGGATTACAGGCGTGAGCCACCGCACACTGCTGGAATTTCTAGAACATAACTAAACTCTGGTGAAAAATGAAAGAACACAGGACCCAGCTTAGTGGCTCACACCTGTAATCCTAGCACTTTGTGGGGCAGATCACTTGAGCCCAGGCATTTGAGACCAGCCTGGGCAACATGGGGACACCCCATCACTACAAAAACATACAGAAATTATTTTTATTTATTATTTATTTTTACAGGTGCATCCTTGTAGTTCCAGCTACTCAGGAGGCTGAGATGGGAAAGTCGCCTGAGCTCAGGGAGGTTGAGGCTGCACAGAGCCATGGTCATCCCACTGCACTCCAACCTGGGCAACAGAGTGAGACCTTGTATCCAAAAAAAAAAAAAAGAAAGGAAAGAAAGAACAGGTTTGTTTCTGGGAGTGAAGTAGGCTGCATTGCCTAAAAAGGAATACAAAACAATATTCTGAAATGATGAAAATATTCTTACTGTTTTTGTTTGTTTTGAGACAGAGTTGCACTCTGTCACTTAGGCTGGAGCACACTTGCATGATCTCGGCTTACTGCAACCTCCGCCTCCCAGGTTCAAGCGATTCTCCTGCCTCAGCCTCCCAAGTAGCTGGGATTAGAGGCACCTGCCAGCACACCTGGCTGGTTTCTGTATTTTTAGTAGAGACGGGATTTTGCCATGTTAGCCAGTTGGGTCTTGAACTCCTCATCTCAAGTGATCTGCCCCAGCCTTCCAGTGTGTTGGGATTACAGGTATGAGCCACCGCACCCAGCCTGTTCTCCAACTCCCCACCTCAAGTGATCTGCCCACCTCAGCCTCCCGAAGTGCTGGGATTACAGGCATGCACCACTGCACCCGGCCGATATCCTGTGTCTTGGTTTGGGTGTTTAATTACATGGTGTATCCAATTTTCTGGATTCCTTATATTGTTCCCTTAAGATCTAAACATTTTAATTAAAAATTTTTTGAGACTAATTGTTAATTAAATGTAATTTTTAATTACATTTAATTTTTAATCATGGTTAATTTTAAATTTTTTTTTTTTTTTGTAGCGATGAGGGTTTCACTTTCTTGCCCAGACTGGTCTCAAACTCCTGGGCTCCAGTGATCCTCCCGCCTCAGCCTCCCAAAATGCTGGGATTACAGGATGAGCCGCAGAGCTGGGTCCTCTTTTTATCCCCTGCCCCCGTTTCCCAGGTTGTAGTGCAGAAGTGTGATCTTGGCTCATGGCAACCTTTGCCTCCTGGGCTCAGGTGATCCTTCCACCTCTGTCTGCGCAGTAGCTGGGACCACAGGCACACGCCACTCAAGCTGGCTAATTAAAAAAAAAAATATATATATATATATATATTTTTTGGTAGAGACAGAGTCTTGCTATGGGGGTTGATCTCAAACTCCCGGCCTCAAGTGATCTGCCTGCCTTGGCCTCCTAAAGTGCTGGGATCACAGGCGTGAACCACCATGCCTGGCCAACATTTTAATTTTAATTTAAAAATAAAAAAGGAGGCCAGGCATGGTGGCTCACGCCTGTGATCCCAGCACTTCAGGAGGCCGAGGCGGGTGGATCACCTGAGATCAGGAGTTTGAGACCAGCCTGGCCAACCTCATGAAACTCCATTTCTACTAAAAATATAAAAAATTAGGCTGGGCGCAGTGGCTCATGCCTATAATCCTAGCACGTTGGGAGGCCGAGGTGGGTGGATCATGAGGTCAAGAGATCGAGACCATCCTGGTCAACAAGGCGAAACCCTGTCTCTACTAAAAATACAAAAATTAGCTGGGCATGGTGGTGCGTGCCTGTAGTCCCAGCTACTTGGGAGGCTGAGGCAGGACAATTGCTTGAACCCAGGAGGCGGGGGTTGCGGTGAGCTGAGATTGTGCCATTGCACTCCAGTCTGGGTAACAACAGTGAAACTCCATCTCAAAAAAAAAGAAAAATTAGCTGGGCATGGTGGTGGCCACCTGTAATTCCAGCTACTTAGGAGACTGAGGCAGGAGAATCACTTGAACCTGGGAGGTGAGATCACGGCATTGTACTCCAGCCTGGGCAACAAGAATGAAACTGTCTCAAAAAACAAAAAGTCTGGGTGAGGTGGCTCACACCTGTAATCCCAGCACTTTGGGAGGCCTAGGCAGCAAGATCACTTGAGGTCAGGAGTTCAAGACCAGCCTAGTCAACATGGTGAAAACCTATCTCTGCTAAAAACACGAAAATTAGCCAGGTGTGGTGACTCATGCCTGTAATCCCAGCACTTTGGGAGGCCAAAGCAGGAGGATCACTTGAACCCAGGAGTTTGAGACCAGCCTGGACAACACAGTGAGACCCTGTCATAGAAAGAAATTTAAAAAACTGGCCAAGTGTGGTGGCGCATCCCTGTGGTCCCAGCAACTTGGGAGGCTGAGGTGGGAGGATTACTTGAGCCTGGGAGGTTGAGGCTGCAGTGAACCATGATCGTGCCACTGTGCTCCAGACTGGGCAACAGAGTGAAACCCTGTCTCAAAAAAAGAAAAATAAAGGCCAGGCACGGTGGCTCACGCCTGTAATCTTAACACTTTGGGAGGCTGAGGTGGGCAGATAGCTTGAGCTTAGGAGTTTCAGACCAGCCTGGCCAACATGGCAAAAGCCCATCTCTATTAAAAATACAAAAATTAGCTGTGGCACCTGCCTGTAATCCAAGCTACTCAGGAGGCCAAGGCAGGAGAATCGCTTGAACCTGGGAGGTGGAAATTGCAGTGAGCAGAGATTGTGTAACTGCACTCCTGCGACTCTGTCTGAATAAAAAGAAGCTGAGCGAGGTGGCTCACTAATGTAATCCCAGGATCCAAGGTGGGTGGATCACCTGAGGTTGGGAGTTGGAGACTAGCCTGACCAACATGGAGAAACTCTGTCTCTACTAAAAACACAAAATTAGTCGGGCGAGGTGGCGCATGCCTGTAATCCCAGCTACTCGGGAGGCTGAGGCAGAAGAATCGCTTGAACCTGTGAGGCAGAGGTTGCAGTGAGATCTCGCCATTGCACTCCAGCCTGGGCAACAAGAGCAAAACTCGGAAAAAAGAACGAGGGAAGGAGGGAAGGAGGAAAGGAGGGAAGGAGGGAAGGAGGGAAGGAGGGAAGGAGGGAGGGAGGGAGGGAGGGAGGGAGGAAAGAGAAGAAAGGAAAAAGCAAGCAGTCACCATGAGTGACCACCTTGATTCAAAAGAGGAAACAGGCACGGGGATGTCCCTAGCCTAAGGTCTGACCAAGAGGCAGGCTGTAACCGCAACCCCAGAGCTCCTTCTAGGGGTGGCCCTGACTTTGGAGTTGGGGACCTAACAGAACCCTTTATTCTCTCCCTTGGTGGGGAAGATGCAGAAGGTTAAGGACCAGAAGATGAATGACGGAGGCCTGGGGTCTCTAAGGGAAGAAACAACTTAATCCAGGGAAGGTCAGTAGTGGGGGGCCTCCTCTTCCCACATCTCACGGCTTGTTAAAGTTGGGGATGTGGTTAGAGAGAGGGAACCTTCCAGCTGGGGGACTTGGAAGGATTGGGGGGTGTTCCAGCAGCAGATGAGCTTCCCCCGGGGCTGGAGGCATTGAGTGGGGTGAAGCCCGAAAGGGCTTAAGGGGCAGCGGCAGAGGTGGGGTTAATGGGGGCGGGCCTGGGCGGGGCGGGGCCTCGGCTGGCGGCTGGAGCCCGGGGGCCGGGAGGAGTCGCCGCTGTTCTGCCCCAAAGGGGCGTCCGCTGGGTCCCGGCGCCGCCGTCGAGCCCGGACTGGGACGCAGCTGAGAAGCGCCGCCGCCCGCCCCGTCCAGCCGCCGTGCGCAGGTAAGAGTCGGTCCCTTCCCGGCCGCCCGCGGTGCCGCCGGATCTCACTAGGTTGCCCTGCTCGTGACAGGACCGCTCCTCCCTGCCCCTTCGGGGGCTTCCTCAGTCTCCTGCGCCGTCTTGGTGCCCGCCCCCTCTGTTGCTCTGCTCGGTTCGGTTCTGCTTGTCTCCAGGTCCCGCCTGAGGTCTCTGAGGTCTCTGTGTCTGTGGTCCCTCTGCCTCTGGACCTGTCTCTCCTTCTGTGTCTCTGGGATGTCTCTGTCTGTCTCTTGATCTCTGCGTCTCTGTCTCCGTCTGTCTCTGCCTCTGTTTCTGGGTGCCACCTCCCCCTGTCCCTGCCTCTGCCTGTCCCCCGTCTGCTGTGGGACCTCTGTGGATCTCTCTGCCTCTGAATCCATCTCCCCCTGTCTCTGTGTGTCTCTTTGCTCTCTCCCTTCCTGTCTCTCCATCTCTCTCTATTGCCCTGTCTCTGTCTCTCCATCTCTTATAACCCTGTTTTGGCACCTTCAACTCTGTCGTTTCTCCTTCCAAATCCTCTGGCATCCCGGAATTTTCCTCCGGGCTGGGAAGCTGCTTGGGAGTGGGGGTTAGGGGGCAGGAGGCTTGTGACCTGGAGCAGGCAGACTCTGACCCCATGGCCCCCATCACGGAGCCACCCCACTGCCCCTGAGGTTGCACCCACCCGCCCGCCAATTTCAGGAATTCCTGGCTGGGGGGTGGACTTCCTCCCCTACTTCCTCTCTTCCAGGATTTGGCTGGGTCACCGTTAACTCTTTCCTGCTTCCGCCTCACTCTCCCCCCTGGAACTGGACAACCTGCCCTCCCAAACTAGGCTGAGGAACAGCTCTAGAATATCTGTGACACATCAGTTGTGGGATGTGTGTGTGCGTGCTCGGGCTGGATACGCATTGGGGAATTTGTTTGGCGCAGAAATTGAGAGGATGGGGCCACACACCCCAATGCCCCCTCCAAAGCCCACCATCAGCCCTCCTCCTCCTGAACCCATCAAGAAGGCAAACACCCCCAGCTCTGTCTCTGTAGATGAACTTGACTTCGGGTTTGGGTGAGGATGGGGAGGTTTTCTTCTCTGGGGGAATCCCAGCAGAAGAGGATGAGCGACCCATGGGGGCTCCTGGAACTCTGGGAAATCATAGGATCAAGAACCTTGAACGCGAGCATCTTTGAATGGAAGGGCCCAGATGGAAGAAAGATCAGAGGGGAGGCCTGGGAATTCCAGATCCTTCCAGTCAAAGGTCCTCGGGATACTGCAGTCCTTCAATCCAAAAAGAGGAGTGCTGAAATCTTGGCACTTTTCAGTGCTGGCAGCTGAGAGCTGGAAAGGGCTTGTGGAGCCATCTAGGCCAACAACCCCCCACCCTGCTCCCATTTTATTGATGGGGAAACTGAGGCCCAAGAGCAGACGTCTCCACGGTGAGTCAGTGCCAGGCTGGAGGGTTGGGACTCCAGTTTTCAACTGAGGCCCAAATCCAGAGAGCTGGCTTCTTCTGCTACCACTAAGTCGGATCAATTTTGGGAAAGAGGTCTCAATGAGGAGGGAGAGACGCCAGGGTGAGTAAAAATGGCTGGAATCCAAAAGGGAGGGTTTTAGAAGCAGAGGAGAGAAAATATTTCTAAAACCATGGTGGGGAGGGAGTGGGGCAAGAGTTGGTTTGGGTGGAAGGGGTGGAGTTTTGGGAAGGGAGGGAGGGAGGTGGAGGGGAAGCAGGATTAACTCCAGCCTCAGTCTCCTGACCCTCCGCCTGGAGCCCACCGTTCCCTCGGGGACACGGCCTATAATTTGGTTTATGTCTAGACAAATAATAACTCAGCTGGTGTGATCGGGGAGGGCTGAGGCTAGGCCCACTAGGGAAAGGGTAGAGAGGCGGCCTGGATGCTTCCTGTCCCCTGCAGGTGGTTAGAATTTAGGGGCCAGGTGGAGGTGGTACATGCCCTTCTCTTCCCTCTGTGAAGCCACAGTTTCTAAGCCACAGACTTAGAATTCTGCACAGTCTCAGAAATCAGCTGCTGGAATGTTCAAAAGCATACAAGAAAAAGCGGCGGGGGGAAGAAAAGGAAGTGGTGCTCACCGTATTTAGTGTACGTTCCCATTTCTGTAAAAGAGAAAAGGGAAATACGTATTCCTGTTTGCCGAGGAAAGATAAAAATCACTGAGGGTGTAATAATAGATTATGAAAGTCATAGAACACTTAAAAAAATCATAGCGCGTTCTAACAATAGAACTTTCGAATCTTGGAATGTGAGACTTCTAGAATATTGGAAACTTAGAAGGGTAGGTGCTTACAAAGCCGCGATGTAATAAATAGAATGAAAGAAGAGTAACACTCTAGGATGTTATAATAGAACATTCAACTGCGGAGTGAACTAAGGATAGAACCTGAAGATCGCAGAACTGTGGGGACCCAGGATGTCAGAGAGGCAGTCTAAGGACTGGTATCCCTGATGGGCAGTGTGGGCGTGGGGGACACAAAGACCCCCTCGGTTGAAATGGGGAAACTGAGGTGCAGTGGTGCGGCTAGGGTGGCCCCGCTGCCCCCTGGTTTCCGCTGGCCGCCAGGGCACCAGGTGGGGAGCGAGGAGTGGTGATCACATTTCATCCCTAATGAGCAGACCGGAGCTGGCTGGTCCTCTGGGGCCGCCGGGGGAAGGCGGGGGGAGCAGGAGCCCACAGAGGAGGAAAAGGGGGAGGTGAGATAGCTTGGTGGCAACCAGGAGGAGGCCCGTGAGTGAGCCTCGGGAGTGCCGGGGGATGCGGGAGGCTGTGGCATTCTTCCCTCTAGTCCTCAAAACCCTCCAAGTTTTTTGACTTTGCTGGGTTTTGGGGTGGCTGACAGGATGCAGCAGTTGAGGCTGCTAACGGGAGGGGGTGAGGGGGACTGGGTCTGCCTAGTCTTTCTTGTCCCCCACTCTCGCTCCACTCTTGGGTGTATTTCTCTTCCCTCGACTCTCTGGAAGGGGCCACAGGGACCCAAGAAGTGGGGGCCTGTGGGACAGACAGGGGGAGCTTCTTGTGGACTGGGAGATTTGGGGGTTCACCTCCTGAACAGAGCCCTAAGGGGTAGAACTTAGATCCTAACCAAAGAGGGTCTTGGAAGGGAATGGGGTTAAGGGGATCAGGTGATGGAAGGTCGCTTGCTTTCTTGGTGGGGAGAAGGTCCATATCTTCTCGTAGGGTCTCAGAGAGGCCAGACAGGCTCAGAAAGACTTGAGAAAAATTACAGAACTTCAGAAGTGAAGAGAAAAAAACCTTAGGGGAAGGGAAGTGTTTAGTTAAGAGTGACAGGAGGTTTGCCCCGACTTGAGACGTCAAATGACTTAGACAACCGCCTCAGTTTGTCTGTGGGCCTCAGTTTCCCCATCTGTACCAAGAAGAGGTCAGAAATAGTCTCGCGGCCCCAGCTGTCACATATATGTACGCTGCACTGCAGTGTTCTGAGTCTGATGTTCCATGCTGACTTTTGGGGTTTCTGTGGTGGGCAGATCTCACGTGGGGGAGAAGAGAGGGCTGTCTGGGCACCCCTCCCCCCCATATCCAGCATACCCAAGATGCCATCAGGTTGGGGAGGAGGGGTGGGAGGAAGGAGAGCCAAGAGCTGGACCGGTTCCCCCTCGAGGAAATTAGCAATGGGAAGTGCGTTTCCGCCTCTGGCTGCCAGAAACGTCTCCTGCCCGAGTTAGGTCAGCAGAGCCCTGGGGGTCGACAGAAAGTAGGGCAAAGGGGACTTCCAGCCCTCAGCCAGTGCCCCCTGCCATGAAGAACTGGTTCATTTCTTGTCTCAGCCCCTTAGACCCCGTGGAATAATATTAACTCTTCAAACTGCACATTATGGAGATGATAATCGCATTCTAGCAAGGATGTTACAGTTTGTGCTGTGACGGGTATAAAGGCTGTGCCCCCTTTAACAGAAGGGGAAACTGAGGCTCCTGGAGAAATAATTCTCTCAATGTTGCAGGAGGAAGGGACAGACTAGGGGCAGAGAGACGGGGAGAGAGAGAGCAGAGGAGAGGGGAGGGAGGTATTTTGAGTGACTTGGTTGGGGTAGGAGGTTTCAAGTGGAAGGGAGGCACGGGATGGCACTGTTCCAGCCCGGAGTACGCCCCCACCCATCCCAGCTCCACAGGACCCACAAGCTTCTGCCCAGGAGTCTGGGGTGGGGGCGGTAGCTCCACCGCAGAGGACCCTACAGGAGGCAGGACATACTGAGAAAGACTCAGCCCTGACCTTTCAAAGTCAATTAAGAAGCAGAGAGATCCTGCCCTTTCCAGCTCTCCCCTGCCCACCTCTTCCCCTGGGAACAAACTCCTTCCCCTCCCTTCCCTATCCTCCTCAAACCCTAGTTTAAGCCTGGGGTGGGATGGGGCAGCCTCATGGCCAGAGAATACATTTTTTTTTTTTGAGGTGGAATTGCCCAGGTTGGAGTACAATGGTGCAATCTTGGCTCACCGCAACCTCCGTTTCCGGGGTTCAAGAGATTCTCCTGCCTTAGCCTCCCGACTAGCTGAGATTACAGGCATGAGCCACTATGCTCAGCTAATTTTTGTATTTTTAGTAGAGATGGGGTTTCTGCATGTTGGTCAGGCTGGTCTTGAATTCCCAACCTTAGGTGATCCACCTGCCTTGGCCTCCCAAACTGCTAGGATTACAGGCATGAGCTACCATGCCTGGCAGAGAATACATGTTTTCTACTCCATGCCTCTGGCCTCTACAAAACTTCTGGAGTGATTTCTGCCATTGGCAAATGGCCCTGTGCTCCCTGACCATGACCTTGGTAATTTATTGAGCACCTACTGGATGCTGGGCCTGTCCTGGGTGCTGGGGCTACAGCAGTCAACAAGACACACAAAGTCTCTGCTCTCCTGGAACACCTGTTCTAGGCAGATAGACAGACACAAACGAGACACAGGTGACGTGAGGAGAGGGTCGTGGGCCGGTGAGATTCGGGGACTGGATGGGGAGGGACTCCCTGAGGAAGTGAAGGAGGGAACCAAGCTATTCAGACCATCTGAAGGAAGAGCGATGGCTCACACCTATAATCCCAGCACTTTGGGAGGCCAAGGTGGGTGGATCACTTGAGGCTGGGAGTTCGAGACCAGCCTGGCCAACATGGTGAAACCCCATCTCTACTAAAAATACAAAAATTATCCGGTGTGGTGGTGCATGCCTGTAATCCTAGCTACCTGGGAGGCTGAGGCAGGAAAATTGGTTGAACCCAGGAGGCAGAAGTTGCAGTGATCCGAGATCGTGCCACTGCACTCCAGCCTGCTGGGCAACAGAGCAAGACTCTGTCTCAAAAAAAAAAAGCATTCCAGATGGAGAGTATGGGTATGTTAAGTGTGCAAAGGTTTGAGGCTGTGAGGGTCAGTGGCCTTGAACCTGCTGAGACAGGAAGGAGAGCTGTCTAATAGAAAAATTAGTGGTGGCACACACCTGTCGTCCCAGCCACCAGTTAGGAGGCTGAGGTGGGAGGATCACTTGAGCCCAGGAGGTCATGGCTGCATGAATCAAGATTGCACCACTGCACGGCAGAGTGAGACCCTGTCTCAAAAATAAATAAATAAATAAAATTAAATTTAAAAAGAAAAGAAAGACCTGATTTTCATGTTAGAAAGATCTTTCTGGCCAGGCGTGGTGACTCACGCCTGTAATCCCAATACTTTCGGAGGCCAAGGTGCTTGGATCACAAGTTCAGAAGTTCAAGACTAGCTTGGCCAAGATGTTGAAACCCCATCTCTACTAAAAATACAAAAATTATGCAAATATGTAGGGCATACTTGGGGGGAGGGGAAAGAAAAAAAAATTAGCCAGGCGTGGTGGTAATCTCAGTGACTCGGGAGGCTGAGGCAGAGAATTGCTTGAACTCAAGAGGCAGAGGTTGCGATGAGCTGAGTTTGAGCCACTGCACTTCAGCCTAGGTGACAGAGTGAGACTCTGCCTCAAAAAAAAAAAAAAAAAAGATCTTTCTGGCTGCCACGGGGGAAGTGATTTGAAGGAAGCCAGAGCAGCAACCCAGAAGAGCAGCAGTGATGCTACTGAACAGTCCGAGCGAACAATGATGCTGACGCAGAGTGGACAGCGGCAGGGGTCTGAGAGAGATGGACACAAATTCAGGAACCACTTGGGAGGTGGAGCCAAGGGGACTTTCCCAGGGAAAGATACTCTGGCATCTGGGAGGCTCCCATGGACCTCCTTTTTTCCTCTCTCTGGGCCTAGGTTTCCTCATCTGCCAGTGGACTCTACCAAGGCTTTTCAAAGTGCATCCTAGAGATCTTGAGAGGTGGCCTTGTTTCACCAGAGCAGTTAGCAGCTTGCCCTTTTCTTTTTTGTTTTATGTATATATATATAATTTATTTATTTTTCATAAGATGGGTTTTCACCATGATGGCCAGGCTGGTCTTGAACTCTTGACCTCAGGTGATCCACCCACCTCAGCCTCCCAAAGTGCTAGGATTACAGGCATGAGCCACCACACCTGGCCAGCTTGTCCTTTTCACTGTTTTAGATTGGGTTTCTGGTTAAGATCTTGTTGGAAAAAAAAAAAAAGGCTTCATATCCAAAAGCACTAAACCCAAAGAGCCCCGGATGGAATGGCTCCCGAAGGGCCCTGTGACTCTGGATTTGGCTCTGCTTCTCTCAGGGGGTTGATGACAGTCAGGGGCTCGGTCCATGAGTATCCTTCGCCCTGTGTGTGCTGATCTTCCCAGAACAAAGGGAGTGACAGGCTCAAGGTTCTCCCTCAAGAAAATTGGAGGGGAAGGGCAGAGACTGTGAAGAGAGTGGTCCCTGAGGGTGGAGACTGCTGATGCTGACCCCAGGGCTTCCCCACGCTCCCTGTCCTTGACCTTGACAGTCCCCAGCAGCTCCTGGCTCTCCCCTTTCTCTTATTCCTCTGCAGCTTTGGTTCCCAGTCCCCACTGGCAGTCCAGGGCCCTTTTTTTTTTTTTTTGAGATGGAGTCTCATGTCATCCAGACTGGAGTACAGTGGCGTGATCTCAGGTCACTTCCACCTCCGCCTCCTGGGATCAAGCAATCCTTCTGCCTCAGCCTCCCAAGTAGCTGGCATTACAGGCACCTGCCACCATGCCTGGCTAATTTTTGTGTTTTTAGTAAAGATGGGATTTCACCATGTTGGCCAGGCTGGTCTCAAACTCCTGATCTCAGGTGATCTACCTGATTCGGCCTGCTGGGATTACAGGCCTGAGCCACCAAGCCCGCCTGTCCAGTTATTCTGGGGTGGACACTGAAGCGCAAGCTGGAGACAAGGACTGGAGCGGAGATGGCAACCCTCCAGCCATAAGGACCTTGGACAAGTCTCAGAACAGCTCTGTGCCTCAGTTTGTCAAAGAGGAAGAACAACTACTTTCCTCATAGGAGTCTTGAAAAATTTCAATGAAACGATATCCATAAGTTGGCTGGGCGTGGTAGCTTACTCCTGTCATCCTAGCACTTTGGGAGGCCAAGGTGGGAGGACCTCTTGATCTCAGGAGTTTGAGACCAGCCTGGGCAACATAGAGAGACCTCCATCTATACTATATAAATTTTTTAGTCAGGCATAGTGGTACATGCCTGTGTTCCCAGTTACTTGGGAGGCTGAGGCAGGAGGATCACTGGGAGCCCAGGAGGTTGAGGCTGCAATGAGCTGTAGTCATGCTATTGCATTCTACTCTGGGCGACAGAGCAAGACCTTGTCTCAAAAAAACAAGTAAATAAATGGCCATGTGCGGTGGCTCACACCTGTAATCCTGGCAGTTTGGGAGGTTGAGGCAGGCAGATCACGAGGTCAAGAAACTGAGACCATCCTCGCCAACATGGTGAAATCCCATCTCTACTAAAAATACAAAAATTAGCTGGGCCTGGTGTCGTGTGCCTGTAGTCCCAGCTACTCGGGAGACTGAGGCGAGAGAATTGCTTGAACTGGGACCTGGGAGGTGGAGGTTGCAGTGAGCCGAGATTGTGCCACTGCACTCCAGCCTGGGCTACAGAGTGAGACTCCATCTCAAAATAAATAAATAAATAAAATAATACACATCAAAATGCCTGGAGTGGGATCTGCTAAGCAGTAGGGCTCAGTTAATGTTTATTATTATTATCCTTGTTGGCAAGAATGGGATTCCTGGGTAAGGAGTGGGAGGCTGGCCCCAGCCCTGGTCCTATTGCTGCCATGCTGTGTATCCTTAGGGAGGTGGCTCAACCTCTCTGGGCCCCTTCTCTCTGTGACATGATAGAGTTAGACTAGTCTGGCATTTTCTGAAGCACGATATGATACCTGTGCCAATTTTACAGGGCTTCTGCAAGAAAGTGCTAAAATCTGAGTTGGGTCCTTTTTTTTTTTTTTTTGGACAGGGTCTTACACTGTTGCCCAAGTTGGAGGGCAGTGGTGCAGTCATAGCTTACTGCAGCCTGATTCTCCTGGGCTCAAGTGATCCTGCCACATCAGCCTTCCCAGTAGCTGGAACTACAGTTGTGTACCACCCCACCTGGCTAATATTTTTATTTTTATTTAGTTAGTTTTCAGACGGAGTCTCGCTCTGTCACCTAGGCTGGAGTGCAGTGGCTCAATCTTGGCTCACTGCAACCTCTGCCTCCCAGGTTCAAGTGAGTCTCCTGCCTCAGCCTCCCAAGTACCTGGGACTACAGGTGCGTGCCACCATGCCTGGCTAATTCTTTTGTATTTTTAGTAGAGACGGGGTTTCACCGGGGTAGCCAGAATGGTCTTGATCTTCTGACCTCCTGATCTGTCTGCCTTGGCCTCCCAAAGTGCTGGGATTACCAGTGTGAGCCACTGCCCCCAGCCTATTTTTATTTTTTGTAGAGACTAGGTCTCACTGGATTGCCCAGGCTGGTCTTGAACTCCTAAGTTCGAGCAATCCTTCCACCTCGGCCTCCCAAAGTATTGAGATTACAGGCGTGAGCCACTGCACCAGGCCTGAGTTGGGTCTTTATTCTAACATCTATCTGGGGAAAATACGCCTAGCACCTCAAATCCATGTTCTCAGAGAATGGTTGCTTAGGATGGGGCTCAGGTAGGCATTGTTGAGTTGTCCACTCTCTGCAGCCCACAGCGATTACGGTGAGGGGTGTGGGGAGAAGGTAGGAGTGTCCGTGACTCCCTCACTGCTGTTCTCTCTCCCCACAGGCACTGCAAAGTCAGCGTTGAACAGACTTCATCCAATCCCTCAGCCCCGCCACGGGGACCAGTCTGGAGCCCCTCCCTGCTCCCATTCAAAGTCCCTTCCGTCACAAACTCACTTCCGATCTAGACCTTACTCACCTCCTTCCTGTTTCCTAAGACTCCTTCCTGCAGTCTCCAGGCTGAGCCTTACGTCTTTGTTTTACCCTGCGCCAGACACCTCCTTTTCCAGAACCTTCTCCATACTGGTGACCTTACTTACCTCTGTTTCTTTCTGGGGTCCTGGGAAATGCCAGCACTCCCACCCACATTGCCTGGACTTTCCAACACTCCCTGACTGCCCTGTGTGTCCTATCTCAACACTGTCCCATGTATTTCCTGTGTCTTCTAGAACATTCCCCCACCATTATTCCTTCAATACTACAGCAGTTAGGAACGTACTTCCTAACTGCCCTGCAAACATCTCCTTCTCACCGTTGCCCAGTGATGCTCTCGTCTCCTCCATAAACACTCCCGAGACCAATTTTTGTGTCACCCCCATACTCCCTCGACACCCTGATTGACTCTATACATAACCTCCTTGACAAACCTCTTTATTAATCTCGTCATCCTCCTGAGTTCCCTCCTGTCATAACTCCATCCCTCCTCCAGCTTTTCCCTCTCAAGCTCTGCCCTTCCAGGCTCAGCCTATCTGACCTCATCTCTCTTCCCTGCCATGTTCCCCTGAGCCTCCAAGGAAGGGGCTCAGGGGGCCCCATGGCCTCCCGCTCCCCGTGGTCCCACAGCCCCCGTGGGCCAGGGGAAGTGCCCCAGAAGCCGAAGTGCCCACAATGGGCAACCAGACGTGGGAGGGCTGCCACGTGGACTCGCGCGTGGACCACCTCTTCCCACCATCCCTCTACATCTTCGTCATCGGCGTGGGGCTGCCCACCAACTGCCTGGCCCTGTGGGCGGCCTACCGCCAGGTGCAGCAGCGCAACGAGCTGGGCGTGTACCTGATGAACCTCAGCATCGCCGACCTGCTGTACATCTGCACGCTGCCGCTGTGGGTCGACTACTTCCTGCACCACGACAACTGGATCCACGGCCCCGGGTCCTGCAAGCTCTTCGGCTTCATCTTCTACACCAACATCTACATCAGCATCGCCTTCCTGTGCTGCATCTCGGTCGACCGCTACCTGGCCGTGGCCCACCCACTCCGCTTTGCCCGTCTGCGCCGCGTCAAGACGGCCGTGGCCGTGAGCTCCGTGGTCTGGGCCACCGAGCTGGGCGCCAACTCGGCGCCCCTGTTCCATGACGAGCTCTTCCGAGACCGCTACAACCACACCTTCTGCTTTGAGAAGTTCCCCATGGAAGGCTGGGTGGCCTGGATGAACCTCTATCGGGTCTTCGTGGGGTTCCTCTTTCCATGGGCGCTCATGCTGCTGTCGTACCGGGGCATCCTGCGGGCCGTGCGGGGCAGCGTGTCTACCGAGCGCCAGGAGAAGGCCAAGATCAAGCGGCTGGCCCTCAGCCTCATTGCCATCGTGCTGGTCTGCTTCGCGCCCTATCACGTGCTCCTGCTGTCCCGCAGCGCCATCTACCTGGGCCGCCCCTGGGACTGTGGCTTTGAGGAGCGTGTCTTTTCTGCTTACCACAGCTCACTGGCTTTCACCAGCCTCAACTGTGTGGCAGACCCCATCCTCTACTGCCTGGTCAACGAGGGCGCCCGCAGTGATGTCGCCAAGGCTCTGCACAACCTGCTACGCTTTCTGGCCAGTGACAAGCCCCAGGAGATGGCCAACGCGTCGCTCACTCTGGAGACCCCACTCACCTCCAAGAGGAACAGCACAGCCAAGGCTATGGCTGGCAGCTGGGCAGCCACTCCGCCCTCCCAGGGGGACCAGGTGCAGCTGAAGACGCTGCCACCAACACAGTGAACCGCGCCTGCACAGAAGCCCCAGTCCTCCACTCTCATCCCACAGTCCCTTCTCTCCTGGTCTGGTGTGGGCAAATTGTATGAAAATGGGCTATGTTAATATTCATAAGAATACGAGAACTTAGGAAGAGTGAGGCTGGTGTGTCACTGGTCAACCTTCATGGTCCCAGATCCCATCACAGTTTGGTGGTCACGGAGGGCCTCCTGGAGGAGAAGATGAGTAAATATTTATTTTGGAGACATGGTCTTGCTGTGTCGCCCAGGCTGGAGGGCAGTAGTGCAATCGTGGCTCACTGCATCCTCCACCTCCTGAGCTCCAGCAACCCTCCCACATCAACCTCCCAAGTGGCTGGGACCACCAGTGCTTGCCACTATGGCTGGCTAACTTTTGTACTTTTTGTAAAGACGGAGTCTCACTATGTTTCCCAGGCTGGTCTTAAACTCCTGGGCTCAAGAGATCCTCCTGCCTCAGCCTCCCAAAGTACAGATGTGAGCCATCATGCCCGGCCGGATAAATTAAGTCAAATGGTTGATTTCCAGAAAATAAAGACAAATAGAGAAGGTTAGATTTGCTTTTTTTCCAACAAGTGGATAAAAGTCTGTGACTCAGGGGGAAAGTGGAAAGAGAAGTGCAGGAAACACAGAGTCATGTTTGCAAAGCCCCTGGTCATACAGGGGAGGGAACATAAGACCGCAATTCTAAGTTTTTCTAGATCAACAGCGATCTCCAAGTCAGGTCTGAGGATGTCAGAATCTGAGTCCAGGGCAATCGGGGCAGATGGCCTGGAGGAATGATGGGGGAAGGTTTGGGAAGAAGCTTTGGGACAAGAGGAAAGGGTATTTACCCGTCATTCAACAGAGGTTTATGTAGGGCGTTGTGTGGGTGACCCTGGGGATACAGCAGTGACTGAGACAGGCTGGCCTTGCCTTCACAGGGCTCACCATACACAAGTAAATAAAAAATACGTCATATTTGGAATTGCTAAGTGTGAAGGGGATATTGTTCTATGCAAAGCCAGTTGAGGGGCTAGAGGATGACTTGGAGTCTGATCTAAATGAGGAGGGCTTGCTGAGGTGGCTTTCCAGCAGACTTGGAGGAGGTGTGGCACTCAGCCCTGTGGCTGCTGTGGGAAGAGCATTTCAGGCAGAGGGAACTGCAGGTGCCAGGGCCCTGGGGTTAGAGAGCGTATGAAATTCAGGCCAGGTGCAGTGGCTCACGCCCGTAATTCTAGCACTTTGGGAGGCCAAGGTGGGTGGATCACCTGGGGTCAGGAGTTTGAGATCAGCCTGGCCAACAGGGTGAAACCCCTTGTCTACTAAAAATACAAAATACTAAAAAAAATTAGCCAAACGTGGCGGGTGCCTGTAATCCCAGCTACTCGGGAGGCTGAGACAGGAGAATTGCTTGAACCCAGGAGGTGGAGGTTGCAGTGAGCCAAGACTGTGACATTGCACTCCAGCCTGGGTGACAGGAGTGAAACTCTGCCTCCAAATAATAATAATAATATAAGAGAGTGTCTGAATTTTCTTTTTTTCTATTTATTTATTTTTGAGTCAGTGTCTCACTCTGTCACCCAGGCTGGAGTGCAATGGCATTATCTTGATTCACTGCAACCTCTTCCTCCTGGGTTCAAGCAATTCTGTCTCAGCCTCCCAAGTAGCTGGGATTACAGGCACCTGCCACCACACCTGGCTACTTTGTTTTTTTTTTTTTTTTTGAGACGGAGTTTCGCTCTTGTTACCCAGGCTGGAGTACAATGGCGCGATCTCGGCTCACTGCAACCTCCGGCTCCTGGGTTCAGGCAATTCTCCTGCCTCAGCCTCCTGAGTAGCTGGGATTACAGACATGTGCCACCATGCCCAGCTAATTTTTTGTATTTTTAGTAGAGACAGGGTTTCACCATGTTGACCAGGATGGTCTCGATCTCTTGACCTCGTGATCCACCCGCCTCGGCCTCCCAAAAGTACTGGGATTACAGGCGTGAGCCACCGCGCCCGGCCTACTTTGTTTTGTATTTTCAGTAGAGACGGGGTTTCACCATGTTGACCAGGCTGGTCTCTTTAGCCAGGCTGATCTTGAACTCCTGACCTTGTGATTTGCCCACCTCAGCCTCCCAAAGTGCTGGGTTACAGGCATGAGCCACCGTGCCCAGCCAAGTGTCTGAATTTGGAAGGACAGCAGGTGTGGCAGTGTGGCTGGAGCAGGGGTGAGGAGGACAACGGGAAAGAGGAAATGAGACAGGAGAGGAGACAGCAGGTCATGTGGGGCCATGTAAGTCCTGATGAGGACTCTGCCTTTTAATATGAGACAAGGACCTATGAGGGGTTCTCAGTAGAGGATGAAAGCGATTTAAGTATTCACAGTATCCCACCGGCTGTTGAGTAGGAAGTAGAATGTGGGAGATAGGCTGGGTATGGTGGCTCCAGCCTGTAATCCCAGCACTTTGGGAGTCTGAGGCAGGAGGATCACTTGAGGCCAGGACTTTGGGACCACTGTGGGCAACATAGGGAGACCCCGTTTCAACAAAAAACTTAAAAATTAGCTGGGCATGGTTGCATGTGCCTGCAGTCTCAGCTACTTGGGAGGCTGAGACGTGAGGTTCACTTGAACCAGGAGGTGGAGGCTGCAATGAGCAGTGATTGCGCCACTGCACTCCAGCCTGGGCGACAGAGCAAGGCCCTGTCTCAAAATAAAAAAGGAGTATGGGAGACAAGAGTAGAAGCCAGGAGCCCAGTGAGGAGGTGGCTGCAGTAGTCTAAGAGGGAGGTGCTGGCGGGTGGGTGGTGGTTGTGGATTTAACAAGGAACAGTGGTCAGCCTTTGGATTTTTATTTTTGTTTGTTTATTTATTTACGTATTTATTTCAAGATGGAGTCTCGCTCTGTCGCCCAGGCTGGAGTGCAGTGTCATGATCTCGGCTCACTGCAACCTCCAACTCCCAGGTTCAAGTGATTCTCCTATCTCAGCCTCCCAAGTAGCTGGGATTAGAGGCGCGCACCACCACGCCTGGTTAGTTTTTGTATTTTAAGTAGAGACGGGGTTTCACCATGTTGGGCATCCTCCCGCCTCAGCCTCTCAAAGTGCTGGGATTACAGGATTGAGCCACTGCGCCCGGCCTTGGATTTATTTTGAAGGAATCCTCTAACGGAAGAAGTACAGGGCCAGTGGGATTTTGGAACACAGGTCCCTCACCCATTCCAGGAAAAGGGTGACCAGGGGGTCTGAGCCGAAGAAACTTACAGGAAGGATCCCAGGCTATAGTCCAGGGCGGTCACCAGAGAGGGCAAGCCACCAGTCCAAGGTCGCACGGCCGGTGAGTCAGCGCCAGAGACATCCTAGGCTCCCTCTCCCCTCCCCATCTCTGCTTGTGTTCCCACGCCCCACGGTGGCCAAGGCTGCCCTCCCTCCCCTGGTCTCAGGAGTCACCATGGCCACTGTTTCATAACCAGGCTGGAGAGCAGGAAGAAGCACCCAGCTCTGAAAAGGCCTAGCCCCTCAGAGAAGGTCTCTGCTCCCCTTCCTCCTCACGGGTGTGCAAACAGACTCCTGAGGTGTGAAGATCCACCCACAACCTTCCCACCCCCCCCACACTCAGAGGTTCCCAGAAGACGTTCCTGGAAACCTTTCTCAGAGAAAGGAAGAGGAAGGAGGAGAGGAATGGAGGGAAAATGCACTCAATGATTTTTCGGGGGTGGAGGGTGGAGGGAACGCAGAGATGTGGGAAATCTGGCTTTGATGCTGGAGGGCTGGAGAAGAGAGGGAGGCCTCCTAGTCTTCCCACCCTATCCCATTGCCATAAAGCTACTGGAATGGAGATGTTGGGGCTAGAATTTTTTTTTTTGAGACAGAGTCTCACTCTGTCACCCAGGCTGGAGTGCAAACTCCTCCTCCGGGGATCAAGTGATTCTCCTGTCTCAGCCTCTAGAGTTGCTGGGATTACAGGCGTGAGCCACCACGCCCAGCTACTTTTTTGTATTTTTAGTACAGATGGGGTTTCACTAAGTTGGCCAGGCTGATCTCGATCTCCTGACCTCAGGTGATCCACCTGCCTCAGCCTCCCAAAGTGCTGGGAGTACAGGCATAAGTTACTGCACCTGGCCTGGGGCCAGAAATTTTAATTTCTTTTCTTTTTTTTGAGGGGGACAGGGTCTCCCTCTGTTGCCTAGGCTGGAGCGCAGTGGAGCTTCCATCTCAGCCTCTTGAGTAGCAGGGACTACAGGAGCAAACCACCATGCCTGGCTAATTAAAAAAAATTTTTTTTGGTAGAGACAGGGTCTCGCTATGTTGCCCAGGCTGGTATCGAACTCCTGGCTTCAAGCAGGAGTTGGCCTCCTAAAGTGCTAGGATTACAGGTGTGAGCCACAGAAATGGTTTGAACAGTCTCCTTGAAGAATCAAGTGAAAGCCTGGACACTACCCCTTCCAACCAAAGGCTCATTTGCATTCATTCAATAAAATTTATTAGGCACCTGTGTGTCAGGCACTAAGAGCTGATATAACCAGCAGTGATTTACACAGAAAAGAAAGTCATGTACAAGTCCAGAAGTTTCCTGAACCCATTGTGGGGATCCTCAGCTCCCCCAGTAGGCCCTGAGGCTCCAGGCTAACACCCCCAGGGATCAGGAGAAGGCCCTGACCCAAGACTCAAGAAATCCCAGCTTCAGGCCGGGTGTGGTGGCTCATGCCTGTAATCCCAGCACTTTGGGAGGCCGAGACAGGCGGATCAACTGAGATCAGGGTTCAAGACCAGCCTCACAAACGTGGTAGAACCCCATTTATACTAAAAACACAAAAATTAACCAGGCATGGTGGTGCGAACCTGTAATCCCAACTACTGGCGAGGCTGAGGCAGGAGAATCGCTTGAACCCTGGTGGCGGAGCTTGTAGTGAGCTGATATCCCACTACCGCAGTGCAGCCTGGGCCACAGAGCGAGACTCCATCTCAAAAAATAAAATAAAAGAAAGAAAGAGACATTTCCACTTCAGCTCCACCCGATTTCCTCTGGAACTCTGGGCAAATCCTTTTCATCCACTGGCCTCACTTGACCAGTCTGTAAAATGGGAAGGCGGTTGGTCCCAAGTAGATGATGGACCTTAAGTGAAACAGTCCCAAGTTCCAGTATACCCTCAGTCTGGAAGGGACCCTGGGAAAGGGTGTTTTATGGAATCCTGACATTTTTAGTAATTCAGAATATCGGGGTTCACACACCAGCACCATCATTACAGATGAGGAAACACAGGTCCCTCAGTGCCAGGGGCTTGACAAAGGATACTCAGAGAGTCAGAGTGGATGCCAAGTCCAGGGTCCCCTGATTCTGTGTCCTGAATGTAGTTTTCCTCCTATACACCACTCCTCTGTACGTGTTTTCTTTCTTTCTCTTTTTGAGATGGAGTCTTTGTCACCAAGGTTGGAGTACAGTCAGGCAATCTCAGCTCATGGCAATCTCCACCTCCCAGGTTCGAGTGATTCTTCTCCCTCAGCCTCTGGAGTAACTGGGATTACAGGTGCCCACCATCATGCCCTTTTTTTTTCTTAGTATTTTTAGTAGAGACGGGGTTTCACCATGTTGGCTAGGTTGGTCACAAACTCCTGACCTCAGGTAATCCACCCTTCTCAGCCTCCCAAAGTGCTGGGATCATAGGCGTGAGCCATGGCCGCCGGTCCTCTGAGGTTCCTATTTTCTTCTGTCCCTCTGCCTCCCAGAATCTCTGAGTTACCCACCAGCACTCCATCATCCAGGAATTTCTCTCAACCCCTTCCTGACATTGTTTATATGATTTTGCTCCCTGCTGGGTAAGAGAGGACAGTCTGGGCCATGTCCTTAAACTTTTTTCTGAACCAGCTCCCTGGGGACCCTACCCTCTAATGAAGGAAGTTGGGTTGCTTGAGAACGGGTATGGTTTCATTAGCCAAGACGCTAGGCTATCAACCTAGGTAGGAGCCTTGTGCCATTCCCTGCCCGGCTCTGGGCCTCAGCCTCCTTGTCAGTTACTTGGGAAAGGGTTGGATTCATTATTTCTGGGGGTGAAATGCACCCTCAGGCTGGAGTTAGTAATAATACAATCATTAACTGCATAACAGTAAAGGTTGTTCTGAATGCTTAACTATGTAACTGGCACCATTCTAAGCACTTCCCATGGTCCATACATTTACACTCAAGATTCGCATAGAGGCCTCACAACAACCCAAAAAGGCAAGTGCTATTAGGATTCCCATTTTGTAGACGGTAATACTGAAGTCCAGAGGGGTTATGTCACTCATCTAATATCACACAACAAGGAAATGGCGGAGCTGGAATCCCAACCAAGGTCTGTATGGCTACGTGGCTTCCTCTCAATCCCAATGAGAGCCATAGCTTACAAAGGAAGGTGTATTTGGGACTCATTGGACTAATTAGGACTAATTAAGAGCCTCTATTGGGTGGGACACCGACTCAGTACGTGACGTCACGAAGGAGCACAGTGACGTCGGCTAAGGCGGGCGTGGGAATCCACACGCCTTCCAGCATCCGTTTAACGGCACCGCCCCCTGACCCGCCTCACTTCCGTGTATATTTGCATATTCAGCGACGGACGTCTGTACGTCAGCCTCAACGCGGTGACGTCAGGGTGCGCATCTGCAGTTCCCTCCGCTGAGCGTACGTACTTGCGTACTAACGCACGCTGGGCCCCTAGCGGGCGGGGGAGGAGTGGAGAGGTTGAGGCGCCCCGCCCAGTCGGCAAGGTTGCGCGTGCCCCTGTGAGACCGCCAAGATGGTGGTGGGCGCGTTCCCTATGGCGAAGCTGCTATACTTGGGCATCCGCCAGGTCAGCAAACCGCTTGCCAACCGCATTAAAGAGGCCGCCCGCCGAAGCGAGTTCTTCAAGACCTATATCTGCCTCCCGCCCGCTCAACGTGAGTCTGACCCAACTCCCTCCAACCTTTTTCCTTTTTCCAACCCCTCTCAGGTGGTTGCTCAGGGGATGGACTTCTGTCCACGACCAGTCACAGACCGAACCGGCAAAGTCCAGTGGCCAATAGGGAGGGCTCCTGATAGAGGGGCGTGCGGATAGCCCAATGGTGAGGGCGTGGCGTGGCGTAAGGGGCAGGCCAAGGCGCCACCGCGCAATTTGGAAATACCAGCCAATAGGGGAAGAGAGTGCTTGGAAACTGACGCCCTGTTAAACCAATAGTGTGAGGGATGGGAGAAATTTGACGGCGCTTTCTGGGACAGAGGAACTAGGGGAGGGGCTGAGGAGAAACCGGACAGGGTCCTTTGCCCGGCCATCCTTGGGCGACTCGATTTCCAAAGCTGCGCCCGCTGCCTCAGTTTCCCCACTGTTCTGGGAGGTGGAAGGTGCTTGTGTATTATCCATTTAGGACATCGGCGTGCCTCAGTTTTACTTTAGGCAATAAGTCTGGGTTAGGAGCATGGTTCAGGAGTGAACTCTGGGTTCTGGGGGCACGACCTGGGAATCTGGAAGAGGAGTCGCTGACTCCTGTAATACCAGCACTTTGGGAGGCCGAGGCGGGTGGATCACATGAGGCCAGGAGTTCAAGACCAACCCGGCCAACTTAGTGAAACCCAGTCTCTACTAAAAATGCAAAAATTAGCTGGGTGTTTGGTGGCGCTCACCTATAATCCTAGCTACTTGTGAGGTTGAAACAGGAGAATCGCTTGAACCCGGGAGGTGGAGGCTGCAGTGAGCCTAGATTGTGCGACTGCGCTCCAGCCTGGGTGACTGAGTGAGACTGTTCTCAATCAACCAACCGATAGAAATAAAGGGCAAGTAAACACCCAAAATATAAACTACTTCAAAAAAGTGATCTGTGTGCTGTGTGGGAACATAAAATAAGGGAATTTAGCATCATTGGCTGGATCAGGGAACTACTGAAACCACCTTTGCAAAATTTTGACTGAGACAATGAAAGAGATCTAACTTAACTGACTCCAAGCTGTCCTTGTTCATTCTGGGCGAAGGCCGAGCTAACTTTGGGAGAAACTTAGTTTATAGTTTATAGTTTAAACAAACACAGTAACAGCTGTTTCCCAAAGCAGACCTCCTTTTTTTCTGGGGACTAACATTAGCTACAAGATTAGAAATTATGATTTAGGAGTCATGCAACTGGAGGCTACAAGATTCTGGCCCTCCCTAAATGCTCCTGAGATCAATGCTGAAGATATTTTGGAGACCCTGCACTTGATGGATCAGCTGGTCCCTCCCAGATCAATAAACTGGCTCATCTGATCTTGTGGCCCCCACACCCAGGAACTGACTGAGCGCAAGAAGACATCTCGGACTCCCTATGATTTCATCTCTGACCATTCAGCACTCCTGGCTCACTGGCTTTCCCCAACCCCCCAAGTTATCCTTAAAAACTCTGCTCCAATGGCAACAAAAGCCAAAATAGACAAATGGCATCTAAGTAAACTAAAGAGCTTCTGCACAGCAAAAGAAGCTAACATTAGAGTGAACAGGCAATGTACAAAATGGGAGAAAATTTTTGCAGTCTGTCCATCTGACAAAGGGCTAATATCCAGAATCAACAAAGAACTTCAACAATTTTTTTTTTTTTTTTTGAGATGGAGTTTCATTCTTGTTACCCAGGCTGGAGTGCAATGGCGTGATCTCGGCTCACCGCAACCTCTGCCTCCTGGGTTCAGGCAATTCTCCTGCCTCAGCCTCCTGAGTAGCTGGGATTACAGGCACGCGCCACCATGCCCAGATAATTTTTTGTATCTTTAGTAGAGACAGAGTTTCACCATGTTGACCAGGATGGTCTGGATCTCTTGACCTCGTGATCCACCCGCCTTGGCCTCCCAAAGTGCTGGGATTACAGGCTTGAGCCACCGTGCCCGGCCTAGAACTTCAACAAATTTACAAGAAAAAACTACCCATCAAAAAGTGGGCAAACGATATGAACAGACACGTCTCCCAGAGGAGACATTTATGCAGCCAACAAACATAGGAAAACATGAAAACAAGTTCATCACTGGTCATTAGAGAAATGCAAATCAAAACCACAATGAGATACCATCTCATGCCAGTTAGAATGGCGATCATTAAAAAATCAGGAGACAACAAATGCTGGAGAGGATGTGGAGAAATAGGAATGCTTTTACACTGTTGGTGGGAGTGTAATTTGTGGAAGACAGTATGGCGATTCGATTCCTCAAGGATCCAGAACTAGAAATACCATTTGACTCAGCAATCCTATTACTGGGTATATACCCAAAGCATTATAAATCATTCTATTATTAAGACACATGCACACTTATGTTTATTTTTGCACTGTTCACACTATTAAAGACTTAGAACCAACCCAAATTCCCATCAGTGATAGACTGCCTAAAGAAAATGTGGCAATTATATACCATGGGATAGTATGCAGCCATAGAAAAGGATGAGTTCATATTCTTTGCAGGGACATGGATGAAGCTGGAAACTGTCATTCTAAGCAAACTAAATTTCATTCTCTTGAAAACCAAACACCGCATGTTCTCGCATAGTGGGAATTGAACAATGAGAACACTTGTTCCCACCACATAGTGGGAATTGAACAATGAGAACACATGGACACAGGGAGGGGACTAGTACACACCAGGGACTGTCAGGGGGTAGGGGGCTGGGGGAGGAATAGCATTAGGAAAAATACCTGATGTAGATGACGGGGTGATCCCAGCACTTTGGGAGGCCCCTGAGGTGGGTGGATCACCTGAGGTCAGGAGTTTGAGACCAGCCTGGCCAACATAGTGAAACCCCATCTCTACTAAAAAAATATAAAAGTTAGCCAGGCATGGTGGCAGCCACCTATAATCCCAGTTACTTGGGAGGCTGAAGCATGAGAATCGCTTGAACCCGTGGGATGAAGGTCGCATTGAGCCGCCTCGGTCACACCACTTCACTCCAGCTTGGGCAAAAGAGTGAAACTAGTCTCAAAAAAAAAAAAAAAAAAAAAAAAAAAAAATTCTGCTCCCCAAATGCTCAGGGAGTCTGATTTGAGTAATAATAAAACTCCTGGCTGGGCGTGGTGGCTCACACTGTAATCCCAGCACTTTGGGGGGCCGAGGTGGGTGGATCATGAGGTGAAGAGATCAAGACTATCCTGGTCAACATGGTGAAACCCTGTCTCTACTAAAAATACAAAAAATTAGCTGGGCATGGTGGCACATGCCTGTAATCCCAGCTACTCAGGACGCTGAGGCAGGAGAATTGCCTGAACCCAGGAGGCAGAGGTTGCGGTGAGCTGAGATCGCACCATTGCACTCCAGCCTGGGTAACAAGAGCAAAACTCCGTCTCAAAAACAAAAACAAACAAAAAAAAGATTAATTAATTAAAGAGAAATAAAACTGCCTCCTGCACAGCCAGCTGTGTGTGAATTACTCTTTCTCTTTCAGTTCTCTTGTCTTGATGAATCAGCTCTGTCTAGGCAGTGGGCAAGGTGAATGAACTCCTTGGGTGGTTATACACCATTTTTTTTTTTTTAATTTTTTGAGATGGAGTTTCGCTTTTGTTACCCAGGCTGGAGTGCAATGGCGCGATCTCGGCTCACCGCAACCTCCGCCTCCTGGGTTCAAGCAATTCTCCTGCCTCAGCCTCCTGAGTAGCTGGGATTACAGGCACGTGCCACCATGCCCAGATAATTTTTTGTATCTTTAGTAGAGACGGGGCTTCACCATTTTGACCGGGATGGTCTCGATGTCTTGACCTCGTGATCCACCTGCCTCGGCCTCCCAAAGTGCTAGGATTACAGGCTTGAGCCACCGTGCCCGGCCCCAAGGGTATACACCATTAATCTCTCCGTCTATTCATTATTTTCTTTAGCTAGTATTTTGTGAGATTCTGCCCAGTGCCAGGCCTTCTGCTGGCAATGCTGGCAAAACAGCAGGGACCCAGCCAGCACCAATCTGTGCCTTCAAGGAATTCCTAGTCCAGCGGGGATGGATCTATTCCCCATCAGTGGGCAGAGCTGAGATGGAGTCTACTGGGCACCTGCCTGACCTGGCATGGGGTTCCTGGCAGAGGAGACATCTGAACTAGGACCTGAAGGGTGAAGACATCACTGGAACCAGCAGCAAGGAAAGCCTTGGGGCAGAGGGAGAGCATACACAAAGCCCACGTGGTTAAGGGAGTGCACCCTTTCCTCCTGTAAGTCTGGATGCTTCAAGTTTGCTTTCCAGGGCCCAGGATTCTAGGTTCTTTGGTGTTTGGTGGGGTCTTTTTGGGGCTGCAGATCGTAGAGTGGGAAAGAATTAGGTTTCACAGTTACCCAAGTGCTTTCCTGTTAGCTGTCTCATTTGACCCCCACAACTGTTTTGTCCCCATCTCAGGAAAGAGGAATGACCTCCTCTGGTTTATAGAAGGGAAAATTGAGGCCTTGAGGGCCAAAGTTAATTGCTCAGGTCATCCGCGGCGATTGGTGCCAGAGGTGGAACTTTGGGCTCTGGATTCCTGCACCCGGTTTGTTTTCTCTCTGCCTGTCTTCCAAACACTGTGGCACTCTTAGCATTGTGGTTTAGAAAATGGCCTCTGGAGTCAGACTGACATAGCTTTGAATTTCTGCCCAGACTGGTGACTTTGGGCATGTCATTTAGCCTCTCTGAGCCTCAGTTTCCACTTCTGTACAGTGGGTATGATGTAATAATCACAGTAATGGCCTTGCACTTTGTGCCAAGGCATGTGCTGAGCACCTCCCAGCAATCCTGATGAAGTAGATACTATTATTATTCTCGTGTTGTGTGTATGCCATATATGCATTATGCTGTGAGTAATACTGTGCTGTTGTGAAGATAAGTAAAATGGATACAAAAGGTGAAGTCAGTGCCTGGCATGGGGTCATGGCTGTCATGCAGATGTTATAGATACAACAGCCAGGAAGAAAACAAAACAGCTTGCTTTCAGGTACCTTACATTCTTGTGGAAAAGGAAGCCAGACAATAAATGAAATAAATAGTTGGCCAGGAGCAGTGGCTCACACCTGTAATGCCAGCACTTCTGCTGAGGTGGGCGGATCAAGAGGTCAGGAGATCGAGACCATCTAGGCCAACATGGTGAAACCCCATCTCTACTAAAAATACAAAAATTAGCTGAGGGTAGTAGCACTCACCTGTAAACCCAGCTACTCAGGAGGCTGAGGCAGGAGAATCGCTTGAACCCAGGAGGCGGAGGTTGCAGTGAGCTGAGACTGTACCACTGCACTCCAGCCTGGGTGACAGAGTGAGACTCCATCTCAAAAAAATAAAAAAATTAAATATGAAGCATATTAGATAGCAATAATTGCCCTAGGAAAAAAATTTACTACCATGCCTCTTTAATTTCCTTTAATTTACAACAGGGTTTGGCAATCCGGCCCCCTGCCTGACTTTGTAAATAAAGTTTTATGGTAACACAGCCACTCCCATTTGTTTGTGTATTGTCTGTGGTTGCAGAATTGAGCTTGTGTGGCCTACATCACCTAAACCATTGTTTATTTATATATTTTTGAGACAGAGTCTTGCTTTATCTCCCAGGCTGGAGTGCAGTGTTGTGATCTCGGCTCACTGCAACCTCCATCTCCCAAGCGATTCTCCTGCCTCAGCCTCCCGCAGTAGCTGGGACTACAGGTGTGCACTACTACTCCCAGCTAATTTTTGTAGTTTTGGTAGAGTCAGGGTGTTGCCACGTTGGCCAGGCTGTTCTTGAATTCCTGACCTCAAGTGATCTGCCCACCCCAGCCTCCCAAAGTGCTGGTATTGTAACCACCCAAGGGGTTCACCTTGCCTGCTACCTAGACAGACCCAATTCATCCAGATGGGAATTGCAATAGAGGAAGAATAATTCACGCAGAGCCAGCTGTGTGGGAGACCGGAGTTTTATTATTACTCAAATCAGTCCACATTTGGGGAGCAGAGTTTTTAAGGATAACTTGGTGGGGTAGGGGTGGGAGCCAGTGAGCTAGGGGTGCTGAGTGGTCAGAGATGAAATCACAGGGAGTCGGAACTATCTTCTTGCGCTCACAACCCAGTTCCTGGGTTGTGGCGGCAGGGAAGGGGGGCTACAAGATCAGATGAGCCAGTTTATTGATATGGGAGGGGCCAGCTGATCCATCAAGTGCAGGGTCTGCAAAATATCTCAAGCACTGATCTTAGGAGCAGTTTAGCGAAGGTCAGAATCTTGTAGCCTCCAGCTGCATGATTCCTAAACCATAATTTCTGGTCTTGTGGCCAGTGTTAGTCCTACAAAGGCAATCTAGTCCTCAGGCAAGAAGGAGGTCTGCTTTGGGAAAGGGCGGTTTGTTTAAACTATAAACTAAGTTTCTCTCAAAGTGAGTTCAGCCCAGGAATGAACAAGGACAGCTTGGAAGTTAGAAGCAAGATGGAGTCAGTCAAGTTAGATCTCTTTCACTGTGTCAGTCGTAATTTTGCAAAGGCAGTTTCAGGGTTACAGGCATGAGCCACCATGCCCCTAATTTTCAAATTTACTAAATTTGAAATTAGGAAAATTGGTAAAATTTTCAAATTTACTAATAATTTGAAAATATTAGTAAATATTTTCAAAATCTAAAATATTTACTCTCTGCCCCTTTACAGGAAGAGTTTGCTGACCCTGCTTTAGGTTAGTATCCCTGCCCTTGTTTTTTATGACATTGACCTTGGAGCCAGTTGTCTGATTGATTCCTGATTGCTTCCCCTGATTGGATTTGCAGACTTAGGTGCCTCTAAAGACATCAAGGACATCCCCTCAGGGGGGTCCTGAGGTCTGTTTGTTCCGTCATTTGTGATGGTAATTTGGGTCGCTTGGTGAAGGTGTAACCCTGTCAAGAACCTTTCCTTTTCCTCTTAGTAATGAATAAGCAGTAGATTGGTTTAGAAGGTAGAGCCGGCAGGATTTCCTGTGGATTGGGTGTGAGACAGCTGGCTGGAGGACGGGCAGGTTGGGCAGAAAGATCTGGAGCTCAGTCAGGGACAGGTGGAGCTGGAGATGCTCCCAGAAATTGCGATGCACTGGCTTCTTGCATTTACACCTTTTAATTACATTATTATTGTTTTCACACTGCTATTTGCCCTTTGCTCTGGCCCCCAGCCATGGCGATAGGAATTTCCCAGGGTGCACTGTCGGCCCTGCATTCTCTCACACCAGGCGTCCTCAGCTGACCAATAAATCCAGTATCTGTCTGTACCTTTGGCTGAGATGCTTTTGACTCAGCAGGCTGGGCCCAGCTGTCTCACAGGAGAGGCTGGAGCGGTAGCTGTGGCTGTCCGAGGAAAGAACAGTACATGCTGGAAGCATAAATCATCGATGATGCACCATGCTGGGGAGGCAAAGATTTTTTTAAACGCAGAATTCCTTTGTTTAAATTATTTTAACCCAAAAGGAAAGGAGGTAGGTGATTCGAGGCAGGTTGAGCCCACGCCTGCAAAGTGCACTTTCGGCGCTTCCAGGGAGGCTGTGAGATGTCTCTGGACAGTGGGAAAATACCAGCTCATCTCTGCTTATTCCTTTGGCGTGTGCTGGTCCTTTTTCTGGTTTACCACACACAATATGGAGTAGAGTGACTGGTCCCCCAAAGATGTCCACATCGTAATCCCAAGAACCTGTTGAATATGTTACCAAGCACAGCAAAGGTGACTTTGCAGCTGTGATGAAGAAGGATTTGGGGATGGGGAGGTGATCTTGAATGATGCAGGTCAGGTCAGTGTGATCACAGGGGGCCTTATAAGGGAATGAGGGAGGCAGGATAGGGAATGATTTGAAGATGCTGCCCCGCTAGCCTTGAACATGGAGGAAAGGAGGCATGAGCCAAGGAATGTGGGCAGCCTCTGGAAGCTGGAAAAGACGAGGAGATGGATTCTCCACTGGAGACTCCAGAAAGTTACACAGCCCTGCCAACACCTTGAGATTAGCCTAGTGAAAGCCATTTTGGACTCCCCTCCCTTTTTTTTTGCGACAGAGTTTCATTCTTGTTGATCAGGCTAGAGTGCAATGGCTCGATCTCAGCTCACTGCAACCTCTGCTTCCCAGGTTCAAGTGATTTTCCTGCCTCAGCCTCCTGAGCAGCTGGGATTACAGGTGCCTGCCACTTTGCCTGGCTAATTTTTTATATTTTTATTAGAGCCAGGGTTTCACCATGTTGACCAGGCTTGTCTTGAAGTCCTTGAACTCCTTGACCTCACGTGATCCACTGGCCTCCCAAAGTGCTGGGATTATGGGCGTGAGCCACCACGTCTAGCTTCTTCTTCTTCTTTTTTTTTTTTTTGAGATGGGGGTCTCACACGGTTGCCCAGGCAGGAGTAGAGTGGCATGATCTCAGCTTCCTGAAACCTCTGTCTCCTGGGTTCAAACGATTCTCCTGCCTCAGTCTCCTGAGTAGCTGGGAGATTACAGGCGTGTGTTACCACTTCTGGCTAATTTTTGTATTTTTAGTAGAGACAGGGTTTCACTATGTTGGCCAGGCTGGTCTTGAACTCCTGACCTCAAGTGATCCACCCACCTCAGCTTCCCAAAGTGCTGGGATTACTGGTCTAAGCCACTGTACCTGGTCCCCATTTCAGACTTCTGACTTCTGGAAATGTAAAATAATAAATTTGGGGCAGGTACAGTGGCTCATGCCTGTTATCCAGCACTTTAGAAGGCTGAGGCAGAAGGATCACTTGAACTCAGGAGTTCAAGACCAACCTGGGCAACAAAGCCAGACCTTGTCTCTATTAAAAACAAAAAACAGTTAGTGACGTTTGGTGATGCATGCCTGTAGTTTCAGCCACTCAGGCAGCTGAAGCAGGATTGCTTGAGCCCAGGAGAATGAGGCTGCAGTGAGCTGTGACCGTATGCCTGCACTCCAGCCTGGGTGACAGAGCAAGACCCTGTCTCAAATAGTAATAATAATTAATTTGTGTTGTTTTGAGCCACCGCATTTGTGGCAGTTTGTTGTAGTGGCCGTGGGAAATGGATACACCATGATCATTCATTCAGGTTGCTGAGGTCATTTTTTCAGAAGTGCTCGGCTTTGTGGCCATTCTTAGAATTAGGCCATGGACTTTGTTTCTTTTTTTTTTTCCTACAAAGCCATCTGATCCAAAACTTGGTGGCTTCACACAGTAACTCTTAGCCAGGTGCAGTGGATCACTTCAGGCCAGCAGTTTGAGACCAGCCTGGGCAACATGGCAAAACCCCTTTTCTACCAAAAACTCAAAAAATGTGGCAGGTGCCTGTGTTCCCAGCTACTCGGGAGGCTGAGGGAGGAGAATCATTTGAACCCAAGAGAGGCAGACATTGAAGTGAACTGAGATGATGCCACTGTACTCTAGCCTGGGCAACAGAGCAAGACCCTGTCTCAAAAAGACAAACGAAAAACCCAGTCACTCTTAGCTTCTGTTACCTCTGTGGCTTGCCTGGGCTCAGCTGGACAGTTCTTTTGCCGGGTGCTGCTTGGCGGGCTCTTACTCAGGTGCAGGCGGAGGTGGCTGCGCTCGAGTCATCTGGAACTGGCACTGGGGTTGGGGTATTGGTTCCCTCTCGGTGTAGTCTCTGGGCCTCTCTTCTCCAGGTGGTCTGTTATACAGGGTAGCTGAATATCTCACAAGTTTTCTCAGGACTCCCCAAAAGCCAGATTTTCATGCGGGAAGAAGCAGAAGCTGCAGGTTACTTAAGGGCAAGGCCTGGAACCTTCTGGCATCATTTCCGCCACCCTCTATTGATCACAGCAGCCCCAGGCACAGACTACAGTGAGTGTGGGAAGGGACTGCACAGGGTGTGATATGGAGGGGTTCCCGACAGCAGTCTGCCACAGAGTAGGCACTCTCGGCTTCGGATCTTGGCACTGCCACTTACTAGCCATATGACTTCAAGCAGGGAGCTTGACCTCTCTGAGCCTCCATTTTCATCTTTATCAAATGGGGTAATAATAGATCTTAGCTCCTAGGATTCTTGTGAGGATGTATCAGGATAGTGGATAGGAGAGCCCTGGCCCAGGACATGCCCATCTGGTTGCTAGTACAGGCTGGAAATATACATGAAATCCTTTTTTTTTTTTGAGACAGAGTCTAACTCTGTTGCCCAGGCTGGAGTGCAGTGGCACGATCTCGACTCATTGCAGCCTTCACCTCTCAGGTTCAAGTGATTCTCCTTCCTCAGTCTCCTGAGTAGCTGGGATTACAGGCACCTGCCACCACACACAACTAATTTTTGTATGTTTAGTAGAGATGGGTTTCACCACATTGGCCAGGCTGGTCTTGAACTCCTGACCTCAGGTGATTTGCCTGCCTCGACCTCCCAAAGTGCTGGGATATAGGCATGAGCCACGGTACCCAGCTATGTTTTATTTATTTTTTTTGATACGGAGTCTCACTCTGTCACCCAGGCTGGAGTACAGTGGTGCGATCTTGGCTCACTGCAACCTCTGCCTCCTGGTTTCAAGCAGTTCTCCTGCCTCAGCCTTCTGAGTAGCTGGGATTACAGGTGCAAACCACCATGCCTGGCTAATTTTTTGTATTTTTAGTAGAGATAGGGTTTCACCATGCTGGCCAGGCTGGTCTCGAGCTCCTGACCTCGTGATCTGCCTGCTGTGGCCTCCAAAAGTACTGGGATTACAGGTGTGAGGCACTGCTCCTGCTGGCTTTGACATTCTTTGTGGCTATCACAGCTGGCAAAGACGTAACTAAGGCACACAGACTCAGATGGAGGAAGTGTGTCACTGGCTGCATTTAATCTCACTGCTCCTTTTTTAGTTCCACCCTTTATTATGCCGAGGCATTTGCTGGAATTTGCTCATGCGCTCATGGCTAAATCTTCTGGCCGATTTCTGAAGAGGACTCTTTTTCAGAGGACCTTCAGAAGGCCCTGCACAGAGGGCTGGCTGAGTTGCAACCTGAGTGCATCCCAGGGAATCTACTTGCCTTGGCCGCAAGCAATATGCCAAATGGACAGGAGAGGGCACCCGTGTTAGCCTGGGGATGGCACCTGCCTGGGAAAGTGCCAGAGGTCATCTGTGTCATTGACCCTGGTGTAGCTCTGTATCAATTTATGCTCATCTGTAATTAATTGAAAACCCAGCCAGTAAATGTCAATCAGTCCGTAAATCAAAAGGGTGTTGTTTTGCTGGCTTTTTAGTAAGCCCTGAGGAAGGCCTCTTCGTGGTTGGTGTGGTTGCTCAGTGGTGTCATTGGGAACCTGAGGTCTGTCCCTGCCGTGTTGATGCTCAGGCAGTCTGCATTGTCTCAGTAGGGCTGCTGTGGCTCCTGGCATCATGCCTTTATGCTTCATAAGGGAGGAAGTCTGTTTGTGTGTGGAGGGTCAGGTGGCCAGCTAAGTGAGGGGAACATTTTTTTTTTTTTTTTTTTTTTTGAGACGGAGTTTTGCTCTTGTTACCCAGGCTGGAGTGCAATGGCGCGATCTCGCCTCACCGCAACCTCCGCCTCCTGGGTTCAGGCAATTCTCCTGCCTCAGCCTCCTGAGTAGCTGGGATTACAGGCACGCGCCACCATGCCCAGCTAATTTTTTGTCTTTTTAGTAGAGACGGGGTTTCACCATGTTGACCAGGATGGTCTCGATCTCTTGACCTCGTGATCCACCCGCCTCGGCCTCCCAAAGTGCTGGGATTACAGGCTTGAGCCACCGCGCCCAGCCTGAGGGGAACATCTTAAGGAGGGAAATCCTTTTTCAGAGGCCCCCAGGAAACTTCCCTCACTGCCAGCTTACCACAGCCGGGTCACCTCCCATCCCTTGGTGTATGAGAGGTGGCGGTGGTGAGTATTGTCTTCTAAACTGTAAGGGAGGCAGGGAGGACAGAATTAGAAAGACTAACATTACAGATAATAATATAAAGTAACGCTGGTAATCAGCAGCACTAAAGCTGGTCTGAAGTCTTTTTTCTTTTCTTTTCTTCTTTGTTTTTGTTTTGAGATGGAGTCTTACTCCAGGCAGGCTGGAGTGCAGTGGTGCGATCTGAGCTCACTACAACCTCCGCCTCCTGGGTTCAAGCGATTCTCCTGCCTCAGCCTCCTGAGTAGCTGGGACTACAGACATTTGCCACCACACCTGGCTAATTTTTGTATTTTAGTAGAGGGGGTTTCACCGTGTCGGCCAGGCAGGTCTTGAACTGACTTCAAGTGATCCACCTGCCTTGCCCTCCCAAAGTTCTGGGGTTACAGGTGTGAGCCACTGTGCTCGGCCTCAGCCTCTCTGTTAACTGCTTCCTCTGAGCCTTAGAAACTCCGGCGTGTCCTCTATACCAAGTTGAGTTGGTCCCTCCGGGCCTGGGAGGAGAGTAGAGGTGGGGATCATTTTCTTTGGTGTGGCTGTGCTTCAGTCCATTAGGAGGCTGAGTAATTCATTAACTCAACAGATCTTTATTTAGTCCCTGCCGTGTGCCAGGAACTGTTCTAAGAGGCATGACTCAGTAGTCAACAGAACAAAGATCCCTGTTCTCATGAGGCACATTTGAGGGTATTAGTTACTTGCCTAGTGATGCCAGGGTACACAGAGGTGCTTCATCCCGGATTTCCTGCCAAATTCCCAGGCTGAATCCAGCGACCCA
This sequence comes from Saguinus oedipus, assembly GCA_031835075.1. NCBI lineage: Eukaryota > Metazoa > Chordata > Mammalia > Primates > Cebidae > Saguinus > Saguinus oedipus. The sequence goes on along the minus strand of CM063187.1, from coordinate 47,061,105 downwards.
CCCTGTGTCGCATCCCTATCCCAGAACAGTCTCTGCAGCCAGGGAATGCAGTGCCCTAATTGGCCAGGCTCAGGAGAGCGGTTACCTTCTTCTGAATCCCTTGAACCAAAAGTTGGGGAGATAGGATCCCGCAAGATGCTGGGCAGATGGAACCAGTCCCCTCTGGCAACTGGACCACTGTGTGTTCCTGCAGTCTCAGGTTGCTGCAACGGAAAGATCAAACCAAGTCTGTGGGAGGAAGCACTACCCCGCTATTGTGGCCCATACAGTTCTGTTAACACTTGCGGCACCTTTAGAGCAAGCTCAAAACTGGCTGGATTGGGTGGGGCGTGGTGGCTCAACCCTGTAATTCCAGCACTTTTGGAGGCTGAATCGGGGGGATCACCTGAGGTCAGGAGTTCAAGACCAGGCCTGGCCAACATGGTGAAACCTCATCTCTACTAAAAATACAAAAATTAGCCAGGTGTGGTGGTGCCTGCCTGTAATCCCAGCTATTTGGGAGGCTGAGGCAGGAGGATCACTTGAAACCAGGAGGCAGAGGTTGCAGTGAGCTGAGATTGCACCACTGCAGTCCAGCCTGGGTGACAGAGCAAGACTCCATCTCAAAAAATAAATTAAATAAATAAATAAACAGGCAGGATTGCCAGGTGCGGTGGTTAACCCCTGTAATCCCAGCATTTTGGGAGGCTGAAACTGGAGGACCACTTGACCTCCAGAGGCTGAGGTTGTAGTGAGCTGAGATCACACCACTTCACTGCAGCTTGGGTGAGAGAGTTGAGACCATGTCTCAGAATCATCATCATCTGGCTGGATCACATCTGGGGAAGAGCAACCAGATGTGATTGGTTGCTGGGCAGAGACTGGCTTGAAGCTATGTTTACCCTGAATAATAATTTCTTTGACTGATAATAACAGCTTTCACTTAACATGCTTTCCATTATCTCAGCAAATGATCTTAACTGCCTTATTAGCGAGTTTATGACCATCCTGGTTTTTGTTTTGTCTTTTTAATTTTTTTTAGAGACAGGGTTTCACCATGTTGGCCAGACTGGTCTTGAACTTCTGACCTCAGGTGATCCGCCTGCCTCGGCCTCCCAAAGTGCTGGGATTACAGGCGTGAGCCACTGAGCCCAGCTGACCGTCCTGGTTTTATCCCCACCCCTCCACCCTGGGCCAGGCAGGGTGGCTCACACCTGTAATCCTAGCACTTTGGGAGGCCTAGGCAGGTTGATTGCCTGAGCTCAGCAGTTTACCACCAGCCTAAAAAATTAGCTGGGCATGGCGGAGTGTGCCTGTAATCCCAGCTACTTGGGAGGCTGAGGCAGGAGAATTGCTTGAACCTGGCAGGCAGAGGTTGCAGTGAGCCAAGATCACGACACTGCACTTTAGCCTGGGCAACAGAGCAAGACTTTGTCTCAAAAAAAAAAAAAAAAAATAGAAGTCACATCCTCACTGGCTCCCAAACTCCTCCTCTTATGTTTAATTATTAGCCCTTGATTATTCTGGCACATTCTTTGTTGCGATCTATACAATGCAGTGTTCAGATCTAAAGGTACAGTTCAGTGAGTATTGGTAAATGTACATACCCATGTTAACTAGGACCCAAGATATAAAACATTGTCATCTAGAAAGTTCCCTCCCTATCTGATTTCTCTGCTTATTGGTTAGTTTTGCCTGTTGTTCAACTTTATGTAAATGGAATCTTACAGTACGAATTTTATGTTTAGCTTTTTGTTCATTTGATACTTTTTATTTTTGAGATTAAGTCTCACTCTGTCGCCCAGGCTGAGGCGCGGTGATGCAATCTTGGCTCACTGCAACCTCCACCTCCCAGGATCAAGCGATTCTCCTGCCCCAGCCTCCTGAGTAGCTGGGATTACAGGCACATGCCACCATGCCTGGCTAATTTTTTGTAGTTTTAGTAGAGAGACAGGGTTTCACTATGTAGGCCAGGCTGGTCTTGAAGTCCTGATCTCAGGTGATCCACCTGCCTCGGCCTCCCAGAGTGCTAGGATTACAGGCGTGAGCCACCACGCCTGTCTGTTTGATAATTCTGAGATACTTGTGGCTGCATGTATCAATTGTTTATTTCTTCTTTTTTTTTTTTTTGAGACGGAGTTTCGCTCTTGTTACCCAGGCTGGAGTGCAATGGCGCAATCTCGGCTCACCGCAACCTCCGCCTCCTGGGTTCAGGCAATTCTCCTGCCTCAGCCTCCTGAGTAGCTGGGATTACAGGCACGCGCCACTATGCCCAGCTAATTTTTTTTTTTTTTTTGTATTTTTAGTAGAGATGGGGTTTCACCATGTTGACCAGGATGGTCTCGATCTCTTGACCTTGTGATCTACCTGCCTCAGCCTCCCAAAGTGCTGGGATTACAGGCTTGAGCCACCCGCCCGGCCAATAGTTTATTTCTTCTTCCTTCCTCCTCCTCCTCCTCCTCATTCTTCTTCTTTCTTCTTGACAGGGTCTCCCTCTGTCACCCAGGCTGGAGGGCAGTGGCACAAACACAGCTCACTGCAGCCTTAACCTCCTGGGCTCAAGCGATCCTTCTACCTCAGCCTCCTGAGCAGCTGGGATCATAGGCGCCTGCCACCATGCCCAGCTCAAGTGATCCTCCCCACCTTGGCCTCCCAAAGTGCTGGGATACAAGTGTGAGCCACTGCAGCTAGCCAGTTTATTTCATTTATTACTGTTTTGTTTTTTTTTTTTGAGAGGGAGTCTCGCTGTGTCTCTCAGGCTGGAGTGCAGTGGCTCTGTCTTGGTTCACTGCAACCTCTGCCTTCCGAGTCTCAGTTCAGCAATTCTCTCGCCTCAGCGTCTGGAGTAGCTGGGATTACAGGCATGTGCCACTATGCCCAGCTAATTTTTGTATTTTTAGTAGAGACAGGGTTTCACCATATTGGCCAGGCTGGACTTGAACTCCTGATCTCGTGACCCACCCGCCTCAGCATCCCAAAGTGCTGGGATTGCAGGTGTGAGCCTTTGTGCCCGGCTGACATCAATTATATGATGCATGTTGTTTCCGTCAGTGGTATACTAATAGCAATTGCATGATTCAATCCAAGAGAAAAATTTTGACTAAAACAACAAAGGATTAAATTTTTAATTTTAATTTATAGATACATTTTTGTTTCAGAGACATATGATGGGACATTTGAGCATAAAAGAGTCACATTAGGATAAAACTTTATAGAGAAAGTAAAATGTAGGTGGAACTTCAAAGGCAGCAAGGAACAATGCAGACTCTTAAAAAAGAGCTGGTTGGTGTATTTTTAAATGGCTTTGGAGGGAGACAGAGGAGCAGGGGTCTGGGAGCCACCGGGATGTCTTTGGCACAGATCTTTCCCATCCCCATCACCCCGTGGCCAGGCTCACAGCTCAGCAGGGCCCCTAGCTAGACCTTAGTGTCAGGTGTAGTTTTATCCCCAGTGGCACCAGGCAGGGTCACTGGAGTTGAAGGGCAAGGCTGAGTGGGCTCTTGACGTCTGCATTGCCCACCAGCCCCATGCCAGAGGAACTGGCTTGATTTCAATGTGACACTTGCTCCCTGGGCTGTTCCTAGAGTCCTCCTTGTTCACCCCTCAGTCAAGGAGGGGTCCTGGGCTTAACCCCACTCTCAGAGTCACCTGGCATGTGTGGTCCTAGTCTCTATTTCCTTCTGCTTCTTGCCACCGCCCTTTCCCCTGCCCTCTTCCCATGGGTGCCTAGGTCTCAGCCTCCCTGCTGGCTAAATTACCTCTCAGCCATCTGCTCCTACCTCAGTTTGAGGCTTGCACTGATTCCCTCCCCTTCGGTCTACTCCCCCACCCACTTTGTGTTTGTGGCTTCTGCTGTCGTTCCATACATGACTGCTATTTTACTTGGGCTTGAGGAGGGAGCAGAGGTATAGGCTTAACCAGGAATCCCGGGGCCAAGGTGGCTTGTTTGATTTTTTTGAAAAAAGTTTTAATTGTCTGTTTTGGCCAGGCACAATGGCACACACTGGTAATCCCAGCACTTTGGGAGGCCAAAGCAGGCAGATTGCTTGACCTCAGGAGTTCAAGAGCAGCCTAGCAACAAGGCAAAACCTCATCTCTATTAAAGAAAAAAAAAAAACCCTGGTCGTTTTGGCTGGACACGGAGGCTCATGTCTGTAATCCCAGCACTTTGGGAGGCTGAGGCGGGAGGATCATCTGCGAGGTCAGGAGTTCAAGACCAACCTGGTTAACATGGTTAAACCCCATTTCTACTAAAAATATAAAAAATTAGCCAGGCGTGGTCATGCGCTCCTGTAATCCCAGCTACTCAGAAGGCTAAGGCAGGAGAATTGCTTGAATTTGGGAGGTAGAGATTGCAGTGAGCCAAGAACACGCCATTGCACTCCAGCCTGGGCAACAGAGCAAGACTCTGTCTCAAAAAAATATAAATAAATAAATAATTGGCCAGGCACAGTGGCTCATGCCTGTAATCCCAGCACTTTGGGAGGCGGAGGTGGGTGGATCACCTGAGGTCAGGGGATCAAGACCAGCTTGGCCAACATGACAAAACCTTCTCTCTACTAAAAATACAAAAATTAGTTGGGCATGTACCTGTAATCCCAGCTACTCGGGAGGCTGAGGCAGGAGAATCACTTGAACCTGGGAGGTGGAGGTTGCAGTGAGCCGAGATTGCGCCACTGAACTCCAGCCTGGGCAACAAGGGTAAGACTCAGTCTCAAAAAAAAACCCAAAACAGGCTGGGTGTGGTGGCTCAAGCCTGTAATCCCAGCACTTTGGGAGGCCGAGGCGGGTGGATCACGAGATCAAGAGATCGAGACCATCCTGGTCAACATGGTAAAACCCCGTCTCTACTACAAAATATAAAAAATTAGCTGGGCATGGTGGCACGTGACTGTAATCCCAGCTACTCAGGAGGCTGAGGCAGGAGAATTGCCTGAACCCAGGAGGCAGAGGTTGTGGTGAGCCGAGATTGCGCCATTGCACTCCAGCCTGGGTAACAAGAGCGAAACTCCATCTCAAAAGAAAAAAAAAACCAAACCAAAACAAATTATATATACATACACACACATACACACACATATATATATACACACACACATATATACACACACACACACACACACACACACACACACACACACACACACACACACACACAAGCCGGGCATGCTGGTTCTCACCTGTAGTCTCAGCTACTTGGGAGGCTGAGGCGGGAGGATTGCTTGATCCCTGGGATTCAAGGCTACAGTGAGCCATGATCTTGCCACTGTACTCCAGTCAGGGTGACAGAGTGAAACCCTGTCTCAAAACAATAAGACTTTCTTAATCTCTTTCAATTGCTGACAGAAATGCTGGAATTTATGAGATTATAGATAGTGTGGTAGGGTCTCTCCTGGCTTTTTAATTGTTATCATAAACTATGCTGCAGGATTAAGGAGCCCAACAAGACCTTTCACACCTGGACAGGTGAACCTGGCATGAATTCCCAGAAGCAGAATGACTCCAGGGTGTGCATGGATTTACACTTGCACTAGCAAATGGGTGAGAAGGTCCATATCCTCACAGTCTAGCCACCTGGGGGCTGTTTCGGTTTTCATTTCTCTACTTTGAACTAATTTTAGACTCACAGAGAAGTTACAATAATAGTACAGAGAGTTCCCTCATACCTTTCACTCAGAGTCCCCAGATGATAACATTTTATATAACCACGACGCAGTGAGACGACCCAGGAAATTAACACTGCTGTTATGCCGTTAACTAGCCTGCAGGCCTCATTCCCATCTCAGCAGTGTTTCCACCGGTGTCCTTTTCTGCCTGTTCCAGGATCTTCTCCAGAAACCCATGTTCATTTAGGTGTCTTTTTTTTTTTTATAAGACAGAGTCTGGCTCTTGTTGTCCAGGCTGGAGTGCAGTGGCATGATCATGGCTTACTGCAGCCTCCGCCTCCTGGATTCAAGTGATTCTCCTGCCTTAGCCTCCTGAGTAGCTGGGATTATAGGCACCCACCAGCTACCACGCCCAACTAATTTTTGTATTTAGTAGGGATGGGGTTTTACCATGTTGGTCAGTCTGGTCTTGAGCTCCTGACCTTGCGATCTGCCTGCCTCGGCCTCCCAAAGTGCTGGGATTACAGGTGTGAGCCACTGCGCCTGGCCTCATTTTATTTATTTATTTATTTATTTGAGTCTCAGTCACACTCTGTCACCCAGGCTGAGCAGTGGCACAATCTCGGCTCACTGCAACCTCCGCCTCCCAGGTTCAAGCAGTTCTCTTGCCCCAGCCTCCCGACTGGGATTACAGGCATGCGCCACCACATTCGCCTAATTTTTTATTTTTAGTAGAGACAGGGTTTTGCCATGTTGGCCAGGCTGGTCTCCAACTCCTGACCTCAAGTGATCCACTTGCCTCAGCCTCTTTAAGTGCTGGGATTATAGGTTTGAGCCACCAGGCCCAGCCTTAATAAAGGAATTTCTAAACATTCCTCATTTGGAAATTTTTTTCTCATCTTTTACTATTTTTTCCCTATCTTTTATGCTCAGTTGACTTCCTTGTATGGAAGATGAGGATTTAATGGTTTTCCTCTCCCTCTCCCATATTAAATACCTGTCACTCCTCACTAGTGAACAGTTCCAGTTACCTGTTCCTTGGGACTTAGCTTCTCAGTAGCCAGCATGTCCAGGATGGCCCTCTTGCCATCCTGGGCTCCAGCAGTCGCTGCTGTGTCCTTCTGACGACTCTTCACCGTCACTCACGGTAGAGTAGTGGCCCTTATGCGGAATACCTCCCCTTCATTTAACAAGGAAGCAGCCATCAGGTGCAGGCATGTTCCCAATAGTGGGGAGAGGCACTTTCTCCTGTCTTATTTGTCCATAAACCCCTGAGGCCCCGGTCCCCCACAATGGAGGGGACGTGTTGTGTCCTAGCAGCCCATTTCCTGAGGAATGGGTTGCATTCCAGCCACCTCTGGCTTCATGCTCAGAAAAATGCTTAAACGATAGTTAACTGTGGCCAAGTATGTCACTTTACTTGACTCCGTGGGTTAAGATATCCCTCTTTTCCCCTGGAAATCTCCTCCCTGGGCCTGGTCAGCCACTGTGTTGTGACCTAGAATGTCTGGAGCTCCAGGGCTGAGCAAGATCTGAGCCCAGGAGTTTGGGTCCTGAAGTTCTGAGTGGCCCCTGGAAGTGCATGTGACAGTCGAGTGAGAAGAGGGCTTGGGAGATGGTGCCCTGAGAAATCCCAGCCACTGAAGCCAAGGAAAGGGTCTGTAGCAGAGACAGATGGATGGAGGGGCGCCTGGAGCCTAGAGAAGCTCACGTCTCTGGGAGGAGGGGTGATGCCACGTTCTCTTAAGGGGACAGATAACCCCAAAAGTATCAGGAGGGAGAGAGAAAGGGGACAGGGGAGCCAGGGACAGTGAGCCATACCCAGTGTCCATGGGGACCTCCACAGATCAGCTTTTTCACTGAGGGCCTGCTCTGTACCTGATCTGGGGCGGGGGACAGTGCAGTGACTGAGTTAGCCTCAGGCCCTGCCCACATGGGCCTCATAGTTCAGTTGGAGAGACAGACTTGTCACCATGCCGTGACGACTCAGAGCAGTCAGAGCTTGGATAGAGGAGCCTAGGGGTCTGGAGGTCAGGGAAGGCTTCCTGGGGTGGGGACATCTGAGTTAGGATTCTCTGGTATGGAAGACAGATGAAAGGGAATGAGTCTGGGGAATAGAGTCCGGGAGGAGGTGGAAAACGGTTCTCTGTAACCCAAGAGTAGATTCAGACCAGTGGTGGGATGTACTTCCAGGAATAAAATTCCTAACAGGAGGCAGGAAGAGGATATTAGGTTAACATTTATAAACTGAGCATTTTGTCACTTACTCTGTCATTGCCATTCTCCCAGTCCTGCCAGTTGAGTATTTTGACTCCCAGTTCTGATGAGGAAACACCAAGGCTCAGCTTGCATATCCAGAAAGTCACAGAACCAGGATTTGAGTCCAGGTTGCCATTTACTAAGTCCTTGCTTAATAGTCCTTGCTGCTATTTATTAAGGCTGGCCTCATGTTAAGCCCAGGGAGCTTTGAGAACCTTGAGAATGTATCTGACCCAGCCTGTGGTTCAGGGAGGGCTTCTTGGAGGAAGGGACAGTCCAGCTGAGATTTAAAAGATGAATTGGTATCTTCAAGGGTTTAAAAGAAAAAGATGAATTGGGAGCTGGGCGTGGTGGCTCATGCCTGTAAGCCCAGCATTTTGGGAGGCTGAGGTGGGTGGATCATGAGGTCAGAGGTTTGAGACCAGCCTGACCAATATGGTGAAACCCCATCTCTACTTAAAAATACAAAAATTAGCCGGGTGTGGTGGCACACACCTGTAATCCCAGCTGCTTCGGAGGCTGAGGCAGGAGAATCTCTTGAACCTGGGAGGCGGAGGCTGCAGTAAACCAAGAGTGCACCATTGCACTCCAGCCTCGGCAGCAGAGTGAGACTCTGTCTCAAAAAAAAAAAAAAGAAGAACAGAAATGGAAAAAGACAGAAAAAGAGGAATGGAGGGGGCCAGGCATGGTGGTTCACGCCTGTAATCCCAGCACTTTGGGATACTGAAGTGGGTGGATCACCTAAGGACAGGAGTTCAAGACCAGCCTGGCCAACATGGTGAAAACCCATCTCTACTAAAAATACAAAACAATAGCTGGTTGTGGCAGATGCCTGTAATCCCAGCTACTCGGGAGCCTGAAGCAGGAGAATCACTTGAACCTGGGAGGTAGAGGTTTCAGTGAGCCGAGATTGTGCCCTAGGCAGAAATGTGACATGGAATTAGCCTAGGTATGAAATGCAAGAGTGAGCAAAACAGCCCTAGGCCCACCCATTGTAGAGCTTATGGTCCGGTAGAGGAGACAGAACTGTCACCATTTACACCCAGGATTGGTCAGGGCTGGGATATAGGAGCCCAAGGGGCTGAAAGAGCCCAGAGGGGGCACCTGACCCAGCGTGGGCACCTGACCCAGCGTGGGCACCTGACCCAGCGTGGGCAAGTCCAGGAGAGCTTCCTGAAGGCGACAGCCAAGCTGTATCTGTGGAGGACAAGTAGGAATTAGCAGATATGTAGGAGAGAAAAATCAATAAAATCAAAAGATGTTTTTCTGAAAAGATTAATACTAATCAAGGGGGGGGGGAGAAAGAAAACACAAATTTTTATCAAAAGCAATGAAAAATGAGACATTAATACAGTTCCTGACTATAGGATAGCAGGAGGATATTAGGAGCAACTTAAGCCAATACATTTGGTAACACAGGCTGGGCGCAGTGGCTCACACCTGTTAGCCCCGCACTTTGGGAGGCTGAAGTAGGGGGATCATTTGAAGTCAGGACTTTGAGACCAGCCTGGCCAACATGGTGAAACCCCACCTCTACTAAAAATACAAAAAAAAAAAAAAAAAAAAGAAAAGAAAAAGAAATTAGCTGGGCATGGTGGCAGGTAACTGTAGTCCCAACTAATCGGGAGGCTGAGGTAGGAGAATTGCTTGAACACAGGAGGTGGAGGTTGCAGTGAGCTGAGATCACCCCACTCCAGCCTGGACGACAGAGCGAGACTCTATCTCAAAAAAATAAAAATAAAAATTGGCAACATAGAGAAAACAGTTTCCTTGGAAAACACAATTTAGCAATATTGATACAAAAAGAAACAAAATCTGAGTAGTTATATCTGTTAGAGATGTTGAATGCATCCTCCTTCCCATGAAGAAAACTGCAGGTCCAAGGCTGGTGCAGTGGCTCACACTTGTAATTCCAAGTTTGGGAGACTGAGGTTGCAGAATCTCTTGAGCTTAGGAGTTAAAAGACTGCAGTGAGCCATGATCACACCCCTGCACTCCAGCCTGCGGGACACAGGCTGTCTCAAACAAAAAAGGAAACCTACAGTTCCGATGCCTTCACTGGGGAATTCTCCAAACATTTAAGAAAGAACACCGTCCAGGCGCGGAGGCTCACGCCTGTAAGCCCAACACTTTGGGAGGCTAAGGCGGGCAGACCACCTGAGGTCAGTAGTTCGATATCAGCCTGGTGAAATATGGTGAAACCCTGTCTCTACTAAAAATATAAAAATTAGCTGGGCATGGTGGCATGCGCCTTTAATCCCAGCTACTTGGGAGGCTGAGTCCGGTGGATTGCTTGAACCCAGGAGGCAGGTTGCAGTGAGCCAAGATCGTGCCTCTGCACTCCAGCCTTGGTGACAGAGCAACACTTTGTCTTGAAAAAAAAACATACAGTAAAAACTGCATCCAAATCCCCTGTAGAAATGGGGGTGGGTGGAAGGGCAGGCCACATGGGGACAGAGTGCTCACCTTTCATAGAGGGTTGGATTACGAGTAGTAACTATGATACAGATCCGGACAAACCTCCAGTTGAGCAGCTCAGAAATGAATGAGGAATGCTTACTGTGAGATGTCCAGGAGATGGCGCTAGGGGAAAACAGGCTGGTGAGGGCAGTAGTTGAGGGTTCTGAGGAGGGGACTGTGACTTTACATTTTATAGTTTGAGCACTTTGTTTTCTTGCAGTGTGTTACTTTTATTTGCGGGGGGTGGGGGAAATGGTAGGTTTGTTCTTCTTTTTATTTATTTATTTTTTATTCTTTTTTTTTTGAGACGGAGTTTCGCTCTTGTTACCCAGGCTGGAGTGCAATGGCCAGATCTCGGCTCACCGCAACCTCTGTCTCCTGGGTTCAAGCAATTCTCCTGCCTCAGCCTCCCGAGTAGCTGGGATTACAGGCGCGCACCACCATGCCCAGCTAATTTTTGTATTTTTAGTAGAGACGGGGTTTCACCATGTTGACCAGGATGGTCTCGATATCTTGACCTCGGCCTCCCAAAGTGCTGGGATTACAGGTGTGAGCCACTGTGCCGGCCTTATTTTTTATTCTTTCTTTCTTTATTTGTTTTAGTATTATTATTATTATTATTTTAGAGTAAAATGGAAGCAAGTTTATTAAGGAAGGAAAGGAATAAAAGAATGGCTACTCCATAGACAGAGCAGCCTATTTATTTGTTTTAAAGATGGGGTTTCTCCATGATGGTCAGGCTGGTCTTGAACTCCTGACTTCAGGTGATCCACCCACCTCAGCCTCCCAAAGTGCTAGGATTACAGACAGGCGTGAGCTCCCGTGCCTGGCTGTTCTTTTCTTCTAACCAATTCCTTCTGATTGCTGCGTAGAGGACAATTACAGAGGGTGAGGCTGGGACTGGCATACGGGAAAGGAGGCTGGAGGTGGGACCCACTTAAGCGTTAGACTTAGATCTAATGAGCATCATGTGCAGGCCCAGCCTGGCACTGGGAGTGCTGGGGACACAGTAATGACCATGACAGCCCTGGGCCCTGCTCTTGTGAGGCTTGCAGGCCAGTGAGGGAGACCGATGGCAGACAGGTAACTAAATAGCCACCATTCCTGATTGTGATAGGCACTCAGAAGGGGATAGACAGGGTGTATTCCTCCTGTTCTCGAAGTCAGGGAGGGGATGTGGGTCAGAGCTGGGATGGAGCCTGGACCAGGACAGCAGAAGGGAATCCGCTGGGAGAGACGTTCAAGATGCAGAATGGACCCGACACGCTACTGAGAGGCTGTGGGAGGAGGGTAACAGCTGAGATGAGGCCCTGGTCTCTAGCAGGGGGACAGGTGGATGTGAGGCCGGGAGCTGGGTTCAGGTTCAAACACTGAGTGTGAGGGTTCTGGGAGACATCTGGAGGCTGTTGCCCCCCCAGAAGTCTGGTGAGTCCTCCAGCTTATCCCGTCCCGGCCTCTCACAGCCATCCCTTCTTCACAGCCCTTCATTCCTACCTGGACCGTGTTTCCTGAACCCCACATCTGACCACTGGCCCGAGGGAGAATGCCGTCGGCCCCCACTCTGAAAGCCCTCGAACACGTGCCTGTGTGCACACACACACACCCTCTTTGATTTGATTTCCTGTGCCCTTGGTATGTGCCCACTCCAGTTGGCACACCTAGACCTACCTTGCTCGTCCAGATCTCCATGCTTGGTCTACACTGAGACACTTGCAATTGCACGCTGGGACCCTCATCCAGGAAGGCCAGAGGAGCTGGAGCCCTCACCGCTCACCACTTTCTGACCACCATGCTAGGTGTCCCTGATATGAAAGAGGCAGTGACAGTTACGGACCCAGCTCTGGGCCAACCACCAGGGCTGGCACATGTCATTGTCAGGATGCTGTCCTTCCTGTGTTACAAAGGGGGTCGGGGAAGGCTGTCATTGCCCAGACAGCAGGTGACAGAGCCCTGGGGAGACTTCAGGTTGGCCTGACCCTAAGACCTCAATGTAGGTCTCCACAGCCTGGACCCCAGGAACCCACAAGCCCAGGGCCTAAGCCACAGTCAGCTCTAGCGGTAACTGTAGCAGCTAACAGTGACTGCCCGGGCTCTGGACTCGCTGCTCAGGTCTTCCCTCCAGCTCCAGCAGAGCTCCCCAAGCCTTCCTGCCACCCCACCCCTGTTGAAGATGAAAAATCTTGTAGTGGCTGGGTGCAGGGGCTCTCACCTGTTGTCCCAGTACTTTGGGAGGCTGAGGCAGGATGATTGCTTGAGCCCAGGAGTTCAAGACCAGCTTCAGCAACATAGCAAGACCACATCTCTACAAAAATAATAATAAAAAAAAACAGCCAGGCATGATGGGGCACCTGTAGTTCCTATAGTTCCAGCTGCTCCAGAGGCTGAGGGGCAGCATTGCTTGAGTCTAGGTGTTTAAGGTTGCAGCGAACTGTGATGGTGCCACTGCCTTCCATCCCGGACAGCAGAGTGAGATCCCATCTGTTACATAAATAAATGTGACACAATATGGCAAGACTCCGTCTCTACCCACCCCCCAAAAAAGTAGCCAGGCGTGGTATTGTTGCATGCGCCTGTAGTTCGCTACTTGGGAGGCTGAGGTGGGAGGATGACTTGAGCCTGGGAGGCAGAGGTTTTAGTGAGCCAATATTGCACCACTGCACTCCAGCCTGGGTGACAGAACCAGATCCTGGCTCAGAAAAAAGAAAAGAAAAAAAAAAAAATCATGTGCCCTCCAGTGTGTTTTCAAGTTGACAGCTAAAACTTTTCTTCATAACCTCAAGTAGTTGTGAAGGATATCATTTCTGGTTCTGGTATGTTATGATACTGACATGTTCAAACAGCTGGTAGACCCTTCCCTTCAGATTTATTGCAGTTCACTTACAGTAATATCTGATGCCTACCAATGTCTGGTTTAAAGACATATATATAAAAGGCCAGGCACAGTGGCTCAAGCCTGTGATCCCAGCACTTTGGGAGGCCGAGGCAGGCGGATCACTTGAGCCCAGGAGTTCGAGACCAGCCTGGGCAACATTCTGGTACCCTGATATTGATACTGAAGGTGTGCCACTAGTCCCAGCTACTCACGGGACTGAGGTGGGAGGATCACTTAAGCCTGGAAGGTCAAGGCTGCACTGAGCCGTGATTGTGCCATGACACTCCAGCCTGGGTGACAAAGCAAGACCCCATCTCAAAATAATAAAAAAGAACAGGGTCTTCTTTTTCAGTCAGAAATTTCACACGGTTTCTTTTTGTTCATGTACTTTTAAATTTACAGTCCACATACCCACAGAATTCCATCTAATGATTTATATGTCGGCAACCAAAATACATACAGAAATGTACATGTTAAGGCCGGGTGCGGTGGCTCATGCCTGTAATCCCAGCACTTTGGGAGGCCGAGGCAGGTGGATCACGAGGTCAAGAGATCGAGACCAGCCTGGTCAACAAGGTGAAACCCTGTCTCTACTGAAAATACAAAAAATTAGCTGGGCATGGTGGCGCATGCCTGTAGTCCCAGCTACTCAGGAGGCTGAGGCGGGAGAATTGCCTGAACCCAGGAGACGGAGGTTGCGGTGAGCCAAGATCGCGCCATTGCACTCCAGCCTGGGTAACGAGCAAAACTCCCTCTCAAAAAAAAAGAAGAAGAAATGTACATGTTAATTTCCTTTGACCATAAGGTTCTAAATGCTGAATTATTTTCTTCTGGATTGAATTAACTGTGAAATTATTATTAATGCACAGTTCCTTTAAAAAAGTTCATCTGTTATACATTTTCACAAATTATTACTAAACCTTAAAAGTAAAGGGAGATGTTGGAAATGAATCTGCAAAGGCACTAGACAGGGGTCCCCTCTATGGTTTCATGTGCCCTCGGATGAATATTAATTATTGCAGGAGTGAATCAGGGTACAGCATCCATTCTGCATTGGTTGTAAAGACTCAAGTACTGAGAATCTTCCTTCATAAAGAAGCAGCTAGGCAAGGAAGGAGTTTTTGTTACAGCAGCACCACTCACCTCTTGAGCTGCCTCCAAGGTATGTGTCCCAAACCTCACTGTGAAGAGCCCCAGCTCTTAGCTCCACCTTCAGGGCTGGTGAAATTCTTGGACTGGAGCCATCAGACTTGCAAAAATGATTGATCACTACGTGTTCACAGGCACTTAGCATCGACTCCCGCCTTAAGCTGCCCTTTCTTTGGAGCCAGGAGCCCCCACACCCTCTCCTTAACTGCAACCCCAAGTCTGCACTTCGGGAAAATAACGCAAGAAAGGGGGTTGGTCTTTCTCGTGGGAAGTGGGTGGGGCAACAATGCCAGGACAGGACTGCTGGGCTGGCGGTGGCTTAGGGGAGTAACACAGGGAGCTAAGCATCTGGCAACGGGACATTTACACCTTCCATGAACTTGGCGCTGTGGGAGCTCCTGGTATCCTTCCTGGGGTGTGGCCCCCCAAGTCTGAGGACCTCCCCTCTGGGCAGTGTTCCTCATCCCTGGCTAACTTGCTAGAATCTTCTGGTCTTTTTGAAAGACACCAGGGTTACCCAGGCTAGGTGACTGTATTCCCTGGGTGAGAGGGGTGGGGCTTGCCGGGGCACCCAGAGTGCGACCTGACTCTCTCTTCCCCCACAGTGTACCACTGGGTGGAGATGCGGACCAAGATGCGCATTATGGGCTTCCGGGGCACGGTCATCAAGCCGCTGAACGAGGAGGCGGCCGCCGAGCTCGGCGCGGAGCTGCTGGGCGAAGCCACCATCTTCATCGTGGGCGGTGGCTGCCTGGTGCTGGAGTACTGGCGCCACCAGGCGCAGCAGCGCCACAAGGAGGAGGAGCAGCGTGCCGCCTGGAATGCGCTGCGGGACGAGGTGGGCCACTTGGCACTGGCGCTCGAAGCGCTGCAGGCACAGGTGCAGGCGGCGCCGCCACAGGGCGCCCTGGAGGAACTGCGCACAGAGCTGCAAGAAGTGCGCGCCCAGCTCTGCAACCCTGGCGGGTCCGCGTCCCAGGCAGTGCCTGCGTCCAAGAAATAGGAGCTTGCTGGAGCCTGAATTTGGGCGTGGCCGTATGTACCTAACAGTGGCCTTCTTCCCGCACCACCGCTGCGTGCGCTGGCCCAGTGGAGACCACCAGGATCTTGATGCAACTTGGTATTTGGTTACCCCGGCTGATGGGGGCAGTGTTTACCTGCCACTGGGACCAACAGGCAAAGCGTTGCAACATAGCCCCCTCCATCATCCTTCATCCCTAACCCCACTCCAAACCGGAACGACCTGCAAGGCCCCAGCCAGCAGGACATCACAGGCACTCTGGCAAATGAAAAAGTGGAACCTGGGCTTGAGCTGACTCCAATGTATTATTGTTACCCCCACCCCTGGTTACCTGATCAATGTTAACCTTTCCTGGGACGCTCCTCCCTTACACTGGAACACACCCTTCTTTTTGTCAATCCTACAGACCACTGTAAGGAAATGAAGTGTCTTGCAGTGGGCTTTTCTCCCCATCGCCTTCAACGTCACCTCTTGCTGGGGATCACTGCTCTCTTCAAGAGAAAAAGGGTGTGGTTTGGAGCTATGGCTCAGGCCCGTAAACCCAGCACTTTGGGAGGCGGAGGCAGGCAGATCACTTGAGGTCCGGAGTTCAAGACCAGTCTGGGCAGTATAGTGAAACCCCATCTGTATTAAAAATACAAAATTTGGCTGGGCACAGTGGCTCACACCTGTAATCCCAGCACTTTGGGAGGCTGAGGTGGGTGGATCACTTGAGGTCAGGAGTTTGAGACCAGCCTGGCCAACATGATGAAACCCCATCTCTACTAAAAATATAAAAACTAACCAGGCATGGTGGCACGTGCCTGTAATCCCAGCTACTCGGGAGGCTGAGGCAGGAGAATTGCTTGAACCTGGGAGGTGGAGGTTGCAGTGAGCCAAGATGGCACTATTATACTCTAGCCTGGGCAACAGAGCAAGACTGTCTCAAAACAAAACCAAAAATTAACCACGCGTGGTGGCAGGTGCCTGTAATCCCAGCTACTTGGGAGGCTGAGGCAGAAGAATTGCTTGAAGTCGGGCGGTGGAGATTGCAGAGAGCTGAGATCGTGCCATTGTACTCCAGCCTGGGTCACAGAGTGAGACTCTGTCTCCCTGACCTGCAGTCAATCCGTGGAATCACTGTAACTCCTTGAGGCCCCAAGTGAACTATTCCAGTAGAACCCCCCATCTTGAGTCTATGGCACAACCCACTGGAATGGCGCTGCAGAGGCTTTTCTGGCAATGTCCTCTAACCCCCTTTCCGTGGTGGAAAATTTGATCCTAATTAGGGCTAATCCAGCCTGTCCTTCAGCCTCAGCCTCCTGTTTTCCTGTCCTCAGAGTTCCTGGACCTTGTACTGCATGGCGGGTCCTTTCTTACCTTCCCAACCATGTAGCATTTCTCAGGGCCCCAGTCAAATCCAAGTCCATGGATTCAATTGTCACATCCTCCATCTTCCATCCGCGTCTCCTGATCTGTGTTCTTGCCTTCTTTCCTCGCAGCTCTGGACTGATCTGACAGTCCATCTTCATATAGCGGTAACCTCCTGCCTCCACAGTCCCCATTCCCACTCACATCCCACTGATGAGGCCACCAGTTGGCCTTAACTCCTTGATTAATTTCCTGGGGCTGCCATAACAGGTCACCACTGGGTCGTGAACTTGATGGCCTAAGTCCAACAGGAATTTAATTCATGTGGTTCTGGAGTCCCGAAGTCTGAAACCAAGGTGCTGACAGGGACAGCTCCCTCTTCCAGCTCCTGGTGACTCTGGGCCTTCCCTGGCTCTGCCTCCAGCTTCCCACAGCCTTCTCGTTTTCCTTCTTCCGTTTTGTCTCTCATAAGAACACCTGTCATTGCAGCTAGGGTCCATCTTAAGTTCAGGATGATCCCACCTCAAGACCCTTAACCTGATTACATCTTTAAAAAAAACCCTTTTTTCAAATAAGCTGTCATAATCACAGGTCCTGGGGGTATGTGGACGTGTCTGTTGGGGGTCCGCCATTCAAGCCATTCAGCCCACTACTAATCCCCACCCCAAGAGTATGCTGGCGTCTAGGCATAGTGATTCACACCTGTAATCCCAGCACTTTGGGAGACCAAGGCAGGAGGGATCTCTTTGAGCCTAGTAGTTGAAGATCAGCCTGGGCAACATAGTGAGACCCCTTCTCTACAAAAGTAAAAAATGATTCAGGTGTACTGGTGCATGCCTGTAGTCCCAGCTACTTGGGAGGCTGAGGCAGGAGGATCACCTGAGCCCTGGAGGTTGAGGCTGCAGCGAGCCGTGGTCACGCCACTACACTCCAGCCTGGGTGACAGAGTGAGACCCTGTCTCAAAAAAAAAAAAAAAAAAAAAAAAGACTCTGGGACTCCCGCCAACCCTGCTGGTGGCCCTCCTTCTAGCTGAGAGCAACAGTCTAGGAACCACCCTTTGCCACTGGGTTTCTTTTCTAGGATGCACCACTGAAGCGGGAGGCAGGTGGGCCCCACTAGCCTGCAGTCTGCCCTTCCTACTGTGGCTGTCTCCTAATTAGAGGAGCCGCAGGGTGATGAAGGCATCCTGAGTATGTGTCTGAGAACTGTCACGTCGATCGCCACAGTGGGTACCGAGCTTATTAAAATCAGGAGGGAAGCGGGGAGCATTCTGCTGGGGAGAGGCCCAAAAGTCACCCTATGAGCTGGGGAAGCTGAGGCCAAGGGTAAGCAAGGGGACTTACCAGAGGTGCCACAGCCAATGAGGGCTGACTGCCCAGGGTGGTGAAGTAGTGGCACAGAGGGTCTTGGATTACCCCGGCTGCAGAGTGAGGAGAGAGGCAATGACTGATCAGAAGCTGCGGGGTGGCGATCTCTACACAGGCCCAGGGTATCCCAGAGGTGGCGTTGGCAGTAGGGGACCCTCTCTGTCCCCTCTCAGAGCAGCCCCGGATCACACCTGAGATAATAGCATTGAGTAAGCGGGGTGACCATTCACCTGAGCCTGCTCCCGGGAGCCTGCAGGTGAAAGTGGGAGGGCCGGATTGACCCTCCTTCCACCCTCACCTCCCTCCTCTAAGGAGGTAAAAATGGCCAAGATCTGAACCAAGATCTGCCAGATAGAAAGCCAAGAAGCAGGTTCTGAAACAGCATTTTTTTTTTTTTTTTTTTTTTTTTTTAAGACAGAGTCTAGCCCTGTTGCCCAGGCTGGAGTGCAGTGGCCCGATCTCAGCTCACTGCAACTTCCACCTACCAGACTCAAGCAATTCTCCTGCCTCAGCCTCCTGAGGAGCTGGGATTATAGGTACATGCCACCATGCCCAGCTAATTTTTGCATTTTAGTAGAGACCAGGTTTCACCAGGTTGCCCCGACTGGTCTCGAACTCCTGACCTCAGGTGACCTGCCCGCCTTGGCCTTTCAAATGCTGTGATTACAGGCGTTAGCCACCTCATCTGGCCTGAAACAGCGTTTCACTTCGTTCTAGAAGATGGGGAGAAGCTGGAGCAGAGGGAACTGACCAAGTGGGTCCTGAGTGGGGCTGTGACCCAGGCCGGGTGTGGTGGCTCACGCCTGTCATCCTGACACTCTTAGAGACCGAGGTGGATGGATCACATGAGGTCAGGAGATCAAGAACAGCCTGGCCAACATGGTGAAACCCCATCTCTGTAAACATTCAAAAATTAGCTGGGGGTGTTGGCGCGTGCCTGAATCCCAGCTATTCAGGGGGCTGAGGCACCAGAATCGCTTGAACCCAGGAGGCGGGGTTTGCCGTGAGGGTTGCCATGAGCCAAGATCCGAACCACTGCACTCCAGCCTGGGCGACGGACTGAGTATCACACACACAGAAAGAAAGTGGTGGGAATGTGAAGATGGCAGGAGGAGCCTCACTTCCTGACCCCAGCGCCGTCCTGACCTGGATGGAGTGCTGCTCTCACATCTCACAGACTTCGTGCTCAGCCCTGCCCTCCCCTGACAGGTGGCCAGTCTTTATGGGCATCAGAACCATCTGCTTCCCCCACTGCAGTGTCAGGGGTGGCCAAGGTGTGTGGAAATGGAAAGAACATCCTCTCAAAATGCAAGAGGCCAGAGGGTGGTTCACTGCTCTTGCGTTCTACTAGCTAAAATTCTGTATACCTTGCCATTTGGGGAGAGAGGTTAGAATAAATTTGTAAATGAAACTGATTGTCTTCGACTTGATGCATTCTTTTTTGATATTTAAAAAGTCCTTGGGGCCGGGCGCAGTGGCTTACGCCTGTAATCCCAAAACTTTGGGAGGCCAAAGCAGGTGGATCACCTGAGGTCAGGTGTTCAAGACCAGCATGACCAATATGAAACCCTGTCTCTACTAAAAATACAAAAATTGGCAGGACATACTGGTGGGTGCCTGTAATCCCAGCTACTAGGGAGGCTGAGGCAGGAGAATTGCTTGAACCCGGGAGGTGGAGGTCGAAGTGAGCCGAGATCGACATGGGTCATTGCACTCCAGCCTTGGCAACAGGAAGGAAACTTCATCTCAAAAAAGAAGGCCAGGCTGGGTGGCTCACGCCTGTAATCCCAGCACTTCAGGTGGCTGAGGCCAGCAGATCACTTGAGGAGTTTGAGACCAGCCTGGCCAGCATGGTGAAACCCTGTCTCTAGTAAAAATACAAAAATTAGCTGGGCGTAGTGATGCATGATGAGCCAAGATTGCACCACTGCACTCCAGCTTCCAGCCTGGGCAACAGAGCGAGACTCTGTCTCAATACATAAATAAAGTCTATGTCAACCTCAGGAAAAATATCCTTCATTTATTCTTTCATTCAAAAAACTCCCTGAGGTGATGCCACCCTGGGGCATGGGCCCAGAGTCCTCAGTAGGATGTTGCCTGCGAAAAAAACAGAAAAACTCACTGAGTTACCCACTCTGCCCCACCCTGTGCCGGGGTCTCAGCGTTGACGGAGACAGCCCCAGCCCTGCCCTCACCAGGGCTTACGTACAAATGCTCACACACAAATTTCTTTTCCGTTGTTCCCTGCCCCACCCCATAGTTGTTTAGGAAGCACGGGCTGGGCTGAATCCAGACTCCACCCCTCCGGAGTGACTCCGGACTACAGGGTGTAAACAACAGAAACCCATTCATCCCAGCTCCCAAAACCCTGGGAGGCGCCCTGAGAGCTGTGCCTCTCCCATCTCCTGGCAGGCCGTGCTATCCCCCTTGTTGGTTTCTCTGCCAGCCAGGCCATTGCCTGGAGCGGGGCAAGATGGCTGAGAGCCACCCCAGGAGAAAATAGGCCTTAGGTAAGCTCCAGCCTGATCTATTGGCCCACAGAGCCGCTCCTGGGCCGGTCACCGTGTTGCTGAGTGGTGGGCTTAGGTCCCCCAGTGGCAATGGCATGAGGCTGAAGTCAGTGTGGACAGGGAGAGGGGAGCTGGCATCGGACATGGGCACTGAGTATCAGCTGTGCACCAGGCGCCATTCTAGTAGTTGGGAACTAGTTGGGAACAAACAGAGGCCCTCTCGAGCTGACATTCTAGTGTCAGAGACCAGCGGTAAAGAAAGAGCTGGCCGGGCACGGTGCTCACGCCTGTAATCCCAGCATTTGGGGAGGCTGAGGCCAGCAGATCACAAGGTCAAGAGATTGAGACCATCCTGGCCAACATGGTGAAACCCCGTCTCTACTAAAAATACAAAAATTAGCTGGATGTGGTGGCGGGCACCTGTAATCTTAGCTACTCGGGAGGGTGAGGCAGGAGAATCACTTGAATCCAGGAGGCAGAGGTTGCAGTGAACCGAGATCGTGCCACTGCACTCCAGCCTGGTGACAGAGCAAGATTCCATCTCAAAAAAAAAAATAAATAAAGAAAGAAGGAAAGAGCTAATCCATCATGGGGATGCTGGGGGTTGAAAGGAATGGAGGCGGGGGGGGGAGCTCCGGATTCATGGGGCCCTACCACTGATCTAGACAGGTGGGTGGCAAGGAGGTGGCGCTTCAGATGGAGGGAAATAGAGAGAGGGCTGCATTTGTGAAAGTCCGAGGACAGGTGAGGTGTCGGCCTGTTCCTGGAACAGCAAGAGGCTCTGGCTGTCTTTTTTGTTTTTTAAGAGACGGGGTCTCGCTATGTTGCCCAGGCTGGAGTGCAGTGGCTATTCACAGACGCAATCCCACTACTGATCAGCACAGGAGTTTTGACCTTCTCCATTTCCGACCTGGGCCGGTTTACCCCTCCTTAGCCAACCTGGTGGTCCCCCGCTCCCGGGAGGTCACCATATTGATACCGAACTTTGTACAGACACCCGATCGGCATATTGCACTACAGCCCAGAACTCCTGGGCTCAAGCGATCCTCCCACCTCAGCCTCCGGAGTAGCTGGGACTACAGGCACAGGCCACCGCGCCCGGCTTTTTTTTTTTTTTAATAATAAAAATGTATTGAGAGGCCGGGCGTGGTGGCTCATGCCTGTAATCCAAGCACTTTGGAGGCCAAGGCGGGCAGATCACCTGAGGTCGGGAGTTCAAGACCAGCCTGACCAACACGGTGAAACCCTGTCTTTATATATAAAAAAATAACTTAAAAAACAAAGAAATTTAGAATTTCTGTATTAAAAAAATAGATCAATAGATTGCCCTATTTGGAACATATAATGTAAATGTAGTCACAAAATGCATCATCTTTTACATCTGGCTTCTTTCACGTAACATAATGTTTCCAAGTTTCATCCATTTTATTTCATGAATATCTCATTTTTTTCTTTTTGAGACAAGGTCTGGGTCTGTCCAGGCTGGTGTGCAGTGGCATGTTCTCTGCTCACTTTAGCCTCAGCCCCACCACCACCCAATAGCTGGGACTACAGGCATGCACCACCATGCCTGGCTAATTTTTGTGATTTTTGGCTGGATGCAGTGCTCATGCCTGTAATCCCAGCAATTTGGGAGACAGAAGTAGGTGGATCGCTTAAGCTCAGGAGTTTGAGACCAGCCTGGGCAATATTAATGAGACCTCGTCTCTACAAAATATATGAAAATTAGCCAAGCATGGCAGAAAAAATAAGAATATTAATTTGTGTGTGTGTGTGTTTTTGTAGAGACAGAGTTTCACAGTGTTGCCCAGGCTGGTCTTGAACTCCTGGGTTCAAGCGACGCATAGCCTCCCAGAGTGCTGGGATTACAGGTGTGTAAGCCACTGCACTTGGCCTACGTTTAACTTTATAGAAAACTGCCGAAATATTTTCCCAATGGGCTGCACCGTTTTGTATTTCCATCAGTGACATACGAGACTTTTTGTTACTCTACAACTGTTACAGTTCACTCGGTATCCCCACCCGAATCTCATCTCCAGTCATCATCCCCACATGTCAAGGGAGGGAGGTGATTGGGTAACGGGGCGTTTTCTCCCATGCTGTTCTCCTGATAATGAGTGAATTCTCACGAGATCTGATGTGTTTGTAAGTGGCAGTTTTTCCCTGCCCTCCCACTGCTCCTCCTGCTGCCTTGTGAGGAGGTGTCTGCGTCCCCTCTGCCTTCTGCCACGATTATACATTTCCTTGGGCCTCCCAGCCATTCAGAACTGTGAGTCAACTAAACCTCTTTGCTTTATAATTACCCATTCACAGAATTTCTTTATAGCGGTGTGAAAACTGACTTTGGAAGCATTAGGGGTTGTTCACTGTTTTGACTAGCCATTCTAGTGGCTGGGAAATGGCGTCTCATTGTGAATTTGACCTGTATTTCTCTACTAAGTCATGTGTTGAGGATCTTTTCATGTGTGCGTTGGCCATTCATATACTTCTCTGATGAAATGTCTGTTCAAATGTTTTGTCTCTTTGTTCGTTCGACTCGGTTGCTTGGCCTCCTATTGTTGAGGTTTTTTTGCGGGGGTGGTTTTGGTTTGTTTTTTAGATGGAGTCTTGCGCTGTTGCCCAGGCTACAGTGCAGTGGTGCAATCTCAGCTCACCACAGCCTCCACCGCTGGGGTTCAACAATTCTCCTGCCTCAGCCTCCGGAGTAGCTGGGATTATAGATGCCTGACACTGCGCCCAGCTAACTTTTGTATTTTTAGTAGAAATGGGGTTTCATCATGTTGGCCAGGCTGGTTTCGAACTGCTGACCTCAAGTGACCCACCTTCCTTGGCCTCCCAAAGTGCTGGGATTACAGGCGTGAGCCATGGCGCCTGGTCTGGCCTCTCGTGTTTCTCTCATATGTATCTTCTTCTTTTTTCAGAGCTAGGGTCTCCCTCTGTCATCCATGCTTGAGTGCAGGGGTGTGATCAGGACCCACTGCAGCCTCAACCTCCCTGGCTCAAGCAACCCTCCTGCCTCAGTCTCCCCATTGGCTAGGACTACAGGCATGTACCACCATGCCTGGCTAATGTTCAAAATTTTTTTGTAGAGACAGGGACTGACTGTGTTGCCCAGCCTGGGCTCAAGTGATCCTCTTGCCTTGGCCTCCCAAAGCACTGGGATTACCAGAGTGAGCCACAGCGCCCAGCCATGTGTCTTTTACATACGTATCTCCTATCTTTGGAAACTTATGTTTCTTCACTCTACATTATATTTTGGGGATTTCTCTGTGTTGAAATATATAAACCTTATTTGTTCTGTTTTTTGTTTTTTCATTTGCAAATCCTGACATTTGTGAAGTATTTCAGAATTGTGAAGTGTGGTCTGTCGTCAAAACCATGCTTGTGGGTAAAAGGCACTGATAAGGAAGCAAAATGAGTGAATTTACCCTTTTTTGCTTGGTCTGGTTTTAACTACTGTGCTTGAAAATCATAGCTTAAATTATATATATTGTGACATAAAATCTTCAGTTTCAGGTTTTCCTTTTGCACTGTTTCTTCTATAAGACTACTTAGATCTATGGTTTTGTGTTTGTTTTTGAGATGGAGTCTCACTCTGTTGCCCAGGCTGGAGTGCAGTGGCACGATTTCGGCTCACTGCAATCTCTGTCTCCCGGGTTCCAGCAATTCTCCTGCCTCAACCTCCCTAGTAGCTGGGATTACAGGCATGTGCCACCAAACCCAGCTAATTTTTATACGTTTCATAGAGATGGGGTTTTACCATGTTGGCTAGTCTGGTCTTGAACTCCTGACCTCAGGTGATCCACCTGTCTCAGCCTCCCAAAGTGCTCAGATTAGAGGCATGAGCCACCATGCCCAGCCCAGATTTATAGTCTTAATTGTGAATGAAATTTGAATCTTTAAAAAAATTAGGGTAAAAGGCACATAATATAAAATTATAAAAGTAAAAAAAAATATATATATATATATATATATATATAGTGTGTGTGTGTGTGTGTGTGTGTGTGTGTGTGTGTGTGTATAGACATATTTTTCTTTTGAGACAGGGGCTCGCTCTGTTACCCAGGATGGAGTGCAGTGGTATGATCTCGCCTCACTGCAATCTCTGCCTTCTGGATTCAAGTGATTCTTGTGCCTCAGCCTCCAAGTAGCTAAGATTAAAGGCACGTGTGCCATCATCTTGGCCAGGCTTGTCTCGAACTCCTAACCTCAGGTGATCTGCCTGCCTTGGCCTTCCGAAATGCTAGGATTACATGTGTGACCCACCATGCCCGGCCTAAAATTATGTTTTAAAAGTATAAAGGCAAGGTGCAGTGGCTCACATCTGTAATTTGCAGTGAGCCGAGATTGTGGCATTGTACTCCAGCCTGGGGAACAAGAGCGAAACTGAGTCTCAAAAAAAAAAAGAGGGTATAAATCTCAGCACTTTGGGAGGCTGAAGCAAGAAGATGTTATGAGCTCAGGAGTTTGAGACAAGCCTGGACAATATAGTGACACCTCATCTCTACTATCAAAAGAATTAGCTGGGAGTGGTGGCGTGAGGCTGTAGTCCCAGCTACTAGGGAGGCTGAGGTGGGAAGTCGGCTTGAGCTGGGGAGGTTGAGACTGCAGTGAGCCGTGTTCGTGCCACTGCACTCCAGCCTGGGCAACAGAGCGAACCCGTCTCAAAAAAAAAAAAAGCAAAACTAAATAAAAATAAGTATAAAATACCCTCTTAACCATCATCACAGTTTTTTGGGGGCAGAATTTTTTGTAGAGACAAGGTCTCACTATGTCATCCAGGCTGGTCTCCAGATGCTGGCCTCAAAGTCTTTCTATCTCAGCCTCCCAAAGTGCTGGTGTTACAGGCATGAGTCATCATGCCGGGCCCTGGTGAGAAATGTTAAGTTTATGAATATTGAGAAATGCTGAGTGTGTGATAGACTATATTGTTTGCTAGGAAGAACGATGGCAAGGAAAACCTAGCCATTCTCGCCCCGCCCCATAGTAAACTGCTCGGGGCATTCCAAAGTGGCAGGACAATGTATGAACATCATACACCTGTTAAAACCATTCCTTGGCTATCTGACCCTGCCCACGTGGCTCCCTCGTGAAGATTACTTTATAGGTTGTGATCAGTGGTAAGC
The DNA here is from genome assembly GCA_031835075.1 of Saguinus oedipus. NCBI lineage: Eukaryota > Metazoa > Chordata > Mammalia > Primates > Cebidae > Saguinus > Saguinus oedipus. The sequence continues at coordinate 47,035,405 of CM063187.1, read as the reverse complement.
GACACCAGCTGCCTACTTGGCGTGTTGTGTGTCATCTGTTTGTTAATGCTGATCACCTGTTCAGAGAGACTAACTGGGGGTTAGAGGCTGCTTGGGGCCTTCAGCCCGGAATGCTGTCAGTCCCTGAGGCTCTCAGCGTGGAAGGCTGCTGGCCCCCCGGAGAGACCCACTTTGCTGTTCTGAGTGTCTGCCTCTCAATTCCTTCAGTGTTGCCTGGTTGGGGCGGAGGTGGGGTCTCTGCGGCCCAGCTGGCTCTCGGTAGGGCTCCAAACTCTTTTTTAACGTAAGGAATGTGCCATTATTTTCTCTGGGTCCTCAGCGCAGGGTGCAGGCACACCCCCATCTCTCTACTCCCCATTTCCAATGAGGACTGGACTTTCTCAGTCATGGATTCTGAACCCATTTTGCCCTCTAGTAATAACTGACCCTCAGTGGCCACTCCGAGGGCTTAGTAGAACGTTTTAAGGCCTCAGAACTCACTCCCCTCTTTGGAGCCTGGGGACTTCATTAGGCCATTGTTCCTCTTAGCACCGAAGAGTTTTCAGTCCCAGACAGTTGATTGCGGAGTGTGATTTCCCAGCACCAAGGAGTTAAATAGGGTTTGAGCAGAAAGTTGTGGTGAGAACAAGCCTGGAGGCTTGAAGTTTGAAGTCTCAGGCTCCTTGGAAGGAGGCCAGGGCCAAATCTGGCTGCCCAAGGCAAGGGAAAGAGAAAGCCTGGTGAAAATGCCTTGTGCTGGGAGGTGGCATTTATATATCTTTACTCTCACCTGTTGTGCAAGTGAAACTCAGAGATCTGGGGGCGGTGCATACAAACATGGCTGTAATCCCAGCACTTAGGGAGGCTGAGGTGGGCAGATCATCTGAAGTCAGAAGTTTGAGACCAGCCTGGCCAATATGGTGAAGCCCTGTCTTTACTAAAAATGCAAAAAAAAAAACAAAAAACAAAAAAATTGCCTTGCAAGGTGGCAGGTGCTTGTAATCCCAGCTGCTCGGGAGGCTGAGCCAGAAGAATGACTTGAACCTGGGAGGCAGAGGTTGCAGTGAGCCGAGATCGCGCCATTGCACTCCAGCCTGGGTAACATAGTGAGACTCTGTCTCAACAATGACAGTAACAACAAAAAGACATCTGGAAGGTTGCTAGGTATCTTAGGCTCATCTGGGTTCATGAAAGCTTTTCACTGAAATACAGCATATGTAGGCTCACACCTGTAATCTCAGCACTTTGGGAGGCTGACGCAGGCAGATCATTTGAGCCCAGGAGTTTGAGACCAGCCTGGGCTACACAATGAGACCCCATCTCTACAAAAAATATAAAAATTGGCTGAGCATGGTGGCACACACCTGTGGTCCTAGCTACTTGAGAGGCTGAGGTGAGATGGTCACTTGAGCCCAGAAAGTAGAAGCTGTAGTGAGCTGTGATTGTACCACTGCACTCCACCACTGCACTCCAGCCTGGGAGAGAGAGTGAGACCCTGTCTCAAAAAAAAAAAAAAATAAAAATAAAAAAGGGCCGGGTGTGGTGGCTCACGCCTGTAATCCCAGCACTTTGGGAGGCCGAGGCAGGTGGATCACGAGGTCAAGAGATCCAGACCATCCTGGTCAACGTGGTGAAACCCCATCTCTACTAAAAATACAAAAAATTAGGTGGGCATGGTGGCCTATGCCTGTAATCCCAGCTACTCAGGAGGCTGAGGCAGGAGAATTGCCTGAACCCAGGAGGTGGAGGTTGCGGTGAGCTGAGATCGCGCCATTGCACTCCAGCCTGTGTAACAAGAGCGAAACTCCAACTCAAAAAAAAAAAAAAAGGGGGGGGGGGAAGGAAAAGATATCCTCTTCTGTGAGTTAAGTCCTTTCCTACTGGGTTGCCTGCCTTTCCCCTTTTGATTAGCAGGAGGTCCTGTATGTCCCAAATTTGAGTTATTTGTTAGATTGATGTATTGCAAATGGCTTCTTCTAGTCAATGGCTTGCCTTTTCCCTCTGTTGCTGGTATCTTTTGAAGGATGAAAGTTTTTTTGTTTGTTTTTTTGAGAAAGGGTCTTGCTTTATTGCTCAGGCTGGAATGCAGTGGCACCACCACAGCCCACTACAGCCTTCAACTCCCAGGTTTCTGTGATCCTTCTAGCTCAGCCTCCTGAGTGGCTGGGAGGTGGAGGTTGCAGTGAGCTGAGGTTGTGCCACTGCACTCCAGCCTGGGCGACAGATTGAGACTCTGTTTCAAAAAACAAAAACAGTTTGAGACCAGCCTGGTCAACATGGTGAATCCCCATCTCTACTAAAAATACAAAAGAAAGGCCGGGCGAGGTGGCTCACCCTGTAATCCCAGCACTTTGGGAGGCCGAGGCAGGTGGATCACCTGAGGTCAGGAGTTCAAGACCAGCCTGGCCAACATGGTGAAACCCTGTTTCTACTAAAAATACAAAACATTAGTCGGGTGTTGTGGCAGGCACCTGTAATCCCAGCTATTTGGGAGGCTGAGGCAGGAGAATCACTTGAATCTGGGAGGCAGAGGTTGCAGTGAGCTGAGATCCCACCATTGTATTCCAGCCTGGGAAACAAGAGTGAAACTCTCTCTCAAAAATAAAAAAAACTAGGCCAGGCGTGGTGGCTCAAGCCTGTAATCCCAGCACTTTGGGAGGCCGAGGCGGGTGGATCATGAGGTCAAGAGATCGAGACCATCCTGGTCAACATGGTGAAACCCTGTCTCTACTAAAAATACAAAAAATTAGCTGGGCATGGTGGCACGTGCCTGTAATTCCAGCTACTCAGGAGGCTGAGGCAGGAGAATTGCCTGAACCCAGGAGGCGGAGGTTACGGTGAGCCGAGATCGCGCCATTGCACTCCAGCCTGGGTAACAAGAGTGAAACTCCGTCTCAAAAAAAAAAAAAAAAAAATTAGCCTTTCATGGTGGCAGGTGCACCACCACACCTGGCTAATTTTTTTATTTTTTGTGGAGATGGGGTTTCACCATGTAGCCCAGTATGATCTTGAACCCCTAGCCTGAAGCAATCCTCCCACCTTGGCCACCCAAAGCACAGAGTTTATAGGCATGAGCCAGTACACCCAGCCTCCTACGTTTTTTTTCTAAAAGTGTTATTTTTGTGTCTCTCATATTTTGACCTACAATCCCTGTGGAATGAATTTTTGTGTACTATGTGAGGTAGATGTTAAGGTTTGTTTCCATGTGCATATTCAGGTGATCTAACAGCATGTCTTGAAAAGGTCATTCTTTTCCCACTGCACCACAGTGTCATGTTTGTCACAAGTCATGTGACTGCATGTGTGAATATTTCCTACTCTTTACCACTGGTCTGTCTATTCATGTGCAGATGCCACACTGTTTTGATTATTATAGCTTTATGATAGCTTTGCATCTGGTAGTGTAAGGTCTTCAGTTTTTTTTCTTCACTATTACTATTCTTGGCCCTTTGCTTTTCCATACACATTTTTTTAATTAATTTTTTTTTTTTTTGAGACAGAGTCTAACTCTGTTGCCCAGCTGGAGTGCAATGCAACTTCCACTTCCTGAGTTCATGCAATTCTCCTTTTTAAGCCTTCTGAGTAGCTGGGATTACAGGTGCATGCCACCACATCTGGCTAATTTTTGTATTTTCAGTAGAGAGGAGGTTTCACCATGTTGGTCAGGCTGGTCTCCAACTCCTGACTTCAGGTGATCTGCCTGCCTTGGCCTCCCAAAGTACTGGGATTGCAGATGTGAGCCATCATATCCAGCAAGAAAACCAGTTTCTAGCAGGGTGTGGCAGCAGGCACCTTTAGTCCCAGCTACTCAGGAGGCTGAGGTGGGAGAATCTCTTAAGCTCAGGAGATTGAGGCTATAGTGAGCTATAATTATGCCACTGCACTCCAGCCTAGGTGGCAGAGTGAGACCTCCACTTTTATAAAGAAAAAAAAGTTATTATTTTCAAACAACTAAATTGTATATGTACAATTAAAATTTTATAAACAAACTATATGCCTCAGAAGAATAAGAACTAATTCTCAGAAGAATAAGTCTGGGCACAGTGGTTCATGCCTGTAATCCCAGCACTTTGGGAGGCCAAGGCAGGTGGATCACTTAAGCCCAGGAGTTCAAGACCAGTCTGAACAAAAGAAAATTACAAAAATTAGCCAAGCAGGGTGTTGCATCTCTGTAGTTTTAGCTACTCAGGAGGCTGAGGTGGGTGTGTTGGAAACAGTGAGTTCCTCTACAAAGGTTCCGCTCGTCCTCTGTTTTCAAAGCCTTACTTTCTTTTTTTTTTTTTTTTTTTTTTTTTTTTTTTTTTGAGACGGAGTTTCGCTCTTGTTACCCAGGCTGGAGTGCAATGGCGCGATCTCGGCTCACCGCAACCTCCGCCTCCTGGGTTCAGGCAATTCTCCTGCCTCAGCCTCCTGAGTAGCTGGGATTACAGGCACGCGCCACCATGCCCAGCTAATTTTTTTTTTGTATCTTTTAGCAGAGACGGGGTTTCACCATGTTGACCGGGATGGTCTCGATCTCTTGACCTCGTGATCCACCCGCCTCGGCCTCCCAAAGTGCTGGGATTACAGGCGTGAGCCACCGCGCCCGGCCTCAAAGCCTTTACTTTCTTGCCTCCTTGCCCCTAGTTACAGTAAACAACTTTCCAGTGATTCCCAATCTGTAAACTACATCCGTTCCCAATCTGTAACCCACATCTATTCCTTATTTGGCATCCTTAGTTTCGAAACTGCTCTTCCCACCACTGTAGCCCCAACCCTGCTGCACTTGAAGTAGCCAATGGGGATCAGCTTAGATTGTGTGATCTGACCCGAGCCAATGAGGACTGGACACAGTAGCAGGAGCTGGCTGTGTTAGGGATCAAAACTCCTTCCCTCCTTTGTTTGTTGTGCTCTCACAGTGACCAGAAGTATGAGCAGCACTCTTCTGCAGAAGCAAATTTCCCTTAGTGAGAAATTCTTGGAGTGCTCATTTTCTTTGCGACTCCGAGCTCTTATTTCCAACAGGTGGATCACTTGAGGCTGCAGTAAACCATGACTGCACCACTAAACTCCAGCCTGGATGACAGAATGAGACCTTGTCTCAAAAAAAAAAAAAAAGAATTTATCAAGGTCACTGAATATAAAGTACAGAAATCAATTTATTCCTATCATCAATACCAGCAATAAACAAATAATTTCATTAGAAAATGAAATATGAAATGCTGCCATCAAAATAGTATCAAAGTATCTAACACATAGGAATAAACTGGATTAAATATATGCAAGATATCTATTCTGTAAACTACAAAACATTATTGAGATAAATTTCTTAAAGACCTAAATGAAGAGAATACCATGTTCATGGATCGCATTGATAGGAAAATCTTTTCCTCTATCAGTCTAGATCCTTGTTGGGAGCCTGCAAATTAATTAACAATAGACAGGTGGAAAGGAAAAGTTTATTTATACATTAGACAAGGGGACTCTGTAATAAGTAACTCATTGAATAGCTGGAAGTAAAGGTTTATCTACCAATTTAAGGAAATGGGGTTCAGTGAAAAAGTATACATGGTTCTCTCTTTTTTTTTTTTGAGACAGAGTCTTGCTCTGTCGCCCAGGATGGAATGCAGTGGCACCCTTTCAGCTCATGGCTCCGCCTCCCAGGTTCAAGCAATTCTCTTGCCTTGTTATCCCAAGTAGCTGGGATAACAGACATGCACCATCATGCCTGGCCAATTTTTATATTTTTAGTAGAGACGGGGTTTCACCATGTTGATCAGGCTGGTCTCAAACTCCTGACCTTGTGATCTGCCCATCTCAGCCTCCCAAAATGCTGGGATTACAGGCATGAGTGGTATGTACCTGTAATCCCAGTTACTTGAGAGGCTGAGGTGGGAGGATCTCTTGATCTCAGGAGTTCAAGGCTGCAGTGAGCCATGATTATGTCACTGCACTCCAGAGTGAGACCTTGTCTCAAAAGAAAAAAGAAAGAAAATTAAATTGTTAAAAATTAAAAAAAATTAGATAACAGTCTGTGTGAAAATGACAAAAGTGGACAGGGGAGGCTGGGCGTGGTGGCTCACGCCTGTAATCCCAGCAATTTGGGAGGCCAAGGCAGGTGGATCACCTGAGGTTGGGAGTTTGAAACCAGCCTGACCAACAGGGGGAAACCCCATCTCTACTAAAAATACAAAAAATTAGCTGGGCATGGTGGCACATGCCTGTAGTCCCAGCTAATCAGGAGGCTGAAGCAGGAGAATCACTTGAACCCAGGAGGCAGAGGCTGCAGTGAGTTGAGATTGCGCCATTGGCACGCCAGCCTGGGTAACAGAGCGAGACTCCATCTCAAATTTTAAATAAAGACTATGAAAATTGGGGGGGAAAAGTTCTGAAAAAAAAATCAACAAAGCTCCCACTGGTGTAACAAAAAGGAGCAATGAGAAAAACAGGAAAGGAAAGTGAAGAGGTCAGTGCAGGGTGGCGTTCTAGACTGGGACATGCTCCAGAAGGGCAGGAGGAGGAAACGGAGAGGAGGCAATGGACAAGACACACACAGTCAGGGAGTCTCCAAGACCACCCTCACTTCTGACGGTGACTGCAAGCCCAGGAGTCTCCAAGACCACTGTCAGTTTCAGCATTTGCTAGAAATGCTCACAGAACTCACTAGGATCGGTTATTCTTATGGTTGTGGCTCATTACAGTGAAAAGAATCAGATTAAAATCGGCCCAGGGAAGAGGTCCGTGGGACAGAGACCAGGAGAGTTCCAAGTGCCAGTTTAATACCTGGTAGAGCTGTTGGCAGCAAAAACTTCTCCCAGCAATGATGAGTGACATGGTGTCACCCAGCAGGGAAGCCTACCTGAGCCTTGGTGTCTAGGGTTTTTAATAGGGATCTGCATGTAGACAAGGCTGACCGCTCGTGTGGTTCCCCTTAAATTCTAGCCCCTCCAGAGGTTAAGCTGATACCACATGGCCCAAAGCCACCACCATAAATCACCACTGTTAGCACAAACCATTTGATGTGACCCAACGCCCCAGATAAACAAAGACAGTCTACTCAGGCTGGACATTCTAAGAACTCAAAGATTACTTCCTAGGAGTAAGGCAAAGGTGAGACCTCTATTTGGGTGAGGTTAATCCTTTACTGAACAGACAAGAAAAATTCAAAGGGCTAAAGAGAAAAATGTGATTTGGATAGAAGAGCTTAAAGTAAGGGCAATGAGAAAAACACCCATCTTGGTTGGTACAATGTCAGTGCCACAGGGATGAAAACAAGCCCCTCTGCCTTTACACATCATGGAATCAGGCCACCAAACTGCTGGGGAATAGGATTTCAAACTAGTCATTCTGGGGCTAGAATTTATCATCTAATCTAAGGTGAAGGTGGAAAAAGACATTTCAGATATTCAAAACACTGAGCTACCAAGCACCCTTTCTGCAAAAGGTACTTAGGGATATACTTCAGGAAAACTAGAATGAAATTCAACAAAGAGGATGCAAGTTTCTCAAAAGAGGATGAGCCATATGAAGGAAGGTAGTGTGAAGATGTCAAAGGACGGTACTGCAGCAGCCCAGGGAACAGCCAGTGTGTCCATGACTACTTCATAAACAGAATAGGAGCAAACTTCTGGATGATCTTGGTCCCATTGTGAATTTTTGTGGGTAACATAGTTTGAGGATCATCATTCTAGGAAAAACTAAAACCTTCATACAGTCAGGTCAAAGCTGAAATAAAACACAAATGTGTCACATTATGAAGCAGTGTGTCCAGCCAGCATTTAATGATAATGCTTCACACGCCACTGGTTTAGTGAAATAAAAGTACATCTTCATTTTGGATCCACACGATGAATATTTCCATAACCTTAATATTATACATGGTCTATATTTTCACTTTCAGACAGCACAAAGTATTGCACAAAGCAATTATAAAGGTTACCAATGAACAGTAAAATGTTGTCCAGGCACGGTGGCTTATGCCTTAAATCCCAGAACTTTGGGAGGCTGAGGTGGGTAGATCACTTGAGGCCAGGAGTTCAAGATCAGCCTGACCAACATAGTGAAACCTGGTCTCTACTAAAAATGTAGGGGGTTAAAAAAAAAAAAAGAAAGAAAAAAAAGGAGCTGACATGGTGGCACACACCATTGATCCAAGCTACTTGAAGGCTAAGGTACCAGAATGGCTTGAATCTGGGAGGCAGAGGCTGTAGTGAGCAGAGATCGAATCACTGCACTACAGCCTGGACGATAGAGCAACACCCTGTTTCAAAGGGAAAAAAAGCATCAGCATCTTCTGTGATGCTGTGTTTATAACAATGCAAAAGCTGACATTCCAACTTCACATGAATAAGTCGTTAGTTAAGGAAGTTTTCCCTACAGGATTCCAGGTGTGAGGCCCGCGCTTGTCTTCCTTACGGCGCCCCCTCCAGCACCCGAGCGATTGTGGTGACCACATCCCCATTGCTACAACGGGGACATCGAGGCACAGAGGGGCGGGGCTTGCAGGAGGCTGCCCTGCAAAAGATCCCTGACTCCTTTCTTTCCCCGCAGTGTACCACTGGGTGGAGATGCGGACCAAAATGCGCATCATGGGCTTCAGTGCCGCTGCTGTCAAGCCGCTGAACGAGGGAGCAGCCGCCGAGCTGGGCGCGGAGCTGCTGGGCGAAGGCATCATCTTCATGACCGCCTGCAGCTGCCTGATGCTGGAGTACTGGCGCCACCAGTTGCAGCATCTCCGCAAGGAAAAGGAGCGACGCGTTGCCAGAGAGGAGCTGCGGGGCGAGGTGGGCCACTTAGGGCTGGCGCTCGAGGAGCTGCAGGCACAGGTGCATGCGGCTCCGACGCAGCTCGCCCTGGAGGAGCTGCGCGCTCAGCTACAGGAGGTGCGAGCCGTGCTCTGCCTCCAGGACGTGCCGCCTGCGTCCCCGGCTGAGCCAGAGTCGGAGGAATAGGAGGCCTCGGGGTCCTGGTCTAGGCGGTGACCGCTGCCTGCACTGCAACGTCTCCAACTTGGCCTCTTCTCCGCACTGTCACAACCCGGACCGGCGCAGCTGGCACCACCCAATCCTTTGAGGGCACTGGAGAGATCTTGGACTGGAGCTGATCCAACCTCCCTACTAGCCTGCCCCAGTGGTACCTTCCACTGGGACTCCCCCCTCCTACAGGTGGAACTTTCCAACAAGGACCCCGCCCTTACCCCGCCCCAGCCAGCGCATTGGGTGAGCACTTTGGAAAGACAGCGTCTTTTATCAGACCCCACCTCCCTACCTCTAGGTAGGGCAGCAGGAAGTTCCCCTCTTTTGGCAAAACGAGATTGGATTCTGCACCTGGATTTAGCCGACCTCTCATTCTGTCACCCGCACTTTCACTCACCTGACTGGACCCTCCCCCTAGGACGCTCATTCTTTGCACCGAACACCTCCTACCTCCTGATTGGCACAGACCATTGTAAAGATGCACAAAGTTCCTGAGGACTTCCCGCCCCGCCCCCTTCCATCTACCTCAGTCTTAGGGGGAAAGGAGGTGGGGGTGGATCCTGGACTGTGTTCACTCCTATGAGTCACCACCCTGTGGCTCCTGACCTTAATCCACCGTTAGTACCTGCGACTGGCACCCTCCCCTCCCTCAGTGGATCGTTCCAACAGCACGCCCCTCTTCCTTTCTGCCTTCGGCAAAACCCACTGGCATGGCCTTCCAGGGCAATGTCTCCCAGCCTGGCATTCTGTGGTCTGTTTGAGCAGGACCACCAAATCTTGGGAGGAAACACCAGTCCTGAGCATGGTTAATTCATTCTGCCTTTCAGCTTCAGTCATTTGGTCACCATTCCCCAGTTCCCGACCCGCTACTACTGTCCTTTTACCCAGCCCTCCCTCGTTGTCCTCTTCAGTTGCCTCTGCTAGGGACTGGCCTGTCTCTTTACTACCTAAGTCATCGTTAGGTTGCCCATCTTCCCTCCAATCGGCCCCTCAGAGTTCTCAGGGATCGCGGTTACTTCCTGCCTTTGGACTGGCCCAGGTCCTCCTCCGCCCTCCTTCACGCTAAGGCCTCCTCCAGGGGACTACCAGTCCCTTAGTCCTGAGGTCCCTCCATCCAAACGGGGTATTCCGCCAGGGCATGACCTACCCACCTGAAAATTGAAGGAGGCATGGATGAGCTCTGACTCTGAGTGCTACTTTTTAAATACTGTCAGTGTTTTATAATTAAAGGAACTCTGGGGTAAAGATCTTAAGAATGTGTCTGAGAGCCATGACGTGCATCTGCAAAATGTCACTGAAACTAGGAAATTAGTGTCATCAAAATTAGGAAATAAGGCCGGGCACAGTGGCTCACACCTGTAATCCCAGCACATTGGGAGGCCAAAGCAAGAGGACTGCTCGAGACCAGGAGCTGGAGACCAGCCTGGGCAACACAGCAAGACCGCATCTTTACGAAAAAAATACTAGCTGGGCGTAGTGGCAAGCGCCTGTAGTCCTAGCTACTTGGGAGGCTGATCCCTTGAGCTCAGGAGTTCAAGGCTGCAGTGAGCTGTGATCCTGCCCCTGCACTCCAGCCTGGGTGACAGACTAAGACCCCAACTCATAAGAAAAAAAAAAAAAATGCTGGGCGCGGTGGCTCATGCCTGTAATCACAGCACTTTGGAAGGCCAAGGCAGGCGGATCACAAGGTCAGGAGTTGGAGACTAACATAGCCAATATGGTGAAACCCCATCTCTAACAAAAATACAAAAATTAGCTGTGCGTAGTGTCAGGTGCCTGTAGTCCCAGCTACTTGGCAGGCTGAGGAGGGAGAATCGCTTGAACCCGGGAGGCGGAGGTTGCAGTAAGCCGAGATCATGCCACTGTACTACAGCCTGCATGAGACAGACTGTCTCAAATAAGGAAGGAAGGAAGGAAAGCAGCTGGGAGAGTATTAAAGTGGAGGCAGAAAATTATCCTGTGAGCTCATTCCCCAATTGGGAAACTGAGGCCTGGGGTAAGCAAATGGACTTACCCAAGGCCACACAAAGTGAGGCTGCTTACGCCCCCCCACCATGGTGAACGGCAGGGTTGGATGGGCAGGAAGTGGCCTCAGAAGGGGCATGGGGAGGGAGGTTGGAGGGGGGCAGATATCCTGGCTGCGGACCTGAGGATGCAGGAGCAGGCGTAATGTGCAGGGTGGGAAGGCAGATGAGGGAAGGAGGGTTCCTTGGCAGAGGGAGGGGGGTCTCAGCAGAGGACCAAATCTTCCTAGAGGGGCACCGGGGGGCGAGCACACCTCCATCCCCATCAGAACAGCCCTTCAAATCACTCGAGACCTTAGCATTTATAAAAACTGGCAGATTTATTCTGCAGGGGCCCATTTTCAAGAAGCTAAAGGTGAAGGTGGGAGGGGAGAAGTTTCCTCCCCTTTTCCTTTGTCCCTCATCTTATTTTCTCCGAGGGGTAAAAAAAATGGCCTGGACCCCAAAACCTACCCAAATAAAAAAATCAAAAAACTGAGGTTCCAAAAAGTTACAGCATCTTAATTCCTCATAGAAAAGGGGGAGGAGCCAGAGGGAAGAGGAGTCCCTGGGGTGGGGTGAGGCACCCCCAGCCTGGTGAGACATCCCCTCCCCTTAAATAGCTGCCCCAAATGGGGCAAGGCCGGGGCTATAGCATTTAAAAACTCCCACACCCCATTTTATCAAAACCAAAGAGGAAAAAAAAATTTCCCTTTTCCCCCAAAACCCAAATATATATATATTTTTTTCTTAAAAAAAAAAACAAAACTTTGAAGGCATTAAGCGTTAAAGTGAATCTAGAACAAGGGAATGTGAAATTCCCTCCTTCCTTCCCCCTTCCTGTGGGGTTCATTGGTGCATCCCCAGCAGAGGGACCGGCCCCAAGGGGATGGCAGAGGGGAAGGACCAAAGGGAGAAAAGGGCGGGGGCCTCCCCAGTCAATCAGCAGCCAGTGTGTGGGTGTGGGCAGGGCGCCAGGGAAGTCACGCCCCCTTGGAGGTTTCCAAGTGGGATTGGGAGTGGGAACAATGCATTCCTGTGTAGTCTTCAGCCAATTCCAAGTCAAGTAGAGGCAGGGAAAGCAGGGTGACAGGCGGGGCGTGCGGAAAGGAGAAGCGGGTCTTCTGGGTCCCTGTGGTCAGGGAGATCCCCGCTTTCTCAGCTCCTGGACAAAGGCTGGAAGGAAACAGAGCAGAGGTCAGGGGCAGAGTCTCTGCCTCTTCCCTTCCAAAACAGGGCTCTTGTCTAGGGACATGATGCCTCTGAAGTAAGTAAATGTTTAAGAACCAAACCAAACCAAAGCAAACCACCTCACCTTCAATGATTTCCTCTTTCACTTTCTGCAGTTCCTTCTTCACCTCTTCCAGAAGCTCCTAAAATTAATGAGGTACAACCAATCAGGAGGGGATACCGCGACTTGCAGGAACGAATCTCCTTTATTTTTTGAGACAAGGCCTTGCTCTGTTGCCCTGGCTAGAGTGCAATGGCATGTTCACAGCACAATGAAGCCTCAACCTCCCAGGCTCAGGTAATCCTCCCGCTTTAGCCTCCCAAGTAGCTGGGACCACAGACACATGCCACCACACTCAGGTAATTTTTTTTTTTTTTTTTTTGAGACAGAGTCTCACTCTGTTACCCAGGCTGGAGTGCAGTGGTGTGATCTTGGCTCATTGCCACCTCAGCCTCCTGGGTTCAAGAGATTCTCCTGCCTCAGCCTCCCAAGTAGCTGGGATTACAGGTGCACATGACCAGGCCCAGCTAATCTTTATATTTTTAGTAGAGGTAGGGTTTCGCCATGTTGGCCAGGCTGGTCTCAAACCCCTGACCTCAGGTGATCCACCGACCTTGGCCTCCCAAAGTGCTGGGATTACAGGTGTGCGTCACTGTGGTCGGCCTTCTTGGGTTATTTTTAAAAATCTTTTTTTTTTTTTTTTTTTGAGACAGAGTTTCGCTCTTGTTACCCAGGCTGGAGTGCAATGGGGCAATCTTGGCTCACTGCAACCTCCGCCTCCTGGATTCAGGCAATTCTCTTGCCTCAGCTTCCCAAGTAGCTGGGACTACAGGCACGCGCCACCGTGCCCAGCTAATTTTTTGTATTTTTAGTATAGACGGGGTTTCATCATGTTGACCAGGATGGTCTCGATCTCTTCACCTCGTGATCCACCCGCCTCGGCCTCCCAAAGTGCTGGGATTACAGGCTTGAGCCACCGTGCCCGGCCTAAAATCATTTTTAGAGATGGGGGTCTCCCTATGTTGCCCCAGGCTGGTCTTGAACTCCTGAACTCAAGCAATGCTTCTACCTCAGACTCACAATGTGCTGTAATTACAGACATGAGCCACTGCACCTTGCCAGAGTCCCCTCTTTCTTGTTGCTGGAAAAGCCAGAGGGGGTGGGTTTGAGACCCGTCCCTACCCCAACACCATGACATGGCTGCCAAGGTCGCAGAGTGACTGGAGGATTCTCGGGGAGAATTCTGGATCCTTGGAGCTGGAAAAGTACTGGAGAACATTCAGTACCAAGGTTGGCAAGTGCATTCCAGCCTCCTGCCAACTCTAATTGGTAAGGGACAGCTGGGTCAATGTGTGGAAAGGATTCAAGGCACTCATCGGGAATGAGCGTGATGATAGAATAATGTCTGTCACAGTTGCCAGAAAAGGGGGCATGAGGTCAGGGTCATCCGTGATCCAATCCAGTCTGTCCATTTGTCAGATTGGAAACGTGAGGTTTCTGAGATGTTATCTAGGATCATACAGCATGCCAGTGGCAGGGGCCAGACCTAGATCTCTCTTGCTGTGGCCCCCAACCTCCTCCCCAAGCTACCTGTTTCACCCTCTCTAGGTCCGAGTCATCGCCGGAGCTGGGCGTGCAGGGGTGGGTCTCAGAAGTGGTCACCGAAGAAGACGACTTCATCCTGGGGGAGTTGGTGTTGTTTGGGACAGCAATGAGATTAAAGAGAGGACCTGTTTCCCCGCCTGCTATTCCAGGAATCACATGGACTTCCGCCTTATAAATTGGGCAAGTCCAAGTATTTTTGGGGCCCCAGTTTGTTTTGTTTTGTTCTGTTTCGAGACAGAGTAGCATTCTGTCTCCCAGGCTGGAGTGAGGGCACGATGACGGCTCACTGTGGCCTCGACTTCCTGGACTCGGGTGATTCTCCCACCTCAGACTCCCAAGTAGATGGGACCAAAGGCAAGTGCCACCATGCCTGGCTAATTTTCGTAGAGCTGGGGGTCTTGCCATGTTGCCCAGGCTGGTGTTGAACTCCCCAACATGACCTCCCAAAGGACCACAGTACTGATGGGCCTACCTTGGCAAGGTTGTGCTGTTCTTCTCCCAGGGTCTCCGCACAGATTCTGGGAAGAGGCAACAAATCAGAAAAATCAGGGACAAAAGACTGCCCCTCAATCAGTCTTTTTCCCCCAGCCTCATTAGCCCCTGTTCAAAGGCCCATCTCAGGAGACTACAATCCCCAGCACCATCCGCCCAGACTCCCCCATGAGGGTGCTTAACATGTGAGATGAGGGTATTCTGGGATTTGTAGTTTCTATGGCTGAACTGGGTGTTCACTCACCACTCTGGGCCGGGACTCTGGCCTCTGGCTCCTCCTGCTGGTGGGAAATAAAACTGCCATGAGCCAGCCCCTGCCACACCTCTGCCCATTTCATCTTCCAGGTTCAAACCCCACACAGTCTAGTATCCCTACCCTCTTGGTACTGCCTAAGGGGTGTAGGGCAAGAAAAACCCCTGACTTACATTGGCAGATTCATCCTTGGAGGTTTTCTCCCCAACCTGTGTGGCTTTCCTTCTGCAGTAGAAAAAAGCAAAAACACATGCTTCCGTCACTCAACCAGTCCCCTTCCTAGGGAAGTTCCAGAAATGTGGATCCTACGGCATAGAATTCTGAAACTCTGTATTTAGAAATTCAAGAGATTGGCTGGGTGTGGTGGCTCATGCCTGTAATCCCAACACTTTGGGAGGCCAACTCTGGCGGATCACTTGAGGTCAGGAGTTCGAGACCAGTCTGGACAACATGGTGAAACCCCATCTCTATTAAAAATACAAAAATTAGCCGTGCGTAGTGGCAAGCATCTGTAATCCCAGCTACTTGGGAGGTCGAGGCAGGAGAATCATTTGAACCCCAGAGGCTGAGATTGCAGTGAGCTGAGATTACGGCACTGTACTTCAGCCTGGGTGACAGAGCACAACTCTGTCTCAAAAAAAGAAAAACTTAAGAGATTGCACTGGGCACGGTGGCTCACGCCTGTAATCCCAACACTTCAGGAGGCAGAGGTGGGTGGATCACTTGAAGTCAGGAGTTTGAGACCAGTCTGGCCAATATGGTGAAACCCATCTCTACTAAAAATACAAAAATTAGCCAGCTGTGGTGGCTTGCACCTATAATAATCAGGAGGCTGAGGCAAGAGAATCACTAGAACCTGGGAGGCAGAGGTTGCAGTGGGCCAAGATCATACCACCGCACTCCAGCCTGGGCAACAGAGCGAGACTCCATCTCAGAAAAAGAAAAATTCAAGAGATTGCAGTTCTAGAATCAGGGTAGAGGTTCTACGATTCTAATATTAGGGAACAGTAAGATTCCAAGAGTGGAGCAGTGCTGTGTTAGAACACTGAGATTGTAGGAACCTGAGTTTCCAGAATTCAGAGGCAGGATCTCCTATGGTTCTAGAATTCTGGGTTTTAGAACATTCTACAGGCTACCTAGTGGTTGCAAGCCTCAGCCATTTCAGGAGATGACACACCCTACCATTGTTTCCCAAACCTGGTTATCAAAGGGGGAACATTCACTAAAAGAAAGAAACTAAACAGAACTGGGTCCTACTAAACTGGAATCTCCAGGTGACTCAGGGGTCCAGGCTCAGGCTCACCTCCGGGCCAGCATGGCGTTCATCTCTTCCATGAGCCCCCCACCTCCACTTCGACCGCTCTCAGCTTTGGGGGCCACGGGCCCCGCTGAGGATTCCTCCTGCTGGAGAAATTTAAAAGGAGCAGGAGCTTTAGGGGCAGGCCTTTGGGCCTTCCAGCCCTCCTGTGACACCACTGGCAGCCCTGACCTTATCCCCCATCAAAGATCGCCCCCCTGGCCACCTCTCCCGACCCCTCACCTTGCTGACTTTCCTGAGTTTGGCTCCAGCAATAGCTGCGGCCAGGCCTGGGGCCCCAGTCCCCCCACCACTGGGGCCCTGTGCTGCCGGGAGAGGGGGTGCAGGGGGTGGTCCTCCCCCGGCTCCGTGTGCTGCAGCTGAGACCCCCGAGGGGGGCAAACCTGGGGGTGGGGGAGGACCTGGAGGAGGGGGAGGTCCTGGTGGTGGGGGTGGACCCCCAGCAGGGGGAGCAGGTGGGCCTCCTGAAACAAACACAGAAAAGCGGGCAGCTGAGAGAAGCCTCCTCCTTTACTGTCCAGCTGGCTGGCCCCTTCCTCCAAGGAGGCCCCCTCCTAACTCCCAAGGCCATCCGAACATCACCTGCATTGGAGACACGGCGCTCTAGATGCTCCGACGGGCCGGGCTGCTGCCTGTTGGGGAGGCAGAGAAGGTGTCATCAATCAGGGCCCTAAGGATGGCCAGTGAAGGGTCCAGTGACCTCTGCCCTCTCTCTTAGAGGTCTCCAGGGAGGCTAGCTCTTAATCCTCACCCAAGCCTCCCTCTCCTAGGGAACCAAGAAGGGGGCTGGGCAGGAGTGGGGAGAATGCAGGGCAGGGCAGTGACAGGGGGAGATCAGGATGCAGGAACCCAGTCAGCAAATTGTCGGAAACACCTGAATTCCAAAATGCCCAAGATTCTTTTTTTGTTTCTAAGGCAGAGTCTCACTGTCACCCAGGCTGGAGCGCAATGGCTTGATCTTGGCTCACTGCAACCTCCACCTCCCAGGTTCAATTGATTTTCCCAACTTAGCCTCCCGAGCAGCTGGGATTATAGGCTCATGCCACCATGCCCAGCTAATTTTTGTATTTTCAGTAGAGACGGTGTTTCCCCATGTTGAAAGCTGAACTCCTGACCTCAGGCGATCCGCCCGTCTTGGCCTCCCGGAGTGCTGGGATTACAGGCATGAGCCACCATGCCTGGCCACAAGATTCTTTCAACCACCATATTCTGCTTCCCAGGAATCTGCAGGGACCAGGAGGTTCTGCAACTCTGAGTGTCACAAGTTTCTTGAACATTCAGGAAACTGCCCGTTGGATGGGTTCTGAACTCTAGGAGTCAAGGGTTCCAAAACATGGAACTCTGGCAGTAGCTAAGGTTCCCCACCCAGGGCCCAGCCCCACCTTTTCTGCTGCTCCACCTCCTCCGGGGAGGGGCCGTTGGGGACCGACCAGGCAGGAGGTGCTGGGGGTGGAGGGGGCCCACCTCCTGGAGGGTGAGAGAGAAAGGACCACGGGTCAGTAGTGCTGGAACTCCGCTCAGACCTCCGCGCTTCCCTGGCTCTCCAGGCCCCCCAGGAATCCTGCCCAGAGGCGCTCACTTCCTCCTTCCTGGGACCCTGAGGCTCCAGGCATCTTGGGAGGTAAGGCAGCACCAGCTTCCCTGGCCTGAGGGGCCCTAGGGCAGGTGCTGTTGTGGTGTCCCAGTGACAGGAGAAGCTAAGGCCAGGGGACAGTCACTCGCCCTAAAGTTCTGCAGGGTGAAGTCTG
Organism: Saguinus oedipus; assembly: GCA_031835075.1. NCBI lineage: Eukaryota > Metazoa > Chordata > Mammalia > Primates > Cebidae > Saguinus > Saguinus oedipus. The sequence goes on along the minus strand of CM063187.1, from coordinate 47,017,822 downwards.
CAGGAACAAGACCTGAATTCAGGCTGATTCCAGCAGCCAGGCTCTTAACCACTGTCTGTTTCGAGACAGTCTCATTCTGTCACCCAGGCTGGAGTGCCAGGGTGAAATCAGGGCTCGCCACAGCCTCAGTCTCCCCAGGCTCAGGGGATCCTCCCACCTCAGCCTCCTGAGTGGCTGGGACTGCAGGTGCATGCCACCCAGCCCAGCTAATCTTTGTTTTTGTAGAAACGGGATTTCGCCATGTTGCCCAGGCTGGTCTCAAACCCCTGAGCTCGAGCAATCCACCCGCCTCGGCCTCCCAAAGTGCTGGGATGACAGGCATGAGTCACTGCACCTGGCCAGCTCTTAACCTCTCTGTTCCAGGCACTTGGGCCTAGCTAAGAACCTGGAAAGGCAAAGTGCTGCTTCCTCACCTGCCTCCAGGCCGCGGCCCCGGCACCTGAATTGAATCAGCCCCATTTTACAGATGACTAAACTGAAGCCCACTGTATTTTTCCGTGTGCCCCAGAGGAACAAGCCCCTTCTGCAGTAGCACAGAAGTTGCCTGAAGAAGCAACACCACTGCCCCTGCATTTGATTATTTCAGTTCCACAGCAGCGATTCCAGGCCAGATGGACAACAATCACCTAAAACCTCGCTGCTCAGCGTCACGTCCTCAGACCAGCAGCCTCAGGATCACCAGGGCAGCTGTGAGAATGAGGAGTCTCAGTCGGCCCAGCCACCTGCACCGGAGCCTGCACTTCGACCAGGTCCCCAGGTAATTCATGTGCACGTTAAGGCATAAGAAATAGCAACTGGGAAGCCGGGTGCAGTGGCTCACACCTGTAATCCCAGCACTTTGGGAGGCTGAGGTGGGCGGATCACCCGAGGTCAGGAGTTTGGGACCAGCCTGGCCAATATAGAGAAACCCTGTCTCTACTAAAAATAAAAAAAATTAGCTGGGCAGGCATGGTGGCGGGTGCCTGTAATCCGGCTACTAGGGAGGCTGAGGCAGGAGAATCGCTTGAACCCAGAAGGTGGAGGTTGAGGTGAGCTGAGTTCTCGCCATTGCCCTCTGGTCTGGACAACAACAGCAAAACTGTCTCCAAAAAAAGAAGCAACCGGGCTGGGTGCAGTGGTTCATGCCTGTAATCTCAGCACTTTGGGAGGCCAAGGTGGGTGGATCACCTGAGGTCAGGAGTTCAAGACCAGCCTGGCCAACAGTGTAGAACCCCATCTCCACTAAAACTACAAAAAGTAGCGAGGCGTGGTGGTGTGCACCTATAGTTCCAGCTACTTGGGAGGCTGAGGCAGAACCGCTTAAACCCAGAAGGTGGAGGTTGCAGTGAAACAAGATCATACGGCTGCACTCCAGCCTGGCAGGCAGAGCAAGACTCCCTATTAAAAAAAAAGACATAGGCCGGGCGCGGTGGCTCAAGCCTGTAATCCCAGCACTTTGGGAGGCCGAGGCGGGTGGATCACGAGGTCTAGAGATCGAGACCATCCTGGTCAACATGGTGAAACCCCGTCTCTACTAAAAATACAAAAAATTAGCCGGGCATGGTGGCACGTGCCTGTAATCCCAGCTACTCAGGAGACTGAGGCAGGAGAATTGCCTGAACCCAGGAGGCGGAGGTTGTGGTGAGCCGAGATCGCGCCATTGCACTCCAGCCTGGGTAACAAGGGCAAAACTCCGTCTCAAAAAAAAAAAAAAAAAAAAGAGACAGAAAGAAAAGCAACTGGGCTGGGTGCAGTGGCTCCTGCCCATAATCCCGGCATTTTGGGAGGCTGAAGTGGGAGGATCACTTGGGCCCAGGAGTCTGAGACCAGCCTGTAGACCATCTCTAAAAAAAAATTGTTTGTAATGATCCAGGTGGCCAGGTGCAATGGCTCACACCTGTAATCCCAGCACTTTGGGAGGCAGAGGCAGGTGGATCACTGAGGCCAAGAGTTTGAAACTAGCCTGGCAAATATGGTGGAACCCCATCTCTACTAAAATACAAAAAAAAAAAAAAAAAATAGCTGGGCACAGTAGCACATGCCTGTAATCCTAGCTACTCAGGAGGCTGAGGCACGAGAATCACTTGAACCCAGGAGGTGGAGGTTGCAGTAAGCGGAGATTGCACCACTGTACTCCAGCCTAGGTGACAGAGCAAGACTCTGTCTCAAAAAAAAAAAAAAAAAAAAAAAAAAAAAGCCAGGTGTGGTTGTGCATGCCTGTATTCCCAACTACTAAGGAGGCTGAGGCAGGATGAGTCCAGGAGTGGGAGGCTGCAGTGAGCCATGATTGTGCCACTGCACTGCAGCCTGGGCAGCAGAGCAAGATCCTGTTTCTAAAACAGAAGTACCTGGGAAAAGGGCACAGAAGCCTTCTGGGGGAGGGACCCACCCATGCCTTGATCTGGGAGGTGGTTACCCGGGAGCGTGCCTATGTAAGGTTCATGGAGTACTGCTCCCTGTGCTTGCAGTGAGGATTTCTCCCTGAGAAATCGTGCGTTTGTTTTCTTTTTGAGATGGAGTCTTGCTCTGTCATCCAGGCTGAAGTGCAGGGGCGTAATCTCGGCTCAGTGCAACCTCCACCCACCAGGTTCAAGCGATTCTCGTGCCTCCGCCTCCCAAGTAGCTGGGATTACAGGTGCACACCACCACGCCCGGCTAATTTTTGTAGTTTTTTTCTTTTTTGAGACGAAGTTTCGCTCTTGTTACCCAGGCTGGAGTGCAATGGCGCGATCTCGGCTCACCGCAACCTCCGCCTCCTGGGTTCAGGCAATTCTCCTGCCTCAGCCTCCTGAGTAGCTGGGATTACAGGCACGCGCCACCACGCCCAGCTAATTTTTTGTATTTTTAGTAGAGACGGGGTTTCACCATGTTGACCAGGATGGTCTCGATCTCTTGACCTCGTGATCTACCCGCCTCGGCCTCCCAAAGTGCTGGGATTAAAGGCTTGAGCCACCGCGCCCGGCCATTTTTGTATTTTTAATAGAGATGCAATTTCACCATGTTGGCCAGGCTGGTCTTAAACGCCTAACCTCAGGTAATCTGCCTGCCCCAGACTCCCAAAGTGCTGAGATTACAGGCATGAACTACCGTGCCTGGCCAATCGTGCGTTTTATACATAGGTGTCCGCGGAGATGCTGGAACGCACAAAATCCTCACGATCATTTTCCGTGACAGCAGTGAATTCCCTCCACTTTACTGACGAGTAAACCAAGGCCCAGAGTGTTGAAGCGGTATCCCCAGGACACACAGCCGTGTTCAGTGGTCCCCTCTGCCTGCCCACTGCCCAGTGCCGTTTCTGACCTTCCAACGCCTCTAGGGCACTGGCCATGCCCGCGGCAAACTGGGCGGCGTCCTCCTTGCTGCTGAAGTTGAGGCCCCAGACCTGGCGGGCATCGCGCCACTGATGAAAATTGGGGGTGGCTTGATTATACTTGACGCCCCGGACGATGGCACAGTTGATGACCACCTGGCGGGAGGGGAAAAGGGGGTGAGGGGCGGCAGGCAGAGGAGTGGAGCAGGCAGGCGTTCAGCCTGCAGAGAGGGGGCTGGTGGGAGGCTGCACCTGCTGGTCGGGCTGCATCTTCCGACCCACCACGCGGAAGGAATTGGCTGTGGGGTTGTGGTAGATCTGGACGCGGCTGAAGGCCTGGGGACCCATGCCAGCAGGGACCCATCGCTTGTTGCCGTCATCATAAACCATCACAGTGGCCCGGCTGGAACAGATGACCGTCTCACTGCAGGCAGGAGGAAAAGGGAGAGGAGCTGGTCACCTCATCTGGGTCTCCCTGGGAGGTTCCAAGGGACGAAGACAGAGTGTGGAAGGAAGAGAGTGAGACACAGAGAGAGGCAGGGGCCAGGTGGACAGAAAGAGAGGGTGGGAGGCAGATCAGGAGGGAAAATCAAATCAGGAGAGAGAGGCAAACACACAAACGAGATGTAAGACAGACATGGGGAGGGAGAAACTGGAGCAGAAGAGACAGATGCAGAGAGAGGTGGGAAAGGGAGTGCTGAGTGAACAGAGGGGAGAGAGAGACTGAAAGACACACAGACAGACAGACAGATGAACAGTTGGGCAGACAGGGGACCTGGAGGAAGAGGCAGAAAGACATGGAAAGAGATAAAGACGGGCTGGGTGCGGTGGCTCACAGGTGTAATTCCAGCACTTTGGAGGCTGAGGTGGGAGGATCACTTGTGCCCAAGCATTTCAGAGCAGCCCGGGCAACATAGCAGGACCCCGTCTCTAATAATAACAATAATAATAAGTTTTGTTTTTGAGCAGAGTCTTGCTCTGTCGCCCAGGATGGAGCGCAGTGGCATGATCTCGGCTCACTACAACCTCTGCCTCCTGGGTCCAAGCCATTCTGCTGCCTCAGCCTCCTGAGTAGATGGGATTATAGGCATACACCACCATGCCCAGCTAATTTTTTATATTTCTAGTAGAGATGGGGTTTCATCATGTTGGCCAGGCTGGTCTTGAACTTCTGACCTCGGTTGATCCGCCTGCCTCAGCTTCCCAAAGTGCTGAGATTACAGGCATGAACCACTGTGCCCGTTGCTTAATTTTTTTTTTTGTATTTTTTCGTAGAGACGGGATCTCACTAAGTTGCCTAGGCTGGTCTCAAACTCCTGGGCTCAAGTGATCCATCTGCCTTAGCCTCCTAAAGTGCTGGGATTACAGGTGTGAGCCACCACACCTCGCCTACAAAAAAAAGTTTTTTTTTTAAGAGACGGGAGTCTCGCTCTGTCGCCCAGGCTGGAGTGCACTGGCATGATCTCAGCTCACTGCAGCCTCCGCCTCCCAGGTTCTAGCAATTCTCCTGCCTTGGCCCCCCGAGTAGCTGGGACTACAGGTGCACGCCACCACGCCTGGCTAATTTTTTGTGTTTTAGTGGAGATGAGGTTTCACCATGTTGCCTAGGCTGGTCTCAAACTCCTGAGCTCAGGTAATCCGCCCGCCTCAGCCTCCCAAAATGCTAGGATTACAGGCGTGGGCGACCGCGCCTGGCCAAAACACTCTTTTAAATGAAAAATAAATGAAAAGACACAACACAATACTAATAAGAAGGAAAAGATAAACATGGAGAAACAGGCTGAGGGATGGAAGAGGCTGAGGCCAACACCAGGGAGGGATGCGGGTTAGCAGAGAGAGGGCAGGAGGGAAGACAGAGGCGCCAGAGGGCGGCCAAGAGCCAAGAGCTGCACTAGGGACCAGCCCCTGCCTAGCCTCAGTTTCCGTAACTCTACCAAGGGGCTTGGACACATCCCTGCCACCACTGGCTGCTCAGGAGGAAGCTGAAGCTTGGGAGGGGAAGTGTGAGACCTGCAGCAGGTTGGGGACCCATCCCAGACCTGGGAGCTCCTCCTCCAAAGGGACTTCCCACTGCCCACCCACCGCCTGGCTCCCCAGGGCACCAGCGGCCCTTCTGCAGACACTCCCTGCTCTGTGTCTGGCCCATGTTGAGTGGGGCTGGGGATGAAGACACAGCAGTGACCCACAGCCCCAGCACCACCCTCCTGGGGCTCACAGTCCAGTGTGGGAGACAGAGCTGTCCCCAGAAGGTACCAAGCCAGGGATAGGGCCAAGGAGCCCAGGGTCTGGGGTGCCTGAAGGAACGCCTGCCCCAGCCTGGGGAGTCAGGCAGGACTTCCTGGAAAAGGCGGCGCCTGACTCAGCCTCAGGGGAGTTGTTGGTAAACTGGTGCTGATAGCCTCAGATCTGGGTTCAAATCCCCACAACTATTTCATGTGACTCAGGCATGTGACGTTCCTACTCAAGAACTCTTCTTTCTAGCCTCTGAACTGGGAGAGTGACAGTCCCCTCCTCCAGGGCAGTGGGGAGGGGTACATGAGTCTGAGCAGCTAAAGTGCTTGTTACAGCCAGGTGTGTGGCTCATGCCTGTAATCCCAGCACTGTGGGAAGCCGAGGTGAACGGATTGCTTGAGCTCAGGTATTTGAAACCAGCCTGGACAACATGGTGAAACCCCGTCTCTACAAAAACATACAAAGATTAGCCAGGCGTGGTGGTGCGCATCTGTAGTCCCAGCTACTCAGGAGGCTGACATGCAGGAGAATTGCTGGAACCCAGGAGGTGGAGATTGCAGTGAGCTGAGATCACGACACTGCACTCCCGCCTGCGCGACAGGGCAAAACTCCGTCTCAGAAAAAAAAAGAAAAAACAACTATGTGCATGGCACAGCACCCAGCACACACTGAGAGCTCAGCAGCTGTCTGCATCTGTCTCAATGGCACCACTGGGGCCCAGGAAAGCTACAACCCTCAGGACCTTCCCAGCAGCCCCTGTGGGAGGTTCAATCCCCTCTCCCCCAGTGAGGAAACTCAGGCCCAGACAGGAACTCTTAACAGGAAGTGACTTGCCCAAGTTCACACAGGCGAAGGGGAAGCGGTGGCCTCCTCCCCACCCCCACCCCCACTGGGCTTTTTCCTGAAATGGGGAAGTTGGTGGTCAGAGGTTTCCGGGGAGAGAAATTATAACACCCCCCCGCCCAACAAAGGCTCTGTCTCTAGGAGAGCTGGGGGCTGAGGGCATGACACTGACGTTGGGAAATCAGGGCAGGGAAAGTCCCTAGGCAGACTCAGCTGTGGGTAGAGACCTGGGGTAACCCTGGCACCCCCAAATTTACATAATTGTGCCATTTCCCTCTTACCAGGCATTTCAGGTGCATAAGGGGCCCTAAGCCCCTTCCCCAAAGTCACTCATTTTATTCTCACTGCAGCTCATCCAGAAAGCCACTTTTTCATTCTGATTTTGCAGGTGAGGACTAGAAGGCCCAGAGAGGGTGTGTGACTTGCCCACAGTCACACAGCTAGTGAGGAACAGAGTGGAGCTGTGAATTCAGGCTCCCAAGCCTTAACCATCAGGGACTGCATGGGTCCCACCCAAACACCAGGTGCTCCTTCCAGACAAGCACAGCCTCTGGGGCTGTTTCTGGCTCCTGCTGCCCTGGCAGGGCAGGGTTAAGGCCTCGGCCTCACCCACACCTGCCACCCACGCCCAGGGCAGACTCTGGCCAGGAGCCCCACCCTGGCTGTACTTTGCTCTCCCAGACGGCCCCGCCCTGCCGAGGCTTTGGACTGGCAGGAGAACAGGGTGCCTGCTGGGTGACCAAGGGCTGGTCCTGCCCCTCTCCAAGGGACACTGACCCCACTGTAGCAGAAGGATCCTGTTAAAATACAAGGTGGGGCCGGGCACAGTGGCTCACACTTGTGATCTAGGCACTTTGGGTGGCTGAAGTTAGAGGATTGCTTGAGCCCAGAAGTTCAAGATCAGCCTGGGCAACATAGTGAGACCCCATCTCTAAAAGCAAAACGAACAAAAATGCACAAGGTGGAATGTCCCTTCCTCTTCTCAAAAGCTCCAGGCTCCTACAGAATCAATGCTGAGTTCTCTCCAGGGCCTCCGTGATGTGTGTGTCCTCAGATCTCATTTCTTCCCACCCCTCTGTCCCCTGGGGACTGTTCCAGACCCTAAGCCTCCAGCTCCTATGCTGCTCTTCCTGCAGGCCACATTCCTGCCTTGGGCCTGTGTGCTGCTGCCTCCTCGGCCCAGCCTCTCCTCACTTCCAGGCCTCTCCTTATATGTCACCACTTCTGAGAAGCCATCCCTCACACGTTTGCTGGAAATGCTTCTCTCCTTTTCACCCCCTCCTGCACATTTCATAGCAGGGACCCCTACCTGACGTAATATTTGTCTGTCTCCACCACCAAAAGGGCAGGGATTTCTGTCCCACTGTTCACTGCTGTGTCCCCAGAACCTAGAATGGCACCCAACGTGTAGTAGGGACTCAACCGTTACTAAATAACATCTGTAAAAAAAAGGCAAACTTTGGGCCAGGTGCAGTGGCTCAGGCCTGTAAACCCAGCACTTTGGGAGGCCGAGGCGGGTGGATCATGAGAACAGGAGTTCAAAACCAGCCTGACCAGGATGGTGAAACACCATCTCTACTAGAAATACAAAATTAGCCGGATGTGGTGGCGGGTGCCTGTAATCCCAGCTACTCAGGAGGCTGAGGCAAGAGAATCGCTTGAACCCGGGAGGCAGAGGCTGCAGTGAGCCAAGATCGTGCCACTGCACTCTGGCCTGGGCAGCAGACAAGACTCCATCTCTAAAAAAGACAAACTTTGGCCAGGGGAGGTGGCTCAAGCCTGTAATCCCAGCACTTTGGGAGGCTGAGGCAGGAGAATCACTTGAGCCCAAGAGTTTGAGACTGGCTTGGGAAGGCCGGGTGCAGTGGCTCATGCCTGTAATCCCAACACTTTGGGAGGCAGAAGCGGGCGGATTTCCTGAGAACAAGAGTTCGAGACTAGCCTGATTCACATGGTGAAACCCCATGTCTACTAAAAATATAAAAATTAGCCAAGCTTGGTGGCTCATGCCTGTAATCCCAGTTACTCTGGAGGCTGAGGCAGGAGAATCGCTTGAACCCACTAGGTGAAGGTTGCAGTGAGCCAAGATTGCACCACTGCACTACACTCCAGCCTGGGCAACAGAGCAAGACTCTGTGTCAAAAAAGAAAAGAAGGCAGGGCACAGTGGCTCACACCTTTAATCCCAGCACTTTGGGAGGCTGAGGCTGGTGGATCACAAGGTCAAGAGATCGAGACCATCCTGGTCAACAAGCTGAAACCCCGTTTCTACTAAAAATAGAAAAATTAGCTGGGCATGGTGGTACGCGCCTGTAGTCCCAGCTACTCAGGAGGCTGAAGCAGGAGAATTCCTTGAACCCAGGAGGCAGAAGTTGCGGTGAGCCAAGATCGTGCCATTGCACTCCAGTCTGGGTAACACAGCAAGACTCCGTCTCAAAAAAAAAGAAAAGAAAAAAGAAGACTGGCTTGGGCAAGATGGTGAGACCTCTGTCTCTACGAGAAATTTTAAAAATAGCTGGGCGTGGTGGTGTGTGCCTATAGTCTCAGCCACTCAGGAACCTAAGGCAGGAGGATCACTTGAGCCCAGGAGAATGAGGCTGCAGTGAGCCATGTCCAGGCCACTTGCACTCCAGCCTAGGTGACAGAGTAAGACTCTCAGCCGAGCATAATGGCTCACACCTGTAATCCCAGCACTTTGGGAGGCAAGGCAGTTTGAGACCAGCCTGGCTAACATGATGAAACCTCATCTCCACTAAAAATACAAAAATTAGTTGGTTGTGGTGGCACACGCCTGTCGTCCTAGCTACTCAAGAGGCTGAGGCAGAAGAATGGCTTGAACCCAGGAAGAGGAGGTTACAGTGAGCTGAGATGATGCCATTGCACTCCAGCCTGGGTGACAGGGTGAGACTACGTTTCAAAAAAAATACAAATGCAAATTTTTACCAAGGGCACCTAACACTTCTCAGAGTCCCAGACACTGTTCTTGGTGCAGGACTCCAGTTTCCATGCTCCACGGCTCTACAGCCTCATGGGATAGGCTCTGATGCTCACCCTTTTGACAAGGGGGAACTGCAGCCACTTGCCCCAGATCACACAGCAAGCAGAGGGGTTCATAGTTGAAACCAAGTTCCTACGAGTTCTTAACCTCATTTAAAGATGAAGAAACAAAGCTAAGTTGAACTCTTTTTTTTTTTTTTTTTTTTTTTTTTTTTTTGAGACGGAGTTTCGCTTTTGTTACCCAGGCTGGAGTGCAATGGCGCGATCTCGGCTCACTGCAACCTCCGCCTCCTGGGTTCAGGCAATTCTCCTGCCTCAGCCTCCTGAGTAGCTGGGATTACAGGCACGCGCCACCATGCCCAGCTAATTTTTTGTACTTTTAGTAGAGACGGGGTTTCACCATGTTGACCAGGATGGTCTCGATCTCTTTACCTCGTGATCCACCCACCTCGGCCTCCCAAAGTGCTGGGATTACAGGCTTGAGCCACCGCGCCCGGCCAGTTGAACTCTTTAGAAGGCAAGGTACAAGGTAGGGTTGATCAGCGGCTTAAAAAAAGAAAAGGTAGGCCAGGCATGTTGGCTCACACCTGTAATCCTAGCACTTTGGGAGGCTGAGGCGGGTGGATCAGGAGGTCAGGAGTTCAAGACCCACCTGATGGATATGGTGAAACCCAGTCTCTACTAAAAATACAAAAATTAGCCAAGTGTAGTGGCATGCACCTGTAGTCCCAGCTACTCAGGAGGCTGAGGCAGGAGAATGGCTTGAACCTAGGAGGCAGAGGTTGCAGTGAGCTGAGGTCACACCACTGAACTCCAGCCTGGGTGACAGAGCAAGACTCACAAAACACAAAAAGGTGAGAAGCACATAAGTACATCTGCACCCAGAGTGTTGATATATGCAGAGACTGCTTCACAAGACACTAACTGTGGCTGCCTCCAATGAGGGGAACTCGGGGACTGGGGAGGGAGGAAATGAATATTTTGCACCATTTATCTTTCTTTTTTCTTTTTTTTTTGGGGGGGGGGACAGAGTCTCTCTCTGTCGCCTAGGCTGGAGTGCCGTGGCGTGATCTCAGTTCACTGCAACATCTGACTCATGGGTTCAAGGAATTCTCCTGCCTCAGCCTCCCGAGTAGCTAGGATTACAGGCATGCACCACCACGCCCAGCTAATTTGTTTGTATTTTTAATAGAGACGAGCATTTCACCATATTGGCCAGGCTGGTCTCGAACTCCTGACATTGTGATCTGCCCACCTTGGCCTCCCAAAGTGCTGGGTTTACAGGTGTGAGCCACTGCACCCCACCCACAATTTATCTTTTTTGAGACAAAGTCTCACTCTGTGCCCAGGCTGGCAGTGACTCGATCTTGGCTCACTGCAGCCTCTACCTCCCAGGTTCAAGCAATTCTCCTGCCTCAGCCTCCTGAGTAGCTGGGATTACAACTGTGTGCCACCATGCCAGGGTAATGTTTGTATTTTTAGCAGAGACAGGGTTTAAGGGTTTGCTATACTGGCCAGGCTGATCTCGAACTCCTGACCTCAGGTGATCTGCCTGCCTTGGCCTCCCAAAGTGCTGGGATTACAAGCATGAGTCACCACACCAAGCCACCATTTACCCTTTCAAACTGCTTATTATTTCTTATCATGGGTTTAAATTACCTATATGAACCAAATTCACTAGTTAATTAAGTTAATAAATAAAACTGTAACCTACACAAAAGCTGGAACAGAAAAGCTCAAAGCCAGGAAATGGGGGGCCAAGGCTATGAGATGGAAACAGTCTGCCCGTTCCCAGCATTCTCCTGAAGTCTAGAACCCTCCATTGGACATGAGAGCACCGTAATTTTCCAGCCAGCCGAGGACTCGCTCCTCCCTGCAAGTTCCCACGTTTTGCAAAACTCTAGTACATGGTGGATGAAAGACACTCAAGCTGCCTCCTTATTATGTGGCTTTGCCTCTCTGAGCCTCAGTTTCCAGCCCTGGAAACAATAATGCACTGGGTTCATTGTAAGGACTAAAAGAGAGAATGGACAAAAAGCCCTAAATGCAGGACCTGTAACTTGGTACACGCTCCACCTGAGGGAGAGAGCTTCCCATCACCAGAGGTAATCAAGCACGGTGAATCCAGTTTTCACAGAACTTCCAGAGTCTTGGTCTTCCCTTCACTGCCCCCTGAAGCCAAGACTCACCCCATACCCTCCTTATACTATAAAGCTTGTGATACATATATACTACCCTTCCAAACAACAAATCTTCTGAGCGACCCTAAGCAGGGACGCAGATCTAGAGTCTCTGGGGCCCGTGTTCGATACTCTAGTCCCTTCCTCCTGGTGGGCCTCAGTTTCCCCTAAGTGAACAGCAAGATAAATGTTCTGGCTTGGTTTTGTTTGGCTTATCTGAATTATCTTAAGAGTTTTCACAATGAAAGCAGGTTCCTTTTTTTTTTTCTTCGCTGAGAACACAGAAACCATGTTACCTGTATTTCTGTTTTGTTTTGTTTTTTTTTGGAGACAGGATCTCACTTTGTCACCCAGACTGGAGTGCAGTGGCACGAATACGGCTCATTGTGGCCTCAACCTCCCCAGCTCAAGAGATCCTCTCTCCTTGGCCTCCAGAAACTACAGGCACATGCCACCACACCCAGCTAAATTTTGTATATTTTGTAGAGACAGGGTTACACCATGTGGCCTAGGCTATTCTCAAACTCCTGGGTTCAAGCGACCCTCCTGCCTTGGCCTCCCAAAGCGTTAGGATTACAGGCATAAGCCCCGGTGGCTGGCCCTGTTTGACTTTAATAGGCACCTTGCCTAACTTCCTGTACCTCAGTTTTCCTATCCATAAACTGGGTGCCAGGGTGGGAAGGCTACAAGGTTGTAATAGTATTGTTGTTAGAACTGCCATGAGGGGCCAGGTGCGGTGGCTCAGGCCTGTCATCCCAGCACTTTAGGAGATCAACGAGGGTGAATCACATGAGGTGGAGAGTTTGAGACCATCCTGGCCAACATGGTGAAACACATCTCTACTAAAAATACAAATACTAGCCAGGTGTGGTGGCAGGTGCCTGTAGGCCAGCTACTTGGAAGGCTGAGGCAGGAGAATTGCTTGAACCCAGGAGACGGAGGTTGCCGTGAGCTGAGATCGTGCCATTGCACTCCAGTCTAGGCAACAAGAGCAAAAACCCTGCCTCAAAAAAAAAAAATTTTTTTTTCAGGCAAAAAAGCACCCCACACATAATAGATGCTTGATCAAATGGTCTCTTTTTTTTTTTTTTTTCAAATGGTCTCTTTTAAAAAATATAGCAATAGCTATTATTGGAAGAAGCAAGAAACGGACCCCAATTCTCCCAAAGTCCCTTCTGCCCTGAGATTCTAGACCTCTGCCCCACTTCCCTGTCTTCCCAGCACCCAGCTCTGGTCCCAGACTCAGCCAGCACTCAACAAATATTTGTCAAACTGAGAGGAAAAGAACTATATCTTGTAATTTTCCATCTTCACATCCTCTCTTCCAACTGCCCCCAGGACTGTCCCTAGCCAAACCAGCCAGAAATCAGAGGTCCCAGGCTCCTCCACCCCTCCTACACTGCCTAGGAATTTCTGAGAGATCTTGGCCATGTCTTTTTCTCTTTGAGCCTCAGTTTCCCCAGCTGGGTAACAGGGACATGGGTTTTGAATCCTGGCGGTCCTTGAAGAAAGGGCACAGTCTAGGGGAAGTGGGATGTGATCACCTGCAGGAGAGACCCCCTGGAAAGGTGAGAGTGGCTTTCTGGTGGGACAGGCATCTGCTCACTTCTGCACCCCACCCTACCCCAGCACCCCCACAAGGCGGGATGCTTGGCCACGGCCACAGCAAGAGGTGGGCCTGTGGGAGGGCCAGGGCCTCCAGGGCTGCTGGTGGTGGTGGGGAGGGCAGGGGGCCGGCCCAGACGCGGCTCCTGCCCTTTTACGGTTGCAGTGAGTGAGGCAGCACTAACTCGGACATCCGCCATCCGCCTTCCACCGAGCCTGGGACCGGAAACGCGGCGGTGGGGGTGTGTGTGTGTGGAGGGGTGGGGCTGGGGGGGCAAGGGGAGAGAAGAGTCCCGGAGGAAGAGGGCGAAGGAAGAGAGCGTCGCTCCCTAAACTGACCCCTCTCCAGGGCGGACTTGGAAGGGATGTAGCTATAATGGGGAATGGACAGGCAGGAAGTCTTGAGGGTATCTGTGGGTGTCCTCCTTGCTCCAAATTTTCCAGCCATGCCTTTCACGTCAGAAGGAAGAAACGGGGAGGGGGATTCTTTAGTGGTTATAAAAAGGAATGCCACGCCACCCCGATGTCAAAGGGCAGGGGTGCAGGAAATGAGGAGGATGTGGACACCACGGGGTTAATCCCCAGCCGTCCCCCGGGGCCTCCGTGCTCCGGCTGGGGGCTTGGGGGCAGGAAGTCCCAGAGAGAGTGGAGGAAGGGAGATAGTATTGTCAGGCTCTGGCCCCTTGGGAGAGATTATGGGGGGCCAGAGGAGGGGAAAATGGGGGGATGGTTGGGTCCCCCTGCCCGCACTGGCACCGCCCTCAGGTGAGCCCAGGAGTTCGGGGGAGGCCCCAGCCAGACCAAATCCCTGGGTCCCTGGGGCCGCCACCCTCAGGATTAAATTCCTGGGAAGATAGCTGGAATTATCTGGGAAGCCTGGGTCCCTGGGGAAAAGGGCTATGACCTTGAAGCTTTCCAGCTCCCCCTCCTCCAACCCCAAGGCTCCGGATGGATGGGGGAGCGGTGAGCAAAGGGGGAGGGACCGTGGTGGGGAAAGCAGCCGGCCCACAGCGATCGGTGCCCGCCCCCCACACCAGCTGTCTCGACAGGTGAGTCAGGAAGACAAAGGCCCCCTTCCCCCAGCTGCCGCGCCCCCTCCCTCCCCAGGGCTGCGCAGGTGGGGGAGCAGGGCCGCCCTTCTGGCCCTGGGCGGGGAGCCGCCCTCTGCTTCCAGCGCCAGCTCAGTCCTAGGCACGGCCGACTAAGCAGATTGTGTGCGGGGCGACGGGGGAGGGGAGTCCCACCAGACTCTGGAGGCTGCGTCTGGGTCCCTGGATCGGTTCACACCAGCCTTCTCTACAGGAAGACCTAAGTGCCCCCCAAAATTCAGGGGATTAAGAAGTACCCCCGAAGTTAAGGAGCGCAGTCCCACTTGGGGAGACTTTTTTCCAGCACCACGTAAACGGGGGCCCCGCACACCAAGGGTCTGAGTCTCAGTCTCTCTTCCAAGTCCCATGGTCTCCCAAACGGGCCCCCCCACAATCCTTCCCGGACCTCGAGCTAAAGTTTGGGGGGAGGGGGAGGAGAGTCTGAGCCCTGCCTCAATCCTGGCATCCCTGCGGGAAGGCACTGCCAACTTTGAGGTCCTCTAAAAAAAAAGTCTAACAATTCGGGAGTCCTCCGAGCGCCCCCAAATCTGAGGACTCCCAGGAGAACCTCACCGCCACCATCCCCCGAGTCGTGGAGAAGTGATCGATGGTTCTGGAGCTCCTCCAAGAGGATTCAGCCCAAATCCGAGGCTCCCAAGGATCTGTCCCCAAATTCCAGCTCGGAGCGTGGGGGGGGGGAGGGGGACAAAGGCGGGGCGCGGAGCCCGCCCGGGCGGGGACGGGTTGGGGGGCAGGTCCGGCTCACCTCATGGCTGCTCGGCGGGCGGGCGGTGCGCCCACGGGCTGGCTGCTCCCGGGGCGCCCCTGGCCGGAGGTTCAGGGGTTCAGGTCTGGCTCCGGGCTCGGCTCAAGCTCCCCCAGGGTCCCGCCCCATAGAGTCCGGCTTCCTGGGCAGAACGTGGACAGTGCCGGGGCGGGTCTCCGGGCACCGCTTCCCTCAGGCGGTCTGAGGAGAAGTCTCTGCGGCAGAAAGGGGGTGCGGCTTCCCCTCCCCAGCGCGCCCCCCGTGCCGGCGGCTGCTGCACTGTTACTCTTACTACTGTACTTCTCTTCGTTACATTTCGTTCCAAAATTCCACTCCCAACACCCACAATGCCCCGCGCCTTAAAGGGGCCGCACGCGCCTCCAGGAGAGGGGGTGGAGGGCGCTTAAAAGGGCAACTAGGCACCCTCGGCTTCCGCGATCTCGCTCTAGTCCCCAACGTTGTAGCCTAGGGTTGCACCCTGGGAGTCATCCCCACATGGAGGGGCAAGCTTGGTGGAGGGGAAGGGGACCTGCCTTGCTCCCTAGTTCTCTCCCACGTTGGGAATTCTCAGGAGCGTCTCGACTCTCGGAAGGGTCACGATTTCTCCATCCCGTACTCCGCTCAATTATCGGGGGCAAGGAGGACCCTCATGCTAAACAAGTGGTCTCACATTTTCTCCCTGAAATCCCATCTTTGGAACCCCGCTCCTCCCCAGTGACTCTCTCCTGTCAGTTTCCGAGGGGTTACTAAGGTTACTAAGGAGCTAGCCCCGCATCCGCACGGAGGAGGGAGGTGGGGGGAGTAGGGCCCCACCCCTCTCGCCCCGGGAAGGTGAGGAGGAAGTGGGCCAAGGGGGCGCGGTCGGCCGCTGACTCACAGCCACAGGGTCGGGGGTGGGGTGGGGGTGGAAGTGGGGACCGGCGGGGAGTGCCGGAGTGGGGGACCTGGCATTCGCCCTGGGTGGGCAGGAGACGCCTGGTTCTTCGGTGTGTAAAGCCCCCGACCCACGCACGCCGCGCTCTGACTCAGTTTGTCCTGCGGAGGACAGCAGGATCTTCCCACCCGTCAGGAGGACCCGGAGGTGAGCAGACCCTCCCGGGAGCCCCCGCCCCCACACGCCGGCTCCCGGCCAAGCCCAGACGCCCTCCGAGGCTTCCGCAGAGGGTCTGGCCGGCCCCGCCCCGAGTGACGTCACTGGCGTGGTCGCGCCCCTTGGGTAGAGCGCCACCTGGCCCGGGTGGGGCGCCCGAGCCCTGGGAAACCAGTTAGTTCCACGTTTGCACATGGGTAAACTGAGGCCTGGGAACAGGAAACGAATCTGGTCTATGGCCCTCTTGCCTGAACTCCCAGAACACGGAAAGGTCACCTAGGTCTGAGTGTAAAACTAACAATTCTCAGGGCCAGCTCACTAGGTGAGAGAATTCACCTTTCCAGCCTCTGTCCAGATGTTGCCCTGACCTCCTTCACCTGGGCAGGCTTCGTCCTTCCAGGCCAAGCCCTGATGTAAATTCCCCTCCCCTTCTCCACCCCACTCTGGGAGATCTTGAACCCTGATCCCCGGAGGTTACCATTGTTTCTCAGTGAGTCTCCTCAGGCTGAGTTGTCTAGGTGAAGGGGTAGACTGAGGTTTTTCTTTTTTTTTTTTTTGACACGTAGTCTCCCTCTGTCACCCAGGCTGGAGTGCAGTGGCGCAATCTTGGCTCACTGCAACCTCCCCCTCCTAGGTTCAAGCGATTCTCCTGCCTCAGCCTCCTGACTAGTTAGGATTACAGGCAAGATGGGGTATCACCATGTTGGCCAAGCTGGTCTCAAACTTATGACCTCAGGTGGTCTGCCTGCCTCAGTCTCCCAAAGTGCTAGGTTTACAAACGTGAGCCCCTGAACCCAGTTGACTTAATCAAGTTCTGGACTTCCAGCCAAGCCCTGAACAGCAGCTCAACAAACTTTTATCCAGTTGAATGAGAACCCCAGTTCTGTGTGAACTTGGGTAACTGCTTTCTCCTCTCTGGGTCTCAGATTTCCCATCTGTGAAATAGGAGGGGTGGCATTTCTGGATGCCAACTACAATACAGCAACAGTCAGCAAACGTGGTTTTTTGTTTGTTTGCTTGAGACAGGATCTCTTTGTTGCCTGGGCCGAACAAAGTGGCATAACCAGGGCTCATGCGATCCTCCAACCTCAGCCCACTGAGTAGCTGGGACTATAGGTGCCCACCGCTATTGTAGAGGCAGGGTTTCACTATGTTACCCAGGCTGGTCTCAAATTCCTGGGCTAAAGTGATCCGTCTGGCTTGGCTTCCCAAAGTGCTGGGATTGGAGGTGTGAGTCACCACGCCCAGCCAAGAAAGTTTTTCTGTAAAAGTCTAAATAGAAAATCTTTTAGATATGCTAGACAATACGGTCTGGTTTACACACGCTTATTTTTGTTTTGTTTTGTTTTGTTTTTCTTACAATCCTTTAAAAATGTAAAAACCTTCTTAGCTTAAGTGCTGTACGAAACAGGTAGCAAGACCCCTGCGTTAGAGAACTCTTACATATGTACATAAGGATCTTTATGGCAGCAGTAAGGTGAGAGCAAGAAATTGGAAATAGCTTGGATGTCCATCAAGAGGACAGGGGAGGCCAGGCACAGTGGCTCATGCCTGTAATCCCAGCACTTTGGGAGGCCGAGGAGGGTGGATCATTTGAGGTCAGGAGTTCGAGACCAGCCTGGCTTGAACATGGTAAGGCCCTCTTTCTACTAAAAAAAATAAAAATTGGCCAGTCACAGTGGCTTATGCCTGTAATTCCAGCAGTTTGGGAAGCTGAGACAGGCAGATCACTTGAGGTCAGGAGTTCAAGACCAGCCTGGCCAATATGGCGAAACCCCATCTCTACTAAAAACATAAAAATTGGCCGGGCACAGTGGCTCAAGCCTGTAATCCCAGCACTTTGGGAGGCTGAGGCAGGTGGATCACGAGGTCAAGATATCGAGACCATCCTGGTCAACATGGTGAAACCCCGTCTCTACTAAAGATACAAAAAATTAGCTGGGCATAGTGGTGCGTGCCTGTAATCCCAGCTACTCAGGAGGCTGAGGCAGGAGAATTGCCTGAACCCAGGAGGCGGAGGTTGCGGTGAGCTGAGATCGCGCCATTGCACTCCAGCCTGGGTAACAAGAGCGAAACTCCATCTCAAAAAAAAAAAAACAACAACAACAACATAAAAAATTAGCCAGGAATGGTGGTGGGCACCTGTAATCTCACCTACTCGGGAGACTGAGGCAAGAGAATCACTTGAACCCGGGTGGCAGAAGTTGCAGTGAGCTGAGATCATGTCACTTCACTCCAGCCTGGGCAAAAGAGCAAAACTCCATCTCAAAAACAAAAAACCAGGTGTGGTGGCACACACCTGTAATCTCAGCTACAAAGGGGGCTGAGGTGGGAGGATCACTTGAACTCAAGAGGCGAAGTTTGCAGTGAGTCGAGATTGGGACATTGCACTCCAGCCTGGGTGACAGAGCAAGACTCTGTCTCAAAAAAATTTAAAAATAAATAAATAAATAAATAAAGATGAAGATGGGGATAGTGAAACCCTTGGACATCCCTTTTCTGAAGCGCCAAGTGAGCAGCAACTATAGAGAAGGAAGTATGGACTGGGCGAGGTGGGTCGAGCCTGTAATCCCAGTGCTTTGGTTTTTTGAGAAGCCAAGGCAGGAGGATCACTTGAGGTCAGGAGTTTGAGACCAGCCTGGACAACATAGGGAGATCCTCATCTCTTAAAAAAAAATTGACTGGGTATGGTATCGTCCATCTGTGATCCCAGGGGAGGATGAGGTAGGAAGACTTCTTGAGCCCAGGAGTTTGAGGCTGCAGTGAACTGTGATTGTGACATTATACTCCAGCTTGGGATGAAGACCTAGACTTTGTCTCTTAAAAAAACAGGCGGCACTGGCTAGGTGCAGTGGGTCACACCTGTAATCCCAGCACTTTGGGAGGCTGAGGCAGGCGGATCACCCGAGATTGGGAGTTTGAGACCACCCTGACCAACATGGAGAAACCCCGCCTCTACTACAAATACAAAATTAGCCCAGCATGGTGGTGCATGCCTGTAATCCCAGTTACTCGGGAGGCTGAGGCAGGGGAATCACTTGAACCCAGGAGGCAGAGGTTGTAGTGAGCCAAGAGTGTGCCATTGCACTCCAGCCTGGGCAACATGAGCAAAACTCCATCAGAAAAAAAAAAAAAAAAAAGCAGGTGGCATGAAGTGTGTAAATGACATGGATGACATAGAATGAAAATATCCATTAAGTGGGTAAAAAGTTGCAAAATATGGCTGGGCGAGGTGACTCATGCCTGTAATCCCAGCACTTTGGGAGGCCAAGGCGGGTGGATTGCAAGGTTAGGAGTTCAAGACCAGCCTGGCCAAGATGGTGAAACCTGGTCTCTGTTAAAAATACAAAGGTTGGCAGGGTACGGTGGCTCACGCCTTTAATCCCAGCACTTTGGGAGGCCGAGGCGGGTGGATCACGAGGTCAAGAGATGGAGACCATCCTGGTCAACAAGGTGAAACCCCGTCTCTACTAAAAATACAAAAAAATTAGCTGGGCATGGTGGTGCCCGCCTGTAGTCCTGGCTACTCGGGAGGCTGAGGCAGGAGAATTGCTTGAACCCAGGAGGCGGAGGTTGCAGTGAGCCGAGATCGTGCCATTG
Source organism: Saguinus oedipus (assembly GCA_031835075.1). Lineage (NCBI taxonomy): Eukaryota > Metazoa > Chordata > Mammalia > Primates > Cebidae > Saguinus > Saguinus oedipus. The sequence goes on along the minus strand of CM063187.1, from coordinate 46,998,133 downwards.
CACTCTAGTCTGGGTAACAACAGTGAGACTTCGTCTCAAAAAAATAAAAATAAAAATACAAAGGTTGCAGTGAACCAAGATCAAGCCACTGCACTCTAGCCTGGGCGACAGAGTGAGACTCCGCACCCCTCCCCCCAAAAACTTGCAGAAGATACAAAAGGAGTGAAAAATATCAAGGAAACACCCAAAAATATCATATATTAACAGATGTAAGAAGTCCACTTTAAACTCATTGCAAAGACTATCAGTCGGATAGACTGTGGGATTCTAGGGAATTTGGTGGTCACAGAGATTTTTTTTTTTTTTGTAAAGATGGGGTTTTGCCATGTTGCCCAGGCTGGTATCCAATTCCTGGAATCAAGCTGCCTTGACTTCCCAAAGTGCTGGGATTACAGGCATGAGCCACCACACCAAGCTAGAGGTCTCAAGTCTGTCTTGAAAATCCCAAATTTGACCAGACACCATGGCTCATGCCTGTAATCCCAGCACTTTGGGAGGTCAAGGCAGGCGGATAACCTAAGGTCAGGAGTTCAAGACCAACCTGACCAACATGGTCAAACTCCATCTCTAGTAAATACAAAAGAATTAGCCAGATGTGGTGGCATGTTCCTGTAATCCCAGCTACTTGGGAGGCTGAGGCAGAAGAATCATTTGAACCCGGGAGGCAGGGGTTGCAGTGAGCCGAGATTGCACCATTGCACTCCAGCCTGGACAACAAGAGTGCAAACTCTGTCTCAAAAAAAAAAAAAAAAAAAAAGACGAAATTGTATCCTGCTTCTAAACCTTCACACTGGCTATTCCCTCTCCCTTAGAACACTCGGAATATTTGCAGAGCTGACTCTTCTCTGTCAGGTCTCTGGTCAGTTGTCCCCTCCTCAGAGACCTTCCCTGATCCCCCTGTTTCAAAAGCCTTCTCCCCCACCCTGGAAAACTGAGTGGCTGAAGTGTGAGGGGGATGGAGAAAAACTTCATTGTATGCCATCTTGCACTCTTTGCATTTCAAACCAAGTGAATTTATTACCCATTCAAAACCATGTGAATTGAACAAATTAAAAATTAAAAAAAAAAAGCAAAGTAGTCATTTTCTCACCACATCCCCCTGTTTTAGTTTCTTCCTGACGCTCATCAGTCTTCAAGATAACTTTTTTATTTTTTTATTACTAATTGCAGATTGGGTCTTGCTATGTTGCCCAGGCTGGTCTCGAACTCTTGGGCTCAAGGGATCCTCCCACTTCAGCCTCCCCAAGTGCTGAGATTACAGGTGTGAGCCACTGTGCCTGGTGAGACGACTTTATTTATTTATTTAAAGATAGGGTTTCACCATGATAGCCAGGTTGGTCTTGAACTCCTGACCTCAGGTGATCCACCCACCTTGGCCTCTCAAAGTGCTAGGATTACAGGCGTGAGCCACCACGCCCGGCGACAACCTTATTTATTGATTTCCTTGTTTGCTGTGTCTCTTGACCAGGAGGTCGGCCCCAGTGGGGCAAGGATCCTGGTGGGTCAGCCTGATTCATGGCTGTGAGGCTGAGGCCTGGCACACAGCAGGTGCCCAATAACGTATTTGCTAACAGACTAGGCAAATCACGTTTGTTTGTTTGTTTACAAGAAAATGTATTTGGAATCACTTACGTAAATACAATTTAATAATCAAAACTCTACTTCCCCTCAAAAACAGATGAATAATAAGAAGGAAAAAGGTTATTGGACTGGGTGATCTCTCAGAATCTGTTCAGCTCTGAATATTTCAAAAACATTTGGTTGGGGCGTTTTTTGTGGCTTTTTTTTTTTTTTGTTTCGTTTGGGGCTTTTTTCTTTTTAGTCTGGGTGATGGTGGAATTTCCCCTCTCGTAAGACTTATCTGTGAGAGGGAAGTAAGAGAAGGAGAAATAAGCATGTTGGGTTCCTACATTGGCCTTCCTTCCTTCCGCTGGTACATGTGGCTGGGGAAGGGGTCCGTTTTCTTCTTTAGTTCTGTTGAGGCCCCAGTGGAGCAAAGGATCCCTAAAGGACAGCAGCTGTCAGGCCTCCATGTCCAAGGCAGAGCCCAAATCCGTGGCGGTGGGCTTCCCAGCCCCATCCTGCCCCTTCTGTAACACAAAATGTGGGAGAAAGTAATTGGAAATCCTGCCTTCCCTTTCCTTTGAGGGACCACCATATCCATCTCACAATCCATTACGGTTTGAGTGGAGTGGACCCCAACCCCCAACCTGGCCAATCAGAGACACAGTGACTGATCAGGCATGTGACCTGGTGTGGCCAATGAGAACCAGCTCCGAAGGACCACTGCTGCAACTTCCAGGAAATTGGCAAACTCTTTCCACTGGGGAGGTTAGGTTGCTGCGGTGTGAGCCTGGAGCTGCATGTCTCAGCTACCTCAAGAGAAGACCCTGAAAGAGGATGAATCCAACTCGGAGAAAATAAAAAGAAGAGCCCATGCATGATGACGCAATCTGTCAGCTGGATGCAGCCATGCCTTAAGGCTTTGAATACTTCAATTACATGGCCCAGTAAATTTCCTGTTTTGCTTTACCAGCTTGAATTGGGTTTCTGTGGCCATTGCTCACAACTCAAAAGAAAACTGACAAATACCTCCTTCGGCTACTGAGAAATTATCAGCAATCCTCCCTCATCCACATGATAATAATCAAACTCCCTTCTCTGCCATGCAAAGGCCTTGGGGCTCAGCCAGTCCTGGTGGCTTATGCCTGTAATCCCAGCACTTTGGGAGGCCGAGGCTGGTGAATCACCTGAGGTCAGGAGTTTGAGACCAACCTGGCCAACATGGTGAAACCTAGTCTCTTCTAAAAATACAAAATTAGCCAGGCGTGGTGGCACGTGCGTGTAATTCCAGCTACTTAGGGGGCTGAGGCAAGAGAATCGCATGAACCTGGGAGGTGGAGTTTGCAGATTGCGCCATTGGACTCCAGCCTGGGCAACAGGAGCAAAACTCCGTCTCGAAAAAATAAAAAAGGCCTTGGGCTCTAAACCCAGCTTCCTCACATTTCTTCCTTGATCCCACTCCATGCCCTTTTCCACCACCACCTCTTTGGATATCTCTAAAATCTCCTTAGCTATCTAGGCCCCATTACAGCTTCTCTCGTCTAAGACCTGGACCATACTCATATATGTCCTGATGGTATCTGCTATGCATCTGGGCCTTAGAATTAGTCATTAGCATTCCCTGAATGTTTCTACCTTATTCTTAGATGTGGGAGGCCCTTAGGATGATGGGGCAATGTGGGCATTGCAGGGCCCACATTTCTTGGAGGGGAATCACAGTATCTTCTCTGCATCTCTGTCTCCCTCATCATGCCTTGCACAATGCTTCAGGGCCTGGAGTTGGAATGTATTAATATAGCAAACTGGCTGGGTTGCCGTGTAATCTCAGCACTTTGCGAGGCCAAGGCAGGAGGATCCCTTGAGCCCAGGAGTTTGAGATCAGCCTGGGCAACATTGCAAGACCCTGTCTTAAAAAAAAAAGAGAGAGAAAAAGAAAAGAAGCTGGGTGCGGTGGCTCATGCCTGTAATCCCAGCACATTGGGAGGCCAAGGCGGGCAGATCACAAAGTCAGGAGTTCAAGACCAGCCTGACCAACATGATGAAACCCTGTCTCTACTAAAAATACAAAAATCAGCTGGGTGTGGTGGCGTGTGCCTGTAATCCCAGCTACTAAGGAAGCTAAAACAGGAAAATCACTTGAACCTAGGAGGTGGAGGTTGCAGTGAGCTGAGATTGTGCCACTGCACTCCAGCCTGGACGACAGAGCAAGGCTTCATTTAAAAAAAAAGAGAGGCCGGGCGCGGTGGCTCAAGCCTGTAATCCCAGCACTTTGGGAGGCCGAGATGGGTGGATCACGAGGTCAAGAGACCGAGACCATCCTGGTCAACATGGTGAAACCCCGTCTCTACTAAAAATACAAAAAATTAGCTGGGCATGGTGGCACGTGCCTGTAATCCCAGCTACTCAGGAGGCTGAGGCAGGAGAATTGCCTGAACCCAGGAGGTGGAGGTTGCGGTGAGCCGAGATCCCGCCATTGCACTCCAGCCTGGGTAACAAGAGTGAAACTCTGTCTCAAAAAAAAAATGAGAGAGAGAAAAGGAAGAAAAGGAAGGAAGGAAAGAAAGAAAAGAGGAAAGAGGAAGAAAATATATCAGGCAAATCTCTTATCCTCACTGGCTTCAATATCCCTGTCACGAAGAGGGGTGGGGGGCTCGTCTCCTAAGAGAAACATTGGAGAACACAGATTCTTACCTCTCTGCACTCTTCTGAGACCTGGCAGAACTTAGAATAAGCTTCAGCGATGACAGTGGCCCTGGAGAGCATAGGAAGGCCCTCAGGAGGGGACCCTCCTCCTCCCACCCCACCACCATTCCACCCCACCCTTCCTCACCCCAACTTACTTGCAGTCCAGCCCTCCCCCGGGAGGTAAATCTGGGATGTCCTCTAAGGCCAGAGTCCTGAAAACTGTGTTCAGGCTGGGGAGCTCCTGAGCAGAGGCACACAGTTCTGAGAAAGAGTTAAGAGTCAGGCTGGGCACAGTGGTGCACACCTGTATCCCAGCACTTTGGGAGACCGAGGCGGGCGGATCACTTGAGGCCAGGAGTTCGAGACCCAGCCTGGACAACGTAGTGAAACCCCATCTCTACTCAAAATACAAAAATTAGCTGGGTGTGGTGGTGCATGCCTGTAATCCTAGCTACTTGGAGGCTGAGACCAGAGAATTGCTTGAACCTGGGAAGACGGAGATTGCAGTGAGCCCAGATTGTGCCACTGCACTCCAGCCTGGGTGACATATCTAGATTCTATCTAAAAAAAAAAAATTGGGGCCCAAAGTGGCTCCGGCCGGATGTCATGGCGCTTGAGAAGGCGAGGCCAAGAGTTCAAGGCCAACCAACCTCAGCAACCTTACAAGCTCTCAATGATTGGCAAAAAAAAAAAAAAAAAAAAATTATGGAAGAGCCCTCGTGGGCCAACCACCCCTTCAGCTGGGCCCCCGGAGCCTGCTCACCAGCGATTCTACAGCCCAGGGCTTCGTCCAATGCTAGCTCCCTCCTGATCGCCTCCTCAGAAGGCCTAGGAGCCCCCGTGAAGCAGACCAGGATGCAGGTCATGTTGTCGAGGCTGCCCTGAGGACGGTGGAGGAAACGGAGACCAATGGGGGAGAGCCGAAGGCAGAGCTTCCCAGCAACCCCCAGGTTCAAGTCCCCCACTTCAATCTGGTTATGCCCATTTGTCTCGTCTCACCCACCTGCCAGTCCTCTCCTAATGGGACCTAACTATGTCCTATCCTAGGCCCTCCTTATTGAGAGAACAGTGCCCTTTCCCTACAGCTCCGCCCGTTCTGATGTTCACCTGCTCTTCCACCTTCCAGTACTAATCATATTTCAGGCCCCGCTCCTACGACCTAGAACCGCTCCATTCCAAAAGCCCATGCCCTTTCTCTTAAATCCTTTCCACTAACTCTTGGCTGGTGCCTCAAAGCATACTTCAGGCTCCGCCCCCTGTATTTTTACCCTGCCCACTTCAGGCCACGCCCTTCGCTTGAGACCCACCCCCTCCTCTAGCTTTACTCTTGCCTCTCCATCAAAGGCCCTCCTCCCCCAAATCCGGAGGCTCTCTCACTCTGAAGCACCAAGCCTCAAAGATACCACGCCCCACCCCCAGAACCTTGCACAGACACGTGTCCAACAGCTGCGCGCAGAGAAGCTCTGGGGCCAGGCCCAGGCGGAGACGCGAAGCCACCAGTCCCGCCAGGGCAGCACCAGACATAGTGTCCCAGACGCCATCAGAGGCCAGGAGCATGAACTCGTCCTCCGCCTGGCGTACCAGGGCGGCCACCTCAGGCTCCGCAGAAACGAGTTGTAGCTCGGGGGGCCTCCCCGGAGCCTGCTTGTAGGCAAAGTCGCCCAACGCTCGCGACACCGCCAAAGAGCCCTCGACGCGCCGGCGGCGGATGGTGCCTCCCGCGGCGTGGATGCGCTCGCGTTCCCGTGGTCGAAGGGGCCGGTGGTCCTCGGTGCTGAAGGCCACGGCGCCGGCGCGGCTCAGCACGGCGCGGGAGTCACCGCAGTGCGCCAGGTACAGGAACCGCGGGGAGACCAGCAATGCCACGGCCGTGGAGCCGCCCGTTTCCACGCGGGGCCAGAGGGAGCGCAGGCGCTCGTCGGCGCTCAAGAAGGCTCGGCGCAGCCCCTCGCGCACGCCCTCGGGCTCGCCAGGCTCCGGGCCCAGCTCCTCGAGCACATGGCCTGGCAAGTGGCGTGCACCGAAGCGGGCAGCTCGAGCCCCACCGTGACCGTCGAGGACGGCAAAGAAGGCCCAGCCTGGGGGCAGACCAGGTAACGAAAGCCAAGTGCAGTGAGCGTCCTCCATGCGCGCGCGCCAGCCCTGCGCTGCGCTTGCCCCAAAGCGCAGGCCCCACGACGCCGCGGCACCCCCGTGCGGCCGCTGGGCGCGCCGCGGCGCTGTCAGCAGAGACCGAGGCCCATCGGGGGCCCTGCGCCCCGCCTCCTTCTCCTCTTCCTCCTCCGCCTCCTTCTCCCTCTCTTTTTCCTTGCAAGTGGTCCAGAGGAGACTCTGCAGCTGACGGGCCAGGGCCGCCATCCTTCAGCCCTGGGATCAGGAGGGCTCCACCCTGTACACCTGCCCGCCCCCCTGCATTAATCCCCTCCGCTGTGAGATTTTAAACCACCTAAATCTCCTTCCTGTCCTTTGACCTGCACTTTAGGCAGGTTACTAGGAGGAATTTCACTTCTGGGTCTCCTCTCTCCTGCACCTACCAAGTGGGGCTTGGGACCTGGATTAGGAAAAAAAGAAAAAAGATAATTTTGTACCAGTAGCAAACTGTTAAGTAGCACTCATCATGTGTCACACAGTTATACATCATCATCTCCAGTTTACAGATGGAAGAAGAAACGGAGTCACAGAAGTAACCGGTGTTCCAGGGAAATTAACTCTAGAATCTGTGTTCTTTTTTTTTTTTTTTGAGACGGAGTTTCGCGCTTGTTACCCAGGCTGGAGTGCAATGGCGGGATCTCGGCTCACGGCAACCTCCGCCTCCTGGGTTCAGGCAATTCTCCTGCCTCAGCCTCCTGAGTAGCTGGGATTACAGGCACGCGCCACCACGCCCAGCTAATTTTTTGTATTTTTAGTAGAGACGGGTTTTCACCATGTTGACCAGGATGGTCTCGATCTCTAGACCTCGTGATCCACCCGCCTCGGCCTCCCAAAGTGCTGGGATTACAGGCTTGAGCCACCGTGCCCGGCGAATCTGTGTTCTCTACACAACACGCAGTCCAAGCTCCTCCCACCTCAGTGGTATAGTCCTCAGCCTCAAAACCTGTAAATACTATACTTGGCCAGTCACGTGGCTCATGCCTGTAACCCCATCACTTAGGGAGGCCGAGGCAGGCAGATCGCTTAAGCCCAGGAGTTTGAGACCAGCCTGGGAAACATAGAGAGACCCCATGTCTATAAAAATTAAAATTTAACCGGGCGTGGTGGAACGCACCTGTGATACCAACTACTCGGATGGCTTAGGTGGGAGGATCACCTGAGCCCGGGAGGTCGAGCCGTGATCGCACCATTGCACTCCATCCAGCCTAGGCGACAGAGCGAGACCCTGTCTCAGAAAGCTACATATATATTTGTTTTTTCTTACTTTTTTTAGTTCGACCCTTCCTCTCTGGGGCTTCGGTTATTTTCTCTTCCGGGCCCCACCCATCCAGGATTTAAGCACACAGCTCCGGACCCGTCTAATTTTCGCTGACTTGCCATCGCCTGGAGTTCCGACCCCACCTAGTCATATCTGAATAATTCCCAGTTGCTTTAGCCCAGCATAATGTTTGAGCTCCTACGCGTGCTTCGAAAGTTTCTGAATCGTTTCTTTCGGCCCTCTTTCTCGATCCCTCTGCATATCCAGGCTCCTACCCTACCTCAGAGCATCAGAATCTTTCCACCCCCTCCTCAATGGCACCCCTAGCTCCGCCCTCCCATCCTCTCTGCCAAGGCTCCTTCTTCACCATCCTCTCCCAGGTCCCACGTCCGACTCCAGGCCTCTGCCCCTCTCCCCCTAAGGCTGCGCCCTCTGCGGTCTAGGCCCCGCCCTTCAGGTCTCTTTTCATTCCTTCCTGATCCCATAGCCCACCTCGTGGCTCCGCCCCTTTAGTAAGTAGGCCACTCCCCTCTGACTGCTCCTCGTCGTTTCCCCGCCCCTCGCCCGCCCTCTTTCCCTGCCCCTTCCCTCCTCTGGCCACGCCCCCAGCCGCTCGCTGCAGTGCTTTCCCCACCGCGGCCCCGCCCGCCCCCGCCGAGCCGAGCACAGGGCGGCGGCGGCGGCGGCGGCGGCGGCGGCGGCGGCGGCTGGAGCAGCCCGGGAGGAGGAGGCGGCGAGGATGGCAGCGGCGTCGTGGGCGCGGCGGAGATGAGCGCCTGCGACCCCGGGCCCAGGGCGGCGCAGCCGGAGTGGGCGGGGGTCCCGATGCAGGCCCGAGGGGGGCCATGGGGCAGGTCCTGCCGGTCTTCGCCCACTGCAGTGAGTAGAGGGAGGCTCGGGCCTGGTGTGGGCCCCAGAGGTCCGGGTGGGGTACTCCCTGGTGTCCCCTCGGCGCTTGCCCGCGGGAGAGCCGGGATTGGGGGGAGGAGGCAAAGGAGACAAAGGAAGCTCTCCCCTTCCCCCCCGCTCTGGCGGTGACCGGGACAGCCTGACCCGGAGGACCTGGACGAAACAGGGCGGAGGTGGGGGGGAACTGAGAGGGCAGGCGGGGGGGCGCGTTGCGCTCTGGGATGTACCGCCCGGCCCCGCCCGGGAAAGAGGACGTGCGTGGGGAGCTGTCCCCTGGCTCTGGTGCTGGCCGCAGCTGGCGGGGAGGGATTGAACGGAGGGTAAAGCCAGGATGGAAAACAGGGGTCTGACTCCCCATCGCTCGTCTTCTCATCCCATCCCCATTTTCTGCCCAAGAGGCAGCCCCGACCTCGCCCAAACTGTCAAACCCCCTGTCCCGGGAAAATAGCCATCGGTGGGTTGGGGGCAAGGACTGATGGGTCCTTAGCGGGATTTACCACTTATTAATGGTAATCCTGGGGAAGACTGGCACCCCAGGCCTCCCATTCCTCAGCTGAGGAAACGAGGTGAGGGCACAGGGCGTCAGATTTCAATTTCCAAACCGCATTGAGCATCAGCTATGTGCGAAGCGCTGAACTAGCTCTAAGGGGGGTGGCCTGATCCCCACAATCTCTGAGTTCACAGCTCTAACAGTTCATGTCTACCGTTCTCTGTCCCACACATGGGGGTTCTGGCAGCTGGGGATTTCAACACCCTTAGATCTAGCCACTTCCATGTCTTGGGTGTCCAGATGCCAAAATTCTAAGAATTGGTGATTTCAGCATTTTCGAGTATCATCTCAACATGCTAAGATCTTGTTCTTATTTAGGCTTACAAAGGGAGGACCATCTCATCTGTCTCTCTCCACCCCTCTTACCTCTCTGCCCTCGCCTCCCACCCCTCTCCTCCTCATTCACTCCTCTCCAATCACATCTTCACACCTCTCTGTTCCTCAAAGATGCCAAGCATGATGCCTGATTTAGGGCCTTTGCATTGGCTTCCTTCTCTACCTGGAAGACTTCCCTAAACATCTGCAGGGCTTCCTCACTTCTTTCAGATCTCTGCTCAAACGTCGTCTTATCAGAGAAGCCTTCCTGATCACCCTGTGAGAAACACACAGCTTCACTTTCTTCACTTTATCTTCCCCTACCTTTCTTTACTTGGCACTGTAGGCTCATCTGCACCTGACATCATATATTCACTTGTTTATTGTCTGTCTCTCCCAAAGAGTGTCAGCTCTAGGAGGGCAGGGATTTTGTCTGTTTTGTTCACAGCTGTATCTCCAGGACCTAGAACAGTGCCTGGCACATAGTGGTGCTCAATAAATGGTTGTTGAACGAATGAGTGAATTGAAACCTCCAAAGACTTTGAAGACTCTAAGATTCCCGGATTTGGACTTCTAAGACTCTGAGCTTCATCAGGCAGTGATGCTAGGTTTTACAGTCTGTGTGCAGAATGTTCTAAAAGTCCCGTGATTCAAATATTCTAAGATTCCAGGACTGGCACACTTCTGTGATTCGGACAGTCTAAGCTTCTAAGAGTCTTCGATTCTTTCCCTCTCGCAGAAGAAGCTCCGTCTACAGCCTCATCAACCCCTGATTCCACAGAAGGTAAGTGGAGGAGAGCTTGTGAAGGGGTTCAGGGGTGGGCAGCTCAGGGGCCTGCTGAGAGAAACAAGGCTCTCCCTCACCTGCTGCAGGAGGGAACGACGACTCCGATTTTCGGGAGCTGCACACAGCCCGGGAATTCTCAGAGGACGACGAGGAGGAGACTACGTCGCAGGACTGGGGCACCCCCCGGGAGCTGACCTTCTCCTACATCGCCTTCGATGGCGTAGTGGGTTCTGGAGGTCGCAGGGATTCAACTGCCCGTCGCCCCCGCCCCCAGGGCCGCTCAGTCTCGGAACCACGAGACCAGCACCCTCAGCCCAGCCTGGGCGACAGCTTGGAGAGCATCCCCAGCCTGAGCCAATCCCCGGAGCCTGGACGCCGGGGTGACCCTGACACTGCCCCTCCATCCGAGCGCCCTCTGGAAGACCTGAGGCTTCGGTTGGACCAGCTGGGCTGGGTGGCAGCCCGGGGAGTGGGATCCGGGGAGGACTCTTCCACCAGCAGCTCTACTCCGCTGGAAGACGAAGAACCCGAAGAACCTGACAGATTGGAGGTGGGAGAAGCTGGGGAAGGTGAGATGTCCGAGGTGCTGGGACTGAAGTCAAGAGGGGTGGGTGGTTACTTCTCAGGGCACCCAAGAAGAAAGCTCACAGCCTTCTCTTTCTACCGTGCCAGATCTGGACCTACGACTCCAACTTCCTCAGACCTCACCGCCCGAGGTCTTGATTCCCCAGCTCAGTCCGGGCTCTGGGACACCCCAGGCAGGAACTCCATCTCCATCCCGATCGCCAGATTCGAACTCTGGGCCTGAAGAGCCCTTGCTGGAAGAGGAAGAAAAGCAGCGGGGGCCACTGGAACGAGAGCCAATAAAGGGACAGTGTCTCGACAGCACGGACCAATCAGAATTCACGGTGGAGCCACGCCTTCTAGGTAAGCAACATGTATGAAGACGCTGCATTGGACCACAGGAGGCAAAGGGTGAGAGGATTTTGAATTAAAGGGGCAAATCCCGCAAGGAACAGCAAATAGTGGAGAAGGGAGGAGGTATTGCTATTGGCTAGATGTGATAAACTCTGCCCTTTTAAAAAATTTCCCCGGACAGGCAAGTTGGCTCACACCTGTAATCCCAGCATTTTAGGAGCCCGAGGTGGGCGGATCACTTGAGGTGAGGAGTTTGAGATCAGCCTGGCCAACATGGTGAAATCCCGTCTCTACTCGGGAGACCGAGGCAGGAGAATCGCTTGAATCAGGAAGGCGGAGGTTGCAGCGAGCAGAGATCGCGCCACTGCGCTCCAGCCTGGGTGACAGAGTGAGACACCGTTTCAAAAAATAAAAATAAAATAATTCTCCCTCTTCTGGAGTGCTCCTCCTAGTGGCTGATTTTGGACAGGCCAAATCCCTGAAGAAATACACTTCTCTCCTTATTTAGATGTGACTGCAGAATATTTATAACTAAACTGTGTGCTTTTAAAAAAACTATTCTTTTTGGCCTGGCACAGTGGCTCATGCCTGTAATCCTAACACTTTGGGAAGCCGAGGCTGGAGGATCCCTTGAAACCAGGAGTGCAAGACCAGCCTGGGCAACACAGAGAGACTCCACCCCTATTTGAAAAAAACAAACAGCCGGATGGGGTGGCTCATGCCTGTAATCCCAGCACTTTGGGAGGCCGAAGCGGGTGGATCACCTGAGGTCAGGAGTTCGAGACCAGCCTGACCAACATGGAGAAACCCCGTCTCCACTAAAAATACAAAATTAGCCAGGTGTGGTGGCACATGTCTGTAATCCCAGCTATTCGGGAGGCTGAGGCAGGAGAATCGCATGAACCCGGGAGGCGGAGGTTGCGGTGAGCCAAGATCACGCCACTGCACTCCAGCCTGGGCAACAAGAGCGAAACTCCGAAACTCCATCTCAAAAACAAACAGAAACCCTCTTCTGACCACATCTATTAGTCAGTTGTAAAATGACCCAGCCTTACTTTAAAATATGCTCCGCCTCCAGTAACAGCTAGGGAGTGGGTAAAGACACCATTGCTTTTGGCTGTTTACAAGACGGTTCCATTTTTGGAATTGTCCCCACCTCTATGGACAGCCATTGGCTGAGTCCAAAGGGGCCCCGCCTCCCTACTCCTGTCCTCCGGGTTCTACTGAAGTGGGCAAAATCCCTGAGAAGCAGCGGTGTCCCCAGCCTCTCACTCGGAGCCGAGATGGGGAGTAAAGGTGGGCTTGCGGGACGGGCTGGACGGGGACTGAGGTCGGCGGAACGCGGTCCAGACTCACCCTTAGCTCCTGCACATCTGGGGCATGTTTATTATCGGTCTGATTCCCCAGTGCTGCAGGCAGGGGTAGGGGGCCGAGGGGCAGTCTAGGGAGGACCTGGAGGAAGCCTGGGGTCCCTTCTCCTCCGCGCCAGCACTTTGGGGCCCAGGAGCAGGGAGGTCCCCCTCCCCCAGCCTCGGGCCCAGGCAGTGCTGTCACTCAGCGGCCAGACGGGCCAGAACAGCTGTGGGGAGGCCCCCTCCCCCCGCAGCGTGCCTAAACTTAGCCCCCGCCTCAGGCGACCTGGTCCCTCCCCCACTCACTTGCGCCGGCCACTAGGAGCCTGCCCAGGGGTCCCCTGCTTTGGGAGGAAGGGAGCTGCCTATTTAGAGGTAAATGAGAGGAGATGCATTGGAAGGATATGGAAGTGAGGGATGCGCTTCTAATAGGGACCGTCGGAGGGGTCAGCTGGATCGGCGGGAGGGTGGGAGGATGGAGGGGATCTGCAAAGAAATAGAAAGGTACCGAGCTCCTGCTTTTCAGGGCTCAACGGAACGCAGACTATTAAAGTTCCTTTTATTTTTAAGTGATGAAGTCTCCCTCTGTTGCCCAAGCTGTAGTGCAGTGGCGGGATCATAGCTCATTGCAACCTGGAACTCCTGGGCTCAAGTGATTCTCCCGCCTCAGCCTCCCAAGTAATTGGGACTACAGGTGCAGACCACCACACTCTGCTAATTTTCTTATTTTATTTTATTTTTTTAGAGACGAGGTCTCATGCCCAGACTGGTCTGGAATGCCGGGCCTCAGGTGATCCTCCCACCTCGGCCTCCCAAAGTGTTGGGATTACAGGCGTGAGCCTGTAATGGGATGAGATGAAAGTTGGGGCACAAACATCACTGGTCAGGGCTCAGGCTGGGTTTAGGAGATGTGTTTAAGGGTCTCAGAAAAGGGTTAGAAATTTGAGTTAGGGCCTGGAAAGGGGTATGGTGTTATTAATACACTGAAAACTTAGAAACACGTGTTGCTAAGGGTATCAAGGAGATATCACTTTACACCTGACAGACTGGCTAAAGTTAAAAAGAATAACCTATTCTGGGGCAGGATGCTGTGAAAATATCTTTTTTAATTTTTTTTAAGACAGTGTTTTGCTCTTGTTGCCCAGGCTGGAGTGCAGTGGCACGATCTCGGCTCACCGCAGCCTCTGCCTCCTGGGTTCAAGACATTCTGCTGCCTCAGCCTCCCAAGTAGCTGGAATAGTAGGTGGAACATGTGCCACCACACTCAGCTAATTTTTGTATTTTTAGTAGAGACAGGGTTACTGCATGTTGGTCAGGCTGGTCTCGAACTCCTGACCTCAGGTGACTGCCCGCCTCAGCCTCTGAGATGCTGGAATTACAGGCCTGAGCCGACATGGCTGGCTTTTTTTTTTTTTTTTTAGAGGGAGTCTTGCTCTGTCGCCCAGGCTGGAGTGCAGTGGCGTAATTTCACCTCACTGCAACCTCTGCCTCCCATGATCAAGCAAGTCTCCTGCCTTAGCCTCCTGAGTAGCTGGGACTATAGGTGCCTGCCACCATGCTTGGCTTTTTTTTTTTTTTTGTATTTTTAGTAGAGATGGGGTTTCACCATATTGGCCAGGCTGGTCTTGAACTCCTGACCTTGTGATCTGCCCGCCTTGGCCTCCCAAAATGCTGGGCTCACAGGTGTGAGCCACTGTGCCTGGCCGGAAAAAGATCTTTCTCTTGCTTCTTGTGGAAATAAGAACTGTTAAAGTCTTACTAGTTAGCAGTGTTTCAAAATTTATAACATTAAAAAATACATCTGACCGGACACGGTGGCTCATGCCTGTAATCCCAACGCTTTGGGACACGGTGGCTCATGCCTATAATCCCAACACTTTGGGAAGCCGAGGCGAAGGATCACTTGAAGCCAGGAATTCAACCTGGGCAATGTAGTGAGACCCTCTCTCTACAGAATATTTAAAAATTAGTCTGTCCGGGCATGGTGGCTAATGCCTGTAATCCCAGCTACTTGGGAGGCTGAGGCGTGAGAATCTCTTGAACTGGGAAGGCAGAGGTTGCAGTGAGCTGAGATTGCACCACTGCACTCCAGACTGGGTGACAGAGGAAGACTGTCCCCCTCCTCAAAAAAAATTAGCCAGATATGGTGGTACCACCTGTAGTCCCAGTTGCTAAGAGGCTGAGGTGGGAGGACTGTTTGAGTCTGGGAGGTAGAGGCTGCCGTGAGCCATGATCATGCCACTGCACTCCAGCCAGGGTGACAGAGTGAGACCCTGTCTCTAAAACTAAAAAAATATGGCCAGGCGCAGTGGCTCATGCCTGTAATCCCAGCACTTGGGGTGGGATTGCAGATCGCGAGCCAGGAGATCGAGACCATACTGGCTAACACAGTGAAACCCCGTCTCTACTAAAAAATACAAAAAATTAGCCGGGCGTGGTGGCACATGCCTGTAATCCCAGCTACCCGGGAGGCTGAGGCAGGAGAATTGCTTGAACCTGAGAGATGGAAGTTGTGGTGAGCTGAGATCGCGCCATTGTACTCCAGCCTGGGTAACAAGAGCGAAACTCTGTCTCATAAATAAATAAATAAATAAATAAATAAATAAATAAATAAAATACAAGGCTGGGTGTGGTGGCTCATGCCTATAATCCCAACACTTTGGTAGACTGAGGCAGGAGGATCCCTGGAGGTCAGAAGTTTGAGACCAACCTGGGCAAAATGGTGAAACCCCGTCTCTACCAAAACATTAAAAAGTAGCCGTGTGTGGTGGTGTGCTCCTGTAATCTCAGTTACTTGGGAGTCTGAGGCAGGAGAATTGCTTGAACCTGAGAGGTGGAGATTGCAGTGAGCCAAGATTGTGCCATTGCACTCCCGCCTGGGTGATAAAGCAAGACTCCATCTCAAAAAAAAAAACCACACAACATAACCAGTCCACCCAGCAATTCCACCCTGGGAATCTATCTCAGAAATAGTCGCTGTAGGAGGTGAGAATATTTGTTGATCGATGTTGCTTGCAGTCCTGGTTGTGGTGAAGGGGTTAGGAAACAAACTGAATAACCCAACAATAGATACATGGTTAAGTAAAATGAGTGATAGTACAGCTACACCACGGAATACTAAAAGAATGAATTAAGGCCGGGTGCAGTGGCTCACGCCTGTAATCCCAGCACTTTGGGAGGCCCAGGCGGGCAGATCACCAGATCAGGAGATCAAGACCATCCTAGCTAATACGGTGAAACCTCGTCTCTACTAAAAATACAAAAAATTAGCCAGGTGTGGTAGCAGGCGCCTGTAGTCCCAGCTACTCAGAAGGCTGAGACCGGAAAATCGCTTGAATCCGGGAGGCAGAGGTTGCAGTGGGCTGAGATTGCACCACTGCACTCCAGCCTGGGTGACAGAGCAAGACTCCATCTCAAAAAAAAAAAGAGAATGAGTTAAGGCCAGGCCTGATGGCGCATGTCTATAATCCCAGCACTTTGGGAGGCTAAGGCGGGAGAGTGGATTGCTAGAGGCCAGGTGTTTGAAACCAACTTGGCAAACATGAGGCAAAACCCCATCTCTACTAAAAGTAAAAAAATGAGCTAGGCGCGGTGGCATGATTCTTAGGAGGCTGAGGTGGGAGGATAGCTTGGACCCAGGAGGCTGAGGTTGCAGTGAACCAAGATCACACCATGGCACTCCAGCCTGGGCAACAGAGTGAGACTCTGTCCAAAATAAAAATAAGAATGAATGAATGAAGAGGTAATCGGGGATGGTGGCTCACACCGGTAATCCCAGTGCTTTGGGAGGCCAAAGGTGGACGATGATGAATGCAGAATTTCGAGGCTGCAGTGAATTACGATCACGCCACTGCATCCAGCCTGGTGACAGAGCAGGACCCCGTCTTTGTAAAAAAAAAAGGGGGAGAGGGAGCTATTTCAGTTGATTAGGAGGAAAAGTAAAGTGAAGTATGCATGATGCAGAAAAGTGTGTGTACGATTCCATTTTTCTTTCTGTTTTTTGAGACAAAGTCTCACTCTGTTGCCCAGGCTGGAGTGCTGTGGCATGATCTCGGCTCACTGCAACCTCCACTTCCCAGGTTCAAGCGATTCTTCTGCCTCAGCCTCTCGAGTAGCTGGGAATACAGGCGTATGCCACCATGCCTGGCTAATTTTTGTATTTTTAGTAGACACGGGGTTTCACCATGTTGGCCAGGCTGGTCTTGAACTCCTGACCTCAGGTGATCTGCCTGCCTCGGCCTCCCAAACTGCTGGGATTACAGGTGTGAGCCAGCACCCCCAGCATAATTCTGTTTTTCATAAGAAATGACCAAGATGTTGGCCGGGTGCGGTGGCTCAAGCCTGTAATCCCAGCACTTTGGGAGGCCGAGGCGGGTGGATCACGAGGTCAAGAGATCGAGACCATGCTGGTCAACACGGTGAAACCCCGTCTCTACTAAAAATATAAAAAATTAGCTGGCCATGGTGGCGTGTGCCTGTAATCCCAGCTACCCGGGAGGCTGAGGCAGGAGAATTGCCTGAACCCAGGAGGCGGAGACTGTGGTGAGCCGAGATCGCGCCATTGCACTCCAGCCTGGGTAACGAAGAGTGAAACTCCGTCTCAAAAAAAAAAAAAAAAAAAAAAAAATGTGGGTAGAAATGACCAAGATGTATTTCTGTGTCCACACATCACTATGTGGTGAGGAGTAAGATTAGAGGACTTGCTAGATGGTTAACTTGGGTTTTCTAGGGAAAGAAAAAGGGAGGTAAGCATGGAAAAAAAGAGGCCACTAAAAATTTGAAAATCAGGCTGGGTGCTGTGCCTCACAGCTATAATCCCAGCACTTTGGAAGGCTGATACAGGAGGATAACTTGAGGCCAGGAGTTTGAGACCAGCCTGGGCAACACAGAGAGACCCTCACCTCTAAAGACAAAACAAAAACAAAAATTAGCTGAGCGTGGTGGCACACACCTGTAGTCCCAGCTACAGAGGAGGCTGAGGTGGGAGGATCGCTTGAGCCCAGGAGGTCAAGGCTGCAGTGAGCCATGATTGTACCACTGCACTCCAACCTGGGTGACAGAGTGAGACCCTATATCTAAAAAAAAAAAAAAAAAAAAAGTCAGGCACAGTGGCTCACATCTGTAATCCCAGCACTTTGGGAGGCTGAGGCAGGTGGATCACAATGTTAGCAGTTCAAGACCAGCCTGGTCAAGATGGTAAAACCCCATCTCTACTTAAAAAAAACACAAAAATTAGCCGGGCGTTGTAGCAGACACCTGTAATCCCCGCTACTAGGAAGGCTGGGGCAGGAGAATCACTTGAACCCGGGGGTGGAGGTTGCAGTGAGCCGAGATCGTGCCACTGTACTCTAGCCTGGGTGACAGAGTGAGTCTCCATCTCAAAAAAAAAAAAAAAAAAGGAAATCAGGTTATGCTCAAACAGGTGTGTTGAGAAGTCATTTTTCGGCTGTAGGACAGGGAAAGGGAGGTGAAGAGACCAGCCAGGTCAGGCCCAAACCCTGATGCCCCCGCCCCCTCCATAGTGGCGGACCTGCTGTACTGGAAGGACACAAGGACGTCAGG
Source organism: Saguinus oedipus (assembly GCA_031835075.1). Lineage (NCBI taxonomy): Eukaryota > Metazoa > Chordata > Mammalia > Primates > Cebidae > Saguinus > Saguinus oedipus. Next base: position 46,980,083 of record CM063187.1, on the reverse strand, counting down.
CGTGGTCTTCACAGGCCTCATGGTCTCCCTCCTCTGCCTCCTGCACTTCAGCATCGTGTCTGTAGCTGCGCACGTGGCTCTGCTGCTGCTCTGCGGCACCATCTCTCTCAGGGTTTACCGCAAAGTGCTACAGGCTGTGCACCGGGGGGATGGAGCCAACCCTTTCCAGTGAGAATCCCTGGCCCCTGCCCTGAGTCCCTGGACCTCAGGACCCCTGACCCTAGAGCATGACCCATGACCTCAGATCAGGCACTACCTCCCACCTGGCCCCTGACCCATCTTGATTGTTCTTCATCCCAGTCCTCTAACCTGCCCTTCAGTCCTAATCTAATCCGAACCTGGTGCCCTTCATCCTGCATCCCTGACCCTGACCCTGACCCTGACCTCAGCCCTCTGCATGTGATTCGTCTGAGATGCCCCTCAGTCCTAACTCTGGTCTCCCGACCCCCATTCCTCGCCCTGTGTCAGCCACCCCTGCACCAATCTGAGCTGGTCACCCACTGAGTCACCCCACACTCCACACTCCTTTGTCCCTGCAGGGCCTACCTGGATGTGGACCTAACCCTGACTCCGGAGCAGACGGAACGCTTGTCCCAGCAGATCGCCTCCGGCGTGGTCTCGGCAGCCACGCAGCTGCGGCATTTCTTCCTGGTAGAAGACCTCGTGGATTCCCTCAAGGTGGCCTGGAGCTCTCAGTCCTTCCTGGGCTCCCCCCATTCACCTCTGCCCTGCTAGGGGGTGGAAGGGCGATGGCTGGGTAAATTCACAGCCTGGGAGGGAGTGCCCGGTGGGCTCTGCTGACCCTGACCTTCACCCCCAGCTGGCCCTCCTCTTCTACATCTTGACCTTCGTGGGTGCCATCTTCAATGGTTTGACTCTTCTCATTCTGGGTGAGCTAGGAAGGCCATGAGGGGCAAGGTGGGGAGTTGGAGTCTGGTGGGGGATGGGGCTCCAGATGGAACTGTTCATCTCTCGGGAGCACCCTGACGCCCCCGTCTCTGTGCCCACAGGAGTGATCGGTCTATTCACCGTCCCCCTGCTGTACCGGCAGCACCAGGTGAGTGTGGCACCCTCAGCTGTCAGCACCCCAGCTAAACATGGGGGGTCTGACTGTCTCCTTCCAGAACCAGGGTCTCATTGACAGATGTGCAGACACAGGTATCCTGGCTTCGGCACCTTCTCATTACAGCGAGAGCCTAACTAACATGTCTCATCAGCATCAGCCAGGACAGGTTTATTTATTTTTATTTTTTATTTTTTTGAGACAGAGTCTTGCTCTGTTGCCCAGGTTGAAGTGCAGTGGCACAATCTCGGCCCACTGCAACCTCCACGTCCCGGTTCAAGTGATTCTCCTGCCTCAGCCTCCCGAGTAGCTGTGACTACAGGCATGTGCCACTACACCCAGCTAATTTTTGTATTTTTTTAGTAGAGACGGGGTCTCACCATGTTGGCCAGGATGGTCTTTATCTCCTGACCTCTTGATCCACCCGCCTTGGACTCCCAAAGTGCTGGGATTACAGGCGTGAGCCACCGTGCCTGGCTTTTTTTTTTTTTTTTTGAGACAAAGTCTTTGTTACCCAGGCTGGAGTGCAGTGGCAGGATCTCAGCTCACTACAACTTCCACCTCCTGGGCTCAAGAGAGTCTCCTGCCTCAACCATGCCCCACTCATTTTTGTATTTTTAGCAGAGATGGGGTTTCACTATGTTGGCTGACCTCAAGTGATCCACCCGCCTTGGCCTCCCAAAGTGCTGGGATTAAAGGCATGAGCCACCGAGCCCGGCCTTCACTTTTTTTTTTTTTTTTTGAGATGGAGTCTCGTTCTGTTGCCCAGGCTGGAGTGCAATGGCGAGATCTCAGCTTACTGCAATCTCTGCCTCTTGGGTTCAAGTGATTCTTCTGCCTTAGCTTCCCAAGTAGCTGGGATTACAGGCACGCGCCACCACACCCGGCTAATTTTTTGTATTTTTAGTAGAGATGGGGTTTCACCATGCTGGCCAGGCTGGTCTTGAACTCCTGACCTCAGGTGATCCACCTGCCTTTGGCCTCCCAAACTGCTGGGATTAGGCCTTCACTCTTGATTTTAATTGACATGTCAGCTAAATGCCACTGCATTCCAGCATGGGCGACAGAGCAAGACTGTCTCAAAAAAAAAAAAAAAAACCCAAAAAATAATAATAATAAAATAAAATCAAGACTGGGATGGTTGTTGCCCAAAACACTGACGTAAGCAGGACCATCCTATCCAGAGACAGGTGGATGGACTGACAGCCCCTTCTCCAGCACAGCTGGGAGCCAGATGATAATGTGTCCGGGTGGTTAGTCCTAACTCCATCCCTCAAAGGCTGGAATCACCAAGACTCACTATTAAACTGTATTTAAATCAGGCCAGCCATAGTGGCTCACAACTGTAATCCCAGCACTTTGGGAGATTGAGACAGGAGATTGCTTGAAGCCAGGAGTTCAAGACTAGCCTGGGCAACATAGTGAGATTCCATCTCTAGAAAAAGGTTAAAAATTAGCCAGGCATGGTGATGCACACTTATAGTCCCAGGTACTCCGGCGGCTGAGGCAAGAAGATGACTTGAACCCTAGAAAGTCGAGGCTGCAGTCAGCTATGATCACGCCACTGCACTCCAGCCCAGGCCACAGAGCAAGACCCTATCTTTTTTTTTTTTGAGAGGGAATCTCACTCTGTTGTTCAGGCTGGAGTGCAGTGGTGTGATCTTGGCTCACTGCAACCTCCGCCTCCTGGGTTCAAATGATTCTCCTGCCTCAGCTGCCAGAGTAGCTGGGACTACAGGCACATGCCACCATGCCCAGCTGATTTTTATATTTTTTAGTAGAGACAGGGTTTCACAATGTTGGCCTCGCTGATCTTGATCTCCTGACCTCATGATCCGCCTGCCTGGTCAGCCTCTCAAAGTGCTGGGATTACAACCATGAGCCCCCAAGGCCAGCCTGCAAGGACCTATCTTAAAAAAAAAAAAAAAAAAAGGTGCCGGGCACGGTGGCTCATGCCTGTAATCTCAGCACTTTGGGAGGCTGAGGTGGGCGGATCACCTGAGGTCGGGAGTTCGAGACCAGCCTGACCAATATGGCAAAACCCCATGTAAAAAAAAAAAAAGAAAGAAAAAAAGGCTGAGTATCTTATGCCTATAATCCTAGCACTTTGGGAGGCGGAGGCAGGTGGATCACTTGAGGTCAGATCGAAACCAGCCTGGCCAACATGGTAAAACTTTTTTTTTTCTGAGACAGAATCTCACTGTGTCGCCCAGGCTGGAGTGCAGTGGTGCAATCTTGTCTGTAATTAGTGTGGCATGTTGGCGCACACCTGTAATCCCAGCTATTCGGGAGGCTGAGACAGGAGAATTGCTTGAACCCGGGAGGCTGAGGTTGCAGTGAACCGAGATCGTGCCACTGAACCCCAGGTTGGGTGACAGAGCAAGACCCTGTCTTCAAAGAAATAAAAAATAATAATAAAATAAAAAATACACAAATCAATCCACTTGGAAACTTGTCAACCAATAGCAATTCGGTCTGTTTTCACCCTACCCCACAATACACACACATGCAAACTCACTCAAAGATTGACCATCGTGCCCAGGACACAGCCTCCCTGCCAGATACTTGTGCATTCCACCTGACATCACTCTGCATACAGCCCAGCTGACTGACCCTACAACTGGCATCTCTGGCATCTAGTGTATTCCATGAAGTTTAGAGCCAAGGGTGGCGTGGTGGGCCACCCCTCACAACTCCTGATGAGGTTGGGGAGGAAGCAGTCTCCTATGTGAGCTAGAGAAGAACCCCCTCCAATCCCTTCTTTCACCATTTTTTGGTCTCCCCAGGCTCAGATCGACCAGTATGTGGGCTTGGTGACCAATCAGTTGAGCCACATCAAAGCTAAGTAAGAGCATGGGGCGGAGGTGGATGGGAGGGGCAGGTGGGGAGCTCGGGAGCCTTTCCTTTCTACTCTCGCTGTCCCCAATCTTCTGGAGTACTGTCCCCTTGAGAAGGCTGAGGAGGTAATTCCAATGCAGGCCACTAGGTGGTGAGCAGAAGCGGGCTTTGGGCTTTCTGGCAGTTTCCCACCCAGCTTTCCCCGTAGTCCCCAGGTGCCCACCCCACTTCTCTTGCCCCACCTCGTGATCCCACCTGTTTCTCCTTCAGGATCCGAGCTAAAATCCCAGGGACCGGAGCCCTGGCCTCTGCAGCAGCCGCAGTCTCCGGATCCAAAGCCAAAGCCGAATGAGAACGGTGTCTCTGCCTGCGGGACGCCTGCCCCCACCCCCAGCAGCCCTCTGCCCCCACTCCATTTCCCGTCCCCCTCCTCGACCCGAGCCTTTTCCCCGTGGGTGTCAGGATCACTCCCACTAGGGAATCTGCGCTAATTGCCTGAGCGGCCAGGACTACATTTCCCAAGAGGCTCTTCTCCAGGATTCCAGGAAAGACGCGGCACCTTGGCCGCGGGGCCTGCTGGGACTTGTAGTTGCCTGGACAGGGCACCGCCCTGCATTTTCGTGACCCGCCGCTGGAGGCGCCGTGAGGCGTTGGTGTCTCCTGGACGCCACTAGCCCCAAGCCGGGGCTTTGCATGCGGCCCAGGGGAGGCCTGAGCTTGGATTGACACTGTAATAAAGACTCCTGTGGAAAACCCGAGGCCTCCTGTGCTTCCAGAGCCCTCCAGCTTTCACCTTGCTGCACTGAAATGCACTTAAGTGACACTGCAGGAGAACCTTCCCCATCTCTGGGGAGGAAGCTCCCTCTGCCATCTGTGTAAGTTATGAAATGATTGTGGGGAGACCGTGTGCGGTGGCTCATGCCTGTAATCCCACCACTTTGGGAGGCCAAGGAGGGCCGATTACTTGAGGCCAGAAGTTTGAGACTAGTCTCACCAACATGGTGAAACCCCTTCTCTGCTAAAAACAGAAAAAGTAGCTGGTGTGGTGGTGCACACCTGTAATCTCAGCTACTCAGGAGGCTGAGGCATGAGAAGTGCTTGAACCTGGGAGGTGGAGGTTGCAGTGAGCCAAGATTGCACCACTGCACTCCAGCCTGGGCAACAAAACGAGACTCTGTCTCAACAAAAAAGAAATGATTGAGGGGAAGAGGCTGACGGACCACCCATTCCAAGGTTAGCCAAGCCTTGGCAGCCACTTCCGAGGCCTGTGCTCAAGGCAGACATCACTAATGGATCCCACACCCTGCCTACTGCATAGCCACCTCAACTGAGCCCAAACCTATGTGTCCATCGACTTCTGGATGCTCCTTCCTCCCTAAATCTAACCAAACCTCTTCCTCATCCTACCTGATTTCCAACTAAGACGTGTTCTCACCACCCATGTTGTTACCAGGCCAGACACCCGGGTGTGGCTCTGGACTTCCACATACTCACCTCCCACAAATCATCAGTCATGATGCTGTGTCTATTCTGCCTCCCAGTCTTCTCTCATCCACCCACTTCTCTCCATCCTGATTGCCTTGGGAACAAATGCAGGGCCACATCTGTAATCCCAACACTTTGCAAAGCAATGTGGGAGGATTGCTTGAGGCCAAAAGTTCGAGGCCACCCTGAGCAACATAGTGAGACCCACCCCCCCCCATTCTCTGCAAAAAAAATAAAAAATTAGCTGGGCATGGTCATGCGCACCTGTACTCCCAGCTGCTCCGGAGACTGACATAGGAGAATTGCTAGAGCCTAGGAGTTCGAGGTTACAGAGAGCTATGATCATGCCACTGCACTTCAACCTGAACGAGAGGGAGACCCTGTCTCTAAAAATGTACAGGATTGGCGTGGCAGCTCATGCCTGTAATCCCAGCACTTTGGGCGGCCAAGGTGGGCAGATCACTGAGGTCAGGAGTTCCAGACCACCCTGACCAACACGATGAATCCCTGTCTGTACTAAAAATACAAAAATTAGCCAGGTGTGGTGGCAGGCACCTGTAATCCCAGCTACTCAGGAGGCTGAGACAGGAGAATCACTTCAACCCGGGAGGCAGAGGTTGCAGTGAGCCAGGATCATGTGACAGAGCGAGACTCCATCAAAAAAAGAAAAGAAAAGAAAAAAGAAGAGAAAAGAAATCTAAACTGGGAAAGGGGAAGCAAAGGGATGGTTGGGGCACTGGGAAGAGATGGAGGTCTAAAGATCCACAGACCTGGGTTTGAATCCTGGCCCCACCACCCCTTGGCTGTGTGACTTTGAGCACGTAACTTGACCTCTCAAAGCCTCAGTTTCCTCTAATGGAATACTGACATTAGGCCAGGCACGGTGGTTCACACCTGCAGTCCCAGCACTTTGGAAGGCCGAAGTAGGAGAATCACTTAAGGCCACGAGTTCAAGACAAGCCTAGGCAACATAGCACACCTCATCTCTACAAAAATATTTAAAAAGAAAACTGTCAATGATAACTATACCTACAGGTAAAGTCCTTGGCATGGGGCCTGGTATATAATAAATGCACAGTAAGCAGTTATAATATTGTTTTCCAGCCGGGCCTGGTGGCTCACACCTGTAATCCCAGCATTCTGGGAGGCCAAGGTGGCCAGATCAGGAGGTCAGGAGATCGAGACCATCCTGGCTGCCATAGTGAAACCCCATCTCTGCTAAAATACAAAAAGTTAGCCACCATGCCAGGCTAATTTTTTGTATTTTTAGTAGAGATGGGGTTTCACCGTGTTAGCCAGGATGGTCTGGATCTCCTGACCTTGTGACCTGCCTGCCTCGGCCTCCCAAAGTTCTGGCATTACAGATGTGAGCCACTGCACCTGGTGAAACAGCCTTATTTCTTTATTATTGAGATGGAGTCTCACTCTATTGCCCAGGCTGGAGTGCAGTGGTGCAATCTCAGCTCACTGCAACCTCAACCTCCTGGGTTCAAGGGATTCTCCTCCCTCAGCCTCCCGAGTAGCTGGATTACAGACATTTAAAATGTGCAAAAAAAACACATGCCTGGCTAATTTTTTGTATTTTTCCTTGTGATGGTGTTTCATCATGTTGGCCAGGCTGATCTCGAACTTCTGATCTCCAGTGATCCACCCACCTTGGCCTCCCAAAGTGCTGGGATTACAGGTGAGAGCCACCGCACCCAGCAGAAACAGCCTTTACTGAGCTCCTCCCAGTCACCTCATCCAGTGTCAGACGTTTATATTATGATTTCTCCAGTGAGATCCGTTCTACTAGTCTGGTTATACAAATGAGGAAACTATGACAGGTCACACCTGTAACCCCAGCACTTAGGGAGGCTGAGATGGATGGATCACCAGAGGTCAGAAGTTCAACAAATGAGGAAACTGAGGCTCAAAGAAGGATAGTGAGGCCAGGTGCTGTGGCTCACACCTGTAACCCCAGCACTTTGGGAGGCCAAGGCAGGAGGATTGCTTGAGGCCAGGAGTTCGAGACCACCCTGGACAACAAAGTGAGGCCCCAGTTTCTACAAAACATTTTAAAATTAGCTGAGCGTGATGCCTGTCATCCCACAGAGGCTGAGGCAGGAGGATCACTTGAGTCCAGGAGGTCGAGGCTGCAGTGAACCATTTTCGCACCACTGCATTCCAGCCTGGGAGACAAAGTAAGATTCTGTCTGGAAGAAGAAGAAGAAAGAAAAAGATAGTGATAATATTTCTTTATTCATTCCACAGACATTTACTGAATATCTGCTATGTTCTCAAGCACTTTTTAGGCACTAGGGATACAGCAATGGTCAAAACCAAAAGTGCTTGGGAGGCTCAGGTGGGAGGATCACCTGAGGTCGGGAGTTCAAGACCAGCCTGGCCAACGTGGTGAAACCTCGTCTCTATTAAACATACAAAACTGAGCTGGGTTTTGGTGGTGGGTGCCTGTAGTCCCAGCTACTCCGGAAGCTGAGGCAGGAGAATCACTTGAACCCAGGAAACGGAGGTTGCAGTGAGCTGAGATCACGCCACTGCACTCCAGCCTGGGTGACAGAGTGAGACTCCGTCTCAAAAAACAAACAAACTAAACCAAACTGCATAGTTTCATGGCACTGATATTCTAGCAGAAACAGACAGACAATAAGCAAATAATAGACACAAAATGGCATGTGGTGATGACAGTGTTGGGGAAACGTGTAGCAGGTTAAGGGGATAGAGTAGCAGAGCTCGCTTTTTTTTTTTTTTTTTGAGACCAAGTTTCCTTCTTGTCACCAAGGCTGGAGTGCAATGACATGATCTTGGCTCAATGCAGCCTCCGCCTCCCGGGTTCAAGCAATTCTCCTGTCTCAAGTTCCTGAGAAGCTGGGATTACAGGCATGAAACACCACTCCCGGCTAATTTTTGTACACTTGGTAGAGACCGGGTTTCACCACATTGGCCAGGCTGGTTTCGAACTCCTGACCTCAGGTAATTCGCCCGTCTCGACCTCCCAAAGTGCTGGGATTACAGGCGTGAGTCACCTTGCCCGACCACTAGCTATTTTAAACTGGGTCGTCAGGGAAGGCCACACTGAGTGCTGATATTTAATCAGATGACAGAGTGAAGGGAGGCGGTGAGCCATGGAAACATGTGAAGAGGGGGAGATCCAGGCTAAGGGATCAGCAAGCACGAAGTCTCTGTGGAGGTAGCACGCTCGATGTGTGCAACAAGACATCTGTATGCCGGCAGCCAAGAATATGAGGGAAGAGTAGTTTGTGAGACAGGATCAGAAGGGTCATAGGGGCTGGATTACAGGGATTTGTCAAGAAGGGTGAGAACTTTGACTTTTACTCTGAAATGGAAGTCATGGGAGAGCTTCACGCAGGAGAATGGTATTGTTACCGAAGAATCACTGACTTAGAATATTGAAGAATTTTTCGTGGTGAGTACACTAAAGGCCCAGATTTCACCACGATGCAATCAACACATGCATGTAGAAATCGGCACTTGTACCTCCTAAACATATAAAAATTTTTAAAAAAAGAATCACCTTTTTTGTAATAAAAATTATAACACAACTTCGAGTTCCCTAAGTGGATGAACTGTTTTAACTGGGACGTTTAACTATCCGTTTCTGAGCCTGTCTGTTTCCCCAACCATAAAAAGAAGTCCAGAAATTGATTATGTCTAGTGTTTAAACTCAACCGAGATACGACGTCTGTTGTCACCAGCACGGAGGACGGTCCCTGGGACTCCGTAGACGCTCAATAAACGTTTGAATGAACGCGGAGCTGTATCGAGCCACGCAATTCCACAAAAGAACAGCAGGTGTCGCACCAGCCCTATAGCCACCTGCCCAGAGCCTTCGGGGCCAGGGTGAATCAGACTCTAACAGGAACCCACTCACTCCTCCGCAGAAGGAGAATTCGGAATTTTCCGAGAAGGCGATTCTGAATGCCGAATCATGAATCTCTCCTCTTAAAAAGCTGACTTTTCATCTTGAAAAAAGGTGGTCCTGGGCCCTTTAACAGCTTGCCAGGTGCACAGGCGTTGCTTCCCAGAATGCGTGGCGCTATGTAAATGAGATGGTTTTGTGAGCGAGGATGATTCATGCTATGCGAAGCGAAGGGAACATTTTATAAGGACATCCGTCATGATAAATGAGTAGGGAGAATTTATAACCCTTGAAGCCAACCATCTCTCACTTCCCCCCAAAGGATGCGACCGTAACTCTAAAAGGTAAGCATTTTTGATCCTTATATAGCTTCTCGGGAAACGTGTGTTTTCGCCCGGATGATCCTCAGTGGTCTGGGGTGCAGGCTTCAAACCTGTAGCTGTCTAGCGACAGAGTGGTTCAATTCCACCTTTCGGGCGACCGCTGCAAGCGTTTTACTTGCGCCGTCTTTCTCAAACCCGACTTTCTTTTACTGCTGGCTCTGGACGCGCTCCTCCAGCCTGCACCTGGAGAGGTCGCTGCAGCCCTCCTCATCGCAAACCGTTTTCTCCGCCACTCCGATCTGTGACTATCTACTTATTTACCCCTCCGGAGTCTCAAAAACCGCTCCGAAAGATGGAGAAAAACTCATCTACACAGTTCAGAGATATTGGCAGTTTGGAAATTACCCTCGATTTCTCCCTTTCAGTTGCTTACTCATTCAGTCATTTGCTCACCCATTTATTTAATCACGCATGCACTTACTAATCAAATACTTGCTCATTTGTTCATCTGTCAGTCACTCATCAGACAAACATTTGCTGAGGACACAGCGGTGGTGACAGCCCTGGCCTTGGTCTCCTGGTGCACTCACCCAGTAAGAGCGACAAACATTAAGCATCATGTAATTACACATTTAACTAACAACCACAAAGGGGTTAAGAGCTACAAAGGAGACAGAACAGTGAGGTCCTCTCATAAGGAGGACTGAGCTCATAAGGTGTCGCGGGAACATTAGAGCAGACCCTTGAAGGATGAGAGGGGGAGTATTATGGGATATCGAGGGATCAGGGTGACCCCAATCAAGATGATGGGGGTAATGATAGTTGCACCCTCACTCTGCACTTAGCGCAGGTAGGCACAAGCCTTGCAACTCCTCAAAACAGCCCCATCATAACAGCCCCATTCTACAGATGAGGAACTGGAGGCTCAGGGAGATGAAGTCTCTTGTCCAAGGCAACCCAGTCTTTTTTGTTTTCTGTTTCTGTTTTTTTATTTTTGTTGTTGTTGTTGTTGTTGTTTTACTGAAGCCGGGTGCAGTGGCTCATGCCTGTAATCCCAGCACTTTGGGAGGCTGAGGTGGGTGGATCACAAGGTCAGGAGATTGAGACCATCCTGACCAACATGGTGAAACCCCGTCTCTACTAAAAATACAAAAATTAGCTGGGGGTGGTGGTGTGGGTCTGTGATCCCAGATACTCAGGAGGTTGAGGCAGGAGAATCTCTTGAACCCGGGAGATAGAGGTTGCAATGAGCCAAGATCATGCCACTGCACTCCAGCCTGGGCAACAGAGCAAGACTCTTTCTGGAACAAAAACAAAAGCAAAAAGAAACCAAAAAATTGCTCCTTGTAGAGCAAGGCTAACTCATAGGCAGTGTTTTCTTTTCTTTTTTGCCAGGGGGTGAGGGGTGGGCAGGGTCTCGTTCTGTCACCCAAGGTGAAGTGAAGCAATATGACCCTGGCTTACTACAGCCTCGACCTCCCTGGCTCGAGCAATCCTCCCACCTCAGCCTCCTGAGTAGCTGGGACCACAGGTGCATGCCACTACTCCCATCCTCACTCAGACCACTTGGCCCATGCTTTGTATTTTCCTTCCCAAGCCTGCTGCTCACCAAGCCCCAACTGTCTTGCCTCTTCAATGTCTGCTGAATCTGTCCCCTCCTCTCTGTCCCATGTCCCTGGCTCTGTTCTAGACTCCTCCTCACCCCTTCCCCCTCAGGGTCCCCATCCCACTTCCTCCCTGGTCTCCTGCTCAGTCTCACTCCTCTCCCTTCCAGTCACCCTGTAGTCCCCCTCAGTCTGGGACCAGAGGGGTCTTTCCTAAATCACAAACCTGCTCCTGCCCCTCTCATGTTCAAAACCAGCCATGGCTCCCCAGTGTTCTGAAGAGAAGATCTAAACTCCTTAGCCGGGAATGTCATCATAATACCTGCAGAATCTGGTCTCTACGAACCCCTCTTTCCACATCTGTGGCTCCAGTCCTCATGAACCTCTAAGTTTTCTCTTTTTTTTTTTTTTTTTTTTTTTGAGATGGAGTCTCACTCTGTTGCCCAGGCCAGAGTGTAGTGGCGCTATCTCGGCTCACTGCAACATCAGCCTTCTGCGTTCAAGCCATTCTCCTGCCTCAGCCTCCTGAGTAGCTGGGATCACGGGTGTCTGCCACCATGCCTGGCTAATTTTTTATATTTTTTAGTAGAGACAGGGTTTCGCCATGTTGCCTAGGCTGGTCTTGAACGTCTGACCTCAGGTGATCCACCCACCTTGGCCTCCCAAAATGCTGGGATTACAGGAGTGAGCACCGCACCCAGCCCTCTAAGCATTCTCAATGTATCAAGCCTTCTCCCCATCAACAGATCTTTGCCTGTGCTATTTTGTTGGTCTCAGCCTTTTTCTAGTTCTTTCTATACTCTCTGTTTATCCTCTAGGACTCAGCTCAGCTGGCCCCTCCTCCAGAAAGTTTTTCCCGACTCCCAGTCCAAGCTAGGTGTGTCCCTGCTCTGCTTCCCTAGCCCCGTGGACTCCCCCAGCCCCATCTACTTTAGGTTGTCCCCGACTGGAACGGGGTGTGTGTTCCCCAGTGGACTGTGAGCCCCAGGAGGGCAGAACGTGACGCTCAGTCCCTGCAGCGCCTCCAACACTGCCCGGCACAGTTGGGTAGGTGCCTAGCACAATTTTTTGAATGCATCAATAAATGGAATTCCACCATGACAGCTGCCCTTGCTCATTCATTTACTGAGGCGTCTGAGCGACCGCTGTATCCCCACCTCAATTCCCAGAGGACTTGCTGTTATGCAAATGAGAGAGGGCTTGGGTTTTGCAATGGGGATGGCTCCGCTCTATCTTTGAACAACAAAAAAAGACAATTTATTTGCTTTGGCCAGTCTTGGGTTGGCCCCAATAGTGGTCATATGGAAACAAAAGGAAATACATCTTCAGTGGAGTGGTTGCAGTTTTTGTAGTTGTAATTTGTAAACAACAACAACAAAAAAAAAAAAAAAAAATGACTCCTCATTCTTAGCCTGAGTGGTCTTTAGTAGTTTGCTGTGCAAGTTTCTCAAGATCCTCTTCTTTTTTTTTCTTCTAAACATAGTGAGATGGGTTTGGGGTGGGGGCACGGGTCTCACTATATTGCCCAGGCTGGCCTCCTGCCTTGTCCTCCCGAAGAGCTGGGATTACAGGTGCAAGCCACTGTGCCCAGCCCATTAAGCTTCCTTTGTGTGTAGTTTATCTCCTTAGTATCTGCTTTTAACCCATTGACTATACAAGCTCCATCACCAGGAGACCTCTGTCACCCCACACCTGCAGGCTAAACTTCTTCCCCCTTACTTTTTTTTTTTTTTTTTGAGACCGAGTTTCACTCTGTTGCCCAGGATGTAGTGCAGTGGTGTGATCTCAGCTCACTGCAACCTCTGCCTCCTAGGTTAAAGCAATTCTCCTGCCTCAACCTCCCAAGTAGCTGGGATTACAGATGTACACCACCACACCAGGCTAATTTTTGTAAATTTTGTAGAGACAGGGTTTCACCATCTTGGCCAGGCAGGTCTCAAACTCCAGTGATCTGCCCGTCTTGGCCTCCCAAATGCTGGGATTACAGGTGTGAGCCACCGTGCCTGGGAGGCACTGCCTGTGTGTACAGGAAGTCCTTCTGACTATCTACCTTCCTTTCAGCCTGCTGTAGCCCCATTAACTAGCAGGAGTTCCTGCATGTGTGTGTGTGATCTGTGTGTGTGTGTAGTCCTTCCAACAACCTAACCTCACCCCCTCTTACTAAAAGGAAGTCAGGCAGGGGGCATCAGGAGGAAATAAACACTGCACCCTGGTGAATGCGTTTTTAAGAGCTTTTTATTGGCAACAGTGCAGAACCAAGGGAGAGGGGACGGCCCATCGCCAGTCTGCCCCAGCCTCCCTCTGGGGTCAGGTGCAAAATACAAAAAGAGAACCACAAATACAGCAGGGGGTGGGGGGGCCAGGGATTCGTTGAATTGTGATTGGCAGGGGCAGGCCCTGCTCACATTCTCACACTTGCACCCAGAATTCTCACAGATTATAAAAATCTACGATCCCTCGGGCTTACTCACAGAAAGTAAAATCTCATGTCCCAGTGAACCCAGAGTCGGACAACAGCTGGGCATCCACAGGGACAGTCACAAAGGGGACAAGTGGAAATGGTCAGATGAACATAGACAGGGAGAAAAGATGGAGGGAGAGAGACCGTCAGGAACGAACAGAGGGGCTGGGACGATCAGAAAAAGGTCAGCCCGAGACAGGCTGAGCCAGAGTTTTCTAGAAGCAGTTTCCAATTCAACGGCTTGCTTTGAGGACCAACATGACATAGGCCGAGGTTGCAGAAGCGCTCACACACTCACGCACACGCACACACACACCCATATATAATATATTTATTTATACATAATAGATATAATTGCCTTTCAGAAACCAGGAAAGGGATAAATAGCTATGGAATGGGTCTGGAATCAGGATGGGAGACTTGTGACAAGGGGTACGTGGAATGTTTTTCATGCAGCACGGATGGAGGGTGGTGTGGCCCACGCCCCCGATATTAAAAAATATAAATTTGCCTCATAAACAAATCCTCATGAGATGAAGCGCAGGGAACTGCGGGGTGGAAGAGCTAAAATCAGGGTTGGGGCTGGGGGGACTTGGGCATAGGATCGTGAGATTCCAGCCCCATGAGTTTGCCAGTCCAAAAATATTAGGGGTTTAGGGTAACTAAAGCCTCAGCCCTGAAATCTTCTCCGGAAAAATGTCACACCCCCTTGCTCCCTTCCTAGAGAGGATGTTGGGGGCCAAGGGATGGGAGAAGGTGGCGTCCTAGGCTGGGGATGGGTCAGGGGCCTTGAAGAAAAAGGCCAGGGCTTAGGGCTGAGGGTCCTGAGGAGAGAGAGAGGCCACATGGATGGAGGAGTGTCATCCCTTCTCAGTTCTGTCACCCCCCTTGAGTCTAACTCACTGTTGAGGGGAGGGAGAAGGGGGATGGAGAGGAGACTGAGGAGAGACTTTAGGGAGTAGGGTGCATTATTCCTCCAGAGGGGTGCTGCCCCACCCAGCTGCACCCCACAATCTGGCCAACTCATTTCACAGTATAAATCACTCCAGCAGGACGGCATCACAGCACCCCCTGCTGCCTGAAATCAGAGCGGCCCAACGAGGAAGGAGGCCAGGAGGGTCGGCTGGCAGGGGCCAGGGGCTTGGGATAACACTGTCATCAGAAACAGGGCTGGGGGCTGATTTCGGGGTGGGGAGCCTTAGGAGGCCAGAGATTGCAATCGGAGCCAGTTTTCCTGGGAGGTCGTGGCTAGATAGTCAGGGAAGGACGTTCACATTTCAAAAGAAGTCTGGTCGGGGTACGATTATTCTGGGGGGCATCGAATTCCCTTTAAGTGGGGGCTCAACTCTGCCCAGAGGGAAAGAGGATCTAACCCCATGGAAATGTGAGATAAATAAGCTAAAGTCGGGAGTACAGGGGAAACCAACCTATGCCCCCCTAAAAGGGGGGGTGTAGGAGACGCTGGGTGGGGGTGGCATATTTCCTTGTTGAGCCTCTCTGGAGAGGACTGCAGCCCGCCCCCTCAGCCCACCTCCCACCCCGTCCCCTCATCCTCACACAGGACTGCCCGAAGGTGGGCGTCATCCCACCTCTTCCCACCCATCCCCAGAGCTCAGGTTGACGTCAGAGAGCCAACAGGCAGCTGGGGGTGTCCATCCCCTTCCCACCCCCTGCCCCCAAAGTCACCAGCTCTCCGGCCTCGCCGGGGCACAGAAACAAGAGGCTGGACAAAATACAACGAATCCTCCTGTCCGATGGCATGGCGCAGCGGCCGCAGAGGGTCAGACGGAGGAGCCAGGGAGGCCGCACGCCCACTTTGTCTCTTCCCCTCTCTCTCCTCCTCCTCCTCCTTCTCTTCCAAGTCTCTCTCCCTCGTGTGTTTGTTTGTTTTGTGTGTCTAAAGAGTTCACAGAGCAAGGAGGGAGGGCGAGTTCAGGGGATCGGAAGGCTGGTCACTGCCGCTGGTGCGCTGGGCGCCGGGGAACGCGGAGACCTCCGGGCAGGTGAGGACAAACGAAGAAGTGTACGAAGGGTTAACAACGGGGAAGGGGTCGCCGAGGACTTGAACTTCACTGTGTGTAAAGAGAGAAGCTGTCAGGTTGGGGGGTGCGTCTTGGCTGGTCTGGAAGGGCAGGGGCGGTGGTGGCGGGGGCGGCAGCAGCCAGCTGAAGCCATCTTCCTTAGCCGGTGCTGAGCCCGGCAAATCTCTCACCTCCGCCAGCGGGCCCGGCCCAGGCCCCTCTTCGTAGGGGATCTTGCAGCCCGGTTTGTGGGCCACCAGCACAAACTCCAGACGTTCCTTCTCCTTTTGGAGCTCGGCGATCTCCGACTCCAGTTCTGCTTTTTCTTCCTCCAACTGATCTGTCTCCTGAGGCCGGGGAGGCCAGGTCACCAAAGAGAGGGGAAGAAGGAGAAAAAAGCATGTCAGCGACCGGGAAACTCGGGTCATGGCTCCCCTGGATTTGCTGCTGGAAGGCAGCCACTGGCTGAGAGCAAACACCCCCCTGAGATGGAATCCTCGTGGCCATGGGATTTGGGGCAAGGGTCTTGCCTTCTAGGAGCCTCAGTCTCCCCCATCTGTCCATTGGATAGTAGGGAAGGGGCCAGGTTTATGGGGAAGTCTCTGGTGTGCAGGAGGCATGAAGAGGTTTGTTGAATGAATGAACAATTGTTATGTGGTTGGTTTTGTTTTGATTTTGAGACAGAGTCTCAGTCTGCCCCCCAGGCTGGAAGGCAGTGGTGCAATCATGGCTCACTGCAGCCTGGACCTCCTGGGCTCAAGGGATCCTCCCACCACAGCCTCCAGAGTAGCTGGGACCACAGGGGTGTGCACCGCCACACCCAGCTAATTTTTTTTTTTGGGGGGGGGTAGGGACAAGGTCTCCCTATGTTGCCCAGGCTAGTATCAAACTCCTGGACTCAAGCGATCCTCCTGCCTCGGCTTCTCAAAGTGCTGGGATCACAGGCATGAGCCACCATTATGTGATTTTAATGTGTCCCCTTCTATTACCCCTTCCTCTCTACCTCCCCGGGAAGAGCAGGAAAGTTGACCATTCCCTTGTTCCCTCAAGGAGTAACAGCTCACTCTGCAGGCATACCGCAGGAACTCTCAGACCGCGGGTGGATGTACGAAAGGAGTGGGTTTTGGGGTATGCCACCAGCACCAGGAGAACTGTGGGTAGCTAGGGCAGGAGGTGGAGTAATTTCATTTCACAGGCTCTCCAGAATGTTAAGGGTAGAAGGAGCCTGGGAGATTTGATGAGGGTTTGCAGAGATGGAGAAACTGAGGCAAAATGGGTTGTTACTTGCCAAAGAGGAGCTCCCCTCTCCTCAAGGGCCCCATGTGGCCCCTCAGGATGAAATGAAGGCTAGGAAATAGGGCACGGGGTCAGGAAATGGGGAGGGCAGGAGTGGATTTAAGTACTTGGGGGTCTGTGTTCATGCCTGGGGCTACCCCATCTGGCCACACTAGTACCGAGTTCCACATGTGGAATGTGTAGTTCTCAACCCAGGATAAGGGGACAGGTGGAGAGGTGGTCAGAGAATGGGGAGAGAGCTCCTGTCACCATCTCCTCTCCCACCCCTGGGCCTGTCCTCACCGCCTGGAGTCGGTCTGTCAGCTCCCTCCGCCGGTTCCTGCATTTAGCTGCTGCTAGTTTATTTCGTTCCCGGCGCACCCTTCGCTTCTCCTCTTCCTCTGGGGTAAGCTGAGTTAGGGAAATGGAGGCCATTAGATTTGGGGATACAGTGCTCCTCCACCCATTCCAAACCTCTACTTCTTTCAGAACCCCTAGTAGCCAAAACACCAGGCTCCAGTCATCCATCGCTCATGTAGCAAGGATCTTGGGGTTTCTGTAACACGGAGGCCTTAATGGAGTCCCCTCCATTCATGAGAAACTTCCTGCCTCTCTTGCTTCCCCCCACCCCAGGCCAAGTCCTGGTGCCCCTTACTCACCGTCTCCTCTCGGGGTCTCCTAGGCCGGGCTCGAGCTGGGCGGGCAGGCCCAGGCCCACTGGTAGTTCCGCTGGTGGAAGGCCCGCCACTGCCACTTGCTCCGCCACTGCTGTAGCCACTTATGCCTGGCGTGGAGTAGCTGGTTCCCGGCATGTCGTAGGGGTCAACGACCGGGGGCTGGGAGGCCAGTGGCTGCCCCTGGGACTGGGCCATGGAAGAGATGAGGGTGGGTTGCACAAGCCACTGGAGATCCTGGCTGGTTGTGATCGCGGTGACCGTGGGCACGAAGGAACCGGGCATTTCCCCGAGACCGGCGCACTCCTACGGGGTGACACATACACACACAGGCGTAGACACACAAACAAAGACACCGACACACACACACCCAACACACATAACACACACCGACCCCGTGAGTGAGCACAGGGTGAGCGAGTGTGGATGTGTGTGTCACAGGGAAAAAGCCACAACACCCACCCTTCCACTACACCGTGACGCAGTGGTTAATGAGAGGATTTCTGCTCAACTGGCTTCTACCTCCTCCTTCTTCCTCGGGGAAAGGTTGCACGGTTCCAGCGGGTGGTGAATCACACCCCGGCTTGGTGACTCTTAGGTGTTGGGGGTGGAGAGGAGGCTGGACACAGCCGGGTGACAGAACCCCCGGGACGGAGCCACAGCCACACACAGCCACAACACCCCACCCCCACCCCAGAGACAAGGGGAGGGAGAAGGAGAGGCCTTAGGCCAAGCCTTTCTCTTCACTCACTCACACACACACACACCCCAGTGCGCGAGGTCCCATGCAGGGGCGGGGGTCCCAGTAAAAAGGATGTTTGGGGGACGGGCCTAGGAGTTTAGAACAACGTTTCAAGTTACTGTCTCTTCTCAGAGTGAAACTGACGAGTGACGGGGTAGGGTGAACGAACAGGTAAAGTAACCACGGGGGCTCCCTCAGATTGTCGCGGAGGGGGATGGTTCGGGACCTGAGCCCCCAAGCCTCAGCAGTGCTCATCTCCCCCCTCCTGTAAATGGACTCCTGGAACTGCTCTGAAGGCTTAACTACTCTCTCGGGGGGCGTGGTGAGGGATGGGCTGGCTCGCCGGCCAATCAGCGTCCTGGGAACCCAGAGGGGGCGGAGCTCCTGGAGACCACCTGGCTGGTTGCCCTTTGGTTCGCGGTTCTAGTCCGGTCTTGGGACATACCGCAGGGACCGGGCATCTGGAGCAGACGGAGTGGGAACGTGTCTCTGTGGGCCTGGAGAAGAGGGTGACAGCCACCGTATCTCCCCAAGAAATGCCGGCACACAGACACTCCCTGCTCCTGAGAGCCCAGGGACCGGATCCCCGCAAGGGCCTCGCAGATCCATTGGATCGCAGAAAGCCGCTCTTGTCAAGACAGGGATCCCCTCGCTCTGCCTTTCTAGAGGTGCCGAAAAGAGACCCAGCCGCCAAAGAACCACGGGTTCCGGGGACACAGAGGGGGAAGGAAACTGCACTCTACAAATAGGAAGGGAAAGCTGATTGGCCAAGGCCCGCGCCCCGGCGGCCAATAGAAACGCAGGGCTACCCCCTCCCTTAGCAACGTGGCCCCGGCGTTCCAAAATAGAACGCTCCCGGGACGTCAGGGGCGGGGCGGACGAAGGGGGCGCCGCGCGCCGTGCGTGCCCCGCGTCAGACGGAGGATTCCAGCGCGTCAGCCGTTACGCACGGGTCCCCCGTTACGTCTCAGCGCAGGAGGCGGAGGCAGTGCGACCGAGGGTTCGAGGCCCCTCTTCCCGATGGGTGGAGGGCGCCCCGGCACCAGAGTGGGCGCTCCGAAGGAGGAGGAAAGGAAAGGAGGCTACTGGAAGCTTCTCCGGGATTTCCCCCACCTGCCTAACTGCGCTAGCTTCAGGTCAGGAACCCGAGCAGGGGACAGTCCCGGGGGCCGGCTCAAAGTTCTCAGCCCCGCTACCGCATACACGTTGCGCTGAGCGGTGCATGCCCTCTCCCCAGCTCCAAAGCCTACCCTGCCTGCCGCGTTCTTTCCCTCCGTGCGCTCCACTCACACAACCAACTGCAAACATCTCCCGATTCTTTGCAGTTTGCGAAGTGCGCTGTGAGCCTTTTCCATCTGAGATCTAGGGTTCTGACGCGTTTTTATGTGGGGATTGGGGGTTATTCTTTTCACCCTTGACTTAAAAAATAAAACCTACAAAGCAGCACCCCTATTATTAAAAACTTACCTGGGAGGCGGGGGCGGTGGGTGGACTGCCGAAGGAGTCCACCGAAGACAGATACTGAGACTCGGCAGAGGGTGAGGAGCTGCACCGGGAGCCGGAGTCGTAGTCTCCGGGAAAAGCCTGAAACATTTCCCTGGGCACAGGGGGGGCCCTGTGACCACGCTGAGGTCGCCGGGAAGCCAAGGCTATGGCCGGGTTGGGGAAGTAAGATGCGAGTCCGGGGTGAGCCGTGGAAGTCCCGCGTGAGCCGAGCGAGTCCTCAAAGTACGCTGTCAGGGGAAGCTCGGGGAAGGAGCAGCGTCCCGTTCCAACAACGGCAAAGTTTCTGTGCAGTCTCTCTGCGGTGCCCAGATCCCCACAGGATGCCGCTGTACCTCCTGAAAGTGCAGGCTCGGTAGGACCCGGGGCGAGGAGGGGTTGCTCCCCCAGGGGCAGAAAGCGATGTCCCGCTGTGCAGAATCACCTTCAGCTACGGTCTCCTCTGCGCGTCCGGCGGGTCCCACTGGGGGAGGGGAGTTATAAAGAAAACTAAAAAAAGTAAGTCCGTCCTCCAAAAGAAAAGAAATATCTAGAAGAATCTTTCCAAAAACTTTCTCTCCGGAAAAAAAATTAACGAAATGTCATAACCCCCAAGAAGAACCACAATAATCAAGTTTCCAAATCCTGGCTCCGCGTGTTCCTGCCGCGACCGTAGCTCTCAGTCTTATGAATGAAGCAGACCCGCCAGCCTGTATTTATTTGCCGGGACCCGCCCCCCTGCTTACGTCACCCGCCCCTTGCTGGACAAACTTCCCGAAATCTCCGGCCCAGCCAAATCGAACCCCGCACCTTCCAGCGAGAGGTCTGTTCTGGACTCGATCTGGTCACTTGCACGACCCTCGGGGCCCTGGGGGTCTCGGGGGCTGCGTTCCGGGCCACTCGGCAGGAGGGGATCCCGGCCCCGCCTCTCCGGAGTTCCTGTGACGCAATTAGCCATATAAGGAGCTCGGCCGGCGCGGCGGAGTGTTTGTTTGGTATCCTAGCAATGACGTCAGAGGGAATCCCTCGCTCGCTAGCGCGCACCCGGCGCCCCGCCCGCGCCTGCGCAGTGCCACGCCGCCCCGGGGGCTGGTATTAATAGGCGCTTAGACTAGCCCCGGAGGGTCCCCGCTGACCCGGGCGGGGAAGACCCCAGCCTGCAGGTCCCCCTCACTTCTGGCTCCCCCACCCACCCTGTTCTACGGCTGGTGCAGCGCCCCCATTCGAGAAGAAGAGATCTCCAAAAGGAGACGCTGGTTAGTGTGGTGTGGTCACGTTAGGTTAGCCCGAGCGGGCTGTGATGCCCAGGTGAAAGTGGAGGTAGTGGTGGGACTCCAAGGCTCGTCCCGGTTTCTATCTTGATCCGCTTTGCGAGTCGGGAAATGTTTTCCCTCTCTGAGCTTTAGCTTTATAGTCTTCGCGGCTGGACAAAGGATGTGTATCTTGGACCCCGCTGGCCTCCCAGCTCCGGCGTTTGGTTGGCTTGCGGGTTTGGAGGGGATGGGGAATGAAACTAAGGGAGAAGCCTCTCTTCTGATGGTGTTGGGAGCCTCTTTTTCTACCTTTTAATTCCCCCGGAGACAATGTGTAAGGGGGATGGAGATATTATTATTATTTTATTTATTTATTTATTTATTTATTTTGAGACGGAGTTTTGCTCTTGTTACCCAGGCTGGAGTGCAATGGCGCGATCTCGGCTCACCGCAACCTCCGCCTCCTGAGTTCAGGCAATTCTCCTGCCTCAGCCTCCTTAGTAGCTGGGATTACAGGCACGCGCCACCATGCCCAGCTAATTTTTTGTATCATTAGTAGAGACGGGGTTTCACCATGTCGACCAGGATGTTCTCGATCTCTTGACCTCGTGATCCACCCGCCTCAGCCTCCCAAAGTGCTGGGATTACAGGCTTGAGCCACCGTGCCCGGCCGGAGATATTATTATTAATTGCAATAATAATAATAATGAATGCCTTGTATTTGGCACTTGGCAAGCACAGCTCCTGTGCTACGCCTTTCAGAACAAGATCTGTAATCCTTAAAACAGCTCTGGAAGGTTAAAAGAGAAAAATCTTCATTTTATAAAAGAAAAAAAAAAGATACTCAGGTTAAATGACTTGCACAAGATCCCATCACAAGATATTCAAACCCAGAGTTGGCAGACTCCAGAGTTCCTACCCTTTCCATTTCTTTTCTGATTTCTGAGGACTGCCTGGTTGGATGAAACTCCCTGAAAAACCTGTGTCTGGGGATAATGATAATGGTGATAATAATAGTAGCTTCCACTTGTCAGGTCTTTCTAAGTTTTACAAACTCCATCTGACTGCTCTTAGCGTGCATTGTTGCAGTCTACACTCAGAGGGATAGAGCTGACTACCTGAGCAAACCTAGTTAGCAAATGGGGTTCAAGAGTCTCACTTGGGTTTTTTATTTTATTTACTTATTTATGTTTGACTGAGTCTCACTCTGTTACCCAGACTGGAGTGCAGTGGCACGATCTTGACTCACTGCAACCTCCAGCCTCCCAGGTTCAGGCAATTCTCCTGCCTCAGCCTCCTGAGTAGCTGGGATTACAGGTGCACACCACCACACCTGGCTAATTTTTGTGTTTTTAGTAGACATGGGGGTTTCTCTGTGTTGGCCAGGCTGGTCTCAAACTGCCAACCTTGGATGATCCTCCTGCCTCGGCCTCCCAAAGTGCTGGGATTACAGGCATGAGCCACCTTGGCCTCCCAAAGTGCTGGGATTACAGGCATGAGCCACCTTGGCCTCCCAAAGTGCTGGGATTACAGGCGTGAGCCACCACGCCTGGACTGACTTGGGTATTTCTGAGACCACAGCCCCCAACTCTTAAGCACCCACTGGGAAGAGTGCCACCAGCTACTTCACAAACCTCAGAGACCCCAGCACTTCCCTCCCAGTGCACAGCCTGGCCCAACCCTCAGCACAGAGGAAGAAGCACTTTTAAAACATTGGATTTCACAGGTTCAGAGAGGGGCAGGGCCTGTCTCAGGGTCACACAGCAAGTCTGTGGCAGAGCCAGGGTGATGGTTCTTAATTTTTAGGGGAGTCCTGATTCCCTGCCCCAACAGTAGGTAAGCTATAGGGAGATGTGGAAGGCTAGAGGGACATGGGGGGCGTAGGTGGAGGCTCAAGTTTCCAGACAAAAGTCCAGCCTCAAGTCCACCCCCTACCCTATTCCCCCACACCCCCTCTGTCTGCCACCAGCCAGGAGGTAGGGACAGAGACTGGGGGATGACACAGCAGCCACTAGTAGGCAGTGACTCGGCCCCAGCATCAGACAGGGAGTGACCCCTCATTCTCCTGTCCCATCCAAGCCCCTCATCTCCTCCTCCATGGAATAAAGAAACACACAAAGACCAACCCTGGCTGGCCAGAGACTCACACCCAACACAGGCGACACAGACATCCACACAGCCGCCCACCAGGTCACACGTGGGCACTCAGAGGTTCACCCAGAGCCACATAGAAACAGCTTCACAGACACATGCCAGCATGTGGAAACACACTGTAATATGGTTACCAACACACACAACACACATCCCTACACAAGAAGACATAAGATTCAGGTGTACAGCTAAACAGGGACAGGGACAGACCCCCAAAACACACAGAGACCCCTAGACCTTTACTGCAGATGCACATATGATCTCACACACTGAAACACATACACCACTCAGAGATCAAGAGAGCAACACACACACATACACACACACACATACACACACAGACATATACACACACATATACACAGACATATACACACACAGACACATACACACATATACACACACAGACATATACATACACATATACACACACAGACCAACAACCACACATCCTGCAGATGGACTTGTGTAAAGATCTTCACACAACCAAAACAAGAGCTAATTCTTCCCAAGAGCTTATATTAACTTATTTAATTCCTACAACACTCCTGTGAGGTACAAATGGTCACTTTACAGGAAGGGAAATGGAGGCCCAGAGATGTGAAGTCATTCACCCAGAGTCACACAGCAAGCAAGTAGCAAAGCTGGAATAACACCCTGCAGGGTGTCAGGCTTCAAAGTCCATGCTTTGAACTATTATTATTATTTGAGATAGAATCTTGCTCTGTCATTCAGGCTAGAGTGCAGTGATGCAATCACAGTTTACTGTAACCTCGAACTCCTGGCCTCAAGCAATCCTCCTGCCTCAGCCTCCGAAGTAGCTAACACTATAGGTGCATAGTACTATGCTCAACTAATTTTTTTTTTTTAAGGACTAGTCTCACTTTTTCACCCAGGCTGGAGTGCAATGACGTGATCTTGACTCACTGCAACCTCCGGTTTAAGCAATTCTCCTGCCTCAGCCTCCCCAGTAGCTGGGATTGTAGGCGTGTTCCACCACACCTGGCAATTTTTGCATTTTTAGTAGAGACAGGGTTTCACCCTGTTGGCCAGGCTGGTCTCAAACTTCTGACCTCAAGTGATCCACCCACCTCAGCCTCCCAGAGTGCTGGGATTACAGGCGTGAGCCACCGTGCCTGGCCTAATTTTTTTATTAAAAAAAAATTTTGGAGGGGGCGCTATATCCCACCTCATGAGACTGGTGGAAAGATTTCTTAAGGCTTCTGACAGATTGTAGGTGCTGGTTTTTTTACTAAAACAAAGTCTTGGCCAGGCGCAGTGGCTCACCCTTGTAATCGCAGCACTTTGGGAGGCCCAGGTGGACGGATCATGAGGTCAAGAGATCGAGACCATCCTGGCCAACATGGTGAAACCCCGTCTCTACTAAAAATACAAAAATTAGCTGGACATGGTGGTGTGCGCCTGTAGTCCCAGTGACTTGGGAGGCTGAGGCAGGAGAATCGCTTTAACCTAGGAGGCAAAGGTTGCAGTGAGCCGAGATCACACCACTGCACTCCAGCCTGGTAACAGAGAGACTCCGTCTCAAACACCAAACAAACAAAAAGTCTTCCTGACCTTTATACATGTATACCCTCCTGACCCATATCTGTAGGTCACTTAAATTTATCATGGGCCCTAGGCACTGTGCCCCCGGGCCTAGGAGAGAAGTTGGCCCTGGAGACACACGTACACACACAGACCTGCACTCACAGACATGACACACATACCTGCTCAAAGAGCATGGGGTGGGTAAGTCAAGTTCTTCTCCATAAGGCTCAATCCTTGCCAGGCGTGGTGGCTCATGCCTATAATCTCAGCACTCTGGGAGGCCCAGGTGGGCAGATCACTTAAGCCCAGGAGTTCGAGGTCAGCCTGGACAACAATGGCAAGACCCCATCTCTACTAATAATACAAAAACTAGCTGGGTGTGGTGGCATGTGTCTGTAGTCCCAGCTATTTGGGAGGCTGAGGTGAGAGGATCGCTTGAGCCTGGGAGGGCGAAGCTGCAGTGAGCCATGATCATGCCACTGCACTACAGCCTGGGTGACAAAGTAAGACGCTGTCTCAAAAATGATAATAATAATAACAAGGCCAGGTGCAGTGGCTCACGCCTGTAATCCCAGCACTTTGGGAGGCCAAGGTGAGTGGATCACGAGGTCAAGAGATTGAGACCATCCTGGCCAACATAGTGAAACCCCATCTCTAGTAAAATACAAAAAAATTAGCTGGGCATGGTGGTGCATGCCTGTGGTCCCAGCTATTCAGAGGCTGAGGCAGTAGAATTGCTTGAACCTGGGAGGTGGAGGTTGCAGTGAGCCAACATCGTGCCACTGCACTCCAGCCTGGGTGACAGAGCGAGGCTCTGTCTCAAAAAAAAAATAATAATAATAATAATAATAATAAATAAAATAAAATAAAAAGCTCCTCTTGAAAGGAGAGCTTCCAGGAGGAGGAGGACTTAAGCATGAGGAGAGGGCTGAATCTCCACTCTGGCTTTCAAGGGCTCAGCTCTGCTTAGGAGAGATGGGTGGGGGAGCCTGAGAAGCCTTAGCCTTCCGCCCCCACCAGGGTGGAGGTGGGTGACAGTGCCCACGCTGGCCTTCCTCAGAGTATCCTGTAAACAGCTCCAGGCACGGTCTGTGAAGGCCAGCCACAGCACGGTCTTCTCATCTTCCTTTGGCCAAACCCCTGTTCATCTGTTCCTCAGTTTCCCAATCTGTAGAGCAAGAAGGTTGAGTGACAGTGGTCTATGAAATTCCTTTCCAGTTCTGAAATTTAGTAATACAGAGGAGGAGGAGGGCTGGGTATGGTGGCTCATGCCTGTAATCCCAGAACTTTGGGAGGCCTAGGCAGGAGGCTCGCTGGAGGCCGGGAGTTCAAGACCAGCCTGAGCAGCATAGTGAGGCCCCATCTCTACAAGAAATTTTAAAATTAGCTGGGCATGATGGTACATGCCTGTAGTCCCAGCTACTTGGGAGGCTGAGGCAGGGGCATCACTTGAGCCCTGAGAGATTGAGGATGCAGTAAGATATGACCATACCATTGCACTCCAGCCTGAGCAACAGCATAAGACTGTGTTCCCCACCCCCAAAAGAATAAAAATAAAAAAACAGGAGGAAGAGGAGCTGCTGAAAGCAAGCACTTAAGAAGCTGTGCTTAGCGCTTTCACACCATCATCTCAGTTAATCCTCACTGCACGTCAGTCCCCTATGTGGATTCTGTTTTGATATCCTTGAACAGAAGAGGAAGCTGAGGTAGAGGGAGGTTAACCAGAGGGCAGCGCTTCTCAATCCGTGGTGACCACAAATTGCCTGGAGAGCCAGCAGCTCTGCTGTGGTTATCTTTTTTCTTTTATTTCTTTTTAATATTTATGTATTTATTTGAGATGGAGTTTCGCTTTTGTTGCCCAGGCTGTAATGCAACGGTGCAATCTCGGCTCACTGCAACCTCCACCTCCTAAGTTCAAGTGAGTCTCTTGCCTCAGCCTCCCGAGTAGCTGGGATTACAGGCTTGCGCCACCACCCCAGCTAATTTTGTATTTTTAGTAGAGATGGGGTTTCTCCACGTTGGTCAGGCTGGTCTTGAACTCCCAAGTTCAGATGATCCACCCACCTCAGCCTTCCAAAGTGCAGGGATTACAGGGGTGAGCCACTGCGCCTAGTGTATTATTTTATTTTTTAGTTTTTATTTTATTTTTATTATTATTTGTTTGCCTGAACATAGCTGTAAACTGTTCTGAGATATTTTATTTTAAGATGGAGTTTTGCTCTTGTTGCCCAGGCTGGAGTGCAATGGCACAATCTCAGCTCACTACAACCTCCACCACCCGAGTTCAAGTGATTCTCCTACCTCAGCCTTCGAAGTAGCTGGGATTACAGGTATGAGCTGCCACACCTGGCTAATTTTCATATTTTTTTAGTAAAGACAAGGTTTTGCCATGTTGGCCAGGCTAGTCTCAAACTCGTGACCTCAGGTGATCCACCCACCTTGGCCTCCGAAAGTGCTGGGATTACAGGGGTGAGCCATGGTGCCCAGCCTGTTATTATTTTTAAGATGGAGTCTTGCTCTGTTGCCTAGGCTGGAGTGCAATGACACAATCTTGGTTCACTGCAACCTCCACCTCATGGGTTCAAGCGATTCTCTTGCCTCATCCTCCCAAGTAGCTGGGATTACAGGCATGTGCTACCATGCCCGGCTAATTTTTTTGTATTTTTAGTAGAGACAGGGTTTCACCATGTTGGCCAAGCTGGTCTCAAACTCGTGACCTCAAATGATCCGCCTGCCTCAGCCTCCCAAACTGTTGGATTACAGGTGTGAGCCACCTCAGCCATCCATCTTCTGCATTTTCAGCAAGCCCCCTGGTGGTGCAGAAACTTTGGCTCCAGGGACACCCCCTGGGAGGAGCCAGATCTGCGAGGTTCTGAGGCTCCAGAGGAGGGGAGGGGCACGTTCATGAGTGTGCACGCATTGCAGGTGTGTGTTGGACTGTTGTGCCTCTGACCTCTGGGAGGGCAGATCCAGGCAGATTTAGTAAGGGCTGTCTCCTTGGTGCTCAGCATTGAATAGTGAATGTGACTGGGTGGCTAAGCCGCCCCGCATGGAGCAATCCCAAGAGCCTCCTGGAGGAGACATCCGTGGAGTTTCATCTCTACTAAATACACAAAAATTAGCTGGGTGCAGTGGCACACACCTGTAATCCCAGGTACTTGGTGCTGAGGCATGAGAATCTCTTGAATCCAGGAGACAGACGGAGGCTGCAGTGAACTGAGATCAGGCCACTACACTCCATCCTGGGTGACAGAGTGAGACTCTGTCTCAAAAATAAAAAAGGAATAAATGTTTGCTGAGTAAATGGATCTTCACCATTCATTCATTTATTCATTCCTAAACTCTAACAGACTCTCAGACAGAAACATATCTGGGCCTCTCTTCTGCCATGAAGACTGAGACAGATATACACGTAGACAGGCTGAGATGTCCACCTACACACCCTGAGGTACACACCAATTTACAGATCTCAACAGGCACACGCCTTTCACCTTTGTCTGAGCAGGCACCTGATGACTGTTTATTTTTGTTTTTGCTTTTGTTTTGAGACAAAGTCTTGCTCTGTCGCCTAGGCTGGAGTGCAGTGGCGCAATCTCGGCTCACTGCAGTCTCCACCTTCTGGGCTCAAATGATCCTCCTGCCTAGGCCTCCCAAAGTGCTGGGATTACAGGCATGAGCCACCGTGCCCAGTGGCACGATGACTATTTGAACACACAATCACACACATAGAGCAAAGCATGTGCAGTTGTGCATACACAGCACGGGTGTTTACACCCCAAACACACAGTAAATGACACACACCTTTGTCTACATAGACACACAGCTACACACACACACAAATGAGTAGAGCTAGGACCACCACTGTCGCAATGATATCCTCAGAGCTGTGGATTTGAAGAATTTCTTTTTTTTTTTTTTGAGACAGGGTCTCCCTCTGTCACCCAGGCTGGAGTGCAGTGGTGTAGTGTCAGCTCACTGCAGCCTCCACCTCCCAGGCTTAAGGGATCCCCCTGCCTCAGCCCCGCAAGTAGTATCTGGGGCTACAGGTGCCCTTTGCCATGCCCAGCTAATTTTCGTATTTTTTGTAGAGACAAGGTCTCACTGTGTTGCCCAGGCTGTTCGAGAATTCCTGAACTTAAGTGATCCACCCGCCTGGGCCTCCCGAAGTGCTAATGCTAAAGGCCTGAGCCGCTGCTCCCGGCCTATGTGAAGAATTTCTTAGATATCCATACAGGCATGTGTGTGAGGGTTCACTCAGTCACACTGGTACTAAGAGCTCCTAAAGTCCCACTGACTTGCTCAGGGTGCCATTGAAATCTACAGAACAAGGCACTCCAGGCACACACATACACAGAATCACACACTCAGCTTCCACTGCCATGTAGTCTCTTCCACACTCACAACTACACACACACATGGGATTAACATATATGGGCATGTACAGAGTAAGGCAGACACACACAGGTGCAGATACAGAGCTAAGCAGAGAGCTACCCTAAGTTGCAAACTTGTTCCAGGCCCTGGCGAGGGGTGATGGTCACTGTGGGGACTGTCTCTCACCCACCCCCAACCCAGAGTGCACACCATGTGCAAGTGACTACAACCACTCCAGGCATTGGGTGGCAAGAGGCTGGAGTAAGCCAGGAGAACTTCCTGGTGGAGGCAGATCTAGACAATCATCATCTAGTTCTGAAGAGTTATGAATGAGGAGGAAGTCCCTGCAACACTCTCTCCCTACTACAGACATATATAACCAAAGGAGAGACAGCAGGAAGGACTACAGGGAGGTAAGAAGTAGAACTGGACCAAGGTGGTGAGGGTGACTTTTTGGAGGCCTTCCTAGTTGGACTTAGGGATAAAAATAATATGTGCTTGACCAGGCATGGTGGCTCACGCCTGTAATCCCAACACTTTGGGAGGCCTAGGCGGGTGGATCACCTGAGGTCTGGAGTTCGAGACCAGCCTGACCAACATGATGAAACCCTGTCTCTACTAAAATTACAAAAATTAGCTGGGCATGGTGATGGGCACCTGTAATCCCTGCTATTTGGGAGGCTGAGGCAGGAGTATCTCTTGAACCTGGGAGGCGGAGGTTGCAGTGAGCCAAGATCCCACCAATGTACTCCAGCCTGGGCGATAGAGAGAGACTCCGTCTCAAAAAAAAAGAAAAAAAAAAATCAACAAGGGGCCCAAAGTGGCTCCGGCCAGATGTCGTGGCGCTTGCGAAGGCGAGGCCA
Source organism: Saguinus oedipus (assembly GCA_031835075.1). Lineage (NCBI taxonomy): Eukaryota > Metazoa > Chordata > Mammalia > Primates > Cebidae > Saguinus > Saguinus oedipus. The sequence continues at coordinate 46,950,046 of CM063187.1, read as the reverse complement.
AGAATTCAAGGCCAACCAACCTCAGCAACCTCCCAAGCTCTCATTGATTGGCAAAAAAAAAAAAAAAAAATCAACAAAAAAGAAAATAATATGCTTAGTCCTAAGACTCACAACAGAGCCACTCGCGGAAGCTCACTGTCTACGTACATACCAGGTGCCACACATACAGATGCAGATGACTTTCTTTTTTCTTTCTCTCTCTCTTTTTTTTTTGAGACAAGGTCTTGTTCTGTCGCCCAGGCTGGAGTGCAATGGCACGATCTCAGCTCACTGCAACTTCCACCTCCCAGGCTAAAGCGATTCTCCCACCTTAGCCTCCTTAGTAGCTGGGACTACAGGCATGAGCCACCATGCCCAGCTAATTTTTTTATTTTTTTGTAGAGATGGGATCTCACTATGCGCCCAGGCTGGTCTCGAACTCTTGGGCTGCAGTGATCCACCCACCTTGGCCTCCCAAAATGTTGGGATTACAGGTGTGAAAGGATCACTTGAGCGCAGGAGTTTGAGACCAGCCTGGGCAACATAGTGAGATGTCATCTCCATTATTTAAGAAAAAAAAATGGGGCGGGCGTGGTGGCTCATGCCTGTAATCCAAGCACTTTGGAGGCCAAGGCAGGTGGATCACCTGAGGTCAGGAGTTCAAGACCAGCCTGACCAACATGGTGAAGCCATCTTTATATATATATATATATAAATGTAGAATGCCTAGAACAGCCACTGGCAGGAAGTAAGTTCCCCATAAGCATAAGCTATTACAATAATAGTGATTTTTGGGGGAGGGGATAGGATCTTGCTCTGTTGTCCAGGCTGGTGCACAGTGGCACAGTTAATAGCTCACTGCCATCTCAAACTCCAGCACTAAAGCAGTCCTCCCGCCACAGCCTCCTGAGTAGCTGGGACTGCAGCCGCACACCACCACATCCAGCTAATTTTAAATTGTTCTTTGCAGAGAAGGGGTCTTGCTATGATGTCCAGGCTGGTCTTGAACTTCTGGCCTCCAAGGGATCCTCCCACCTCTGTCTCATGAGTCACTGTGCCTGGCCCAATAACGATTGTTATTACCCCCACTCAAGAGATGAGGAAACTGTCCCTTAGGCCTCAGTCCCTCAGGGAACTTGCCCGACCAGCAGGCTCGTGGGCAGTGAGGCTCAGCAGGCCTGGGGTGGGTGGAGTCAGGGCCTCCCCAGGGCTGGGTGTTGAGTGTGCTGTGCCCCCCTGCGTGTGTAAGCACATTGGTGATTCCATTGTTCTCTGACTGACTCTTGCGATCAAGTCTCTTACGACTTGGTGATTCTCTGAGCAAACACTCAGACCCCAACCCACCCCTGTGGGTCACCCAGCCGCTGCCCACAAGCCGCAGCCTCCCCGTCACACTCACACGTGCTTCCTCCTCACCCGCCAGGGCCTTCCGACAGGGGCTCCTTCCTAAACTTTCTCTTTCCTGCCCCACGTGGACTCCTGCGGCTGGGTGGTCTCTGGCTGTAGCCACCCTGTCCCTGACTCAGGGCCCATGCCCCCTCACTGACCCTTATGTGGCCGGCCCAGCCCCCGCAGCCAGACGGCCACTCGGGGGTGTTGGAGGGGGTCATAGCAGGCCACGTGCCCAGGGTGGCTGAATTCCGCCTGTGATTCAGTCGGCTTGTCTAGGCTGCTGGGGTTGCCCTGGCCGGGTGATGTCAGCGGCCAGGTATGTGGCTGGGGTTTCTCCCGGGGTGACTCAGTCTCCTGAACTACTCTCTCCCTCCTGCAGACACTCTGGGCTGCTGTCCAGGGAGGGCAGGCAACTGGCTGCCCGACACTCCTTTCCCAGGCCCCTTCCACGCCCTCTTCATCATAGAGCTGTGGGAACAGCAGGGCTGGGGGTCTGGCACAGGAGGGATCTCAGAGGCCAGGGCCTCAGTCCAGCCTTCCCCTAAGACTAGGACTCCCAATGAATGGGATGACATTCATTCATTCATTCATTCAGCCATTCAAAGATTGCATCAGCACCCCTACACATACACACACACACACACACACACACCCCAGTCACACACTCTAGGTGCTAGGGACAGAGCAGGAAAGAATACAGACAAAAATAAAAATGTCCTCAAATGGCTGGACATGGTGGCTCACTCCTGTAATCCCAGCATTTTGGGAGGGAGGCCGAGGCAGGAGGATGGCTTGAGCCCAGAAGTTTGAAACTAGCCTGGACAACATAGTGAGACCACACCTCTACAAAAAATAAGCCTGTAGTACCAGCTACTAAGGAGGCTGAGGCAAGAGGATCACTTGAGCCCAGGAGGTCAAGGCTGCAATGGGCCATCATCACACCACTGTGCTCCAGCCTGGGTGACAGAGCCAGAGCTGTCTAAAAAAAATAATAAAGAAAAAGATGGCTGGGCGTGGTGGCTCATGCCTGTAATCCCAGCACTTTGGGAGGCCGAGGCAGGCAGATCACGAGGTCAAGAAATCGAGACTATGGTGAAACCATAGTCTACTAAAAAATACAAAAATTAGCTGGGTGTGGTGGTGCGCGCCTGTGTTCCCAGCTTCTCAGGAGGCTGAGGCAGGAGAATTGCTTGAACCCGGGAAGCGGAGGTTGCAGCGAGCCGAGATCGCGCCATTGCACTCCAGCCTGGTGCCTGGTGACAGAGCAAGACTCTGTCTAAAAAAAAAAAAAAATCCTCACAAAGCCCTTACCAGTATCTGCACCTAGGGCATTATTATTATTGTTGGTTTTTTTTTTTTTTTTTTTTTTTTGTATTTTTAGTAGATGGCGTTTCACCATGTTGGCCAGTGTGGTCTCAAACTCCTAACCTTGTGATTTGCCCACCTCAGCCTCCCAAAGTGCTGGGATGATAGGTGTGAGCCACCGCACCCGGCCTGTTATTGTGTTTTGTTTGTTTGTTTGTTTTCTGAGACAAAGTCTCACTCTGTCACCCAGGCTGGAGTGCAATGGCATCACCTCAGCTCACTGCAGCCTCCATCCGCATCCCCGGGTTCAATCTGTTCTCCTGCCTCAACCTCCCGAGTAGCTGGAATTACAGGCATGCGCCACCACGCCTGGCTAATTTTTTTTTTTTTTTTTTTTTCATTTTCAGTAAAGACAGGGTTTCACCATGTTGGCCAGGCTAGTCTTAAACTCCTGGACTCAGGTATTCTGCCCTCCTCAGCCTCCCAAAGTGCTGGGATTACTGACATGAGCCACCATGACTACTATATATATATATAGAGAAAAGCAATTTATTCCATTTTAAGCACTTACACAGTTAGTCATGGAGAGTAACAGGCCTGCTGGTGAAACAGGTCACCCAAAATGGAGATGGCATCAAACTAGTGGTCAAGGACTAACTCCTAAAAAAAAAAGCAACTTTTATCAAGGATTAATTTAATTTTAAAACAAATACAAGTTATTGATTCACTCTTCTCAACTTGACAGTCTACCACCTACCCTATTGTTACTGCTATTATTGCCCCCCTCCAAATTCCACTAGCCTGTGAAACTCAGGCTGGTTTCTCTTCCTCCAGGCAGCTCTCCAAATAGCTCATTTCTTACAGTCCCCAGCCCCAAAATAGTCCTTGGAGGAAGTCCTTTCTGGAGTCTGACCCTCAGTCCGCCTGCTTCAGCACGTGCTCTTTCATCTGTCTTTGATTCTCCACTTTCCCAGTATTTCGTATTTTGTAAAAATACAAAAAAAATTAGCCAGGCGTGGTATACATGCCTATAATCCCAGCTACTCAGGAGGCTGAGGCAGGAGAATCTGGAAGGCTGAGGCAGAATTCCGGAGGCAAAGGTTGCAGTGAGCCAGGATTTCACCACTGCACTTCAGCCTAGATAACAGAGTGAGACTCTATCAAAGAAAGAAGTGGGGAGAGAGAGAGAGAAAGAGAGAGAGAGAGAGAGAGAGAGAGAGAGAGAGAGAGAGAGAGAGAGAGAGAGAGAGAGAGAGAAAGTCAAGTCCACAGATTTTTATTTATTTATTTTTTGAGACAGGGTCTCATTGTGTCGCCCAGGCTGGAGTACAGTGGTGTAATCACAGCTCACTGCAGCCTTGGCTTCCTGGTCTCAAATGATACTTCCACCTCAGCCTGCCAAGTAGCTGGAACTACAGGCGTGCACCACCATGCCTGCCTAATTTTTGTTTTGTTTTTGTTGTTGTTGTTTGAGATGGAGTTTCACTCTTGTGGCCCAGGCTGGAGTGCAGTGGTGCGATCTCGGGTCACTGCAACCTCCACCTCCCAGGTTTAAACAATTCTCCTGCCTCAGCCTTCTGACTGGCTGGGATTACAGGCACCCGCCACCACACCTAGCTAATTTGTTGTATTTTTAGTAGAGACGGGGTTTCCTCATGTTGGCCAGCCTGGTCTCGAACTCTTGACCTCAGGTGATCCGCCCGCCTTGGCCCCCCAAAGTGCTGGGATTACAGATGTGAACCACCGCACCAGGCCTAATGTGTGTATTATTTGTAGAGACAGGGTCTCACCATGTTACCCAGGCTGGTCTTGAACCCCCAATCTTACGTGATCCTCCTGCCTTAGCCTCCCAAAGTGCTGGGATCGCAGGTGTGAGCCAGTGCACCTGGCCTCCCAGTCCACGAGGCCCTGATCTGTGCCATGCACTGTGGGGGGTGCCGAAAATTAGAGCTACATAGCATGGCATGGCTGCAGAGACTCTCCTATGCTATGACTGAGGCAGCTGCTAGGCACACACAGAAGACCCAGTATCACAGAACCACCTGCAGGATTACATGGATGTGTGCACTCAACATGGATGCAATTCATTTACTCAACAAGGAATTGCGGAGCACCTTCTTTGCACAGGGTGGTGCTGGGGACCTGGCAGTGACCTCAACAGCCCTGGGTCCTTCCCTCACAGGGTGCACAGTCCATTGGGGGAGATGGAGAGTCAACAAAGGAACAAATATATAATTAGACATTGTGATGCATGCTGTGGAGGGAGCTCTGGGAAATCGTCTGCACACACACGCATGTACTTGCATGGTTACACACAGAGGTCCAGAAACACACAAGCCTAGGCACGGTGACCCATGCCTGTAATCCCAGCACTGTGGTGGGAGGCCGAGGTGGGAGGATCACTTGAGGCCTGGAGTTTAAGACCAGCCTGAGCAACACAGCCAGACCCCTATCTCTAAAAAACAAAGGAAAAAATCAGAAACACACACAGAACCAGAAATGCACAGCTGGAGGCAAAAGCGTGCACATCCGTGAGTACTTACACAGGCATTGTCGCATAGATGACCACGTGCAGAGACTCACAACTCCACACACATGCAATCTACAGAGTCAGCAGGGCTGAGCACTCCCATACGCCCAGATACACAAATGCAAATTGCAGAAACCGCTCGCTGAGTCCTGCAGTTTTGCTCTCACACAGGAAATACCAGATGTGCACATTGTCACCGGCTGTTGCTCACCTATCGACACATCCATTCGCCCTGTCACACACTCAATTTCTTCCCTCTGCTAGGAGATTCGCCCCAGCCCTGGTCACATGAAGCTGCTGGATGGGGGGGTGTTGGGAGTGTGTGTTGGGGATGAGTTGTTAGAACCTCCCAGCTGTGAACAACTTCCAGGACACAGGATGGAATGACCGCGGGCTGCTGTCTCTTGAAAGAGGCTCGGGAAAGACAGGCAAGAGAACCCCAGGGGAGCCGGGAAAGGGATGGGAGGGAGCTCCAGGGCTGTGGCTCGGGTGTGAACAGGTTGTCTCCCCTTGTCTGCCTGTCCCCCTCGTGGGGACCCCAGCCCCAACAGTGCACCCGGAAACCCGGCAGTCCAAGGCAGAAGCGGCAGGCCAGAGAAGTGTGCACTTGTCTCTATTTTGGTTGTGAGGGTTTGGAGGGATATGAGACAGCCACAGAGTCGGAAGCGCTGGACAGACGGACATGCCGGGGAGGAGGGGGCGCAGACGGACAGATTCCCCGAGCGGAGGCGGTCCCGGGGCAGACGGGAGGAGCGGGCGACAACAGACGGCGACTGTCTACAGGGAAACCGGTAATTTGGGGACCCGGTTCTCCCCCGCGTCCATCACCGCAGTCCCCTCCACCCCCCGCCCCGGGCTCCCGGCGGGCCGGTCTGTCCGCCCGGGCCGGTCCTGGCTGCGCCCTGTGCGGCCGCGCCACTCAGCCCGGGACAAACAGCCCGCGCGTTGCTAGGCGACGGCGTTCCACAGTCCGGCGCGTCACCGCGTCTGCGCGGGCGTGGGGGGGCGCACGGAGACGGCGGCCGCGTCGTTTGTTGACGTTGCCAAGCAACCGGCGCGGCGCTGCCGGGCAACGCCGGCCGACTGTTCATTCTCGCTCTTTTTTTTTTTTTTGAGACGGAGTCCCGCTCCGCCGCCAGGCTGGAGTACAATGGCCAGATCTCGGCTCACTGCTGCAACCTCCGCCTCCCGGGTTCCAGCGATTCTCCTGCCTCAGCCTCCTGAGTAGTTGGGATTACAGGCGCGCACCACCACGCCCGGCTAATTTTTATATTTTTAGTAGAGACGGGGTTCCGCCATGTTGGTCAGGTTGGTCTCGAACTCCTGACTTAGGTGATCCATTCGCCTTGGCCTCCCAAAGTGCTGGGACTACAGGCGTGAGCCACGGCGCCCAGCCTCGACTGTTCATTCGCTTAATAAAGGAGCAGGAGCATTTTACAGGCATCCACTTCGGCCGGCCGCGCGGCGGAACCTAGGCATTGCAGGGAAAGAAGAGGGGTTCCTTCCCTGGCTCATGAAGGTTTAGGGGATTGGAGGCTGGGTTAGCCTCCTTGAGGAAGAGAAAAGAGAAGGCTCTGGGTATTTCAACTAGAGTGTTTTGAGATGTTAGCGCAATACTGATTGCACATGTGCGCAGTCGCGCCTGTGGACTCTGACACATGGGAGTAGGTGGTAGAGATACAGGGTTAGCAAGACCTGAGTTCAGTTACCCACTCTAGAACCTTGACCTATGACTTCCTCGGAGCCTCTTTCCTTCCTGAAATGGAGGTGATAACATCACCCACTTCTAGAACTGTAACCATGAAATCCTGTAAAGCATTTAGTACATAATAAGTGCTCCCTATAAAATAGGTTTAATTATGTTATTTAATAACTAGATTCTGTTCCTAACTCGCTGGTCTGTTTTGTTCTGTTTGAGACAAGGTCTCATTCTGTTACCCAGGCTAGAGTGCAATGGCAAGATCACAGCTCACTACAGCCTCACTTCTGGGCTCAAGCAATCTTTCCGCCGCAGCCTACCGAGTAGCTGGGACTACAGGCACTGGCCACCATGCCCGGCTAATTTATTTATTTACTTACATTATTTTTTGTTTTTAGAGGTGGGGGTCTCACTATGTTGCCCGGGCTGGTTTTGAACTCCTCCTTGGCTCAGGCTATCTTCCTGCCTCAGCCTCCCAAAGTGCTGGGGCTCCAGGTGTGAGCCACAGCATCCAACCCCTCACTGGGTTTTGGAATAAATAAGATGGTGTTTGTAAAGTGCTTACTGCAGCCGGGCGCACTCAATACACAAAGTCGTTGGATTACTAGGGGTGTATTTATTATTGTTTCCTCCACTCTGTAAAGGAACATGTGATAAGCCACTAGCAGGCCAGGTGCGGTGGCTCATGCCTATAATCCCAGCACTTTGGGAGGCCGAGGCGGGTGGACCACAAGGTCAAGAGATTGAGACCATCCTGGTCAACAAGGTGAAACCCCATCTCTACTAAAAATACAAAAATTAGGCCAGGCGTGGTGGCGCGCACCTGTAGTCCCAGCTACCCGGGAGGCTGAGGCAGGAGAATTGCTTGAACCCAGAAAGCAGAGGTTGCGGTGAGCCGAGATCGTGCCATTGCACTCCAGTCTGGGTAACAACAGGGAAACTCCGTCTCAAAAAAAAAAAAAAAAAAGCCACTAGCAGATGTGGTTGGAATCCCTGTCATGCTGAATCCTTGCTGTGTGACCCTAAGCAAGTGCCTTGCCCTCTCTGACCCTCTGCTTCCTCCTCAGTGAAATGCATGATCCCTTTTAACTTTACAGTCACTTCCAGGTGAAGGTTCTGGGCGAGGGGTCCCCTCTCACTGGGCATGTCAGGTCAGTGCCCCGTGTCTGCCGCATGACTCACAGGACTACGTTATGTAAAGCTCCTTGATTCTGCACAGAGGGCAGGTTATATAAATGTATTTAATGTGCATCCTACATATCAAGCCTGGGGAGGAGACCTGGCTTGGTAAGGCTGAGACTGCTAAACCGTGGCACTGGCTGCTTCTAGGAAGTAGGGCCAATTATAGCTTGGGCCAAGGAGACAGTTGTCTCCTTCAAAAGAAAAGACATCCCTCCGGGGGGGGTCTCTCTAGACCCCCAAATAGCTTTTCATCTTTCTCAATCTCTGATCCTTAATATGTGTTTATTTCTCTCTGCATTTTTTCTTATTAATGAAAACATTTTTAAAATAAAAATGGGGTCTTACTATGTTGTTCAGGCTGGTCTCAAACTCCTGAACTCAAGAGATCCTCCCACCTCAGCCTCTCAAAGTGCTGGGATTACAGGCGTGAGCCACTGCACCTGGCCTCTCTGCATTTTTTTTTCTGAACTCTTATCTCTCTGGTCTTTGTCTCTGTCTGAGCATCTCTATGTATCTTTGTCACTTTCTGCTTTTATTCCCCTGAGTCCCTTTCTTTTTTTGGGAGGGTGTGGGGACAGAGTCTAACTCTATCACCAGGCTGGAGTGCAGTGGTGCAATCCCAGCTCACTGCAACTTTGTTTTCTGATTTCAAGCAATTCTCCTGGTCAGCCTCCAGAGTAGCTGGGATTACAGGCAAGCATCACCACGCCTAGCTAATTTTTTTGTATTTTTAGTAGAGACAGGGTTTCACCATGTTGGCCAGGATGGTCTCGATTTCTTGACCTCATGATCCAACCACTGTGCCTGGCACCCCTGAGTCTCTTTCTAGGTCTCTGTCTCTGCTAGTGATTGTTCTTTACTACTTAACTCTCCATCAACTTGTTTCCAAACATTCTTAGGAGAATCTGAGCAGCACCAAGCCCCCCACAGCTGACTGCTTTGTGATGTTGGGGTGAGCCATCCACTCTCTGGTCTGCGCTCTTCCCTGTCTGTAAAATCAGATGCAGTAACCAGTACAAACAGGCAGAGGTCCCAATCACTGGGGAGCATTTTAATGGTGGGTTTCTTAAGTTCCATACCCACAAGCTGTGGGTCAGAATCTCAGAAAAAGACGACCGGGCCCGGTGGCTCACGCCTTTAATCCCAACACTTTGGGAGGCTGAGGTGGGCGGATCACCTAAGGTCAGGAGTTGGAGACCAGCCTGGCCCACATGGCAAAACCCAGTCTCTACTAAAAATACAAAAATTAGCCGGGCGTGGTGACTTGCACCTGTAATCCCAGCTACTTGGGAGGCTGAGGCAAGAGAATGGCTTGAACCTGGGAGATGGAGGTTGCAGTGATCCGAGATCGTGCCACACTGCACTCCAGCCTAGGTGACACAGGAAGACTCTGTCTTAAAAAAAGAAAAAAGGAAAAAAAACGAGTCTCAGAGAAAGAGGCCCAGGGAGTCAGGGGATCATGGTATGTGAGTTACTCCCTAGATTCTGAGCAACCAGCCAGAACTGCCAGCCTGGGGTTGGACACGCCTGTCCAGAAGCCAGGTTCTGATGGCACATAATAGGTGAGGTCCTATGGAGACACACAGCCAGGGACAAGAGTCATTCTGTAGCAGTTAGAGGATCCTGAATGTGGAGGCGTGAGAGAGACAGAGCTAGGTCAATGTGAGACAAAAGTCAGAGATAGAGACCAGAAAAGAAAACAGAAAGACACAGAGACATAGAGAGATAGAGGCCGGGTATGGTGGCTTACACCTGTAATCCCAGCACTTTGGGAGGCTGAGGTGGGTGGATCACCTGAGGTCAGGAGTTCAAGACCAGCCTGGGCCACATGGTGAAACCCCATCTCTACTAAAAATACAAAATTACCCGGGCCTGGTGGTGTGTGCCTGTAGTTCCAGCTACTCAGGAGGCTGAGGCAGGAGAATTGCTTGAACCCAGGAGGCAGAGGTTGCGGTGAGCTGAGATCACACCACTGCACTCCAGCCTGGATGACCAGAACAAAACTCCATCTCAAAAAAAAAAAAGATGCAAATTTTGTGTTTTCCACACACTGCCTGAAAATGCATTCCCAGAGCAGAAGGCCACATCTCCGTGTGGATACTTGGCCATGTTTAACATGTTGCTGCACGTAGCACTGGGGTGTGCCAGGCCTAGGCTGTGATTGGGTGTGGGAGCCAGATGCTGGGCTGGGAGGTTCTGGGTGGATCCTCTCTGCCTGTACCAACTTGCCTCTAAGCAAGTGTCCTGGGCCAGCATTCTCCCCGTCTGGCCCCTACTTTCTTTTTGTTGTTGTTTTTTGAGACGGTGTCTCGCCCTGTCACCCAGGCTGGAGTGTGATGGCCCAATCGCAGCTCAGTGCAACCTCTGCCTCCCAGGTTCAAGCGATTCTCCTGCCTCAGCCTCCTGAGTAGCTGGAACTACAGGTGCCCACCACCATGTGAGGCTGATTTTTGTATTTTTAGTAGAGATGGGGTTTCACCACAGTAGCCAGTCTGGTGTCGAACTCCTGACCTCGTGATCTGCCTGCCTAAGTCTCCCAAAGAGCTGGGATTACAGGTGTGAGCCATCACGCCCAGCCCAGCCCTTACTTCGTACACCAGCTGGGTGTGGCTGATGAGGACACATATCCAGGAGTCCTGGGGCCCACATGGATGAGTACAGGGTTAGATGCAGCTCTAGACGTTGAGAGTGTTATGTTCCGGTGTGTGGGCATGCGAATAGCCGTCTTAATAAAGGGGTACCATCTTTGGAGCTAGACTGAGCCATGAGACCTTGGACAAGTTAAGTGACCTCTTTGGGCCTCAGTTTCTGCATCTGTAAAATAGGGATGATAAGCTTTATGGGGATGTGGTGAGTACCACCTAACTTAATGGTAAGTGCTGCCATCTACTGAAGGCTTGCTATGAATGTGTTTATCAGCAAATTTTGTCACTCTAAGGACCTCCAGAACCCATCCCTGCTACCTCCTAGTCCAAGTCACCACTGGACTCGCCTGGATCATGACAGTGATGGGCCTCCCTGACTCCACACTTGTCCCGCAAAGTCTGTTCCCCCACTACTGCCAGAAGGACCCTGTTAAAATGAAGAACAAGCCAGAAGTGGTGGCCTGTAATCTCAGCATTTTGGGAGGCTGAGGCGGGCGGATCACCTGGGATCAGGAGTTCAAGACCAGTTTGGCCAACATGGTGAACCCGTCTCTGCTAAAAATGCAAAAACAAAAACAAACGTAGCTGGGCATAGTGGCAGGTGCCTGTAATCCTAACTACTTGGGAAATTGAGGCAGGAGAATTGCTTGAACGTTGGTCTCTCTGACCTCCTCTGCTGCCACTGTCCTCCCCACGTTCTCTCTGTCCACCCGTACTGGCCTCCTCCCTGCTCCTCCAACCTGCCAACCTGTTCCCACTGTGCCCCCTTTGCGTCGCTGTTGGCTCCCTCTGATTGGGTTGTGATGCTCTTGGACCAGATACCTGCATGGTTGGCTTCGCACCAACCTCTAGTCTCTGCTCAAATATCACTTTCTCATTTAGGTCTTCCCAGACCATCCCATTTAAAATAGCAACCCCCAGCCCTCTGTCTCTGCTTTCCCCGGCACTTACTACTTTCCAATGTACTATACAATTTGTTTAACTTGCTCATTTGTTAATTGGTTGTTGGTCATCTCCCTCTCGACTTCCAAAGAGTAAGCTCCCAGGACAGAGAGCTTTGTTTTGTTCAATACTGCATTCTCACAGTGCTTACCAGTGCCTGGCATATAGTAGATGCTCAATAAATATCTGTTGATTGGGCTGGGCGCAGTGGCTCACACCTGTAATCCCAGCACTTTGGGGAGGCAGAGGTGGGTGGATCACTTGAAGTCAGGAGTTCCAGACCAGCCTGGCCAACATGGTGAAACCCCATCTCCACTAAAAATACGATAAATAGCTGGGTGTGGTGGCGCAGGCTTGTAATCCTAGCTACCTGGGAGGCTGTGGTGGGAGGATTGCTTGAACTTGGGAGGCAGAGGTTGCAGTGAGCTGAGATGGCACCACTCCAGCCTGGGTGACAGAGCAAAACTCCTCTCAAACAACAATAACAACAACAAAAATCTGTGGAATGAATGAAGGATGAGTGTACATGCCAGGAATTGGGCTACAAGCTCTGGGTCTGCGAATTCACGATATCGTCAGAACAGCCCGATTTGCTAAGCGCTGCGTATTAATGTACAGATCCAGAAACTGAGAGTGAGAGAGGGGAAGTCCCTCGAATGGAGTGCAAAGGTCCTGAGGACTAGAGATAGATTATTCAGCCATCAGGGGCGTCCCTGCCGGCCTTGGTGTTGCCTGTGTGTAACTACACTATTTCTGTGCTTATTTCTGGGTCCCGCTCCTTGTTCGATCTGTCGCGTGGTCTCTCTTTATATCTGCGCCCCGACAGCTCCCTATGGCTTCAGCCTCCACGCCTGTCTCCGAAGTTCTTGCTCCGGGGTCTTGATCTCTGTATCTCCGCGTTGCTGCTCCTCGGTCTCCGGATTTCTGCGCCCTGAGGCCTTTGGAGCCCACGGCCGGGGTTTCGGCGCGGCGGCCTGGGTGCAGCGTCCGGGCCCGGTGGCCTCCTGACCGCCTAGCCGCAGCTGGCGGCCCTGTGGCGGGGCGGGGCCTGTTGCCCGGAGACCAATGTTTTGCCGCAGCAAACTGGGTCTCTGGGCCACCGCGGGGGGGCGGCCTGGGAACCCGCGCCCGGCGTGGGAGCGCGCCTGGGAGGGGTGCGGGCCGGCCCTGAGCCTAGGGGCGAGGAGGGGCCCTGGGGTGGGGGCCGAGGCGACTGGCTGGGGGAGGGGGAGAAACGGGGAACAGAATTTGGGGAGATGAAGTAGGGACGTTGGGGCAGTTCGAGAAGACTGGAGGGAACTGGGGGAGGCTGGGATTGCGGGGGACAAGAAAGTGTACTGGGGTTAGTTGGAGGGAAGCGGGGGAGATATTGGGAAAAGCTTGGGGAGCCCGGGGAGGGAATTGGGAGGAGTGAGCAGCACAGTCGGGGTAGTTTGGGGGCCGGGAAGAGGGGGCCCAGTATGGATGAGTGAAGGACCCGAACACTGGAAGTTTAGGGGATTCGGGAATTGCAAGGGATGAGTGTGAGGGCAGAGAGTTTCGGGGGGCGCTGGGGAGGTCTGAAAGGGGGGTGGGGGTGTAGAGGAGAGAGGTTTGCCTGTTGGGACAAAGAGCCGAACTGCAGGGCCCCAGGAGGGTAGAGTTGGGAGAAGATAGGATCCCCAGGGAGGAGGCTGAACCGGGCCGGAAACAAGGGTGAATCAGAAGAGGGGGAGCCCCTGCCACTTCCAGGTTCCCGCGGGAGGGGCGCTCCTCACCCATTGTCCCCGACCCCGCCAGGACGTCCGGCGACTTCCCTCGGGAAGCCACGACGGGTTGTGTAACCCTGCCAGCCCCGCCTGCTCCCGGGGAGGGGCCCGAGTCTGGACTCCCGGGTTCCTCTCCGCCCCCATCCCAAGGGAGAGGCCTGGGTCGGGATCCAGGGGGAGCGACTCGTGACGTCACAGGTGGGCGGAGTCCACCAAAGGCGCGAACCCGTTTTCTTACTCTCTGGAGATCTGGGATCTGGGACCCAGGGTGGGGGAGTGGTGTTCTTAGGGAGGTCCTTGGTTGAAGCAGGCCAATGGCCACGAGGGTAAACTGAGTCCCAGACAGTGCTGACCCTTTTTATTCGTTTCATTCATTTGGTAAAGATGGATAGAGTTCGCTGTGTCCCAGTTACTGCCTTAGGTGATAGGGACACAGCAGTGACTGATCCTAGCAGCGCCTGGGTGGATCCCATCCCAAACTGCTGTGACCAACTCCAGCCATACCTCCTTGGAGCCCGGCCTCCTTCACTAGACAGATCAATAAAATGGACCCTCACACCGAGGCAGCTGGGAGACCCCTCCCTAGAACAGAGGGCACTACACATCCCTCAGCTCCTGAATCCCTGGTTTGTGTGTGACTGCATCGCCCCTCCCTCCCGCCATGGCCTGTCACTTCCTCCTATCTTCATCCCCGCCGCGGGGCATGACTAGGGATGCTGGTCTTAAGGCAGTTGGTAAATCTCTCAGACGTCATAACTAAGCCGGCTGTGCTGTGACTGAGTTATGTCCCTGAGATGTCATCGAACAGCCTGCTTCTCCTCCTGTACATACCTCTGGGGTCCTGTGGGTCTGAGGAGGGGCCACGCCCTGCTGCTGGTGGTTCCCTTGCCTCCCAGAGTTATCTACTTCCATCCAAGCCCTCCATCAGAAGGTTCTGGAAGATGCCTCCCTGGCTACCCTTACTCTTCTTCCAGGCAGCCTTCCTTGACTCCCCATGTCTGTTAGGCTCCCTGGGATTTGTGTCCTGGCCTGAACCTTGCCTCTCTGATCTCATCCACTTCCTGGCCTCAACTTTGAAAGCCTTCAGAGCAAGGCCCTCAAAAGGACACATCCTTGCACCTCTCCAAGCCTCAGTTTTCTCATCTCTAAAATGGACATAGCAATGGTGCCTGGCCCACTCGCTGAGTGCTGAGTGATTCCAGCCACTTCATTTCTGTGATGGGCTTTGCACAGGCCAGGGACATTGTGAGAGCTCAGAATCTATTGGCCAAGATACATAAAGAATAGTTAATATTGGCTGAGCATGGTGGCTCACGCCTGTAATCTCAGCACACTGGGAGGCCGAGGCAGGTGAATCACGAGATCAGGAGTTTGAGACCAGCCTGGCGAAGATGGTGAAACCCTGTCTCTACTAAAATACAAAGCCAAGCATGGTGGTGGGCACCTGTAATCCCACCTATGCGAGAGGCTGAGGCAGAGAATTGCTTGAACTCATGAGGCAGAGGTTGCAGTGAGCCAAGATTGTGCCACTGTACTCCAGCCTGGGTAGAGAGGCAAGACTTGTCTCAAAAAAAAAAAAAAAAAAAAAAGCTAATGTTGAGAATCGAGGATCAGAGTGGGAGGGAAGTTTACTTTTCCAAGGAATATACTTTTGTAGTTACAATAACTTTTTCTTTTCTTTTCTTTTCTTTTCAAGACAGGGTCTCACTCTGTTGCCTAGGCTGGAGTGCAATGGTGTTATCTGGGCTCACTACAACCTCCACCTCCTGGGCTCCACCATTCCTCCCACCTCAGCCTCCCAAGTAGGTGGGACCACAGGTGCATGCCACAACAACGTGGCTAATTTAAAAACTTTTTTTTTTTTTTTTTGCAGAGATGAGATTCCACTATAAAATCCAGGCTGGTCTTAAAATCCTGGGCTCAAGCAATCCTCTCATCTCGGCCTCTCAAAGTGCTGCGTGGGATTACAGGAGGGACCCACAGCACCAGGCCTCAAAACGGCTTTCAAAATTAAAAAAATAAATAAATACATTAGGCTGGGCACGTTGGCTTACGCCTGAAATCCCAGCACTTTTTGGGAGGCCAAGGTAGGTGGATCACTTGAGGTCAGGAGTTCAAAACCAGCCTGGCCAACATAGTAAAACCTTGTCTCTACAAAAAATACAAAAATTAGCCGGCCTTGGTTGCATGCACCTGTAATCCCAGCTACTTGAAAACTTTAGAAGTTATTTTAAAATTACTATCTCTGGACTGACTCTTAAAACTTTTCTTTTTTTTTTTTTCTTTTGAGACAAAACCTTGCTCTATCACCCAGGCTGGAGTACAGTGGCACGATCTTGGCTCACTGCAACCTCTGCCTCCTGGTTTCAAGTGAGCCTCCTGACTCAGTCTCCTGAGTAGCTGGGATTACAGGCAAGCACCACCATGCCCAGCTAATGCTTTGTATTTTTAGTAGCGATGGGGTTTCACCATGCTGGCCAGGCTCGTCTTGAACTCCTGACCTCGTGATCTACCTGCCTCAACCTCCCAAAGTGCTGGGATTACAGGCATGAGCTACCACACCCGGCAACTGACTCTAAAACGTATCTAGGTATCTTCCACCCACACTTCATCTCAGAGATGATCCTGCCATCTACCCTGCTACCTGGGTGGAGACCTGGGCTTCAACTGGGTATCTCTCCCGCCCAGTGCAGGGTCAGGCCCAGGCCCAAGACCTTACACGCTCATTCTGACTTCTGTCACCCTCAGGGAAGTCAGTGTGCTGCCTTTTGAACCTCCAGAACATGCAATGTAGGTTCTTGACGCCGGACACTGATTCTTGGAGTAGGCACTAGAATCTCAGGATATGGAAATGGGGAGGCCCTCAGGGATCTAAGTGCAAAGTGAAGACCTAGGAGAGAGAACAGAGGTCTGGCTGTTCCCAGGGCCTGCCTGGAGCTGTCATGTCCAACCACTGACTTGCAAAGGAGGAAACAATCTTAGTGGAGGTGGGCTTAGTATCTCTGCCTGTCATTTCAGTGCCTTCCTAGGTGGAAGCCAGAGCATCGCTTGAGGCCAGGAGTTCAAGACCAGCCTGGGCAAGGCAGGCAAGGCACGGAGATTCCATCTCTACAAAAAAATTAAAAATTAGCCAGCTGGGCCAGGTGCAGGGTCTCACACCTGTAACCCCAGCACTTTGGGAGGCTGAGGCGGGCGGCTCACCTGAGGTTGGGAGTTTAAGACCAGCCTGACCAACATGGAGAAACTCTGTCTCTACTAAAAATACAAAATTAGCTGGGTGTAGTGGCCTCTGCCTGTAATCCCAGCTACTAAGGAAGGCTGAGGCAGGAGAATCGCTTGAACTGGGGAGGCAGAGTTTTCAGTGAGCTGAGATTGTGCCATTGCACTCCAGCCTGGGCAACAAGAGTGAAACTCCGTCTCAGAAAACAAACAAACAAAAAATTAGCCAGGTGTGGTGGTACACACCTGTAGTCCCAGCTACTACGAAGACTGAGGTGGGAGGATCTCTTGAACCCAGGCGTTCAAGGCTGCAGCGAGCTAAGATCCCAGCGCTGCACTCCAGCCTGGGCCTTGTCTGAAATTAAAAAAAAAAAAAAAATTAGTGGAGGTGGGTAAATAAAGCGACAGCTCAAGGATGAGCCCTAACTCTGGTGACACAGTGACCTCACATTTAGTCAGTCCCCAGCCTGAGCCCCAACCCTGGTCACAGAATGAGCCCAGATGCCTGCCATGCCTCGCCTCAGCTGAGACCAGGCCAGACTTAAATATCCCTTGTTCAACCCCCAAACCTAAGCCTACTCCTGCCCACTGTAGAAACAAACCAAGAAATCAGATCCTGACCCCCAGCCCTCAGCCCTCAGCCCGCAGGTCTCCTGACTCCCTGTGACCCTCCCGCCCTGCCCTGCCTGCCCCAATAGAGGCTGGCCTTGAGGACAGATGTGGGAAGGGGCAGATTCAGTACGGCGGGAGATTGGCGATGAGGGTGCACAGGGGGAATAAGGACAGGAGTAGGGCAGGCTGGGGTCTGGGGATGAGTACCAGTGGGGGACATCGCTGGGGGGCGGGGGAGCAAGGAATTATGGTGAGGAATGGAGGTGAAGCTGAGGATGGGGGGCAGGGATGTGGAACACAATGTGGGGGGCGCAGCAAGGCAGCCAGGCTAGCGGCGGGGCGGAGGTCTCAGCCTGGGGCGAGTGTGACCGCCAGGACAGAGTGGGGGTGCGCTGGGGACAGTGGTGCCTGCTCGGCCGGGCTGTACCCAGCACCGCTCCCCCCGCGCGCTCCCCTTTCCGCTCCCCGGAAGCGCTGAGTCGTCCTGCCTTATCTGGGGGCCGCTATTTCGGGCTCGGCTCGGAGCGCGGTGACTATATTTAGCGGCGCTGGGGTAAAAATGGACGCGGCGCCGCGCGGGTTCCCGAGGCCGTGCGCGCCCCCTCGCGACCACGGAGGGCCCCCGGGAAGCGCGCGCGCCTGAGTCACTGCCGTCGGCCCGCCCCACTGCACGGCGAGGGGGCCCGGATAAGGGGCGTCCTGGACACCCCGCGTGCGCACCCGCCTCCCGGGCTCCCGGGCGCCTGCGAGCTGGCGGGGCACAGAACTTTCCAGGAGCGTCCGGACACGTCCGCCGAGGTTCAGAGCCGACGGCGGAGTTTTGGGCAGGGGCGCCGCGCCCCCTGGTGGCTCCCGCGGGGATCGCAGGCAGAAGCTGGGCCTGAGTCCGTCTCAACTTTTCTTTTCTTTCTTTTTTTTTTTTTTTGAGACAGAGTTTCGCTCTTGTTATCCAGGCTGGAGTGCAATGGGGCGATCTCGGCTCACCGCAACCTCCGCCTCCTGGGTTCAGGCAATTCTCCTGTCTCAGCCTCCTGAGTAGCTGGGATTACAGGCACACGCCACCATGCCCAGCTAATTTTTTGTATTTTTAGTAGAGACGGGGTTTCACCATGTTGACCAGGATGGTCTCGATTTCTTGACCTCGTGATCCACCCGCCTCGGCCTCCCAAAGTGCTACAATCTGACCTTACTGAGTCGTCCACACCCATTTCATAAATGAGGAAACTAAGGCACGGAGAGGAACTGGTTTGAGGCTTGCAGCATGAATCGCAAGGTACCATCATTTCAACTTCAGATTGAACACTTCCTAAATGGGGAACTCACTGCCTCCAAAAAACGAGGTGCTATTTGTTTGCTTGTTTTGTTTTGTTTTACTTCATTTTGAGACAGAGTCTTGCTCTGTCGCCCAGGCTGGAGTGCAGTGGTGCGATCTCGGCTTACTGCAACCTACACCTCCTGGATTCAAGAGATTCTCCTGCCTTAGCCTCCCAAGTAGCTGAGATTACAGGCACAAGCTACAAAGCCTGGCTCATTTTGTATTTTTAGTAGAGATGGGGTTGGGGGAAGGAGAATAGAGAGAGGCCGGTTAAAAGATACCAAACTACAGTCAGATAAAAGGAATAACTTCTAGTGTTCTATAGCACTGCAGGATGACTATAATTTACACACACTTTTTTTTAGACGGAATCTCTATCGCCAAGTTTGGAGTGCAATGGCGCCATCTCGGCACACTGCAACCTCCACCTTCCGGATTCAAGTGATTCTCCTGCCTCAGTCTCCTGAGCGTCTGGGATTACAGGCATGGGCCATCACATTCAGCAAATTTTATATTTTTAGTAGCCATGAGGTTTCCCCATGTTGGCCAGGCTGGTCTCGAACTCCAGACCTCAGGTGATCTGCCTGTCTCCGCCTCCCAAAGTGCTGGAATTACAGGCGTGAACCACACCCAGCCCAATTTATTGTATATTTTCAAACAGCTGGAGGAGATAATTTTCAATGCTTCCATCACAAAGTAATGATAACTATTTGATGTAATGGATATGCTAATTACCCTGAATTGATTCTTTTTTTTTTTTTTTTGAGACGGAGTTTCGCTCCTTACTCAGGCTGGAGTGCAATGGCGTGATCTCAGCTCACCGAAATTCTCCTGCCTTAGCCTCCCGAGTAGCTTGGACTATGGGCAGGCACCACCATGCCCAGCTAATTTTTGTATTTTTAGTAGAGACGGGGTTTCACCATGTTGACCAGGATGGTCTCGATCTCTTGACACTGTGATCCACCCGCCTCAGCCTCCTAAAGTGCTGGGATTATAGGCGTGAGCCACTGCACCGGGCCTTACCATGAATTGATTCTTAAACATTGTATGCGTGTATCAGAATATCACTTTGTACCCCGTAAGTATGACCAATTATTATATGTCAATTATAAAATTAAATATAAAATTTAGGGCAGAGTATGGTCACTCATACCTGTAATCCCAGCACTTTGGGAGGCTGAGGCAGGCAGATCGCTTGAGCCCAGGAGTTTGAGACCAGCCTGGGCAATATAGTGAGACTCCTCTAAAAAGTAAAATAAACAAACCAGGTCAACATGGCAAAACCCCGTCTCTACAAAAAAAATACAAAATAATTATCGGGGTGTGGTGGTTCACTTCAGAGTAGTCCCAGCTACTCTGAAGGCTGAGATAGGAGGATCACTTGAGCCCAGGGGGCAGAGGTTGCAGTGGGTCGAGATCGCACCACTGCACTCCAGCCTGGGTGACAGAGTGAGACCGTCTTAAATAAATAAACAAACACGTAAAAAATAAAATTACGCATACGGATCCAGCAATCCCACTTCTGGGTTATATCCAAAGAAATTGAAATCAAGATGTCAGGGCCGTGTGCAGCGACTCACGCCTATAAATCCAGTAATTTGGGAGGCTGAGGCAGGAGGATGGCTGGAACTGAGGATTTTGAGACCAACCTGGGCAACATAGTGAGATGCCATCTCTACAAAAAACACAAAAATAAAAATAAAAAAATCAGATGAGAACATGTACTGACAAAAGATAAAAAGTAATATTTAAAAATTTAATTAAGGCTGGGCACGGTGGCTCACGCCTGTAATCCCAGCACTTTGGGAGGCTGAGGCGGGTGGATCACGAGGTCAAGAGATGGAGACCATCCTGGTCAACAAGGTGAAACCCCGTCTCTACTAAAAATACAAAAATTAGCTGGGCGTGGTGGCTCGGGCCTGTAGTCCCAGCTACTCAGGAGGCTGAGGCAGGAGAATTGCTTGAACCCAGGCGGAGGTTGCGGTGAGCTGTGCCATTGCACTCCAGTCTGGGTAACAACAACAAAACTCCGTCTCAAAAAATTAAAAAAAAAAGTAAACTCGGCTGGGTGTGGTGGCTCATGCCTGTAATCCCAGCATTTTCGGAGGCTGAGGCTGGTGGATCACCTGAGATCTGGAATTCGAGACCAGCCTGGCCAACATGGTGAAACCCCATTTCTACAAAAAAAAAAAAAAAAAGTTAAACCCTATTTTAACAACTTTGAAATACACAATACATTATTATTAGCTGTGGTTACCATGGTGTGCAATAGATCACTGAAATATATCTTTCCGGTCTCACTGAGACTTTGCACACTTTGATCAACATCTCTTTCCTCAACCCTCTCCCACTTCTCCAGCCTCCAGTAAACACCTTTAAACTCTGTTTCTATGAAACCAACTTTTTTTTTTTGAGACAGAGTCTTGCTCTGTCACCCAGGCTGGAGTGCAGCGGTGCAATCTCAGCTCACTGCAACCTCTGTCTCCGGGTTCAAGCGACTTTCCTGCCTCAGCCTCCTGAGTAGCTGGGATTACAGGCACGCGCCACCACACCCAGCTAATTTGTTTTGTGTTTTTAGTAGAGACGGGGTTTCACCATGTTGGTCAGGCTAGTCTCGCACTCCTGACCTTGTGATCCACCTGCTTCAGCTTCCCAAAGTGCTGGGATTACAGGCGTCAGCCACTTCTCCTGGCCCATGCAAATTTGTTTTTGCATTTTTTGGAGAGATGAGGTGTTTTGCCATGTTACCTTGGCTGATCTTGAACTCCTGGGCTCAAGCGATTTACCAGCCCCAGCCTCCCAAAGTGCTGGGATTACAGGTGTGAGCCACTCTGCCTGGACGGGTCTCCTCTTAAATGCTCCATTGACAGAGAAACCTCCCTACCCTCCTATCCAATCTCCCTCTCCTTCACAGTTAAAATGATGTTCCACATTCTTGTCCTTTGTGGCACTTATCAAGTTTGTATGATTATTAGTTCATTGATTTTTTTTTTAAAGACAAGAGTCTCACCCTGTCACCTAGGCTGGAGTGCAGTGGTGCAATCTCGGCTCACCGGGTTCAAGCGATTCTCCTGCCTCAGCCTCCCAAGTAGCTGGGATTACAGCTGTGCATCACTATGCCCAGCTAAATTTTTGTTCATTTGTTTGAGACTGGCCTAGTCCATTGATTCGTAAACATTTTGGTTGCAGAACCTCTTACACTCTTTTTTTTTTTTTTTTGAGACGGAGTCTTGCTCTGTGTCCCAGGCTGGAGTGCAGTGGCATGATCTCGGCTCACTGCAACCTCTGTCTCCCGGGTTCAAGCGATTCTCCTGCCTCAGCCCCCTGAGCAGCTGGGATTACAGGCGCCTGACACCGTGCCCAGCTAATTTTTGTGATTTTGGTAGAGTTGGGGTTTCACCATATTGGCCAGGATGATATCAAACTCCTGACCTCAAGTGATCCGCCCACCTTGGCCTTCCAAATTGCTGGGATTACAGGCGTGAGCCATGGCACCTGGCCCCCTTACATTCCTAATAATTGAAGGCCTCTACCTGGGCAACATAGCAACACCCCATCTCTAAAAAAAAAACAAAAAGCAGCCAGGAGTGGTGGTGTGCACCTGTAGTCTTAGCTATTTGGGAGGCTGAGGTAGGAAGATTGCTTTAGCTCAGGAGTTCAAGCATGCAGTGAGCTATGATTGCACCACTGAACTCCATCCAGCATGGGCAACAGAGTGAGACCCTATCTCAAATTTTAAAAAGTATTGAGGACCCCAAAGAGTTTTTGTTGATGTGTATGATTTCTATCAATATTTAGTGTATCGGAAATGAAAACTGAGAAATTTTAGAAATATTTGTTGATTCATACTAAAAATACAAAAATTAGCCAGGCATGGTGGTGTGTGCCTGTAGTCCCAGCTGCTAGGGAGGCTGAGGCAGGAGAATTGCTTGAACCCAGGAGGTGGAGGTTGTGGTGAGCTGAGATCGCGCCATTGCACTCCAGCCTGGGCAAGAGAGTGAGACTCTGTCTCAAAAAAAAAAAAAAAGTAGCTGGTGCAGTGATGTACACCTGTAATCCTAGCTACTTGGGAGGCTAGGGTGGAAGAATCACTTGAATTTGAGACAAGCCTGGGCAGCACAGCAAGACCCCGTCTCTAAAAATAATTAATAATAATAAATTAATTTTATGTTATTTTTGTATATTTTAAATGAAAATAACAATGTTTTCCAAAATAAAAAACGATTTTTTGGGGGACAGGTTCTCACTCTGTTTTTAAGGCTGGATGCACTGGTATAATTAAGACTCAATGCAGCCTCCACCTGCTGGGCTCCAGTGATCCTGCCACCTCAGCCTCCCAAGTAGTTGAGAATGTAGGACTGCACCACCAAGCACAGCTCATTCTAACATTGTTTTTGTAGAAATCAGGGTCTTCCTAAGTTGCCCAGGCTGTTGTTTTTTTTTTGGGACGGAGTTTCGCTCTTGTTACCCAGCCTGGAGTGCAATGGCGCCATCTCGGCTCACCGCAACCTCCGCCTCCTGTGTTCAGGCAATTCTCCTGCCTCAGCCTCCTGAGTAGCTGGGAATACAGGCACGCACCACCATGCCCAGCTAATTTTTCGTATCTTTAGTAGAGACGGGGTTTCACCATTTTCACCAGGATGGTCTTGATCTCTTGACCTTGTGATCCACCCGCCTCGGCCTCCCAAAGTGCTGGGATTACAGGCTTGAGCCACCGTGCCCGGCCTTTTTTTTTTTTTTTTTTTTTTAAAGACAGGGTTTCACCGTGTTGGTCAAGCTGGTCTTGAACTCCTGACCTCAGGTGATGCACCCACCTTGGCCTCCAAAGTGCTTGGATTACAGGCGTGAGCCACCACGCCCGGCCTTTTTTTTTTTTTTTTTTTAAGATGGAGTTTTGATCTTGTCACCCAGGCTAAAGTGCAATGGTGCGATCTTGGCTTATCACAACCTCCCCTTCACGAGTTCAAGTGATTCTCCTGCCTCAGCCTCTCGAGAAGCTGGGATTACAGGTGCATGCACCACCACGCCCGGCTAATTTTTGTATTTTTAGTAGCAACGGGGTTTCTCCATGTTGGTCAGGCTGGTCTTGAACTCCCAGGCCCAAGTCATTCTTCCACCTCGACCTCCCAAAGTCCTGGGATTATAGGCGTGTACCACCGTGCCCAACCTGAAACAAAAATTTAGTAAGTAAGGGCATTGTTTTAATTTTTGCAAATCACATTCACGTTAGGCTTAACAGTAGAGAGACAGCTGGGTCCTCATGTGTGTGTCTGCATTTGGTCTGTTGCAATATCGTGGAAGTTGCACTGGCCAATATGGTGGAACCCCGTCTCTACTAAAAATACAAAAAATTAGCCAGGCATGGTGGCACATGTCTGTAGTCACAGCTACTCAGGAGGCTGAGGCAGGAGAATCACTTGAACATGGGAGGTGGAGGTTGCAGTGAGCCGAGGTAACTGCACTTCAGCCTGGGCAAAACTGAGACCCTGCCCCCCTAATAAGTATTATTATTATTATATATCATATATTATGTCAATATTATTATGATTTTTTTTTTTTTTTGAGACGGAGTTTCGCTCTTGTTACCCAGGCTGGAGCGCGATCTCGGCTCACCGCAACCTTCGCCTCCTGGGTTCAGGCAATTCTCCTGCCTCAGCCTCCCAAGTAGCTGGGATTACAGGCACATGCCACCAAGCCCAGCTAATTTTTTGTATTTTTAGTAGAGACAGAGTTTCACCATGTTGACCTCGTGATCCACCTGCCTCGGCCTCCCAAAGTGCTGGGACTACAGGCTTGAGCCACCGCGCCCAGCCTATTATGATTTTTTGAGACAGGATCTTGCTCTGTTGCCCAGGCTGGAGTACAGTGGTGCAATCTCAGCTCACTGCAACCTTTGTCTCCTGATTCTCCTGCCTCATCCTCTCAAGTAGCTGGAATAGCAGGTGCCCACCACCACACCTGGCTAATTTTTTGTATTTTTAGTAGAGATGGGGTTTCACCATGCTTGCCAGGCTGGTCTTGAACTCCTGACCTTAAGTGATCCACCCGCCTCAGCCTCCCAAAGTGCTGGGATTACAGGCATGAGCCACTGCACCCCGCTTATGATAATTTTGAACTTGTAGAACCCCCTGAAGGGGTGCTGGGGAACACCGTAAGGTTCTTTGGGCTGCAGGCTGAGACTCACTCCCTAGCTTTTGGTTCCACAGGGCCCAGGTGCGCGAATTCTGAAATCCAAACGCCTTTGGAGCCAAGGTGAACCAGGTTTAAGAGAAATCTCTAGGCTGGGCACAGGTGTCTCACTCCTGTAAACCCAGCATTTCGGGAGGCTCAGGTAGGCAGATCAACTGAGGTCCGGAGTTGGAGACCAGCCTAACCAACATGGAGAAACCCTCTCTCTACTAAAAAAACAAAATTAGCTGGGCGTGGTGGCTTATGCCTGTAATCCCAGCTACTCGGGAGTCTGAGGCAGAATTGCTTGAATCCAGGAGACAGAGGTTAAGGTGAGCCGAGATCAAGCCATTGCACTCCAGCCTGGGCAACAAGAGTGAAACTCCACCTCAAAAAGAGAGAGAGAGAGAGAGACAGTGAGCTCCCGTACTTTTACCTTTTACCCCTTTGAGCCTTGGTATCTTTGTCTCTAACACAGGGATGGTGGTGATAAAATTAATAAAAGCACATCCCTGCAGGGCTGTAGCAAGGTGCACAGGAGATAAGGCTCAGAAATATGCCTGCCAGGCAGAGCATGCAGTAAACATTTGCTATTACAATTTGGGAAATGTAATTTTATTTTATCGCCAGTACCTTTTATTCATGCAGTTAATTTCTCCTGAGGCCCGTCCTGTGCTGGGCAGGGCTAGGGACAAGGCGATGACTGAGATGGCCTTGACCCTGCCCTTATGGGGCCCCCAGTTCAGTGGGTCACAGAGTTTTTATGTGAGGAATTGTCCCGGCCAGATGAGGTCGCTCATGCCTGTAATCCCAGCACTTTGGGAGGCCGAGGCAGGCATATCACTTGAGGTCAGGAGTTTGAGACCAGCCTGGCCAACATGGTGAAACCCCACATCAACTAAAAATAAAAAATTAGCTGGGTGTGGTGGCATGCACCTGTGGTCTCAGCTACTAAGGAGGCTGAGGCAGTAGAATCGCTTGAACCCAAGAGGCAGAGGTTGCAGTGAGCCAAGATCGAGCCACTGAACTCCAGCCTGGGTGACAGTGAGACTCTGTCTCACAAACAAACAAACAAAAAATTTGCCCCGGGCACCAGGTCCTGAAGGTACACGAGTTCTCAAGGCTGATAAGGCAAAGGAGGACATTAGGGAATGGGAACAGTGTGCAAGAAATCGTGGCACGTGGAGAACAGCATATGCTCTGGAATAGCAACTGCCCAGGGTCAGTGAGTCCATTCCTTTGCCTCCAAAACATCCCTGTTCTCCTCCCATCTTTCCCCTTTTCTCTTTTTGTATAATAGGTCCTTGGCTCTTTTTGTTCTTCTTTTTTTTTAACGGAGTTTCCCTCTTTTTGCCCAGGCTATTGTGCAGTGGCACGATCTCGGCTCACTGCAACCTCCATCTTCCGGGTTCTAGCGATTCTCATGCCTCAGCCTCCCAAGTAGCTGGGATCACAGGCGCCTGACACCACACCCGGCTAATTTTTGTATTTTTAGTAGAGACCATGTTGGCGAGGCTGGTCTCAAACTCCTGACCTCAGGTGATGTGCTCGCCTCGGCCTCCCAGAGTGCTGGGATTACAGGCGTGAGCCACCGCACCTGGCTGGGTTCTGGATTCTTTTTTGGTGGAAGTCCCACTTTTGATCCAACCTCATTCTCTCATGCTGCAGATCTTCCCTTTTGCTGTATATCCATCCGCAGCCCCTCCAGCGGAGACTTGGGATGTCCCAGCAGAAGAGGTGCCCAGGAGGACGCGGAGTAGGGTCCAGGCCCCTCAACTGTCCCCCATCCGGGGGCCTCCGCGGCCGGGTGAGTCAGCCCCCGGCGGCTCCCGCGTCATCCCGGCCGCTCCGCTCGGCGCTATTTCGGGCTCCGGGCGCTATAAATAGAGGCTTGCGGAGCCGAGCCGCCCCCCTCCATTCGGGCCCCCCTGCGTCCCCGGCCCCACCGCGATCGCCGGGCCGCGCGTCACCGCGGCTAAGTTTAGAGGCAGGCGGGGACGCCAGCCTGGTCACTGCGCCCCCCGGCGGTGCCCGCTTCCAGAGGCTTCGGCCGGGCGGCTCTCCGCTCCGGGTTCAGGTCCCCTCGGGCGGAATTAGCGGTGAGGTTCCGGTCCTCACAGTCTCCGTCCCCACCCCACCCGTTCCAGGGCGCACAAAGAGCTGGAAGTTGAGAGGAGGGGAAGGTTGGGGACAGGAGCAGGGGCCGGAGCCAGGGAGTGGCCCAGGAAACTGGAGTTACCGCTGAAGTTTGGAACTTGGGGCGTTTAGAAGAAAGAGGCGGAATCGGAGCGTGGATACGGCGTGGGGATTCAACCGCGCAACTCTGGGAGCCGGAGAGATTCGAATCTGGGATTCCAAGGCTTAGTTTTGAAACAGTCTAGGCCTGACGTGGTGGCTCATGCCAGTAATCCCGGCACTTTAGGAGACCAAGAAGGGAGGATCGCTGTTGCCCAGGAGTTCGAGACCAGCCTGGGCAACATAGTGAGTCACCCCCTCCCAGGCCTCTAGAAAAAAAATACAAAAGTTGGCCAGGCGTGGTGGCGCGCGCCAGTGGTTCCAGCTACTTGAGAGGCTGATGTGCTGATGTGGGAGGATCACCTGAGCCCAGGAGTTTGAGGCTGCAGTGGGCTGTGATCACACCGCTGCGCTCCAGCCTGGGTGATAGAGAAAGACCCTGCCTTGGAAAAAAAAAAGTAAAGAAAAATAGAAAATCTGAGGGTAGAAATCCAATATCCAACTTGGAAATAAGGTAGAACCGAGGGCAACTTCCCACCCCCACCCTCGGTCTTAACTAATGTAGACAGGTTCAGAATTCTACTGATCGCAGGTGGTGGGCCCTTTGCAGCACTTCTGCGGCAAGGAAATCGGTGGGAGCGGAGAAGCGGCCGGTTTTACGGGGTCTTGCCACCGCTGGGTTCTGGCTCAGCGGCCCCAGCTCCCCAACACTTCCAGTCCTCTTGTGGTGCACCATCGCCCCATGGCGGAAAACGCAAGAGTTGCAGGGTTAAGTCTGGTAATTCCATTCCCCAAAGGGAGAACTGAGTCACAGCCCTTCTACTTGGGATGACCTACTTCAAGAAACGCTGTATGGCCTTAGATACAGAGGCCTTTTCCTTCCCTCCCTCCCTCCCTCCCTCCCTCCCTCCTTCCTTCCTTCCTTCCTTACTCCTTCCCTCCCTCCTTTCTTTCCTTCTTTTGTTTTTCTTTTCTTTTTCTTTCAAGACAGAGTCTCACTCTGTCACTCAGGCTGAAGTGCAGTGGTGTGATCTTGGCTCACTGCAACCTCCACCTCCTGGGTTCAAGCAATTCTCTGCCTAAGACTCCCTAGTTGCTGGGATTATAGGGGCCTGCCACCATGCCCGGCTAATTTTTCTGTATTTTTTGGTAGAGGGGATTTCACTACCTTAGCCAGGCTGGTCTTGAACTCCTGATCTCATGAGTGTTAGGATAACAGGTGTGAGCCTCCGTGCTTGGCCTACAGAGGCATATTTCCATGATCCTTCTCACCCGGGGCTTCAGTTCTCTCATGGGTCAAATGGGGTAATGATGCCTAGAGGGAGGGCTGCTGCAAGGCCTTACTCCATAGTAAGTGTGTGATCTGTATTTAGCTGATCATAACTATTATGTATAGAGCCCCTCTTTCTGCAGCTGTGTGGCTCCCCTCCCCCATCACCTGCTTCACAGAACTGTGTTTTATCTTCATACTATGTAGCAATCTGCAATTGTTTTTTTGAGACAGAGCCTCTTTTGCCCAGGCTGGAATACAGTAGCATGATCATAGTTTGCTGCAACCTCAAACTCCTGTGCTCAAGTGATTCTCCTGTCTCAGCCTCCCAAGTATCTGGGACTACAGGTGCATGCCACCATGGCTGGCAATTTTTAAATTTTAATTTAATTTTATTTATTTATTTTTTTAATTTAATTTATTTATTTTTTGAGACGGAGTTTCGCTGTTGTTACCCAGACGATCTCGGCTCACCGCAACCTCCGCCTTCTGGGTTCAAGCAATTCTCCTGCCTCAGCCTCCTAGGTAGCTGGGACTACAGGCGTGTGCCACCATGCCCAGCTAATTTTTGTATTTTTAGTAGAGACGGGGTTTCACCTCGTTGACCAGGATGGTCTCGATCTCTTGACCTCGTGATCCACCCGCCTCGGCCTCCCAAAGTGCTGGGATTATAGGCGTGAGCCACCACGCCCGGCAATTTTTTTATTTTTATTTTTATTTTTGAGACGGAGTCAGGCTCTGTCACCCAGGCTGGAGGGCAGTGGCTTGCTCTCTGCTCACTGCAACCTCTGCCTGGTGGTTCAAGCAATTCTCCTGCCTCGGCTTCCCAAAGTGCTGGAATTACAGGCATGAGCCACCCTGCCCAGCCAATTTTTGTATTTTTTTTTTTTTTTTTAGAGATGGGGTTTTACTATGTTGTCCAGGCTGGTCTCAAACTCCTGAGCTCAAGTGATCTGCCCACCTTGGTCTCCTAAAGTGCTGGGATTAAAGGCGTGAGCCATGGCGCCCAGCCTAGGATTCTGGATTTCAATCATTAGGGTGAAAAGGAAAAGGCATTTGCAGATGAGCAAGGCTCAGGGCAATAGATCTGGACAATAGATGCAGACCCTATCTCAAAAAAAGTTTTTAAAAATTGAGATGCAGTTTCACTCTTGTTTCCCAGGCTGGAGTGCAATGGCACAATCTCAGCTCGCCACAGCTACCTCCCAGGTTCAAGCAATTATCCTGCCTCAGCCTCCTGAGTAGCTGGGATTATAGGCACGAGCCACCACATCCAGTTAATTTTGTGTTTTTAGTGGAGATAGGGTTTCACCATGTTGGTCAGACTGGTCTTGAACTCCCGACCGCGGGTGTTCCACACGCCTA
Source organism: Saguinus oedipus (assembly GCA_031835075.1). Lineage (NCBI taxonomy): Eukaryota > Metazoa > Chordata > Mammalia > Primates > Cebidae > Saguinus > Saguinus oedipus. Next base: position 46,920,440 of record CM063187.1, on the reverse strand, counting down.
GGCCTCCCACAGTGCTAAGATTGATTATAGGCATGTTCCACCATGCCTGGCAAAAAAATAATAATAATAAGTAAAATGGCAAAATGTAGACAGAGAGACACACATTCATAGATGCAAGATTGACGTGAAGGAAACAGAGGGATGGTCACTCACGTGCAGGAAAAAACCAATGAAAAGATCAATTAACAGCACAGAAATGTCAGAAATAGGCTTGTGTGTCTATGGGAATTTGCTCTGGGATAAAGGCAGAATTTCGGAATAGTGGAGAAAAGATCTACCTTTGGTCAACTTGAGACAGTTGGTTCTATCACTCATAAACCACTACCTAGGTGCATTTTTTTTTTCTTGAGACAACTCATAAACCACTACCTAGGTGCATTTTTTTTTCTTGAGACAGAGTCTCACACTGTCATCCAGGCTGGAGTGCAATGGCGCGATCTCAGCTCACTGCAACCTCTGCCTCCTGGGTTCAAGTGATTCTCCTGCCTTAGCCTCCGGAGTAGCTGGGACTACAGATGCGTGCCACCACACCCAGCCAATTTTTTTTGTATTTTTAGTAGAGAGGGATTTCACCATGTTGGCCAGGATGGTCTTCATCGCCTGACCTTGTGATCCACCTGCCTTGGCCTCCCAAAATGCTGGTATTGCAGGTGTGCGCCACCACACCCGCCCCCTCGGTACACTTTCAACAAAAAAATTTTGGCCAGGCACGGTGGCTCACGCTTGTAATCCCAGCACTTTGGGAGGCTGAGGCGAGCAGATCACCTGAGGTCAGCAGTTCGAGACCAGCCTGGCCAACATGGTGAAACTCCCATCTCTAATAAAAATACAAAAGTTCCCTGGGTGTGGTGGTGGCGCACTTGGAATCTCAGCCACATGGGAGACTGAGGCAGGAGAATCGCTTGAATCCAGGAGGCAGAGGTTTCAGTGAGCCCAGACCGTGCCATAGCACTCCAGCCTGGGCAATAAGAGCAAAACTCCGTCTGAAAAATATATAAATAAATAAATCGTACACAGATTAAAGATAGATGACCTGCTCGTTCTAGATCATCACGGTTTGGGAACAGGTCTACATCCCTCATGGAACCGTACACTCCAGGAAGACAACACCAGGCTTTTATCTTTTACATGGATAAAAGGAACTATAGAATATATTATTATGACCCTGGATTATGGCAGTGCTCTTAAACAACACACCAAAACAAAAGTCAGAACGGAATAGATTGGTAAATAGTTTCACATAAACACAAATAACTTCTGCGCCAAAAATAACTAAACTTTAAAACCCGAAGTACAAACTAGGAGGAAATGTTTGCAATATATGGAACTAAGGATTAGAATCAGAATCCATAAAGTGCTCCTACAAATTAGTAGTAATAAAAAAGGCACACAACCCATTTTAAAAATGGACAAGGAATATCAGCAAGCAATTCACAGAAGACATAATTTATAAGACCAATACATTCACAAAAGCGTTCCATTTCCTGAGTAATCAGAGAGTTGCAAGTCAGAACAGTGTGATACTATCCTTTCAGGAAGTGACTAATACTAACTCATCAGCCAGGCCCCCCTGCTCAGATGTCCCTTCCTCCAGGAAGCCCTTCCGGACTCCGGGGCTGAGTCAGGCGCTCTCCCTGACCCTCTTCCCACGGCTCTCCCGGGATCTTCCATCCCAGACCACCCCATTGTAGGTCAACATGGTTTGTGATGTCTGTGTCCCTAAACTAAACCGTAAGCTCCGGGAGGACTATACGGGGCTGTCGTTGGTCACTGCTGTGTCACCAGCACGGACTCGCACAGGATCGGGAAGAGGGGAAGCGCGTGAGGGGAATAGGTGTGGAGTAAATGAATGAATGGGGAAACTGAGGTCAAGTCAATGGCTGAGTTGGGATTCAAACTTAAGTTTCTCCGTACTGAGAGAAGGGGCCAAGTTGGATCTCTTGCGATCTCTTCTCTACTGAGCCCTGCCCGGGGACTGGGCACACAGAAGCGCTCAATAAGGACTTTAGAACTGAACAGTTTGGGAGCCACACCTCTCTTCTCCCACGACCTCCGCGGTCCTCCAGGACCATAGAGAGTTGCACAGGGATCGCCCAGCTGTATGCTCTACTCTCCTGGGGAATGGGGCCAGAGAGGCCGGAAGTGCGGCGAGCCTTGGGCCGCGCTGGCCGAGCTGGCGGTGGACCGCCTCGATCCTCCTCCAGTCTTTTCCCTAAGGCTCCAAGAACCGCAGGTGAGGGAGGCCTCGCGGTGCGGAACCTGCGAGTCCGGGACAAGAGGGCGGGAGGCGGAGACTGCGGGTGGAGATTGGCAGCCGCGGAAGCGAATCATTGCTGAGTCTGAGAGATGGACAAGGCCAGGCGTTGGGAGAGCGTCCAGATGCTAGCCCTGGAGGCCGGGCGAAAGGAAGGCGGTGGACGGTGGGGGCGAGGGGCGGAGCGATGGGACTTGTGGACCTGTAAGGGGCGGGGCGAGCCGAAGGTGTAAGTCGAAGGGGCGGGACTTTATAGAGCCTCCGGCGCTGAGTGTTTGGGGCTTGACGCTAAGGAGCTCTGGGAGTTTTGACCGGGACGGCTGTGAGTGGGGGTTCCTGGTAGGGGATGAGAACGCAGATGCCGATGGCTCACTCGCTCCTGGCACCTTCCCTTTCAGGCTCCAGATGGACCGTGGGAAGGACAAGGAGGGAGTGCCCCAACCCGCAGGGCCGCCAGCAAGGAAGAAATTTGTGATACCCCTCGACGAGGATGCGGTCCCTCCTGCAATGGTAGGACAAGGAGATGTGGGGCCCCTGGGAGGCTGGGGGGTGTTAGGATGAAGAGGATAGGATGGGCCCTGTGGGACCAGGGTGTGGGTTAGTGGATTTGGGGGCCACGGTTGACTTGAGAAAACAGTCCTTGGCCTTCCGAAACAGGTCCCACCTTCCCCATCTGTGAAATGGAAGGGTGGTTCTAAGAGAGGGCTAAGGCGGTGGCCAGAAACTGACATTCAGCAGGTGGCCCCTGATGTATTTTACAAGGCCAACACCCTGATTTTTCAAGATATGAATTTATTGCTCGTGTTTAAAAATTGTCAGGTTTTGGCCGGGCGCGGTGGCTCACGCCTATAATCCCAACACTGGGAGGCCGAGGCAGGTGGATCACGAGGTCAAGAGATCGAGACTATCCTGGTCAACAAGGTGAAACCCCGTCTTTACTAAAAATACAAAAAAGTTAGCTGGGCATGGTGGTGCGCGCCTGTAGTCCCAGCTACTCGGGAGGCTGAAGCGGGAGAATTGCTTGAACCCAGGAGACGCAGGTTGCGGTGAGCTGAGATCGCGCCATTGTACTCCAGACTGGGTAACAACAGTGAAACTCCGTCTCAAAAAAAAAAAAAAGTCATGTTTTGCAATTAAAAAACAAAACTGTACTTTACATATATTTTGGTAAATGAAAGGACCTGGCAATATTGAAATCTTAACGGCCCGAAGCCGTTGCTCATGGCCGCAATCCCAACACTTTGGGAGGCGGTGTCGGGTGGATCATTTGAGGTCAGGAGTTCGAGACCAGCCTGGCCAACATGGTGAAACCCTATCTCTACTAAAAATACAAAAATCGGCCAGGCATGGTGGTGTATGCCTGTAGTCCCAGCTACTTGGGAGGCTGAGGCAGGAGGATTGCTTGAACCTGGGAGGCAGAGGTTGCAGTGAGCCAAGATTTCATCATTTCAACATTGTGAAACCCTGCATCTACTAAAAATACAAAAATTGGCCGAGCGCAGTGGCTCGCGCCTGTAATCCCAGCACTTTGGGAGGCCGAGGCGGGTGGACTGCTTGAGGTCAGGAGTTCAAGACCAGCCTGGCCAACATGGTGAAACACTGTCTCTATTTTAAAAAAAAAAAGAAAAAAATTAGCCAGGTGTGGTGGCAGGCGTCTGTAATCCCAGCTCCTTGGGAGGCTGAGGCAGGGTAATTGCTTGAACCTGGCAGGCAGAGGTTGCAGTGAGCTGAGATCTGGCCACGGCACTCCAGCCTGGGAGACAGAGCAGGACTTTTTCTCAAAAAAAAAAAAAAAAAAAAAAAAAAGAAATCTCCTTTCCAAGGGAAAACAATCAATTGGCGATGAGTATCGGCCATGAAGAAAAGGAAAGTAAGCTAAGGATATAGGGTGTGATGGGGGAGAGGACCTTTTTACTTTATTTATTTATTTTTTTGAGATGAAGTCTGGCTTTGTCACCCAGGCTGTAGTGCAGTGGCGTGATCTTGGCTCACTGCAACCTCCGCTTCCGGGGTTCAAGCATCTCCTGCCTCAGCCTCCGGAGTAGCTGGAACCACAGGCACATGTCACCATGCCCGGCTAATTTTTGTATTTTTAGTAGAGATGGGGTTTTACCATGTTGGCCAGGCTGGTCTCGAACTTCTGACCTCAAGTGGTCAGCCCACCTCGGCCTCCAAGTGTTGGGGTTACAGGTGTGAGCCACCATGCCCGGCCCTTTCCTACTTTAGATAGGAAGGTCAAGTGAGAGCCCTGAGGAGGTGACATGTTGGCAGAGACATGAAAGAGGTGAGCCAGGCAGACATCTGGGGTGGAGGGAAGAGCCAGTGCAGAAGCCCTGAGGTCACAGGAAGCCTGTCACATTCAAAGGCAGAATGAAGTCCAGTGGGGCTGGAGCAGAGAAAGCGAGGGGGAAGCAGTAGAAGGTGTGGTCCCTGAGGCAAGGAGTGGGGACAAACCCAGAGCCTTGTGGGTCATGGGGACAGCTTTGGCTTTCCCTATGAGCCAGGAGCCACCCACCAGCTCTGATCAGAGGAGGGGCATGAGGACTTAGTGTAGGGACAGACTTCCAGGGGACAAAGGTATAGTAGGCAAGTAGCTGGTGAGGAGGTGACTTCAGTGGTCCAAGGGTGAAACCTTGGTGGCTGGGACCAGATTGGAGGCTGAGGAGGTGGAGAGAAGTAGCTGGAGTCAGATTTTGAGCTCTCAGCCCTCTGGAAGGGATATTAGGAGGAAGGAGGATGGGAAGCCCTAAAGAGGGGACAGGGGTCAGGTGCGGTGACTCATGCCTGTAACCCCAGCACTGTGGGAGGCCGAAGCAGGTGGATCGCCTGAAGTCAGGAGTTTGAGACCAGCCTGACCAACAAGGTGAAACCCTGTCTCTGCTAAAAATACAAAAATTAGCCTGGTGTGGTGACTCGTGCCTGCAGTCCCAGCTACTCGGAGGCTGAAGCAGGAGAATCACTTGAATCTGCGAGGCAGAGGTTGCACTGAACCAAGATTGTGCCACATCACTCCAGCCTGGGCAACAGAGTGAGACTCTGTCTCGAAAAAAAAAAAAAAGAAGGGAGAGGGGCTCACAGGGCCTCAGATGTCCCCCGCTCATCCAAACCAGTCCCCTCCAAACCCCATTTCTCCCTACAGGCCAAGCCTTTATTCAAATCCACAAAGAGCCTTCCCACTGTGGACACCTCAGCTCAGGCGGCCCCTCAGACCTATGCTGAATATGTCATGTCACGGCCTCCAGGAGGGCCTGGGGCTCCGTGTCCCACAGGGTCAGAGCCCCTGGCAGGAGAGACCCGCAACCAGGCCCCAAAACCAGGGGCAAAATCCAACAGCATCATTGTGAGCCCTCGGCAGGTGAGGAGGGAGACGGAGAAGGGGGGCCTTGAGGTTTCCAGTGGGAAACGCTGTTCTAGGGATGACTCCGGTGGAAGGAGGTCTAAGTTCCAGCCACTTTGTTCTCACCATTCATTCATTCATTCAACAGTGGTGTGTGGGTTAAGAGTGTCGCAGCTCTTCTTGCTGGGGCTGTGGCTGTGCTGGTGCAGCTGTTTCCTGACCCCAGGTTCGTTAATTTATTCAAAATGTACTGAATGAGGCCAGGAGTCGTGGCTCACGCCTGTAATCCCAGCACTTTGGGAGGCCTAGGCCAGCAGATCACCTGAGGTCAGGAGTTCGAGACCAGCCTGGCCAACATGGTGAAACACTGTCTTTACTAAAAATACAAAGGTTAGCCAGGCATGGGGGCAGGAAGTGTTCAGGACCACAGGACATGCAGATTGGGGCTGGGGGAGAGGGCTGAGCTGGACACAGACTCAGGGACCCTTTAGGAAAGGCCTGGCACCAGTGGGAAGGGAGGGGAGGAGCCTGGATCAGAGCACCAGGGGACTATCCAGGGTTGGAAGGAGGAGAGGGAAGCTGGAAAAGACCGGGGCACAGGTGGGAGGAGGGAGGAGGTATGGGAAGAGGAGGGAGGAGGGAACAGGGAGGAGAGAGGAAGTATGGGAAGAGGTGGGAGAGGTATGTGAAGAGGAGGGAGGAGGGAAGAGGTTCCAGAAGAGGGGGAGGAGGGTCCCTGTGGTTGCCAAGAGTCATTCCTATTGATGGCTTCTGCTCTTCTTTCCTCCCCAGAGGGGCAATCCCGTACTGAAGTTCGTGCGAAATGTGCCCTGGGAATTTGGCGATGTAATCCCTGACTATGTGCTGGGCCAGAGCACCTGTGCCCTGTTCCTCAGGTGAGCTCTGCGGCTCCACCCTAGCCTTCAGGAAGGCGTCCCACTGGCCTCAGAGGGTCATGTCCTAGCTTTCTGGACTGTTCTATGAGAAACCTCTAGGCATGGTCCTGCAGGCGCTGGGCCTTGGTGGGACCTTGTGTGGAAGGAAGGGTTCTTGGCCTGGAGGCACCCGGTGCAACAAGTCCAGACCCTGGACTCCTGGGTCTGAGGGAGGAGGGGCTGGGGCCTGGACTCCTGGGTCTGAGGGAGGAGGGGCTGGGGGCCTAGACTCCTGGGTCTGAGGGAGGAGGGGCTGGGGCCTGGATTCCTGGGTCAGAGGGAGGAGGGGCTGGGGACCTGGACTCCTGGGTCAGAGGGAGGAGGGACTGGGCCACTGACGTCCCAGACATCCTTGACTGATGTTGATGAGAGGCAGGATTTCTCCCATCTCTACCCTCGTTAAACAACTTCCCCCTCCAACCCAAGGGTCCCTCTGCAAACAGGGCTAGACAGAGGAAGTGAACCCGTGAGTCCCTGTGCTCCCCACAGGCTGTGAGAGCTGCAGAGTGCTGGGCAGAGCTGGCCCAGTTCCCTGGGTCGTGAAGCCCTCAGCGTAGCCCTCCAAGGCCAGAGCAGATGGGCTGGCAGTGGGCCCTGCTTCCTACCATGAGCCATGAGCACCCCCGGACCACACTCTCCATGGCCCCGGTGCCTGTTCTCCCCTGGAGGCCCACATCTCCCCTCTTCATGAAGAAGCTAGGGGCCTGGCCTTCTGCTTCACCGCGTCCGTGTGGCCCTGGCTGCCAATCCCTGTGGAGCATCTTCCTGGAAGAGTGACCTGGAGCAAGTCACTTACCCTCTGTGGGCCTCAGGTCCCCTCTGTCCCCTGTGCCATACTCCGAGCCCTTAGCATTCCAGCGAGAGGGCAAAAGGGCTTCAGGGTCTGGAAGAGACTGAGACCTCCCAAATCCTGCTCCCTGCCCCCACCAGCCTCCGCTACCACAACCTACACCCGGACTACATCCACGAGCGGCTGCAGAGCCTGGGGAAGAACTTCGCCCTTCGGGTCCTGCTCATCCAGGTGGATGTGGTAAGCAGGGGCCACTCCCCAGCTGGCCTCACCGTCCCCATGTGTGAAATGGGGAGGGCTGGGCCTCGAGGTTATGCAGTGGACTGCTGAATCCCTTCCAAGAAGAAATGCAGCTGAAACCTCAGCGAGGAACATTTTTCACATCTGAGATTGACATGGGTCACCAAGAAACTGTGTGTTGGCAAGGAGGCGGGAGGGCAAAATTATCTATTTCCTCTTTCCCCACATCCCCTTCTATTAGTCCCAGACCCCTGCCACCTAAATATCCCTTTATTTTATTTTATTTTATTTTTTTGAGACAGAGTTTCGCTGTTGTTACCCAGACTGGAGTGCAATGGCAGGATCTTGGCTCACCGCAACCTCCGCCTCCTGGGTTCAAGCAATTCTCCTGCCTCAGCCTCCCGAGCAGCTGGGACTACAGGCGTGCACCACCATGCCCAGCTAATTTTTGTATTTTTAGTAGAGACGGGGTTTCCCCTTGTTGACCAGGATGGTCTCAATCTCTTGACCTCGTGATCCACCCGCCTCGGCCTCCCAAAGTGCTGGGATTATAGGCGTGAGCCACCGCGCCCGGCCAATATCCCTTTATATTTTTGAGATGGAATCTCACTCTGTCGCCCAGGCTGGAGCACAGTGGTGCGATCTCAGCTCAACTGCAACCTCCGCCTCCTGAGTTCAAGTGATTCTCCTGCCTCAGCCTCCCGGGTAGCTGGGATTATAGGCACCCACCACCACACCCGGCTAATTTTTGTATTTTTAGTAGAGACAGGGTTTCACCATGTTGGTCAGGCTGGTCTCAATCTCCTGACCTCAGACGATCTGCCTGCCTCAGCCTCCCAAAGTGCAGGGATTACAGCCTTGAGCCACTGTGCCCGGTCTCTTTTTTTTGGAGGTGGAGTTTCACTCTTGTCACCCAGGGTGGAGTGCAATGGTGAGATTTTGGCTTACTGCAACCTCTGCCTCCCAGGTTCTAGCAATTCTCCTGCCCCAGCCTCCCAAGTAGCTGGGATTACAGGTGTGTGTGACCATGCCTAGCTAATTTTTGTATTTTTAGTAGAGATGGGGTTTCACCATGTTGACCAGGCTGGTCTTGAATTCCCGACCTCAGGTGATCCACCTGCCTCGGCCTCTCATGAGATTACAGACATGAGTCATTGCCCTGGCCATCTCTCTCTCTCTCTCTTTTTTTTTTTTTTTTAAGACGGAGTCTTACTCTGTCACCCAGGCTGGAGTGCCATGGCTCCATCTTAGCACACTGCAATGTCTGCCTCCTTGGTTCAGACCATCCTCCTGCCTCAGCCTCCTGAGCAACTGGGATTACAGGTACACGACACCAACGCCTGACTATATTTTGTATTATTTATTTATTTATTCAATGAAGCAGAGGTTCGCTCTATCGCCCAGGCCAGAGTGCAGTAGTACAGTCTCACTGCAACCTCTGCCTCCTGGGCTCAAGTGATTCTCCTGACTCAGCCTCCCAAGTATCTGGGATTACAGGCGTGCACCACCATGCCCAGATAAATTTTGTATTTTTAGTAGAGATAGGGCTTTATCATGCTGGCCAAGCTGGTCTCCAACTCCTGACCTCAGGTGATCCACCCTCCTTGGCTCCCAAGGACCTCCAAAAGCTCTGGGATTACAGGTATGAGCCACAGCACCTGGCCAATTTTTGAATTTTTAGTAGAGACAGGGTTTCAGCATTTTGGGCAGGCTGGTCTCAAACTCTTGACCTTAAGTGATCCACCCACCTCTGCCTCCCAAAGTGCTGGGATTACAGTGGTGAGCCACCGCACCTGGCCTCTCTCTCTCTCTCTCTCTCTTTTTTTTTGGACACAGGGTCTTGCTCTGTTGCCCAGGCTAGAGCACAGTGGCCCAGACATAGCTCAGTGCAGTCTTGAGCTTCTGGGCTCAAGTGATCCTCCTGCCTCAGTCTCCTAAGTAGCTGGGACTATAGGTACACACCACCATATCCAGCTGTTTTTTTTATTTTGTAGACATGGGGTCTTCACTATGTTGCTCAGACTAGTCTTGAACTCTTGGCCTTAAGTGATCCTCCTGCCTCAGGTTGGGTGAGCCACTTCACCCGACCCCATGGAAGAGGATTGCTTGAGGCCAGGAGTTCAAGATCAGAATGGGTAACATAGCAAGACCCTGTCTCTAAAAATTAAAAAAAAAAACAAAAAACAAAAACTCAGCTGGGTGCGGTGGCTCACACCTGTAATCCCAGCACTTTGGGAGGTTGAGGCGGGCAGATCACCTGAGATCAGGAGTTCGAGACCAGTCTGGCCAGGCCAACATGGAGAAACCCCATCTCTACTAAAAATACAAAATTTAGCTGGGTGTGGTGGTGTGTGCCTGCAGTCCCAGCTACTCAGGAGGCTGAGGCAGGAGAATTGCTTGAACCCAGGAGGCAGAGGTGGCAGTGAACTAAGATCACACCACTGCACTCCAGCCTGGTCAACAGTGAGACTCCGTCTCAAAAAAAAAAAAAAAAAAAAAAATCCTAAAGTTCTCATGGCTCCTAAGAACCCTAGGAGAAAGTTCTGCTCTCTTCCATGACCCATGGGGCCCTGGGTGACCTCTGACCTCTACCCGTTTCTCCAGGCCCATCTCTAAGATTCCATGCTCGTCATGAAATCTCAGATCCTCTCTCCCATATGGAGAGCACTGTATTTCCCCAAGCCCTCTTTCCCCTCCCATCCTTTGCCCATGCTGTTCTCTACGTCTGGAGTTCCCTTTTCTGCTCTTCTTTTCATCCTTTCCTCCTCCTCATCCTCCTTTGGGTCTCAGCTCAGATGTCCCCTCCTCCAAGAAGCCCTCCTTGATCCCCCAGGTAGGCTCAGGCCCTGCTCTGGTTCCCACGTCTCAGCTCTGGCAATTCTAGGTCATTAATGTCTGGGGGGAGGTCTGTCCTGCTTATCAGACTGTGTGCCCCAGAAGGACAGAGTCAGGGCTCTCTCAGCCACTGCTGGATGCTGGCACTGCCCAGCACAGGCTGGGTACCCAGTAGGAGCTTGAGAGTGACAACTGGGTGAAAGGCTCTTTGCATCCTGAGCTACTAAGTTTTCAGGCTTTTGTAATTCCTTTATTTATTTTTGAGACAGAGTCTCCCTCTGTCGCCCAGGCTAGAGTGCAGTGGTGCAATCTCAGTTCACAGCAACCTCCGCCTCCCAGGTTTAAGTGATTCTCCTGCCTCAGCCTCATGAGTAGCTGGGATTACAGGTGCCTGCCACCACACCCGGCTAATTTTTGTAATTCCTGGCTTTTAGGTTTTTTTTTTTTAATCCTTTTTTTTTTTAAATTTTAAAGACAGGGTTTCACCATATTGGTCAGAGTGGTCTTGAACTCCCAACCTCAGGTGATCCACCCGTCTTGGCCTCCAAAGTACTTGGATTACAGGCATGAGCCACCATGCCTGGCTGGCTTTTAGGTTTCTAATTCTGATTTTCTCCTCCAGAAAGATCCCCAGCAGGCCCTCAAGGAGCTGGCTAAGATGTGCATCCTGGCCGACTGCACGCTGATCCTCGCCTGGAGGTGAGATGGGGCTTCTCCACCTGATTCAGGCTCTACCTGGGATTGGTCCCTACTCCCCCATCCCAGCCTGCCCAGCCCTTCCCTCCTCCTTCCTGTGTGGGCCTGTTGCAGGAACTGCCTCTCTCTGGCCTTCAGTTTCCTCATCTGTAAAACAAAGTCTTAATATCTTTTTTTTTGTTAGAGTCTCACTCTGTCCCCCAGGCTGGAGTGCAGTGGTGTGATCTTGGCCCTGCCTCCAGGGTTCAAGTGATTCTCCTGCCTCAGCCTCCCAAGTAGCTGGAATTACGGGTGTCCACCACCATGCCCAGCTAATGCTTTGTATTTTTAGTAGAGATGAGGTTTCGCCGTGTAGACCAGGCTGGTCTCGAACACCTGAACTCAGGTGATCCTCCTGCCTCAGCCTCTCAAAAGTGCTGGGATTACATGTATGAGCCACCACGCCCGGCAGGAAGCTGAACATTTCATGAGGTTGGCTTCTTGCTGCAGTGGGAAAAGAAGCCGTGGTTCTGGTTTTCCTCTTGTCAAACTCAGTACACACACTTTGTGTGCTGACTTCCCTTCCAAAATAGCTAACATTCTTCAGCAGTGCCAGGCACGGCTTTGAGCACTCACAGAGCACTGCAGAGTATTCTCTGATCTTCACAATCACACCATCCTCCCCACTTTATTATTTTTTTGAGACAGGGTCTTGCTCTGTTGCTGAGGCTGAGTGCAGTGGCACCACCACAGGTTCCTGAAGCCTCAACTTACCAGGCTCAGGCAATCCTCCTGCCACAGCCTCCCAAGCAGCTGAGACTAAAGGTTTGAGACACCACACCTGGCTAATTTATAATTTTTTTTTCTTTTTTTTTGAGATGGAGTTTTGCTCTTCTTGGCCAGGCTGGAGTCTAATGGCGCGATCTCAGCTCACTGCAACCTCTGCCTCCCAGCGATTCTCCTGCCTCAGCCTCCCAAGTAGCTGAGATTACAGGCATGCGCCGCCACACCTGGTTAATTTTGTATTTTTAGTAGAGACTGGGTTTCTCCATGTTGGTCAGACTGGCCTCAAACTCCTGATCTCAGGTGATCCCCCTGCCTCAGCCTCCCAAAGTGCTGGGATTACAGGCGTGAGCCACCGTGCCCAGCCCCGCCTAGCAATTTTTAATTTTTTGTAGAGACAATATCTTGCTATGTTGTCCCAGCTGGTCTCCAACTCCTGAGCTCAAGTGATCCTCCCGCCTCAGCCTCCCAAAGTGCTGGGATTACAAGCATGAGCCACTATGCCTGGACACCTCACTTTACGGTGAGGAAACTGAGGCCCAGAGAGCAAACTGCTGGTTCAGGGTCACCCAGGCAGAAGTGGGGTCAGGCTCCCAAGAGCTGGCCCTTAGCCAAGAAGGATGCCAAGAGGCGCCCAGCAGGGGTTATCATCAGGTTGCATTTGGCAGGGGGCAAGGCTGGAAATTTGATTTATAGCATTGGTAATTCTTACGACTGACCACAATCAGGCAAATCTAAAATCTGGTAACTTACCTCCCACTGTCCTGTATCCTGTTATCCAGCCCCGAGGAAGCTGGGCGGTACCTGGAGACCTACAAGGCCTATGAGCAGAAACCAGCTGACCTCCTGATGGAGAAGCTAGAGCAGGACTTCGTCTCCCGGGTGAGGCCAACTCACCTCCCATCCTTGCCTGGGCCTCCCCACAGCTCCCAGGTGGTTGAGCCTCCATGGCTCCCCAGTGCCCTGAGGGAAAGCCCAAGCTGCTCGCCAGACTCAACAAGGACCCATCTTGGGTCATCTTCATCAGAAGCCCCGTGGCCCCCACTTCATACTTCACTTCTCCCAGGCCTAGCTCACTCCTCCAAGCACTTGCCTCTTCTTTTTATTTTTTATTTTTGAAACAGAACCTGGCTCTGTCTCCAGGCTGGAGTGCAGTGGCACGATCTCAGCTCACTGAAATCTCCGCCTCCCATGTTCAAGCAATTCTTCTGCCTCAGCCTCCTGAGTAGCTGGAATTACAGGTGCCCACCACCACACTCAGCTAATTTTTGTATTTGTAGTAGAGACGGGGTTTCATCATGTTGGCCAGGATGGTCTCGATTTCCTGACCTCATGATCTGCCTGTATCAGCCTTGCAGAGTGCTGGGATTACAGGCATGAGCCACCCACGCCAAGCCTTCCCTGCCTAATTCCGTCTTTCACATCTCAGCTCTGATACTACCTCCTCCAGGAAGCCCTCTCTGGTCCCCAGGCCTAAGTTTTCCTGCTGGGCTCCCCCATCCAGCCCTGTCCCTTTGGGCCATCATTGTTTGAAACTGATCTATCTCCCCAACCAGCCTGGGAGCCCCCGAAGGGCAGCTTGGGGCTATCTTCGTCCCTGCTGTCTCTCCAGCAGCACCCAGTACTCAGTGTTTACTGACTGCGTTGTTGAATCTGGACTCCAGCGATGGAGGGATGGTGAGGGGTCTGCCATTTAGCCCTGTCCTGGGGACTGTGGGAAAAGATCATACAGCCTCCTACACCTAAAACTCTTTTTTTTTTTTTTCTTGAGATGGAGTCTTGCTCTGTCACCCAGGCTGGAGTGCAGTGGTGATCTAGGCTCACTGCAACCTCCGCCTCCCAGGTTCAAGCGATTCTCTTGCCTCAGCCTCCCGAGTAGCTGGGATTACAGGTGTGTGCCACCGTGCCTGGCCGATTTTTGTATTTTTTTTGCAGAGATGGAGTCTCACCATGTTGGCCAGGATGGTCTGGATCTCGACCTCATGATCCACATGGTCCACCTGCCTCAGCCTCCCAAAATGCTGGGAGTACAGGCACCGGCCACCAAGCCTGGCCTTTTATTTTCAATGAGACAGAGTCTTGCTCTGTCACCCAGGCTGGAGTACAGTGCCATGATCTCCGTTCAGCACAACCTCTGCCTCCCGGGTTCAAGTGATTTTCCTGCCTCAGCCTCCCAAGTAGCTGGGACTACAAGGGGATGCCACCATGCCTGGCTAATTGTTTTGTATTTTTAGTAGAGATGGGGGTTTCACTGTATTGGCCAGGCTGGTCTCCAACTCCTGAGTTCAGGTGATCCTCCCACCTCTGCCTCCAAAAGTGCTGGGATTATTAGGCATGAGCCACCGTCCTCAGCCTGAGATGACTTTTTAGTCAGTTGGGAAAAAAAGCATTTATTGAGTGCCTCCTGCATACCAGACAGTCTGAGGACACAACTGTGACCCAGCCCCGCCCTCACAGGCTCAGTCTTACCGGCCTTTCCTCTCCTGAGACACTCCTGCCTCCTCCCCTTCCAGGTGACTGAATGTCTTACCACCGTGAAGTCAGTCAACAAAACGGACAGCCAGACCCTCCTGACCACATTTGGGGTAAGGAATGGCCCCCTTGCTCCACAGGCATTTCTGTCCTCTTGCCTTTTCTAGGAAACCTCTCTTCCATTTCCTTCCATCTCCCTGCCCACGCCTTGGCCCGTCCTGCCCTCCCACAGGCTTTCACCTCCCCTGGGGAGTATCTGAGGCCCCTCGTCAGCTGGGATAGGGGATACTTTTTTTTTTAAGATGGAGTCTCACTCTGTTGCCCAGGCTGGACTGCAGTGGTGTGATCTTGGCTCATTGCAACCTCCACCTCCCAGGTTCAAGCGATTCTCCTGCCTCACCCTCCCAAGTAGCTGGGACTATAGGCGTACGCCAACACGCCTGGCCAATTTTTGTATTTTTAGTAGAGATGGGGTTTCAGTATGTTGGCCAGGCTGGTTTTGAACTCCTGACCTCATGATCCACCCGCCTCAGCCTCCCAAAGTGCTGGGATTACAGGTGTGAGCCACCGCACCTGGCCAGGGGAGGCTTTTGTGCTCAGCTGTCCTGACCACTGGCTTTCATCTTCCAGTCTCTGGAACAGCTCATTGCTGCGTCGAGAGAAGATCTGGCCTTATGCCCAGGCCTGGGCCCTCAGAAGGTAAGAGCTCTGGGAAAGAACCCAAGGAGTTGGAGGAAGGAGGGAGCCCCAAATAAACACAACCTGAGACCCCAGAGTTTTAAGATGAAAAAAGAACCAAAGGCCAGGCACTGTGGCTTATACCTGTAATCCCAACACTTTGGGAGGCTGAGGCGGGAGGATCACTTGAGTCCAGAAGTTGGAGACGAGCATGGGCAAGTGGACACCTCATCTTTACTAAAAATAAAAAAACTAGCTGGGCATGGTGCCATGTGCTTGCTACGTGCCTGCAGTCTGAGCTACTGGGGAGGCTGAGGTGGGAGGATCACCTGAGCCCAGGAGGTTGAGGCTGCAGTGAGCTATAATCACGTTACTATACTCCAGCCTGGGTGAGAGTAGCCATGTCTCCCAGCAGAAGCAATCCAATGCAGGAGAATGAAACTAGACCCATCTTTCGCCATAGACAAAAATCAAATCAAAGTGGATTAAAGACTCCAATCTAAGGCCTCAAGCCATGAAATTTCTACAAGAAAACACTGGGGAAGCTCTCCAGGACATTGAACTGGGCAGAGATTTCTTGAGTAATGCCCCAGAAGCACAGGCAACCAAAGCAAAAATGGACAAATGGAACCACATCAAGTTACAAAGCTTCTAGGCCGGGCACGATGGCTCACGTCTAGAATCCCAGCTTGTCGGGAGCCTGAGGCCGGAGGATCACTTGAGGTCAGGAGTTCAAGACCAGCTTGGCCAACGTGGTGAAAACCTGTCTCTACTAAAAATACAAAAAATTAGCCAGGTGTGGTGGCACATGCCTGTAATCCCAGCTACTCGGGGGGCTGAGGAAGGAGAATTGCTTGAACCCAGGAGATGGAGGTTGCAGTGAGCCGAGATCACACCACTGCATTCCAGAGCCTGGGCAACAAGAGTGAGACTCTGTCTCAAAAAAAAAAAAAAAAAAAAAGAAGCTTCTGCACAGCAAAGGAAACAATCCACAAAGTGAAGAGACAACACGCAAAATGGGAGAAACTATTTGCACACTAACCATCTAACAAGGAATCAGTAACCGGAAGATAGGAGTTCTAACAACTCTATAGGAAAAAATATAATAATCCGTTCAAAAAGTGAGCAAAAGATATACAGCCAGGCATGGTGGCTCACGCCTGTAATCCCAGCACTTTGGGAGGCCGAGGCAGGTAGATCACGAGGTCTAGAGATCGAGACTATCCTAGTCAACATGGTGAAACCCCGTCTCTACTAAAAATACAAAAATTAGCTGGGCACAGTGGTGCGTGCCTATAGTCCCAGCTACTCAGGAGGCTGAGGCAGGAGAATTGCCTGAACCCAGGAGGCGGAGGTTGCAGTGAGCCGAGGTCGTGCCATTGCACTCTAGCCTGGGTAACAAGAGTGAAACTCCGTCTCAAAAAAAAAACAATAAATAAAAAATAAAAATAATAAAAAAAAAGATACACAAACGGGCAGCAGGCATATGAGAAGGTGCTCAACATCACCGATCATCAGAGAAATACAAATAAAAAACTACAATGAGGCTGGACGCAGAGGCTCATGCCTGTAATCCCAGTACTTTAGGAGGCTGAGATGGGCCGATCACTTGAGCTCAGGAGTTCAAGATCAGCCTCGCTAACCTGGCAAAACCTCGTCTCTACTAAAAATACAAAAATTAGCCAGGCATGGTGGTGGGCACCTGTAATCCCAGCTACTCAGGAGGCTGAGGCAGGAGAATCGCTTGAAACCGGGAGATGGAGGTTGCAGTGAGCCGAGATCGCACCACTGCACTCCAGCCTGGGCAACAAGTGAAACTATGTCTTTAAAAAAAAAAAAAACAGCAATGAGATTCTATCTTAGCCCTGTTAAAATTGCTTTTATCCAAAGGACAGGCAATAACAAATGTGGCGAGGATGTGAAGAAATGGGAACCCTCGTATACTTTTGGTGGGAAAGTAAATTAGTACAGCCACTGTGGAGAACAGTTATTGGCGCCTCAAAAGATTGAACATTGAGCTTCCACGTGATCCAGCAACGAACTGCTGGGTATATCCCCAAAAGAAAGGAAACCAGTGTACCGAAGAGACGCCCACACTCCTACGTTGGTTGCGGATTTGGAAGCAACCTGTGTCCATCCGCAGGTGACCTGGCAAAGAAAATGTGGTACATAGACACAATGGAGTACACTGCAGCCATGAAGAAGAATGAGGTCCTGGTCAGGTGCGGTGGCTCACGCCTGTAATCCCAACACTTTGAGAGGCTGAGGCGGGCAGGTCACTTGAGGCCAGGAGTTTGAGAGCAGCCTGGCCAACGTGGTGAAACCCCGTCGCTGCTAAAAATACAAAAATTAGCTGGGCCTGGTGGCGGGGATCTGTCATCCCAGCTACTTGGGAGGCTGAGGCAGGAGAATCGCTTGAACCGGGGAGGCAGAGGTTGCAGTAACCCAAGATCGCGCCACTACACTCCAGCCTGGGTGACAGAGCGAGACCCATTTCAAAGAAAAAAAAAATGAGATCCTGTCATTTGCAACATAATGAACTGGAGATGATTACGTTAAGGGAAATACCAGGCACAGAAAGACAAACATCGCTTGTTCTCACTTGTGTATCTGACAATCAGAACAGCTGAACTCACGGAGCTAGAGTAGCATGGTTCCTGGAGGCTGGGGAGGGCTAGCAGGGAGAGGGGAAGGTTAATGGTACCTCAAAAACAAAATGATTAAGACATACTATTCGATAGCACAACCAGGTAGGTGACCATAATCAATAACTACATTTTAAGATAACTTGGCTGGGCGCGGTGGCTCACACCTGTAATCCCAGCACTTTGGGAGGCCAAGGCAGGTGGATCATGAGGTCAGGAGTTCGAGATCAGCCTGGCCAATACGGTGAAACCCCATCTCTACTAAAAATACAAAAATTAGTGCTGGTGCACGAGGCTGAGGTGGAAGAATCATTTGAACCTGGGAGGCGGAGGTTGCAGTGAGCGGAGGTCACACCACAGCACTCCAGCCTGGGTGACAGAGCGAGACTCTGACTCAAAAAAGAAAAAATAAATAGCTGAAAAGAGCGTAACTGGATTGTTTGTAACTCAATGGATAAATGCTTGAGGGTATGGGGAAGATAAAAGAACCACAGCCCCACTCTGGATTCACCCAAGAAACCTTTAATGACAGGTTCCTCGTTTCTTTCTCCCCCCACCCAGGCCCGGAGGCTGTTTGATGTCCTGCATGAGCCCTTCTTGAAAGTGCCCCGATGACCAATAACCGCAGCTGCGGAGGAGACCCCGGTGTAATAATAAAGCGTCTTCCCAGGCCAGGCTCCTGCTGGCTGTGCTGGTGCCATCTCTGGGGCAGGGTTCTTGGGCTGTCCCCTTCTCGTGGCCCAGGTGGGCATCTTCAGCTTTCTTTAGTTCCTCAGTTTCCCTGGGGGAGACTATACAGGCCGCGGCTGCTGCTTCTTCCGCTTCTTGTCCCGGCCTGCAGGAGCCTCCTCTCCAGACTCTGAGTTCAGCTGTGGCCCCGGCGTCTCCTTCTGGGGCACTGTCTCTGGCACGTGGCTTTCCTGGCTCCGCTTCTTCCTCTTCTTGGTGGATTCTGGAGCTGCCCTGGCCTCAGGCTCTCCCTCCCCTGGCAGCTCAGGCTCTGGTGGTTCAGTCAGCTCCGTCCTTGGCTCAGTGACTGTGTGACCTCTCTCTTTCTTCTTCTTCTTCTTCCTGAATGTGGGAGCTGCCTGAGGCTCATCCGGCAGCTCAGGCTCCACCACGTCTGGCTCAGGATCCACCACCTCTGGCTCAGGATCCACCACCTCTGGCTCAGGATCCACCACCTCTGGCTCAGGATCCACTGCGGCATTTTGCTGTTGTTCTTTCTTCCTCTTCTTCTTGGGAGCTGCCAGAGCTGCCTGGGCCTGAGGCTTAGCCCCATCTGGCTGTTGAGGCTCCGTCATCCCCCCTGGGAGCTTCAGAGGGCTCATCTCTGGCTCCGCTGGCTCCGTCGCCTCCATCCCTGGCTCCATCATTGTAGTCTGTCCCTTTTCTTTCTTCCTCTTCTTTGTAGGTGGCAGAGGGATGGCCTCCTCCAGTGGCTCTACCTTCACCTGCAGCTGAGAGTCAACTGTCACCCCCTCCTCTGGCTCCATTCCTTCCGTCCCCTTTTGCCTCTTTCTCTTTTTGGTTGGGGTCAGGGCTGTCTCTTCCAGAGGCTCAGTGTTAATCCATTCCAGCTCTGCTGTCTTTTCTTGTGGCTCAAAGGTTTCTGTCCCTTTGGGCTTCTTCTTCCTCTTCTTGGTGGTAGATGGGAGCAGCACTCCCAGAGGCTCCGCTGGCTCTGCTGTGGGCTCTGTCTCCACAGGCCCTGCCACCTCTGGTTCTTCCAGCTGCTGAGTTTTCTTCTTCTTCTTCTTCCGCACATCCATTTCTGGAGACCCCAAAGCCATGTCCATCTCCAGGGTCCCGTGCCCATTCACTGCCTCCTGAGTGACTAGGGCCTCTGTCACCTGCATCTCCTTTTTCTTCCTCCCAGAGGTGAGCGAACTGGGGACCAAAGCTGACCTAGACCCTGTGACTGGTGGGTTGCCCCCAAAGGCACAGAACCGAGGCCTCAGGCCAGGGGGGATCTGTGGTGGGGGGCTGGCTGGAATGGGCTGCAGAGGGCTCCCTGACAGGGATTGCTGGGGACCCTCAAGGATCCTTAGGCTGCCCTGGGGGGCTGGGGCACAGGTGAGTTCACCTCCTGCCTCTGTTGAGGGGACCAGCAGGGTTGCTTCTCCAGCCTGGGGACAGCTGCTGAGGACGCGATAGCGGTGCCGCTTGCCTGCCAACTTGCCCTTGACGATCTGGGAGCCAGAGAGAGGCACATGCCGCCCGTTGAAGCTACAGAGAGAATCAGGGAGGAAAGAGGCTTAGGTGGAAGAGGAGAGGCAAACTTTTTTTTTGTTCTTTTTTTGTTTTGTTTTGTTTTGAGACAGAATCTTGCTCTGTCACCCAGGATGGAGTGCAGTGGCACGATCTCAGCTCACTGCAACTTTCACCTCCTGGGTTCACGCTGTTCTCCTGCCTCAACCTCCCAAGCGCCTGCCACCACACCTGGCTAATTTTTGTATTTTTAATAGACACCAGATTTCACCACGTTGGCCACACTGGTCTTAAACTCCTGACCTCGAGTGATCCACCTGCCTCAGCCTCCCAAAGTGCTGAGATTACAGGCATGAGCCACTGTGCCCAACCAGCCTCTGGTTTTTAATAAAACATGACTAGAATGACTCTATCTTAAAGTGAGTAGTTAGGCATTTACATAGTTCATGCTGGTGGCCTGAAAATAACCACATCCCAAACTGACCACCAATTACAGAATATTTATGGCCATATAGGACATATCCCACCAAACCTGCAGAATGTCCAAATGTCCTAAGAATGCAGCCCACGTTACTTAAAGATAACAAATGAGCAAGCTTAGGTTGCAGGATTAATGGTCGTGGATAGCACCAATAGCCCCTACCTTTAGTGAGCTTATCTGCACACTCCCAAGTTTAATTATAGTTTCTTATAGGTAGAGACACTAACAAAGGGCTGTGGGTTTCTTCTGCTTTCTGAGGACATCCTGCTCTGTAAAGGAGTAGTTTCCAATGAACTTGCTTTCACTGTGCTCTGTGACTCGTCTCGAATTTTTTCCTATGACAAATTCAAGAACCCGCTCTTGCGGCCTGGATCGGGACCCTCTTTTCCAGCAACAAGACCACTCACCAGTCTGGGGCAAAGTCTGCAGGGGCCTGAATAAGCCACAGCTCCGTATCCGGATCCGTGAGCGCCTCCAAAGAGAAACGAGGAGATTCTGAGGCTGGGGGCGTCGCGGTAAAGTTGGAGGGACAAGAGAACCGAGCAGCACCTGCAGCAGAAGGGGAAATGGGGATCTGACACCTCCTTGTTGGTCCAATCTTGCAGGATGCACCTATGGGTCCACTGGTCTTAACGCCGTGAGCGCTCCAATCCCCTCAACCCGGTTTCTCTTCTCTGCCCATCTGTCCCCCGGGGCGACCTCAACTCCACCGATCCAACCCCAGGGGGCGCCTGACTCTCCACCGGTAGCCCCCCGTAAGACACCTTCTCTCCGTCCGAACTGCCGTTCGTCCACTGGGAGATGCAGGCTCTCCGCAAGTCCTGCTTCCAGGGGACGCCTCCTTTTCCACCCGAACCCTCCCAGGCGCCCCCTTCTCCTCCCACCAGCGCACCCTCCGAACCCCGTTAAGCTGCACGCTCACCACCGGCCTGGGGCTCCTCCATCCCGGGACCCACACCACAGGCGACCCGGCAGCCCGGGATGCTCCGAACCTGTTGCAGACCACGTGGATCCAAAGGGGTAGGGCCTCATCCGGGAGCGCCCAACTGGTGCGAGAGCGCGGGGGGAGGCATCGCTCGACCTCCGTTCTGCAGGAAAAACTGGGAAATTTTCCACTTGTGCAGGGCAGAAAACCGAGGAAAAAGTGTTTTTCAGAAAATTTATTCCTGAAAGCCGCTGATTTCGCTGTTTCTCTGGAGACCGAGACCCGTCAGGTCCCGACAGGTCCCCCCACCGTCTGTCCAATATGGTTTGTTGCAACGCCTCCTTAAAGGGGCAGCCACGCTGCTTTTCCGAAGTCTTAAAGAGACAGGAAGGTCGATTGGTCTGAAATTCTTAAAGAGACAGGTAAGAATCCTAGTTAGCAGGGCTATGTTTTCTCTTTTATATCCCTTCTGGAGAGGCCCAGATGCCTCAGAAATTCAAAACTTGACTGGGAGAAGCGGGAAAATAGAGAAATGGGAGCAATCCGTCCGGAAGGCATGAAGTTCCAGCCTGGGGCGGGGCTTCTGGACTCCGGGGGAGCGGGAAACACAGGGGGAGGAGCTTGTGGTTCTTGAGGGCGGAGCCTCGGACCTGAGAGCCCGACACGCGTGGAGTGGTGTAGGGCACGAGGTAGCGCTTGTGGATCAAATGGGACTTGTAGATGCCCTCAGGAGTTTAGTCTCGTGCGTGGGAAACCTCGATGACTTTCAGGAAGGGACCTGATCGGCGACTCTTCCCTGCCCCAGGGCGCGTGTAAACAGCGGCACGTGGACTCAGATTTGGGGGAAGCACCCACGCCCCTTCCCACTGGGGCCGCCCTGCGTGGGGCGGCGGTTGGAGTCACGGCGGTTGGGACGATGGCTAGACAGGGTGACCCGACTGCATTCCTGGCCGGTGTGTCAGCGCTGCTTCCCGCCCCCTCTGCCAAGATTTAGGATCCTACTCCAGAATTGGGCCACCCCTTCTCCCCAGGTGGGAGAGACTTTCCAGAGCGGAGGGAGGGCCAAGGGGAAGGGGAAATGTTTCCCCCGCCTGGGATCTCCAGACGGTTTCCTTCGCGTGGGCGAGAGAGACACCCCGGTGCAGCCCCTGCCGGCTCCGGGACTACAATTCCCAGAGGACCAGAGGGTGAGACTCGCCCGACGTCGGTCGCGGAGGCTGCTGGGGATTGAAGTCCAAACTAAGACAACTTTTGCTCGTATCCTGTAAAGATCTAACCCGCACTTCTTATCGACGGGGAGATTCAGGCTCAGAGACCCGAGAGAAAACTGATCAGGAAAGGGAAAACTGCACCTGAAGGGGTGGGGCAAGGGCCCAGGAGTCAGTCTCCTGCAACCACAGCGAGGCAGGCGTCTCGGCTCTTCTGTATCTCCGTGGCCAGTTCGCTCTCGGCTTCTGGGCCTCGCCCTACTTGTCTGTGAAATGGATTCTGGGTGAATCCAAATGGGATCTTCTCGGTCTACGTCCTGCCCCTCCGGGACTACAAGTCCCAAGGTGCTCGAGGCGACCTCGGCTCCCCCTCCCCTCAGGGACCCGCCTCCCTCCAGCCCGAGTCACGTCGTCTAACCTGTTCCCGGCTCCTGCCCCGCCCCGTTCTCCGCTCCCCAAAGCAGGAGCCGGAGCCGGAGGAAGCCCCCCGGTGCCAGGATCTGCCCCGGATCCGTGAGTTTCACCCTCCTGGGGACCAGAGGCCCTGAAAGAGCCCAACACCCGCGTCTCTGGGAGAATTGGGAGGGGACTCGGACGCCAGGTCCCAGGGCGGAATTTGGGGTGCGCAGACGCCTGGATGCTTAGAACGAAACTCTGATGCCTGTTTTGCTGGAGGGAAAAAGGCGGGTTCGGATGCTTGAATTATTGGAATGGAGGGATTCGACCCCTTCATCCCGGGGAGACGCCGGAGCTGGGATTCTTGAGTCCCTTGAACTGTGGGACTCTAGGAAGCCGAGTTTTCGGGTAGTATAGGAAGGAGTTCGAATCCCCGAGTCTTGGTCAGAAATGGGAGGCTCAGACTGGTGGGGCTCAGGAACGGGTGACCACCCTACCACCCTCAAGCTGCTGTCTTGACCTATCTTCCAGGTCTCTGAGCAGAATTAAGGGTGGGACAGGGATAGTGGGGGCTGGGTTCCTGAAGTGGAGAAGGACTGGTACCCAGGGTCCCTCCGGAGGCTGTGTCCCGGCTCTCCCCCGACATTCCGGCTCCGTGATGGGGGCGGGGGAGGAGAGAAAGCCGAGGCAGATCTCCAACCTCCTCTGTGCCGCTGAGCGAACCCCAACATGTCATTAACCTGGGCGTCAGACCTGCCTAACCAGAGAAGGGACATCCGCCCCAGGGCACCCCCTGGCGGAGGTGGGCTCCCCTATTGACTTATATTGATGGGAAACAGCTGGGTTTGCAGAGGTAGTTCCAGAACCCAGGGCAGAATTCTGGAAAGCGGCAGTTGGATTCTGGGAAGTTTACATAGCCTGGCATTTAACCATTAGTCGGAGAGGAAGGGGTAAACTGAGGCTTGGAGCTCACACAGGCAGCAGAGTTTGTGCGGTCAGGATTCAGCCTCCTCCTTTTTCTGCAGCTCTCTGGGGGACGGGATTCCATCCATCTCCGCCAGATTTTCTGCCTAACCTTCTGCCTCTGGGATCCTTGCTCTGACCCTGAGGTGAGAAATGTCACCTCCGCTCCCATCTGTCTGACCTGAGGTATTGTGGGAGATAAGGGAGGGACAGAGGCTAATTCTGGAGGTGTCTGTCTGTCCTTGAGGCTGGGGGAGGGCAGGACCAGGCACCTCCCTCTGTCTCCCCCTTCTCTCCACCCCCATGCGTCCTAAGAGCAGGGATTAAAAGCAGAATGGGGAAGACAGGCATCTGATGAGAGAAGGGTGCTTCCCAGTGTCTGGGCTTGAAGGACGTTTGATGATAGCCTGAAATGAAATTAAAAATAATAACCGTGGCTGCCAAGACAGGGCTCTGGGTGTGCCAAGGTCAGGGCTGGTAGGTAGCTGGGAAGGCTGTCGTTGTCTAGAGGAGTCTCCAGCGATGGAGAGGTCTCGCTTTGAATGAAGTTTGCTGACCCCAGGGAAGGACTCCTCCTTATGTGTGGAGAAACGGAGGCTGGAGAGTGGATATTGCCCACACCCTGGGCTTTTGCCAGCTTCTGCCTGGAATCTTCCAGGGCTCTGCCCTCCCCATCTGTCTGGTCCCCCCCACACACACACACACATATCCCCGACCCATCCCTAAGTGACAGAGGGTGATCACTGAGTGAACTCAGGAATGTATAGGGAGAATTTAGGACTCTGAGAGGCAAGGGCTCAGGAAGTTGAGGCCCTGGGTGTCAGAACTCAGGGCTTTTAGGATCTCAGAAACAGTTGAAAGGGCCCTTTTAGGGAGAAAAAAAAATCACTTTGAGTCTTGACCTCTCACTCTGTTGCCAGACCCTGTGTTATGATAATGAACAGCCAAGGACATCTGGTAATGACGATCCTGTATGTGTGAACTGTATTTCAGGCACTGCATTATTCTAATTACTGCTTATAAATTATGTCACTCAATCCTCATACCCCTTTGAGGTGAAGGTATTAATTCTTCCTATGGTACACATGAGGAAACTGAGGCACCGAGAAGCTAAATAACAAGTCCAAGTAGAGGCTTGGAGGCCTGGAGCGGGAACGGCCTTAGCGCATTCCATAGACGGCCACAAAGGAGGAAACCAAGTCCCCGAGACAGGGGAGCCTCTCCCAGATTCAATGTGACCCGGAAAGGGCTGTCGAAGCTGGAGCTGGGTGTTCCCAGCTCAGTCTGGCTCTCTGACTCGGTTGCTACTAAAGATGACTCCTCCAGGAAGTCCACAGGATCCTTTGCCCTTTTAAAGAACCTGGCTGGGGTGCAGAGGAGGCCAGGGAAGGAGAGCCAGCGGTGCAGCGGAGAGAGGAGCCCAGGGGAGAGGACTCAGAGACGGAGGTCAGGGGCAGAGGCCTGGGAAAAGACACCCGGTCCGCGCCACCCCTGCGCCCCGCCCTTGTACCCCGCCCGGCCCCACTCCCTCGCCGCAGGATGTGAGGCACCTGCCCGGGCCCGCTGCACATTCCCCGGGCCTGAGCTCAGGCGCAGTCCGCCCACCCAGAGGGGTTCGGGGCGTGAACTGGGCGCCCCCTGGCGGCCACGACGTTCCGACTGCCTGTCCCTAGGACAGTCCCACACCCGGGGTTGGCATTTCCTTAGAGCCAGAGGGTGTCAGCATGGAATCTGAGAATCTTGGAAATTTGGGGATCGTGGCGCCGTAGCTCACGCCTGTGATCCCAACACTTTGGGCGATTGAGACGGGGAGGGTGGCATGAGGCTAGGAGTAGGGAGCCATTTATCTGCTTTAACAGACACTTAACAAAGTATTTCTTGTATATCTCCGAAATTCCAAATGCTCGAGTTTTGATTTCTGTAGTCTCTTCTTCCTAAGGCCTTAATTCTCAGAGCCCTGAATTCTTCCTGCACCTTCTGACCAGGTGGATTCTTACAATAGTTCTATGAAGTGAACTGTTATTTATCCCCATTTTACAGATTAGAAAACAGGTACTATTTTCAGGGTTGGACAGTGGTGCTGCCAGATTTGATTATTTGATTTTTTTTTTTTTTTTTTTTTTTTTTTTTTTTTTAAGAAACAGAGCCTCACTGTATTGTCCAGGTTGTACTTAAACTCTTGGCCTCAAGTGATCCTCACACCTCAGCCTCCCAAAGTGCAAGGATCACAGGCAGAAGCTACCACACCTGGCCCTCAGATTTAAAATCTTAAAGTCTGACTTGTTACCCATGCTTTTACCAGCCCCACTATACCATCCATCTAGATTTCCAGAGCAGTGCAATCCTGGGATAGGTAGAATGTGATGCAGAAAGACAGAATTCTGGGTTAGACAAATTGGAGAATTCTAGAATGTTCCAAAGGTAGACTCTTGGACTCAGAACTTTCCAACAGTAGACTTTAGTTGAGGGATTTAGGCGCTGGAGAACTTTAGTTACACTGCTAAAGTTCTTAGTTTCAGAGTCTAGGGCTCATAGAGATTAAAGGGACCTCTCAGAATAGCTGGTTTGGCCAGACGTGTTGGCTCCTGCCTGTAATCTCAGCACTTTGCGAGGCTGAGGTGGGAGGATTGCTTGAGCCCAGAAATTCAAGACCAGCCTGAGCAACAAAGCGAGACCCCTGGCTCTACAGAAAAATTTAAAAAAATTAGCGGGCTGTGGTGGTGCAAGCCTGTACCTGTAGTCTCAGCGACTCAGGAGGCTGAGGTGGGAGGATCAGTTGAGCTGGGAGGTTGAGAGGCAGCAGTGGGTCACAATTGCAGCCTGGGCGACAGAGCGAGACCCTATCTCAAAAAAAAAAAAACCAAACTGATTTGCCTTCTTCTTTCACTATTGGGGAGACTGAGGCCCAAGGAGTAGAGAGGACTCAACACCCAAGGTCACACACTCCCTGTTCATCCAAATGAGCCATCAGCCCCAACAGGTTCTGCTCCTTCAACTTTCCAAACAGAGGCGGGTATCAGCATGCCCCAGCCTGCCTGGCCTGTACCGCCAGAGCTAAGTGGTGGATGCAGCAGGGAGGTGGAAGAGCTGGCGGGCATGGTGGCTAGCATGGGATAGGGATGGTGCCGGCCTGACTGGTTCCTGGTGGCCTCGCTCCCTCCCGCTGGGCCAGTGACCACAGCTACCCCTCCACCCCAGCCACTTCCCTTTTCCTCTTGCTAACGATGGATCAGTGAGAGCCAGACCTCCACTGGATGGGGACCCTAGTGAGAGGAAGCTGAGCAGTCACTTCCCTCTGGGACCCCTCTAATCTGGTGATGACCCAGAATAACTTGGACCCAAGTGTGAAACCCATTACTACCGACTTCTTTTTTTTTTTTTTTTTTTTTTTTTAGACGGAGTTTCGCTCTTGTTACCCAGGCTGGAGTGCAATGGCGCGATCTTGGCTCACCGCAACCTCCGCCTCCTGGGTTCAGGCAATTCTCCTGCCTCAGCCTCCTGAGTAGCTGGGATTACAGGCACGCGCCACCATGCCCAGCTAATTTTTTGTATTTTTAGTAGAGACGGCGTTTCACCATGTTGACCAGGATGGTCTCGATCTCTTGACCTCGTGATCCACCCACCTCGGCCTCCCAAAGTGCTGGGATTACAGGCTTGAGCCACCGCGCCCGGCCAACTACCGACTTGTTGCATGCAGGGTGACCTTGAATACATGTTTCTGAGACATACTTTTTTTTTTTTTTTTTTGAGACGGAGTTTTGCTCTTGTTGCCCCAGCTAGAGTTCAATGGTGCTATCTCGGCTCACTGCAACCTCTGCCTCCCCCATTCAAGTGATTTTCCTGCCTCAGCCTCCCAAGTAGCTGGGATTACAGGTGTGTGCCACTACACCCTGCTAATTTTGTATTTTTAGTAAAGACGGGGTTTCACCATGTTAGTCAGGCTGGTCTCAGACTTCCCACCTCAGGTGATCTGCCCACCTCGGTCTCCCAGAGTGCTGGGAGTGAGTCACCACGCCCAGATCTGACTTGTGCCTCAGCTTCCTGAGTAGCTGGGATTACAGATGCATGCCACCATGCCCAGCTAGCTTTTGTATTTTTTGTAGAGATGGAATTTCACCATGTTGGCCAGGCTGGTCCCTAACTCATGGCCTCAAGCAATCTGTCCGCCCCGGTCTTGCAAAGTGCTGGGGTTACAGATGTGAGCCACCGCACCTGGCTGGTTATTGTTTTTACTATATTATACCCCAGGCAGTAGGCATGGGGTCTAGTACACAGCAGACAGCAGAATGTATTATTAAAAAACAAAACAATAACACGGCTGGGCGCGGTAATGCCAGCACTTTGGGAGGCTAACAAGGGCGGGATCACGAGGTCAGGAGATGGAGACCATCCTGGCCAACATAGTGAAACCCTGTCTCTACTAAAAATACAAAGATTAGCCGGGCAGGATGGCACATGGGTATAATCCCAGCTACTTGGGAGGCTGAGACAGGAGAATCGCTTGAACCAGAGAGTCGAAGGTTGCAGTGAGCTGAGATTGTGTCATTGCACTCCAGCCTGGTGACAGAGTGAGACTCCATCTCAAAAACAAAACGAACAAACAAACAAACAAACAAAAAAACAGGATCTAGCACAGTGCCACCTGGTCCCAGTAAACATTCAGTAACTCATAGTTATTTCATCCTGTGTTTCCTGGCACATTGTGAGTGATTAATAGATGATTGTTGAAGGAATGATTCAGGTCTTCTTAGGACCGAGATAAAGAGATGGACACGGCTGGGCGTGGTGGCTCACTCCTGTAATCCCAGAACTTTGGGAGGCTGAGGTGGGTGAATCACCTGAGGTCAGGAATTCAGGACCAGCCTGGCCAACATGGTGAAACCCCGTGTCTACTAAAAATACAAAAATTAGCCGGGTGTGGTGGCGCGTACTTGTAGTTTCAGCTACTCGGAAGGCTGAGGCAGGAGAATCCCTTGAACCCAGGAGGCGGAGGTTGCGGTGAGCCGAGATCTCGCCATTGCACTCCAGCCTGGGTAACAAGAGCGAAACTCCGTCTCAGAAAAAAAAGAAAAAAAAAAAAAAAAGAGAGAAGTAAATTTTCCGGAGCCTTTAGACCAGGTCAAAGAGAAAAAAAGAGAGAGAGTGAATCTTCCGGAGCCTTTAGACCGGGTTTGGACTTCTCCGTGGCACATGGACTTGGCTCTGGAGGAGTTTGGACTCCCCAGCCAGGTGAAGGGTATAGGGCTTCCGGGGGGACGAACCGAGTAAAGGCGTTGTCCAGCTCCCGAGGGTGCCCGGCTCCCTGAGGGCGGGGTCTAGAGGGGCGGGGTCTTAGCTGGCTTCCTCCCTCCCTCCCACCAAGCAGGCGCCCGCTCCGGCTGGCACCATGGACAGCGAGGCATTCCAGAGCGCGCGGGACTTTCTGGACCTGAACTTCCAGTGTGAGCTGGGGTAGGGGCGGGGCTGGCGGATGGGGGCCCTAGGCAGCGGGGGATGTTGAGGCCGGCCCCTGCCAGGAGGCCCGGTACTTACCTCAGCTTCCGACTCCCCAGCGCTGGCCATGAAGCACATGGATCTGAAGCAGATGGAGCTGGATACGGCGGCGGCCAAGGTGGATGAACTGACCAAGCAGCTGGAGTCGCTGTGGTCAGACTCTCCCGCGCCTCCTGGCCCGCAGGCCGGAGCCCCTTCTAGGGTAAGCCTGGTCCCCCACCTTGACCTCCAAAGCCAGCTTTTCTCCGCACCCCACACCAGAGGCCTGGATTTCAGACAAGATTGCCCCATGCAGTTATGCAGGCTGTGGGCTCTTCAAGGGAACTTGAAAAAAGGGGACCAGGCCTGGACTCTCAGCACTTTGGAAGGCCAAGGCAAGAGAATTGCTTGAGCCTAAGAGTTCGAGACCAGCCTCTACAAATACTTTTTTTAAAAAATTTGTCCAGGCACAGTGGTTCACACCTATTATCTCAGCACTTTGGGAGGCCGAGGAAGGCGGATCATTTGAGGTCAGGAGATAGAGACCATTCTAGCTAACATGGTGAAACCCCATCTCTACTAAAATTACAAAAATTAGCCAGGTGTGGTGGTGGCGGGCACCTGTAGTCCCAGCTACTCAGGAGGCTGAGGCAGAATTGCTTGAACCCGGGAGGCGGAGATTGCAGTGAACTGAGATCATGCCACTGCGCTCCAGCCTGGGTGACAGAGCAAGACTCTGGAAAGAAAGAAGGAAGGAAGGAAAGAAGGAAGGAAGGGGGAAAGGAAGGAGGGAGGGAAGGAGGGAGGAAAGGAAGGGAGGAAGGGAGGGAGGGAGGGAGGGAGGGAGGGGAGAGCTAAAGAGGAAGAGAGAGAGAAAAGAAAGAGAAAAAGAGGAGGGGACCAGTGGAGGTAGACATCTATCAGGACCCTCAAGAGGAAAGGGGCATTAACCTAAGCGGCATAAAGGCCGGCTAGCCACGGCCCTTGTTCAGGCTGCCTTCCCACCACTCCTCACTTGCGCTCTCTGCCTGGATTTCTATCGCCAGTCGGCCTCCTCTAGGTTGACCTCCGGTGACCTCTCTTGACACCCCCACACACACCCACATCAACCCTTCCACGAATGTCTCCTTTGATCTGTCAATGTTCTGGCCTCCCCACAGCCACCCAGGTACAGCTCCAGCCCAATCCCTGAGCCCTTCGGCAGCCGAGGGTCCCCCCGGAAGGCGGCCACCGAAGGCACAGATACCCCGTTCGGACGATCAGAGAGTGCCCCAACCCTGCACCCCTACAGACCACTGTCCCCCAAGGGCCGTCCGTCGTCGCCTCGCACCCCGCTCTACCTGCAGCCGGACGCCTACGGCAGCCTGGACCGCGCGCCCTCGCCCCGGCCCCGCGCCTTCGATGGCTCGGGCAGCTCCCTCGGCCGTGCGCCCTCCCCGCGGCCTGGGCCTGGCCCACTCCGCCAGCAGGGTCCCCCTACACCTTTCGACTTCCTGGGCCGCGCAGGCTCCCCCCGCGGCAGCCCCCTGGCGGAGGGGCCCCAGGCCTTCTTCCCCGAGCGCGGGCCGTCACCGCGCCCCGCTGCCACCGCCTACGACACGCCTGCCTTCGGGAGTTCCCTGCTAGGCGCGGGTGGTAGCGCCTTTGCCCCGCCTCTGCGCGCGCAAGGTGAACCTGGGGGCCAACTGGCGGGCCGGATCCAGGGCTTGCCACCCGTTCCGTCTCATCTTCACTGAAAACTTCTCCCCAGACGACCTGACGCTGCGCCGGCGGCCCCCGAAAGCCTGGAACGAGTCTGACCTGGACGTGGCCTATGAGAAGAAGTCTTCGCAGACAGCGAGCTATGAACGTGAGTGGTGGTGGCCCGGGGAGTGGAGGACCCGGAGCAGAGGTGGCTCCCCAGACCCTAATGATACCGCCCTGCAGGCCTGGACGTCTTTGCTCGGCCCGCCTCGCCGGGCCTGCAGCTGCTGCCTTGGAGGGAGAGCAGCCTGGACGGACTGGGGGGCACCAGCAAGGTGAGGAGGCGAGACGCTTGGGGAGGAGGGGCTGGGCAAGGTTGGGGAGCTGGGTCACGGCCAGTCTCCTGCTTGTGGCTGCGATCTGGGTCTGGGCACCCTTTCCCACGCTCTCCCTTCACCGTACTGGGTTTCTGCCCCTTCCTCACCGTTCCTTCTCCCTCACTCCCAGGGCTTCCCTCACCTCCTCTCTCTTCTCGCTTTTTGACCTTACCTTCCCTCCACCCTCAGTCTCTCACCCAATCCCCTTCTCCTTTCCCTCTTCCCCAGGACAACCTCACCAGCGCCACCCTTCCACGCAATTACAAGGTCTCCCCTCTGGCCAGCGACCGGCGTTCAGACACAGGCAGCTACCGCCGCTCGCTGGGCTCCGCGGGGCCAGGGCCATCGGGCACTTTGCCTCGCAGCTGGCAGCCCGTCAGCCGCATCCCCATGCCCCCCTCCAGCCCTCAGCCCCGCGCGGTCCCACGCCAGCGTCCCATTCCCCTCAGCATGATCTTCAAGCTGCAGAATGCCTTCTGGGAGCAGGGGGCGAGCCGCGCCATGCTCCCTGGGTCCCCCCTCTTTACCCGAGCACCCCCACCTAAGCTGCCTCCCCAGCCTCAGCCACAACCACAGCCCCAGCCACAACCGCAGCCCCAGCCACAACCACAACCCCAGCTGCCCCCACAGCCACAGCCTCAGCCACAACCCCCTACCCCAGCCCCCCAGCCTCCACAACAGACATGGCCCTCTGTGAACGAAGGTAAGTCAGCAATGAGGGCCCTGGAGGGCTGAGTGAAGGGAGAACAAATGGCAAGGGGATGAGCCCAACCCTGGGGAGGCGGGGAGATCACAGCCAAATGCCTCTTTCCAGGGACTGTCCTGCAGAGAGCTAGGCCAGGCAAGCTTGGTTTTCGGTAGGAACCAGGGGATAGCACAAAGGTTAAGTGTGGACCCTCAAGCCAGACTGCCTGGTTCCACACCAAGTCACTTAACCTCTTTGGGCCTCAATTTTCTTGAGTGTAAAAGGCAAATAATGGGCTGGGCACATGGCTCATGCCTCTAATCCCAGGACTTGGGAGGCTGAGGCAGGTGGATTACAAGGTCAGGAGTTCGAGACCAGCCTGGCCAATGTGGTGAAACCCTGTCTCAATAAAAATACAAAAATTAGCCAGGTGTGGTGGCAGGTGCCTGTAGTCCCAGCTACTCAATAGGCTGAGGCAGGAGAGTCCCTTGAACCCAGGAGGTGGAGGTTGCAATGAGCCGAGATTGCACCACTACATTCCAGCCTGGGCAACAGAGCCAGACTCTGTCTCAAAAAAAAAAAAAAAGGCAAATAATGATAGAATCTATCTTATTGACATATGCTATTAAATGCATACAAAGTCCTAAAATAGCACCTGATGGGCCAGGTGCAGCGGCTTACACCTGTAATCTCACCACTTTGAGAGGTTGAGGTGAGCAGATCACTTGAGGCTAGGAGTTTGAGACCAGCCTGGCCAACATGGCAAAATCCCATCTCTACCAAAAACACACACACACAAAGGAAAATAAATTAGCTGGGCATGGTGGCTCACGACTGTAGTCCCAGCTACTCAGGAGGCTGAGGCAGGAGACTCCCTTGAACCAGGGAGGTGGAGGTTGCAGTGAGCCAAGATCGTGCCTCTGCACTCCAGCCTGAGTGACAGAATGAGACTCTGTCTCAAAAATAAGTAAATAAATAGGATCTGATATGTAGTGTAAGCTATGAATAGCTACTATATTAGCCAGGTGTTGTGGCTCATGCTTGTAATCCCAGCACTTTGGGAGGCTAACACAGGCAGGACTGCTGAGCTCAGGAGTTCAAGACCAGCCTGGGCAACATACTGAAACTTTTATAAAATAGTCTTTGCTAGGCCGGGCACTGTGGCTCATGCCTGCAATGCCAGTGATTTGGTAGGCAGAGTTGGGTGGATCCTGAGGTCAAGAGATTGAGACCATCCTGGCCAACCTGGTGAAACCCCATCTCTACTAGAAATACAAAAATTAGCTGGGCATGGTGGCACAAGCCTGTAGTCATAGCCACTCGGGAGGCTGAGGCAGGAGAATCACTTGAACCCAGGAGATGGAGGTTGTAGTGAGCCAAGATTGCACCACTGCACTCCATCCTGGTGAAAGAGTGAGACTCCATCTCAAAAAACAAACAAAATACTAAAAATATCAGACCTCATGAACAAAGCAGTAACTCCAGGAAATTTAAAAAAAAATACTAAAAATAGAAGTGCAAAAAACCTGCCAGGCATAGTAGTGGGCGCCTGTAGTCCCAGCTACTTAGGAGTCTGAGGTGGGAGGATCATTTGAGCCTGTGAGACCTGGGCTGCAATGAGCTGATAGCGCCACTGTACTCCAGCCTGGCGACAGAGTGAGATACAGTCTCAAATAAATAAATACCATATTACTTATAATAATTTATTAATATTTTGGGGTGCAAGATAAGTGAGTTAAGTAGATGGGCTTGAGTCTCTCTTCACTGCTGACTTGCTGTGTGACTGAGGATAAATAACTTAACTTGTCTAAATCTCTGTTTTCCCTTCTATGAAAAGAGATTAGTAATATCTACCCTATAGAATTGGGATTGGGATTCAATAAAATTGTGTGTGTGTGTGTGTGTGTGTGTGTGTGTGTGTGTGTTGAGATGAAGTTTCTTGTTGTCCAGGCTGCAGTGCAAATAGCACGATTTCAGCTCACTGCAACCTCCACCTCCTAGGTTCAAGCGATTCTCCTGCCTCAGCTTCCCAAGTAGCTGAGATTACAGGCATGCGCCACCACATCTGACTAATTTTTCGTGTTTTTAGTAGAGATGGAGTTATGTCACATTGGCCAGGCTGGTCTTGAACCCCTGACCTCAGGTGACCCACCCATCTCGGCTTCCAAAAGTACTGAGATTACAGGCATGACCCACTGTGCCCAGCTATGCGTGTGTGTTATTTATATGTATATACATACTATATATAAATATGTATAATGTGTATTTGTGTGTGTGTGTGTATTTTTTTTTTTTTTTTGGCTCACTGCAACCTCCACCTCCTGGGTTTAATCTCTTCCTGTGCCTCAGCCTTCTGAGTAGCTGGGATTACAGGCATGTGCCACCATGCCCAACTAATTTTTTTAAAATTTTTAGTAGAGACGGGGTTTCACAATGTTGGCAGGCTGGTCTCAGACTCACCTCAAGATATCTGCTGCAGGCTGGGCACGGTGGCTCAAGCCTGTAATCCCAGCACTTTGGGAGGCTGAGGCGGGTGGATCACGAGGTCAAGATATCAAGAC
Source organism: Saguinus oedipus (assembly GCA_031835075.1). Classification (NCBI taxonomy): domain Eukaryota; kingdom Metazoa; phylum Chordata; class Mammalia; order Primates; family Cebidae; genus Saguinus; species Saguinus oedipus. The sequence continues at coordinate 46,885,834 of CM063187.1, read as the reverse complement.
CATCCTCGTCAACAAGGTGAAACCCTGTCTCTACTAAAAATACAAAAATTAGCTGGGCATGGTGGCGCGTGCCTGTAATCCCAGCTACTCAGGAGGCCGAGGCAGGAGAATTGCCTGAACCCAGGAGGCAGAGGTTGCGGTGAGCCAAGGTCGCGCCATTGCACTCCAGCCTGGGTAACAAGAGCAAAACTCCATCTCAAAAAAAAAAAAAAGTTATCTGCTGCCTCAGCCTCCCAAAGTCCTGAAATCACAGGCGTGAGCCACTGCACTCATCCAATAATGCATATTTTTATTTCCCCCTGCTTTACTGCCAGAGTGAATAAGACAGAGAGGAAATCATTAAACACCAGGATTCTACTTCCTGCTGGAGTTTTCTGCCTGAGATGTTAGGAGAGGAAATTCTTAGGATCTTAGAAAGTCACATCTATCATGCTTGGTAGAAGTAGATTCTAGAGTCAGCTGGAACTGAGTTCAAGTCCCAATTGCATGGCTTTGGGCAACTGACTCGTCCTCTCTGAGGCCCAGATTCCCTTTCAGTAATATGGAGATGGCACTCTATCTACCTCACAAGGCAGTAGTGAGATTACAATAAGTTAGGCATGTAAAGTGCCTGGCACATACACATATGAACTGCTCAATAAATGGGAGGCATCATAATTGATTATTATTCACAGCCCAAGGAAAGTGTAGCCCAGAGAGGGCAAGGTACTTCCCTGAGGTCACAGAAAATCAGGTACTGGTTGTATATCCTGGAAGTTGTAGAGAGGAAGTCTTGGGTGTCTCCTGGGGACCTGTTCTCTGACGAGGCTCTTGTTCCGGCTAGGACCCCCCAAGCCCCCCACGGAGCTGGAGCCTGAGCCAGAGATAGAAGGGCTGCTGACACCAGCGCTGGAGGCGGGCGATGTGGATGAAGGCACTGTAGCAAGGCCCCTCAGCCCCACAAGGCTGCAGCCAGCACTGCCACCCGAGGCACAGTCAGTGCCCGAGCTGGAGGAGGTGGCCCGGGTGCTGGCCGAGATTCCCCGGCCCCTCAAACGCAGGGGCTCCATGGAGCAGGCCCCTGCCGTGGCCCTGCCCCCTACCCACAAGAAACAGTACCAGCAGATCATCAGCCGCCTCTTCCATCGCCATGGGGGGCCAGGGCCTGGGGGGCTGGAGGCAGAGCTGTCCCCCATCACTGAGGGATCTGAGGCCAGGGCAGGTCCCCCTGCTCCTGCCCCACCAGCTCCCATCCCACCCCCCACCCCGCCCCAGAGCAGCCCACCAGAGCAGCCACAGAACATGGTAAGTAATACAGGAGGAAACCGGAGTATGTTTGCTATGTGGATTTGGGGGCTGTAGCAAAGAGCCCCCCAAATACAGTGGCTTAGATGAGATCTAAGTTTTCTCCTCTTTTTAGTAAAAGTCCAGGAGTTTGCAGCCCAGGACTGTAGGCAGCTCACTGGAGTCAGGACCCAGGCTCTCTCTACCTGGGGCTCTGCCATCTGTCGGGGGTGTGTCTATCCTCATGGTCCTAGATGGCTGTCACTAAGTCTGCCCTCCAGCCAGGAAGAGAGAAGGAAGAAGAGAAAGTGCCCTTTCCCATTTCAGGCAGAACCTGGGAGTTCCACACATCATTCTGCTCCCTCTAACTGGCCAGGAGCCCCGCTGCAAGGGATGCTGGGAAATGTAGTCTTTAGGCATAGCTGTATGTATCTGGAGGGCCTGCGAGAGTCTTGGCCACATGGAGATTTTCTCTGCTCCTTCTCTCCAATAACCTGTGCCTGTGCCCTGCCCCGGGCATTCCTTCAGCAATCTCAAGTCTTACACCTGGACGTGACTGAGTCTTGGCACAACAGTGAGTGCATTCTGGGACTGAGAAGTCTTTGCCTGACTCAGGGCAGTCACCCTCTCTTCTCTCCCTCTCTGTCTCTGGACACAGTCACTTGTGTCTGCTCTGCTTTCTCCTCTATTTTTTTTTCAGGCAGAGTCTTGCTCCACCACCCAGGCTGGAGTGCAGTGGCTTGATCTCAGCTCATTGCAACCTCTGCCTCCCAGGTTCAAGATCCTCCTGCCTTAGTTTCCCAAGTAGCTGGGATTACAAGCATGCACCACCATGCCCAGCTAATTTTGGTATTTTTAGTAGAGATGGCGTTTCACCGTGTTGGCCAGGCTGGTCTCAAACTCCTGACCTCAAGTGATCCATCCCCCTCAGCCTCCCAAAGTGCTGGAATTACAGACGTGAGCCACTGTGCCTGGCCTCGCTCTCTCTTAAAAAGTGAGTATCAGGCCGGGTGTGACCAAGATCAGTGGGAGACCATCTGCTGTTTCAGTGGAGACAAAAGTAATAGCAGTTAACAGTTATGTGCCAGGTATTATGCACTACATCAATGTATTTAATCTTGGCCAGGCCCGGTGGCTCATGCCTGTAATCCCAGAAATTTGGGAGGCTGAGGCGAATGGATCACAGGTCAGGAGTTGAAGACCAGCCTGGCCAACATGGTAAAACCCTGTCTCTACCAAAAATACAAAAATTAGCCAGGAGTGGTGGCACATGCCTATAATCCCAGCACTTTGGGAGGCCGAGGCGGGTGGATCACTTGAGGTCAGAAGTTCGAGACCAGCCTGGCCAACATGGTGAAACCCTGTCTCTGCTAAGATACAAAAGAAATTAGCCGGCCGTGGCAGTGTGCACCCATAGTCCCACCTACCTGGGAGGCTGAAGCAAGAGAATTGCTTGAACCTGGGAGACGGAGGTTGCAGTGAGCCGACTGCGCCACTGCACTCCAGCCTGGGCAACAGAGAGAAACTCTGTGTCAAAATAAAATAAAATAATCTCTTAAAAAAAAAAAAAAAAAAAGAGTTGCCAGGCATGATGGCTCATGCCTGTAATCCTAGCACTTTGGGAGGCCGAGGTGGGTGGATTGCCTGAGCTCAGGAGTTCCAGACCAGCCTGGGCAACATGGTGAAACCCTCTCTCTACTAAAATACAAAATAAATTAGCTGGGCGTGGTGGTGTACACCTGTAGTCCCAGATACTTGGGAGGCTGAAGTGGTAGAATTGCTTGACGCAGGGAGGTGGAGGTTGCAGCAAGCTGAGATTGAGCCATTGTACTCCAGCCTGGGTGACAGAGTGAGACTCCATCTCTTTAAAAAAAAAAATTTATGGCCGGGCGCGGTGGCTCAAGCCTGTAATCCCAGCACTTTGGGAGGCCGAGGCGGGTGGATCACGAGGTCAAGAGATCGAGACCATCCTGGTCAACATGGTGAAACCCCGTCTCTACTAAAGATACAAAAAATTAGCTGGGCATGGTGGCGCGTGCCTGTAATCCCAGCTACTCAGGAGGCTGAGGCAGGAGAATTGCCTGAACCCAGGAGGCGGAGGTTGCAGTGAGCCGAGATCGTGCCATTGCACTCCAGCCTGGGTAACAAAAGCGAAACTCCGTCTCAAAAAAAAAAAAAAAATTTATAATATCATGGAATGATTACTACCAATTGTTGAAGTTACCAAATTTGACAATTAAAGATGCTCATATTTCGAATTATAAAATCACAAATTCATGCACTGATATGTTGTAGTGGAGATTTTGTTTTTTAATTATACTTTGAGTTCTGGGCATTATTATTATTATTTTTTTTTATTTTTTATTTTTTTGCCAATCAATGAGAGCTTGTGAGGTTGCTGAGGTTGGTTGGTCTTGAACTCTTGGCCTCGCCTTCGCAAGCACCACAACATCCGGCCGGAGCCACTTTGGGCCCCTATTATTATTATTATTGAGACAGAGTCTCACTCTTGCCCAGGCTGGAGTGCAGTGGCAAGATCATGGCTCACTGCAGCCTCCGCCTCCTGGGCTCAACTGAGCCTCATGCCTCAGCCTCCCTCCCCTGTAGCTGGGACTACAGCCATGCACCACCACTCCCGGATAATTTTTTCTTTTTTCTCCTTTTTTTTTGAGATGGAGTTTCGATCTTGTTACCCAGGCTGGAGTGCAATGGCGCGATCTCGGCTCACCGCAACCTCCGCCTCCTGGGTTCAAGCACAATTCTCCTGCCCCAGCCTCTCGAGTAGCTGGGATTACAGGCACGCGCCACCATGCACAGCTAATTTTTGTATTTTTAGTAGAGACGAGGTTTCACCATGTTGACCAGGATGGTCTCGATCTCTTGACCTTGTGATCCACCTGCCTCGGCCTCCCAAAGTGCTGGGATTATAGGCATGAGCTACTGCCTCTGGCCTCTTTTTTTTTTTTTAATTTTTATAATTTAGGACCAGACATGTTCTGAATCCCAGATAATTTTTAACATTTTTTGTAGAGACGGGTCTCACTATGTTGCCCCCACGCTGGTCTCAAACCAGGCAAGAGCCACTGTGCCCAGCTGAGAATTATATTTTAAATTAACACTTTCCACTGTAATGAAATACACCAGCACCACAGAGAGCTTGGGGAATATAAATAAAAATACAAGAAAGGACAAAATCACAGCACTCACAGAGCACCATCACTGACATTTTGAGTATTTCCTTCTAGTTTGTTGTCATTTTTTGAGATGGAGTCACTCTGTCGTCCAGGCTGGAGTGCAGAGGCGCCATCTCAGCTCACTGTAACTTCCACCTCCTGGGTTCAAGTGATTCTCGTGCCTCAGCCTCCTGAGTAGCTGGGATTACAGGTGTGTGCCACCATGCCCAGCTAATTTTTGTATTTTTTAGTATAGACAGGATTTCACCTTGTTAGCTGGGCTGGTCTTGAACTCCTGACTTCAGGTGATCCACCCTCCTCAGCCTTCCAAAGTGCTAGAATTACAGGCGTGAGCTACTGTGCCCAGCCATTTCCTTCTAGTCTTTTGAAATGAAATTCTAATGGAAAAATATGAAAGTTCTCAATCATAGAATCTCGGGATTGCAGAGTCCTGAACCCTCAGCGGTTTGAAATAGCACAACCTAGCATTTCTACAGTCATGATATGTTGGTGTAGTCAAGCATCTGGGAATTTTGGATTCATTGGCTGTTGGGATCTCTGAATTCCAGAATCTTAGAATCACGGCAACTCTGGAAAGAGCAAAGACCAGAATCACAAATGCTATGCATTCACACACTTGGAATAAATAAATGCATTTTTTTTTTCTTTTGAGACTGGGTCTCACTTGTTGCCCAGGCTACAGTGCAGTGTCATTCCGTTCAAGCAGTCCTCCTGCCTCAGCCTCCTAACTAGCTGGGAGCACAGGTGTGCGCCACCATATCAGGCTAAATTGTGATTTTTTGTAGGGACTGGGTCTCACTATATTGCCTAGGCTATTCTTAAACTCCTGGGCTCAAGTGATCCTTCCACCTCAGCCTCCCAAAGTGCTGGAATCAGAGCAGTGAGCCACCTTGCCCAGACCAGAATAAATGAATCTTATAGGAAGAAAATTAAAAATAAGAAAGTACATGAGGCTGGGCACAGTGGCACCCACCTGTAATTCTAGAACTTTGGGAGGCTGAGATGGGTGGATCACCTGAGCTCAGGAGTTCAAGACCATCCTGGGCGACATGGTGAGACCTGTCTCTATTAAAAATACAAAAATCAGGTATGGTGGCACATACCTGTAATCCCAGCTACTCTGGAGACTGAGGCCAGAGAATCGCTTGAACCTGGGAAGTGGAGGTTGCAGTGAGCCAAGTTAATGCCACTGCACTGCACTCCAGCCTGCAAAGGGAGACAAAAAAAGAAAGCAAGCACAAGGAATAATACAATACTCAAATTCCAAACATCTGGAATTAACACACCTGGTAACGTTTTGTCAGGTGTGCCTTATTACATGTATTATTAACAAAAGAAATGTGAATTGAATAACTGGTTCCACAATCATTGTTTTGACCTTACAGAATTACTTTGCCACCAATCCCATGGGCCCCCAGCTTTCTCTCAAGTTTCAGGGCTCAAGTTTCTCAAATCACAGGATTCCCTGTCTCTGGCAGGGAACTGGAGGCTCTAGGAGGAGAATGGAGGCACCCCCTCCCCCACCACTCAGTGAATCCCAGCCCTACTCCTGTTTAGATGGGTGTCATGGTCCCTGGACCTCTGTTTCCACCTCTAGGTCATGGATATACTAACAATCCCTCCAAGTTACTGAACTCCACGCCCTGTCCCCCCAGGAGATGCGCTCAGTGCTGCGGAAGGCAGGCTCCCCGCGCAAGGCCCGCCGCGCACGCCTCAACCCTCTGGTGCTGCTCCTGGACGCGGCGCTGAGCGGGGAGCTGGAAGTGGTACAGCAGGCGGTGAAGGAGGTGAGTGCTGCTGAGCGGGAGATGGGTGCGGCCGGATGCCAGGATGCCAGCCGCAGGACTGAGTCTTCCCCCTCCTCCGGTGCACTCAGATGAATGACCCGAGCCAGCCCAACGAGGAGGGCATCACCGCCCTGCACAACGCCATCTGCGGCGCCAACTACTCCATTGTGGACTTCCTCATCACCGCGGGTGCCAATGTCAACTCCCCCGACAGCCACGGCTGGTGAGCCCCGACCCGCGCGGTGGGCTGGGTCCCCCGAGGGTGGACGCGCGGGCCTCTCACGCATTGCTCCCCGCAACCCCCACCCCCACGCCTAGGACACCCTTGCACTGCGCAGCGTCGTGCAACGACACAGTCATCTGCATGGCGCTGGTGCAGCACGGCGCTGCGATCTTCGCCACCACGCTCAGCGACGGCGCCACCGCCTTTGAGAAGTGCGACCCGTACCGCGAGGGTTATACTGACTGCGCCACCTACCTGGCAGGTGCGAGGCAGGGCTGTGGCGCCTGGGTGCCTACCTGGCGGGTGCGCAGGCACAGGGAGGGGCGCAACCACCCCCCACTTGGGAGAGGAGGATGTGGGGGCTGTATCAACCCCGTGGCAGGATTGCAGAGGAGGAGGGGGAGCAAGGATGGACCACCTGCAGGGGTCGGGAGCTGAACGTTTTCATCTACCTGGCGTAGAGCTCTGGGCAGGTAGGCTCTGGCACTTGGAGAGGCATTGCCACAGGCCTGGTAGGTAAGCAGGCTACAACTGCTGGAAAGGGGCTGTAGGAAGACAAGAGGCTGTACCCCATCTCTCCAGGGGACAGGTTACAGCACCTGGTTCCCTGAAGGGCGGGGCAAAGTACGCTGCACCCTGGGGATTGTGCACAGGGTGTATTCACACCTGGAGGAACAAGTTGTATCTCAGTTTGGGTGAGGAAATTCACAGAGAGTTGGAGTGAGAGCTGGGACTTGGGGGTGAGACAGAGTATATATTTGAAAGGTGAGCCTAGTCAGGCTACAGGACATTGGGCTGTGCCACCTATGACAGAAAAGGAGTGAGAGGCATGGGGGAATGCCTGCCTTAAAAGTGAGCTGGGGCAGGCAGGAACTGTACCACCTGGAGAGGTAGAGACCATTCCCTGAAGGGGAAACCATGGGACAGGGGGTGGGTCATTACACCTTTGTCACAGGTAGGTGGAACCTGTGAGATGTGAGTTGTCCTGCTCTGCCTGCCTGAAACACTCGAGGTTGGGAAAGTGAAGTAAAGATTGAACAACACTGGCCAGGCGCGGTGGCTCACACCTGTCATCACAGCACTTTGGGAGGCCAAGGCAGGCAGATCATGAGGTCAGGAGTTCAAGACCAGCCTGACCAACATGGTAAAGCCCTATCTCTACTAAAAATACAAAAATTAGCTGGGCATGGTGGCAAACGCCTGTAATCCCAGCTACTCGAGAGGTTGAGGCAGGAGAATCACTTGGACCCTGGAGGCAGAGGTTGCAGTGAGCCAAGATCACGCCACTGCACTCCAGCCTATCTCAAAAAAAAAAAAAAAAAAAAAAAAAACAAAAGAAAACGGCTAGGCGCAGTGGCTCATGCCTGTAATCCCAGCACTTTGGGAGGCCGAGGCGGGTGGATCACGAGGTCAAGAGATTGAGACCATCCTGGTCAACGTGGTGAAACCCCGGCTCTACTAAAAATACAAAAAATTAGCTGGGCATGGTGGCGCATGCCTGTAATCCCAGCTACTCAGGAGGCTGAGGCAGGAGAATTGCCTGAACCCAGGAGGCAGAGGTTGCAGTGAGCCGAGATCGCGCCATTGCACTCCAGCCTGGGTAACAAGAGCGAAACTCCATCTCAAAAAAGAAACAAACAAACAAACAAACAAACAAAAGTTGGACAACACACTTGGGCATGAAAGCAGGAGAAACTCGAATGAAGTGAACTGAACCACTGTCCCCTGCAGAGGAGGAGCGTGGTGACCTACTGCACCCTCCAGAAAGGGGGCTAAATTCTTTCTTTCCTAGATGGGGATTTCCCTATGTTGCTCAGGCTGTTTTCAAAGTCCTGGGCTCAAGCAATCCTCCCTTCTCAGCCTCCCAGAGTGCTGGGATTATAGGTGTGAGCCAACATGGCTGGCCGGCCCAGGGACTAAGTTCTTGATGGAGACTACACGCTGAAATTGGGAGGAGGTTCAGATGGGTTCTACCATCCGGAGATGTCATTATATCCTCTTTGGAGGCTCCATTACTTGGTGGAAGGTAGTGGAGTTGGATGGCGCCATCTAGAAAGGGGGCGATGAACTTGGCGCAGTGGCTCATGCCTGTAATCTCAGCAATCTAGGAGGCCTAGACGTTAGGATGGCTTGAGACTAGGAGTTCAAGACCAGCCAAGGCAACATAGGGAGACCACCTCCCTTCCCCGTCTCTACAAAATATGTATTATTTTTGAGACAGAGTCTCGATCTGTTGCCCAAGCTAGAGTGCAGTGGCACGATCTCAGCAACTTCTGCCTCCTGGGTATAAGCAATCTGCCTCAGCCTCTCAAGTAGCTAGGACTGCAGGTGCTTGCCACCATGTCCGGCTAATTTTTTATATTTTTTAGTAGAGACAGGGTTTTGCCATGTTGCCCAGGTTGATCCTGAACTCCTGAGCTCAGGCAATCTGCCCACCTTGGCCTTCCAAAGTGCTAAGATTACAGGTGTGAGCCACCATGCCTGACCTCTCCGAAAAATTTATATTTATTTATTTATTTGTGAGACAGAATCTCACCCTGTTGCCCAGGCTGGAGTGCAGTGGCACAATAGCTCACTGCAATGTTTGCCTCCTGGGTGAAGGCGATTCTCCTGCCTCAGGCTCCCGAGTAGCTGGGATTACAAGGCACATGACACCACGCCTGGCTAATCGTTTTTGTTCTTTTAGTAGAGACAGGGTTTCACCATGTTGGCCAGGCTGGTCTTGAACTGGCCTCAGGTGATCTGCCTGCCTTGGCCTCCCGAAGTGCTGTGATTACCGATGTGAGCCACTGCACCCGGCCTACAAAATATTTAACAATAATAATAATCAAATAAAGATTCAGGAAGAGTCTGAGGCAGGAGGATTGCTTGAATCTGAAAGTTTGAGGCTTCAGTGAGCTTGATCTCACTACTGCACTCCCACAGCCTGAGTGGTAGAGTGAGACCTTGTCTCAAAAAAACAAAAAAGCAAAAAAAAAAAAAAAGAAGAAGAAGAAGAAGAAAGAAAGAAGCAGATGAGCCCACTTCAAGGTGGAGAGTAGGACCATATCATTCAAGGAAGGTGGAATCTTCCACAGTGACTGTACCACATAAGCTAAGCTCCAGGGTAGGGCAAAAGACTGGACCTCTAGGGTTGACAGGGAGATTCAGCAATGTACAAGAAGGAATCCTACCTGTAATCGCAGCACTGTGGGAGGCCGACGCAGGCAGATCACCTGAGGTCAGGAGTTCTAGACCAGCCTGGCCAACATAGTGAAACCCTGTCACTACTAAAAATATAAAAATTAGCCAGGTGTGGTGGCAAACGCCTGTAATCCCAGCTACTTGGGAGGCTGAGGTGGGAGAATCGCTTGAACCTGGGAGGCAGAGGTTGCAGTGAGCTGAGATTGCGCCACTGCACTCCAGCCTGAGCAACAGAGTGAGACTCAGTCTGAAAAAAAAAAAAAAAAGAAAGAAAGAAAGGGAAATGGGGGCCACTGACCCTGCCTCAGGAGTGGGTGGCCCATCTGGATACCTCCCTCAGTGTCCTCGAAATGCTCCAGACTGTCAGTCCCAGCGTCTGACTCCAGCTCCGGCTCCCATCTGCAGCCACGGGCACACACAACGTTTCAGGGCGTTCAGCCCCCTGCTGGGACAGGCGCCAAATTGCAGGGCCTGTCCCGGTCCCCACATGGCCCCTACTCCTGGGCCCCTGGGCTGGGCTCTCACGTTCCCTTCCGTGGCATGTTTCAGATGTGGAGCAGAGTATGGGGCTGATGAACAGCGGGGCGGTATACGCTCTCTGGGACTACAGCGCCGAGTTCGGGGATGAGCTGTCCTTCCGCGAGGGCGAGTCGGTCACTGTGCTTCGAAGGGATGGGCCGGAGGAGACCGACTGGTGGTGGGCCTCTCTGCACGGCCAGGAGGGCTACGTGCCGCGGAACTACTTCGGGGTGAGCCCAGGGGAGGTGTCATGGGAACCTCCTCACTGTTGTTTAGGGAATAGGATGATCCCACAGGAAAAAGAGGGGGCGAGAGGGACAAAATGGGTGAGGGAGGTCAGAAAAGTCCGTTATTGGTCATGGGGAGGAGAGGAAAAGATATTTAATGTGGGCCGGGCGCTGTGGCTCGTGCCTGTAATCCCAGCACTTTGGGAGGCCGAGGCAGGTGGATCACAAGGTCAAGAGATCGAGACCATCCTGGTCAACAAGGTGAAACCCCGTCTCTACTAAAAAATACAAAAAAATTAGTGGGCATGGTGGCGCGTGCCTGTAATTCCAGCTACTCGGGAGGCTGAGGCAGGAGAATTGTCTGAACCCAGGAGGCGGAGGTTGTGGTGAGCCGAGATCGCGCCATTGCACTCCAGTCTGGGTAACAAGAGCGAAACTCCGTCTCAAAAAAAAAAAAACAGATATTTAATATTAAAAAATTACATTATATTTAATAGTAATATGGGGAGGTAAGGGAGGGTTCATTATAGTTAGGGGAGTAGGTGAGGAAGAGGCCTTTATTTTATTATTTATTTATTTATTATTATTTTTTTAATAATTTTTTTTTTCCTGAGACAGAATCTCGCTCTGTCACCCAGGCTGGTGTGCAGTGGCGCCAGCTCTGCTCACTGCAACCCCACCTCCCAGGCTCAAGCAATTCTCCTGCCTCAGCCTCCCAGGTAACTGGGATTATAGGCGTCCACCACCATGCCCAGCTAATTTTTGTATTTTTAGTAGAGACGGGATTTTTGCCATGTTGGACAGGCTGGTTTTGAACTCCTGACATCAGGTGACCCGCCTGCCTCGGCCTCCCAAAGTGCTGGGATTACAGGTGTGAGCCACCTCATCTGGCTGGAAGAGCCCTTTGTAGAGCTGTCAGGATGTAGGGTGCTCACCCATACTGCCTTACCAATTATTTGATTGGTTTCTGCTCAATCCAATGTTTTTATTATCAACCCTGATTGTATGGGTGGAGAGGTCAAAGAGTAATCCATTTTAGCCAAGAGAATTGATGAATAATCCCATTTTATTTATTTATTTTTGAAACAGGGTTTCGCTCTTGTTACCCAGGCTGGAGTGCAATGGTGTGATCTTGGCTCACTGAAACCTCTGCCCTCCAGGTTCAAGTTATTCTCCTGACTCAGCCTCCCAAGTAGCTGGGATTACAGGCATGTGTCACCACACCTGGCTAATTTTGTATTTATTTAGTAGAGACGGGGTTTCTCCATGTTGGTCAGGGTGGTCTTAGACTCCTGACCTCAGGTGATCCACCCACCTCTGCCTCCCAAAGTGCTGGGATTACAGGCATAAACCGCTGCGCCCAGCCGAAGAATACCATTTTAATGATGGTAGGTGTAGTTAAATAATTGTAGATTAAGGCTGAGAGTGGGCCAGACTTGGTGGCTCACGCCTGTAATCCCACCACTTTTGGAGACTGAGGCAGGCGGGTCACCTGAGATCAGGAGTTTGAGACCAGCCTGGCCAACATGGTGATACCCTGTCTCTATTAAAAATATAAAAAATTAGCTGGGCATGATGGCATGCTATAATCCCATCTACTCAGGAGGCTGACACAAGAGAATCGCTTGAACCTGGGAGGTGGAGATTGCAGTGAGCTGAGGTCATGCACTGCACTCTAGCCTGGGCAATACGAATGAAACTCCGTCTCAAAAAAAAAAAAAGGAAAGAAAAAGGCTGGGAGTGGTGGCTCATGCCTGTAATCCCAGCACTTTGGGAGGCCAAGGTAGGCAAATCACTTGAGCTCAGGAGTTTGAGACCAGCCTTGGCAACATAAGGAGACCCCATCTCTACAAAAAAAGGTGAAAAACGAGCTGGGTATAATGGCTCACGCCTATAGTCCTGGCCACTCAGGAGGCTGAGGCAGGAGAATCACTTGAGCCTGGGGGATTGAGGCTGCAGTGAGCCCTGATGGTGCTAGTAGCACTCCAGCCTGGGTGACAGAGACTGTGTCTTAAAAAAACATGACGCTTACAAGTGTATTACAGGTGGAGAGGAAGCTTTTTTTGTTTTTTGAGAAAGAGTCTTGCTGTCGCTTGGGCTGGAGTGCAGTGGTGCGATCTCAACTCACCGCAACCTCTGCTTCCCGGGCTTAACCCTGCCTCAGCCTCCCAAGCAGCTGGGACTACAGGCTTGCGCCACCACGCCTGGCTAATTTTTGTATGTTTAGTAGAGTCAGGGTTTCACCATGTTGGCCAGGACGATCTCTATCTCTTGACCCTGTGATCATCCCTCCTTGGCCTCCCAAAGTGCTGGGATTACAGGCATGAGCCACCTTGCCATGCCACATTTTTTTTTTTTTTTTTTTGAGATGGAGTCTCTCTTTGCTGCCCAGGCTGGAGTGCAGTGGTATAATCTCGGCTCACTGCAACCTCTGCCTCCTTGGTTCAAGCAATTCTCCTGCCTCAGCTTCCCAAATAGCTGGGACTACAGGCGCGTGCCACCATGCCCAGCTAATTTTTTTGTATTTTTAGTAGAGATGGAGTTTTGCCATGTTAACCAGGCTGGTCTCGAACTCCTCACCTCAGGTGATCTGCCTGCCTCGGCCTCCCAAAGTGCTGAGATTACAGGCATGAGCCACTGCAACCAGCTGTTTTTTGTTTTTTTGTTTTTTGAGACACAGCCTCGGCTCTGTTGCCCAGGCCGAAGTGCGATGGCTTGATCTCAGCTCCCTGCAACCTCTGCCTCCCAGATTCAAGTGATTCTCCTGCCTCAGCCTCCCAAGTAGCTGGGATTACAGGCATGCACCACCAAGCCTGGCTAATTTTTTGTCTTTTTAATAGACAAAAAGACAAAAAATTTGTTGCCCAGGCTATCTTGAACTCCTGAGCTCAGGTCATCTGCCCACCTCGGCGTCCCAAAGTGCTGGGATTACAGTCGTGAGCCACCATGCCCAGCCCTGAGAGGGTTTTTTTTTTTTAAATATGGAGGTGGGACCCAAAAAGACAACCAAAGTGTTAGAGAGAGGTGGGCTTCTCCTTGTGGCAGTAGGAGAGACTGGGAATATCCCATGTCATCAGTGGAGGCTCTGATTGGAAGTTTCCATCTGGTTCTTGGAGATGACATAGAACTTGGATTCTGGAGCAGTTTGGGAGATGCTGAGAGAGTCTCTCTAGGAAGGGGTGAGAAGATTGAGACAGGAGGTGGATTTGGGTGTGTGATGGGGAGGTGGGAGCTCCTGATGTCTGAAGATCCTGTGTCTCCCCAGCTCTTCCCCAGGGTGAAGCCTCAAAGGAATAAAGTCTAGCAGGATAGAAGGAGGTTTCTGAGCCCGAAAGAAACAAGAATTCCTGCCTTCGCTGCAGACCTCCCGCTCCGTTTTCTGCTTCTTTTATCTGCACTCCTCGCCCTGCTGGTGGTGGTCCTTGCCCCCAGTTCTCTGTTCTCCTGGAAGTCCAGGGAAGAAGGAGAACCCCAGCCTTAAATTTAGGAATCTGCCTTGGCCTTGGGAGATCCAGGAAGGGCTGGAAATCATTGGGGACAGGAAACCACTCTGTTTTGCCAAATCAGATCCCGTCCAAGGTGCCTCTGATGCCTACCCCACCACCACCTCCCCCAGCAAGCCAGCCACCTGCCCAGCAGAGCCTGGGATGGGCGACCACGCCCCTGGATATGCCTGGGAGTCACCGCTGCCTCCAGCTCTCCCAGCAGTCTTAGGGTCTAGGTGGGAAACATTGGTCTCCACCAGGATCCTTGCCCCACCTCTCCCCAGTTAAGTGCCTTCATACAGCACTGGTTTACTGTTTATAAACAAAATAGGGAAACTTTCCTTTATAAATAAAAGTAGGTTGCACAGAAATTGACTTTCTTCTCTTTGATTCTGTTTTGACTCAATACGTGCTCATCATTGTGGTTACTATTTTTGGCAAAGCAGTGAAAGTGCTCCTCCTCCTCCTCCTCCCCCTCCCCCTTCTCCCCTTCCTTCTCCTCCTTCTCCTCCTCTTCTCTTCCGTCTCCCCACTTCCTCCTCCTCTCCCTCCTCCTTTCCTCTTCTTCCCCCTCCTCTTCCTCCTCCTCATTCTTCTTCCTTCTTCCTCCTCTCCTCCTCATCCTTCTCCTCCTTCTTCTTCTTCTTCATCTTCGTCTTCATCTATTTTTATCTTGCTCTGTTGCCAGGCTAGGGTACAATAGCACAATCCCAGCTCACTGCAACCTCTGCCTCCTGGGTTCAAGCAACTCTCCTGCTTCAGCCTCCTGAGTAGCTGGGATTACAGGCTCACACCACCATACCCTGCTAATTTTTGTATTTTCAGTAGAGACGGGGTTTCATCATGTTGGCCAGGCTGGTCTTGAACTCCTGACCTCAGGTGATCCACCCACCTTGGCCTTCCAAAGTGCTGGGATTACAGGCCATGAGCCACCACACCTGGCCTGAAAGCAGCCCTTTCTAAGGGATTCTTTTTTCTTTCTTTTTTTTATTTTTTATTTGAGACGGAGTTTTGCTCTTGTTACCCAGGCTGGAGTGCAATGGTGCGATCTCGGCTCACGGCAACCTCCGCCTCCTGGGTTCAGGCAATTCTCCTGCCTCAGCCTTCCGAGTAGCTGGGATTACAGGCATGCGCCACCATGCCCAGCTAATTTTTTGTATTTTTAGTAGAGACGGGGTTTCACCATGTTGACCAGGATGGTCTCGATCTCTTGACCTCGTGATCCACCTGCCTCGGCCTCCCAAAGTGCTGGGATTACAGGCTTGAGCCACCGTGCCCGGCTCTTTCTTTCTTTCTTTCTTCCTAATGGATTCTTTTCACACAAGTCTAATCCTTTATTTTATGTTTCGGATTCTTCTTTTGTGTCCTTTAGTTTCTAGTATATGCCTGGTGATTCTATCCCCTGAAGTTTGGAGGCATCTATTCCTACAGTTTGTTGTGTCTGCTTGTTCTCACTCACGGTGGGCTGTTTCCTTGTGTGTGTTGCAATTGTAGGTTGAGAGGCCTGGCTCGGTGACTCACACCTGTAACCCCAGCACTTTGGGAGGCCAAGGCTGGTGCATCACTGGAGTTTGAGACCAGCCTGGCCAACATGATGAAACCTCATCTCTACTAAAAACCACAAAAATTAACTGGGTGTGGTGGTGGGTGTCTGTAATCCCAGCTACTCGGGAGGCTGAGGCAGGAGAATCTCTTGAACCCAGGAGGCAGAGGTTGCATGAGCTGAAATCATGCCACTGCACTCCAGCTTGGGCGACAGAGCAAGACTCATCTCAAAAAAGAATACAGGTGATCACTAGAGGAAGAAAAGAATGAAAGGAGGGGTTGGGGGGCCCAGCCTGCTAGGTTGCACTGTGTTCTGGGAGGCTCCAGAGGAGAATCGTTTCCTTGTCTTTTTCAGTTTCTGGAGCTGAATTCTTTGCATTCCTTGCGTTCCTTGGCTTGGAACCCTTCCCCAACCTTCAAAGCTGGCAGCTAGCCTCTGGCTTAAGCGGCAGTCACATGACCCCTCTGTCTTCCTGTCCAATCTCCCTCTTATAAGAACATTGGAGACCAGATTTAGGGTCGACCTGTATACTCCAGGATTATCTTCCCATTTTCAGATCCTTAAAATCAGCACAGTTACGGCGTTGCTTTGCTGATTTTAAGGTTACATTCACAGGATTTGAATTTGACAAACCAAAAATTGGTCATAAACAATGTTAGCCATTTGGAACCAGTCATCATAGCAATATATTTTATTTGAATCATTTTATCTCTCTCGATGAGTCAGGAAGTGCAGAGATTTATTTATTTTTCACTTTTAAAAAATTATTTTGAGACAGAGTCGATTCTGTGGCCCAGGCTGGAATGCAGTGGCACAATCACAGCTCACTGCAGCTCCACCTCCTGAGCTCAAGCCATCCTTCCACCTTGGCTTCCTGAGTAGCTGGGACCACAGGTGTGTGTGTGTGGTTTTTTTTTGCCAAATGAAATCTTGCTCTGTTGCCCAGGCTGGAGTGGAGTGGTGCGATCTTGGCTCACTGCAACCTCTGCTTCCCAGGTTCAAACGATTCTGTCTCAGCCAGTGGAGTAGCTGGGGTTACAGGCGTGCACCACCACCCACAGCTAATTTTTGTATTTTTAGTAGAGATGGGGTTTCACCATGTTGGTCAGGCCGGTCTTGAACTCCTGACTTCCTGTGATCCACCCACCTCAGCCTCCCAAAATGCTAGTTTTACAGGCATGAGCCACTGTGCCTGGCTGAGAAGGTGACATTTAAGCAAAGGCCTGAGTGGGGTGAGTGTATCAGCTACCTGGCTATCAGCAGAAACAGCATTCTAGGCAGAAAAATAGCCAGTGCAAATGCCCTGAGGTGGGATATGCTTGTGTTTTAGAAACAGCAAAGAGGCCAGCAGGGCTGAAACAAAATGAGCTGGGGGAAAGAGAGAAGGAGATGAGAGTGCAAGGGTGGGATGGTACAGGGGTGATGAGGGGTAAGCTAGTTAGAGAGGACTTTGTAGGCAACAGTGAAGATTTTGGACCTGGGCCGGATGCGGTGGCTCATGCTGATAATCCCAGCACTTTGGGAGGCTGAGGCAGCAGGATGGCTTGAGCCCAAGTGGCCTGGGCAACACAGCCAGGCCCTATCAGTAACAAAATATATTTTTTTTCTTGTAGGCGATAGAAAAATAAAAATAATAAATAAATAAATAAAGTCAGCCGGGTGCAGTGGCTCATGCCTATAATCCCAGTATTTTGGGAGGCCGAGGTGGGTGGATCACGAGGTCAAGAGATCAAGACCATCCTGGTCAACGAGGTGAAACCCCGTCTCTACTAAAACTACAAAAATTAGCTGGGCATGGGGGTGCGCGACTATAGTCCCAGCTACTCAGGAGGCTGAGGCAGGAGAATCGCTTGAACCCAGAAGGTGGAGGTTGCGGTAAGCCAAGATCGTGCCATTGCACTCCAGCCTGGGTAACAACAACGAAACTCCGTCTCAATAAATAAATAAATAGATAGATAAAGTCAGGCACAGTGGCTCATCCCTGTAATCCAGCACTCTGGGAGGCTGAGGGTGGGAGAATTGCTTGAGCTAAGGGTAAGCAGCCTGGAGAACATAGTGAGAGAGCCCGCCTCTACAAAAGACTTTTTTGAGACGCAGTTTCGCCGTTATTACCCAGACTGGAATGCAATGGCACGATCTCGGCTCATCGAAACCTCCGCCTTCTGGGTTCAAGCAATTCTCATGCCTCAGCCTCCTGAGTAGCTGGGACTACAGTCACACACCACCATGCCCAGCTAATTTTTGTATTTTTAGTAGAGACGGGGTTTCACCTCATTGACCAGGATGGTCTCGATCTCTTGACCTTGTGATCCACCCGCCTCGGCCTCCCAAAGTGCTGGGATTATAGGCATGAGCCACTGTGCCTGGCCTACAAAAGATTTTTAAAAATTAGCCAGGCATGGTGCCCTGTGCCTGTAGTCCCAGCTACTCAGGAGGCTGAGGTGGGGAGGATCACTTGAGCCCTGGAGGTCGAGGTGGCAATGAACCAAATTCATACCACCACACTCCAGACTGAGACAGAGCAAGACTCTGTCTCCAAAAACATGGTCGTGCGCGGTGGCTGACACCTGTAATCCCAGCACTTTGGGAGGCTGAGGCAGGTGGATCACCTGAGGTCAGGAGTACAAAAGCAGCCTGGCCAACATGGTAAATCCCCATCTCTACTAAAAACACAAAAATTAGCTGCGCAGTAGTGGTGCACACCTATAATCCCAGCTTCTTGGGAGGCTGAGGCCAGAGAATCGCTTGAACCGGGGAGGCCGAGGTTGCCGTGAGCTGAGATGGCGCCACTGCATTCCAGCTTGGGTGACAGCATGAGACCTAGTCTCATAAATAAATAAATAAATATATAAAAGAGATTTTGGATCTGACCCTGCCCTCCGCTCAAGCTGCCCCTTCTCTGCTCCCTGTTCTCAACTCTGAGCTCCAGCCACGCAGGCTTCCTTTGAGCGCTCACAGGCCTCAGCGTTCCTCCGCCTAGAGCTTTTGTGAATGATGGTCTCTCCCCCTGGAGCACCTTTCTCACTTCTCTCATCCATCCCCTCTTGCTGGTTGATTTCTTCTCATTGTTTTCTGGCTCTACTCAAACCTCACTTCTTCCAGGAAGCCTTCTCTGATCACTTGGCCATCACTCACACCCCACAGTTGACAGCAGGCATCCTGTCATAATTAGTCTTTTTTTTTGAGACGGAGTTTTGCTCTTGTTACCCAGGCTGGAGTGCAATGGCGCGATCTTGGCTCACCGCAACCTCTGCCTCCTGAGTTCAGACAATTCTCCTGCCTCAGCCTCCCGAGTAGCTGGGACTACAGACACGCGCCACCATGCTCAGCTAATTTTTTTGTATTTTTAGTAGAGACGGGGTTTCACCATCTTGACCAGGATGGTCTCGATCTCTTGACCTCGTGATCCACCCGCCTTGGCTTCCCAATAGTCTTTTTTTTTTTTTTTTGAGGTGAAGTCTAGCTCTGTTGCCAGGCTGGAGTGCAGTGGTGTGATCTTGGCTTACTGCAACCCTGCCTTGTGGGTTCAAGCGATTCTCCTGCCTTAGACTCCCTAATAGCTGGCATTACAGACACATGCACCCATGCCTGGCTTTTTTTTTTTTTCTTTTTTTTTCTGAGATGGAGTCTCACTCTTGTTGCCCAGACTGGAGTGCAGTGACACAATCTCAGCTCACGGCAAACTCCACCTCCCCAGTTCAAGCGATTCTCCTGCCTCAGCCTCCTCAGTAGGTGGGATTATAGGCACCTGCCACCATGCCTGGCTAATTTTTGTATGTTTAGTAGAAACGGGATTTCACCATATTGGCCAGGCTGGTCTTGAACTCCTGACCTTGTGATCCACCCGCTTTGGCCTCCCAAAGTGTTCAGATTACAGGCATGAGCCACTGTGCTGGGCCCATAATAAATCTTTATGGTGTCTTGAAGTTTTTCTTTACAGCATTTTTGCACTTGTGATCACACACACACACACACACACACACACACACACATTTGTGGCAGTTTCACTCCTGTTGTCCAGGCGGGAATGCAGTGGCACAATCACCACCCACTGCAACCTCTGCTTCCCATGCGCGAGTGATTCTCCCACCTCAGCTTCCTGAGTATCTGGGACTACAGGTGCACACCACAGCAACCAGCTAATTTTTGTATTTTTTGTAGAGATGGGTTTTCACCATGTTGCCCAGGGTAGTCTCGAAGTCCTGAGCTCGAGATATACTCGCTTTGGCCTTCCAAAGTGCTGGGGTTACAGGCGCGAGCCACCATGCCAGGCTGGAATCATATATTTATTTGAATGTTTAATATGTTATTTGAAGCCAGGCCTGGTGGCTCATGCCTGTAATCCCAACACTTTTAGAGGCTGAGTGGAGAGGATCACTTGAACCCAAGAGTTTAACAAGCTTGAGCAACATGGTGAGAACTTGTCTCTACAAAAAATGTTTTTAAAAATTAGTCAAGCGTGGTGGTGCACAGCCGTGGTCCCAGCTACTCGGCAGGCTGAGGAGGGAGGATCCCTTGAGCACAAGAGGTGGAGGCTTCAGTAAGCTGTGATTGTGCCACTGGACTTCAGCCTTGGCAGCAGAGCAAGACCCTGTCTCAAGGAAAAAAAAGAGAGAGAAAAAAATGTTGTTGTTGTTGTTGTTGTTTGAGACAGAGTCTCTCTCGGGAGCCCAGGCTGGAGTGCAATGGCACGATTTTGGCTCACTGCAACCTCCTCCTCCTGGGTTCAAGCGATTCTTCTGCTTCAGCCTCCCGAGTAGCTGGGATTACAGGCACCTGCCACAATGCCCAGCTAATTTTCTATTTTTAGTAGAGATGGTGTTTCTCCATGTTGGTAAGGCTGGCCTCAAACTCCTGAGCTTTGATGATCCGCCTGCCTTGGCCTCTCAATGTGCCGGGATTATAGGTGTGAGGCATCGCGACTGGCAAAAAAAAAAAAAAAAAAAAAAATCTGTTCTTTGAGGGTGGGTACTGAGGCTGTCATGGTCACCTTTCTGTTTCGAGGGACCAGCGCAGAATCAGGCACATGGTAAATGCCGCTATTTGTTGAACAAACAAACAAAACCAGCATTTATTTATTTATGATTTTTTTGAGGCAGACTCTCCCTCTGTAACCCAGGCTGGGTGCAGTGGCATGCTCTTGGTCACTGAAGCCTCTGTCTCCTGAGCTCAAGTGATCCTCCTGCCTCAGCTTCCCGAGTAGCTGGGACTACAGGTGTGCACCACCACACCCAGCTAATTTTGAAAATATTTTTAGTAGAGACAGGGTTTCACCATATTGGTCAAGCTGGTCTGGAACTCCTGACCTCAAGTGATCCACCCACCTCAGCCTCCTAACATGCTGGGATTACAGGCATGAGCCACCATGCCCAGCCAAACTAGTATTTATTGAATGCTTACTATGTGCTAACCCCAGTTTTAACTGCTTTCTGTGTTGTTTTTTTTTTTTTTGAGACAGTCTTGCTCTGTCACCAGGTGCCAGGCTGCAGTGCACTGGTGTGATCTTGGCTCACTGCAACCTCCGCTTCCAGGATTCAAGCAATTCTCCTGCCTCAGCCTCCCGAGTAACTGAGACTACAGGCGCATGCCACCATGCACAGATAATTTTTGTATTTTTATCCAAATTTAGAGATGGGGTTTCATCATGTTGGCCAGGATGGTCTCAATCTATTTACCTCATGATCTGCCCATCTCGGCTTCCCAAAGTGCTGGGATTACTGGCATGAGCCACCACGCCAGACCTATGTGATTTTAAATTAAGTCACCTGATTAACAGTTAAACTATCTGCAATAGTAATAGTCTAATTAACAATAGTAATAGTCTCTAATTAACTATTAGACTACTGTAACGCTAGACTACTGTAACTACTGTAGCAAATGCTACATTGTAGATAGTCTGATTGTTACTACTTTGCAGATGAGAAAATGAAACCCCAGAGAAGTAATTTGATCAGGATCACATAGTTGGGCTGGGTGTGGTGGCTCATGCCTGTAATCACTGCACTTTGGGAGGCTGAGGAGGGTGTATCACCTGAGATCGGAAGTTCAAGACCAGCCTGACCAACATGGTTATACCCTGTCTCTACTAAAAATACAAAAATATAAAAATAAGTCAGGTGTGGTGGTGGGCACCTATAATTCCAGGTACTTAGGTGGCTGAGGCAGAAGAATCGCTTGAACTGGAAGGCGGAGGTTGCAATGAGCTGAGAATGTGCCAGTGGACTCCAGCCTGGGCAACAAGAGCAAAACTCCATCTCAAAAAAAAAAAAAAAAAAAAATCACATAGTTAATACGGTGGAGCCAGGATTTGGACCCAGGAGCTTTGTTTCCAGAGCCCGCAACTTAGGCCCGCACAGAGCCTTTCTATTACCCCCTGATTAAAATGCCTATCACAGTATTTGGGAAACAATAGGTGCTCATGAAATAGGAAGAGCTGTTTAAAAGTTTTTTCTACCATAGTAGTCTAGGACACAGTATATATTTTATATCATTTTGACCATTTATTTATTTATTTTGAGTCAGAGTCTCACTCTGTTGCCCAGGCAGGAGTGCAATGGCATGATCTCAGCTCACGGCAACCTCCGCCTCCCCAGGTTCAAGCAATTCTCCTGAGATTACAGCCACGAACCACCGTGCCCAGCCTATTAACCATTATTATTTTATTTTATTTTTGAGACTGACTGAGTTTCGCTCTGTCGCCATCTCGATTCAGTACAACCTCTGCCTCCTGACTTCAAGCAATTCTCCTGCCTCAGCCTCCCAAGTAGCTGGGATTACAGGTGCTCGACACCATGCCTGGCTAATTTTTGTATTTTTACTAGAGACGGGGTTTTACCGTATTGGTCAAGTTGGTCTCTTAGCCAGGCTGATCTCGAATTCCTGACTTCGTAATCTGCCCGCCTCTACCTCCCAAAGTGCTGGGATAACAGGCGAGACCCACTGTGTCCGGCCCCATTTATTTTATTTTATTTTGTTTTGTTTTCATTTATTTGTTTGTATTTTATTTAAAATTATTTTTATTTCTTTTTTGTTTTACAGCAGGTATTTTATAAATGCATTTTTGGTGTGGCAAAGGCATTTCTAACTCTCGGGCCCAGAAAGGATCACCAATTTCCCTGTCATTCCCCGTTAGACTCTATTCACTACTCAATTTTTTTTTTTTTTTTGAGATGAGGTGGGGGTCGGGGGATAGGCGCCTCGCTATCTTGCTCAGGCTGGTCTCGGACACGTGGGTTCAATCAACACTCAAAACAATCTTGGCAGGCGCAGGAGTGCCAAATTGTAGTGAATGAGATCGATTCTCTCTGCGCTCTTCCTTTCAGGTTTTGTTTTTGATTGGCCCTCGACGATCCTCAGTGACGCCTCCCGCACCGCCTCTCCCGAGTCAGCAGCCCTCGCTTTTTTGTGCGCACGCGCAGTATCCGATTGGTTCTGGCCTAGCGGATTGACGGCCAAAATCGGCCAATGGCGTTGTAACGTATGTGGAGCGGGTTCTCGAAGATGCCCACGACCCAGCCTCTGGCTGAATATTCATGAGGGAGGCGGGCCGACGCCCTTGCACAGCCCGGCCGGCGCCATGAAGTGAGAAGTGGGCTTGGGGGTCGCGGCTCCTTAGCGGTCGCGTGGGTCTTGAAGATGGGGGCACCGTTGGGCGCGCCTGGGTTCCCGGGGGGAGCGAGTGGAGGCTGAAGGGGTGGGGCGGGGCCAGCCGCGGGGAGCAGCGGTGATAGCGAGGAGACACTGAGGGGACCCCGAGGCTCCTGAGGACCTGGGGGTTACGGGGCGCCGGGCAGGCCACCCCTCTGGGCCCGATGTGGGGGCAGTGTGGAGGCGGGAGAGGGGCTGAGGGGACGGGAACTGACCCAACAGTCCCTGCTGCCAGGCTAAACGTGGACGGGCTGCTGGTCTACTTCCCGTACGACTACATCTACCCCGAGCAGTTCTCCTACATGCGGGAGCTCAAACGCACGCTGGACGCCAAGGTGAGTGGCCAGTGCACCCGCCCCGCCCGCTCGACCGGTAGGGCTGCCACGCCTGGGTCTAAGACAGACTGCAGGACGTCTGGACGTCCCGAGGTCCTTGGGAATCCAGGACTCCATATTCTGTTATCTAAAATGGTGAATAGGCTGGGCTCAGTGGCTCGTGCCTGTAATCCCAGCGCTTTGGGAGGCCGAGGTGGGAGGATCACTTGAGGATCACCAGCCTGGCCAATATGGTGAAACTCCGTCTCTACTAAAAATACAAAAATTGGCTGGGTGTGATGGTGGACACCTGTAATCCCAGCTACTCGGGAGGCTGAGGCAGGAGAATCGCTTAAACCCGGGAGGTGGAGGTTGCAGTGAACTGAGATTGCACCCTTGCACTCCAGCTTGGGCGACAGGGTAAGACTCGGTCTCAAAAATAAAATAATAATGGTTAATAGACTGGGCACAGTGGTTCATGCCTGCAGTCTCAGCACTTTGTCGGGAGGTGGAGGCTGGAGGATCACTTGGGCCAGGTGTTGGAGATAAGCCTGGGCCGCACAGCAAGATCCCGTCTCAACAGAAAATTAGAAAATTAGCTAGGTGTGGTGGCGCTTGCCTGTAGTTCCCACTGCTCTGGATGCTGAGGCAGGAGGATTTCCTGAGGCCAGGAGGTGGAGGCTGCAGTGAGCCTTGATTGTGCCACTGTACTCCAGCCTGGGCAACATAGTGAGAACTGTCTCTTAAAAAGAAAGAGAAGCCAGGTGTGGTTCATGTCTGTAATCCCAGCTCTTTGGGAGGCCGAGGTGGGTGGATCACAAGGTCAGACTGTCCTGGCCAACATGGTGAAACCTGGTCTCTACTAAAAATGCAAAAATTAGCTGGGCATGGTGGTGGACCCCTGTAGTCCCAGCTACTTAGGAGGCTGAGGCAGGAGAATCACTTGAACCCGGGAGGCGGAGGTTGCAGTGAGCTGAGATTGTCAAGCCTGGTGACAGAGGAAGACTGTTTCAAAAAAAAAAAAGGGAGAAAAGTTCACTATATATCAGCTATTGTGCTAAATATTTAACGCGTAATTTCTCCCAAATTCTCAAAGTCATGTTATGAGGAAGGTTTTATTATTAGGCCCATTTTATTTTATTTATTTTTGAGACAGAATTTCCTTCTTGTTATCAGGCTGGAGTGCAATGGCGTGATAGCTCACTGCAACCTCCACCTTTTAGATTCAGGCGATTCTCCTGGCTCAGTCTCCAGAGTAGCTGGGATTACCGGCATGTGCCACCATGCCCAGTTAATTTTTTGTATTTTTAGTAGAAATGAGGTTTTACCCTGTTGGCCAGGCTGGTTTCAAACTCCTGACCTCAGGTGACCCACCTGCCTCGGCCTCCCAAAGTGCTGAGATTACAGGTGTGAGCCACTGCACTTGGCCTTAGGTCCATTTTGGAGAGAGGGATACTGAAGTCCAGTGAGGTGAAGGCACTTGACTAAGACCACTCATGAAGGAGGTGGCAGAAGTGGGGTTCAAACCTGCTGCCTCACTGCCCAGTTTTAACTGCTGCTGTGTTACCCTGCTGTTCTCAGTTGGTGGCACTGGGAGTGGGGGAGAGTCCCCAGAGTTTGTGTGCCCAAGGTACTGAGACCCTGTGTGTTGCCCTTTGGTCCCCAACACGCAGGGCCATGGAGTGCTGGAGATGCCCTCAGGCACTGGGAAGACGGTGTCCCTGTTGGCCCTGATTATGGCATACCAGCGGGTGAGTGACAGACTGAACCCAGAAAGGCAGACAAGGGAGGGGTGGGACAGGGAGGCGTAACGTCCAGCAGATATGCCTGCCAGTAACAGTGAGTTTACTTGTCATCGGCAGGCGTATCCACTGGAGGTGACCAAACTCATCTACTGCTCAAGAACTGTGCCAGAGATTGAGAAGGTGAGCCTGGACTGCTGCTTGTGCTCCAGCCCCCACTGTCCCCTGGGCCCCATTGGTCCCCCTGGTGGTGGCTGTCACCAGCTCTGGGGTTGGGGGGGCAATTGGGAAGCTGGGGAAGAGGCTGGGGCCTGGCAGGGCAGGGGTTTGTGCCTCCAATGAACACAAGCTCCCCCTGATCCCCCAACTTTGGAATAGGTGATTGAAGAGCTTCGGAAGTTGCTCAACTTCTATGAGAAGCAGGAGGGCGAGAAGCTGCCATTTTTGGGGCTGGCTCTGAGCTCCCGAAAAAACTTGTGTATTCACCCTGAGGTGAGCAACTGTTCCTTCTCCTTGCCCTTAGCCCAGACGTAGAGGAAACCCTTTTGTCCAACCACAAGTCCTGGATCCCCAGGCTGGACCTCTTGTAAAGGCATACAGTGGCTACACACAGAATTCCCCCTCAATGATCCAATTCTCATTCATCCTGGCCCAGGCAAGCACACCTCCTCCAAGGAGCCTTCCAATTCTACCCAGGCCTGGGAGAGGTTAAACCACCTCTTGCAGTCTCTGGCAGGCCTGGTTTCCAGGCTCTGAAACTTACCAGCAGGGTACTTCTGGAGAGGTGTTTTCTGCCACCTGGGCCTCAGTCTTCCTTTCTATAAAATGGGGATAATTATTTATCTGCCTCATAAGGTTGCTGATGATAAAATTGGGTGAAATGATGCAGCCGATGCCCTTAGCCTGTACAAAGAGCTGAAAAATGTTAGAAATTGTTGCCAGACGTGGTGGCTCATGCCTATAATCCCAGCACTTTGGGAGGCCAGGGCAGGAAAATCACAAGGTCAGGAGATCGAGACCAGCCTGGCCAACATGGTGAAACCCCATCTCTACTAAAAATACGAAAATTAGCCAGGTGTGGTGGTGCTTATTTGTAGTCCCAGCTACTTGGGAGGCTGAGTTGGAAGAATCACTTGAACCAGCAGGCGGAGGTTGCAGTGAGTTGAGACTGCGCTACTGCACTCCAGCCTGGTGACAGAGCAAGACTGTCTCAAAAAAAAAAAGAATATTAGAAATTGTTATGATAGGCCGGGTGCAGTGGCTCACGCCTATAGTCCCAGCACTTTGGGAGGCTGAGGTGGGCAGACCACTTGAGGTCAGGAGTCCGAGACTATCCTGGTCAACACAGTGAAACACCATTTCTTCAAAAAATATAAAACGTGGTGGTGCACACATCAGTAATCCCAATTGCTTGTACCCGGGAGGGAGAGGTTACAGTGAGCTGAGGTCGTGCCACCACACTCCAGCTTTGCCGGCAGTGAGCCTCTGTCAAAAAAAAAAAAAGCCAGGCGCGGTGGCTAAAGCCTGTAATCCCAGCACTTTGGGAGGCCGAAGCGGGTGGATCACGAGGTCAAGAGATCGAGACCATCCTGGTCAACATGATGAAACCCCGTCTCTACTAAATATACAAAAAATTAGCTGGGCATGGTGGCGTGTGCCTGTAATCCCAGCTACTCAGGAGGCTGAGGCAGGAGAATTGCCTGAACCCAGGAGGCGGAGGTTGTGGTGAGCCGAGGTCACGCCATTGCACTCCAGCCTGGGTAACAAGAGCGAAACTCCATCTCTAAATAAATAAAAAATAAATAGTCATTTATATGCATAATATATGACAAATACAACATTAGTTAGGCTATAAAACCATTGTACTCACTGTGTGCCAGGTATGTTCTGAATACTTCTGTTAACTCACAGAATGTATATAATGTATATATGTATAATGCATATATATGTGTGTATATATACATTTTATATGTCTCTGTGTGTGTGTGTGTGTGTGTAGCCAGGCTGGAGTGCAATGGCACGATCTCGGCTCACCGCAACCTCTGCCTCCTGGGTTTGAGCAATTCTCCTGCTTCAGCCTCCCGAGTAGCTGGACTACAAGTGTGCGCCACCATTCCCAGCTAATTTTTTGATATTTTTAGTAGAGACGGGGTTTCACCATGTTGACCAGGATGGCCTCGATCTCTGGACTTTGTGATCCATCCACCTCAGCCTCCCAAAGTGCTGGGATTATAGGCGTGAGCCACCGCACCCAGGTGTGTGTGTGTGTGTGTGTGTGTATTTTTTTTTTTTTTTTTTGAGACAGAGTTTCACTCTTGTTGCCCAGACTGGAGTGCAGTGGTGTGATCTTGGTTCACTGCAACCTCTGCCTTCTGGGTTCAAGTGACTCTCTTGCTTCAGCTTCCTGAGTTAGCTGGGATTACAGGTGCCAACCACCACACCTGGCTAATTTTTTGTATTTTTAGTAGAGACAGGGTTTCACCATGTTGGCCAGGCTGATCTCGAACTCCTGACCTCAGGTGATCCACCTCAGCCTCCCAAAGTGGTAGGATTACAGGTGTGAGCCACCGTGCCCAGACTCATCTGGCTTTTTTTTTTTTTTTCCCTCGGTAGAGATAGGTCTTACAGTTTTGTTCAGGCTGGTCTTGAATTCCTGGGCTCAAGTGATCCTTCCACCCAAGCCACCCAAAGTGTTAGAATTACAGGCATGAGCCGCTACCCTGGGCTCAAAGAATATGTATTACATCATATTATTTGTAAGAATATATGAGAAATGATACAGCTAGTGAGTGACAAAGAGCACAGGCTTCAGTGACTGATGAAAGGGGAAATGGAGAGGGAAGGGCTGGCTGCCTCAGAGCTTTTTTCCTTTGGTGTAGGGAAGAAGATTTGTTCTTCAGAAGCATAGCCTTAAAAAAAGCTGTGATGGTGTCTTAGAGGGTGCAGAGCTGGTGAGGGGCAAGGGGAGTCCCAGACTCTGCAGAACCTCCTTTGATTCTTAGGCCCTGCCTGGGTTTCATGTGCTTTAGCATTTCCAAGCATGAAGTCGTTATTCTCAACCTACATGCTTAAGTTTTAAAAATACTAGTTTTGGTTGGCTGGGTGCAGTGGCTCACACCTGTAATCCCAACACTTTGGGAGGCGGAGGTGGGTGTATCACCTGAGGTCAGGAGTTCAAGACCACCAGCCTGACCAACATGGTGAAACTCCATCTCTACTAAAAATACAAAATTAGCCAGGCATGGTGGCACATGCCTGTAATCCCAGCTATTCGGGAGGCTGAGGCAGGAGAATTGCTTGAACCTGAGAAGTGGAGGTTGCAGTGAACTGAAGTCACGCCACTGCACTCCATCCTGGGCAACAGAGTGAGACTCCATCTCAAAAAAAAACACCCAAAACTTTTGGCTGTGTGCCGTGGCTCATAACCTGTCATCCCAACACTTTGGTAGGCTGAGGTGGGAGGATTGCTTGAGGCCAGGAGTTTGAGACCAGCCTGGACAACACAGCAGGACCTCATTCATCTCTACTAAAAGACAAATAATTAGCTGGGTGTGGTGGTGCACACCAGTGGCCTCAGCTACTCGGGAGGCTGAGAGGTGAAGGACCACTTACTTGAGCTTGGGAGGTCAAGGCTACAGCGAACCATGATTGCGCCACTGCATTCCAGCCTGAGGAGCAGAGGGACCTGTCTCCAAAAGTATATATGTATAACTTGGAGTTGTAAGAGTGTAACAATTTTACTACTTTTTTTTGAGAGAGTCTCACTCTGTCGCCCAGGCTGGAGTGCAATGGCATGATCTCAGCTCACTGCAGCCTCTGCCTCCTGGGTTCAAGTGATTCTCCTGCCTCAGCCTCCCGAGGAGATGGGATTCCAGGTGCCTACTACCACGCCCAGCTAATTTTTGTATTTTTAGTAGAGATGGGGTTTCACCATGTTGGCCAGGCTGGTTTCGAACTCCTGACCTTGTGATCCGCCCACCTTGGCCTCCCGAAGTGCTGGGATTACAGGCGTGAGCCACCGCACCCAGTCCAAGTTTACTACTCTTGTATTCCTGCATTAAGTTCCCACATGTCTTAACTAATAATGCAACAGACAGGTTCCAGTTGTCCATAACCCCAGCCAGCTGGGAGGTGTGGAGGCCTGGGTTTGAAGAGTGGTTGGGCTTCCAGCCTGTCTGGGTGCTAAGATATCCTGCACCCTCAGGTGACACCCCTGCGCTTTGGGAAGGACGTTGATGGGAAATGCCACAGCCTCACAGCCTCCTATGTGCGGGCACAGTACCAGCATGACACCAGCCTGCCCCACTGCCGCTTCTATGAGGTGCCTAGAGGGCAGGGCTGTGGGAGGAAAGCAGGACGGGGACGCCTGGGGCAGGCAGCCGCTCTGACCCCTGGCAATCTTGTCCTAGGAATTTGACACCCATGGGCGTGAGGTGCCCCTCTCTCCTGGCATCTACAACCTGGATGACCTGAAGGCGCTGGGGCGACACCAGGGCTGGTGCCCGTACTTCCTTGCCCGATATTCAGTGAGGAGAACTGTGGGGCAGGCAGAGGGGCGAGCGTGAGGGTTTGGGCTGCCTGCCCGTCTCCCGTCTGCCCATGTCTGTCTGTCACTTGCTGTGAGTCAGCCTGCCCGTGTCTCCCTGTTGGTGGGTGGCTGTGTCTGTTGGTATGTCTCTGTCCATCTGCTCATATTTGTGCCTGGCCTGTGTCTGCCACTGCCAGCTTGTGTGGGAATGATGGGGTAGTGTGGCTGGGGGAAGGGGTAGGGGTTGCGGTGGCAGGGCCCTGGTAACCCTGCTTCCCGCCCCTCCAGATCCTGCATGCTAACGTGGTGGTTTATAGCTACCACTACCTCCTGGACCCCAAGATTGCAGACCTGGTGTCCAAGGAACTGGCCCGCAAGGCTGTCGTGGTCTTCGATGAGGCCCACAACATTGGTGAGGGGGGTGCCAGGGGCCAAAGGGACGCCAGCCCCTCTGACTGAGGCCCCTGCGGGCCTGCCCGAGCTGGCTCTCTCCCCCTTCTCCAGACAATGTCTGCATTGACTCCATGAGCGTCAACCTCACCCGCCGGACCCTTGACCGCTGCCAGGGCAACCTGGAGACTCTGCAGAAGACAGTGCTCAGGTGGGGCCAGGGATGGCTGGTGGACCCTGGTGCCCGCCCTGCTCCTGGGACCCTGTCATCTGTCTTACTTGTCCTCAGGGTTGCCAGCCAAGTCCCAGCCCCAGCTCATCTTCCCGCAGGATCAAAGAGACCGATGAGCAGCGCCTGCGGGACGAGTACCGGCGCCTGGTGGAGGGACTGCGGGAGGCCAGCACTGCCCGGGAGACGGACGCCCACCTGGCCAACCCTGTGCTGCCCGATGAGGTGCTGCAGGGTGAGCCCCCACTTCCCGCTGCCCTCCAGTCCCTTTCCGGCCTCCCCCGTGGCGGCTAACTGCGTCTCCTCACAGAGGCGGTGCCGGGCTCCATCCGCACAGCTGAGCACTTCCTGGGCTTCCTGCGGCGGCTGCTGGAGTATGTGAAGTGGCGGCTGCGCGTGCAGCACGTGGTGCAGGAGAGCCCGCCCGCCTTCCTGAGTGGCCTGGCCCAGCGTGTGTGCATCCAGCGCAAGCCCCTCAGGTGCGGCCGCAGACAGCGGGGGTGTGGGTGTTTGGGCAGGTCCCAGTTATGCAGAGCCATGTCCTCCATGCCTGTAGCCCCGGGTCACTATTACCAGCGTCAGGAGTGAGTGAGCTGGGCCAGGCAAGTGGGGCCCTGGCTGGTCTAACCGGGCAGGTCCAGGAGCAGGGTTGGAGCTGGTCCTGCATCCCTGTGTTGGGCAGGGGCCTGGCATGCAACACCTGGCTGAGTGGAGAATCTACCCCACCGAAGAGAGAGTAGTGGGGGCACCATTTCCAGAGGGGCAGGCTGGGGAGGAACCAAGGAAGGTGGGAGGTGGGAGCTCTGAGCTAGGCCCGGCCACAGCGGCAGGGAGGGAGTGTGTTGGGAACGTTGAGAACCAGCTGATGAGGGCCTGGACAGAGGCTCCTGCTGGGAGCTGAAACCAGAACCTGGGCCTCACAGAATGGGAGCTGGGGGAGGAGGCCCCTGGTGAATATCTCTTCCCACCAGTGCTTCTAATCTTCCAAGCTGAGGGCAGGGGCATCTTCATGGAGCTGTCTGGGCCCATTTTCGGGAGTCAGTCTCTCGAGGTGCACAGGGCAGGCAGAGAATGACCAAGGGGTAGGACGGGGCATCTTTTCCTTTGCTGCTTTGGGTAAGTCACAGGTCTTCTCTGAGCTGCAGTTTCCTCCTTTGTAAAATGGCCAAGGAGTCAGATCTTTACTTCACAGGCTTCTGTGGTGGCGAATGAGAGAGCAGCAAAGCCAACCACCTGCCCCGCCCTGAGCACTAAGGAGGAGCTAAGCCCTTCATGTTCCTTACCTCAACTGCACCCCCAGTACAGCTGCAAGTGAGGACACTGGGCTCCCAGATGGGAAGCTTCTGCCCAGAGCCACACAGCACTGTGCCTGGTAGTTGTGACTTGAAGCCAAGCCTGTGGGCTCCAAAGGCCCTGGCCGCCCTGCCTCGGCGGGGGAGGCCGCCTTCCATGTGGCTTTGCCCATCTCCCCCAGGATTGGAGACTTGTGAGGGCAAAGAGGGGATCTCAGTCACTCAGCAGACATTCCCAAGTGCCTGCTGTATGCTGGCGACACAGCTGTAGAGCAGGCACTTGGGGAATGTCTGTTGAGTGACTGAGATCCCTATGGCCCAGTGGAGGGGACAGACTCATCCCCAGCTAGCGACCAGCCAGGGTCAATGTCTGGGGAGGGAGGAGCCAGGCTGGAAGGGCTGAAGTGCGGGAGGCTGGTTTGCAGGTGTGACTGCCTGCCCGGCTTCAAAGCCAGCTGCTCCATGACTCATCCCTGAGGCCAAGAGCCTCAGCCTGTGTGCGGTTGTGGCCGAGTGGCCCTGCATGTGCGTGAGTGTGTGGGTGCAGTATCCGTGGGACTCTGCAGGATGTGGGATGACTCTGGGATGACTGCATTCCTCTGTGAGCCCATGGGATCCCCACACTGTGTGTCACCACAGGCGCATGAGAGGTGGTGGGAGAGGTTCGGGTGTGAGTGTGTGGCCGTGTGGCCATGCAGGATTAATGCCATGACTTTGGGTTCTGGGTGTGATTGTGGGTCCCTTGATAAGAACCCATTTAGGCAGTTGTGCTAGCATGTTTGACAAGTGACCAAATGACTCCGGGGTGTCTGAAAATATTGCTGTCTGTGCCATCATGCAGCAGTGGCTGTGTGTGACATGCAGGTGTACAGCGTGGGGATGCCAGTTTCCAAAACAGGGCTGGTGTCTGGCCTCACCGAATGCCCATTGCCTGGGGAGACAGGCACGTGACTGTGTGCCATGATGGCGGAGGCAGGGCTGCTGGGCCTGTTCGTGGTTTCCATCTGCCCCCCGACCCCGTCTCTCCTCCCCACCAGATTCTGTGCTGAACGCCTCCGCTCCCTGCTGCACACGCTGGAGATCACCGACCTTGCTGACTTCTCCCCACTCACCCTCCTTGCTAACTTTGCCACCCTCGTCAGCACCTATGCCAAGGGTAAGCTCACCTCTTTCTGTCCCTGTTGGGCCTCCTGGCAGCTGGAATCGGGGTCCCAGCAGAGTCTAGAGGGTTGTTGGCAGGAACTTGGACATGCAGGGCTTTGTGGGTCTTGGCTGGGGAATGTAAACTCTATTTTGAAGGCAGTGGGAGCCATTAGATAGTTGAGTAAGCCTTGTGCTCAGATTTATATTTTCACAGACTTCCTTGGGCTGCAAAGTGAGGATTAGGATGAGGCCAGAGAAGTTCTCTGGGGTCAGCTCACACTAGAGGGCCCAGTAATGAATTGGTCATTGTTCCTGAGGGCACTGGGGAGCCATAGCAGATTCTAGCAAGCAAGGCACCAGGTCAGATCTGTGATTTTATTTTATTTATTTATTTTTTTTGGAGACAGAGTCTCACTCTGTAGTCCAAGTTGGATACAGTGGTGCAATCTCAGCTCACTGCAGCCTTTGCCTCTGGGACTCAAGCAATTCTGCTGCCTCAGTTTCCCATGTAGCTGGGACTAGAGGTTCGCACCACCACACCATATTAATTTTTTTTGTATTTTTAGTAGAGACAGGATTTCACCTGAGCTCCTGAGCTCAGGCGATCCACCCACTTTGGCCTCCTAAAGTGTGGGGATTAGAGGTATGAGCCACTGCACCCAGCCCAGATTTGTGCTTTAGATAGATTTCTTCTGGGGGCCAGGTTCGTGGTTCATGCCTGTAATCCCAGCAGTTTGGGAGGCTGAGGCTGGTGGATCACCTGAGGACAGGAGTTCGAGACCAGCCTGGCCAACATGGTGAAACCTTGTCTCCACTAAAAATACAAAAATTAGCTGGGCATGGTGGCATGCACCTGTAGTCCCAACTACTTGGGAGGCTGAGGCAGGAGAATTACTTGAACCTGGGAGGTGGAGGTTGCAGTGACCAGGATCACACCACTGCACTCCAGCCTGAGTGACAGAACAAGACTCCGTCTCAAAAAAAAAAAAAAAAAAAAAAAGATTTCTTTCAGGGACTAGAGGCAGGAGACTGGGTGGTGGGCGGGGGCCTGAGCAGGGGAGGAGGGGCCATGGCCAGGGTGTAGCCATGGGGAGAGAGATGGGTGTGGTTTGGAGAGAGAGGTGGGAGGTAGAGGCTGGGATGTGGGGAGCATGGTTCCCGGTTGTGGGACCTGGGACAAGAGGAGTTGAGGCTGATTTTCAGATTTCCATGTTGCAGGAGAGGGGCGTGGTTCCGGAGGCTTTATGGGCAGTGTTCCCTTCGCATCCTTACTGTGAAGCCGACCAGGGGCTCAGTCTGCCTCCTAGGGGTTTCTCCTCTACCCAGGACACTGGGTTGGGGCTAATGTCCTTCGGCGGGGCCTGGCAGGAGGATGGAGACCTGGGCCCCTGCCCTGGGGCTGGTTAGTAGCAAAGCCCACTGGCCGCTGCCTCTGCCTGTCCTGCCCCACCTTCCATCCCTGCCTTTGTCGTTCTCTACCCCTATTTCCTATCTGCCACCACCTCACGTTCTTCCACCTGCAGCATCCTTCCTCATCCTCCTCATCACCCAGCCTCCTCCCCCTGCTCCTTAGGTTCTCAGCTCTGTAGAGATGTCTCCACCACCAGGAAGCCTTCCCTGACGCCCAGCCTGAGTCCGGCCCCTCCTCTGGGCACCTCTATCCCAGCATTGCCCACTCACTCATCACCATCTGGGGACAATTCTGCCTCCTACTGTACTTCGAGTCCGTGCGAGCAGGGACAAAGTTGGCTTGGTCACCCCTGTGTCCCCAGCACAGAGGACTTGATTTTTTTTTGCTGTGTGAAACTGAATATATAAATTAATTAATTCATTTATTTCTTCAACAAACGGGCCAGGCTCAGCACTGTGGAAGCAGCAGGAACCAAAAAAAAATCTCATTCTACCCCCCTGGAACTTACATTTCAGAGAGGAAAACCATTAGCAAAGATGCAGTAAAATAAACGAGGAAATGATTCCAGAAAGTGACAGTTATCATAAAAAAAAAAGTTGTGTTGGAACATGTCTGCATTGAAAAGGTGGCTGGGGAGGGCCTCTCTGAGGGGCTGACTTTTGAGCAGTCTCAGATGACCAAGTGGGGCCACTTGGGAGTTTTCCAGGCCACATGGGACCAGCAAGCGTAAAGGCCTTCGGGGCACTGAGCCTGCGGTTTTTTGAAGGTCAGACATGAGGCCGCTGAAGGCATGTGGGGGCCATGGGAGGCTTCTCAAGGTGGGGAGGTGACCTGGTTGGACTCAGGATTCCATAGGGTCCCTTCTGGCTGCCATGAAGTGAGCAGGGCATGATGGTTCAGGCAGGAGGTGATGGTGGCTGGCTCCGGGTAGGGTTGGGAGCAGTGGTCTGATTGCAGGTGGGTTTTGGAGGCAGAGCTGATGGCTTAGGTAGAAAGGTCACGGGAGGCCAGTCACAGTGGCTCATGCCTGTAGTCCCAGCACTTTGGGAGCCTGAGGCAGGCAGATAACTGGAGGTCAGGAGTTTGAGACCAGCCTGGCCAACATGGTGAAACCCCATCTCTACTAAACATACAAAAGTTAGCTGGGTATGGTGGTACATACCTGTCATCCGTTACTTGAGAGGTTGAAGTAGGAGAATCACTTGAACCCTGGAAGGCAGAGGTTGCAGTGAGCTGAGATCAGCCCCCTGCACTCCAGGCTGGATGATAAAGTGATCTCAAAAATAAATAAGAACTGGTCTCGGGAGAAGGCATGAGGCTCTGGCTCCTGGCTTTGGTGTGGGTGCTGGGAGAGTGAGCAGTGGGCAGGGCTGTGGCACAGTCTGCTTGGGATCCTTTGTGAAAGTCTGCACAGATGTGGGCCCTGTGGAGAGGCTGACAGGTTGGGGTGTATTTTGGACTGGGATGCCTGGGTTTGGGGCTTAAGCAGCTGATGTTTGGACCCATTCAGTCCTGCGCAGTGCGGGGTGGGGATTGGGGTGAAGCAAGAGAGCAGGAGAGGGAATGACTGAGTGGGCACAGCTGTGGCTGCAGTGGGGGGAATCACCCGCCCTTGCCCGCCCTCTGCAGGCTTCACCATCATCATCGAGCCCTTTGACGACAGAACCCCGACCATTGCCAACCCCATCCTGCACTTCAGGTGGGACCCTGCCTGGTGGGGGTGTGCAGGTACTGTGGGTGGGGGGCCCAGCCCGCCGGGCCCTCACCACCCTCTCCTCTCTCCAGCTGCATGGATGCCTCGCTGGCCATCAAACCTGTGTTCGAGCGCTTCCAGTCTGTCATCATCACGTCTGGGGTGAGGACCCTTCCCCTGTCCCCTCCCAGTCCCTGGCCTTCCTCCATGGGTTTCCTGGTCCCTGCCCAGTCCCACTGAGATTTCTCCCACTGTCCCCACTACAGACGCTGTCCCCGTTGGACATCTACCCCAAGATCCTGGATTTCCACCCTGTCACCATGGCAACCTTCACCATGACGCTGGCCCGCGTCTGCCTCTGCCCTATGGTGAGTGGGAGAGGCTGAGGCTGGTGCCAGGAGGTGAGATGGGAGGCTGAGTCTGGGGCCAGGAGGTGAGATGGGAGCCAGGGGCCACCTTCCTTGGCTTCCCCCACTGCTTAGGCAGAACAGCCTGAGTTCAGGATTCAGACAGACCTAGGCTTGATTCTGCCTCTCTGTGGGTGCACTCTCAAGCCTCAGTTTTCTCATCTGTGAAATAGGGATGCATCCTCCCTGATCACACAGGGCTGTTGAGAGAATTGAGAGAGAGAACTGGGGTAAACACTTAGGTAGCCCAGGGCCTGGGACAGGTAGGCACTTGGTCAGCATCTTGGTTAACGTGGTTTTGCCGGGTACATGGTCTGGCAAAGGTAAGTGGGCCTTCCTCTCTATCTCCTCCTTAACACGTGCATATCAGCATGGGCACTTAGTTCCTTATCTGAAGCCCTGAGACTGGATCTGTTTTTTTTTTTGTTTGTTTTGTTTTTTGTTTTTTTTTTTTTTTTTTAGAGATGGAGTTTCGCTCTTGTTACCCAAGCTGGAGTGCAATGGCGCGATCTCGGCTCACCGCAACCTCCGCCTCCTGAGTTCAGGCATTTCTCCTGCCTCAGCCTCCTGAGTAGCTGGGATTTCAGGCACGAGCCACCATGCCCAGCTAATTTTTTGTATTTTTAGTAGAGACGGGGTTTCACCACGTTGACCAGGATGGTCTCGATCTCTTGACCTTGTGATCCACCCGGCTCAGCCTCCCAAAGTGCAAAGTGCTGGGATTACAGGCGTGAGCCACTGCGCCCGGCCCGGATCTGTTTTGTTTTTGTTTTTGCTTTGAGACAGAGTCTTGCTCTGTTGCCCAGGCTGGAGTGCAGTGGTACAGATCTCCACTCACTGCAACCTCCGCCTCCCAGATTCAAGCGATATTCTTCTGCTTCAGCCTCCCAAGTAGCTGGGATTATAGATGCGCCCTACCACACCTGGCTAATTTTTGTATTTTTAGTAGAGACAGGGTTTCACTATGTTGGCCAGGCTGGTCTCAAACTCCTGACCTCAAGTGATCCACCTGCCTGTTCCTCCCAAAGTGCTGGGATTCTGGGCATGAGCCACTGCCAGGCCATGTGTTTTGGAATTCAGAATTTTCCAGCCTTTAGAGACAAGGCATATGCTGTGTCGTGTGTGATGCCCACAGTGGGGTCTGGGCAGCGCCCCCCAGTCAAACTCCTGTTTTGGCAGCGAAAGATTTGGAAGCATCGCACTGAGGAGTAAGTCAGGCCTCTGGAGAGACTTGGAGCAGGTTTCGCTACTTAGTGAGTTTGTGCCAGACTTGGAAAAAGAAAGGCATTCAGAGCTTGTGACTTTTGGAATTGCCTGGCAGAGGTTGTGGACCGGTAATGACCACCCATTGCGTGGTGGTTGTGTGAAGGTTGCTGGCTGGTGGGGATGCCCATCAGCATATGAGTGTTTTTTGGGATCCAACTGGCCTGGGGCTGGCTAGAGTGTAGCTGCTGGTCCAGAGTGTGGACAGGCTCAGGTCCAGTTCCATCTCTGCCACTTACTTATTTTTTGAGATGGAGTCTCGCTCTGTCACCCAGGCTGGAGTGCAGGGGTGTGATCTCAGCTCACTGTAACCTCTGCCTCCCAAGTTCAAGTGATTCTCGTGTCTCAGCCTCCCAAGTAGCTGGGATTATAGGCAAGTGCCACCACACTGGCTAAGTTTTGTATTTTTAGTAGAGATGGGGTTTCACCATGTTACTTAGGCTGGTCTTGAACTCTGACCTCGTGATCCACCTGCCTCGGCCTCTCAAAGTGCTGGGATTGCAAGCAGAAGCCACTGCGCCCGGCTCTGCCACTTACTTGCTGTGTGACCTTGGGCAAGCAACTTACTTTCTCTGAGCCCAGATCATCTGTGCAATGCAGATAACAGGGTAGCTGAGGGTTCATTCCATGACATTGTGTTTATAAAGTTTAGAGCAGGTCGGGCACAGTGGCTTACGTCTGTAATCTCAGCACTTTGGGAGGCCAAGGTGGGTGAACCATGAAGTCAAGAGATCAAGACCATCCTGACCAACATGGTGAAACCTCGTCTCTAATAAAAATACAAAAATTAACTGGGTGTGGTGGCACACACCTGTAGTCTCAGCTACTCGGGAGGCTGAGGCAGGAGAATGGTTTGAACCCAGGAGGCAGAGGTTGCAGTAGGCCGAGATTGAGCCATTTGCACTCCAGCCTGGTGACAGAGCGAGACACTCTCCAAAAAAAAAAAAGAAAAGAAAGAAAAGCTTAGAACAACACCAGCAGGTGGTATGCACTCACACACTGGAGCAGTTGCTGCTGCTTCACTTTTTTTTTTGAATGAGATGGGGTTTCACTATGATGGCCAGGCTGATCTTGAACTCCTGACCTCAGGTGATCCACCCACCTCGGCATCCCAAAGTGCTAGGATTACTGGTGTGAGTCACAGTGCCTGGCCCGCTGCTTTTTCACTTATTGTGACCTCTTGCTCTCTTCAGATCATCGGCCGAGGCAATGACCAGGTGGCCATCAGCTCCAAGTTTGAGACCCGGGAGGATATTGGTATGCTGCCAGTGGGGCTGCTTTCTGTGGGTTCCAAGAGGGGAGGTGTATCAGTCAGATGGGCTGAGTCATGCTGCTGTAACAAATATCCCCGGCCTCTGCTACTTAGCCCAGGGCTTGCTTTTTGCCTGTGGTACACGTCCACTGTGAGCTGGTAGGGGGCCTGCCCTGTGTTTCCTTACCTGGAAACCTCCAGTGTTGGGTGTGTCAGAGGCAGAGGGATGTGACAGACTGGACGACAGTGATCACAGTGAATTGTGTACTGGTGCTCCCCTGGAAGTAGTACGTGGCTTTTTTTTTTTTTTTTTTTTTTTAAAGACGAGTCTTAGTCTGTTGCCCAGGCTGGAGTGCAAGGGCACAATTTCAGCTCACTGCACCCTCTGTCTCCTGGGTTCAAGCAATTCTGCCTCAGCCTGCTGAGTAGCTGGGATTACAAGCAGGTGCCACCACACCTGGATTTTTTTTCCCCCCTTTTTTGTTTTTGAGGCAGTCTCTGTCTCCCAGGCTGCAGTGCAGTGGCTCAACTTCAGCTCACTGCAACTTCCGCTTCCCAGCTTCAAGCAATCCTCTTGCCTCAGTCCCCCTAGTAGCATGGACTACCATGCCCTGCTAATTTTTATATGTATTTTTTAGTAGAGATGGGTTTTGCCATGTTGGCCAGGCTTGTCTCGAACTCCTGACCTCAGATTATCCACCTACCTTGGCTTCCCAAAGTGCTGGGATTACAGGTGTGAGCTACTGCGTCCAGACTTTTTTTTTTTTTTTTTTTTGAGACAGTCTTGCTCTGTTGCCTAGGCTGGAGTACAGTGGCGTGATCTCGGCTCACTGCACCTCCACCTCACAGGTTCAAGCAATTCTCATGCCTCAGCCTCCTAAGTAGCTGGGATTACAGGCATCCGCCACCACACCTGGGTAATTTTTGTATTTTTAGTAGAGATGGGGTTTCTCCATGTTGGCCAGGCTGGTCTCAAACTCCTGACCACAAATGATCTGCCTGCCTCGGCCTCCCAAAGTGCTGGGATTACAGGCATGAGTCACTGTGCCTGGCCCTTCTGCACTCAAGTCACAGCCAGACCTGACTTCAGGAGGGGGCAAGGAGGGTCCTCAAACGGACTCAGGAGGAGGAGTGGGATGTGTGTGAACAGCCTGATAGCCAACCCTGCGTGGGGGAGGGGCGCTCCAGAAACTCCCAGTTCCAAGACAGAGAAGGGAGGTGGACCTGGGCCGGTAGAGGGCCCAACCTCTAACCCCTTGCAGCTGTGATCCGGAACTATGGGAACCTCCTGCTGGAGATGTCTGCTGTGGTCCCCGATGGCATCGTGGCCTTCTTCACCAGCTACCAGTACATGGAGAGCACCGTGGCCTCCTGGTATGAGCAGGTACGCCCGGCCACCCTCTCCCCAGAAAGAAGAGTCACTTGTTCTCCTTAGCCCCTGGCACTGCACTGGTGTCAGCTTCATTCCTCTCATGCTCTGATGGGGACA
This sequence comes from Saguinus oedipus, assembly GCA_031835075.1. NCBI lineage: Eukaryota > Metazoa > Chordata > Mammalia > Primates > Cebidae > Saguinus > Saguinus oedipus. Next base: position 46,845,607 of record CM063187.1, on the reverse strand, counting down.
GGTGTCCTGTATGCCAGGAGAGTGTGCGCAGCATGTAGGAATGGGGTGCAAGCAGCATGCACCCCATGACCTGCCCCCAGTACATCATACTGAGAATGCAGACATGAGCCCCAATGTGGGCCTCTCCTTCAGAACAGTACCCCGTGGTGGAGTCACCCCCACCTTCTAGGTTCCTTGCTCCCCTGCTGCTCTCTGGGGTCACCCCATCCCTGCGATCCTCCAGCACAGATGGCCTGGTGGGGAGGCTGAGGTAGCGGGCGTGAGTCTAGCTGGGTTAGAGGTAGGTTCTAGAGAATTAAGGCTGGACTGAGAATCAGGGCATAGTCTCTCAAGGGTCTTCAGGGAAGGCTTGTGGGGCATTCTGGCAATAGGGCTCATCACAGCCAGGCCCTGGGTGACCAGCAGGACATGGGTGGGAGGGGAGGCCACCCTGCACTTTGTGTCTCAGAGCACACCATGTTCAGGCTTTCAGGAGTAGGTGAAAGCACTTTGGGGTGAAATGAGTGAACTTGGCTAATCCAAGTATCAGGGAATAGCATGTATGAGAGGCAGGAACCTTATCCTTAGAGCCAGGGCATCAGCCTTGTCCTCCAGTGGGCAGCTTCCACAAGGCAGGAAAAGGGACCCAGTCCCAGGTGCCTTTTGTGTCCTCCTTATCTTTGCCTACCCCAAGGTCGTGAAGAGAGGCTCCTGTGTTTCCTCCTAGGAGGTTATGGTTTTAGGTTTCACATCTAGGTCAATGAGGCACCTCAAATTCATCTTTGTGTGTGGTGTGGGTTAGGGGTCAAGATTCATTTTTTGGTTCCATTTGGAAATCCACTTGCTCTGGTAAAAGCTCTCCCTACTGAACTGCACAGGTGGCCATGTGTTTCTGGACTCTCCATTCTGTCCCGCTGGTCTGTCCTTGCATTGGCTCCACACTGTATTATAGTGTCATGGAAAAGCTCAGGGCAGCTTCTACCTTTCTCACAGTCAGCCCCTCCACCAATCGCTGGCAGGGGTTGGGGTGCCCTGATTGGCCACCCCCTTGAGCCATATGCCTCTTCTACTTATCCAGCAGTTACTGATTCCCCACCCGGATCACTTAAGTTTCCTCAAAGAAGTGAGGCTGGACAGTTCCACCCTTCCTCCCCAGCTGAGGCCCAGAGAAAGGGTCTGTGATGCAGGAGTCCCTGGGAGAGTTGGATGTGACCAGGATGGCCATGCCCTGAACCCACCCTCTGCCACCCTCATTCTGACCTCCCTGGGTCCTTCTCCAGGGGATTCTTGAGAACATCCAGAGGAACAAGCTGCTCTTTATCGAGACCCAGGATGGCGCCGAGACCAGCGTCGCACTGGAGAAGTACCAGGAGGTGGGTGTGTGAGGCTAGCGTGGAGGGCTGGGGGAGGCGGCTCCAAGGAGTGACTCGACTTGTATCTTGGCCTCCCCACCTCAGGCTTGCGAGAACGGCCGCGGGGCCATCCTGCTGTCAGTGGCCAGGGGCAAAGTGTCTGAGGGAATCGACTTTGGTGAGTGGACTGGGCTCTCCTTCCCCAGAACACCTGCCCGTTCTGCTCTCCACTCCCACAGGGGACCACCCACCCACAGCCTGAGCACGCAGAGGGGCCCTCCCCTCCCCTGTGTCCCTGGGGACCCGGTAGGAGCACACCCTTCCTCTGCCCCATGTGCGTGAGGCTGTCCCTGTCCCACCAGCCGCACTTGTAACCCCCTTGCCTCTCCTGCCCACCAGTGCACCACTACGGGCGGGCCGTCATCATGTTTGGTGTCCCATACGTCTACACGCAGAGCCGCATTCTCAAGGTCAGCAGCACTGGCTTCTGGGGAGTCCCAAAGTGTTAGGGCCAAGGGAGGGATGTCTCCCCCACCTCCCCGACTCCTCTGTATCTGCAGGCGCGGCTGGAATACCTGCGGGACCAGTTCCAGATCCGTGAGAATGACTTTCTCACCTTTGATGCCATGCGCCACGCGGCCCAGTGCGTGGGTCGAGCCATCAGGGGCAAGACTGACTATGGCCTCATGGTCTTTGCTGACAAGGTGCAGGTTCAGGGGTGCCCCTGTGCTCCCACCCCAGCCTCCAAGAACCAGGCTGTTTTCCCGTTCCTTTCCCAGATGGGGTGGGTCGCAGGGTGGAGGATGGCCCAGGATCCCTCAGCCTCTGGTCATGACGCTGTCTCCCTGGCCTGCACTTCTGCCCCCAGCGGTTTGCCCGTGTGGACAAGCGGGGGAAGCTGCCCCGCTGGATCCAGGAGCACCTCACAGATGCCAACCTCAACCTGACTGTGGATGAGGGTGTCCAGGTGGCCAAGTACTTCCTACGGCAGATGGCACAGCCCTTCCACCGGGTGAGGCTGGGACCCTCCTCCAGAAAGGCCCCTTAGAGATTTTCCCCACTCCCCAACCCACCTGTCCTCCTGCCTTCAACCAAGAGAAGTATATCTACGTGCCAGGCTCTGGGGAGTGGGGGGAGATTTGAGGGGCCACAGATGCCACCGAGGCAAGGCAGGGTGAGAATTTGGGGTGAGAAGGCATCGGGCCTTTTCAGGAGAGAGACTGCTGGCCTGGAAGCCCATCCTTCCCCGGCTCCCTGGCTGGCCCCTCCCACAGCCCCGTCTTCTGTTGACAGGGATGTCCTGCTCTAGATTATCTGGACATTTCCAAATTCAAACATCCTGTCCCTCATACATCAGACCCCTAATCCCCATCAGGGGCGGGTGGGGAAGTGCTGCAGCTGCCTGGGCCCCCACCCACTTCCTGATAGCCTCCGCTTCCTCTGTTTTCTGCAGGAGGATCAGCTGGGCCTGTCCCTGCTCAGCCTGGAGCAGCTGGAGTCACAGGAGACGTTGCAGAGAATAGAGCAGATTGCTCAGCAGCTGTGAGCAGGGCAAGGCCGTCAACTGTTCCTGGTGACTGCTGAGTCTTGCCTAGCCCTGGAAGGTCTTATGAACTCAGGTGACATTCTTTACTGTCATGTCCACAGCCTTTAATCGAAGGAGACTGTAGCTATCCACCAGGTACCCAGAGGAAGGGGAGTCCAGGAACCGACAGACCCCTGCAGCCCCTCCCTCCTGCACTATTCCTGAAGAGCCGCAGCCAATGCTGTTCACTCGACGTTAGCGCGGGCTCAGGTCCTGGGTGCTGGTGCTGAGGGTCCGAGGGACCTTGTCCAGGTGCCAGCTAGGGAACTAGAGGCAGGCACAGGAGATGGGAAGAAGTGAGGGGCAGGTGCTACGTCCACCCGCCTCACCTGTAACTCAAGTAAAACGCGTTGTTGCTCCCGCCCTGGGTCTCTTCTGACACTACTCAGCCCCTGCTGACTCCGACGCCAGCCCAACTGCCCTGCCTTTACCTTATCTCTGCGCCTACCCATGTGGCCCCTCACCTGAGACCCAGGAGCCCTCGCACCATCCACGTTGAGTGTGTTGAGTGACATGGCTCTCTTCATTCTGCAAAGTGGGCAGCAGGGAAGAAAGGAGTGAATCCAGGAGGGACCTTTCCAGCACAGGATTTGATCTGTGTGTGGCCCTGGGGGGATGGGAACCAGGGAAGGTTCTTGAGCAGGACAGGGAGAGGGATGGGCTGCAGAGCCTGCTGCTGTCAGGGCTCAGTGCTGACCTGAGCAACACCTACCCGGCTGCTCCGGCAGCCCCCTCGCCTCGCAGACGAGACACCAGCTTCTCACTTCCTCGCCGGATAGACTCACGGATCTTGGAGAGAGAGCTGCTGCGGCGGAGGGCCTGGGGAGGGGCCGGGGATGCTGCTCAGTCCCCCGAGCCCATGCAGTCCCCACGCCCACCCCAGGAGCCGAAGCACAGCCCATCCTCACCTGTTCTGCATCACCTGCTGTGCCTGTTTTGGGGGCACCTAGGGGGAAAAATGGGGGACACTGAGGTGGAGACAGGGAGAAGCCCAGCAGGAGGGAAGGCAGGGGCTAGAGGCTCACCGAGCGGGGCGGGCAGGTCCTCTCGGCGGAGGATTTCTTTGTATAGCTCTTCCGCTTGTTGGTACTTGTTCTGTTTCAGGTAGGCTGAGGCCTGTGGAGAGGGAATGTCAGGGAGATCTTGGCTCCAGTCTGGGAACTTCATCTAGACCCACTTGGGTTTTTTAGTACAGACAAGGCCTTGCTATGTTGCCCAGGCTGGTCTTGAACTTCCAGCCTCAAGTGATCCTTCTGCCTCAGTCTCTCGAAGTGCTGAGTGTTGGGATTACAGGTGTGAACCACCATGCCTGGCCCCAGTCCCACTTTCTAATGTGCAGACCCGGCCGTATCCCTTCCCAGCCTAAAGCCTCGCCCTGGAGCAGAGTACTTTGGAGCCCAGCCCCACTTCCTGCCTGGGGGATGGAGGGCAGGTAACCCCGTTTCTGAGCCTGGCTGCTCTACTTTGGGCTGGTGGCATGGCCTCTGTGCCTCAGTCTCCTCACATGCTAAGTGGGGCGACAGCTCCCACCTCATAGGGACACTAAGAACCAGCGACGTGGGGACCAGGCTGAGAAGGGAGCTGGCCGCACTGAGCTCAATACCTGTCTAGTGCTGCCATCTCAGCCTGCCAGCTTCCTCCTCCACTGGCTGGCCTCAGGCCGCCATGGACTTAAGCATTTCCTGATTCCATGTTCTGTGTTCCCTTTGCTGAGCCAGCTTGTGTCTGATGGGACACTTGTTCCAAGGGCCGGGCCTGGCCTGGTGGTCCCTCCCCACCATGGTGCTCGCTCTGTACCCAGCCACTAGGTGCCTCCCCAGGGCAGGCACCCCACCCCCGCACTGGTCCTCACCAGGTTGTTCTTGGTCTTGGCCACATTGGGGTCGTGGGGCCCGCCCAGGGCCTCGTAGATGCTCAGGGCCCGGACGTAGTGCCGCTCCACATCCTCAAACTTGCCCTGGTTCTGGCACAGCAGGGCCAGGTTGTTGAGCTGCTTGGCCACATCCGGGTGGTCAGCACCTAGGACCTGGGGGCCAGGGGTCACAAGTCAGAGGGGTCATACAGGAGTGGTGGGACGCGTGACATCACTGCCGCATGGTGGTCATGAGTTAGGGGTAACATCAAAGCAGACAGTGACCTGAGAGGTTGGGGACGGGGGGGGCAAAAGTTACACCATCAAATGGGATTACCAAGGTCAGAGGTCATGATGGTCCAGAAACTTGTGGGGTACAGGGTCAGATGGGTAGGTCAGAGTTGGGCTTGTGCTGATTGTCATGTCATGAGGGGTTAGGAAGGCTGTGGGGGGACCCAGTTCATGTTGGGGGGAGTGAGAGGTCAGAGTCAGGGTCAAGATCAAACTGGGATCTCAGAAGGTCAAGAGTGATGGGTCGTGTGACTGAGGCTCCAACTGGGGTCTCCCAGTACCAAACACAAGGGGCACCCGAGGACCAAGGTCACCATGTACGTGCTCAGGGTGCATGGGGAGGGCTACACAGGACAGGGGTTCCTCAGGGTCGGGCAAGGGGGTTGGGACCTTCTCTCGGATCTCCAAAGCACGCTGGCACAGGGGCTCTGCCTCCCGGTAACGCCCGCGCTTCCCATAGAGGACAGCCAAGTTGTTGAGTGTGGCGGCCACCTGTGGGAGTGGGGGAGGCACTGGTCAGGGAGGGGCGGAGACAGCCCCACTCCACCTCCCCACCTCCCTGGGGCCTCACTCACTGCAGGGTGCTCAGGGCCCAGCGTCTGCTCCCGGATCTGCAGGGCATCGTGGAGAAGGTCTGTGGCTTCTTTGTACTTGTTCTGGTCCCTGTGGGGCGGGGAGCAGAGGGCGGGCGGCCCAGGGATAGAAGGAGTTAGCCAGGGGTTTGGGGCAGCTGCAGCCACAGGGGCTGGGAGGAACCTGGCTGAACCAAGCATGGGTGGCACCTTGTGGGGGCCCCTCCATCCCTCCTAAGTCTCTAACCCAGCTTGTGCCCCCAGACCTCTGTCAAGCCTCCCCAGACCTCTGTCAAGCCTCTAGCCACCCCAGGTCTCTTGCTGGCACTGTTGGGGCCCCTGGTGTCTACGCTGACTCCTCTCTGCCTGGCTCAGTGACACCCTCCCCCCAGATGTGTCCCACTCCCTCTTGCCCCTTCTTATAGCAAGAGCTCTTCCTTCCTCTCCCATTCTGGCTGTCCCCTGCCCTGACCTCCCCAGATGCTCCATGCTGGCAGAGTGGGTAACAGGGTCCTTCCACAAGCACCCAATCGGTCCCTGCCGTGCCTTCCCCCAGTGATGGCCAGCCACAGCACTCACCGGTACACCAGCGCCAGGATGTTCAGCATGGTGGCCACGTCAGGGTGGCAGTGGCCGGAGCTGCGCTCCAGGTCCTCCAAGGCCTGGCGGCACAGAGGCACTGCCACCTCATAGCGGCCCTGCCCGGCGTACTGGATCACGAGGTTATGCAGGGTCCGAAGTCGGGCGGGGATTTCGTAGCCGCCCTGCTGAGCCGCTGCTGCTCCTGCAGCCTCAGGACCTAAGTGGGGATGGGGTGGGCTCTGAGTAATGGCAAGCCTCCTGCCCCTCCAGTCTTGCATGAGGGGACATGTGCCCCAGAACTGCCAGACTGCCCAACTGGTCCCTGGGACTACAGCCCCACCCCCCACACTGACTTCTAAGATTGGGGTCACTAGCATCTAACCAGCTGGAACACAGCAACCCACCTGCCCTGTGGAATGTGAATACAGGGCCTGCCGTGCAGGGGGGCTACCCTGCCCACTGTCACATTCAGGGTCCTCCTGAACCTGCCCTCACCTCCCCATCCCCTGCTCAGAGACTTTGGGATCTGGCAGCTCAGAGCCCCCTCCCCGCCCTTGCCATCCCTCAGGGCATGTACTCCCTGACACCCACCTTTCCTCTCCTCCTCCTCCTCGCTGGGGAACAGGGAGGCCAGGCTGTCTCGGCGAGGCGGGGACTCAGGCTGCTGCAGGGACATGGAAAGTGGGGGGTCAGGAGGTGTGGGGGTTTCAGAGATGGGGCCCTGGATCTCAGGGTTTGAAGGAGGAGGTTATCACGAGCGTCAGGGGCCCCGGGGGACAGGCAGCTTCATGGAGCAGCTAGTGGGGGTGTCTGCAGGAATGCTGCTGGGTCTGTCTGGGGGCTCTACGGAGGGTTGGGGGTCTGGGGACTGTGGGACTCTAAGGAGGCTCTAGGGGACTGAGGGACTCTGGTGGGTCTGGGGGACTCTATGATGGATCTAGGGGGACTGTGGGACTCTAAGGAGGTTCTGGGGGACTGTAGGACTCAAAGCAGGGTCTGGGAAATGTAAGGAGGGTCTGGGGGACCATGGGACTCTACGGATGGACTCTAAGGAGGGTTGGGGGACTGTCGGGCTCTGTAAAGGGTGCAGCCCCCATCCCGCCTTGACCTGCCTGTGGCACCTGGCTTTCTGGAGATGGGTCATACTGTCGCAGTTGCCCTAGGAACTCCAGGTGGTGCTTCTCCTCCTCCAGCTGGGCCACAGCCTCCTCGCTGGCCCGAAGCCGCCGCTGTGTCTCCTCCAGTTCCTCCCGAAGCCACACGTTCTCCTGGGCCAGCCGCCGGGCCTGTGCCCGCAGCCGCTGCTTCTCTGCCTCCAGTGTACCCATGTGTGCTGACAGGGCCAGCAGCACCTGCCCAGGGTGGGGGTCCCAAGTCAAGGCTGGTTCCTACCCTGCCAGGCAGCCCACAACCCAGCCCAGGCCTCAAATCAGGCTGCAGCCCCTCACTGCTATGCACAATAGCCCAAGTTCTGCAGAGACTCCGCCAACACAGCTCGTGTCCTCAGTTTCCCAGGGGCCCCTCTGATTTCACCCCCACACTCCAGGACTCAGTTTGCTGAAGAATGCCATCTGGTTCAGGGGTCCCTATCACACACAAGGACCCCATAAAGCTGCCAAGGGACTCGGTCTCTGGCCTGGAGCCTCCCCTTCCCAGGCCTGATTTCCCCAGACCTCGCCCTGCAGCAGTGCACCTCTCTCTGCCATACTTTTTTTTTTTTTTTGAGATGCAGTCTCTATCTGTCGCCCAGGCTGGAGAGCAGTGGCATGATCTTGGCTCACTGCAACCTCCACCTCCCAGGTTCAAACGATTCTCCTGCCTCAGCCTCCTGAGTAGCTGGAACTACAGGCACGTGCCACCATGCCCAGCTAATTTTTGTATTTTTAGTAGACGGGGTTTCACCATGGTGACCAGGCTGGTCTCGATCTCTTGACCTCGTGATCCACCCGCCTCGGCCTCCCAAAGTGCTGGCATTACAGGCATGAGCCACTGCGCCCGGCTCTGCCATAGTTTTTTTTGAGACAGTCTCGCTCTGTTGCCCAGGCTGGAGTGCAGTGGCACAATCTCGGCTCACTGCAACCTCCATCTCCCAGGTTCAAGCAATTCTCCTGCCTCAGTCTCCTGTGTAGCGAGGACTACAGCCACGTACCACCATGCCCAGCTAATTTTTTTTGTTTTTACTTTCTTGAGATGGAGTTTCGCTCTTGCTGCCCAGGCTAGAGTACAATGGCTCGATCTCCACTCACTGCAACCTCTGCCTCCCAGCTTCAAGCTATTTTCCTGCCTCGGCCTCCTGAGTAGCTGGGACTGCAAGCGCCCACCACACCACGGGGCTGATTTTTTAATATTTAGTAAAGACCGGGTTTCACTGGGTTGGCCAGGCTGGTCCCTAACTCCTGACCTCGTGATCTGCCCACCTCAGCCTCCCCAAATGCTGGGATTACAGGCATGTAATCCTTTAGTTTTTGTATTTTTAGTAGAGATGGGTTTTCAGTATGATACCAGGCTGGTCTTGAACTCCTGACCTCATGATCAGCCTGCTTCAGGCTCCCAAAGTGTGCCCCTCTGCAATAGTGAACCCCTCTCCCAGCCAGCTTCATACCTGGCCCTCCCCCACCCTCAGCTGACTGTCCCCTAGCCCCCCTCATACCTGGCCCTCCCCCACCCTCAGCTGACTGTCCCCTAGCCCCCCTCATACCTGGGCCTCACCCAGCCCCAGCTCGATGGCCTCCAGCGAGTGGCTCACCACCTGCTGCTTTTCCTCCAGCATCTCCCAGCCAGCCACTGGGCCTTGTCCCTCCAGGGCCTCCGCCAGGTGCCCTGCCAGGCCATGGTGCTCCGCCCGCAGCGCCTCCAGACCCTGTACCACTTGACGCGTCTGCCGCACCAGCTCCTCAGGGCTGAGGCGCTCTGGGCCCAGCCCTGTGCTTCCGGGGGCTGCCACCTGCACAGACATTGCTGCTTCTGGGGGGGGGGGGGTAACAGTGGGGGGTCGGGGAATCATTGCCAGGGCCAAGCAAGCTGGCCCCAGCCTCTACTCCCATAATGGCCATCAGGACCCCTAACTTCTCCCCATCCCATCCCTTCCCCACTCCACCCATCCTGGCCAGCCCTCTGCCTCCACACCCTCTACATCCCAGTTTCCACACTCATCCCAGCCAGCTCTCATCTAGAACATTCCAACCTACCTTCTGTCCTCCCAACCCAGGGTTCTGCCCTAAGGACAGTTCCCAAATCTTATGCATAATTAACCGAGAGGGCAAAACAGCTGGCCTGTGGGTCCCCCCTCTTCCCTCAGCTCACCTGCCCAGCCTTCCCCACCCCAAGGCCCCTGGATCCCCGGGCCCAGAGCTCCAGGTTGGCTGTGTGACCTGGGACCAGAGGCACCCTCCTCCGCCGGGCGAGTGGGGCGGGACATGTGAAGGCGGCAGCCTCTGCGTGAGCTCATTCTTAGGGTGTTTTTGTTGGGAACCAGTCAGACCACTGGGGGTGGGGCGTGGTGGGAGGAGAGGGCCGAGGGGCTGGGGCCCCTGGAAGCTCAGGAGGCCTCTGAGGTTGGGGGGGTAGAGAAGGGGGTCATGTGTCGGCTCCCAGGCAACAAAGGGACCCTGAGGGAACAGGGCCTCCACCCTCTTCCATCACAGACAGGCTCAGCAAGGCCAGGGCCTGTTGGGACACACGTGTGATAGGTGTGGTCCAGGGATGTCACATTGGCCATGGGACAGCTGAGGGTCTGAAGCCCAGCTCATAGTGGGCACATAGTGGGCAGGGCCCCCTCTATGGGACTTCATGTGGTTGTATGTGGGTCACAGAAGCTTAGCTGGTGATGCCTCTTGGGTCCTCCTAGACACACATACTCCTCAGAAACACCTCACACTCCCTTCTTAAAGGCACAATGCAACACACATTCTCCTCTGAAATTCAATTTCACACACAAACAAATGCCCCCTCCTCTCAAACACAAGACAGGGACCGGCATGGAGGTTCACGCCTGTTATCCCAGCACTTTGGGAAGCTGAGGCAGGCAGATCACTTGAGGCCAGGAATTCGAGACCAGCCTGGTCAACCTGGTGAAACCCCATCTTTACTAAAAATACAAAACAAAATTAGCTGGGTGTGGGAGTGGGCACCTGTAGTCCCAGCTACTCAGGAGGCTGAGGCAGGAGAATCTCTTGAACCTGGGAGGTAGAGGTTGCAGTGAGCCCAGATCCTGCCACTGCAATCCAGCTTGGGTTACAGAATGAGACTCTGTCTCAAAACAAAAAACATGGTATACACATGTACCCTCCCAAAAATACAGTCACACACACATACTCCCTCATTAGAAATACAGTGGAGGCCAGGTGTGTGGCTCGCACCTGTATTCCCAGCACTTTGGAATTCTGGCTGAGGCAGGAGGACCACTTGAGCCCAGGAGTTGGAGACCAGCCTGGGAAACAGCGAGACCCCCATCTCTACAGGAAAAAAATCAAAAACTTAGCCAGGCGTGGTGGTGGCATAATTCCAGGCTGAGGTGGAAGGATCGCTTGAACCCAGGAGGTTGAAGCTGCAGTGAGCCATGATACCAGCACTGCGCTCAGCCTGGGCGACAGAATGAGACCCAGTTTCAAACAGAAAAAAAAATACAACATATACATTCTCTTAAAAATACAACTCTACACACACCTACGTTTTCCTTTTAGAAATACAACACAACACACAGGCACACACACATATACTATTTTTTTGTATTTTTAGTAGAGACGGGGTTTCACCATGTTGACCATGATGGTCTCAATCTCTTGACCTCGTGATCCACCCGCCTCGGCCTCCCAAAGTGCTGGGATTACAGGCTTGAGCCACTGCGCCCGGCCTATACTATTCTTTCAAAAACAATCTCTACACACTTCCCTTTTAGAAATTCCACCCAACACACGGGTATATTTTCAGAAATAAAAGCCAAGGCTGGGCATGGTGGCTCACGCCTGTAATCCCAGCACTTTGGGAGGCTGAGGCGGGTGGATCACCTGAGGTCAGGAGTTTGCGACCAGCCTGGCCAACATGGAGAAACCCCCTCTCTACTAAAAATACAAAAATTAAGCTCGATGTGGTGGTGGGTGCCTGTAATATCAGTTACTTGGGAGGCTGAGGTGGGAGAATCACTTGAACCTGGGAGGCCGAGGTTGCAGTGAGCCGAGAGTGTGCCACTGCACTCCAGCCTGACAGAGTGAGATGCCTCCTCAAAAAAAAAAAAAAAAGAAAAGAAAAAAAGATGCTAGTCTAAGCAGAGAAAAACCCATGCAGAAATGAACTCTCTCTCCCACTCTTGAAATCACTCACTCAGACCATCTCCGTGCACCTGACCCTCACACTGTCTCCCAAACTCACACAGCCCCCAAGCAGCCAATTCCCCATAAAGCGCCTCACACACCTCCAGATTCACATACTCCCAGGATCACTTCGGAGCCCCCGCCAGCTTCCCCACTTCCTCCTCCTCCCCACTCCAGGCCTGGCCAGCAGGGACTCCCACACCTACACACCATGTACTGCCATTCAGTTCCACCGTCGGAACAGAAAGCTGTGGATGTGCGTGGAGGGATGCCACGTTCACACACATTTCGCTCAAGGCACTGCATCCACCATAAGCAGTGCAGCAGTTTCTACGTCACACTCGTGCGATCACATACAGTAAGGGGCCTGCACACTTTGTGCACCACAGACTTGTCACTGATCTCTCTGATCTCTCTAGATATATGAATATGTGCTGATGTTGATGTGTATGTGAACATTTAAAAAAACTTTTGAGACAGTCTCACTCTGTCACCCAGGCTGGAGTACAATGGCAGGATCTTGGCTCACTGCAACCTCCGCCTCCTAGGTTTAAGTGATTCTCCTGCCTCAGCCTCCCAAGTAGCTGGGACTAAAGGCACATGCCACCACACCCAGCTAATTTTTTGTATTTTTAGTAGAGATGGGGTTTCAACGTGTTGGCCAGGATGGTCTTGATTTCACTTCGTGATCCACCTGCCTTGGTCTCGCAAAGTGCTGGATTACAGGCGTGAGCCACCACACCTGGCCTTTTTTTAAAATTTGATGTTTTTGAGATCAGGTCTCACTGTTGCCCAGGCTGGAGTGCAATGGGTGCAATCTCGGCTCACCACACCCTGTCTCCCAGGTTCAAATGATTCTCCTGCATCAGCTTCCCAAGTACCTGGGATCAGAGGCACCTACCACCATGCCCGGCTAATTTTTGTATTTTTAGAGACGGTGTTTCACCACGTTGTCCATGCTGCTCTCGAACTCCTGACCTCAAATGATCCACCTGCCTTGACCTCCCAGAGTGCTATGATTCCAGGCGTGAACCACCACTCCCAGCCAAGCTTTTTTTAATTTTTAAAAAGCTAAACTATGCCCAGCTAATTTTTGTTTTTTGTAGAGATGGGGTCTCACCATATTGCATAGGCTAGTCTAGGACTCCTGCGTTCAAGCAATCCTCCCACCTCAGCTTCCCAAAGTGTTGAGATTACAGGTGTGAGCCACTGCGCCTGGCCAATCTCTATGTGCGTGTGTATATCACACCATACATATTCTCACACCTCACACACACATATCAGTGGTTGAACTCACAACCAGTCTCAAGGGTCACCCTTACAAACATGACCATTCACACAATTTTGCCAATGTAAAAACCTCCCTCCATAAACTCAGACACAGCTACACACACACCACTCCACGGCCAGACCAACAACCACAGCCACCCAGCACTCAGGCTGCGTCCCAGACACACAGCAACTCCCACACTTACAGGGAGCCCAGGGCGCACAACTGCACAGCTGATAATCACAGGCACAGCCCCACACCCCCATCCCTGACGAAGACCCCCCTTTCCCTCCTGTCACCAACTCAGAGGGGAATCCCACTTAGATGTTCACGTCTCCACTCCCATCTCCCAAACTTACCCCACAACAAACTCTCCATTACACACCACTGCCAGCCACGGCATCAATGCAGGTCACACACCCTCCAGATCCTCCCTACACACACACACACACACACACGGCTTCACACGCCTCCACACCTCACTCATCTAACCCCTAGGTTCCATCTGTACCGTCCCATGAAACAGCCCCACTTCCGGACACAGTCCCACCCAGCCCCACGCACCATTACGGTGACACACAACCAAAAGTCAATCTAGCAACCTATCACTGACCCAGTGCCACACTGTCCACCACACACACATCTGACAGGCAGAAAGACAACCACAGCCACACAACCTCTTGATCAACATTCACGCCTAATCCTACAACCAGTTCCACTCCCTGCCATACACACACATGCACACATCAGCTCAAGCAGAAAGTTGACTACAGCCGCACTAGCTCTTGGTCATAAAGTGCTACCAACAATCCAATTCTCAACACACACACACAGCATTCCACACAGTCAGGGTCACCCACGTTTTCACATTCCTGAAAGTGTCATACATACAGTCCCATCACAGGGTTACACGGTGGACAGTCGCTTTCACCTCCATACCCACAACCTGACAAACACAGAGCCTCACACGCAGAGGCAGTCAGGAGCCCCATCGTGGCCCAGCCTCGCAAACCGCACAACCTTATCCTGGCCGGCCCAGCCCCGCGCACCAGGCTCTCCCGCCGTCACAGGGGACCCCTCCTTCCCTCCCCCTAGGCCTCGCCCCATTCCCGCTCCTGTTTACCTGCGCTGGGGTTGGGGGCACACGGCCCCTGCCAGACCTCCAGACCCCGGGGAGTCCCAGGACGGGGCAAAAGGGTGTTCGGGAGCCCCAAGGCCCTTCCCGGCGCAGGGCAAACAGGCCCAGGGTTGCTTCAGGTCCCCGTTCTCACCCCCACCCCCACCCCCCCATCATTGCAGCTCCCCAAGAGTCCCGCGCCCCGCTCCTGGTGCCCACCTGACCGCAGCAGCTCCAGCCCCGCTTCGCCCCCGCTGTGCTCGGCGGCGTCCCGCAGGCCAGGCACGCCCCGCCGCTCCCGCTGCGCCCGGCGTCTGGGACCACGGGCGGCTCCTCCGCGGGGCGGGGCGGGGCGGATGGGAGCCCTCCCCCCGCAGGTGAGCCGGCCACGCCCACCACCCGCGGGAAGTTCAGCCTCGTGACTGCGGCCCCGCGGGAATGGCAGAACTTCGCACGCGGAGCTGGTAACCTCCAGGCACCTCGAATTTAACAGTACTTTTCTTTTTTTTGAGACACGGTCTCACTCTCTCGCCCAGGCTGGAGTGCAAAGGCATTATGTCAGCTCACTACAACCTCTGCCTCCCAGGTTCAAGTGATTCTCCCTGCCTTAGCCTCCTGAGTAGCTAGGATTACAGGCGGCTGCCACCAAGCCTGGCTTTTTTTTTTTTTTTTTTTTAATTTTTGTATTTTTAGTAGAGATGGGGGTTTCATCATGTTGGCCAGGCTGGTCTTGAACTCCTGACCTCAGGTGATCCACCTGCCTCGGCCTCCCAAAGTGCTGGGATTACAGGCGTGAACCACTGCACCTATGGGGACACAGCTTTTTTTTCAGAGCCTGGCACATAGAAAGTACTCAGTAATACTCGCTACTGACTGTATATTATGGGTTCTTTTTAAAAAATGAGTTTCCTTTTTAGAATGTCAGCTCTGAGGGCAGGGCTCTACATTGTCAGCACTTTAGCAACAGAACCTGGCACAAAGTAGGTGCTCAATAAATTGTGACTGAATGACGGAATCAAGTCCTAGAATTGTAAACTGGCCAAAGTTTGGTGGTCGCTATTCTAATATAACTTGAGGATGAGCGCGGTGGCTCACACGTGTAATCCCAGCACTTTGGGAGGCTGAGGTGGGTGGATCACTTGAGGTCAGGAGTTCAAGACCACCCTGACCAAAATGGTGAAACCCCATCTCTACTAAAAATACAAAATTAGCTGGGCATGGTAATGCATGCCTGTAATCCTAGCTACTTGGGAGGCTGAGGCAGGCGAATCACTTGAACCGGGAGGCAGAGGTGGCAGGGAGCTGAGCGACTGCGCTCCAGCCTGGGCAAAAAGAGCCAAACTCCGACTCAAAGTAAATAAATAACTTAGTTAAACGCGCGAGGTACCCCGGTCACTGCACTGTGGGATCTGTGGGATGCTTCCAGCAGAGGGCGCTGCTGGTCTGTGGCTCCAGCACAACTCCCGACGACCCCCCGCCCCCCTCTCTTTGAATTTCAGCCAACATGCCCTCTACTTCCTTGTCCTCTGAGCTCCCGTGCTGATGCTTTCTCCTCTAGGATGCACTTTTTACCTCCCAGGTTTGCAGACTCTTGGGCTCCGACGTTCAGCCCTGCCAACTCTAGGTCATCAGTGTTGGGGGACAGGTCTGTCCCCGTATTAGGCTATGACCCCCAAAAAGGGAGGACAGCACTGGGGCCCATGCCAGTTTCCACTACATCCACAGTGCCACCCAGCACAGGCCCAGGACAGAGAAGGCATTCGGGAGAATGGGTGCTGATTAAATCATGGAAATAAAAATTCAAACTCATATCCTAACTACTCCAGCCTTTTTTGTCTTTTGTTTTTGTTTTTTGAGATGGAGTCTCACTCTGTTGCTCAGGCTGGAATGCAGTGGCACAATCTTGGCTCATTGCAACCTCCACCTCCCAGGTTCAACCAATTCTCCCACCTCAGCCTCCCAAGTAGCTGAGATTACAGCCACCTGCCATCATGCCTGGATAATTTTTGTAGAGATGGAGTTTCGCCATGTTGGCCAGGCTGGTCTCAAACTCTGGACCTCAAGTGATTTACCCATCTCTGCCTCCCAGAGGGCTGGGATTACAGGCATGAGCCATCATACCTGGCCTACTCCACCTTTTTTTGGGGGGGGGGGAGTAGGAGGGAGGAGAGGAGGGAGGGGATACTTTTTTACTTTTTTTGGGGGGGGTGGAGAGAGAGACAAGGTTTCACCATATTGGCCAAGCTGGTCTCAAACTTCTGACCTTGTAATCTGCCCGCCTTGGCCTCCCAAAGTGCTGGGATTATAGGCGTGAGCCACTGCGCCTGGCCTACTCCAGCTTTTTTTAAAGATGGGCATCACCCAGGCTTGAGTACAATGGCAAAATCATAGCTCACTGCAGCCTTGACTTCCCAGGTTCAAGCAATGTTCCCTCCTCATCTCCCAAGTCCCAGGTAGCTGGGACTACAAATGCACTACCATGCCCAGCTACTTTTTGTTGTTTTTTTTTAAAGATGGGGGTCTCCCTATGTTGGCCAGGCCTCAATCGATCCTCCTGCCTTGGCCTCCCAAAGTGCTGGGATTACAGGCATGCACCACCACACCTGGCTCATTTTGTATTTTTAGTAGATAGTTTCTCCATTTTGGTCAGGCTGGTCTCAACCTCCCAACCTCAGGTGATCCGCCCACCTCAGCCTCCCTGAGGTTACAGGCCTGAGATTACAGGCCTGAGCCATGCTCCTGGCCTCGCTCCAGCTATTTCTACAGCAGGTAGAGAACTGAAGGGCAGCAGAGCCCTTTCCCCTGTTCCCCACTTTTTTGGCCTCAGGACAGCGGACATTTCTGGATCCGCCACGTGCTTACCTCGAGTCAGTGCAGGGACTGGAGCCAGAAACCCAGGTATGAATCTCAGCTGGGTCATCTGCTAGCTGTGTGACCCTCTGAGCCAAGAAGTAATCTCTCTGGACCTCAGATTTTCCGTCTGTAGAACAGGACTCACAGGGTACCCTACTTTGAGCTTGTGGTAAGGATTAATGTATAATCCCAGCCAGGCGCGGTGGCTCATGCCTGTAATTCCAGCACTTTGGGAGGCTGAGGCAAGCAGATCATGAGATCAGGAGTTTGAGACCATCCTGGCCAACATGGTGAAACTGTCTTTACTAAAAATACAAAAATTAGCTAGGCGTGGTGGTGTGTGCCTGCAGTCCCAGCTACTTGGGAAGCTGAGGCAGGAGAATTGCTTGAACCCAGGAGGCAGAGATTGCAGTGAGCCGAGATCACACCACTGCACTCCAGCCTGGCGACAGAGCAAGGCTGTCTCAAAAAAAAAAAAAAAAAAAAAAAGGAAAATCCCCCAGAAAAGACTTATAATAGGGTAGCACATGGTAAATACTGTGTGTCGCGGGGAGGGCAGGGGAATGGAGATTGGGGGGAGCCAGGCAGATCTAGGATTTGTTTTTGAGACAGTTTCTCGCTGTCCCCCCAGGGCTAGAGTGCAGTGGCACTCAGCTCACTGCAACTTCTGCATCCTGGGTTCAAGTGATTCTCCTGCCTCAGCCTCCTAAGTAGCTGGGATTACAGGCATGCATCGCCTCACCCGACTAATTTTTTTGTATTTTTAGTAGAGATAGGGTGCCACTATGTTGGCCAGACTGGTCTCAAACTCCTGATCTCATGATCCTCCCATCTCAGCCTCCCATAGTGCTGGGATTACACTCGTGAGCCACCACGCCCGGCCAGATGTAGGTTTAAATCCTGGACTTGCTTCCACATAAACTGGGGCAACAGTGATCTCTGGCTGAGCCGGTTTCCTCATCTGTAAAACGGGGATGATCACACTCAACACATAGCATTTCGCTGAGGATTAAATGAGATGAAGATTGAAAGAAAAATGTTAACTAAGGAAAACCTTTCTTCAGGTCAGCCCTGTTCCAAGTACTTTTATACAGTGCCAACAACAGCTGACGT
The DNA here is from genome assembly GCA_031835075.1 of Saguinus oedipus. Classification (NCBI taxonomy): domain Eukaryota; kingdom Metazoa; phylum Chordata; class Mammalia; order Primates; family Cebidae; genus Saguinus; species Saguinus oedipus. The sequence goes on along the minus strand of CM063187.1, from coordinate 46,827,732 downwards.
TTCTGAGTAACCCAAGACTGGCCCTGTACCATCTACTATATGCAAATTGTTAATCTTCACACCAGCTGCCATGATTCACTCCATTCCACAGGTGAAAAAGATGAGGCACAGAGAGGTTGAGTAATTTGTCCAAGGTCACACAGCCAAAGATATCAGAGCCCCAGAATCTTTGCAGCTGACCCCCCAAGAGAGGCACTATTACCAGCCTCACCTAAAAATGAGGAAACTGGTCAGATGGGGTCACTCATACCTGTCATCACAGCGTTTGGGAGGCTGAGCCAGGAGGACTGCTTGAGCCTAGAAGTTTACCAGCTTGGGCAACATAGGGCAAAGCTGTCTCTACAAAACAATATATATATGTATGTTTGTTTATTTACTTATTTGAGACAGAGTCTCTGTTGCCCAGGCTGGAGTGCAGTGGTGTGATCTCAGCTCACTGCAACCTCCACCTCCCAGGTTCAAGCAATTCTCCTGTCTCAGCCTCCTGAGTAGCTGGGATTACAGGCGCCCAACGCCACACCTTGCTAATTTTTGTATTTTTACGTGGGGTTTCACAATGTTTGCCAGGCTGGTCTCAGACTCCTGACCTCAAGTGACCCATCCACCTTGACCTTCCAAAGTGTTGAGATTACAGGCGTGAGCCACCAGGCCCGGCCTGTTTATTTTTTTGAGACAAAGTCTCACTCCGTTGCCTAGGCTGGAGTGCAATGGTGTGTTATCAGCTTACTACAGCCTCTGCCTCCCTGGTTCAAGCCATTCTTCGGCCTCAGCCTCCCTAGAAGCTGGGACTACAGGCATGTATCACCATGCCCAACTAATTTTTTTGTATTTTTAGTAGAGATGGGGTTTCACCATGTTGGTTAGGCTGGTCTCGAACTCCTGACCTCAAGTGATCCACCCACCTCAGCCTCCCAAAGTGCTGGGATTACAGGTGTGACCCACCGCGTCTGGCAAAAAAAAATATTTACGGTGCCTCACGCCTGTAATCCCAGCACTTTGGGAGGCCGAGGCGGGTGGATCTCGAGGTAAAGAGATCGAGACCATCCTGGTCAACATGGTGAAACCCCATCTCTACTAAAAATACAAAATATTAGCTGGGCATAGTGGTGCGTGCCTGTAGTCCCAGCTACTCAGGAGGCTGAGGCAGGAGAATTGCCTGAACCCAGGAAGCGGAGGTTGCCGTGAGCCGAGATCGCGCCATTGCACTCCAGCCTGGGTAACAAGAGTGAAACTCTGTCTCAAAAAAAAGAAATTAGCCATGTCTGATGTCTCACACCTGGCCTCAGCTACTCAGGAAGCTGAAGCAGGGGGATCGCTCGAGTTCAGGAGTTTGAGGCTGCAGTAAGCTATGATCATGCCACTGCACTTCAGTCTGGGTGACAGAAAACCTGTCTAAAAAAAAAAATGAAACAGGCTCAGAGAGGAGAAACTGCTTGCATATTCAACACAGCATTCAACAAATGCCCCATCCTATCCCTTAAGACCTCAGTTGCCATGTCAAGAAAATGGGTACATAGGGTGGGATATTCCTATTTTCACCTTCTGGCCATCGTTTTAATTTAAAAAAAGTAGGGTGGGCGCAGTGACTCACTCCTGTAATCCCAGCACTTTGGGAGGCCAAGGCAGGTAGATCACCTGAGGTCAGGAGTTTGAGACCAGCCTGAACAACATGGTGAAATCCCATCTCTACTTTAAAATAATAATAATAATCAGCTGGGTGTGGTAGCTACTTGGGAGGCTGAGGCCTGAGAATCACCTGAACCTGGGAGAGGGAGGCTGCAGTGAGCCGAGATTGAGCCACTGCACTCCAGCCTGAAAGACAGAGCCAGCATCTTAAAAAAAATAAAAATGGCCAGGAACAGTGACTCATGCCTATAATCCAGCACTTTGGGAGGCTGAGGCAGGTGTATCACTTGAGGTCAGGAGTTTGAGACCAGCCTGGCCAACATGGTGAAACCTCATCTCTACTAAACATACAAAATAAAATTAGTGGGGCGTGGTGGCACGTGCTAGTAGTCCCAGCTACTCCAGAGGCCGAGGCAGGAGAATTGCTTGAACCTGGGTGGCGGAGGTTGCAATGAGCTGAGATTGTGCCACTGCACTCCAGCTGGGGTGACAGAGTGAAACTCCGTCTCAAAAAGAAAAAAAATAGTTAAAAAAAATGTTCAAATCTGATGACCCATTTCCAGTATCCTTCCAGAGATGCAGGATATGAATTGGGTGTGGGTGGTCGAGTGTGTGCGCCCATTTAAGAAAAGCACCCCTGGATGGGGGCTGTGTGCGGTGGCTCACGCCTGTAATCCCAGCACTCTGGGAGGCTGAAGTGAGCATATCACGAGGTCAGGAGTTCAAGACCAGCCTGACCAACATGATGAAACCCCATCTGTACTAAAAATACAAAAATTAGCTGGGCGTGGTGGGGTGCACCTGTAATCCCAGCTACTCAGGAGGCTGAGGCAGGAGAATTGCTTGAACCTGGGAGGTAGAGGTTGCAGTGAGCTGAGATTGCACTACTGCACTTCAGCCTAAGAAACAGAGTGAGACTCTGTCTCCAAAAAAAAAAAAAAAAAAAAGCAAAGCACATCTGAAATAATCCTTACCTGTGGAGGAAGACGGGGTGTGGCATGTGACTGGCTTTGGCCAGCAGCAGAGGGACACAAGTGACAGTCGTGTCAGTTCCGAGCTTAGGCCTTAAGACCTTGAACATTTCTTTTTGCATCTCAGCATCCCCATGAGAAGGGCTTCTCCTCTGAGCCTGCACTCCACAATGTTCCCATATGAAGCAGAGATTCCATCCAAGCTCAGCCCGGATCAGCCAAGTCTCAGTGAACCCCACATCCATTTTAGAGCTATTGGCCGGGGTAATGGCTCACACCTGTAATCCCAGCACTTTGGGAGGCCAAGGTGAGAGGATTGCTTGAGACCAGCCTGGGCAACATAGCAAAATCCCCATCTCTACAAAAAAAAAAAAAAGAAAAGAAAAAGGTTAAAACGAGCCAAGCGTGGTGATGCACACCTGGAGGCCCAGTTACTCGGGAGATTGAGGCGGGAGGGTAGGCCCCAGAGGTCAAGGCTGCAGTCAGCTATGATAGCACCGCTGCACTCCAGCCTGGGTGAAAAAGAGCGGGGCAAGAGGTGAGAACCTGTCTCAAAATTAAATGTAAAAAAAAAAAAAAAAAAAAAGCCATGCACGGTGGCTCACACCTGTAATCCAGCACCTTTGGGTGGATCACCTGAGGTCAGGATTTGAGACCAGCCTGCCCAACATGGTGAAACCGCATCTCTACAAAATGAAAATTAAAAATTAGCTGGACACCTGTAATCCCAGCTACTTGGGAGGCTGAGGCAGAAGAACTGCTTGAACCTGGGAAGCAGACAAGAGTGAAACTCCCTCTTAAAAAAAAAAAAAAAAAAAAAAAAACTAGCCAGACGTGGTGGTCCACATCTGTAAGTCCAGGTACTCGGGGAGAGGCTGAGGTAGGAAAATTTCTTGAACCTGGGAGGTGGAGGTTGCAGTGGAGCAGAGATCACACCATTGCACTCCAGCCTGGACGACAGAGTGAGACTCCAGAGATTCCATTAAAAAAAAAAAAAAAAGGCTATTGCATTTTTGGGTAGTGTGTTTGAGCACCTCCCCAAGTAGGGTTGTCTTTTTTTTTTTTTTTTAAGACAAAGTCTTGCTCTGTTGCCCAGGCTGGAATACCGTGGCACAATCACAGCTCACTGCAACCTCCGCCTCCCAAGTTCCAAGCGATTCTCCCACCTCACCCTTCCGAGTAGCCTGGGACTACTGGTGGGCGCCACCACCGACACGCCACGACGCCCAGCTAATTATTGTACCTTTAGTAGAGACGGGTTTTTCACCCTGTCGGCCAGGCTCGTCTCAAACTCCTGATTTCGAGTGACTTGGCCGCCTTGACCTCCCAAAGTGTGGGATTAAAGGCGAGCCAATGCACGGGGCCTACCAGTTAGAGCTTTTATTAAGCTACAAAGAACCCAGCAACACCCCTAGGTGCTCTTCAGAGGCCTCCAATTGGTTACATGCTATGAATGACTGGCTCTCGACCAATCAGAGCCAAAGCGGAGACCTGGCTCGCAGTCAATCAGAAGCTGGAGTGGCGTATTACCATGGGAGGGAGGATACAGCCTGTAAACTGCACCTGTTGCCTTCCTGCCTCTGGGAACTGGCTGCACCCGCTATTCCGTTGCTTATGCAAAGTGGCTGCACCTGCTGCACCACCATCACCCTAATTCCCTATTCTCCTGCCACTCCAGCACTTTGGGAAGCTAAGCCTGCAGACCAGGAACTGGAGGCTGCGAGTTCCTTTTTTTTTTGAGATGGAGTCTCACTCTTGTTACTCAGGCTGGAGTGCAGTGGCGAAATCTCGGCTCCTCCACCTCCCAGGTTCAAGCGATTCTCCTGCCTCAGCCTCTCAAGTAGCTGGGATTACAGGCACACGCCACCACACCTAGCTAATTTTGCATTTTTAGTATTTTAGTAGTTTCTCCATGTTGGTCATGCTGGTCTCGAACTCTTGACCTCAAATGATCCGCCCACCTCGGCCTCCCAAATTGCTGGGATTACAGGCATGAGCCACCATGCCTGGCAAGAATAGTTTTCTTGGAGGAGAGACATTCACTGGGAGGGGACACGAGGGAGTTTCTTTGGGAGCTGGAAGTTGTCATTTGATCCTGGTGATGGTTATTCACATGTACACATATATAAAAGTTCACTGATATTAAGATTAGGGCACTTCACTGAATCTAAATTACGCCTCAGGAAAAAGAGTAAATTTGAGAAAAAAAATAGGAATAAGTGTGACCATCCATACACTTCAAATATAACAGTTCCAATATAAAGAATACATTTGAAATGATAACAGAATGTAAAAACAGGCCAGGTATGGTGGCTCACACCTGTAATCCCAACACTTTGGGAGGCTGAGGCAGGAGGATTTCTTGAGGCCAGTTCAAGACCACCCTGGGCAACAGAGCAAGACTGCATCTCTATGAACAATAAAAAAATTGGCTGGGCACAATGGCTCATGCCTGTAATCCCAGCACTTTAGGAAGCTGAGGTGAGCAGATCATGAGGTCAGGAGATCGAGACCATTTGGCCAATGTGGTGAAACCCCATCTCTACTAAAAGTACAAAAATTACCTGGTCATCCCTTGGTGTGCGTCTGTAGTCCCAGCTACTTAGGAGGCTGAGGCTGAAGAATTGCTTGAACCCAGGAGGCGGAGGTTGCAGTGAGCCAAGATCATGCCACTGCACTCCAGCCTGGCGAGAGCAAGACTCCATCTCAAAGAAAAAAAAAAATGAGGCAGGACAGGTTGGGAGCCACGAAAGACATTATCTTATTCACCACCCACCAGCCCATGGACCAGACTCTATTCAACTGGTTATGGGGCTACAGGCCTGGCCTGGCTGTCCAGGAACAGAAAGGAGGAATGGGCAGGGCCTCGACCCCTCAGCCCTACAGCTGGCCTTGATTTACAACTTGTATTCTGTGAATCAAATGGCATCTCAAATGGCCAAGTTTGGGAAAGGGATTTGAGGGATGGATGGGGGTACAGGGTGGTGAGCCATGGGGGTGGAGTGCTGCCTTCCCAGAGTCTCTCCTGGAGGTGGCAGCCTCTTCCTGAGGGTAGGGACAGAGACAGCTGAGATGCTTAAGAATAAGACAGGGTTTGAGGGCAAGGCTGCCTTGGGAATGGAGGGAGAAGAGTGTAGGCTGGAATTCCAGTTATACTGGCTGTGACCTTGGACAACTCCCTTGCCCTTTCTCAGCCCCAGCGTTCCTCCTCTGTGAAATGGGGCTTCGACATGAAGAAGAAGGGATCAGGAAGAGATTAGGAGAATGAGCTCCAGGACTGACAGCCTAATCGAATCTGGTTCTGCTATTTCCCTGCTGTGTGACTTTGGGTAAGTGTTGCAACCTCTCTGGGCCACCCTCACTTTCCTGATTTATAAAAACAACAATAACTTCTAGACTCCCAGAAGAAAAGTAAAATTTTTTTTTAAATGGCAGTACCCACTTCATAGGACTGTTGGAGGATGAAACTAGTGAATACCCATTAAAGTGCTTGGACCCTGAAGTCAGACTGCTGGGGTGATGGGTGGTGGGTCGGGGAAGTGGGTACACCAGAGCCTGATGACTGGAAGAGATCTTGGGCTGACAATACAGTGTGACCTTGGGGAGAAGCCTGGAAGTTATTTTCTTTCTTTTTTTTTTTTTTTTTTTTTTGAGATGGAATTTTGCTCTTGTTACCCAGGCTGGAGTGCAATGGCGAGATCTCGGCTCACTGCATCCTCCACCTCCCGGGTCCAAGTGATTCTTCTGCCTCAGCCTCCCGAGTACCTGGGATTACAGGCATGCGATACCATGCCCAGCTAATTTTGTATTTTTAGTAGAGACAGGGTTTTCTCCATGTTGGTCAGGCTGGTCTCGAACTCCTGACTCAGGTGATCCACCCGCCTCAGCCTCTCCAAGTGCTGGGATTGCAGGTGTGAGCCACCGCACCTGGCCTGGAAGTTATTTTCACCAAAGCCTGAATCCATTCTCAGCAGCCTTGTGCCCATTTGATTCCCAGTTCTGCCCCCTTCCAGCTGTGTGACTTTGGGCAAGTCTTAACCTCTCCGAGCCTTATTGTTGGGAATGTTAAATGAGTCAACCTACGTAAAGCACTTAGCACAGTACTTGACATATAGGTGCACTCAGTAAAAGTTAACTGTCAGGGCATGGTGGTGTGTGCCTGTAGTCTCAGCTACTCAGGAGGCTGGAGCGGGAGGACTGCTTGGGACCTGGAATTGGAGGCTGAAGTGCACTATGAATGAGCCTGTGAATAGCCAGTGTGCTGCAGCCTGAGCAACAGAGCGAGACCCCCATCAAGAACCCATGTCGAAAAAAAACAGACAAATAAAAAGTTAATAGGGTAGAAACTGTGGAGTGGCTTTTTTTTTTTTTTTAAGATGGAGTCTTGCTCTGTCGCCAGGCTAGAGTGCAGTGGCGCGATCTCAGCTCACTGAAACCTCTGCCGCTTGGGTTCAAGTGATTCTCCTGCCTCAGCCTCCCGAGTAGCTGGGATTACAGGTGCCCGACACCATGCCCGGCTAATTTTTTGTAATTTAGTAGAGACGGGGTTTCACCATGTTGACCAGGCTGGTCTCCAACTCCTGATCTCAGGTGATCCACCCACCTCAGCCTCCCAAAATGCTGCGATTACAGGCGTGAGCCGCAGTACCCAGCTGGGCGATTGTTTCTTTAAGACTCAAAGCGGAGGGAGTTCAAGACACAAGGTGCTGTTGGAGCGTTTGATTGGCTCAGCCCAGGTCACTGGGCTGGACCATTGCTGCAAGGGATTCTGGGAAATTGAGTTTCTGGCATCTTCAGCTTTTCCAAAGGAGGTAGGATCACAGTGGGGAATCCCCAAACATAGAACGGGCTTCTGACAATGTGTGACTAATAAGAGTGTGAAAGGGGCCTGACGGGGTGGATCATGCCTGTAATCCCAGCACTTTGGGAGGCCGAGGCAGGAGAATTGCCTGAAATCAGGGATTCAAGACCCGCCTGGCCAACGTGGAAACCCCATCTCTACTAAAAATACAAAAATTAGCCTGGTGTGGTGGTGCACACCTGCAGTCCCAGCTACCCGGGAGGCTGAGGCAGGAGAATTGCTTGAACCCAGGAGGTGGAAGTTGCAGTGAGCTGAGATTGTGCCACTGCACACCAGCCTGGGTGACAGAGCAAGACCTCATCTAAAAAAAAAAAAAAATCAAACCCTCCCACAAGGTGTGGCTGGGCTGTGCCACCCAAAATATGTGGCATGGATCCAGTCTCTTCTGCTTATGACCCTCAGTGTCTCCTGTCAATCTCACAGTGGGATGATGACGATTTTCTCCATTTAATATTTTTTTAAATTATTTTTAAAATTTGTGTGGGGCTGGGCGCAGTGGCTCAAGCCTGTAATCCCAGCACTTTGGGAGGCCGAGGCGGGTGGATCACGAGGTCAAGAGATCGAGACCATCCTGGTCAACATGGTGAAACCCCGTCTCGACTAAAGATACAAAAAATTAACTGGGCATGGTGGCGCGTGCCTGTAATCCCAGCTACTCCGGAGGCTGAGGCAGGAGAATTGCCTGAACCCAGGAGGCGGAGGTTGCAGTGAGCAGAGATCGTGCCATTGCACTCCAGCCTGGGTAACAAGAGCGAAACTCCGTCTCAATAAAAAGAAAAAAAAAATTGTGTGGGTATTTAGTAGGTGTGTATATTTATGGGTACATGAAATGTTTTGATACAGGAATGCAATTTGCAATAATTACATCATGGAGAAGGGAGTATCCATCTTCTCAAGCATTTATCCTTTGTGTTACAAACAAGCCAATTATACTCCTTTAGTTATTTTATTTTAATTATTTAATTTGTGTGTGTGTGAGACAGGGTCTCACTCTCTTGCCCAGGCTGGAGTGCAGTGGCTCAATCACAGCTCACTGCAGCCTCACTGCCTGGGCTCAAACAATCCTCCCACCTCAGCCTCCTGAGTAGCTGGGACCACAGCTGCACTCCACTATGCCCAGCTAATTTTCAAAGTTTTTGTATTTTTTTGCAGAGATGAGGTTTAGCCATGTTGTTGAGGCTGGTCTCGAACTCCTGGGCTCAAGGAATTCTTCCTCCTTGGCCTCCCAAAGCGCTGGGATTACAGGTGTGAGCCACCACACCTGACCTGTTACCCTTCACAGCCTCAGGTATCCATCCTTCTACTCTGTCTACATGACTTCAATTGTTTTTCTTTTTTTTTTTTTGAGACAGGGTCTTGCTCTGTCACCAAGGCTGGAGTGCAGTGGCGTGATCACAGCTCACTGCAGCCTCGCCTCCCCAGGCTCAAGTGATCCCCTCATCTCAGCTGAGACTACAGGTACATGCCACCATGCCTGGTGAAGTTTTGTATTTTTAGTAGAGACGGTTTCACCATGTTAGCCAGGCTGGTCTTGAACTCCTGAGCTCAAGCAATCCTCCTGCCTCAGCCTTCTTGTTTTGATTTTTAGATCCCACAAATAACATGTGATGTTTGTCTTTCTATCTCTCATCCGTTTAACATTTTCTTTCTTTTTTGAGACCGAGTCTCGCTCTATCCTCAGGCTGGAGTGCAATGGCACCATCTCAGCTCACTGCAACCTCCGCCTACAGCTTCAAGCAATTCTCATGCCTCAGTCTCCCAATTGGCTGGGATTATAGGTGTGTGCCATTATGCCTGGCTAATTTTCGTACTTTCAGTAGAGGCGGGGTTTCACCATCTTGGCCAGGCTGGTCTTGAACTCCTGGCCTCAAGTGATCCACCTGCCTCTGCCTCCCAAAGTGCTGGGATTACAGGCATGAGCCACCCCGCCTGGCCCATTTAACATGTCAATCACAATGGAATTAAAACTCCTCCCACAGACCCTAGGGCGCCATGGGTCTGCTGCTGTGCCCCATCCAACCTCATCTTCTTCCTCTCATCTCTCCTTGGCCCCATCTGCTCCAGCCCCCTGGCCTCCTTCCCTCTGTCCTCAGATATGCCCAGCCACTCCCACCTCAGCGCCTTTGCACCTGCTGTTCTTCGCAGATTCGCACACGGCTGGCTCCCTGCTCTCCTACAGGTTTCTGCTCAGCTGTCCCTGCCGTGCCGTGCAGTCCCCTCGTCTGTGACCCTCTTGCTCTATTGCCTACAGAAGGGCAGGGGTTTTGTGATTTGTTGTAGCCTCAGGAAGTGCCTGACAGATCACTGTCTCTAGCCCAGTTCCATTTAGTTTTCTGGGCCTCAGTTTCCATAACCATGAAAGAGACCCTTGCCAATCTGAGTTTGCTGGGAAGGGGGCTGGGCCCCACGTAAACGTTTTTAAAGCACCCTTCTCCCCTGCCCCACTCAGATCAGGCATCTATGGGAGAGGCAGAGAGGCTCCCTTTCTCTAAGCCAGTCCTCATGTGCCTGGGAAGGTATGAGGTGAGGACTGGAGACCCAGGAGACCCTGGGCAAGGGAGGAACCCAGAGGGAAGGGACATTCTTTTCTTCCTCGCAATCCTGGGAGCTCCCTGGAGGAGGAGACCCGATCAGCCTGCAATCTTGGCGCGCCTCAGAAGAAGAAAGCGGCTTCCTCTATGCGGTACCCTCTTCCACAGAACCCCCTTCTCAGCCCTTGAAGTCCTTGGTCATAGCCGAGGCGCGGAGAGCGCTTGCTATGCCCAGATCCGCGCGAGTGCGAGTCTAGCGCCCGCGCTCTGAACCGCGTCGCTGCCCAGCCCCCTTTGGGGGGGGGGCGGGGAGCTGCCACTCAGGGCCCCGTGGCTGCCCTTGTAAGGAGGCGAGGCCCGTGGACACCCGAGACGCCCGGTTATAATTAACCAGGACACGTGGCGAACCCCCCTCCAACACCTGCCCCCGAGCCACCCCAAACCCAGCGCCTTCGCAGAGGAGGAGACAGCAAAACGCCCTCTAAAAATAACTCCTTTCCTGGCGGCTAAGACCCTTCCTGTCCCCCGCGCAGCAGAAATCTCCCAGTAGCACCGAGGGGGCAAGGGTTAAGCAGGGGGAGGGTGGCCACCGCCTCCCACCCCAGCCCTGAGTTTGAATCTCCCCAACTCGGCCAGCCTCAGTTTACCCTCCACTCAGTCCCTAGGAGGACGGGGCGTCCAAGCGCAGGTTTCTGGGGTTAGATTGCCCTCTACTGCAGCTGTGCTTGCTTGGACCCTCCCTGTAGGTGGTGGCAGCAGGCAGCCACACAGCCTCTCCCGGCCTTTGCTTCCTCCTGCTCCCAGGGCACCTGGTCCTCCTAGAGCCACGGCATGGTTCCCCGAGGTGCCGCTGGGACTGGGCTGGGGTGAGGGCCCAGGGGCACACACAGGAGGGGCTGGTGGCTGGAGGAGACTCAGGGGCCAGGGGAGGGTGGCTTCTACGTGCTTGGGATGTTCCCAGCCACTGTCCCGTGTTCCCGGCGGGGGGCCAGTTGTCCCCACCGCCAGCCCGACTCAGCACTTGGTCAGGGAATCAGTTTGGTGCGGGGGCTTGGGTCCAGCCCCTGGGGCAGCTTAGCCCATACAAGGCCACAGGGCTGGGCGCAAGGCATGCCTGGGTTCGGGGTGGGCATGGTGCCCGAGTAGGGAGGTGAGAGGCTCAGCTGCCCTCCAGGACTCCTCCCTGGGGACAGTCTCTCCCAGCCAATAGCACAGCCTAGGTCCCCCTATATAAGGCCATGGCTGCAGGCCCTTCCTTTGGGTTAGTGTCACCTCCAGGATACAGAGAGCCCCCTTCAGCCCGGCCCAGCCAGGTACTGCATGGGGACAGGAATCTGGGTGGGGGCCAGAGGCTGTCTCAGCTCGGGAAAGGGCCTGTGGGCCACCCCTTGCCCCACCAACACCCTCCTTTACAAAGGCAGGCCGGTGCGTGGGAAGGCTGACCTCTGTGTCTGGGAGTCCCCTCCATCTGTGAGGCCGCCTGAACCCCCCGCTGGGATTTGTCATTTCTTCAGCACAAGTCTTGGGTTACGGGGAGGGATCCCAGAGATGAAAGGGGTCCTGACAGCTGCCAACTGTCACCCCCTGCAAGGGGCTGTTGAGCCAGGCCCGTGTTGATTACAGTTTGTCACCAGCACTGGCGCCGCCGGCCGTGGGAGGTGTGTCTGTGTGTCGCCCGGCAGAGTCTGCAACGGCAGGTGTTTCGGGTGTCTTTGCGATTGCTGCCGTGTGGGTCCCTGTGACCTTGCATCTGACTTGGTAGCTCACACAGGAGTGCCTCTATCTCGGGCGTGCCCCTGAGCTTGGAAGTGTGACTGTGTGACTTGGTTTACAGTGTGATCTGGGGAGTGTGCAGTGGTGGGGCTTCATGGCTCTGGGCTTTCTGCTTGTGTCTCTTGGGAGGGGTCACCCACCTTGCCTCAGTGCCCTCTCTTGGGGTGTCCCTGGCAGGGATTGGGGGAGCATCCTCTGAAGGGCAGGGGTCTGGGCTGCCAGCCCGGGATGTCCTTGAGCCCCAGGGCCTGGACTCATGTCCCCCCAGCCACCCTGGCCCACCTGTCTCGGGGCCTGCTGACTTGGTGCAAGTCGAGCCCCGGAATGTGGGGGTGGGGCCGGGCAGCAGCTGGGGGTGGGGCCGGGCAGCAGCTGGGGGTGGGGCGGCAGGCTGCTGCCAGATCCTAAAAATAACCACCCTGGACAGCAGCGCCCAAGGTCTTTGGCGGGTCCCTGCTCCCCTTCCAGCCCTTAGCTCACCGTGGTCCCAACTTCCCTCCCAAGTCCCACCTGCTTCCCATCCCCCTCTCCTACTGCTGCTGGAGGTCCTTTCTCCTTTCTGGGTCCACTGAATAAAATAATAATAACAATAGGACTGGGCGTGGTGGCTCACACATATAATCCCAGCATTTTGGGAGGCCAAGATGGGAGGATCCCTTGAGGCCAGGAGTCCTGGACCAGCCTGGGCAATATAGTGAGACCCCACCTCTACCAAAAAAAAGTAATAATAACAATAATAGCAGCCATCAGGGTTCCAGGCTCCAACTCCATGTCAGGGCCTGTGCTCAGCCAATCCCATGGCCAAGCTCAGAGGATCCTGGCAATCCTATGGGGCAGGCTCAGTTCACAGGAGACAGAGATCCAGAGAGGCCTAGTGACTGGCCTGGAGTCACACAGCAGGGAAATGGCATAGGTGGGATTTGAACCTGGCTCTGATGATCCAGAAGCTGAGCTTCTCTTCCCTGCTGAGCCCTGTGGGAGAATTGTCAGCAGACAGAGGTGTGGGCAGCCATGCGGCACTCCCCCAGCCCCAGCCCCTTGTCTTTGGATTGGTAATCCGAGAACCTGCTCACATACTGACTCCCAGCAATACCCTCACCTCCACCTTTTCACCAGCTCCTCCCACGAACTAACAACAGGCCAGGTGTGGTGGCTCAAGCCTATAATCGCAGCACTTTGGGATGCCAAAGTGGGCGGATCACTTATGGTCAGGAGTTCAAGACCAGCCTGGCCAACATGGCGAAACCCCATCTCTACTAAAAATACACCACACACACACACACACACACACACACACACACACACACACACACTAGCTGGATATGGCACACGCCTGTAATCCCAGCTACTCGGGAGGCTGAAGCAGGAGGGTTGCTTGAACCTGGGAGGTGGAGGTTGCAGTGAGCTGAGATGATGCCACTGCACTCCGGCCTGAGTGACAGAGCAAGACTCCATCTTTAACATAATAACAACAATAGCTAAGTGAAATAATGCTTATTGTGTACCAGGCACTGTTCCGAGAGCTATACCTCCATTCACACATTTAATCCTTTCAGCACTCCCATGCACTGAGTGCCATTATGATCCTCATTTTCCAGATGAGTAAATTGAGGCACAGAGAGGTTAAGCAATTTGCCCCTGGCCACACAGCTAGTTGTGTGGAATTCCCACACAGCAGAGCTGGGAATCCAACCCTGGGCCAGTTCCATGACCTACACTTTACCCACGCATGGTATTTTTCCAGCCTCGGGGTGGGGCCTGTTTTCCACTTGGGGAAACTGAGTCTCCAGCAAGAATGACTAGTTCAGGCTCACCCGACTGGGATGTGGCAGAGCCGGGCTCCTGACCTAAGACTCCAGATGTCTTCCTGCTGAGATGCAGGGGCTCAGAGGGAGACATTCCCTTGCTCCAGGTCACACAGCCTGCCTGACCTCAACGCCTCACTCGATTCTCTTGCTGCCGTCGCAAGATGTGAGCCAGGCCAGGCGAACTGGCTCACGCCTGTAATCCCAGCACTGTGGGAGGCCGAGGTGGGTGGATCACTTGAACCCAGAAGTTCAAGACCAACCTGGCCAACCAGTAGAGACAGTGAAACCTTATATCTACTAAAAATACAAAAAAAGAAAAAAAAAAATTAGCCGGGTGTGGCGGCATGTGCCTGTAATCCCAGCTACTTGGGAGGTTGAGGCAAAAGAATCACTTGAGGCTGGGCATGGTGGCTCACACCCATAATCCCAGCACATTGGGAGGCTGAGGCTGGTGGATCATAACGTCAGGAGATCAAGACCATCCTGGCTAACAAGGTGAAACCCCATCTCTACTAAAAATACAAAAAATTAGCCAGGCGTGGTGGCACATGCCTGTAGTCAGTAGGCTGAGGCAGGAGAATCCCTTGAACCAGGAAGCAGAGTTTGCAGTGAGCCGAGATCACACCACTGCACTCCAGCCCGGTGACAGAGCGAGACTCCGTCTCAAACTAAATAAATAAATAACAAGAATCACTTGAACCCGGGAGGTGGAGGTTGCAGTGAGCTGAGATCTCGCCACTGCACTCCGGCCTGGGTGACAGAGCAAGACTCTATCTCAAAAAAAAGAAAAAAAAAAGATGCAAGCTAATCTTCCCCGCTCCCCTGCCCCTCAGGCCCCCTAAGCCACCACCATGCCGTTTGGAAACACCCACAACAAGTACAAGCTGAATTACAAGCCTGAGGAGGAGTATCCCGACCTCAGCAAGCACAACAACCACATGGCCAAGGTGCTGACCCCCGAGCTCTACAAGAAGCTGCGGGACAAGGAGACCCCATCTGGCTTCACCCTAGACGATGTCATCCAGACAGGCGTGGACAACCCAGGTGAGCCTCCCCGGCAGAGCACAGAAGGGGCTACGTGGGTGCTCCGGAGGCTGCCGGCCAGGCCCCACGCCCACTGCCCCTGAGTGGGGGCCTCAGTTTTCTCATCTGTAAAATGGGGCTGTTGTGAGAATCAGTGCATTAATATATGTAAAGGGAGTCCAGGCACGGTGGCTCACACCTGTAATCCCAGCACTTTGGGAGGCCGAGGCGGGTGGATCACAAGGGTAGGAGTTCAAGGCCAGCCGGAACAACATGGTGAAACCCCATCTCTACTAAAAATACAAAAACAATTAGGCAGGCATCGTGGCATGCAACTGTAATCCCAGCTACTCATGAGGCTGAGGCAGGAGAATCGCTTGAACCCGGGAGGCAGAGATTTCAGTGAGCCGAGATTGCACCACGGCACTCCAGCCTGGTGACAGAGTAGGGCAAGACTGTGTCTCAAAAAAAAAAAAAAGGCTTGGGACAGTGGGGAATACACAGCAAACCAGGCAATAAACATGCACGAGAATCACGCAACACCCACGAGGAGATTGGTTCATCTCCCGAACCTCAGTCTCCTCATCTGCGAAATGGGCACCCACGCTGTGAAAACACAAGGCAATGCCTGTGCAGTGCTGAGAGTGGCATCTGGTGCTAAGTGAGTGCTTGAGTCCTGACAGCTGCGCCGGGTGCCGTGGCTTGTGCCAGTAATCCCAGCACTTTGGAAGGCCCAGGTAGGAGGATCACTTGAGCCCAGGAGTTTGAGGCCAGTCGGGCAACATAGCAAGACCCTGTCTCTACTAAAAATACAAAAAACTGGGCCAGGCGCGGTGGCTCAGGCCTGTAATCCCAGCACTTTGGGAGGCCAAGGCAGGTGGATCATGAGGTCTGAAATTCAAGGCCAACATAGTGAAACCCTGTCTCTACTAAAAATACAAAAAAACCCACAAAAATTAGCCGAGCATGGTAGCGAGTACCGGTAATCCCACCTACTTGGGAGGCTGAGGCAGGAGGATCGCTTGAAGCTGGGAGGCAGAGGTTGCAGTGAGCTGAGATTGAACCATTGCATCCAGCCTGGGCTACAAGAGTCAAACTCGGCCTCAAAAAAAAAAAATTACACAAGCGTGACATGGGCTTGTGGTCCAAGCTACACAGGAGGCTGCGGTGGGAGGTTGGCTTGAGCCTGGGGGGTGCAGGTTGCAGTGAGATCCCGTCACTGTACTCCAGCCACAGACTGAGACCCTGCCTCAAAAAAAACAAAATCTGACAGGGGATGTTATTAATGTTAGGGTTGTTTCTCAAAGGACACCTGCAGAGGCGAGGAGAGCTGGGAGTGGAGAGGAGGTTCTAGTGCCCCTCGCATCCAGCTCGTTGTGTGACGCAGGGGAGAGGCACCTCTCTCCTGGACTCTGTTTCTCCATTTGGGAAATGAGAGTGTCTTTCAAGTCTCTTACCCTCCTGGCCGTCTGTGGCACTGGTAGTCTGAGAACCTAACAGCATTTCAGGCTGATACGTCATGACTTCGGGTGCTAATGTTTTCAAAGTGCTGATGTCTTTAGCACCATGTACCCTCCGAAGGTCCGCCTTCCCCTTTGACCTTGCCCTGGATTCATTCTTCTCTCCCACCTTGACCTCTCCCAGCCTTCCCTCCTGGTTCCCACCAGACCTCAGTCTTCTCTCTCTCTCTCTCTCTCTCTCTCTCTTTTTTTTTTTTGAGATGGAGTCTCACTCTGTCACCCAGGCTGGAGTACATTAGCTCGATCTCAGCTCACTGCAACCTCTACCCACTTGGTTCAAGCAATTTTTGTGCCTCAGCCTCCTGAGTAGCTGCGATGACAGGCGTATGCCCCTCGCCCAGCTAATTTTTATATTTTTAGTAGAGATGGGGTTTCATCCTCTTCACCAGGCTGGTCTCAAACTCCTGACCTCAAGAGATCCACCGACCTCAGCCTCTCAAAGTGCTGGGATTGCAGGCGTGAGCCACCACTCCCGACCCTAAGTCTCCTCAATTCCTACCCAGAGGTACTGAATGCACCCCACTCTTGCCACCCCGACACACACATGTGCACACAGTCTCCACTGAGCACACGAGCCCAGGTCCCACTTGCTGGGGACAAGCACCTCTGACCTCACCCCCATCCCTCCAGGTCACCCCTTCATCATGACCGTGGGCTGCGTGGCTGGTGATGAGGAGTCCTACGAAGTGTTCAAGGACCTGTTTGACCCCATCATCTCAGATCGCCACGGGGGCTACAAACCCACGGACAAGCACAAGACTGACCTCAACCATGAGAACCTCAAGGTTGGTGTCTGCATGGGAGGGGAGGCCTGGGGTGGGGAGGAAAGAGATCACAGGAGAGATGGGGAAAGAGAGAAATGCAGAGATGGAGAGAGATGCAGAGGTGGACACAGATGTGGAGAAGCGGAGAGATGGAAAGAGAGAGGGACGCTGGGAGGTCGACCCAAGCAGATCACCTCGGTCGAGGTGAGGTCAGGAGTTCAAGACCAGCCTGGCCAACATGGCAAAACTCTGTCTCTAATAAAAAAGTACAAAAGGCCAGGTGTGTTGGCTCACGCCTGTAATTCCAGCACTTTGGGAGGCTGAGGAGGGCAGATCACAAGATCAGGAGTTTGAGACCAGCCTGACCAACGTAGTAAAACACTGTTTCTACTAAAAATACAAAAAGTAGCCAGGTGTGGTGGCATGCACCTGTAATCCCAGATACTCAGAAGGCTGAGGCAGGATAATTGCTTGAATCCAGGAGGTGGAGGTTGCAGTGAGCTGAGATCACACCACTGCACTCCAGCCTGGGCAACAGAGCAAGACTTGGTCTCAAAGAAATAAAATAAAATAGGTCGGGCGCAGTGGCTCAAGCCTGTAATCCCAGCACTTTGGGAGGCCGAGGCAGGTGGATCATGAGGTCAAGAGATCAAGACCATCCTGGTCAACATGGTGAAACCCCGTCTCTACTAAAAATACAAAAAAGTAGCTGGGCATGGTGGCGCATGCCTGTAATCCCAGCTACTCGGGAGGCTGAGGCAGGAGAATTGCCTGAACCCAGGAGGCAGAGGTTGCAGTGAGCCGAGATCGCGCCATTGCACTCCAGCCTGGGTAACAAGAGTGAAACTCCGTCTCAAAGAAAAAAAAAAAAAAGAAATAAAATAAAATAAATAATTAGGAGGCAGGAGAATTGCTTGAACCCAGGAGATGGAGGCTGCAGTGAGCCGAGATTGTGCCACTGCACTTAGCCTGGGGGACAGAGCAACACTCTATCTCAGGGGGAAAAAAAGGAAAGAGAGAGGGACAGAGAGACACAGAGACAGCCAAGGAGACAGAGAGACACAGGAAAGGGAGAGGGAGAAGAAAGGAAGAAAAGCATGTAAAGAAGGGAGAGGCATGCTGGGCGCGAGAGAGGCCAAGGCTGGCGGATCATGAGGTCAGGGTTCAAGACCAGCCTGACCAACATGGTGAAACCCTGTCTCTACTAAAAATACAAGAATTAGCCGGGCATGGTGGTAGGTACCTGTAATCCCAGCTATTTGGGAGGCTGAGGCAGGGGACTTGCTTGAGTCCAGGAGTTTGAGGTTGCAGTGAGCTATGATGGCACCATTGCACTCCAGTCTGGGCAACAGAGAGAGACTCTGTCTCAAAAACAAACAAAAAAAAAGAAGGAGGAGGAAAGGAAATATGCAGGCCGTGCAAGGTAGCCCACGCCTGTAATCCCAGCACTCTGGGAGGCCAAGGCAGGCAGATCACTTGAGGTTGGGAGTTCAAAACCAGCCTGACCAACACGGGGAAACCCCATCTCTACTAAAAATACAAACTTAGTCATGCGTGGTAGCACATGCTTGTAATCCCAGCTACTCGGGAGGCTGAGGCAGGAGAATCACTTGAACCTGGGGGACGGAAATTACGGTGAGCCAAGATCGCACCATTACACTCCAGCCTGGATGACAGAGGGAGACTCTATCTCAACCCCCCCCCCCCAAAAAAAAACAAACAATAAAGAAATATACAAAGATGGGGAGAGAGAGAGGCATAGAGAAAAACAGAGCTACCAGATGGGAGACAGAGAAGGGAGAGACAGCTCAGGTGTGTGTGGCGGGGAGGGGCTCTGCACACCCCAAAGTGAGGACGCAGCGGGCAAAGGAAGCCACAGAGAGACTGCGGGAGCATCTGGGGAGACGTGGGCTTGCTGGAGGGCGTGGCTGGGGCAGGGCTCTGTCCTGATCTCCCACCCGCTCTCCAGGGTGGGGACGACCTGGACCCCAACTACGTGCTCAGCAGCCGCGTGCGCACCGGCCGCAGCATCAAGGGCTACACGCTGCCCCCGCACTGCTCCCGCGGCGAGCGCCGGGCTGTGGAGAAGCTCTCCGTGGAAGGTGAGCGCCCCTACCCCCGCCACGCCCCCTCTCTGTCCACCGCTGGCGTCACCCAGCCCTGGCTCTCTTCCTCCATGGGCAGGTCCCCGGGCCTCTTGGGCACCCATTTTCTAAAGCAGGGGAGGAGCTTGGTAAATCGTGGGGGCTTGGGGAGTGGTGTGGACTGTCAGCATTACCTGCTTGCTGTGTTGGAGATGGTGGCGGGGCGCTGTCCAGACTCGGCCCCTGAGAACACTCACGCAGGCACCGTCCTGCCATCTGTTCCTCCGGCACACATTTCCAGGAGTTCTTGCCCTGTGTGGGGAAATGGGGGTCCCTCACTATTCTCATAGAGCATTCAGCTGGTGGGGAGACAAGAGGAAATTCAGAAACCCACAGATGAACAAGATAATTCCAAAGTGCCATGAAGTGAAGAAATGATGGAGGCAGCCACCTCAGAAAGGAGGCGTTGAGGCCGGCGCAGTGGCTCACAACTGTAATCACAGCAGTGTGGGAGGCCTAGAAGGGAGGATTGCTTGATCCCAGGAGTTCAAGACCAGACTGGGCAACATAGCAAGACCCCATCTCTACAAAAAAATACAAAAATCAGCCGGGAGTGGTGGCACGCACTTATTATCCCAGCTACTCAGGAGATAGGTGGGAGGATGGCTTGAGTCCAGGAGGTTGAGGCTGCAGTGAATCGTGATTGCACCACTGCACTCCAGCCTGGGTGACAGAGCGAGACCCTGCCTCAAAAACAAAAAGAGGCCAGGTGCGGTGATTCATGCCTGCAACCCCAGCACTTTGGGAGGCCAAGGCAGGTAGATTACCTGAGGTCAGAAGTTCAAAACCAGCTTGGCCAAATGGCGAAACCCCATCTCTACTGAAAATACAAAAATTACACAGGTGTGGTGGCACATGCCTGTAACCCCAGCTACTCGGGAGGTTGAGGCAGGAGAATCACTTGAATCCAGGAGGCAGAGGTTGCAGTGAGCTGAGATTGCGCCACTGCACTCCAGCCTGAGCGACAGAGTGAAACTGTCTCAAAAAAAAAAAAAGAAAAAGAAAAAGAAAAAAAATAACTTCAAGAAGTTGATAATAAATGTAGTACAATAATTAGGAAGTGCAGGTTTTGAGTACTCATTACCTTTGTTTTAAATATAATGTATTTAGGCTGGGCATGGGTGGCTCACACCTATAGTGCCAGCACTTTTTGAGTCTCAGGTGGAAGGATTGCTTAAGCCCAGGAGTTCGAGACCAGCCCCGGCAACCTGATGAAACCCCATTTCCAAAAACTACAAAAATTAGCCAGGTATGGTGGCGTGCACCTGAGGCTGAGGTGGGAGGATTGCTTGAGCCAGGTAGGTCCAGGCTGCATTGAGCCAAAAATCACACCACTGTACTCTAGCCTGGATGACAGAAGGGGACTCGTCTCAAAATAAATTAATTAATTAAAATTTTTTTGAATAATTTATTTAAATTTATTTAGATATAAAGTTTGCATATTTAATCTTAACTAGGTATAATATGGTATGTGGTGTGTGGCATAGTGTGTAGTACATTACAGGCAAACCTCAGAGATATCATGGGTTTGGTTGCAGACCACCACAGTGAAGCAAATATCACAAAAAAGCAAGCCATGCAAATTGGTTTCCCAGTGCATTTAAAAGTTATGTTTGGCTGAGCGAGGTGGCTCACACCTGTAATCCCAGGTGTGGGATTTGGGAGGCCGAGGCAGGTGGATCTCCTGAGGTCAGGAGTTTGAGAACAGCCTGGCCAACATGGTGAAACCCCGTCTCTACTAAAAACACAAAAATCAGCTGGGTCTGATGGCACACACCTGTAATCCCAGCTACTCAGGAGGCTGAGGCAGGAGAATCACTTGAACCTAGGAGGGGGAGCTTGCAGTGAGCTGAGATTGTGCCACTGCACTCCAGCCTGGGCAACAAGAGTGAGACTTCATCTTAAAAAAAAAAAGTTATGTTTACCCTATACTGTAGACTATTAAGTGTACAACAACATTATGTCTAAAAAGAAGTTAATACCGGCCAGGTGCAGTGGCTCACGCCTGTAATCCCAGCACTTTGGGAGGCCGAGGCGGGTGGATCACGAGGTCCAGAGATCAAGACCATCCCGGCCAGCACAGTGAAACCCTGTCTCTACTAAAATACAAAAAATTAGCCAGGTGTGGCATCTCGTGCCTGTGATCCCAGCATTCAGGAGGCTGAGGCAGGGGAATCGCTTGAACCTGGGAGGCCGAGGTTGCAGTGAGCTGAGATCACCCCACTGCACTCCAGCCTGGTGACAGAGTATGATTCCGTCTCAAAAAAAAAAAAAAAAAAAAAAGTACATACCTTAATTTTTAAATGCTGCTAAAAATGCTATGATCACTTGAGCACTCAGCAAGTTGCAATCTTTTGTTGCATAGACCCTACCCTGATGTTGATGGGCCGCTGACTCAGGGTGGTTGTTCAAGCTCGAGATGGCTGTTCAATTCCTTCCTTCCTTCTTTCTTTTTTTTTTTCTTTCCTGAGACAGGGTCTTGTTCTGTTGCCCAGTCTGGAACGTAGTGGTGCGATCGTGACTTACAATAACCTCCAACTCCTGGGCTTCAGTGATCCTCCCACGTTGGCCTCCCAAAGTGCTGGCCTTACAGGCGATAGCCACAGCGCCCGGCCAGCAGTAATATTTTGAAAAGAATCTCT
Source organism: Saguinus oedipus (assembly GCA_031835075.1). Classification (NCBI taxonomy): domain Eukaryota; kingdom Metazoa; phylum Chordata; class Mammalia; order Primates; family Cebidae; genus Saguinus; species Saguinus oedipus. The sequence continues at coordinate 46,806,069 of CM063187.1, read as the reverse complement.
TTTCAGTGTGAACTTCCCAGAAAAAAAGAAAAAAAAAAAAAGAAAGAAAAGAATCTCTTTTTTGAGACAGAGTCGCAATCTGTCTCCCAGGCTGGAGTGCCGTGGTGGAATCCTGGCTTACTGTCACCTCCGCCTCCTGGTTCAAGCAATTCTCGTGTCTCAGCCACCCGAGTAGCTGAGACCAAGGGTGTGTGCCACCCCACCCGGCTAATTTTGTATTTGTGTTTTTTTTACTTTTTTTGAGACGCAGTCTTGCTCTGTTGCCCAGGCTGGAGTGCAATGGCATGATCTCGGCTCACCGCAACCTCCACCTCCTGGGTTCAAGTGATTCTCCTGCCTCAGCCTCCTGAGTAGCTGGGATGATAGGCACCCGCCACCACGTCCTGATAATTTTTATATTTTTAGTAGAGATGGGTTTTCGCCATGTTGGCCAGGTTGGTCTCAAGTTGCTGATATCAGGTGATCTGCCCACCTCGGCCTCCCAAAGTGCTGGGATTACAGGATGAGCCACCACACCTGGCCTGTTAAGCTTTTGATTTCAATCTTGACTCTCCCTTTCACTTGAACACCTTGAGGCCATTATAGGGTTGATTGAATTGGCCTGATTTCAAAATCGTGTGTTTCAGAGAATATGGAGGCTCAAGGAGATGGGGAGAGGAGGGAACGGCCGGTCAGTGGCGCAGTCAGGGCACACACAACATTTATCCATTAAGTTCACCCTTTTATAGGGGCAAGGTTGGTGACACCCCCCAAAATGAAAACAGTAACATCAGAGATCACTCATCACAGATGTAATAATCATGAAAAAGTCTGCAGTCCTGTGAGAATTACCCACATGTGACAGCAACACACACACTGGCAAAAATGGCTCCAATAGCCCTCCCGGACAAAGGGTTGCCACAGACCTTCAATCTGTAAAAGACACAATATCTGGCCGGGCGCGGTGGCTCACGCCTGTAATCCCAGCACTTTGGGAGGCTGAGGGGGCCAGATCACGAGGTTGGGAGATCAAGACCATCCTGGCCAACATGATAAAACCCCTGTCTCTACTAAAAATGCACAAATTAGCCAGGCATGGTGGTGTGTGTCTGTAATCCCAGCTACTCGGGAGGCTGAGGCAGGAGAATCACTTGAACCAGGGATTCAGAGGTTGCAGTGAGCTGAGATGGCGCCACTACACTCCAGCCTGGGTGACAGTGAGATGCCATCTCAAAAAAAAAAGACACAATATCTGCAAAATGCAATAAAATGAGGTATGCCTGTATATTATATGAATATGTATAAAATATATAAATACTATAGATTTATTACACATATGCACAAATATATTCATTATACACATATTTCTATACATATGAATATATACAATTAAACACAATTTTTTGTTTTTTGAGACGGAGTTTCGCTCTTGTTACCCAGGCAGGAGTGCAATGGCGCGATCTTGGCTCACCGCAACCTCCGCCTCCTGAGTTCAGGCAATTCTCCTGCCTCAGTAGCTGAGTAGCTGGGATTATAGGCACGCGCCACCATGACCAGCTAATTTTTTGTATTTCTAGTAGAGACGGGGTTTCACCATGTTGACCAGGATGGTTTCGATCTCTTGACCTCGTGATCCACCTGCCTCGGCTTCCTAAAGTGCTGGGATTACAGGCTTGAGCCACCGCGCCTGGCAATTTTTTTTTTTAGACAGAGTCTTGCTCTGTCACCTAGGCTGGAGTGCAGTGGTGAAATCTCAGCTCACTGCAACCTTCACCTCTTGGGTTCAAGTGTGATTCTTGTGCCTCAGCCTCCTGAGTAGCTGGGATTACAGGAACATGCCATCATGCCCGGCTAATTTTTGTATTTTTAGTGGAGATGGGGTTTCACCACATTGGCCAGGCTGGTCTCGAAATCCTGACCTCAAGTGATCCTCCTGCCTTGGCCTCTCAAAGTGCTGGGATTATAGACATGAGCCACTGTGCCTGGCCTACAATTTTTTATTTTTTGAGATGGAGTCTCACTCTGTCACCAGACTAGAGTGCAGTGGTATGACCTTGGCTCACTGCAGCCTCCACCTCCCAGGTTCAAGCGATTCTCCTGCCTCAGCCTCTTGAGTAGCTAGGACTACAGGCACGCACTGCCACACCCAGCTAATTTTTAATTTTTTTCTATTTTTAGTAGAGACAGGGTTTCACCATGTTGGCCAGGCTGGTCTTGAACTCCTGACCTCAGGTGATCTGTCCGCCTTGGCTTCCCAAAGTGCTGGGATTACAGGCGTGAGCCACTGTGCCTGGCCTACAATTTTTTTTTTTTAAGATGGGGGTCTTGCTATGTTACCCAGGCTAAATTAGAACTCCTGGGCTCAAGCGATCCTCCTGCCTCAGCCTCCCCAGTGGCTGTGACTACAGGCTCCTGCTGCTGCACCTGGCTACCATTCTATTTTATTATAATTTTTACTAATGGCCCCTCGAAGTCCTGAGACTTCAGCCATCTGTCTTACCAGCCATTAAGACCAGGCACCAGCACACTGTGGCCTGCAGGTGGACTAGATGTGGGGTTCCCACATCTAGGGGGAAAGGGACGGGTCTATTTTCTGGCTTGAGCACATGGTGTGGCTGGCTGTTCCTGGGCAGACAGGGGAAACAGATTTTGGGGAGCCATCAGGAGCATGGATTTAGACACAGGGTTCAGGTGCCTTTAGGACGTCCAGGGGGCCAAGGTCCAGGCCCATTAAGAGCAGCAGCATGGGGGACCCTGGGCCTCCATGCCCTACCTGAAATGGGACAGGCTGCTGACCACCCTCTCATGTGTCCCCATAGCTCTCAACAGCCTGACGGGCGAGTTCAAGGGCAAGTACTACCCTCTGAAGAGCATGACTGAGCAGGAACAGCAGCAGCTCATTGATGACCACTTCCTGTTCGACAAGCCTGTGTCCCCGCTGCTGCTGGCCTCTGGCATGGCCCGTGACTGGCCCGATGCCCGTGGCATCTGGTGAGACCCCCTCCCCACACCCTGGCTTCCTCTTCCCCCAGCCTCCTCCAGTCCCTCAACGGCCCTTCTCACTCCTCCACCAAAGGCAAGGCCATCTTAATGACTGTGATCTTCCGAATGCCATGGAAAATGATCTTGCCCTCCGCCCCTGCCTATCCTGCGGTCTGTGTGTCAGATTTTGGGAAACCTGGACCGGAGAAATGGTAGTTAAGAACTTAGACTTGGCCGGTATGGTGGCACGCCTGTAATCCCTGCGCTTTGGGAGGCCGAGGCAGGCGGATCACTTGAGGTCAGGAGTCTGAGACTAGCCTGGCCGACATGGTGAAACCCCATCTCTACTAAAAATAAAAAAAAATTAGCTGGGCGTGGTGGCAGGTGCCTGTGAACCCAGCTACTTGGGAGGCTGTGGCAGGAGAATCGCTTGAACTCTGGAGGTGGAGGTTGCAATGAGCTGAGATTGTGCCATTGCACTCCAGCCAGGCCCAAAAAACAACAACAAGAAAAAAAAAAAAAAAACCACAAAAAGGACCTTAAACTTGACTGGGCGCAGTGGCTCACGCTTTGCCTGTAATCCCAGCACTTTGGGAGGCTTCAGCAGGAGGATTGCTCATGCCCAGGAATTCTAGACCAGCCTGGGCAACATAGGGAGATCACATCTCTACAAAACTTAAAAAAAAAAAAAAAAATAGGCCAGGCACGGTGGCTCATGCCTCTAATCCCAACACTTTGGGAGGCCAAGGCGAGCGGATCATGATGTCAGGAGTTCAAGACCAGCCTGGCCAACATGGTGAAACCCCCATCTCTACTGAAAATACAAAATTAGCCAGGCATGGTGGTGCACACCTGTAATCCTAGCTACTCAGGGGGCCGAGCCAGGGAGACAGAGGTTACAGTGAGTGAGATCTCGCCACTGCACCCCAGCCTGGGTGACAGAGTGAGACTCTGTCTCAGAACAACAACAACAACAAAAAGCCAGGCGTGATGGCTTACAGCTGTGGTCCCATCTACTCGAGAGGCTGAGGATCGCTTGGGTCCAGGGAGTTGAGGTTACAGTGAACTGTGGCTGAGGCACTGCACTCCAGCTGCCCTGTCTCCAAAATAAGAACTTAGACTTGAACCACTCTCCCTGAGTTCAAATCCCAGCCCTACCATTTACTAGCTTTACTAGCTTTGTGACCTTGGGCAATTTATTTCATTTTTCTCTGTCCCAGAAAGTTAGGGATCACAATAATTTGTAGCTTCTGGTGTTCTTGTGAGGATTAAATGAGTTAATTTATGTAAAGTGTTAAAAGCAGTGCCCGGTGTACACTAAGTGCTCAGTACATCTTGGTTATTTATCTTTTTTTTTTTTTTTTTTTTTTTGAGACTCAGTTTCGCTCTTGTTACCCAGGCTGGAGTGCAATGGCGCGATCTCGGCTCACCACAACCTCCGCCTCCTGGGTTCAAGCAATTCTCATGCCTCAGCCTCCCGAGTATCTGGGATTACAGGCACGCACCACCATGCCCAGCTAATTTTTTTTGTATTTTTAGTAGAGACGGTGTTTCACCATGTTGACCAGGATGGTTTCGATCTCTTGACCTCGTGATCCACCCGCCTCGGCCTCCCAAAGTGCTGGGATTACGGGCGTGAGCCACCGCACCCGGCCTCGTTTTATCTTTATTATAAACTATTATTGCTAGACTTGCTTTGACTCTTTGAATGCCTGATTCGGATAGTCGAAGATTTAAAAAGATTGTTGGGCACAGTGGCTCATGCCTGTAATCCCAGGAATGTGGGTGACCAGCCTGGCCAGCATGGTGAACCCTCGTCTTTACTGAAAATACAAAAACTAGTCAGGTGTGGTGGCGTGCGCCTGTAATCCCAGCTACTCGGGAGGCTGAGGCAGGAGAATCACTTGAACCTGGGAGGCAGAGGTTGCAGTGAGCTGAGATCCCACCGCTGCCCTCCACCATGGGCAAGAGAGTGAGACTCCGTCTCAAAAAAAAAAAAAAAAAAAAAGATTTAAAAAGATTTAGAAAACTTAGGTCTTAATTGACAAGAGGAGCCTGCGTGCTCAGATATACAGATGGGATGATTATAAGATTTCAATATTTTAAATATTTTTAGGTTTTAAGATTCCACTCATTTCAAATTCTGTGACTCCATAATTTGAAGCATTTCCGGATTTTTTTTTTTTTTGAGATGGACTTACTCTGTTGCTCAGGCTGGAGTACAATGGCTCGATCTTGGCTCACTGCAATCTCTGCCTCCTGGGTTCAAATGATCACCTCAGCCCTCTGAGTAGCTGGGAATACAGGCATGCGCCACCATGCCCAGCTGGTTTTTGTATTTTTGGTAGAGACGGGGTTTTGCCATGTTGGCCAGGCTGGTCTCGAACTCCTGACCTTAAGTGATCTGCCCACCTCAGCCTCCCAAAGTGGTGGGATTACAGGTGTGAGCCACAGTGCCCGCCCTCAGATTTTTTTTTTTTTTGAGACAGGGTCTTGCTCTGTTGCCTAGGCTGGAGCACAGTGGTGGGATCATATCTCAGTGCAGCCTGGACTTTCCAAGGCCAAGCGATCCTCCACCTCAGCCTCCCGAGTGGCTTGGACTACAGGCGTGCGTGCCACCACGCCCGCTAATTTTTAAATTTTGTAGCTATGAGGGTCTTGCCATGTCGCCCAGGCTGGTCTTGAACTCCTGGGCTCAAGTGATCCTCCAGCCTCGGCCTTCCGAAGTGCTGGGATTACAGGCATGAGCCACCGCACCCAAGCAGTTACAGATCTTAATATTTTATGTTCTAAGATCCCGCTTCCTAGATGCTAGGATTGGAAGCTAACACAATGCGATGGGAAATCCTACATTAGGATTTCCAAGATGTTATCAATTCTGAGTCCAAGCTTCTGTTTGTCAAACTTCCTGAGATCCCAAGGATCTATAACAATGCTGTTCAAAGATTTAAGCCCCTAATAAGTCCTTGATCACAGGATTCAAGGTTTTGCAGGTCCTGTGACGTTACAGTCTACAGGTTTAAGCTTCTGCGTTTAGAGGAGGCAGATGCCACCCACCTCCCAACCCTCAGGCCCGCCTCCCCCGGGCGGTGGGCCGAAGTCTGGGGGAGGGGTGGGAATGGGTTCCCCCGGAGCTGACACCTTGGCCTCTTGCTGCGGCACCTTACTCTAGGCACAATGACAACAAGAGCTTCCTGGTGTGGGTGAACGAGGAGGATCACCTCCGGGTCATCTCCATGGAGAAGGGGGGCAACATGAAGGAGGTTTTCCGCCGCTTCTGCGTGGGGCTGCAGAAGGTGGGTGTCCACTCTTTGCTGCCGACTTCTGACTCCACCCGGAATGCCCCACCGCCTTTCCGAGGCCCCGCCCCTTGTCTATACTAAGCCCTGCCCCACCCACTTTATAGGGCCCTGCCCCCCGGATCTGGCTCCACCCCCATACCAAGTCCCGGCCCTCAAAACAAGCTCCACCTACTTTCCAGGGCCCCGCCCCTGGACCCAGCACCACCCTACGCCCAAGCCCCGCCCCTAAGGACCCGCCTTCAGGCCGGGAGCAGAAGCTCAGGCCTGTAATCCCAGCACTTTGGTAGACTGAGGAGGGCAGATCACTTGATGTCAGGAGTTCAAGACCAGCCTGGCTAGCATGGTAAAACCCTGTCTCTACTAAAAGTACAAAAAAAAAAAAAAAAAATTAGCCAGGCGTGGTGGCGCGGCGCCTGCAGTCCCAGCTACTCGGGAGGCTGAGGCAGGAGAATCACTTGAACCTGGGAAGCGGAGGTTGCAGTGAGACGAGATCACGCCATTGCACTCCAGCCTGGGTGACAGTGAGACTGTCAAAAAAATAAAAATAAAAAACCCGCCTTTAAATCGTTCTTAGTCCCTGCCTCCTCAAAATCTTGTCTTGGTCACCCTTGTCTAGCCAGTACCCTCAGAATCTCCTACCCCCTGGTTCCCTCCGAATCCCTTCACCCACGTTCCCACGCCTGTCTGGACCCTGTCCATGTGGCGGGTGCATTTGGAGGTGCCTGCTGGTGCTGATCCCTGGTCCTTTCCCCCGATCTCAGATCGAGGAAATCTTTAAGAAAGCCGGCCACCCCTTCATGTGGAACCAGCACCTGGGCTACGTGCTCACCTGCCCATCCAACCTGGGCACCGGGCTGCGTGGAGGCGTGCATGTGAAGCTGGCGCACCTGAGCAAGCATCCCAAGTTCGAGGAGATCCTCACCCGCCTGCGCCTGCAGAAGAGGGGCACAGGTGCGACTCCCACATCCCCTGCACCACGACGGGTGGGGCGGGCCCTTTCGGAGGTGGAAAGGGAGGCTGGACAGCCCCATGAGTTCTGGGTATCCGGCAAGGGCTGACCGTCTGTGAGCCTGCATTTCTTCCTCGTAAAATGGGCATCAACACACCCATGTCATAGGCGTCAATGAGGGATTTTCACGATTATATAATATGCATTGCGTTTGCCCTTGCACCTCTCTCGAGGCTTCAGTTTCCCCATTTATAAAGTGAGGAGGGGTCAGGATTCGATCCCACGCCGCCTGGCTCCGGAACCCACTCTCTTACCCACTATACTATATTTTCATGTTGGATAATTGAGTGGTGTGGTACCCTATCTAAATCCAGAGACTCGTAAGCCAACGACTAGACAGGCATTACCTGTGTGCAGGTAACCTGTTACACAGCCACTCAACACAGGCAGCTGTTGCATTTGGCACGGGGACCACCACATCCCAGCCACTCTGCAACCTTTGCTGTCTCCTCATGCCCCTGTCCCTTGCTCCCACAGGTGGCGTGGACACAGCTGCCGTGGGCTCAGTATTCGACGTGTCCAACGCTGATCGGCTGGGTTCATCCGAAGTAGAACAGGTGCAGCTGGTGGTGGATGGTGTGAAGCTCATGGTGGAGATGGAGAAGAAGCTGGAGAAAGGCCAGTCCATTGATGACATGATCCCCGCCCAGAAGTAGGCGCCCTGCCCAGCCGCCACCGACCGCTGGAACCCAGCCGATGGGAGGGCCTTGCCCCGCCCCCTTTCCTGGAATCCCACCCTGTGATGGTTCTGTCTTCTGGGGGCTCTCTCCACCCTTCTCAGACTTCCAGTTTCAACCAGAGTTCCAACCAATGACCTCCATCCTCTGGGTTCTGGCCAATGAAAAATCTCCCTGGCAGGGTCCTCTTCTTTTCCTAGAGCTCCGCCCACAACAGGAGCTCTAATTAATGGAGCGCTCCCAGCACATCCGGAGCTCGTACTTTGTCTCCACGCAAAGCAATAAATAAAAGAAATGGTGGCCTTAGCTTTGTGCGATAGTTATTGAGGGAGGAGGTGTAATTGGCCACTGTACGGCCTTGGAGTCGTTTGTCCTGTCTAGGCATGTACTAAACATGTCTTATCTCAGGTCTAAAATGAGGCAAAGTTAGGGCACAGAATCTACTCCAAAAATTAGAAGGCTTGGCCGGGCGTGGTGGCTCATGCCCGTAATCCCAGCACTTTGGGAGGCCGAGGCGGGCGGATCACCTTAGGTCAGGAGTTCCAGACCAACCTAACCAACTTGGAGAAACCCCATCTCTACTAAAAATACAAAAATTAGCCAGACATGGTGGCAGACGACTGTAATCCCAGCTATTTAGGAGGCTGGGGCAGGAGAATCGCTTGAACCCAGGGGGTGGAGGTTGCAGTGAGCTGAGATCATGCCATTGCACTCGAGCCTGGGCAACAAGAGCAAAACTCTGTCTCAAAAAAAAAAAAAAAAAAGAATAAAAGAAAAAACAAGAAATTAGAAGGCTCTACGGGGAATCTGAGACCTCGAAAGGCACTAAGCCCAATATCACTCTCCCAAAGCATGGGCCCTTTCCAACTCTAGCTTTGAATTAGCCATGCTCAGATCTCAATCCCAAGGTCCACGATGGGGAGGAATGCAGCCCAACGGAACGTCTGGGGCTTGAATTTAGTCCAGGGGGTTCTCCAGTTTGAGACCTCCCATGCAGCTCATCACATACATCGCTATCCTGATTCTCACTGGCCTCCTTCTGTCCAGTCCGACTTCAAGCCTCTGTAGCTACTGCCGGTCTTTTGAACATCCCTTATTTATTTGTTTATTTATTTATTTAGAGATGGAGTCTCGCTCTGTCACCCAGGCTGGAGTGCAGTGGTGCAGTCTTCAGTCACTGCAACCTCTGCTCCCCGGTTCAAGCGATTCTTCCACCTCAGGCTCCCGAGTAGCTGGGACTACAGGCGTGTGCCACCACGCCCAGCTAATTTTTGTATTTTTAGTAGAGATGGGGTTTCACCAGATCGGCCAGGGTGGTCTTAAACTACTCGTGATCCACCTGCCTGTGCCTCCCAAAGTGCTGGGATTACAGGGGTGAGCCCAAGCCGAACATCTCTTACTTTGCTCAAGAACCTGCCATGGCTCCCCATTTCTCCTAGAACGCCTTTCTGTTATCTGCAACTCAAAGCCACACTGAAATGCAGACCATTTACATCTTTCCAGTTCTTTCCCCATGATTCTGACTCACATCTTACACCCTCCAATTCCCACCTCAGTGTCTTTGGCCAAGCTGTTTCCCCCTCCAGTCTGGAACTTGAGTCTGAGCATCCGCATGAAGTAGAGATAGGCCTTTTGGAGAACTCAGTACCAGGAAGGGACAGGAAGGAGGTGTGATAGAACGATTGGGGGCAGGAGAAGAGATAATAGAAGTTAAGCAGTATCTGATCATGCATTGGGTGCTGGGCACATCAATCACCTCCACCTAGCCAAACAGATTAAGATCTCCATTAACAAAGGTTTTGCGGGGGGGCGGGGAGGGAAGTAAGGCAGGAGTAAATGGAAGACCTGACAGAGTCTTCAGGAATCTAGAAGGGGTGCTTTTTCAAACCTCAAGTCACAAGTAGGGCCATTACAGTTGAATATATCTGCTGTTTTACAGCAGGGAAACTGAGGCTTTAGGGATGGCCCCAAGTTCCCATGGAGATTACTAAAAGGAAGGTTAGAAGAGACCCCAAAGATCAAGGCATGCAGAACCTGCGAGATACTGGAATGTTCTTTACTGTACTGTCCCCAGTTGAAGATCCCAGCTCCACATCCAGGGGTTACACAGACCACAGACACCCCAGTGGAGACTGTCAAAAGTCGCAGTCCAGACACCTGTCAGCTACCAAGTCCGGCCCACTTTGCCTCCTGACTCTCAGCTCTATCCTTGCTTCCCCAATCTGTCCAGCCCCAACCTCTTTCCTGCTCTTCTGACCTCACATTTCCTTCCTTCCACCCTGCACGTAGCACAAACCACCCTAAATCTCTCTCCTGGCCATGGCTCCCCCAATGCCCTTGGAAGAAAGCCCAGGCCCCTGTCCATAACCTTCAAGGTCCTGCTGACGCCCCAGCCCCATCTCTCACAGCGACTCCACACTTAGCAAGTCACATGCCATTTGATGAAGGACTTGTCCTTTCTCTTGCTCCCCCGGCCCTTATATGTGCCAGTTGCTCTGCCTAGAATGTGCTCCTACCCATATCTAGCTGGCCCCTTCTACTCCAGGAAGCCCTCTCTGGCTGAGGCAGGCATCGCCTCTGGACTCCCCTCTGCCAGCCCTGCCCAGTCAGTGCCTGAGGACACATCTGCCTCCTCTATTGGACTGTGAGTTCTATAACAGAGTGTTGGGGCTGTCTTGATTACCACTGTGTCCCCAGCACAGAGGATGCCGTCAGGAATTGACTAAGCCTCCTTCCTGAAGCTCCCTGAACTTCCATGGCTCCCCAGTGCCTCGGGAGAAAGTCCAGCTTATTCATTTTGGCCCCAAAGGTGCTGTCTGAATAAGCCCCACCCTTCTGTACTGCACAGCTCTGAGCCACTTAAATCTGTCCAGCTCCCAGACCTTTTCTCCTTCTCAAGACACCTGACCTTCCTTTGAGAAACCCCCACTAAGTTCAGCTCTGAGTCTGGTCACTCTAGAGTCACAGTGATTGGTTTGGAGATAATTACATGGCCCAATTGGGCCAATGAGAGTCTGCCCTGGGACTTTTGCTGGGAAACCAACAAGGAAGATCTTTCTGCTGCAGAAAGCTGGAGGGATAGAAACTTCTAACGGCTGAGGTCATCTGAGCCATCAGGAAAGAACTACTTGATAAAAACTAGTAGAATTCAACTTACACTGAAAAAAATACATATAATGCCCTGATGCCTGGATCAAACCATACCTGAAGTCCAGTGCCCCTGGATTATTAAATAACATAAGCCAACAAACACCTGTTTGCTTAAGCAGTATAGACGGATTATTAGTCCTAATACAGCATTTCTCTTGCTAACTCTGCATCCATGCCCAATATAGCAGCCACACTGAAGTTACCTACAGTTCTCTGAAGAGATACCACACACTCCCACTTCTGGGCTTTTGCCCAGGCCATACTCAATGCCTAGCTAACTCCTACTCATCCTTCAACACCCCAGTCCAGCATTAATTCCTCTAGAACATCTTCCGCAATGACTGCATCCTGCCCACTTTCCCTTCTGGGCTCCCAAGACAACGGTTTGTCTAGTGTCTGTGTCAGAACTCATGTATCCTTCAGACAGGGCTTCATGCCTCCGTGTCCAGCACTGGGCCTGGCATGGAGTAGGCACAGGTCAATGATTGTTTATTGAATAAATTTACTACTGGAGTAAGAAGTGGCTTCAGAGTCCAGTGTAACATGGTGCCTGGGAGTGCTGAGTGGATGAATGGGGGACCCGATATAGGAACTGGGGCCTCAGGGATGAGGCTGAGTTCTGTCCTGCCTTCGTCCACGACCATCCTTACCTTTCCACCCCCACTGCTCCCATTCTGCAGATGAGAAAACCGAGGCTCCAAAAGGAAAAACCACTGCCCGGAGTCCCACGTCTCTTCTTCAACTCACTTGCTGGTGAGGGCAGGAAGGAGAACCCTAGGGTCAGCACTTGGGGGGACTCTCCTAAATTTATTGGGCAACAGACTGCAGGTGAGGGGGCTGAGAGGAGGGTCAGGGCGTAATAACTTAAAAACCGTAGGTGACAGCGGCAGCTCCTCAAGAGACCTTTGCAGAGGGGAGGGGGTGGGTATTTACAAGGATTTGTACAAAGCGCCCCGCGCCAGCCTGGGGCAGGAAAGGTGGGGAGTTTGAGTGTGAGGGGAGGGGAGGAGAGGGGAAGGAAACTGCCTCTCTGACCCCCCACTCCCAGTCCCCCAAATTCTCCAGTCTTTAGGCTCAGTAGCTCTCCCTGCCCCTGCCAAAGGCCTAATTTTGAGCTGTTGGGAGGAATGAAAGATTTCCTCAGTTGCCCTCCCTGACCCTGCCCTGCCCCCAAAGTCTCCTCAGGTGCCCCCTTGGCAGGGCGAGGTGGGACAGGACTGGCTGGAGGCTCCAGGAAGGTGCCAGCTCCCCCCGCTGAGCCCCCCACCCTTCTTCTGTGCTGAGCGGCCCCAGAGAACAGCAGAGGGGACAATCTTTGCCCCCAAATCTAATTCAGGGAAACTGAGGTGATGACAAAGGGAGAATCCCCTCCCTGGCCCCTTCCCCTCTTGTAGAAGCGTAGGGAACAAGGGAGAGGAAAAGGAAGGGGCCTGGGGCCGTGGTGGCTCAGAGCTCGAGGTCATTGGAGATGCGGGTGACGAGGGTGCGGAAGGCCAGGGCGGTGCCCGCCACACGGCGGAAGAGAACTCCCCGTAAGCCTGGCCGGGGCAGCTGGCAGACCTCCACTTCGAAGTGGGACAGGGGCTCGGGCCCGCCCGCACCCCCGTGCAGGCAGGCCAGCAGGAACGGCTGTGGCTGGCGGCAGCGGCAGCGGGCGGCTGCTGTGGCCTGGCGCAGAGCTGCCATCAGGGCCTCGGGAGGGCGAGAGCTGGTCAGCTTCACACTCCAGGGGAATCGGAGCAGCCGGGGGGCGGTTTCCGTTTGATCCCAAGGTAGATGGCAACTAAGGTGAGAAGATATCAGGGGTCAGAGAAGGGAGCGAAGAGGAATGCGGGTGGAGGGCTCAAGGGACAATTCTTCCCACTTTGGGACAGATTCCTAGCCATCCCCTCAAAAAAAATCCTCCTCTCTTACCCCACTGACAGTTTCAGCTGGACACAGAGCTGTCCAGCTAGAGACCACACTTTCCAGCCTCCGTGAGGCCGGGTATGACCTTGTCTCTAAATTCTGGGACATGAGCAGAAGTGAGGTGTGGAATCCACATCGGTCCTCAAAGACCCCACATGCGCCAGGCTCTCCTATCCCATGTCCCCCAGGAGCTGGACTTAGCAGTGGTACAGACCAGCCTCAACTGTGATGACATGAGGGCTCCAGGGGATGGGGATGGAAGAACCTGTGGACCTGAATGACCACACAGAGGCTTGGCCACATGGTTTGAATGAGAATTTTTTTTTTTTTGAGACGAATTCTTGCTCTGAAGCCCAGGCTGGAGTGCAGTGGCATGATCTCAGCTCACTGCAACCTCCGCCTCCTGGGTTCAAGCAATTCTCCTGCCTCAGTCCCTACTAGTAGCTGGGATTCCAGGTGTGCACCACCACGTCCAGGTAATTTTTTGTATTTTTAGTATAGATGGGGTTTCACCATGTTGGCCAGGATGGTCTTGATCTACTGACCTCATGACCCACCCATCTAGGCCTCCCAAAGTGCTGGGATCACAGGCATGAGCCACTGCGCCCAGCAGAAATTTCTTGTTTCGAGACAGGATCTCACCCTGTCACTAAGCTGGATCACAGCTCACTGCAGCGTTGAACTCCCGGTCTTGAGCGACCCTCCTGCCTCAGCCTCCTTAGTAGCTGGGACTACAGGCACACGCCACCATGCCCAGGTAGTTTTTTGTTTGTTTTTTTTGTAGAGACAAGTTTTCATCATGTTGTCCAGGCTTGTCTTGAGCTCCTGGACTCAAGTGATCTTACTGCCTCAGCCTCCCAAGTAGCTGGGACAGGTGCACGCCACCACGCCACAGGCAGGTAATATTGTTTTTGTATTTGTAGTAGAGACAGGGTTTTACCATGTTGATCAGGCTGGTCTTGAACTCCTGACCTCAGGTGATCCACCTGCCTCAGTCTCCCAAAGTAGTGCCAGTATTACAGGCATGAGCCACAGTGTCGGGTATTGTTTTTTTTTTTTTGAGACAGTTTTGTTCTTGTCTCTCAGGCTGGAGTGCAATGGCACAACCTCGGCTCACTGCAACCTCTGCCTCCCAGGTTCAAGCAATTCTCCTGCCTCACCCTCCTAAGTAGCTGGGACTATAGGCACCACACCCAGCTAATTTTTGTATTTTTAGTAGAGACGGGGCTTCACCATGTTGGCCAGGCTGGTCTTGAACTCCTGACCTCAAGTGATCTGCTTGCCTTGGCCCTCCCAAAGTTCTGGGATTATAGGCATGAGCCACATCACCAGGCCACTTAAAAATTTTTTTTGAGACAAGGTCTTGCTGTGTCCCCCAGGCAGGAGTGCAGTGGTACAATCATGGCTCACTGCAGCCTCCACCTCCTGAGTTCTTGACCCTCCTGCCTTGGCCTCCTGAGTTGTTGGAATTACAGGCATGAGCCACTGTGCCTGGCCTCTCTGGGCTTTCGGATTGTCACATGTCTCAGGATGGGAGCACTGCTGGCATTGATTAGGCTGAGGATGGGGCAGGTCAAGGATGAGAAATGTGCCAGAGGGCCCCGCACAACAAAGAAACGTCTTGCCTGAAATAGGAGAGTGCAGCTCGAGATGAGCAACCCGGGGCTGGTCTCCCTTGTTCCAGTGAGGCCAATCCTCAGATTGGGTGAGCACATGACTCAGTTTTGCCAAGAAGAGTGTTCTACCCGCTGGCTGCTGTGCTTGGGTCAAGAGTGAATACATGACCAAGTCTGACCAATCAGAGTACTTCTCTCTGGCTGCAGGTATTGGTTTAGAAATGAGCATGTGACCTAGTCCCAGCCAATGAGTCAGCCCTGGCAGTTTGTTGCAGCTGCTGGGAAGGCTGGGGTTTCCACCTGGGTCTCTAAATCGGCAACTCAAGACTCAGCCAGGGCTTGGCAAACTCTAGTGCTGTGTGTTTTTGTAAATAAAGTTTTACTGGAACACAGTCATACTCATTTGAGTTGAATATGGCTGCTTTTGCCTACAATGGGACAACTGAACAGGTGTGACAGAGGGTGCCTGGCCCTCAAAGCCTAAAATCTTCATGGTCTGGGTCTGTTCAGATAATGTTTGACTCCTGCTGGCCCAGAGCTGCTGGCAGCCATTCTGCCATGATTGGATGAGAGGCAAAAGGAGGTGGGGGCATTGACCGGAAGAGCTGAGTTGTAGATGGGATGAGGCTGAAGTAAACTTCCCAGATGGTCAAGGGAAGGTGGTGGGAGTGAGAGGAGCTGGCAGAGAAGGCAGGGGCCAAAGAGAATTTCGGGAAGTTGGCCTTGTAGGATGAGACTGGGGCCCCATCTAATGCACTGGACTAAGTGTTGGGAGGTGCTGAGGCAGGAGAAGGGAAGGGCTCCTGTGGCAGTCAGGGGTAGGCTCAAGCACTCACCTTGTGACCTCAGGTCCCCCGATTCTCTCAGGTTCGTCTGCGACCCTAGGGGAGGGGAGGGGGACAGAGTGTCTAATCTGGACATAGTAAACCCACCTCCCCCAACCCACTGCCTCTGGAGCTCTGAGCAACCCCTGCCTCAGCCCCAGTCCCTCTGGGCTGGGGAGGGCTCAGAGTCAGGATTTCATCTCCCTGTCCATCCCCAGAAGAGAGCTCATTCTGCAATGGCGAGTGCAGATCACAGGAAAGATACTGAAGAACGTGGAAGGTGAAAGACAGGAGTGGGCAGAGACACACCCTTTATAGAGAAGCAGTCACAGAGAGCCACACACACGCGCGTGCACGCACACATTCACACACATTCATGCTTTGCTCAGCACCTCCTTCGTGAGAACCTGCCCTTATTTTCCTTTTCTTGAGACAGAGTCTCACTCTGTCATGGAGGAGTGGTGTGATCTCAGCTCACTGCAGCCTCAACCTCCTGGGCTCAAGCAATCCTCCTACCTTGGCCCCTGAAGTAGCTAGGACTACAGGCGCATGCCACCACATCCGGCTAATTTTTTTTTTTTTTTGTATTTTTTGTAGAGATGGGCTTTGCCATATTGCCCAGGCTGGTCTCAAACTCCTAGACTCAAGCGATCTGCCCACCTGGGCTTCCCAAAGTACTGGGATTACTAGCCAGAGCCACTCACCCAGAGGCCTGCCCGTTCAATGCTGCACCCTTCCCTTCCCCACACCCCGCATCCCCCTCCCTGTTCTACGTTTTTCGTTTGTTTTAGAGACAGGGTCTCCCTCTGTTGCCAAGGCTGGAGTGGTGTGATCATAGCTCACAGCAGCCTAGACTTCCTGGGTTCAAGTGATCCTCCTGCCTCAGCCTCCCAAGTCCATGGGACTACAGGTGCAGCCACAATGCCCGGCCAATTTATTTACTTTTTTGTAGAAATAGGGTCTTGCTATGTTGTCCAGGCTAGTCTTGAACTCATGTGCTCAAGCGATCCACTTGCCTCAGCCTCCCAAAGGGCTGTGATTACAGGCATGAGCCACCAAATGCGGCTTCTATTCTATCTTTCTTCTCAGCACTTCGCAGTATCTAGCGGTCTATAAAAGTATATTTTACTTATGTCTTTATTATTTCTTATCTGGATCCCTTAGTAGAATGCTGGCTCTGCCAGGGCAGGAGTTTTGTACAATTTGTTCACCCTCTACCACAGGACTAGGGCAGTGCCAGGCACACAGTAGGGGCCCAATGAATAACAGTAATGAATAAGAATAGCCAATTATTTATACACAGGTAAAGCACTTTCCAAAGCAATGTTCTAAACTCAGTCCATACATCACCTCATTTAGTCCTCACAATAACCCTAGGAGGCAGGTACTGTTACTACTATACCCATTTTACAGAAGAGGAAAGTGAGGCCCAGAGACCTTGAGTGACTGGCTTAAGGACACTTGGCAGAGCTGCCATTTGAACCCGAGTCTGGCTCCAGAAGCTGTGCTTCCGTGAGTAAATGAACAACCAGACCCCACATACAGACCCTGCACCCTGCTCACATCCACAGGGCTCCCTCCCCGATGCCCGCACACATGGGTCAGACATGCAGCCAGGACGGCAGAGCCAGTGAGAACAGGGCATGGACGGGACTTACTGATCTTGGATCCCTGGGGCAGAGAGGCGCCCGAAACACAGCGGTTAGAGTTCTGCCGTTTAGAGGGATCGAGGGTAACCCTGCAGTGTGAGGAGGGAGGCGAAGGGTGACAGGGTAGGAGGAAAGGAGGAAGAGGAGGAGAAAATGTTGGGGCACAGGAGACAGAGCAGAGTAGAAGACAGGTTAGGTCCCATCAGCCCCTGGCCCTGCCCCGCCCCTGCCATCCCCGTGGAGCTCACCTTCGGGTCAGTTTGGAGGTCAGCTTGGTGAAGAGGTTGGTGGTGGGGCGGGGCCGCCCGGTGGGCAGGGGTGCAGCCTCGTGGGCCAGCGTGGGAGAGGCGGGGGGCCCATTCTGCACACCCCCACCACTCCCACCCCCTGCCCGCCGGTCCCGGACCTGGCCACCGTGGAAGGTGCTGCGGATGGTGGAGCCGCGTGCCAGGCGGCTCCGCTCCCCTGATGGGGGTGCCAGGCTGTGACTGGAGGGGGAGGCAGGGGGCACCCGTGGGGTGCCTGAGCTGTGGGTAGAGAGACAAGTCAGGATGGGGGCCTGAGGCAGGCCAGGGCCCTAGTCCCTCTGATTCATCACATTCCTGTCCTGAGACCAGGGACTGCAACCAGCAAGGAACTCAGAGACAGGGCTGCCATGTACAGTTGTGCAGGCTGTGTACTATACAATCCTAGCATTATTTTACGACTCTCTCCTCTCCTATTATCTCTCCTTCAAACTGTCCCTTGTTCAAATTTTACTCCCTCCAAACCATCCCCATTACAACTCTCTTCTCTCCAAATGAAGCAACTGAATAGATTCACAGAAAGTTTTGGGTGACTTCCTTGCCTATTTGTCATTGAAACTTCAGGAACCAAAACACTTAGCTATCTGAACTCCCATTATCAAAAATCAGGAAAGGGAGAGCTGTAAAGGCCACAGATACCTGTATTCACTATGATAATTGAAACAGTGGGAGTCCCACTGTCCCAGGACCCTCCTCCAGCCCCTCAGACTCTCCTAGTCAACAACAGGGAGCAGACCTCTGTCTTTCCAGTTCAATTATCCTGCTTCAGCCTCCTGAGTAGCTGGGATTACAACTGTGAGCCACTGTGCCTGGCTAATTTTTTTTTGAGATGGAGTCTCACTTTGTCTAGGCTGAACTGCCATGGGGTGATCTTGGCTCACTGCAACCTTCGTCTTCTGGGTTCAGGGAATTCTCCTGCCTCAGCCTTCTGAGTAGGTGGGACTATAGGCATGCACTACCATGCCAGGCTAATTTTTGTATTTTTAGTAGAGATGGGGTTTCACCATGTTGGCCAGGCTGGTCTCGCACTCCTGATCTCAGGTGATCCACCCACTTTGGCCTCCTAAACTTGGGATTCCAGGCGTGAGTGAGCCACTGCGCTCAGGCCAGACCTCCAATTTCTATCCTCCCAGGGACTCCAGGCCAGCCTGGATCTCAGAGAAGAATCCTGACTGTGGCAGAGGCCGCTACTTTTTTTGTTTTGTTTTGTTTTCGAGACAGAGTCTCACTTTGTCTCCCAGGCTGGAGTGCGATGGTGTGATCTCGGCTCACTGCAACCTCCGCCTCCTGAGTTCAAGCAATTCTCCTGCCTCAGCCTCCTGAGTAGCTGGGACTACAGGCGCGAACCATCATGCCCAGCTAATTTTTGTATTTTTAGTAGAGACGGGGTTTCACCTTGTTGACCAGGATGGTCTTGATCTCTTGACCTCGTGATCCACCCGCCTCGGCCTCCCAAAGTGCTGGGATTACAGGTGTGAGCCACTGCGCCTGGCGAGGCTCCCACTTAATCCCTAGAATCCATCCTCCCTGTTTTGCTCTTGGTACCAAACCCCTAGAGCACGGCACACGGCCACCCAGCCAGAGACTACATTTCCCAGACTCCCTTGCAGCTAGGGATGGTCATGTGACCACGTTCTAGTCGATGGGATATAAGCAGAAGTGCTCTGTACCACCTATGGGTCATGCCTCCACAGCGCCTGGCTAATTTTTGCATTTTTCATAGAGATGGGGTTTCTCCATGTTGATCAGGCTGATCTCAAACTCCTGACCTTGTGATCCACCTGCCTTGACCTCCCAAAGTGCTAGGATTGCAGGTGGGCCACACCTTTAAAAAGAGTTACTGCTTGTCCTCTATTCTTTCCCCACTTCTTGCTGATGGGGAAATGATGGCAGCTGGTGCAATGGTCTCAGTCCCAGAGCTGGAGTCCCATGTTGAGGCTGGAAGAACTTACCTGGGTCCTGGGAGGGCCATCCAGACTAAACCTCCCACTTATTTACTCTACCCTGGGATCTCTTTTATTATATAGCAGCTGAGTCTGTAAGTTTTGCTTTTGTGTTTTTAAAACCTTTTAATTTTTTTTTTTGGTCTGAGTCTGCAATTTAACTGTTCCACTGTCTCTTGAGCAGAACTGAAAGGCCATGTATTATGGTGATTAAAAATAGATTCTGGAGTCAGTCTGGAATCTGCTTCTTGACTTATTACCAGCTGTGTGGCCTTGGACAAGTTACTTAACCTCTCTGTGCCTCATATCCTCAGCTGTAAAAAATGGAGATACTAGGATATACCTCAGAGAGTTGTTAGGGGCATTGAGCCAGGCAATATACATAGAAGCCTGGCAGGTGGCTGCTGCTTCATGAATGTTCACTATTATTTTTACTTGATAACTACCCCAAAAAAAGCACTCTCAGTCACTGTGTGAAGGCCTCCTAAGCGCATCAGACCCAGTGCCAGATTAAGGACACACCTGATCTCTACTGGATTCCTATAATGGGGCCCGGAAGTGAACTTTTTTTTTTTTGAGTCAGAGTCTCACTGTGTCGCCAAGGCTGGAGTGCAGTGGTGCAATCTCAGCTCACTGCAACCTCTGCCTCCCAGGTTCAAGCAATTCTCCTGCCTCACTCAGCCTTCCAAGTAGTTGGGATTACAGGTGCACAACACCACTCCTGGCTAATTTTTGTATTTTTAGTAGAAACGGGGTTTCACCATGTTGGCCAGGCTGGTCTCTAATGCCTGACCTCAGGTGATCTGCCTCAGCCTCCCAAAGTGCTGGGATTACAGGCGTGAGCCACCATGCCCCGCCAGCATCAAGCCCACTTTATGGAAGCAAAAACAGAGGCTCAGAGATTCGCCCAAAGTCATTCTGTTAGCGGTGTGAGCACAGAGGTAAGATTCGAACTCAGAAGTGAGTATTCACAGAATGGTGACTGTTAACTACCCCATTCCCCTGCCCACACCCAATGGGAACAAGGGCAGCCCCTAATCAGGTACATCCCAGAGTATGCCCAGTGTTGGCCATCACCCTGCCCTACAGCCCTGGTGGGCGGCAGTGTCCTTGTCCTGGAGCCAGCCCTACTCTGGCTGGCCTTGACGTGTGATGTGAACTAATCCCTTCCCTGCCTCTGCTCCAACCAGTCTGGTTTCCTTCCCTTGCCAGCTGGAAGAGACCTCACAGACGCAGGCCAACAAGCTGCAAAACCAGCCAACCAGATGCTCCTGAAGCTGTGACATTCTGGGGCTTCTCTTGAGTTCTAAAAATGGATCATTCAGGTTCCCAAGGCTCGTAGGCAGAGAACAGGGCTGACTGCTTTCCTGGTGCTGACAACTAATTAATTAAGTGGGGAGGACTTTCAGGGGGGTACTTGGGCCGACTGTGCCAAGGGCAGGGCAGATACACTGTCTGCTCTCCACAGCACCAGCCTCCAAAGCTTACCATCTCAGATCAAGGAAGGTCCTGCTCACCTACCCCCTACTTCCCACCCCTTACCCCGGCGCTGCCCGCTCCGTACCTGTTTTCTTTCCCATTTGGCAACAGTGACGGGCGCTCAGCCCCTGGGCGTTCTGTGCAAACGTAGGTGTTTCTGCGGGTCATCATGCTGGGAGGGAGGTTGTTCTGCAGGAGACACGGCCGGGAAAGGAGTGAGGGGGTGAAGACACGCCCCTGAGTTCCTTCCTCCTCCACTCTCTGCCCACCCCAGTGATGAATGAGTCAAGGGCCCGTGTGGGAACCGAGGGCGATTAGGAGATGGTTGAAAGGTCCCAAAGGTGTGAAAGGTTCATGAGTGATCTCAGCCACGTAGGTTGAGCCAAGGGAGACCCCTAGAGCTCAGGGAAGAAGGGGACACTGAGAGAAAACGAGGAGGGAAGGTTTCCAGGGGGCATCCTCATCGACCGCTCTTCTCCCAGCAATGCCTGCCTTCTTGAGGTCCAGCCCAGCCACACTAAACATTTGCTAGTGTGCTTATTCATGCCACATTCTGTCACTGTGCCTAGCCTTTGCACTGGCTGTCTCACCTGTTAGAACATTCCTCCTACCTTTTCCCCTGACTCACTCCTACATATCTTTCAGGTGTCAGTTCATAATCTACCACCACCCCCGGCCCCAGGCTGAGTCACATGCCTCCTTTGGGCTCCCACAGCCCCCTGGGCTCCCCACTATAGCTTCAATCACTGCATTGTCAATGTCTGTTCTCATATATGTCCCCGTCCCATACTGGGCTGTGAGCTCTGGGAACACAGGGAATATCAGGATTATGCTGCCTCATAAACATGTTAGGAAGAGATCCCTCTTTTCCTATTCTCTGGAAGTTTGTCTAAGGTTAGTATTATTTCTTCTTTAAGTGTCTGGAAGAATTCCATTGGTGGGAGCCATCCGAGCCAGAAATCTTCTTTATGGGGAAGGTTTTCAGTTATGAATTCAATTTCTTTAATAAGAATATAAGACTGTTCAGGTTTTCTATTTCTTCTTGTGTCAGTTTTGATACACTGTGTATTTAATGTGTCCGTTTCATCGAAGCTGTTAAACTTATTGGCATAAAGTAATATCATCTTACTATCTTTTAATGTTAGAATAAAGTTCCCCTTTTCATTTTGGGGACTGGTGATTCATGTCTGCCGTCTTTTTTCCTCAACTGATTTTACCAGGGGTCCATTTGATTTTATTAATCTTTTCATTCTTTTATTTTTTGAGATGGAATTTTGCTCTTGTTGCCCAGGTTGGAGTGCAATGGCGCAATCTCAGCTCACTGCAACCTCTACCTCTCAGGTTCAAGGGATTCTCCTGCCTCAGCCTGCCGAGTAGCTGCGATTACAGGTGTGCACCACCACATCCAGCCGATTTTTTGTATTTTTAGTAGAAACGGGGTTTCACTATGTTGGCCAGGCTGGTCTCAAACTCCTGATCTCATGTGATCCACCCACCTTGGTCTCCCAAAGTGTTGGGATTACAGGAACAAGCCACCGCGCCCAGGCTGATTTTATTAATCTTTTCAAAGAACCAACTTTAGGTTTTGTTGATTTCCTTCGCCTTCACTGATACCTTCTCTTTAATGCCTCTTCTCTTCTACTTTTTTTTGAGATGGGGTCTTGTTCTGATGCCTGGGCTGGAGTGCAGTGGTGTGATCATGGCTCCCTGCAGCCTCAACCTCCTGGCCACAAGTGAATCCTCCCACCTCAGCTTCCCAAGTAGCTAAAACCTCAGGCATGTACCACAACACTTAGCTGATTTTTAATTTTTGGCAGAGACAGGGTCTATGTTGCCCAGGCTAGCCTTGAACTCCTGAGCTCCAGCGATCCTCCTGCCTCAACCTCCTGAAGTGCTGGGATTACAGGCGTGAGCCACCACTTCCAGTCCCGTCTACTTTCTTTGAGGTTAATTTGCTTTTCCTTTTCCAGCTTCTTAAGGTGTGGGTTTTGTTTAGCAATAAAATAGCTCTCATTCACTAAGTGCTGACTGTGATAGTATGTGAAATACTTCATGTGTGACAGCTTGCAAGATCCTCACAAGGACCCACGTTCTTTTTTTTTTTTTTTTTGAGACGGAGTTTCGCTCGTTACCCAGGTCACACAGCTCATTAATGTAATTCAAACTCTTGGCTTCAGAGTCCTGGCCACTTTCTCAAACTGCCTCCACCCTCCTCCTCTTTTTTAAGAGATAGGATCTTACCATGTTGCCCAGGCTGGTCTCAAACTCCTGGCCTCAAGTAATCCTCCCACCTCAGACTCCCAAGTAGCTGGGACTACATGTGTGTGCCACCATGTCCAGCTGCCTCGACGCTCCGTTGCTATGCTGAGGATATTTTGGTACTATGCTGTTCTCAGGAACTCAGACAGGAAAGGCAAGTACTATATTTCCCAGAATCCTTTGCAGCTCAGGTTTTGCATATAAGTTGGGTTCTGCCAATCTTTGCATTCACGAAGATTTAGAAGATGGAAATGGGGCAGCAGTTGCTCTCCTGGCTGCTTTGACTTCAGCTCATATAGGCAAGGCTATGAGATGAAGGTCTTTGCTTTAGCAGGGCTCCAGTGTTGGCTGTCCAACCCTTTAGGCATCAAGAAGCTCTTTGGGGCCAGGCATGGTGGCTCACGCCTGTAATCCCAGCACTTTGGGAGGCCGAGGTGGGTGGATCACAAGATCAGGAGATCGAGACCATCCTGGCCAGCATGGTGAAACCCCGTCTCTACTTAAAATACAAAAATTAGCCAGGTGTGGTGGCAGGTGCCCATAGACCCAGACACTCGGGAGGCTGAGGCAGGAGAATCGCCTGAACCCAGTAGGCAGAGGTTGCAGTGAGCCGAGATCGCGCCACTGCACTCTAGCCTGGCAACAGAACAAGACTCCATATTAAAAAAAAAAAGAAGAAGAAGAAGCTCTTTTGGTGGAATATATGAGGTTTTTGAATCTTGGATTACAGCCATGAATGTCCTTTTTTTTTTTTTTTGAGACAGAGTCTTACCCTGTTACCCAGGCTGAAGTGCAATGGCACAATCTCAGCTCACTGCAACCTCTGCCTCCTAGGTTCAAGCGATGCTCCTGCCTTAGCCTCCCAAGTAGCTGGGATTACAGGCATGTACCACCACGTCCAGCTAATTTTTATATTTTTAGTACAGATGGGATTTTGCTATGCTGGCCAGGCCAGTCTTGAACTCCTGATCTCAAGTGATCCACTACCTCCACCTCCCAAAGTGTTGGGATTACAGATGTGAGCCACTGCGCCTGGCCTGACAATGTGCTCTTGAATTCACCAGTGCTGGGGCGGCCTCAGAAGGCCCAGCTCCCTTGGTGGGTCAGTTCTGCAGTGCGGTTGCAACTGCGGTCCCTGTAAATCCAGCCCACTGTCCACTCCTCCAGTCCTTCTTACAATTTTTTTTTCTTTTTTCAAACAAAGTTTCACTCTTGTTTCCCAGGCTGGAGTGCAATGGCACAATCTTGGCTCGTTGCAAACTCCACCTCCCGGGTTCAAGCAATTCTCCTGCCTCAACCTCCCGAGTAGCTGGGATTACAGGCGTGCGCCACTGCACCCGGCTAATTTATATTTTTAGTAGATACCGGGTTTCTCCATGTTGGCCAGGCTGGTCTCGAACTCCTGATCTCAGGTGATCTCCGCCTGCCTCGGCCTCCCAAAGTGCTGGGATTACAGGCGTGAGCCACTGCGCCCGGCTGTTTTCTTTTCTCTTTACCCACACTCCCACTTCATTCTCTCCTTCTCTGGTCCTGCCGCTCCCACCCACTCTCTGGGCTGTGTGGATCACTAAGTAACCACGTGGGCTTCAGAGGCTGCCCTGTGGAGCTCCAGGTTCCAGAGCTGGGGAGGAGCCAAGGGGCATGAATTGTACTCATCCCCGAATACTCAGGACACACAGGCATCCCTGCCTCCCTCCTGTGCCACCTGCCTGAAGTTGAGTTGATGCCCTCAAGACCTGTGTCCCCAAGGCCCTTCTGGTGAAAGGTGGCCACTGGGCTGTCCTTGGGCGTACACTCTCCTGGTCCATGTCCATGGGCTCCCTCACAACATTCCCCTTCCCTCCCTCTACTGCCCCGGGCTCTGCACAGGCCTGGAGGCCAGAGCCCTGAACCTGGGTGCCAGGTGGCGGCAATGCTGCAGCTGATCAAAGCCAAACACAGCAGGTCACCTCCCATCACTGCTGGCCACCACTGGTCATGGCCAGACACTGCTGGTGAAAGCCTGTCACAAGGCCGGGTGCAGTGGTTCACACCTGTAGTCCCAGCACTTTGGGAGGTCGACGCGGGCGGATCACGAGGTCAAGAGATCAAGACCATCCTGGCCAACATGGTGAAACCCCGTCTCTACTAAAAAAGTACAAAAATTAGTTGGGCATGGTGGTGTGCACCTGTAATCCCGGCTACTCGGGAGGCTGAGGCAGGAGAATTGCTTGAACCTGGGAGGCGGAGGTTGCAGTGAGCCGAGATCGCGCTACTGCACTCCAGCCTGGCATCTGGCAACAGAGCAAGACTCTGTCTCAAAAAAATAAAAAATAAAAAGCCTGTCACAACCAGTTAAGGCTGGTCACATGGCCAGACAACAACACTCAGGGACAGTTAAAGCTGTTCATAAGTGGTAACCGCCACACACCACTGGTCACGGCCAGATACTGTTGGCCAAGGGTGGTCATGGCCAGTCAAGGCTGATCAAAGCCGGTCACAGCCAGCTGCTGCTGGTTACTAGTGGTTATGGATGGACACTGCCAGTAAAGGCTGGTCAAAGCTGGCCACAGCTGGCTGCCTCTTCAGTCACAGCTTCAGTGGGGCGCTGCCAGGGATTGCCAGTGAAGACCAGTCACAATTGGTCAAAGCCAGTGAAAGCTGGTAAACGCTGGTAACAGCCACCAGCCACCATGGCTGGGTGCCTCCTGATGGTCAGGACCTCCACAGAAACAGCCTACCCTGCAAAAGGCCACCCAGTAAGACCTTGGTTTGCCTCGTGTTTTTTTTTTTTTTTTTTTTTTTTGAGACAGAGTTTCGCTCTTGTTACCCAGGCGGGAGTGCAATGGCGCGATCTCGGCTCACCGCAACCTCTGCCTCCTGGGTTCAGGCAATTCTCCTGCCTCAGCCTCCTGAGTAGCTGGGATTACAGGCACGCGCCACCATGCCCAGCTAATTTTTTGTATCTTTAGTAGAGACGGGGTTTCACCATGTTGACCAGGATGGTCTCGATATCTTGACCTCGTGATCCACCCGCCTCGGCCTCCCAAAGTGCTGGGATTACAGGCTTGAACCACCGCGCCCGGCCGCCTTGTTTTTTTTTTTTTAAGAGATGGGGTCTCGCTATGTTGCCCAGGCTGGAGCGCAGTGACTATTCACAGGTGCGATCCCACTACTGATCAGCAAGGGAGTTTTGACCTGCTCCGTTTCCGAACTGAGCCGGTTCACCCCTTCTTAGGTAACCTGGTGGTCCACCACTCCCAGGAGGTCACCATATTGATGCCAAACAGTGCAGACACCCGATCGGCATAGCACACAACAGCTCAGAACTCGCGGGCTCAAGTGATCCTCCCACCTCAGCCTCCCGAGTAGCTGGGACTACAGGCATCCGCCACGGTGCCCAGCACCTTGGGTGTTTAGAACCAAAATAAACCGGAAGTACCCAGGGGCACCAAAAGCACTAAGAAGAAAATAAAAAGATGAATCTTCTCAAGTATGTATGAGAAAGATTAGTATTTAAAAACTAAAGTTCTTTTTTTTTTTTTTTTTGAGACAGGGTCTCCTTCTGTTGCCCAAGCTGGAGTGTAGTGGTGTGATCTTGGCTCACTGCAGCCTCTGCCTCCTGGACTCAGGTGATCTTCCTCCTCAGACCCCCAGTAGCTGGGATGACTGGCACGTGCTACGACAATACCAGACTAATTTCTGTAATTTTTTGTAGCGAAGAGGTCTCACCATGTTGCCCAGATTGGTCTCGAACTCCCGACTCAAGCAATCCACCTGCCTTAGCCTCCCAAGGTTATGGCATTATAGGCATGAGCCACCATGCCCAGCTAAAAACTTAATTTTTTTTTTTTTTTTTGAGACGAAGTTTCGCTGTTGTTATCCAGGCTGGAGTGCAATGGCACGATCTCGGCTCACCGCAACCTCCGCCTCCTGGGTTCAAGCAATTCTCCTGCCTCAGCCTCCCGAGTAGCTGGGACTACAGGCGCGCACCACCAATGCCCAACTAATTTTTGTATTTTTAGTAGAGACAGGGTTTCACCATGTTGACCAGGATGGTCTCGATCTCTTGACCTCATGATCCACCCGCCTCAGCCTCCCAAAGTGCTGGGATTATAGGCGTGAGCCACCGCGCCCGGCCTTAAAAACTTAATTTTTATGACTTACTTGTTAAGGAACAAAATCTTACGCTAAAAATAAGATAAGTATTTGTGCCTGTGTGGGTGGTGACCTGTTTTTTGTTTTTTGTTTTTTTTTTTTGAGATGGAGTCTCACTCTGTTGCCAGGCTGGAGTGTAGTGGTGTGATGTCAGCTCACTGCAACCTCCATCTCCTGGGTTGAAGCGACTTTCCTGCCGCAGCCTCTTGAGTAACTGAGACTACAGGCATGCACCATGATGCCCAGCTAATTTTTGTATCTTTTTTTTTTTTTTGAGACAGAGTGTTGCTCTGTTGCCAGGTGCCAGGCTGCACTGCAGTGGTGCGATCTCGGCTCACTGCAACCTCTGCCTTCTGGGTTCAAGCAATTCTCCTGCCTCAGCCTCCCGAGTAGCTGGGACTACAGGTGTGCGCCACCATGCCCAGCTAATTTTTGTATTTTTTAGGAGAGATGGGGTTTCACCATGCTGGCCAGGATGGTCTCGATCTCCTGATCTTGTGATCCACCCACCTTGGCCTCCCAAAGTGCTGGGATTACAGGAATGAGCCACCATGCCTGGCCCGATTTTTAAAATCACTATTATTTTATTTACTGACTCATTGTCACCAGGTTTTGCTCTGTCACCCAGGCTAGAGTGCAGTGGTGGGATCACAGCTCCCTGTAGCCTCAACCTCCCAGGATCAAGTGATTCTCCCACCTCAGTCTTTCAAGTAGCTGGGACCACAGGCATGCACCACAATGCCTGGCGAATTTTTTTTTGATTTTCAGTACAGATGGGTTCTCGCTATGCTGCCCAGGCTGGTCTTAAACTCCTGGCTTCAAGTGATCCTCCTACCTCGGCCTCCCAAAGTACCAGGATTACAAGGCTGAGCCACTGTTCCTCACCCTTCCCACACTTTTAAAAGCACTTAATTTCCTGTATTAAATTCTTCCTGCCAAGAGTACCTTCTGCACTTGACACAGAACACTTTTTTTTTTTTAAAGGCAGAGCCTCGCCCTGTTGCCCAGGCTGGAGTGCAATGGTGCGGTCTTGGCTCACTGCAAATCCAGTTTCCCGGGTTCCAAGTGATTCTCCTGTGTCAGCCTCCTGGGTAGCTGGGATTACAGGCGTCTGCCACCACGCCCAGCTAATTTTTGTATTTTTTGTATTTTTAGTAGAGACGGGGTTTCACCATGTTGGCCTGGCTCGTCTCGAACTCCTGACCTCAAGTGATCTGCCCGCCTCAGCCTCCAAAAGTGTGGGGATTACAGGCGTGAACCACCAGGCCCAGACAGAACACTAATTTATACACTAACATTCAGTATTAGTGTATAAACTGAGCTTAGACAGAGGCACTCCAAAGATGTTTGCTGAATGAATGAATGGGTATAAGGAGTCGGTAAGAAGGAGTTCCATCTGGGGAACCAGACGAAGGCAGGGCCTGAGGAATGTGCCTCTGGTGGTGTTGGCAGGCTAGCCACAGGTGGCGGCGCCCCCAGCCCTGCCCCCCAGCCCTGGTCACTCACGGGGGTGCTCGTGCTGTCCTTCCGCCGCTCTGGGATCTCTGCCTTGTTGGGGTTGTGGGCGCTGCTGACCATGGGGCTGGAGGGGGGCAGCCCTCGACTCCCGCTCCCCGCGGCACTGCAGCTCGCCTTCCGGCCTGGCAGCCGCTCCTCCTTCAGCTCCGCCTCCCCCGTGCTCGTCGGGCTGCGTTTGGGGTGCAGGGGTGCAGGGGATGGGCCACCTGGGGGAGGGGGCACCGGTTAGAGCTGGCATCACCGCCCAGAACTGACTCTGAGGGGATCGTTGGAACCTGAGAATTCCTCACATGGGCTGTAATCTCTGTGTGGGCCATTCTGACAATATCTGTCAAAATTACCAACCCCAGAAACTCCAAATCAATGACATCACACACATACAGGCCACTCATTGCACCTTTTTTTTTTTTTTTGAGATGCAGTCTGGCTCTGTCACCCAGACTGGAGTGCGGTGGCACAATCTCTGCTCACTGCAACCTCTGCCTCCTGGGCTCAAGTGATTCTCCTGCCTCAGACTCCCAAGTAACTGGAATTACAGGCATCTGTCACCGTGTCCGGCCTGTGCCATTAGACTGGGAACAGCTTAAATGCCCCTTAGGAGCAGAATGACTAAGTAAGTATTTCCACAATGAAAAATTACACAGGTATACAAAAGAATAAGGAAGCAGTTTATGCACCAATACAGAATGACCTTCACGACAGACCGTAAAGCGGGAAAGGCAAGACAAGCGATGGGTCAACAATGTTCTCACTTGTCTACAAAAGCAAAACAGTGTGTATCTATGTATTCCCACCTGCATCTACTTGCTTATATATTAATATCTCCAAAGGACTTTGTTTCAAAAGGGGAGAATATACTCATTGTTTTTATATATCTTTATTTTCCTTTTTTTTTTTTTTGAGATAGGATCTTACTTTGTTGCCCAACCTGAAGCTCAGCGGCGTAATCTCAACTCGCTACAACCTCTGCGTCCTAGGCTCAAGCCATCCTCCCACTTCAGCCTCCCAAGTAACTAAGACTACAGACACACACTACCATGCCCAGCTTTTTTTGTTTTGTTTTTTTTTTGTACAGACAGGATTTCGACATGTTGCCCAGGCTGGTCTCGAATTTCTGAACTCCAGTGATCCTCCCACCTTGGCCTCCCAAAGTGCTGGGATTATAGGAGTGAGCCACCTCGCCTGGCCTAATTTTTGTATTTTTAGTAGAGATGGGGTTTCATCATGTTGGCCAGGCTGGTCTTGAACTGCTGACACCTCAGGTGATCCACCCAGCTGGGCCTCCCAAAGTGCTGGGACTATAGGCATGAGCCACGGCGCCCAGCCAGTTGATTTTTCTTTTTTTTTTTTGAGAAGTCTCACTTTTGTTGCCCAGGCTGGAGTACAGTGGTGAGATCCTGACTCACTGCAACCTCTGCCTCCCTGGTTCAAGTGATTCTCCTGCCTCAGCCTCCTGAGTAGCTGGAATTACAGGCACACGCCACCACGCCCGGCTAATTTTTGTATTTTTAGTAGAGACGGGGTTTCGCCATGCTGCCCAGGCTGGTCTCACTCCCAAACTCAGGTGATCTGCCCACCTTGGCCTCCCAAAGTGCTGGGATTACAGGCAAGAGTCACCGAGCCCAGCCTGGAAGTTGACTGCTAAAGGTTATGGATTGTTTTTGGGGGGTAATGAAATGTTCAGAAATTGGTCATCATTATAAATATACAACTCTGTAAATATATTAAAGCCACTGAATTGTGCACTTTTTATTTATTTTTTTAGATGAGGTCTCACTCTGTCACCCAGGCTGGAATGCAGTGGCGTGATCATGGCTCACCACAGCCTCAATTCCCTGGGTTCGAGTGATCTTCCCACCTCACCCTCTCAAGTAGCTGGGACCGCAGTCATGCGCTACCACACCTAGCTCATTTTTAATTTTTTTTGTAGAGATGGTATCTTGCTTTGTTGCCTAGTCTGGTCTAGAACTCCTAGGCTCAAGTGATCCTCCTGCCTCAGCCTCCCAAAATGTTGGGATTACAGGCGTGAGCCACTGTGACCGGCCTGAATTGTGCATTTTAAACAGGTATGTTATTTGGCATATAAATTTTAACTTTTATAAAGCTTTTAAAAAAGTATCAGAGAGGTTTAAAATTTGATGAGCGTATGGGTTAAGAGACCTCTCGGAAATTCCCATGTCTAATGGGTGCTGGTGGTGTGTATGCATTTTCTTTTTTAAATTTTTTTTGAGACAGGGTCTCTCTGTTGCCCAGGCCGGAGTGCAATGGTGCAATCTCGGCTCACTGCAACCTCTGCCTCGCAGGTTCAGGCAATTCTCCTGCCTCAGTATCCCGAGTAGCTGGGATTACAGGCACATGCTACCATGCCAGGCTAATTTTTGTAATTTTAGTAGAGACAAGGTTTCACCATGTTAGCCAGGCTGGTTTCAAACTCCCAGTCTCAGGTGATCCACCAGCCTCGGCCTCCCAAAATGCCGAGGATTATAATCTCCCAGGATTATAGTAGGGAGCCACGGCACCTTGTCCAGATTTAAACTCAGACTCTGTATTCATTTTCTACATCGGAAGAGATGTCTGTCAATTGCAGAATGTGGGGTATCATCAGCTGTCTGCCCAGCCCCGTTCCACTAGGAAAAGCCTCCCTCACTTCAGTGTGGAGGTGAAGCCAGAGAGCAGGCTCTCTGCAGCCACTTTGCACAATGTGTCCTCCTGTGCCCCAATTACAGTGGATTAATTCAAACTGGACTCTGATATCAGGACCCCATCTTGGACCAAAGAGATTCTAGCTACCATTTGGATTGGTCCCTAAGGTAAGCAATTAGGAGCCAGGTGCAGTAGGTCACACCTGTAATCAAGCACTTTGGGAGGCTCAGGTGGGCAGATCATGAGGTCAGGAGTTCAAGACCAACCTGGCCAACATGGTGAAACCCTGTCTCTACTAAAAATACAAAAATTAGCTGGGCGTGGTGGCGTGCGCCTGTAGTCCCAGCTACTCGGGAGGCTGAGGCAGGAGAATTACTTGAAGCCGGGAGGCGGAGGGTGCAGTGAGCCGGGATTGTGCCGCTGCACTCCAGCCTGGCACCTGGCAACAGAGCGAGACTCTGTCTCAAAAAATATATGTATAAAAATTAGCCAGGCGTGGTGGTGGGTGCCTCTAATCCTAGCTACTTGGGAGGCTGAGGTTGCAGTGAGCCGAGATCACCCCACCGCACTCCAGCCTGGATGACAGAGTGAGACTCTGGCTCAAAAAAAAAAAAAAAAAAAAAACAGGGAGCTGAGGGTTCAGGAGAAAGATAGAATGAAATAAGTAAGAGGCAAAGGAAAAACCACACAAGCAGAGAGGAAGCAGGACAGAGAGTGTCTGTGTTGGGTCTGGCTGCTTTTCCAGTTTTGTTTTTTGAGACAGAGTCTTGCTCTGTCACCCAGGTTGGAGTGTCGTGGCACGATCTCGGCTCACTGCAACCTCTGCCTCCCGGGTTCAAGTAATTCTCCTGCCTCAGCCTCCCGAGCAGCTGGGATTATAGGTGCACACAACCATGCCCAGCTAATTTTTAGTAGAGACAGGGTTTCACCATATTGGCCAGGCTGGTCTCGAACTCCTGACCTCGTGATCCACCCGCGTTGGCCTCCCAAAGTGCTAGGATTACAGGTATGAGCCACCACGCCCAGCCTGCTTTTCCAGTTTTAATCCCTTCCTAAGCCTGGCTGTGCATTCTTGCCTCCAAGTTCCATGCAATGCCCCATGTCTTCAGAAGACGTTCCTCCCTCTCTGCAGTTGGCTCCAGTGGGTTTCTGCTGCTTGCCAATCAGAGAACCCTGCCATAACTGCCAGTCTGGGCCTTGGGGAGGAGGAGGGCACGTGAGGGCGAGGGCCTGGTACTTACAGAAGTCACTATGCCTGCGCTGGCGATGGTAGGTGGAAGAGGAACTCCGCTGCCCTTTGCTGTGGCTGGTTCCTTTGCCGGAACTTGTTCCATTGGTGGTGTCGCTGGGCGCCCGCACCCGTGCCAGGGCCAGCCCTGGGGCACCCCGGTCCCCACCCTCCTGCGAGAGGATGAAAGATGAGGCTCTTGTATACCCCGTCCCCTCTGCCCCCCAAGTCCCTCCACCCAGGCATCATGCATTCCCAAGGGCCCCGGTGTCCTCTGACCTCAGTCTTCCTGCCCAGCAGGAGGTAGGTGGCGGTCACTTCGTTGTACTTCTGGCTGGTCAAGGCCTCTTTGATTTCTTCCCGTGTGTAGCCCATACCCACCATCACCTCTGGGAGGGGGGATGGAGAGAAGTTTCAGACTCCCAGAACTTTAACCACCCGTTTCTTTATTCTTTTTTTTTTTTTGAGATGGAGTTTCGCTCTTGTTGCCCAGGCTGGAGTGCAATGGCGTGATCTCGGGTCACCACAACCTCTGCCTCCCGGGTTCAAGTGATTCTCCTGCCTCAGCCTCCCAAGTAGTTGGGATTACAGGCGTGCACCACCATGTCCGGCTAGTTCTGTATTTTTAGTAGAGACAGGGTTTATCCATGTCGGTCAGGCTGGTCTTGAACTCCCAACCACAGGTGATCCACCTGCCTTGGCCTCCCAAAGTGCTGGGAGCCACTGTGCCCAGCCCCACTTGCACTCATTTCTGTGACTTTCAGTGATGTCTGCTCTCTGACCTGTCCTGTACCCATCCTCCCTTTCCAACAGCACACTGATTTCCTTTGAAAGAACACTCTCTCCCTGCTCAGATCATGTGGATGGCTCCCCTGCTCCAACCCTAAAGCAGGCAGATAACCTAAGTCTAGCTAATTAGTACATTCTACACCCAAAGCCACATTGACTGGTTTAGGGCAGGCATGTGACCCAGATCTGCTTGCCTCCTGGGGTGAGAGCATCATGGGAAAAAGCTACCACAAAAAGCATTCCCAACAACTGTCTCTGAGCACCTGGATCCAACTGTGCCTGAAGGCTGCAAACTCTATTTATTTTAGTTACGTGACAGAATGAATTCTCACTATTAGGTTAAACCATACAAAATTGGTGGTATTGATGATTTTTAAACAATAAAAGGGCAATTTCACATGGTTCAACTTTTTGTTGTTTTCAACCTATTAATATAATTAGGTTGGTGCAAAAGTATTTGTGGTTTTTTTGCCATTTGTTTAATGGCAAAAACTATAATTACTTTTTTTTTTTTAATGCAATTTCGCTCGTCGCCCAGGGTGGAGTGCAGTGGCACGATCTCAGTTCACTACAACCTCCGCCTCTCAGATTCAAACAATTCTCGTGCCTCAGCCTCCTGAGGAGCTGCGATTACGTGTGCCTGCCACTGCACCCGTCTAACTTTTGTATTCTTAGTAGAGAAGAGGTTTCATCACGTGGGCCAGGTTGGTCTCGAACTCCAGGTGATCTGCCCACCTCAGCCACCCAAAGTGCTGGGGTTATAGGCATGAGCCACCGTGCGTGGCCCTTTTTTCTTTTTTTGAGACAGGGTCTCACCCTGTCACCTGGAGTGCAGTGGCATGATCATAGCTCACTGCAGCCTCAAACTCCTGGGCTCGAGCAATCTCCCTACTTCAGCATCCTGAGTAGCTGAGACTACAGGTGTGCACCACCATGCCTGGCTAATTTTTTATTTCTATTTTTTTATACAGACAGGGTCTCCCAGTGTTGCCCAGGCTGGTCTCCAACTCCTGGGCCCAAGGGTCTCCTGCCTTGGCCTCCCAAAGTGCTGGGATTACAGGCATGAGCCACCTCACCTGTTCTCTTTCTGTCTTCATATCAGTGAACATGGGCCGGGTGCACTGGCTCACGCCTGTGATCCCAGCACTCTGGGAGACTTAGTTGGGTGAATCACCTGAGATCAGGAGTTTGAGACCAGCCTGGCCAACATGGTGAAACTGTGTCTCTACTAAAAATACAAAAATTAGCCGAGCATGGTGGCGGGCACCTGTGGTCCCACCTACCTGGGAGGCTGAGGCACAAGCATCTCTTGAACCCAGGAGGTGGAGGCTGCAGTGAGCCAGGTTGCATCCTGTCACCCTGCATTCCATCCTGGGTGACAGGATGGCTTTCCCTGATCCTCACCGATTCTCTTGGTGTCCCCGAAGTCCTCCTCAGGCTCTGTGTATGGCTTCAACTCCTCACCCTCATAGCCGATGTTGATCCATTTGTCTTTCATGATTTGCTGCAGGGATTGGGAGCAGGGAAGAGGGAAGACAGGTGTCAGAAGGAACCAGGAGTCCTACAGCTTCCAACCTCCCAGGGGCCCCCACGTGGGGCTACCTGCCCTGCCCGAAACCTCCGAGGCTACCATCCAGAACTGTGGACTCCCTAAGAGATAGCGCCTCCTGGCCCTCCCTCTCTCCTGCGTCCCCTGCCGGAGCCTCCCGATGCCACCCTCCCTCCTCCGCATCATCTGGGTCCCTGGCACCCTGTAATCATCCTAGGAGCTAATTAGCTAATTACTGGCAAGGCGGGGAGTGGGTGAGCCTGTCAGGGGGTGGCGCCAGGACAGGCCTGGGAGCTTTTCCCTGGACTACCTGTCTACCCCCACTCACCAGCAGCAGATCTTAGGTGGGGATGGGAGAGGAAGTGTGTCAAGAAGGCTTTTGTGGGTGGGGGCAGGCAGAGTTTGGGGGAGTCAGGAGACGAGAGGGGTCCCCGCTGGCCGTGGGGCTGGGCTCACCTCGAGAGTACAGCGTTTAGCTGGGTTCAGCACCAAGAATCTCCGCAGAATGCTCTCACAGTCTGTTGACATGTAGAAAGGGACCCGGTACTTCCCCCGGAGGACTCGCTCCCGCAGCTCCTACAGGGAGGGGGTTACTGCAGGAGGGGCCTGTCCCGTACCCCACACCTATTACACACATACACACACACACTCACACACACACACTCAGGCTCACCCACACACTCACACTCTCTCCCTCTCTCTCACCTTTGTCCCAGCCCCTTTGATAGAAGCGATAGAAGCTCTGAGGCCCAGCCCTGACAACCTGACAAGGTGGACAAAACCCCACTCCTCTCTCCTGACCTCAGCTCCCTGTCCGTAAAATAGAAACATCACACAGATGCTGCAATTAAAAAACAATTATTGACTGGGCACGGCGCTCACGCCTGTCATCCTAGCACTTTGGGAGGGCAAGGCAGGCAGATCACCGGAAGTCAGGAGTTTGAGACTAGTCCGGCCAACGTGGTGAAATCCTGTCTCTACTAAAAATACAAAAATTAGCCGGGCATGATGGTAGCTGCCTGTAATCCCAGCTGCTTGGGAGGCTGAGGCAGGAGGCTTGCTTGAGCCCGGGAGGTGGAGGCTGCAGTGAGCTTCGACTGCACCACTGCACTCTGGCCTGGGTGATTCAGTGAGACCTTCTCTCAAAGAACAAACAAAA
This sequence comes from Saguinus oedipus, assembly GCA_031835075.1. Taxonomy (NCBI): domain Eukaryota; kingdom Metazoa; phylum Chordata; class Mammalia; order Primates; family Cebidae; genus Saguinus; species Saguinus oedipus. Next base: position 46,769,964 of record CM063187.1, on the reverse strand, counting down.
CATGGAGGGAGGCAGAAAACAAGCAGGAGTGCTGTGAGGGTAGGGGATGAGCAGGAGCCCCTTGGGACAGAGCCCGCTGCTGGGGACTGGTGGGCTTTCTGCTAAAACGGCCGAAACATGCCGTGCCTGGGGGCCTGCCGGGTCTGCAGATCAGTATAAAGGGCTATTAATATTTAATCTGGGTCATCTGCACGACACTCATCCCTCAGCAGGCAGGGTTCTAAGTGCTTTAAGCATATTACATCCATTTTCCCAACACCACGAAGCCCAGTTTTAATGCCCACTTTCCAGACGAGGAGGTTGAGGCCCAGTGGGGTTTGGTCACTTGCCCCAGGACTGCACAGCCAGAAAGTGGTAAGGCCTTGGATCTGGAGCCTGTCCTGTGTGACCACCGTGCCACACTGCCTGTCACGTGACGGGGAGAAGGAGCCAGCAGGCCACCACTGCCACCTCCAGTGCAGCTACCAAGCCTGATGCTGTGGCCAGATGCCAAGCTCCAGCGAAGGGCTTAAAATATGCAGACGGCTGCAAGCTGATCCTTTTTTTTTTTTTTTTTTAAACAGACAGGCTCTTGCTCTGTCACCCAGGCTGGAGTGCAGTGGTGTGATCATAGTTCACTGCAGCCTGGAATTCCTGGGCTCATGAAATTCTCCCACTTCAGCATCCTAAGCAGCTGGGACTACAGGCAAGCACCACAATGCCTGGCTAATTTTAAAAATATGTTTTGCAGAGACGGGGTCTTGAAATGTTGCCCAGACTGGTGTCAAACTCTTTTTATTTTTTTGAGATGGAGTCTCGCTCTGTCGTCCAGGCTGGAGTGCAGGGGCAAGATCTCGGTTCCCTGCAGCTTCCGCCTCCCAGGTTCAAGTGATTCTCCCGCCTCAGCCTCCCAAGTAGCTTGGACTACAGGCATGTGTCACCACACCTGGCTCCTTTTTGCATTTTTAGTAGAAATGGGGTTTCACCAAGTTGGCCAGGCTGGTCTTGAACTCTTGACCTCCAGTGATCTGCTCATCCTGACCACCCAAGGTGTTGGGATTAAAGGTATGAGCACTATGCTTGTCCTGAATGCTCTTAATGTCTTCATCTTACAGGTGGGGAAACTGAGGTTCAGAGAAGGACGTGTCCAAGGTCACTCAGAAAGGAAATGACACCGCTAGAACCAGCCTCCTCTCAGCTGTGTGCCTCCTTTGCCCAGCAAGGCCTGGGGTGCCTGCTGGGGACACCAGGACAGCAGAAAGTGACAAGGGAAAAGGTCTCTGCTTCACACTTGAGGCTGACAAAAATTATTGTGTGACAGCATCTCCCCACCGCAGGCTTCAGCTATGGCCTCGGTGTCACAGGCTGTTTTTGTTTTTGTTTTGTTTTTGAGATAGAGTCTTGCTCTGTCATCCAGGCTGGAGTTCAGTGGCATGATCTCAGCTCACTGCAACCTCTGCCTCCCTGGCTCAAGCGATTCTTCTGCCTCAGCCTCCTGAGTAGCTGGGATTACAGCCGTGTGCCACTATGCCTGGCTAAATTTGCATTTTTAGTAGAGACAGGGTCTCACCGTGTTGGCCAGGCTGGTCTTGAACTCCTGACCTCCAGTGATCTGTCCTAAACTAGTACTTTGCATCTCTGATCTCAGCAAGTCCTTAAAAATCACTGCCACGAGGTTGGTGTCTTTTTTTTTTTCTTTTTTCTTTTTCTACTTGACATCCGATTTTGGGAGAGATGTTGGTGTTTTATGATCCTCATTGAACAGAAGGTGAGACTGAGGCTTAGAGAGGCTGGCTCTTTGGCCAAGGCCACTGTGAAGAAGGGACTCCCTCCTCTTTGTCACTCAGGGCTCTCCTTTGACGGCCTGTCCTCTATAACTATTTCCCTGACTTTCCAATTTCAGATCACACTACAGGCTCCTCATGGGCCATGCAGAGCAGGACAGGGCGTCCCAGCTGCAGAATTCCTGCTCCAATGCACCCTCGACTGCAAACGAGAGGAAACATCAGGCACCCCAAATTGAGGGACATTCTGCAAAATTAATTGGCCTGAATTAATCGATCATGTCAATGTCACAAAAGACAAGAGAGAGGCTGAGAGCTGTTCCGGATGAAAGGAGACATAAGAGTCAGTGCAGCTAAACGCAGCTCAGGACCCAGGAGGATCCCGGACCAGGAAAAAAAAAACAGCTGCCAAGGATATTCCTGGGATGACAGATGAAATCTGAGTATGGGCTGTGGGGTAGAGGCCAGGATTATACCAGGAAATACTGCTGTATTTCCTGTATGTCACCGCCAACAGGAAAACGCCCCTGGTCCCAGGAGATAACCTGCTGTCGCCTTTAGGGATAAAAGGACACAGTGTCTGCGACTGTCAAATGGCCCATCAATACCAATGATGCCAGCAGAGATCACGCGCAAATACAGATGGATGCAGCCAACATGGCCACAGCCCAGCGACTGAATCTCTTGAAATGTGTCCTGTGTTCTACGCACTATTCTTGCTCCTTTCCCGTAGATTGGCAACGGTTCAAAATAAAAAGTTCAAAGGAAAAAAAAAAAACAAGAGACAACTCAGTCCACGCCTCCCCGCCCTTCCCATGATCCCCCCACCCCGCATAGCACTGGCCAGCATCCGACACCATATCTAGATGGCTTATTCGTTTTCTTTGCTGCCTGGTGCAGTAGGCAGTAGTCCGGGAAGATGGGAACTGTTTTGTTTGAAGCAAAGTGCACAACTCAATGGTTTTTAGTATATGCACAGAGTTGCACAATCATTACTACATGCAATTTTTTTTTTTTTTTTTTTTGAGGCAGAGTCTCGCTCTGTCGCCCAGGCTGGAGTGCAACGGCATGATCGCAACTCACTGCAACCTCTGCCTCCCGGGTTCAAGCGATTCTCCAGCCTCAGCCTCCTGAGTAGCTGGGATTACAGATGCCTGCCACCACACCCAGCTAATTTTAATATTTTTAGTAGACAGGGTTTACCAGGTTGGCCAGGCTGGCCTTGAACTCATCTCAAGTAATCTGCCCGTCTTGGCCTCCCAAAGTGCTGGGATTACAAGCGCCTGCCACCCAGTTAATTTTTGTAGTTACGCCGAATCAATTTTTGTAGTTTTTGTAGAGATGGGGTTTCACTACATTGGCCAGGCTGGTCTTGAACCCCCAACCTCAAGTGATCCATCCACTTCGGCCTTCCAAAGTGCTGGGATTACAGGCGTGAGCCTCTGTGCCCAGCCACTACATTCAATTTTAGAACATTTTCCATCACCTCAAGAGAAACCCTGCACCCATTAGCAATCAACTTCCAACTCCTGCCTCCCCCACCAGCCTCAGGCAACCAGTAATCCACTTTCTGTCTCTCTGGATTTGCCTATTCTGGATGTTTCACATTAATGGAATCATACACCCTGTGGCCTTACGTGACTGGCTTCTGTCACTCAGCACAATGTTTTCAAGGTTCACCCATGGCGTAGCATATACAAGGCCAGGGTTTTTTTTGTTTTTAAATTTCTTTTTGGAGACAGGGTCTCCCTCTGTAACCCAGGTTGGAGTGCAGTGGCACAATCTCGGCTCACTGGAGTCTTGAGCTCCCGGGTTCAAATGATCCTCCCACGTCAGCCTCCGAAGTAGCTGGGACTACAGGCATGCACCATTATGTCTGGTTAATTTTTGTATTTTTTGTAGAAATGGGATCTCCCTATGTTGCCCGGGCTGGTCTTGAACTTCCTGGTTCAAGTGATCCTCCCACCTCTGCCTCCCAATGTGCTGGGATTATAGGCACGAGCCACCACACCCAGCCAGGCAGGAGTTTTTGCCTTATGCGCAAAGCCCCAAACAGAACCTGACACAGAGAGCCAGGCCATAAATATTAATTCAGTGAACGGATGAGTCAGGATTTGAACTCAAGCCTATCGCCTGCAAAGATCCTGCTCTTGACCCCCGCATGGCATGGTCCTCTCTGGCTGGCCTCACTGCCGTGAGGACTGGAATCCTGCCCGTCCTATCTTCCCATGGGAACTCAGGCCGGCCCTGCCACTGAGGCCCTCTGCAGGGGAGGTGTGTGGGGGATGGGGGCCTTACTGTGGGGAGGGGCCGACACCCCCATGCCCAGCCCCTCCCGGTACCTTGAGGTTGTGCCCATCAAAGGGCAAGGAGCCGCTGACCAGGGTGTACAGGATGACCCCCAGGCTCCAGATGTCCACCTCCGGTCCATCGTACTTCTTGCCCTGAAACAGCTCCGGGGCGGCGTATGGAGGGCTCCCACAGAACGTGTCCAGCTTCGAGCCTAGCGTGAACTCATTGCTGAAGCCAAAGTCAGCAATCTTGATGTTGGCCTCGGCGTCCAGCAAGAGGTTCTCAGCCTAGGAGAAGAGGAGAAGAGGGTGAAGTGTGGGACTCCAGGCCAAAGCCCTTTGTGGACGTGGGAGGTGGACAGGAGCGCTGGCTCTAGGGCTGGCCCTTGGGGATCAACTCTCAGGCCCGTCCCTTACTCTCTGCCTGACCTTAGGCAGTGACTTTACCTTGCTGGACCTCAGTTTTCTCAACCATAGAATAGGGATAATCATAGTCCCTACCTCACAGTGTAGTTTAAGAATTATGAGCTAATCCACATAGAAAACCTAGAATAGGCTGGACATGGTGGCTCATGTCTATGATCCCAGCACTTTGGGAGACCAAGACAGGTGGATCGCCTGAGATCAGTAGTTCAAGACCAGCCTGGCCAACATGGTGAAGCCCTGTCTCTACTAAAAATACCAAAATTAACTGGACATGGTGGCGTGCGCCTGTAGTCCCAGCTATTTGGGAGGCTGAGGCAGGAGAATTGCTTGAACCTGGGAGGCAGAGGTTGCAGTGAGCCAAGACTGCCACTGCATTCCAGCCTGGGTGACACAGTGAGACCTTGTCTCAAAGAAAAAAGAAATCCTAGAGGCCAGGTGCCTGTGGCTCACACCTGTAATCCCAGTACTTTGGGAGGCCAAAACAGGTGGATCACTTGAGCTCAGGAGTTTGAGACCAGCCTGCCCAGCGTGGTGAAAACCTGTTTCTACTAAAATACAAAAAAATTAGCTGGGCGTGGTGGCCTGTAATCCCAGCTTCTCTGGAGGCAGAGGCAGGAGAATTGCTTGAACCCAGGAGGTGGAGGTTGCAGTGAGCCAGGATTGTGCCACTGCACTCTAGCCTGGGCAACCAAGTGAAACACCATCTCAAAAAAAAAAAAAAGAAAAAGAAAGAAAACCTAGAATAATATTTCACACCCAGTGAACACTATGTAATGTTCTATCGTCCTGTGTGGTCTGCAGAGCTGGGAGTCTTCAGGTGATCCCCTGCCCCTCTTGGGGCCTCAGGTTACCCAGCAGAAATGAAATAAGGCCTGAGTGCTCAAGACCCAGAAATATAAAAGCAATAATTGAATCCTGGCTGCATTCCTACTATGCACTGGCCTCTGTGAACTAGGGATTATACAGTGTCCGTCTACATAATGTGAAGGTGAAAACTATAGATTCGTGAAGAATTCCAGCTGCAAATCCTAGCTCCACCACTCACTCACTGTATGACTTTAGGTCGGTTACCAGACCTCTCTCTCTGTGCCTCAGTTTCCTTGTGTGTAAGATAACAGTGATCACGACACCTGCCTTATAGGCAGTTGTGGGTTTTTTTTTTTTTTTGAGACGGAGTTTTGCTCTTGTTACCCAGGCTGGAGTGCAATGGCGCGATCTCAGCTCACCGCAACCTCTGCCTCCTGGGTTCAAGCGATTCTCCCGCCTCAGCCTCCTGAGTAGCTGGGACTACAGGCGCACACCACCACATCCAGCTAAGTTTTGTATTTTTAGTAGAGAAAAGGTCTCGTCATGTTGGCGATGCTCGTCTTGAACTCCTGACCACAGGTGATCCGCCCACCTTGGCCTCCCAAAAAGTGCTAGGATTACAGGTGTGAGCCACCACGCCAGGCCATGGACTACATTTCTTTCCCTGGCATTTGAGGCTCCACCATCTAGCGCCGAGGTCACATTTGAGCTGGTCCTCTTGGGTGGTACCCCTGGTGTACTAACGGAACCCCAAAATCCGTTTTAGCTGCTGCTGGGACCCTCCACTAGGGGTGTGCAACCTCTAGGTTAATCATGGAAGTCTCTAAGATGTTCCCTCCAGGGTTGTGTGAAGAGACCCGTAGCCCAGCACAGGGAAGTGGAGAGACGGTGAGCACTTCAACTTCTACAGCAATTAGTTTTTTGTTTTCATTTTTAATTTTTTTTCAGATGCACTTTTTGTTTGTTTGTTTGAGAAGGAGTCTTGCTCTACTGCCCAGCTTGGAGTGCCTCCTGAGTTCAGGCCGGTCTCGAACTCCTGACTTCAAGTGATCTGCCCATCTCAGCCTCCCAAAGTGCTGGAATTACCAGCATGAGCCACCACACGAGCCTTCAGATGCACCTTCTGCTTTTGTATGTTTTCTTTTTCGTTTTTAGAGACAGGGTCTTGCTCTGTCTCCCAGGTTGGAGCGACTGTGGCTCACTGCAGCCTCAACCTCCTGGGCTCAAGGAATCCTCCTGCCTCAGCCTCCTGAGTAGCTGAGACCACAAGCATACAAGCTAATTTTTTACAATTATTTTTTGTAGAGACGAGGGTCTTGCTGTGTCGCCCAGGCTATTCTCGAACTTCTGGGCTCAAGCAAACCTCCCATCTTGGCCTTCCAAAGTGCTAGGATTATAGGTGTGAGACTGCACCTGATACTCCTCAGGAATTTGGCTGTGGAACTTTATGTCTTTGGAATCCAATAATAGTTTTTTAAATGGTGCTTGTGGCTGGGCGTGGTGGCTCATGCCTGTAATACCAGCACTTCGAGAGGCCAAGATAAGCAGATCACTTGAGGTCAGGAGTTCAAGACCAGCCTGGCCTACGTGGTGAAACCCCACCTCTATTAAAAATACAAAAATTAGCTGGGCACAGTGGTGCACACCTCTAATCCCAGCAACTCAGAAGGCTGAGGCAGGAGGATCGCTTGAACCTGGGAGGCCAAGGTTGCCGTGAGCTGAGATTCCAGAGCCTTGGTGGGGCTGAGGTGTGAGGATCGCCTGAGCCCAGGAGTTTGAGACCAGCCTGGGCAACAGAGTGAGACCCCATCTCTACAACAAAATTAAAAATTAGCCAGGCATGGTGGCTCACACCTGTGGTTCCAGCTACTCAGGAAGCTGAGGCGGGAGGACTGCTTAAGCCCAAGAGGTCGAGACTACAGTGAGCTGTGATGGAACCATCACACTCTGGCATGGGCAACAAAAAAAACAAAACAGAACAACAAAACCAACCCAGCCCATCCTCACAGACAGTTCCAGAAGCACTTAGCACGCTGCCTGGCACACAGGTGCTCGTAAAACAACAGTCAAGACAACTGAATCTGAGCAACCAGATGTTCAACCACCTGGTCTTGGAGGAGGCTGAGATGTGCAGGGGAAGTTGTCGGGGGGCACTCGAAGGGGCTCAGTTCCGGTAGGCAGCTGGGCTGGAGCCCCAGAGAGTCTCTTCCTGCCTGATACTGGCCAAGGTGGCTTTTCTCTCAAAGCCCTTTCTCGAGCAGGGCACAGTGGCTCACGCCTGTAATCCCAGCACTTTGGGAGGCCAAGGCGGGCAGATCACTTGAGGTCAGGAGTTCAAGACCAGCCTGGCCAACACAGTGAAACCGTCTCTACTAAAAATACAAAAATGTGCCAGGTGTGGTGGCAGGTACCTGTAATCCCAGCTACTCAGGATTCTGAGGCAGGAGAACCACTGGAACCCAGGAGGCGAAGGCTGCAGCGAGCCAACATTGCGCCACTATACTCCAGCCTGGCGACAGTGAGACTCCGTCTCAGTGGCAAGTACCTGAAATCCCAGCTCTTTGGGAGGCTGAGGAGAATCACCTCAAAGGAGGCAGAGGCCGTAGTGAGCTGAGATTGCGCCACTGCCCTCCAGTCTGGGTGACAGAGTGAGACTCTATCTCAAAAATAAAAATTTTTAAAAAGCCCCTTCTCGAGTTCTCAGATTCCTGTGGCTCTGAGACCCTTTGGGCAGAGCCCTGGGTCTCTGCAACCTGAATCCCCAAGGAGTCCTGAATGTCCCAAGGTCTGAGAACACCAAGGTCCCCATGGCTCTGAGGGCGGCCCACCCTTTATCACGCCCGGCGTCCTTAGCCGGCAGCAGCAGCACCCAGGGCCATTCTGGGACACTTTGTTTCCCCTGCTTCGTTCACTCCTCCTATGCCCTCCTCCCCCTCCGCCCCCTAATCTGCTGGCCTTGTTTCTGCCACAAAAGCTTGGGAAAGGGTCAAGGGGGTGCTGGGTGCGGAGGGAGGAACAGGAGGAGAAAACGGCCAGGAGAACTTGCTGGAGGGCAAGGGAACCAGGGAGGGGCGGGGGACAGAGGGGTCTGTGGGCTGAACAGGAGTCCCCGAGGTCACCGAGGGGCCAGGGCTTACCTTCAGGTCCCTGTGTACAATGTTTTTCTGGTGACAATAGTGCACAGCCGAAACAATCTGGGAGGGAGGGGAAGGTCAGTTATTTGCGGCTCATAACTGAGCCATCTGTGAAGCCACTCACGACTGGACCCCTGGGCCTCAGACCTCCCAAAGGCACAGGCCGAGACCTGGGGCCTCGCACCCTGACTCAGTCACAGTAAGAGGTGCCTGTGGAACCTCCACCAGGACACCCCCATGCCCAGGGATGTTGGAACCAAGGCATGGGGACCAGCCCTCTCTTAACCTTCACACCTGGAAACTCCCATGAACACATCCCAAGACATGCCAGCCCAACTCAGCAGGGCTTACAGGCCTTGAATTCAAGGCAGCTGCATCGAAGGAGCTACAGTCCCAAAGAGACACCCTCACACCTGCACATCTCACCCCACACACCTGGGCGCCCTCACACCTGCACCTCCTCTCACCCCACACACCTGGGCGCCCTCACACCTGCACCTCCTCTTACTCCACCCATGGCCCACTTCCTCGCTACGACACGCCTGGGTACTCACACACGTGGACACCCACATATTGGCACACCCTGGCACCTACAAACTTACACAGCCACCCCTCAGCCCCCTCTTGCCCATCTACCTGGGGTGCCCTACACTCTCTTCCCTGCACACCTGGGCACCCACATACCTACTGCCCAGATATTTTTCACACCACTCCGGCACACTCACACCTGGCGCCCTGGTGCCCCCTCGCCCACACACCTACGTGGTGGACACACCCATGTGCCTTCCACATGCAACACTGCTCACCCGGGTGCCTTCATGCCCGAACACCCTCTCACCCGCCCAACGGGGCACCTGCATACCTACATCCGGATGCCCTCACATCTAGGCCACTGCACACCCAGGACACCCAACTCTGCACCTTCACCCCCTCCCAGACTTAAGCCCCACCCCCAGGTCAGGGGACACCCTCCAAGGGGCCCAGGCAGCCCCCAGCCCCAACCTGTCGGAACTTGGCTCGAGCTTCCTTCTCCTTCATGCGGCCGTGCGACACGAGGTAGTCAAACACTTCTCCTGCAGGGCAGAGGCCGAGCGGGGTCAGGGTCAGGTGCAGGGGCGGGGAGGCAGGAGGGGCAGGGCGGAGGGGGTGGGCGGCTCACCGGCACTGGCATACTCCATCACCAGGTACAGCGTCTTCTCAGTCTCAATCACCTCGAAGAGCTTCACTGCAATGGTTGGGGGCAGTATGGGGCGTTAGGAAGAAAGGGCCCCTCCTAACCTGTACTCAGTAACTATGCAGATTTGCCAACCATAACACGCCCCCTCCCCCAGCACTCAAGAACACTCAATGGCTCCCTACGGACAGCAAGATCTTCCAAACTCCTCAGCCCCCCTCTACCACCTTTTCCACTTTCTCTCTCACAAGAATGTCAGCTCCACGAGGCCAGGGATTTGTGTCTTGTTTTCTTCCCTGCTGTGTCCCCAGGGTCCAGCACATAGCAGCCACTCAATCAATAGTTACTGAGTAAATGAATGAATGAATGAACAAATTCGGCAGCCACATCCAGGCGCAGCTAAACTCTGCTTCTCTCACTCAAGACCCCACTCTCCCGGCTCCGCCTAATGATAACGGTAGTGAGGATGCTGATGCTGGTGGAAATAATCAGACCAGGTCCCATCGCTCAGCCCAAACTAGTCGGTCCTCATAATGGCCTGGTAACAGGCCCTCTTATCACCCCTACTCCAGAAGACAAAACAGAGAGGCTCAGAGAGGTTAAGTAACTTGCCCAAGGTCACACAGCAGTGACCCAACTATGAAAAACCAGGTCTCTAACTTTTTTTTTTTTGAGACAAAGTCTCGTTTTACTGTCCATGCTGGTGTGCAGTGGTGCGGTCTCGGCTCACTGCAACCTCCGCCTCCCCGGCTCAAGCAGTTCTCCTGCCTCAGCCTCCTGAGCAGTGGGGACTTCAGGTGCTTGCTACCACGCCCGGCTAGTTTTTGTATTTTTAGTAGAGATGGGGTTTCACCATGTCGGTCAGGCTGGCGTCAAACTCCTGACCTCAAGGGATCTACCTGCCTCGGCCTCCCAAAGTGCTGGGATTACAGGTGTGAGTCGCCGTGCCTGGCAGGTCTCCACCTATTCTAACCACTGCCGTTGACCACCCCCCCAGTCCTTTCCAAGGGTCCCTGTTGGTGGCCTGCCCCTGCACTGGCTCCCGTGCCCTCCTCACCGATGTTGGGGTGGTTTAGGCCCTTCATGATGCGGACTTCTCGGAACAGCTGGGCGTGGCCGGAAAGGAAGACAGAGGAGAGTGAGGATGGGTGGCTTGGGGGATCCTTTCCCAGGCCGCGCCCCCGAAGGAGGGGTCAGGGGGTCACCGGGCTATCCTGGGAGCCTGGCTCCTGCTCTCCCTCATCTCCCCAGCCTCACCTTCTGCAGGCTGCTGGGGTTCAGCTGGGTTTTGTCGATGATCTTGATAGCAACCTAGAGGGAAGGAAAGGAGGAAGGAAGGTCAAGGCACCACAGACCCCGCTGGGCTCAGTGGCTCAGGCCTGCAATCCAGCACACTGGGAGGCCGAGGTGGGAGGATCACTTGAGGTCAGGAGTTCAAGACCGGCCTGGTCAATGTGGCAAAACCCTGTCTCTACTGAAAATGCAAAACTTAGCTGGGTGCAGTCCAGCTACACGGGAGGCTGAGGTGGGAGAATTTCTTGAGCCTGGGAGGCAGAGGTTGCAGTGACCCAAGATGGTGCCACTGCACTCCAGCCTGGCTCAGCTCAGATGACCCTGGGATACCCTTCCTTTGCCCCGTCTCCCGGTAGAGCCCTTACTCTGGGCCATTCCTAGTGGAGAGGATCTCGGGGCCTCAGGGCCTTTGCACAAGCTGTCCTGTCTCCACTGCCACCCTCGCTTCTGCAGAGAAATATCCTTATTCCACAGCAGGGCCCGGCTGAGGCTGCTCCAGAGGTGGCTGAGTGGATGGGGGCATGGCCAAGACTTGAGGGGATCACCCGCCCATCACATCTTTGTTTTGAACAAAGGACCCGTGGAATAAAGAACAACTGGCTAACAGGCACTGAGCCCTCACTATGTGGCCTGTGTGCTTTACAAATTCCAACTCTTAATCCCCACAACAACCCGTGAGGTAAGTGCTAAGATTATACCGCCCATCCCCGCCCTTTTTGTTTGTTTGTTTCAGAGGCAGAGTCTCCTCTGTTACCAGGATGGAGTACAGTGGCGTTGCCGTGGTGTCATCACAGCTCTACAGCCTCACCCTCCTGGGCTCAACCAATCCTCCCACCTCAGCCTCCTGAGTAGCTGGGACCACAGGCACACGCCACCAATATCTGGCTAATAGGATTATCTTCATTTTACCAAGAAGGAAACTGAGGCACAGAGCAGTTCACCCACCTGGCCAAAGTTACATGGCTACTAAGTTACAGGCCAGATTTGAGCTTATGCAGGGGGATAGAGTCTACCTCTTAAAGCTTACGACTATTATTTTGAGATGGGAGTTTCGCTCTTGTTGCCCAGGCTGGAGTGCAATGGTACCATCTCAGCTCACTGCAACCTCCACCTCCAGGGTTCAAGTGATTCTCCTGCCTCAGCCTCCAGAGTAGCTGGGATTACAGGCATGCGCTACCACACCCGGCTAATTTTGCATTTTTAGCAGAGACGGGGCTTCTCCATGTTGCCCAGGCTGGTCTCGAACTCCTGACCTCAGGTGATCCACCCACCTTGGCCTCCCAAAGTGCTGGGATTACAGGCGTGAGCCACTAAGCCCCATCTGCAGTGAAACTTTTATTTTTAAAATAGAGATGGGACGAGGTGCAGTGGCTCACGCCTGTAATCCAGCACTTTGGGAGGCCGACACAGGCCGACACGACCTGAGCTATGGAGTTGGAGACAAGCCTGGGCAACATGGCGAAACCCCACTTCTACAAAAAACACAAAAAAATTAGCCAGGCATGGTAATGTGTTCTTGTGATCCCAGTTACTCAAGAGGCTGAGGTGGGAGGACTGAACTGTTTGAGCCCAGGAGGTGGAGGCTGCAGTGAGCCAAGAGGGCGCCACTGCACTCCAGCCTGGGCAACAGAGTGAGACCCCCCATCTCAAAACAAACAAACAAAAACTAGAGATAGGGTCTCACTATGTTGCTCAGCCTGGCCTCGAACCTTGGCCTTCCAAAGGCCTGGGATTACAGACATGAGCCACCACAGCAAGTCTAGTTTTTATTTTAAATTACACATTGGGTTTTTCAGTGGTGAGTGAACTTCAAAAGGTTTTTCGTTTTTATTTTGTAGAGATAGGGTCTCACTATGTCATCAGGGCTGTTCTCGAGCTCAAGGGATCTTCCTGCCTCAGCCTCCCAAAGTGCTGGGATTACAGGAGTAAGCCACCGTGCCTGGCTTTTAAAAGTCTTAATTCAGCCCAAGGTTTATAGTTTTCCCAAAGGGTTTTGAGGAGACTCCCCAAGAGGCCCCAAATCCACAGGATTAAAGAATTCTTCCGGCCAGGTGTGGCAGCTCATGCCTGTAATCCCCACTCTTTAGGAGGTCAAGGTGGGCAGACCACCTGAGATCAGGAGTTTGAGAACAGCCTGGCCAACATGGTGTAACCCTATCTCTACTAAAATACAAAAGTTAGCTGGGTGTGGTAGCAGGCACCTGTAGTCCCAGCAACTCAGGAAGCTGAGGCAGAATTGCTTGAACTTAGAGGCAGAGGTTGCAGTAAACCGAGATGGTACCACTGCACTCCAGCCTGGGTGACAGAGCAAGACTCCATCTCAAAAAAAGAAAAAAGAAAAGAATTCTTCCCCTTGGAGGCCTTGTTTCCTTAGAGGCTGGTCCCTCTTGGAAACCCCTGGAACCAGACCCACATATAGGGAACCATGTGTTCTTCATGAGAGGGCCCCTGAGCTTTCCTCAAATTCTCACGAATGGGTTTTTAAAAATTTTATCAAACACTTTCTATGCCAGTATTGAGACGATCATATGGTTTCTCTCCTTCAGTCTGAGAATGTGGTGAAAAGTACATGAATAAATTGTCAAAGGGAAAAGAACTTTGCATTCCCGAGAAAAAGCCAGCTTTGTCATCACACAGCTTCCTTTGATTGATTTGCCAGGTTCTATTTGTTAGTATTCTGATTAAGATTTTTGTACCTATGTCCACCAGATTGGCCTGGAATTTTGTTTCTTGTCTGGTTTTGCTCTTAAGGACAAACCAGCACATAAAACCAGTCAGGCAGTGGAAGTTCCTTCTTTAGTCTCTGGAATAATTGGCATAAAATGTGAACATCTGGTAGAATTTGCCTGTAAGACCATCGGGGCCTGGTGTCTTTTGTGTGAATGGTGTGGACAGCATGAGGGCAGGGGAGAGTCCATCCAAGGCAGGAGCATTCCTTCCAATCATTTCTCTGAAGCTGAAGGAGGGGTGGGGAGGAAATCATGAAATCATCCACCATCCTTTTTCCTATAAGTGAGTTAGAGGCCTCATATCTAGGTGTTGCAAGGCCTCTGTGGACACTTTTCACAATAATGTTGCCATATTCAGCACAAATGCCCGCTCTGGAAGAGGAGGAGGGAAGAGTGAGGCCGCGTGTAGCTGAGAACACAACATGAATAAACCTGCTGTGTTCTCCAGATCACAGGAAGATTTCAAGGAATCAAAGACCATCCTTAAAACAGAGAGGCAGCTCAGGTTTATTTTACTTTATTTTTTATTTTTATTATTATTTTTTGAGACAGAGTCTTGCTCTGTGACCCAGGCTGGAATGCAGTGGCACAATCTCAGCTCATGCAGCCTCCGCCTCCCAGGTTCCAGTGATTTTCTTGCCTCAGCCTCCCAGGTAGCTGGGAGGAATGCGCCACCATGCCCAGCTAATTTTTGTATTTTTTTTTTTTAGTAGAGATGGGGTTTTACCATGTTGGCCAGGCTGGTCTCGAACTTCTGACCTCAGGTGACTCACTCACCTTGGCCTTCCAAAGTGCTGGGATTAAAAGCATAAGCCACCGCACCCGGCCTACTTTTTAAAACAAATATTATTATTAATATTATTTTTGAGATGGAGTCTCACTCCTGTTGCGGAGGCTGGAGTGCAGTGGCGTGATCTCAGCTCACTGCAACCTCTGCCTCCCAGGGTCAAGAGATTCTTCTGCCTCAGCCTCCTGATTAGCTGGATTACAGGTGCATGCCATCACACCCAGCTAATTTTTGTATTTTTAGTAGAGATGGGGTTTTACTGTGTTGGCCAGGCTGGTCTTGAACTCCCGACCCCAGAGGATCTGCCCAACTTGACCTCCCAAAGTGCTGGGATTACAGGCATAAGCCACCATGCCCATCCTTTTTTATTTTTTTTTTTGAGACACAGTCTTGCTCTGTCAGGCAGGCTGGAGTGCAGTGGTATGATCTCTGCTCACTGCAACCTCCACTTCCCGGGTTCAAGTGATACTCCAGTTTCAGTCTCCTGAGTAGCTGGGATTATAGGCCTGTGCCACCATGCCTAGCTAATTTTTGTATTTTTAGTAGAGACAGGTTTCCACCATGTTGGTCAAGCTGATCTCAAACTCCTGACATCAAGCAATTGATCTAACTCGCCCTCTGAAAGTACTGATTTACAGGTATGAGCCACCATGCCCAGCCCTCTTTGATTTTATTTTTAGTTTTTGAGATGGGTCTCACTCTGTCACCCAGGCTGGAGTACAGTGGTAAGGTCACAGCTCACCAGAGCCTGGAACTCCTGAGCTCAAATGATCCTCCCACCTCAGCCTCCCAAGTAGCTGGGACCACAGGCATGCATCACCACACCCAGCTAATTTTTTTTACAAATTTTATTTATATTTTAGTAGAGACTAAGTCTCACTACGTTGCCCAGGCTGGTCTCAAACTCCTGAGCTCAAGCAATCCTCCTACCTTGGCCTCTCAAAGTGCTGGGATTACAGGTGTGAGCCACCGCACCCAGCCATAGATCCGGGTTACCTACAAAAGCCACATGCATCCTTAGCAATGCAACATATCGGGCTGCCTGTGATCTGAGATTTCTCGGCAATTTCAGGGATATCTGAAATTGATTCTCTTTTTTTTTTTTTAAAGACGAGGTTTCATCATGTCAGCCAGGCTGGTCTTGAACTCCTGACCTCAGGTGATCTGCCCACCTTGGCCTCCCAAAGTGCTAAGATTACAGGCGTGAGCCACCACACCCGGCAAAATTGGTTCTCTTTTCTCACGGGGGTTGTTCTGGGAAAATCAGAGATATTGGGATCTGTCCCAGAGTCTGAGGCTGTAAAGCAAACCCAGGGCCAATCCCGACCAGTATCAATGTCCCCGGAAGCCCTGGTCCCACAGGAACTTGCCCCGAACCCCACCCCGTGCCCATACTCACCTCCCGACCAGTGAGGATGTGCCGAGCCAGCTTGACTTTGGCAAAGTTGCCCTTCCCGATGGTCCTCAGCAGGCGATAGTTGCCTACGTGGGGCTGCTCCTCGGGACAGGAGGCGATGGAGTTCCGGCAACGGGCACCCAGCGAGCGGCTGGACCAGGACGGGCCTTTGTCCGAGGAGCGGCCACTGCCCAATGTGCCATGCTGGGCGGGGGAGACAGGGCATGAGCAGCTATCCAATCCCACCTTCCATGGCACCCATGGGCTGGTGCAGTTAACTTGAGGCCTGGCCACCGGCCCCTTTGTGGCCCTTTTTTTAAAATGGAGTTTCCCTCTTGTTGGCCAGGCTGGAGTGCAATGGCGCAATCTCAGCTCACCACAACCTGTGCCTCCCGGATTCAAGCAATTCTCCTGCCTCAGCCTCCTGAGTAGCTGGGATTATAGGCATGCACCACCATGCCTAGCTAATTTTGTATTTTTAGTAGAGACGAGGTTTCTCCATCTTGGTCGGACTGGTCTGGAACTCCTGACCTCAGGTGATCCACCCATCTCGGCCTCCCAAGCTGGGATTACAGGCATGAGCCATCTTGCCCAGCCCCTTTGTGGCCCTTTTCAAACTCAGGCCACCGAGAGCCATGACACCATTGCATCCTTCATCTTTCTCTACAAAAAGATGCCTCCAAAAACAAAAACCCCTGGGCCCCCCCAAATCTGCAGCATCTGGGCCCCAGGCATCAGGCCCCTTCTTCAACCCTCACTGCAGTCTGACTACCCCCAACTTCCTTGTCTTTGTTTTCTGGGGGGAGGGGTACAGAGTGTCACTCTGTCACCCAAGCTGGAGTGCAGGGGCATAATCTCAGCAGACTGCAACCTCCACTTCCCTGGTTCAAGCCATTCTCCTGCCCCAGCCTCCCAAGTAGCTTGGGATTACAGACACGCACCATCACACCTGGCTAATTTCGGTACTTTTAGTAGAGATGCGGTTTCACCATGTTGGTTAGGTTGGTCTCAAACTCCTGACCTCAGGTGATCCACCTGCCTCGCCCTCCAAAAGTGCTGGGATTACAGGCATGAGCCACCGGGACCGGCCTCCCCGCTCCTTTTCTAAATACACACACATCTCAGAGATACAGCAAGTTTGGTTCCAGACCACCGTAATAAAGCAAATACTGCAAAAAAGCAAGGCACATGCATTTTTTGGATTCTCAGTGCATATAAAAACTATGGGCCAGGCAAAGTGGCTCATGCCTGTAATCCCAGCACTTTGGGAGGCCAAAGTGGGCGGATCACCTGAGGTCAGGAGTTTGAGACCAGCCTGGTCAACATGGGGAAACTACATCTCTACTAAATATACAAAAATTAGCTGGGCCTGGTGACACGTGGCTGTAATCCTAGCTACTTGGGAGGCTGAAGCAGGAGAGTCGATCAAACCAGAGAAGGGGAAGGTTGCAGTGAGCTGGGATCCCACCACTGTACTCCAGCCTGTGCGACGACGGAGTGGGACTCCGCCTCATAGCAAAAAAACAGTATGTTTATACCACACTGTAGCCTACTGAGTATACAATAGCATTACATCTACAAAACAATGTACATACTTTAATTTTACAATACTTTACTGTTAAAAGCTGCTAACAATCATTCGAACCTTCAGTGCATCACAATTAAAAAAATAATTGCCAGGTGCAGTGGCTCACACCTGTAATCCCAGCACGCTAGGAAGCTGAGGCAGGCAGATCACAAAATCAGAAGTTTGAGACCAGCCTGACCAATATGCTGAAATCCTGTCTGAACCAAAAATACAAAAATATTAGCCAGGTGGGGTGGCTCACACCTGTAATCCCAGCTACTCGGGAGGCTGAGGCAGGAGAATTGCTTGAACCCGGGAGGCGGAGGCTGCAGTGAGCTGAGATGGTACCACTACAGTCCTCCACCCTGGGTGACAGAGTGAGACTTCATTTCAAAAGAAAAAAAAATCATTGATGAGGCTGGAGGATCGCTTGAAGCCAGTGAGTTTGAGTTTTTTCTAGAGAGAGGCATCTCAATTCATTTGCCTGGGCAATGAAATGAGACACAAATCTCTAGAAGAAATTAAAAAATAAAAATAAAAAATTAGCTAGACCTGGTGGCATATGCCTATAGTCCCAGCTACTGGGGAGGCTGAGATGGGAAGATCGCTTGAGCCCCTGGAGGTCGAGGCTTCAGTGGGCTTTGATCAGACCACTGCACTCCAGCCTGGGCAACAGTGAGACCCTGTTTCCCCCGCCAAAAAAAGAAAAAGAAAAACATCACTGATCACAGATCACCATAGCAGATATTATCGTAATAATGAAAAAGTTTGAAATAGTGCGTCAATTACCAAAATGTGACCCAGAGACGTGAATTGTGCACCAGCTGCTGGAAAAATGGAGCCCACAGGCTTGCTCGACGCAGGGTCGTGAGAAACCTTCAATTTGTAGAAAATACAGTATCTGTGAAGTTCAATAAGGCAAAGTGCGAAAAAGCAGGATGCGCCTGCCCTGGAGCCTGGGTCACCTCCACAATATTCTCTCAATGCGGCTGCTCTCAACCCCAATCAACGATGACCTCAATCTGGACCCGAGGCTCCTCCTCCACCGCCACTGGCCCTGCGTGCACTCACCCATCCACTGTCCCCTCTCCAGCCCCCAAACTCTACTTCAAAGCAAATGTCAACATTTGATTCCCAGTGGAATGTCCCTAACATTTTATTCCAATTACTGTTGCCCCAGATTAGACTCTAAACATTGTAACCAAGTCTTTTTTTTTTTTTTGGAGACAGAGTTTCGCTCTTGTCCTCCAGGCTGGAGTGCAGTAGTGCGTTCTCAGCTCACTGCAACCTCCACCTCCTGAATTCAAGCCATTCTCCTGCATCAGCCTCCAGAGTAGCCGGGATTACGGCCATGTGCCACCACGCCTGGCTAATTTTGTATTTTCAGTAGAGACGGGGTTTCACTATGTTGGTCAGGCTGGTCTTGAACTCCTGACCTCAGGTGATCCACTTTGGTTTCCCAAAGTGCTGGGATTACAGGCGAGAGCCACCTCACCCTGCCATGTAACCAAGTCTTTCACTGGCCCTGAGTCCTGGTTCCATCCCTTACCCTCCTTCCACGGGAAACATTGTTGCTTCTGCTGCCCCCTGAAAAATCCAAGGCTTGAACAGCTCCCTGACTTGCTGTCTCCCACGCTGCTCTCTCCTCCCCATGTTCTGTTCCTACTGTCCTGTCCCTCCCTGGCCTCTCTCCCCCTGCAGGTCACCTGCCTGCTCTGAGCTGCCCTGCCCTGATTGGAAGCCCCAGGGACTGTGTCTCCCTTTCAGGGCTGGACTCAGGGTGATTGAGGCCCCTGCCAAGGCAGTTCTGCCTGTGCCCTTCCCAGGGCTGGAGTGGGAAGCAGGAGGAACATGGGAGGGGAGGAAGAAAGGCCAGGAGGCTGAGGGCTGGGGGCCCGGGTCTCGCAGAGAGTCACTGCTGGACCACTTGATAGCAATGACAATTAACATTTAATTAATGTGGGTCACTGATGCAATATGAGGCCGATACCACACTGTCATTCCCACTTTACAGAGGGGAAACTGAGGCCCAGATGCAAGATCTGAACCCAGACAGTTTCCACCACCTTTTTTTTTTTTTGAGACGGACTTTCACTCTTGTTGCCCAGGATGGAGTGCAGTGGCATGATCTCAGCTCACCGTAACCTCTGCCACCGGGTTCAAGCAATTCTCCTGCCTCAGCCTCCCGAGCAGCTGGGATTACAGGAGCCCGCCATCACGGCTAATTTTCATATTTTTAGTAGAGACGGGGTTTCACCGTGTTGGCCAGGTTGGACTCAAACTCCTGACCTCAGGTCATCCGCCCACCTCAGCCTCCCAAAGTGCTGGGATTACAGGCGCGAGCCACCCCACCCAGATGGTTTCCTCTAGTTTTGATGCTTTTCACTGTCATAATACCCCACCTGAACCTTTTGTTTTTTTGTTTTTTGAGACAGGTCTTGCTCTGTTGCCCAAGCTAAGTGCAGTGGTGCAATCAAGGCTCACTGCAACCTCAACTGCCTGGGTTCAAGCGAATCCTCCCACCTCAGCCTCCCGAGTAGCTGGGATCACAGGACTGCGCCACCACACACAGCTAATTTCATTATTTTTCAGTAGAAATGGAGTCTTGCTATATTGCCCAGGCTGGTCTTCAGCTCCCGGACTCAAGCCATCCTCCTGCCTGAGTCTCCCAAAGTGTTGGGATTAGAGGTATGAGCTACCACGCCGTGTCATGAACCATCTCTACGAAGCAGCTCATGCTATGGGCCACGTCCTGTGCCAATGGGCACCTCACCTACACTTAATTCCCGCAGTAGCCCAGGGAGCAACTCCAGGCTCCAGGGGAGAAACTGAGCCTTGGAGAGAGAAGGTGCCATGTGAAGCTCCCACAGTCTATTCACAGGGGCAGAAAGACAGTCTCCCCATGGCTGGGCAGTTCCAACCACCGAGGCTGGGGCCCTAACCATTTGTCCGCCACTGCCCGCCTCGCCCTCACCCTGGCCTCCAATGTGGGTCCAGTTGTGATCTGCAGCCTCCAGCCGGGGATCCTCAGGGTCAGGCAGGGGGAGTCCCTCCCCCAAGGTCACAGGGCAGATGGAGCAGTGCTGGGATGCGAACCCCAGCCTCCTGACTCCTCCTGTGCGCTTCCCCACTACCCCAGGCTTCCTCCCAGGGGAGACCGGGGAGGCAGATGGAGATCCTGGAGATAAGGCCTCCGATCCCCACTGCGATAATGACCTGGAGAAGAACCCCCATCAGGCAGCGCCAAAGCAGCCAGCTGGAGGTGGGATGTCACCACACTGAAGGCAGCATGGATGAGGGACCCCTTCAAGGGGCAGCTGGGGCAGTGGGTGACAAAGCCCCTGGGGGCCGGGGGTGGGAGCTAAAATTGTCCCATACCACCAGCTTGCCTGGCTCCCTTCCGCCCGGCTGGCACCCCAACACCAGGGCCCGTTGCTAGGGAACCTGGGGAGGCTGGCCCTCTGGTGGGGGGGCCCTGGAACTTGGGGTGGGGTACCATGATCCCACGTGGCTGTGGCCATGGTAACCAGGTAGCAAAGAGGGAGCTGCCACCTCCCGTTCCAGAGGCAGGAAGGTGACTCCCCACCAGGGCTGACAGGCAGATCTTAGTGACAAGAGTCGGAGTAGAAAAGAGGATTAGCCGTCCTCAAACCCGCACCAGGCACACATCTCAACAGCCCAGTGAACAGCTAGGCGCCATCAGGCGTTCCACTTAACAGACAAGGAAAGCAAGGCTCAGAGAGGTGAGGTGACTTGCCCGAGGTCACAGAGCTAGGGAGGGACAGGATGTGTCCCAAGAAACAGGATGTGAACCCAAGTTTAACTGAACAATTAAAGTAATACTAATAACTACGACAGCCGCGACACATGCCAGGCTCTGTGCACCTTAGTCACATCATATCATCAGCTCCTGCAAAACATCCCTAATGGGGAGATGCCATCATCAACCCGATGTAGAGACAAGGAAACTGAGGCTCCAGGCTGGGAGCAAATCTGCAGGCTCACTCCACAACTAACGACAGCCCTGAGCCGAGAATCCACGGGCTGTCTGACTCATACCCACAGCCACAATAGCAGCTGGCATTTGTGGAGTGCTTCCTAGGTGCCAGGCTTCACCCGAATCAAGTAAGCCTCGGAGGCACTGAAGCGGTCACCCTTATTTTCCAGGGCAAGAAACTGAGGCTCAGAAAGGAAGAACCAGCTGTCTGAGGACACAGGCAAACAAGCTCACCGGGCTGGCACTGGAGCTCACAACTGTGGAGTGCCTGGCCCCTCACTGGAGATTGGAGTGACTGGGGAATGGAGGTGGTGGCATTTTATCAGACTCCAAATTGGAGTTCTCCTATAGTGATGATGGGGAGTGGTCTCTGTGAGGGAGGAATCTGCAAGATGAGGAAGGGGCAGGCACAAATCTCTCTGATGGGGGGGGCGGTAGGGGGAGTCTTTTGGAGGTGAGGGAAATGGGGGGCAGGGGGCAGGGGGGCAGGGAGCTGGCAGAAGGATTTGGAGAAAGGGATGAAGATCTCAGCTGGGGAGAAGTCTAGGATTGGTGGTGGGCAGGTCTTTGGGGGTGATGAGTGACCAGACACAGGAGATGGGAGGGGCCTCCTTGGGACTGTCTGGGAAGCAGTGTGGGGGCAGGGGGCGCCTGGGGATGGTGGAAAGTGACATAGCCACGGGGGCAGTGGAAGTGAGAGACCAGCAATCCCTGGGTCTTGGGGAAGCTCCTAGGAATCAGAGAAGGGGGCTTCTGGGAGCAGTTCTTGAAACTAGAGAAGGGTCTCGGGGGGCCTGGGAGTATGGGGTAGGGGGTACTTGGGCAAGGAGCAGCTCAGTAGGATAAAGCCTGAGCCTTGGGGGAGGTCAAGGGGTCTAGAAATTTGGGGAGAAGGCTTCCAGCAGACTGACCCCAAGGGAAGAGGGCTTGCAGCCAGGGCAAGATGAGAGGCTTCAGGTCCAGGAGTTTTCTGGAAGAAGGATCTGGGGCCAGGCCCTGTAGCTGAGGAAGGCCTCTGAAGCTGGGGAGGGGGCTTCCTTTGGAGGCCAGACCCCCAGTAAGAAACGGGGAGGTGGTGGGGCAGGAGAAAGGATGGTGGCTCGTGCGGAAGGGGCCTGAGTTTGGCCTAGCCGGGGGTCCAGAGGTTGGGGGTTGGGGAAGGGGCTTGCCTGAAGCTGAGAAGTTGATAGAGGGCGGATGAGGCCTGGAGTCAGACTGGTCCAGGGCCTAGAAATAGGAGCCTGGGCGAGGTGGGGGCCTGGAAGTTGGAGGTCAAGGCTTCCCGGGAGGGGAAGAGACCAGAAAGGGTCCAGGTGGCATCTGGGGGCCCCGGGGTGCTGGGATCTAGGGATAGGGCTGTTGGGAAAATGGGGACCAGGCCTGGGAAGGGAAAGACCTTGAAGAAGCCAGAAAAGGGCCGGGGCTCAGGAGAGGTGGAAGCCAGCTTCCTGCCAGGGGCTACCCACAGGCACCGCGGGTGGGTCCTGGAGGGGCAGAGGGATGGGAAGGAGAGGAGGGGGACTGCTGGGGAGCCAGCACCCAGCCCTAGACAGGGAAGGCCGGAGCCAGAGGCAGGACTGGGCCAGGCCCTGCTGTGAGAGCCGGCGTCGGGCCTTGGGGGGGTCAAGGGCCCTCCAAATCCGGGAGGGGGCGAGGTGTCGGACGCGGACGGCCTGGAGGGGAAAGGGCTTAGCAGGCGCGAGAGAAGGGAGGGGCTCCTGGAAGCAGGGGAGGGGGCTTCCTGGAGGGAAGAGACCCGAGCGGAAGCGGTCTGCACGGGGACAAGAGAGGGGTCCCGAGAGAGCGGCGCCCCCAGGGGTCGGGCTGGGCTGGAAAAGGTGGGGAGGGCCGAGAGGCCTGGAAGTCCGGAAGGGGTCGAGAGGTGACGAGCCGGGTCGAGCCCTGGAAAGCAGGGTAGGGGCTCGCGGGGCGAGGGGCACAGCGGGGCGAAAGGTTTGGCGGCTGAACCCAGCCAGGGCTTCCCAAGGGGCCGGGCCCCACTCACCGTGTCCGAGTTCCGATCGTTGCCCGGGGCCAGCGCCGTCCGCGAAGACATCTTCTCCTGGTCCCGGGGGGGCAGGGCGGCCGGGTGGGGGGGGCGGGGGTCCCAGGGTCCCCTCTCTTCCCCTCCCCCCCCGCCGGCCTGGGGACGCGAGCTCAAAAGCTGGGCACCGAGAACGCCCGGGTCCGCGCCCCGGGAGAGGGGGCAGGGAGGGGAAGGGGAGGGGACGCCGAGGGTCCTAGTAGCCCCGTGCAGCGGGGACCCCGGGCGCCATGGGGGCGGCGGGCGGGCAGGCGGGCGGGGGCCGCGGAGGGGGCGCGGAGCCGGCCCAGGCGGCGGCGGAGGGAGGCGGTGGAGGGGCCGGGGAGGGAGGAAGGGACGTCAGGGGGAGGGGCGGCAGGGCGGGGCGCCGGGACCCCGCCCCCCGCCGCCGGCCCTTAAAGGCGCAGGCCCGGGCTGGCCCCGGGCGCCGGGGGCTCCGAGGGCGGAGGCGGAGGCGGGTCTGGGCGCGCCAGTGGGGAGGTGGTTCTCGCCCGAGGAGAGACGGACCGCAGAGGAGAAAAAGGGAGAGAGAGTCCGGGGCAGAGCGCCAGAGACGCAGAGAGAGATCGAGAGACGTAGAGACAGAGAGACACAAAGAGAGAGAGAGACGGGTTGCAAAAGGGCGGAGAGAGAGGCGCAAGGAGATGAACGGGGAGACAGAGGCAGAGAGACCCAGCGACGCAGAGGGACAAAGACTCAGCGAGACCCCCCCCACACACACACACACAAACACACAGGGAGAGACAAAGACACACAGAGACACAGAGATCTGTGAAGAGAGAGAGATAAAGGGACTGAGCCAGAGAAGCCCCCAGAGGCGCTGCCACATTGTCCCTCCCCCGCCCCGCCCCCGCTCATTCTCTCCCCAGTCGGGGGTGGGGGCGGCAGCAGCTCTCCCCTTGGAGGCCTAAGGGTGGGGTGGGCAAAGGGGATGCTGTGCGGGGCTTGGCCACTGCAGAGGGCTCAGTGACCTCCCTAGTCAGGCCGCCTCCGCCCACGCACATAGCTCCAGACCCTCAGGTTGGGGCTGCAGTGTCCTCTCCTCTACACCCTGGCTGGCGTGTGGGCACCCTCTCTGTCCACCTGTATGACCCGGGGCAAGCTCGCCCTTTCTGGGCTTCACTTTCCCAGTCTGTAAAGTGAGAGGGAGGATCCGTGTGTTGCTCACGGGCAGGGCTGAAGCAGGTGTGAAGGAACCTGTGCAGGTATTCACCTGCAGGGCACAGCCACTCCCAATGCGGGCAGACTGAGACCAGAGAGGGCAAAGGCCTCTCGCAGTCCACACACCCTGTGGGGACCGCCCGTACTCTGTGGACCAGGATGGGAAGAAAGCAAAACGGGCATTACATAGTGCTGGCCTGGGAATCACACGGTTTTGGGAAGAGTCCTGTGCCTGGCTGACCACTTTCCTGAGCCTCAGTTTCCCCTTCTAAAATAGCAGCGCGCTGGATCTGGCTGGATGGAGCTGATGGTGATGTCGCAGGAATTTTGGAACTGGTTGTTAAACACAGCCATTATTAAAAAATAAATTATGCAAACATACAATTACATAAATTATATTAAAGGTAATACATACTCGTCATGTCCTAATTACCTTACCACATTTGCTATTATCTGTGATCCTGAGGTTTCTTACGTCTATTGTAGGTGCACAGTAAAATTACCATGTAATGGGGGCAAAAATGCCTTGTGACGTCACCTTGGTAGCTTGAAATTAGCAATGGTGGAAATATTCATACCGTGGAAATTGGCAAATGCTACAAATGAAGGCTCCCCACCCCCACCTGCAGAGCTGGGGTGTTTTTGTTTTGTTTTGTTTTTGAGACAGGGTCTCACTGCATCACCCAGGCTGGAGTGCAGTGGTGCGATTATGGCTCACTGCAGCCTGGGCATCCCGGATTCAAGCAACCCTCCCGGCTCAGCCTCAGCAAGTAGCTGGGACTACAGGTGTGCACCACCACGGCCAGCTAATTTTTTGTAGTCATATTGCCCAGGCTGATCACCAACTCTCAGGCTCCAGCGATCCTCCCACTTCGGCCTCCCAAAGTGCTCGGATGACTCGGTACCCGGCCGAGAGCTGGTGGTGAAACAGTCACATAGACTCATGGGAGCCGCCTTTGTGCCAGGCTCTGAGCACTTCTACTTTCTGCCAGCCCAGGAGGTAGGGAGCATCTTTATCAATCCCATTTACAGATGAGGGAACAGAGGCCCAAGGAAGGGAGAAACATGACACCATGGAGGTCACATAGCAAATCAGTGGCAGGGCTAAGATTTGAATCCAAGCACGCCCAAACTCCGGAACGTGGACCCTCTCTCAACCACTGGGGATTCCTGTCTCTGAGTCATAACAGCAGCAACCTCAGGCTGCTACTATTTTTGTTTGTTAATTTGTTTATATTTATTTGTTATTTTAATTTGTTATTGCTAACAATCAATGAGAATCTGTAAAGTGCTTCACAGGGAGTCAGATTCAAACTTTGTATGTGGGGACATTATTATTGCTATTTGGCAAATAAGGCCCGAGGAGTCTCAGGGACGGTGGCAGGGAGGGAGGAGTTCCAGGGTAGTGTTCTAGAAGTACCGTGATCCCAGGGACGCTGCAGGGTGAAAGTGGGGCTCATGGGGGTGGGCTAGAGGGGCTGAGCGCCGGCAACCCCTTCCCGGCACTGGCGCTGAGAGCTGCAGTTCTTCCATGCACCACTAGGGGGCAGCCGATCACCTCCCTACACGCGCCCCACACACTCCAGGGTCCACCCTTGCCCTCCCTCCCAGCAGCGTCCGCACCCCGTTTCCCAAATGCAGGGAGGAACTGAGGCTTAAATGGGGGAGGCTGCAAAGTGGATGAACCTTGAAAACAGCATGCTTAGCGAAAGAAATCAGACTCAAAAGACCACTTATTGTATGCTTCCATTCGTATGAAATATTAGAATTGGCAAATCCATAGGCAGAAAGTAGATTAATGGTCGCCAGGGGTTGGGGGCGGGAGAATAAATCACTGCTAATGGGTACCAGGTTTCTTTTTGGGGTGCTGAGAATATTCTGGAATTAGATAGTGGTGACGCTTGCTGCAGCCTTGTAAATATACTAAAGCCTACCGGACTCTCCTTGAAAAGGGTGAATTTTATGTACGTGAATTGTATATCAATTAAAAAAAAAAAGTTTTTAGGGATCCAGGTGCGGAGGCTCACGCCTGTAATCCCAGCACTTTAGGAGGCCAGACCAGGAGTATCACTTGAGCTCAGGAGTTTGAGGCCAGCCTGGGCAACATAGTGAGACCCTGTCTCTAAATTAAAATAATAAAAATAATTTTTAAAAAGGTGGGGTGGAGGCTGGACACGGTGGCTCACACCTGTAATCTCAGCACTCTGGGAGGCCGAGGTGGGCAGATCACGAAGTCAGGAGTTCAAGACCAGCCTGACCAACATGGTGAAACCCTGTCTCTACTAAAAATACAAAAATTAGCAGGGCATGGTGACGCGTGCCTGTAATCCCAGGTACTCGGGAAGCTGAGGCAGGATAAGCTTGAACCCGGAAGGTGGAGGTTGCGGTGAGCTGAGATCAAGCCATTGCATTCCAGTCTGGACCCAGTCCAGTTTTATTTATTAATTTTTTTTTTTAAGTTTTGAGACGAGTCTCTCTCTGTTGCCCAGGCTGGAGCCCAGTGGTAAGATCATGGCTCATTGAAGCTTCCACCTCCCAGACTCAAGTGATCCTCCCGCCTCAGCTCCCTTAGAAGCTAGGACTACAGTGCACCACCATGCCTGGCTAATTAAAAAAAAATTTTTTTTTAGAGATGGGGTCTTGCTATGTTACCAGGCTGGTCTTGGGCTCCTGGGCTCAAGCAATCCCCCTGCCTTGGCCTCCCAAAGTGCTGGGATTACAGGTGTGAGCCACCACACATGGTCCTAGCCTTTAAAAGCAGCCCTGACGGCCAGGCACGGTGGCTCACACCTATAATCCTAGCATTTTGGGAGGCCTAGGTGGGTGGATAACAAGGTCAGGAGTTCAAGACCAGCCTGGCCAAGATGGTGAAATCCCATCTCTACTAAAAATACAAAAATTAACCAGGTTCGGTGGCAGGCGCCTGTAATCACACCTACTCGGGAGGCTGAGGCAGGAAGAATCAGTTGAACCCGGAAGGCGGAGGTTGCAGTAAGCTGAGATCACGCTACTGCACTCCAGCCTGGGCAACAGAGTGAGACTCCGTCAAAACAAAACAAAACAAAAACCTGATTCCCACACCCAGCCACACCCAGCACCAGCTCCAGCCCCAGCCCTCACTTCACTTGGCATCTCCAACTCTAGCAGGAAGTCCATCCACAAACCTACCTCCAACCCTCAGCTTCAGTCTGTCCTCACTGATGCATTCACTTAAATCCATTTAAATCTTGACTACCGAGGGCCAGGCACGAAGTTAGGCTTAGAAAGATGAACAGAATCAACAAAGTCAGCTTTGCTGAGTTGATCTGCAAGGAAGCCAGTGGCTGCATCTGGTAATTTCAGATTTGTTGAAGGTGTGATATGGAAATTGACAGGTTGGGCACCGTGGCTCACGCTTGTAATCCCAACCCTTTGGGAAGCTGAGGCAGGAGGGTGGCTTGAGGCCAGGAGATCAAGACCAGCCTGAGGAACCTAGCAAGACTCCCATCTCTACAAAAAATAATAATAATACAAAAATTAGCCGGCATGGTGGCACATACCTGTAGTCCCAGCTATTCCGGAGGCTGAGGTGGGAGGATCACCTGAGCCTGGGAGATCCAGGCTGCAGTAAGCTATCATTATGCCACTGCACTCCAGCCTGGGTGACAGAGCAAGACCCTGTCTCTGGAAAAAGGAAAAAAAGCAAAAGAAATTGACAAATCAGAGTGATGCCTCTGTGAGATGGGACAGTGGAGAACAGAGGAAGGACTGTGGAGCTGGAACTGGAATGAAAAGGAGAGACCTAGGGGGCGGGGCTTCCGGGCAAAGAGAACCACAGTTCCAAAACCATGTCTAGCGCCTCTCTCTGTAGGTCCCCGTCCCCAGCCAAAACTTTCCTCCTCCTGGTCTTCAGCCCATAGCAGGGAACTCTAGAGAGATGCATGCCTGCCCCCCAGTTCTCACTCTTTTCTTTTTCTTTTTTGAGACAGAGTCTTGCTCAGTTGCCCAGGCTGGAGTGCAGTGGCATGATCTCAGCTCACTGCAACCTCTGCCTCCTGGGTTCAAGTGATTCTTTTGCCTCAGCCTCCCGAGTAGCCGGGACTACAGGCACGCACCACCATGCCCGGCTAATTTTTGTATTTTTAGTAGAGACGGGGTTTTCACCATATTGGTCAGGCTTGTGTATTTATTTGAGACAGAGTCTCGCTCTGTCACCCAGGCTGGAGTGCAGAGGTGTGATCTTGACTCACCACAACCTCTGCCTCCTGAGTTCAAGCAATTCTTCTGTCTCAGCCTCCCGAGTAGCTGGAATTATAGGCACATGCTACCATGCCTGGCTAATTTTTGTTTTTTGGTTTGTTTTGAGACAGAGTCTCACTCTGTTGCCCAGGCTGGAGTGCAGTGGTGCTATCTCAGCTCAATGCAACCTCCGCCTCCTAGGTTCAAGCAATTCTTCTGCCTCAGCCTCCCAAGTAGCTGGAATTACAGGCGCAAGCCACCACGCCTGGCTAATTTTTGTATTTTTTCGTAGAGATGGTGTTTCACCATGTTGGTGAGGCTGGTCTCAAATTCCTGACCTTGTGATCTGCCCACCTCAGCCTCCCAAAGTGCTGGAATTACAGGCATGAGCCACTGCGCCTGGCCTGTGTTTTTAGTAGAGGCAGGGTTTCACGATGTTGGTTCTTCAGTCTCGAACCCCTGACCTTGTGATCCGCCTGCCTTGGCCTCCCAAAGTGTTGGGATTACAGGTGTGAGCCACCGCCCATTCCCCAGTTCTCATTCGAAGGCCTCAAGGCCTCCCAGTGCTGGAGAGCAGCTCTGGGCTGGTGTCCAGCGTGGAGCGTCTTCCCGGAGTGCCCAGGATGGTGTTGTCACCTTGGGAGGCATGAAGAGCAGGCAGGTGGCAGATTCCGGCCTGGAGCGGGGGTGAGGGTGGGGGCCTGGCTGTGGGCCTCAGCCTTCCCAGTCCAACCGCAGCCTGGCCTAAAAGGGCAGACAGATAATGAGTCCTTCCCACCCCTGGCCCCAGAGAGGGAGGGGTTTCCTGACAGGAAATTGTCCTCCTCCGAGCCCCCCCTCCTCAGATCCAAGCTCTCAGCAGTCCTGGCTGAAGTAGCCTGGGGACAGGACAGCAGCAGGAACAGAAGGACGGGCATGAGGACAGAGGTGAGTGTGCTGGGGACAGGGGGCAGGGGTCCCCCTCCCACCTGGAGCCCCTCTGGGAAAACAGGTGCCCTGAGCTGCACTGGATCAGAACTGATGAGAACCTGTGCCTTCAACATAGCAGAGGCTGGAGGCAGAGAGAGAATCTGGGGCCCGACCCCAGGGGAATGCCAGCGAGAAGGCAGAAAGGAGATGAGAATGGGAGGAAGGTGCAGGGGAGAATTTGGGGACTCACAGGCCCAGACAGGGTGCAAGGGAGCATTGGAGATCTTGGTGCCACCAAGGGAGAAGAGAGGTGATGGCATTGGGTCGAATGTCCTGCGATTCCGGGCAGGAAGACTGAGGCCAGGAAGGATCAAGTGTTTGCTCCATCCCAAAAGATGGGGGCTTGGAGATGGGAGATGGGAACCAGGTGGGGACTGAGATGGAGCAGGAGAAACCAGGTTGGAATTGGAGATGTGGATGAGCTTGCAGTGGGCTGGGCTGATGACAGAATTGTGTTTGGGGGCAAGGACTAGATTGGGGTGCATTTGGGGTTGGGCTGGGGACATGCCGTGCAGAAAGATAGTTCTTTAATGTAGATGCTGAGCACTGGAGGTGATAGATTCTGCAAACCGACGAGGTCAGGGCCACTACAGAGGGCTAGTGACTCTAGGGAAAAGGCTGGCAGCGAGGAAGGGGAGGAGGGGCCCAAAGAGGGAAGCTCTGGTGGCCAAGACATCCTGCGGGCCTGAGAGGCTGGGGGCTTGAGGGATGCCTCGGAAGTGAGTCAGGGGCTGGGCACTGGGAGGCAGACGGAGAGTTGGAGGGGCAGGATGTCAGCGCCACTTTGCAGAGGGGGGTGCTGGAGCCAGGAAGGGGAAAGACGTCGGAGCCAGTTTTGGGAAAATGTCACAGCCGGGTTTGGGGATGTTGGATCCAGCGCAGAGGCCATATTGAAGCCAGGTGTGGGAATGAATGACAGATGTTGTCTGGGCAAGGTTGACTTCCATCGGAGGGAAATTAGAACCTGAAATTGTGAGAGGAAGATGGAGACCGTTTTGGGGTGAAGAGGGCGATGATGGAGCCATTTTGGGATGAGGTTTGTGGATGCCAGTTTGGAGGATGAAAGAGAAGTTGAGGCTGCGTGCTGTAGCTCATGCCTGTAATCCCAGCACTTTGGGAGACTGAGGCGGGTGGATCGCTTCAGCTCACGAGTCGGAGACCAGTCTAGGCAACACGGTGAAACCTCATCTCTTCTAAAAATACAAAAATTAGCCGGGTACGGTGACTGGCAGCTGTAATCCCAGCTACTTGGGAAACTGAGGTAGGAGGATTGCTTGAGCTTGGGAAGTGGAGGTTGCAGTGAGCCGAGACTGCGCCACTGTGCTCCAACTGGGGCAACAGAGTGAGACTCTCTAAAACATAAAAGAGATATGAGTGTGCAAAACTGTGTGCGGGGGGGGGTGTCTACTGCACACAGCCATGGGGGCTCCAGCAAGGGGTTGTCATGGTTCTAGGAACAGGAGGGCCGAGAAGCAGCAGCTCAGGCGTTGAAATGGGGGAGGTAAGAAGGGAGTCTCCCCACCATGGAAAGGGGTGGTCTTGGCCGGGCGCGGTGGCTCACACCTGTAATCCCAGCACTTTGGGAAGCTAACATGGACAGATCACGAGGTCAGGCGTTCAAAACCAGCCTGGCCAACACGGTGAAACCCTGTCTCCACTAAAAATACAAAAATTAGCTGGGCGGACCTGTAATCCCAGCTACTTGGGAGGCTGAGGCAGGGGAATGGCTTGAACCTGGACCCGGGAGGTGGAGGTTGCAGTGAGCCGAGTTTGTGCCACTGCACTCCAGCCTGGCCTATAGAGTGAGACTCTCAAAAAAAAAAAAAAGAAAAAGAAAAAAGAAAAAAAAGCAGTGCTCTTACCCGCAGCCAGGGAACCCAGACCTTTTTCCCACCACCCTCTTCCCAAGCCTCCTATCTACCCTCACACGTCTGCAGAATCCTGACCCTGTCTCGACCTGCTCAGAACCCCTGCGCTGGTGACAAACCACGGGTCCAGCCGTAGGAGAATGAACGAGTGAACATCTGACGCTTTACGCAATTTTGTCCTAGTCAAACAGTGGAATATTACGTGGCACTTAAATGAACTGGAGCTATATGGCTAGCCATGGATAAATAAATCTCACAACTTCATAATGTGAGCAAAAATATATATATTTTTAAGACGGAGTCTTGCTCTGTCACCAGGCTGGACTGCAGTGGCATGAGCTTGGCTCACTGCAACCTCCGCCTCCCGGGTTCAAGCCATTCCCCTGCCTCAGCCTCCCGAGTAGCTGGGACTACAGAGGCGTGCCACCATGCCCGGCTAATTTTTTGTATTTTTTCAGTAGAGATGGGGTTTCATCATGTTGGCCAGGATAGTTTCGATGTCCTGACCTTGTGATCCACCTGCCTCAGCCTCCCAAAGTGCTGGGGTTACAGGCGTGAGCCACTTCGCCCACCCAAAAAAAAATTTCTAAAGCAAGTTGCAAGACACATGTAGGATGACACCATTTATAGAGAGTTTGAAACCACGTAAACCAGTGTATTATTTCTGGACACAAGTCTGTGGAGAATGGGATAAAAGTCTACTTGGATGGGTAGACAGCACATTCTGGATGCTGGATTCCTTAAAAGAGGGCCAGAGTGGGTGGGACCAGGAGAGGTGGCGGGAGGCTGCATGCATTTGTAATTCATTCTTTTTTTTTTTTTTTTTTTGAGATGGAGTTTCGCTCTGTTGCCCAGGCTGGTGTGCGGTGGTGCAATCTCGGCTCACTGCAGCCTCTGCCTCCTGGGTTCAAGCGATTCCCCTGCCTCAGCCTCCCAAGTAGCTAGGACTGCAGGCACCCGCCACCACACCCAGCTAATTGTTGTGTTTTTAGTAGAGACAGGGTTTCCCCATGTTTCCCAGCCTGGTCTTGAACTCCCGACCTCAGGTGATCTGCCTGCCTCAGCCTCCCAAACTGCTGGGATTATAGGCATGAGCCACCGCACCCAGCTTTTTCTTTAAAACAAAAATCAGGTCAGTGTGCGGTGGTTCAGGCCTATAATTCTAGCACTTCAGGAGACTGAGGAGGGAGGATTGCTTGAGGCCAGGAGCAGGAGTTCCAGACCAGTCTGGGCAATATAGCATCATAGCACCATCTATAACAAAAAATTTAAAAATAAAATTAGCAGGGTGTCCCTGTTGCTTGGGAGGCTGAGGTGGGAGAATTGCTTGAGCCCAAGAGTTCGAGGCTGCACCGAGCCATGATCACACCACTGCACTCCAGCCTGGGTGACAGCAAGACCCTGTCTCTACAGACAAAAGCAACAATAAAAACCTGAACGAAGAGAGCAAATGATTGCATGGGATGTGGCTAGGATTGTAGCACACAGGTGTTTACTAAGCTTGGGTTCTGTACTTTTCTGAATGTTTGAAGTATTTCATTGCTTTAAAAAGCACCCATCTGTGGCTCTGCAGTGCCCTCTGGAGAAAGCCGGTCCCTTATCAAGGAGTTTAAAGCCCTATGTGGCCTACTCCCTTGTGACCTGTTCCAGCTTGACTCACCCTCCTCCTCCCCACCCAAGGAACTGTCTTGCCTCTTTCCTTCCTTCATTTCCTGTTTAGCACCCATTCCCTGAATGTCTGACCTGTGCTGGAAGCTGGGGAAACAGTGGTGACTGAGACAGCCCCACTCCTGTCCTCCTGGGGTTTGTAGTCCAGTGAGGGACACAGATCTCTCCCCAGACAGGGATGACCCAGAGCGAGCAGGGGTGAGGTGTGGGAACCCAGGGGCTGTGGGAGCCTGAGGGTCAGGGAGGACTTCCTGGAGGAGGGGGCATAGGTGCCCTCAAGTGACACTGAGTCCTTAAGTCCTGACTGGAGCATGGAGAACAGGCGTCTACAGAGATGCTGAAACCTGGTGGCTCTTGGGGTAAGGAGGAGGCTATGGGACAGCACCAGTGAGGTGTGCAGCTGCCAGAGCGTGGTGGCTCATGCTTGAAATCCCAGCACTTTGGGAGGATCACCTGAGGTCAGGAGTTCAAAACCAGCCTGGCCAACACGGTGAGACTCCGTCTCTACTAAAAATACAAAACTTAGCTGAGTGTGGTGTCCCAGCTACTCGGAGGCTGAGGCAGGAGAATTGCTTGAACCTGGGAGGCAGAGGTTGCAGTGAGCCAAGATCTTGCCACGACACTCCAGCCTGGGTGATAGAGTGAGACTCCATTTCAAAAAAAAAAGAATATTCCAGATCATAAACATTGCTCTTTAGTGACAGGGCAGGGTTAGGGTAGGGAAAGGTTCTGAATGTGCAGGGGAGGCACCCAGGCACTGGAGTCAGACAGGTCTGGGTGCAAATCCTGACTTTGTTCCTGAATCACTGTGCCTTCGCCTTTCTGAGCCTCGATTTCCTCATCAAAATGAGGACAATGAAAATCTCCACCATGGCCGGGCGCCGTGGCTGATATCTGTAATCCCAGCACTTTGGGAGGCTGAGGCAGGCAGATCACTTGAGTCCAGGAGTTGGAGATCAGCCTGGGCAACATAGCAAGACCTCTGTCTCTACTAAAAATATGAAAAATTAGCCAGGTGTAGTGTCATGCGCCTGTAATCCCGCTACTCAGGAGTCTGAGATGATTGCTTAAGCCCAGGAGGTGGAGGCTGCAGTGAGCTATGATCACACCACTGCACTCCAGCCTGGGCAACAGAGTGAGACCCTGTCTCAAGAAATAAAAACAACAGCCTGGGCATGGTGGCTCATGCCTGTAATCCCAGCACTTTGGGAGGCTGAGGCGAGTAGATCACCTGAAGTTGGAAGTTTAAGACCAGCCTGACCAACATGGTGGAACCCTGTCTCTACTTAAAATACAAAATTAGCCGGGTGTGGTGGTGCGTGCCTGTAATCCCAGCTACTGGAGAGGCTGAGGCGGGAGAATTGCTTGAACTGGGAGGCAGAGGTTGCAGTGAGCTGAGATCACATCACTGCACTCCAGCCTGGGCAACAAGAGCAAAACTGCATCTCAAAAAAAAAAAAAAGGAAAAACAACCAAAAATATCCCCACCTCATAGGCTTGTGCAGATCAAGGGTTATTAAGTGTTCAGTCAAGTGTCTGATAGGCTAACCCCAAAGTGCTCGGCACACAGAGGCAGCATCATCCACGCCACCATTGCCTCCAACATCGCCCATGGTCATCATTTTCTTCCCCAGGTGCCCACCTGTCAAAATGCCTATCCTGAAGAATCTAGGAGTGTCAGACCCTAAGGTGCCCCGGGCGGGAACCCTGCCCCTGAGGTCCTCTCGGAACCCCTTTGAAGAAGTTTCGGGGATGGAGGAAGAGGAGGCCGGGGAGCTGGGGTCTCTCCCCAATGGAGCATCTTGCCGCCGCCGCGCCACCCTGGAGAAGCTGGCAGGCCTGTCCCCCTTCCGGCTGGGCTGGGTCCCGGGCCGACGGGCAGGCAGCCCTGGAGATGCGCAGCCCCGCTCTTTCTTGGGCCGCGTGCTGGTACCAGGGTTACGCAGGAGCTCAGCAGATTTTGGCCTCCTGGCCCGGCTGCAGGGGACCCGAGCCCATGGTGATGAGGAGGCAGCAGGGGAGGCCGCCCGGAGACTGGCCTTCCTGAGACTGGGGCGTGGGTCCAAGCCCCAGCGTGCGTCCCTGGCTGAGAGGGTGGTGCCTGCAGGCGAGGCAGATCCAGAGCCCCCACCGAAGATCCCGGAGCCCCCAAAGATGAAGGAGCCGTTGTCAGGTGAGTCTGGGCCCTGACCCAGTCCTGGGAGAATCCCAGTGCCCATGTCTTTCCCCAGCCCTGGTGGTCTCAGGCTTCATATTTAACCCCATTCCAGCTGCCACCTGTGACTCCAACCTCCAATTCACACGTCTAACGTGCATCTTCCAGCTGCACGATGGCTCCAGCCCACTACCACTTCCATCCTAACCCCTGTCATCAGCCTTCCTCTTGAGCACCACCTGATCATACATGCTCACCCTCAATCTCTGCCGCCTCCACCTGCCGTCTGCAGCCCCACTCCTACATCTAATGCCACAAGAATCCCTGATTTTGGTGCCATCTCTCCCCCTTCCCTCTCTATCCCCAATCTATTTATTTTATTTTATTTTTATTTTTGTTTTTTTGAGACAGAGTCTCACTTTGTTGCCCAGGCTGGAGTGCAATGGCGCAATCTTGGCTTACTGAAAACAGCCTCTCCAGTTTAAGCAATTCTTCCACCTCGGCCTCCCGAGTAGCTGGGATTACAGACACCTGCCATCATGTCTAGCTAATGTTTGTATTTTTTTTAGAGACAGGGTTTCACCATGTTAACCAGGCTGGCCTCGAACTCCTGACCTCAAGTGACCTGCCTGCTTCGTCCTCCCAAAGCACTGGGATGACAGGTGTAAGCCACGGTGCCTGACCAATTTCTTTTTCTTTTTCTTTTTCTTTTTGAGACAGAGTCTCACTCTATCACCAGGCTGGAGTGCAGTGGCTCAATCTAGGCTCACCGCAACCTCTCCCTCTTGGGTTTAAGTGATTCTCATGCCTCAGCCTCCCTAGTAGCTGGGATCACAGGCACATGCCACCATGCCTGGCTAATTTTTGTATTTTTAGTAGGTACCGGGTTTCACCATGTTGGCCAGGATGGTCTCGATCTCCTGACCTCCTGATCCTCCCTCCTTGGCCTCCTAAAGTGCTGGAATTGCAAGCACGAGCCACCACACCCGGCCCAGTTTCTCCTTTTGATGAGGACACAACTCACACGTGGATTAGAGTCTACCTGTGAATTCATCCTTTTAATTGCCTTGGTAAAGACCCTATTTCAAAATCAGTTGACATTCTGATTTATTGGGTGAAGCCTTCACATAATTTTTTTTCTGGGGGGGACATAATTCAGTCCCTAATACCACCCTGTCTTCATCCTCAGCCCCCATTCCTACTCCAAGCCCCAGTCTCTTCCTCAGTAATGCCTTTTATGTTCTCACACGTATTCCAACCTCACCATCAATCTCTAAGACATACCCAAAACCTTCTCCTACAGCTCACTCTTTTCTTCAAATACCATCTGTTTTTGGAGATAGGGTCTCACTCTATCTCCCAGGCTGGAGGCTAGCCTGCAGGGGTGCAATTGTGGCTGTCTGCGGCCCTGACCTCCTGGGCTCAAGCAATCCTCCCACCTTAGCCTCCTGAGTAGTTGGGACTACAGGCACACACCACCACATCTAGCTAATTTTTACATTTTTTGGAGAGATGGGGTCTCACTGTTTTGCTCAGGTTGGTCTTGAACTCCTGGCCTCAAGCGATCGTCCTGCCTCAGCTTCCCAATGTGCTGGAATTACAGGTGTGAGCCACTGTGCCCGGCCCAAATGCCATAGTTAATGTAATTGTCTATGTCCGACACCACGGCAACCCCCAACTGGCCCAGTCCCGTTTTCTGTCCCATTCTTCCCCATGTCCACCTTCAACCCTTCTTCACTCTTTTGGTCTCCTTTTAACCCCTAACCTCAGGCCCCTCTCACCCATTTCCATCCGGCGACCTCCTTTTTTTTCTGTTTTGAGACGGAGTCTCACTCTGTTGCCAGGCTGGAATCAATGGTACGATCTCGGCTCACTGCAACCTCCGCTTCCCGGGTTCAAGCAATTCTCCTGTCTCAGCCTCCCAAGTAGCTGGAATTATAGACATGCACCACCACACCCAGCTAATATTTTTTTTGCTTTTGTTTTTGTATTTATAGTAGAGATGGGGTTTTGCCATGTT
Source organism: Saguinus oedipus (assembly GCA_031835075.1). Classification (NCBI taxonomy): domain Eukaryota; kingdom Metazoa; phylum Chordata; class Mammalia; order Primates; family Cebidae; genus Saguinus; species Saguinus oedipus. The sequence goes on along the minus strand of CM063187.1, from coordinate 46,732,497 downwards.
GGCCAGGCTGGTCTCAAGCTCCTGACCTTGGGTGATTCACCCACCTTGACCTCCCAAAGTGCTGGGATTATAGGTGTGAGCCAACACACCTGGCCAGCAACCTCCTTATTCAGCCCTATTCAAATCCCTAGTCCTTTCTCAGCTCCAGTTTCTTTCTTTTGAGATGGAGTCTCACTCTGTCACTCAGGCTGGAGTGCAGTGGCTCGATCTCAGCTCACTGCAATCTTTGCCGCCTGAGTTCAAACAATTCTCCTGCCTCAGCCTCCCAAGTAGCTGGGATTACAGGCTCCTGCCACCACATCCAGCTAATTTTTATGTTTTTAGTAGAGACAGGGTTTCACCATTTTGAACAGGCTGGTCTTGAACTCCTGACCTTGTGATCCACCTGCCTCAGCCTCCCAAAGTGCTTGAACTACAGGCATGAGCCACTGAGCCCGGCTCCCATTTCAACTCCAGCTCCAGACCCAACCTCCTCTTCATCCCTAATCTATCTTCACCCCTATCCTGAGTCCCAACCCTAAACCCCCATCCCCAACCTGCATCTTCAATTCCATCCACGTTCCTATTCTCAAGCCCAACTCACTTCCACAATTCATCTTGAAACTCACATCAATCTTGATGTCCTTTCCATCCTCAGCTTTCACCTGCACTCCCCTCCCCTACCTCTCCAACCCCACCCCTACCCAGACCCCACTGCCATCTTGCCTCCTTCCCCATTTCTGTCCAGACTCCCATCCCACCTAACGCTAACCCTCAACTCCCACATCCCAACCCCCACCTTCACTCCATTCTCACCATCCTCATCCCTGTCCCAATCCCCATCTTCATTCACCGCCATCCCCAACCCTGCCTTTATCTCTGCTCCCGGAGCCTGCACCTTGCTCTTAGCCCTGAGGCCTGAGCTGCTCCAGGGCTGGGGACCTCAGGAGCCTTTTCTGTCCTCCGATGCCCTCCAGGTTCTGGCCGGAGGCTATTTCGGCCGCAGCTCCCAGGGGACTGGGAGGGCAATGGAGGGAGGTGAGGAGGGGGTGAATAGAGCCCCGCCTTCTGGAAACGGATGGGCAGAAATAGCGCTGGCCAGGAAATAGTTTCTCTGCCAGGGAGGAAGTGGAGGGGGGTGGAGGTGTTGAGGGTAACCCTGGGCTGTCGGGACCCTCCTTCAGCCTCAGAGGCCTCCCAGCCCCACAACTCCCCTTTCTCGAGGCAGTCTGAACTCATCAGAGGGCCTGATCACCCCACAGCCATCCCCACCCCAAAAAGACCCCATTAATTGTCCCATATCCTCTCCCAATCTCCAACCCCCGTACCTTGCCTCTCCTGCTCCCACTGGCTGCGTCCATCCCTGTCCCCCTTACCTGGCTCCTCTCTCGACCCTCCCACCTCCTCCGACCCCTCCTCCATTTCTCTGCCCCCCAACCTCCCCAAATACTTTCCTCAGATACATGCATTTTTCTTTTCTCTCTCTTTTAAGTTTTTTTAAATTTATTTTTGAGATGGAGTCTCACTCAATATGATGCCCAGGCTGGAGTACAGTGGCGCGATCTGGGCTCACTGCAACCTCCTCCTCCCGGGTTCGAGAGGTTTTCCTGCCTCAGCCTCCCGAGTAGCTGGGGCTACAGGCGCCCGTCACCACGCTTGGCTAATTTTTGTATTTTTAATAGACATAGGGTTTTGCCATGTTGGCCAGGCTGGTCTTGAACTCCTGACCTCAAATGATCCGCTGGCCTCGACCTCTGACAGTGCTGGGATTACAGGCGTGAGCCCCTCACCCTATCTCCTCCTCTACATCCTTCACCCAACACCCTTCTTTCTCACTCTTCAGGTTCTTTTCTGCTCCCACACCTTCCTGCCTTCTGTAACCCTCTTCCCTCATCTCCTTTCCCTTCCTAAGCACCCCTACCTTCACCCCCGCGTCCGGCATCCCCCACCTCCCCCACCCCATCGCTGACCTCCCGCCTCCCCCGGTTCCCCGCAGTGCTGGAGATTCTGAGCCTGATCCAGCAGCGCGAGCTCGCGCGCGCCGACGAGCACATCCTGGAGCTGGAGGCCGAAGAGTTGGCGTCGTCGGAGGGCGGCGCACCGGGGCCTCGTAAGGCCGAAGGCGCTGGCGGGGGCCGCCGGGCGCGGGACGTGGCGCTGCTGTACGAGGCCCTGCAGCGCGAGCTGTGGGCGCTGGTGCGCGAGACGCTGGCGGGCCCCGGGCCGGGCGCGGGCGCCGGGGCGGGCGCGGTGGCGCAGCTGGGCCAGGTGCTGGTGCAGGAGGAGGCGGCCGACGGGCGTCGGGGGCCCGAGGCGGCTCGCAAGCTGCGCGCCCGCTGGGCCGAGGCCGTGGCGCGCGCGGCCCGGGAGCGCCTGGAGGCGGCGGCTCCCGGGGCGCCCGGGGGCCTGGCCGGGCAGCTGGAGGCGCTGCGGGCGCGGCTGCTGGAGGATATGGCTGTGGTGCGGGGCCGCCTGGCGCCCGCCTACCCCGCCGGCCTGGGCGCCTTCAGCGTCTACCTGCGCGGCTACCATGGGGCCCTGGCCGAGTGGCTGGGGGCCTCCGCCCGGCGCAGGCTCCCGCTGGCCGACCGCTACGCGCTGCTGCATTGGCACAATCAGGTATACCCCAGGTGAGCTGGACTCTGTTGCTCAAGATCACGTGGAACCCCCAGCCCCACCCCCTAGCGCTGGCCTCTTCAGACCCTAAGGACCTTGGGACAGCTGACCCATCAGTTCTAGCACCTTAACACCATCGACCCATCCAGTCGTCAGCACCGCTGACAGTGACAGTCCTAGAATCTCACTGCTACCCGGGATCTCGGTTCCAGCACCTTAGCACCATGGACCCTCCCAGTCTTGGAAGAGTCCGGCACCACTGTGGTTCGAGAACCTCAGCGCTCTGTCAACACTTACACTCTGGATCGTCTCACTGTCCACCCTTCCAGTCCCGGAATCTTAGCACTGTGGATTCCTCTAGTCCTAGAACGTTAGCTCCTAAAAATCTCAGCATCATGGGCAGTTACACTCCCAGCAACTAAGTAACACTGATGCTTCCAGTCTTAGAATCCTAGCACTCCCACTCTTTCAGACCTAGCACCTAGCGGCACCACTGGCTCTTCCAATTACGCAGTGTTAGCACCATCGACAATTTCAGTTCTAGTAGCTCAGCACCGTGGACCCGCCAGATCTTGGCATCGTGACATTTACGCTATTTCAATGTTCAAGCTTCCAGTCTTAGAGTTTTAGCACCGTTGACCATTTCTTCTTAGAACCACAGCCCCACTGACCCTTAACCTTAACATGATGACGCTTAGAATTCTAGAATCCGACACTGCTCTCTTTGGAGCCTAGGGGATTAGTACTGTTGACGCTTCCAGTCTTAGATCTTTAGAATTTATGACTCCACCACAGAAGCTTAGTACCAATGAACTTTGGAATCCTTAGCCTAAGGATTCTCCTAACCTCATTCCCTCTTTCGGTCTTAGAACCTCAACGCTGTTGATCCTTCCAGTTTTAGGACTTTATTTATTTTTGAGACGGAGTCTTGCTCTGTCGCCCAGGCTGGAGTGCAGTGCTATGATATCTGCTCAATGCAGCCTCCACCTCCCAGGTTCAAGCAATTCTCCTGCCTCAGCCTCCCGAGTAGCTGGGATTACAGGTGCCCGCCATTATGCCCGGCTAATGTTTGTATTTTTAGTAGAGATGGAGTTTCACCATATCGGTCAGCGCTGGTCTTGAACTCCTAATCTCAGGTGATCCAGTCTGTCTCGGCCTCCCAAAGTGCTGGGATTATATGTGTGATCCACCACACTGACCTGATTTTTTGTATTTTTAGCCGACGCGGGGTTTTACCATGTTGGCCAGGCTGGTCTCAAACTCCTAATCTCAAGTGATCTAGCCACCTTTGCCTCCCGAAGTGCTGGGATTACAGGTGTGAGCCACCATGTTTTAGAACTTTAGGCCCAGTTTTAGGACTTCAGTGCTGTTTGCCCCTTAAATTCTTTAAGGGTTGAGACTAGAACCTCAGTACCACGGTCCGTGCCAGTCCTGGAATCTGATTACTGTTGAGCCTTTGTGTTCTAAAACACCTATTCTTGTGGCTGGAGGCTGGAATATGGAGATTAGCTACCCCCAGGTCACCTGTCTACCCCAAGAAAAGGGAGTTAGCCACATCCAAGCCACCCGTTGGACAGTGAAGGGGGTGGGCGGTTCCCACAACAAAACCGGAATGCTGTCACCAGAAGACTGGGAAGGCAGCAGATACCTCCATCACCCACAGAGCTCTCATTCGGGAATGTATGTCGATCACACTCTCAGGTTATCTGGAAGGGATGGAGGCAGGACAGGGAGCCCGGAAAGCTTCCAGAAGTGGTGGGAACTGAGTTTGGTCCAATCTGTAGAGAGATGGTGTTTATAATTGAGAGGATGCCATGAGCCCAAGCCTGGAGTGTGTGGAGTGGTTACTGATGATATCGCATAGCTCCAGGCATGTAAGCGAGTAGAAGACGGGGAGTGAGGGCTGGACTAGGGAAGCCTCCAAGGCCAGGTAAGGCAGCAGGGCCTTGGAGCAGAGGTGCAAGTGAGCTCTGCCTGGTGAAACCGATCATGGGCGGAGCCTTGCGTGTCAGATCTTCAAGCTTGGACTTGACCCCTAAATATCATGCCCAGACACCATCCATCGGGGAGCTGACTCAGAGAGCTGGAGCGGGGGGAGCAACAATTCCAAAGACTTCCTTTGAGGGATGAGCAGAGCTGACTTAGAGAGAGGAAGGGCGTGGCCCAGGGTCACAAGCAGTGGGTAGGAGGGCGTGGGGAAGAGTCCGACTGCCCAGCCCCTCTTCTCACAGACCTCCTTTTCTCTCACCCCCACCCCCAGGGAGGTCCTAGGGCTGGTGGACATAGCCGCCCTGGAGAATGGGGAGCTGGGGCCCCTTCTGTCCCCCGGCACGCTGCGGTGTTTGGAGGATGAATGCGTCACAGATGTTAAGGTACCTGGGACTTTGCATTTTGGGGGTGGGAAGTGCTGTGGAGGGAGGGAGGGGGGTCACAGTGGGCTTGGGGGAGCTGTCCCCTCCCCCTTTCACTCTTTCCATGTCCCTTTTCCCTTTGTGAAATTCTGAGTTCTGTCCATACGCCATAGACACTAAGGCCACCTATACAGAGACACTTGGTAAAGGTTCAGTATATCTGAACACTTCAAACCTTAGAGTACGAGAAAGTTAGTCACAGAACTGCAGCTCCCAGGCCCAAACACTCACAGAAATATAGCATCAGATAGATACATATTTTTGAGACAGAGTCTCACTCTGTCACTTTGGCTGGAGTGCAGTGGTGCAATCTCGGCTCACTGCAACCTCTGCTTCCCAGGTTCAAGCAATTATTCTGCCTTAGCCTCCCAAGTAGCTGGGATTACAGGTGTGCGCCACCACGCCAGGCTAATTTTTGTATTTTTAGTAGGGACAGGTTTCACCATATTGGCCAGGCTGGTCTCAAACTCCTGACCTTGTGATCCACTCGCCTTGACCTCCCAAAGTGCTGGAATTACAGCCATGAGCCACCACGCTGAGCCGATTTTTTTTTTTTTTTTTTGAGGCAGGGTCTCCCTCTGTTGCCCAGGCTGAAGTGTAGTGGCTCACTGCAGCCTTGACCTCCTGGACTCAAGCGATCCTCCTGCCTCAGCCTCTCCAGTAGCTGGGACCATAGGCACATGCCATCATGCCTGGCTGACAAAGATCTTCACATATAAGCAGGGCTGGTAATAAACATGGTTAATTACTGGACCTGTACAGGCACTGCTGAGCAGAATGGCCCAGCCATGTACGCCCTGCCTGGCTCCAGTGGTTTTGCTGTCTCAATGCCAGTCCTACTTCCAGCCACAGAAGTCAATCAATGCTGCTCAAGAGCCTAGAACCATCGAAAAGAAGTCTGGATCCTTAAACTCATCGAATTGAAGAGCTGTTGTGGCTCACGCCCGTAATCCCAGCACTTTGGGAGGTCAAGGCAGGCGGATCACGAGGTCAGGGGTTCAAGACGAGCCTGGCCAACACAGTGAAACCCTGTCTCTACTAAAATACAAAAAATTAGCCAGGCGTGGTGGCACACGCTTATAGTCTCAGCTACTCAGGAGGCTGAGGCAGGGGAATTGCTTCAACCCGGGAGGCGGAGGTTGCAGTGAGCCAAGATAGTGCCACTGCACCCTAGCCTGGTGACAAAGCAAGACTGCAGAGACTGTGTCTTGCTGTTTTGCCCATGCTGGTCTCAAAATCCTGGCCTCAAGTGATCCTCTAGCCTCAGCCTTCCAAAGTGCTAGGAGTACAGGCATGAGCCACCCCAGCCAAAAAACAACACATTTGATCAGAGAATCAGAGACGTGAAAACCTTTGCATCCCAGCCTTTGGAGTTCTTGAAACACAGAATCTGAGAATCCTAAACTAACTGTTAGGCAGAACCTGAGAACAGAGTCTTAGAACCAAAAAGCAATAAAGCATAGACCCTTGGCTGGGTGCTGTGGCTCACACCTGTAATCCCAGCACTTTGGGAGGCTGAGGTGGGAGGATCGCTTGAGGCCAGGTGTTTGAGACCAGCCTGGACAACATAGCAAGACTCTCTGTTTTAAACATGTAAAAAGTGGGCTGGGTTTGGTGGCACGTGCCTGTACGCTCAGCTACTCAGGAATCTGAGGCGGGATAAGTGAGTCCAGGAGTGCGAGACCGCAGCACGCCAGCCTGGGGGACAGAGCAAGATGCTGTCTCTAAAGAAAAAACAATACTTAATGTGTATTCAATACATATTATAATATGTAATAGGATTTATATTAACTATAAACATTAAATATATATTATTCATATAAACATTCATATATGAAGATGTGTATTTATGGTATATTATTTATAATACATATTAATTTATATTTATGTCAATACAGATTTTCAATATATAACATGTTTTGTGTACTATAATATATAACATGTAATATATCATATTACATACATAACACATATTAATATAATAATATATTAACTATTAAGGCAACACACATTATATAGTATATACTAATATGTAATATATATTACATAACATATTTAATACATAAATATATTTTTATATTAATTATACACACACAGGCACAGTTACACTTAAGTCCTTGGCTATTAGATGGAGGAAGCTTAAAACCACAGACTTTTATTTTATTCATTTTTGTTTTTGAGATGGAGTTCACTCTGTTGCCCAGGCTGGAGTGTAGTGGCGCACGATCCCCACTCACTGCCACCTCTGTCTCCCAAGTTCAAGCAGTTCTCTGGTCTCAGCCTCCCGAGTAGCTGGGATTACAGGCGAGCACCACCATACCCTAATTTTTGTATTTTTAGTAGAGACGGGGTTTCACCATGTTGGCCAGTCTGGTCTGAAATTGCTGACCTCAGGTGATCCGCCCACCTCAGCCTCCCAAAGTGCTGGCATTACAGGCATGAGCCACCTCACCCAGCCAAACCACAGACTTAGGCGTGGGAAGGGCTCAGGGAGTTTTCTGGCTCTGCCTTCCTCCCCAGCATCACCTTGACAAGCTCACAGGTAGAATCCAGAACTGCTTGGGGCTAAGGGCTAGGGGATGGTGGTGGAGAAAGAGATAGAAAAAGATCCCCAGGCAGCTCCCAGCTCCTGCCTGTCTCTCGTGTCTCCGCTCCAGGCTCAGACCCGGGCCGCTCTTCTTCGAGTGCTGCAGGAGGACGAGGAGCACTGGGGGAGCCTGGAGGACCAGCCCAGCAGCCTGGCCCAGGATGTGTGTGAGGTAGGAGGTGGGAGGAGGTCGTGGGATGGGCTGGATGATGCAGGCATGGGAAAGTGGGACCTCGCCCCCTTTTCACCGCTTCTCATACCCTGGACCTCGCAGCTGCTGGAAGAACACACAGAGCGAGCGCCCCGCATCAGCCAGGAATTTGGGGAGCGGATGGCCCACTGCTGCCTGGGGGGGCTGGCAGAGTTCCTGCAGAGGTATGGGGGCCTGGGGTCTTGGGCTAGCTCTGGTGGGGCTGGGCATCAGCGCCTGGGATCCAACAGAGGGAAGAGAGATGAGAGGGAGTCACCTGAGGACAGGTAGAGTGCCACCACAGGGATGGTGGCTTTGGCAGGCTGGGTGCCCAGCAAGGAACCCTGACCCAGCAGCGCGCCATCTGTCCCCTTTCCTCCCACCAGCTTCCAGCAGCGCGTGGAGCGATTCCACGAGAACCCAGCAGTCCGGGAGCTGCTACCTGACACCTATATCAGCAAGACCATCGCCCTGGTCAACTGCGGCCCCCCTCTGAGGTGAGGGCACCCATGGTGTGATGGAAGGAGGACCAGTCCAAGGTGGCAGCCGCCGTGGGGTGCCGAGATCCTGGGTGGGGATTGCAGAATTGATTCAGGGGAGCCTGAACATGGGACCTTAGAAGCGTAAACTCTGTGAGTCCTTGAAACAACCACAGCACCACAAAGCATCCGAACACTGGAGTGTTTGAACTACAGAAACCTAGACGCTGGATTCAAGACTCTAAGAATAATATATATTTGCATTTTTATCTTTTTATATTACTTTAATTTAAGAGAGAGAGAGAGAGAGAGAGAGAGAGAGAGAGAGAGAGAGAGAGATGGGGTTAGCCAGTCGTGGTGGCTCACACCTGTAGTCCTAGCACTTTGGGAGGTCCACACAGGTGTATCTGAGGTCAGGAGTTCAAAGACCAGCCTGGTCAACATGGTGAAACCCGTCTCTAAAAAAAAATACAAAAATTAGCTGTGCCTATGATCCCAGCTACTTGGGAGGCTGAGGCATGAGAATTGCTTGAACCCAGGAGGTGGAGGTTGCAGTGAGCTGAGATTGTGCCATTGCACACCAGCCTGGGTGAAAGAGTAAGACTCTGTCTCAAAAAAAAAAAAAAAAGAAAGAAAGAAAGAAAAAGAAAGAAAGAGATGGGGGTCTCTCTATGCTGCCCAGGCTTATCTCCCACTCCTGGGCTCAAGCGATCTGCCCACCTCAGCCTCCCAAAGTGATGGGATTACAGGCCTGGCCTGATTTTTAAACTTTTTATAGAGATGGGTTTTCACTATGTTGGCCAGGCTGGTCTCAGACTCCAGGCTCAAGCGATGCTCCTGCCTCGGCCTCCTAAAATGCCACATTACAAGCATGAGCCACCGCGCCTGGTCATTCCTTTTCTTTCATTAGCAGCCTGTGTTCTCCCGTTAGCGAATGGAGAATAGCCTGGTCCGAGCACTTTCTACTCAATCACAAACACTGGGCCCTTGACCCAGCAGATAGAACCTCTAGGAGTGCACCCTTCAGAGGCCAAAGGCTCATGGGAGATGACGTGTCCAAGGTTCCTCCCTGGAAAATATGGAACCAACTGTCCATCCATCAGGGGCCAGCTAAACACTTGATGGAACCACTAAGCAGTGGGATCCAGCTCAGATGTTGAAAAGGAGCGTGGGAACGCCTCATGCCCTGACGGAAAGGTCTGCAAGCTGCTGAAGAAAAGGGCAGAAGTGGGTTTACTATTCTATCATTTGTATTACAAATAATAATAACAAATGACCAGGACAGGATGCAGTGGCTTGCACCTGTGATCCCAGCACTTTGGGAGGCCAGGGTGGGTGGATCTTTTGAGGCCAAGAGTTCGAGACTAGACCGGCCAACAGGGTGAAGGCCAATCTCTACTAAAAATACAACAATTAGCCAGGTGTGGTGGCAGGTACCTGTAGTCCCAGCTACTCAGGAGGCTGAGGCAGAAGAATCGCTGGAACTTGGGAGGTGGAGGCTGCAGTGAGCCAAGATGGTGCCACTGCACTCCAACCTGGGCAACAGAGCAAGACCCCATTTAAAATAAAATAAAAATAAAAGTTAGCCAGGCTGAGATCGCGCCACTGCACGCCAGCCTGCATGACAGAGCAAGACCCTGTCCAAAAGAAAAAGAAAAAAAAAAAAAAGTCTGGGCACAGTGGCTCGCGCCTGTAATTCCAGCACTTTGGGAGGTGGGGACGGGCAAATCACCCGAGGCTGGGAGCTGGAGACCATCCTCACCAACATGGAGAACCCTGTCTCTACTAAAATACCAAGTTAGCTGTGCGGGGTGGCTCATGCCTGTAGTCCCAGCTACTCAGAGGCTGAGGCAGGAGAATCCTGAACCCAGGAGGCGGAGGTTGTGGTGAGCCGAGATCGCACCATTGCATTCCAGCCTGGGAAACGAGCAAAACTCCATAACAAATCAACGAAGAAACAAAAAGAGCTAAGGGTAGAATTTCAGAGTTGTAGACTATTAGAACTACAGACTTTTAGAATGGAGGCCTCCCTGCTCTCACCCAGAAAGCACCAAGAGAACCTGAAACCCTAAGACCCAGAGAGACCCTCTTCCCTCCTCCAGTATACCCTAGACCTCCTAGCCATCATCCCTCAGCCCCCCAACATCCATGAGTCCCTGACATCCCCAGACACCCCAATCCCCAGATACTCCCAACCTGTCAAGTATCTCTGACCTTCCCAAGCCCCCTATTTGACCTGTCACCCCTTGCCCCTCTGCTCCACCTAATAGGAGACAGGTCTAGGCATTGAGCTGAGATGTTGGGGTCCCTCACTTTTGGCTCTGTTGATCCCCACAGAGCTCTGGCCGAGCGCCTGGCCCGGGTGGGGCCCCCAGAAAGCGAGCCGGCCCGGGAAGCATCTGCCAGTGCTCTGGACCACGTGACCCGGCTCTGCCACCGTGTCCTGGCTGACCTGCTGTTCCAGGAGCTACAGGTGAGTGAGGTGGGAGGCTGGAGGTGGGGCCCATGCCAGGACAGGGAAGCACACCCCCCATCCTCCAGTTCCCTTTAGCCCATGACTCAGTGTTTACGAAGCAGACAGGGGCAGTGGTGGGGGTGGTGGCCATGCCTGGGCTGTCGGTGGGGTGGAGAGGGTACAGGAAGGAAGACGTGGGAGGACGTGACGGGGGAGAGAACACGGCCATCAGCGGAGGGGCTTGAGGTTTGGGTGGAGCCTCCCCTCACTAAAGTCCCCCAAATCCTTGCTCAGGCTCTCCTAGACCCCAGAACCCCATACCCCCATCTCTGGGCCCTTGTGCTGTCCTATAGGGGCTCGGTGCAAAGGCGGGTGAGTGAATGTGGTGGGGGGTGGGAGCATTGACGAGGGAGTCTGCAGGGGGACTGTGTTCCTGGCCATAACACAGCTCAGTCCATGTTACACCGCGGACCCCTCCCCTCCTCTGCTCAGAATCCTCCCACAGCTCCCAGCTCACACAGAGCAAAAGCTGGAATCCCGCCATGGCCCCCACGACCCTGCACAACCAGCTCTTCCCTCTCCCCTCTCCCTCTCCCTCTCAGGCCTCATCTCCTCTCCCTGCCACCCCTGCCCCCCACCACAACCCTACTCCAGCTACCCCAGCCCCCTTTGCTGTCTTTATCATTATTATTATTTTATTCTTTTTTTTTTAAGACGGAATTTCGCTTTTGTAGCCCAGGCTGGAGTGCAATGGCATGATCTCAGCTCACCGCAACCTCTGCTTCCTGGGTTCAAGTGATTCTCCTGCCTCAGCCTCCCGAGTAGCTGGGATTACAGGCATGCACCACCACGCCCAGCTACTTTTGTATTTTTAGTAGAGACGGGGTTTCTCCACATTGGTCAGGCTGGTCTTGAACTCCCAACCTCAGGTGATCTGCCCATCTGGGCCTCCCAAAGTGCTGGGACTACAGGTGTGAGCCACCGTGCCCGGCCACCTTGCTGTCTCTTAACCCAGCTGGTACCTTCCTGCCGCAGGGCCTTTCCACTAACCGTTCCCTCTGCCTGGAATGCTCTCCCTCTCACAGCCACATAGCTGCCTCTCGAGTCTCTTTCAAGTCTTTCTTTTTTTTGAGACAGAGTCTTGCTGTGTCACCCAGGCTGGAATGCAGTGACACAATCTTGGCTCACTGAAACCTCTGCCTCCCAGGTTTAAGCAATTCTTCTGCCTCGGCCTCCCTAGTAGCTGGGTTTACAGGCATGCACCACCATGCCCAGCTCATTTTTTTTGTATTTTTAAGTAGAGATGCAGTTTCACCATGTTGGCCAGGCTGGTCTCGAAGTCCTGGCCTCATGTGATCCACCCACCTTGGCTTCCTGAAGTGCTGGGATTACAGGCAAGAGTCACCGTGCCCTGGCTCAAGTCTTGATCCAATGTCACCTCAGTGTGACCTTCTCTGATTGCCCCATTTAAAACAGAAGCCCCAGCCGGTGTGTGTTGGCTCACACCTGTAATCCCAGCACTTCGGGAGGCTAAGGCAGGTGGATCACTTGAGGTCAGGAATTCAAGACCAGCCTGGCCAACATGGTGAAACCCCGTCTTTACTAAAAGTACAAAAATTAGCCAGGTGTGGCAGCATACGCCTACAATCCTAGCTACTCCGGAAGCTGAGACAAGAGAATTGCTTGAACCTAGGAGACGAAGGTTGCAGTGAGCCGAGATCGCACCACTGCACTCCAGCCACCTGCCACGCTATATCGTTTGCTTTTGTTTTTTGAGTCTAAGTCTCGCTCTGTAGCCCAGGCTGGAGTGCAGTGGTGCGACCTCGGCTCACTGCAACCTCTGCCTCCCGAGTTCAACTGATTCTCCTGCCTCAGCCTCCTGAGTAGCTGGGATTACAGGCACACACCATCACACCTGGGTAATTTTTGTATTTTTAGTAGAGACGAGGTTTCACCATGCTGGCCAGGCTAGTCTTGAACTCCTGACCTCAGGTGATCTGCTGGCCTCGGCCTTCCAAACTGCTGGGATTACAGGCATGAACCACCGTGCCTGGCCTTATAAACGACTATGTATGTTTTGTGAGAGAGACAGAGACAGAGATAGAGAGAGCGGAAGCAAAAGAAACAAGGAGAGACTGAGAAAACAAGATAGGTCAGGGAGGAAGGAAAGGAGAGAGACTGGGACAGAGACAGAGGGAGAGACATCAGAACCAGCCAGAGATAGACCACGCATGGCGGCTCACGCCTGTAATCCCAGCACTTTAGGAGGCCAAGGAGGGTGGATCACGAGGTCAAGAGATCAAGGCCATCCTGGCCAACATGGTGAAACCCCATCTCTGCTAAAAATACAAAAATTAGCTGGGTGTGGTGGAGTGCACCTGTAGTCCCAGCTACTCGGGAGGTTGAGGCAGAAGAATGGCTTGAACCCAGGAGGTGGAGGTTTCAGTGAGGCGAGATTGCACTACTGCACTCCAGCCTGGGTGACAGAGCAAGACTCCGTCTCAAACACAAAACAAAACAAAAAAACCGAGACACCAGACATGGTGGCTCACACCTGTAATCCCTGCATTTTGGGAGGCTGAGTGGGGAGGACTTCTTGAGCTCAGCAGTTCGAGACCAGCCTGGGCAATATAGTGAGACCCTATCTTTAAAAAAAAAAACCCAAAAACACAAAAAAAGAAAATCGGGCTGCTCTCAGGGTGAGAGAGAGCAAGGGGGGTTGCTGAGGCTGAGCTGAAGAGGGAGGTAGACCCCCCCATGGACACCATCCTAGGAATATCTCTGATCCTCACGTGCCCTGTGTCCACCCAGACGCAGCCTCCTCCCGACCCTTCCCCCACCTCTGTCTCAGGGACAGACCCACGGCCTACCCATCTCCTCCAGACACCTCCCTCCCTCTCCACGGGGGGCTTACGCACTTCATCCTATGAATTCTACCACCTGACTTCTCCTTTCTCCCTCCTCTCCCCCTTTCATCCCCTCCCTATCTCCACTTTCCCCTTTTTTCCAGCCTCCTCCCATCTTGGTAAAGCACAAATCTGACCCTCTCCCTCCCCAGCTCAAAACTGGCCATGGCTCCCCAGTGCCCTCAGGAAAACCCTGGGACTTCTCCCCCAGCCCAGGAGGCCCTGTGCACTCAGCCCTGCTCCAGCCCCACCTCTCCCCTCCCATCTTATACCTGGAATAAGCCCCTGTGCAGGCTTCAAGGTCACACAGCTCCCCTCACCCCCAAAACACATACTTCAAAAGGCCCTGGCTTGCTTTACTCTCTTCTGTCACTGTCTTAAAGTCCTTTTTTTTTTTTTTTCTTTCTGGACAGGGAGAAAAAAAAGTTTTGTTTTTGTTTTTTTTTTGAGACAGAATCTTTCTCTGTGGCCCAGGTTGGAGTGCGGTGGCATGATCATAGCTCACTGCAGCCTCAACCCCTTGAACTTACGAGGTCCTCTCACATCAGCCTCCTAAGTAGCTGGGACCACAGTTAATTTAATTTAAAGAAAAAAATTATAGAGAGGGGGTCTCGCTATATTGCCCAGGTAGGTCTTGAACTCCTGGGCTCAAGTGATTCTCCTGCCTCAGCCTCCCAAAGTGCTGGGATTACAGACGTTGGCCACTGTGCCCGGCTCTTATTATTTATTTATTTATTTTGAGATGGAGTTTTGCTCTTGTTGCTGAGACTGGAGTGCAGTGGTGTGCTCTCAGCTCACTGCAACCTCCACCTCCCAGGTTCAAGTGATTCTCCTGCCTCAGCCTCCCAAGTAGCTGGGATTACAGGATCCCGCCACCACGCCCAGCTAATTTTTTGTATTTTAAGCAGAGATGGGGTTTCACCTTGTGCTGGTCTTGAATTCTTGACCTCAAGTGATCCACCTGCCTCAGCCTCCCAAAGTTCTGAAATTGTAAGTGTGAGACACCGTGGCCAGCCCCTTAATAATTTTCTAATGTGGTCTGCCTGGCTACAAGTCAATTTTAAAAATTATGTACTCAATTCATTTGGTGGCTTTGCAAGGTGCAATACTTTCCTTCATTTACCAGTGAAAGAAGTTAGAAATTAACTCCCCCTCAAAATCAGCAAATGGCGAACACATTTCCTTGAAAGTCACAGTCGCATATACTGTGCATTCTAGAAAAGAGGGGCAAGACAGACTCCACCTACTTTCACAAGTTTCATCAAATACCGGATCTACTCAAGGGTGGAGAGAAAGGGCAACTTTCAAAAAGGAGGATGTTATTAACTGAGACATTTACTGTACTCCTTCCTAAGAGCGCCAGATGGGGAACGTGTTTTCTCAACCAGATCTAGGAAGTGGAATCTGGAAGCAATCCGGCCTCTTCCCCTGAAGGGCGGTATATAGTTCATGAATTTAAAAAATACGTCTTAAAGTTCTTAATTTCTCTCTCTCTCTCTCTTTTTTTAATGGAGTCTCACTCTGTCACCAGGCACAATCTCAGCTCAGTGCAACCTCTGCCTCCTGAGTTCAAGTGATTCTCCTGCCTCAGCCTCCGGAGTAGCTGAGACTACAGGCATGTGCCACCACACTTGGCTAATTTTTGAGAAGGGATTTTACCATGTTGATCAGGCTGGTCTCAAACTCCTGACCTCGTGATCACCCGCCTCAGCCTCCCAAAGTGCTGGGATTACAGGCATGAGCCACTGCACCCAGTCACAGCTAATTTTTAAATGTTTTATAGAGACAAGGTCTCTCAATGTTGCCCAGGCTGGTCTCAAACTCCTGACCTCAAGCTATCTTCCTGTCTCAGCCTCCCAAAGTGCTGGGATTACAGGTGTGAACCTGTAATCAGGTGAACCAGGTGTTAATAATGTTTACATGAAGTCCCCAGTCACACTGACCTTTCTCTGGTTCTCTCCCTGGCCTGCCCATCTAAAATCTGAACTTCCTTAATACTCACTCTTCTCTCCGATTGAGCCACTCCCTCCCAGTCCCTCACTTGGCTAAGGAAGATCATCACCAGGGCTTCAGTTCTGGTGTCCCCTCCTCCAGGAAGCCCTCCTGGGCTCCCTGGTCCCAGCCTTGCCAGCTTTGAGTCATCACTACCTGGGGGCCAGTCTCTCTCCCCTTCTGGACTGTGAGCCCCAGGATGACAGGGCTGGGGCTCTCTCTTCCCCATGGGTTCCCAGCACCACACAGCCCTGGTTCTACACAGAGCAGGGTTCCAGGAACATATTCCTAAGTGAAGAGGGAGGGTGGGAGGGAGGAGAGCTGTGACCCGCTATACTCTGTCCCTGCCAGCCGCACTTCAACAAGCTGATGCGCCGGAAATGGCTGAGCAGCCCTGAGGCCCTGGATGGCATCGTGGGCACGCTGGGCGCCCAGGCCCTGGCTCTGCGCAGAATGCAGGATGAGCCTTACCAGGTACACCTGCTGGAGGGGAGGGAAGGTGGGGTGGGGGGAGAAGAGGGGAAGAAGAAAGGGGAAGGCGGAGGAAAGAGGGGAGACTGGGAGGGTGGGAGAGCAAGAAGCTCCCGCTGGAGGAGACCCTTCCAAGGTGGGGAGCGGCTCCCTGTAGTTGGAAGAGGTGGTCCCTGCCAGGGATCTGCGGCGGGGCGTGTGCGTGGGACTGGGGTGAAAGGCCGGGCGCAGACTGAATCAGGGCCCCTGAGAGTGGAGCTTGGGGAATGGGAAGAGGCTGGGATGAAGGATCCTTTCCGGATAGGTAGGACGTGTCCGCGGGCTAATTAAGGCGCCAGGGAAGGGCATCCTAGGATAGTTCAGGGGTTGGGGACTAGGGCGTGGGCACGGGAAGGGTGCCCACGGGTGCCTGGAATGGGCGTGGGCGAGTGGGGCTGGGGTGGCCTTCAGTCTGGCGGGATGGGGGTCAGTGGGGCATGGCTCACACCCCTCGGGTTTCCCTCCCCCACCCCCAGGCGCTGGTGGCGGAGCTGCACCGGCGGGCGCTGGTCGAGTACGTGCGGCCCCTGCTCCGTGGGCGCCTGCGCTGCAGCTCGGCGCGAACCCGCAGCCGCGTGGCCGGGAGGCTCCGGGAGGACGCGGCGCAGCTGCAGAGGCTGTTCCGGCGGCTGGTCAGTGTCGGGCAGGGGGCGGTGGGGCGGCTTTCAGAAACCATGACAAAGCTTGGCTTGCAAGAATTTCAGGTCTCAAAAGCCAGGGACACAGGGGCTCAGAACAGAACTCGTGATCAATAGCAGCCGTTAACAGGGGTGTATCCACACCCTTGGCGCTTAAAACCTGGCTTTCTTGCTCCCAGAACTCGCCCCTGGGCGCTTTCCAAGGCTACTGAATAAGGCGAATAATGGTCCCTATCCATTGTTTTGAGAATCAGATTGGTTAATTCCTGTTAAGTGCTTAGCACAGTACCTGGCTCAGACTTAAAACACCATGAATTACCAAAGTAGCCGGGCGTGGTGGCCCAAGCCTGTAGTCCCAGCTACTTGGGAGGCTGAGGCAGAAAAATCGCGTGAACCGAAAGGCTGAGGCTGCAGTGAGCCGAGATCCTGCCGCTGCGCTCCAGCCTGGAGGACAGAATGAGGCTCCATCTCAAATAACAATAATAACAGAAACAAGCAAAGAAAAAAGACTCCGTGAACGTACAGAGAAGCCACATGCAGCAGAAACTCAGAAACCCCAGCACTTCCAAATTCAGGAATTTCAGACCGCCAGATCTTATTGTGTCCAGTTATATTCGCCTGGGCTGGAAGGTCCTCATTTCAGCCGCTCTTCCCGGAATCTCTAGCCCGGAGTCCTTGGAATGTTTTCTTTGGAAAATTTTTGCGAAGATTATAGATTCACATGCAGATGTAAGAAAGAATGCAGGGAGCTTCCTGGTACACTTTATCCAGTCTCCACCCCCCACCCCCGCCAAAGACCACATTTTGCAAACTTGGAAGAGGTTTGGAGAGATGTCTCCGAGTTCTGAATTATCTACAAAACTGGGAGGAAATTATATTTTCTCAAATGTGGCCGCAGTCTGTCTTCTGCTACATTTCATTTTCTTTCTCTTTTATTATTTTTGAGACAGTCTTGCTGCGTCTCCCAGGCTGGAGTGCTGTGGTGCAATCTCAGCTCACTGCAACCTCTGCCTCTTGATTGCAAGTGATTCTCCTGCCTCAGCCTCCCGAGTAGATGGGATTGCAGGTGTCCAGGCGCCCACCGCCATGCCCGGCTAATTTTGTGTTTTTAGCAGAGATGGGGTTTCACCAAGTTGGCCAGGTTGGTCTTGAACTCCTGACCTCTAGCGATCCGCTCACCTCAGCTTCCCAAAGTGCTGGGATTACAGGTGTGAGCCACCACCCCTGGTTTCTGCTACCTTTTAGAGATGGGATAACGGGCCTTCGCCAAAAGGGTCAGGCCACCGGAAGGTCAGGAATTGGTAGAATCGGTGTTGGGAGGGTGTGAGCCCTGAGCCTTCCCCACCCCTCACCCCACAGGAGTCCCAGGCCTCATGGCTGGACGCTGTGGTGCCCCATTTGGCTGAAGTCCTGCAGCTGGAGGACACGCCCAGCATCCAGGTGGAGGTGGGAGTGCTGGTGCGCGACTACCCGGACATCAGGTGAGACTCCCCGCCTGCGCTGGGGCTCGCCAAGCCTGGCCGAGGTCTCCGGGCGGTCTTGGCATTCGTCCCCGGGTTTCCTGCCTCCTGGGCAAGGGAGGGAGCCGGCGAGCGTGTCTGACGGCCGTTTCCTGCTGGAACCAGGGCATTATTAATATGATTTCCCTCCTTCTCCTGCCGCCTCTGCTGCCTCCGCCGCTGCCGCCACCAGAGCTCGCAAACAAACAAGCGGTCACAGGAAGCCCAGGGCAGGGGGGCGGGGGGGCCGCCGGGAGGCAGGAAGGGCCGGCCCCGCAGGGGAGCCTCGGGGGACTCGGGGACACGCAGGGCACGCGGGCGCAAACGCACTGGGACAGCGGCAGGCTCAGGCGGCATTCAACTCACGTTGGGCCACTTCCTTTCTATGTGACCTTTTCTGAGCCTCAGTTTCCTCATCCGTTCCATGGGGATAATAATATTCTCGTCATAGGGTTATTGGGGAAATTCATCATCATCATCATCATCATCATCATCATCATCCATGAGGATCAGATTGGTTAATTCCTGTTAAGTGCTTAGAACAGTACCGGGCTCAGACTTAAAATTCCATGAATTACCAAAAGTAGCCAGGTGTGGTGGCGCATGCCTGTACTCGCAGCTCTTTGGGAGGCTGAGGCAGGAAAATCGCTTGAACCAAAAGGGTTCAATTCCAGTTCTCACTCAGAGTTCTTATGTCAGTTCTTATAAGCATCTTACATGCCAACTTTTTTTTTTTTTTTTGAGATGGCGTCTTGCTCTGTCACCCAGGCTGGAATGCAGTGGTGCAATCTCAGCTCACTGCAGCCTCTGCCTCCTGGGCCCGGGGTTCAAGCGATTCTCCTGCCTCAGCCTCTCAAGTTGCTGGGATTATAGGGGTGCACCACCATCTCCAGCTCATTTTTTTATTTTTATTAAAGATAGGGTTTCACCGTGTTGGCCAGGCTGGTCTTGAACTCCTGACCTCAGGTAATCTGCCTGCCATGGACTCCCAAAGGGCTGGGATTGTAGGCGTAAGCCACTGCACATGGCTTTTTGTTTTCTTCCGAGACACGGTCTCACTCTGTTGCCCAGGCTAAAATGCAATGACATGATCTGAGCTCATTGCAACCTCCGCCTCCCGGGTTCAAGCAATTTTCCTGCGTCAGCCTCCCAAGCATAGGCAGGCACCACCACGCCTGGCTAGTTTTTGTGTTTTTAGTAGAGATGGGGTTTCATCATGTTGGCCACGACGGTCTTGAACTCCTGACCTCAGGTGATCCACCCACCTCTGCCTCCCAAAGTGCTGAGATTACAGGTGTGAGCCACCATGCTCAACCTATAAGTAAGAGGTATAATTAAAGTTATTGAAGTAACTTCTCCCACATATCACACCTAGCAAGTGGCAAAGGAGGGACTTGAACCCAGGCAGTAGACTGGCTCTAAAACAAGAGCACCAGACCAGCACACCACACCACCACGGGACAGTGCCGGATTGCTGGATGGTGGTGGCAGTAGTGGTGGCTGCAGGAGCACCCCCCGTGCTATTCGGGCAGACAGACATTCTATACTCAGAGAAACAAAACCCCAGAAAAACGGGGTGAGCCATGAGTGGGTCTCGGTTCTAGCACTGAGGGTGGGGGTCCTGGAAATGATTCAGGGTGGTCAGTTCTGGGTCTGGGAGATAGGGTCATGTCCTTGGGAAGCCACAGATTCCTGGACTCTCACGGTGTCCCAAGAAGTCCAGAATTCTTGCTGATAAGGAGTTTCTGAACTTGAATATTGGATCATGAGTCAGAACTTGAATCTGTAGCTAAGTTTGAGAGTTTGCTAGCGGGGTTGGGTTTAAAGGAGTGAGCTTGAGAGATTAGGAGGTGTCTAGGGCTGAGGATTTAGGGAGAATGGGGTATAGGGTTCCTTTTTCTTTTTCTTTCTTTTTGAGATGGAGTCTCACTCTATTGCCCAGGCTGGAGTGCAGTGGTGCGATCTCACTGCAACCTCTGCCTCCCTCCTAAGTAGCTGCAGCTGGCCATTCATGGATGAGTGTTTTGTAGCTGTGGGGGTTCCGAACGTGACATATGGCAGATAAAGACACTGATCTGGGTTGAAGGTGGTAGCGAGGACCCTAGAACTCTGTCTGAAATGAATGTTCTTGAAATGAACCTTGGGTTCAGCACCTTGAGTTGGCAATATGGTGGTGGTTTGGGAGCTGTGTTTGGGATCAGAGATCTGGAGCTGATGTGGGGGGAAGGCGAAGGACCCAGTGTGTTGGATTTAGGGGCGAGGCTTGCACAATAGAGCTGGTTTGAAGCATGATGTTTCTGGAGTGAGGGTCTCCAAGGTGAACTGTATTCCTGGGGTGGAATTTTGGTGGAGCGCAATTCTGGGGATGGGATGGGGGTGTAGTGACCGTTCCAGGGCCCAATTTGGGGGTGAAATTTCTAGAATGGGGCTGGGTGCGGTGGCTCACACCTGTTATCCCAACACTTTAGGAGGCCAAGGTGAGTGGATCACAAGGTCAGGAGATCGAGACCATCCTGGCCAACATGGTAAAACCCCATCTCTACTAAAAATACCAAATTAGCCAGGCATGGTGGTGGGCTCCTATAGTCCCAGCTACTCGGGAGGCTGAGTTAGAAGAATCGCTTGAACCCGGGAGGCAGACGTTGCAGTGAGCTGAGATCACACCACTGCACTCCAGCCTGGCAACGGAGCTAGACTCCATCACAAAAAAAAAAAAAAGGAAAAGAAAAGAAAAAGGTTTCTAGAATGGGACCTAGATTGAGAAGCCTTGAATTCAGTTTTAGATGAGGATTCTGGAACTCCAATGGTGGGGAAGCTTCTGGACCTGGCCTTGGGGTGAGGTGAGAGTTAGGACGGGAATGCGGCTGAATGCTTCTGGGCTGGACATGAATAACGATTGTGGTGCTGTTTGGGATGCAAATGAAAGTAAGGGTTTTCTGTAGCATCCAAAGCTTAAATCTGCTTGGGGACCAGGGCAGAAATGCGGGAGACCTTTGAGCTAAGATGGGAGTGTGAAGAGAGAAGGCAAATTGTATTTATTATGATGATGATTGAGACAGTTCTCTCTTGTTGCCCAGGCTGGAGTGCAATGGCACCATCTCGGCTCACTGCAACCTCTGCCTCCCAGGTTCAAATGATTCTCCCGCCTCAGCCTCCTGAGTAGCTGGGACTACAGGCACACACCACCATACCCAGCTAATTTTTTGTGTTTTTAGTAGAGACAGTTTCACCACGTTGGTCAGGCTGGTCTTGAACCCCTGACTTCAGGTGATCTGCCCGCCTCAGCCTCCTAAAGTGCTAGGATTACGGGTGTGAGCCACTGTGCCCAGCCAAGAAGGCGAATTTTAGGCTTGGGGTGACAAGGAAGACAAGGGCTGGCTTTGGAGGAGAGTGTTCTGGAGTTGGTTGTAAGGGGATTTGGAGATGGTTGGAGGTGAAATTCTGGAGGGAGCTGGTATGAGATGAGGGCCTGGGTGAGGGAAGGCTCTGGAGGGGACACAGAGGCCCCAGAACTCAGGGTCTGGGAGACGTGAGGGGGTCAGGTGGGGTCCACGGGTGGGCTGGATGTGTGTCTAGAGGTGGGGACTTCCACGCACCTGTCTTTCCCTCTCCCTACAGACGGAAGCACGTGGCTGCCCTCCTTGACATCCGGGGCCTGCGGAACACAGCTGCCCGCCAGGAGATCCTGGCCGTGGCCCGGGACCTGGAACTCTCTGAGGAAGGAGCATTGTCACCCCCTCGGGACCGGGCCTTCTTTGCAGACATCCCTGTGCCCCGCCCATCTTTCTGTCTCGGCCTCCCTCTCCTCCTGGGCCGCCTCCCCCTCTTGAGGCTGGCCAGGCCCAGCTTGGCCTGTCTGCCTCGGCCCCGGCCCCCGTCTCTAGTGCGGCCCCGGGCCCAGCGCTGAGGGTCACCCAGCCACCTGCTTTGGTGACCCCCCCCATCTGTGCTGCTGACAAGCCAACCTCCTGCACGGCGCCCCTCCTGACTCCCTGCCTGGGACCACACGCCCCTGGGATAGAAAGACCCTCAGATATCTTCTCGTCCAACCCCAAACTCCCTGGACAGAAGGAAACAGAGGCCATGCACAGACGCTCACACCTGTCATCCCAAGACTTTGGGAGGCTGAGGCTGGAGGACTGCTTGAGCCCAGAGTTCAAGACCAGCCTGGGCAACATAGTGAGACCCCCATCTCTACAAAAAGTTAAAAATTAGCTGGGCATGGTGGTATGTGGCTGTAGTCCCAGCTACTGGGGAGGCTGAGGCTGGAGGGTCACTTGAGTCCAGGAGTTCAAGGCTGCAGTGAGCTGTGATTATGCCACTTCACTCCAGCCTGAGGCAACAAAGCAAGACCCTTTCTCAAAAATAAAAAAAAAGGTGGGAGGAAAACAGAAGCCAGAGAGACAAAGACTTTACCCAAGGCCGTGAAGCCTGTTCCCGAAACTCCCTCCTGCCATAGCCCAGAGTGGTGAGTGGTGTTCTGGAAGTCTCTACAGAATTCCAGCACTGCCCCCACCCCCCACCCCTTTCCCTCACCTCAAGGTCTGGCCCAAATCCAATGTATTAAGGAACGTTCGATACTTAGAATAGAGAGGTTTCTATTTAACACAAGGAAGGGCTGAGTCCTGAGTGTGTTGTGAGGAGGAAGGACCGGGGGAGCAGGGCCCAGGGCCAGTGGCTTCTCACACACCCAAGGCCGGGCTGGGCTCCAGCTCCTGGGCAGGGCAGTGGAGGCAGAGGGAGGCCATGTGCGCCAGGAACTACGCCAACCCATGTACACCTCCTGGCTGTGCCGCTCTGAGGCCAGCTCTTGGCCACTCTGAGCCAGGTTCTCTTGTCTGGTCGGTCCCAAAGTGCCTAACCGTTGCTGATCCTGGTGGCTCCATCTTGGCTCGCCCTCCCCATCCATCCTCGGCCGGGAAGCCACTGTGTCAGGAAAGGAAGGAGGTTGGGGGCAGGGCTGGCGGCATCCAGGGCGCCCTCCTGGGTTGACGCAGGAAAGTCTCAGGGTGGGAAAATTTCCAACCTCTCACCCCCAGCCCTGCCGGATCCTGGTCCCCATGGAGACCTTGAGGTCACCTCCCTGCTGACCCCTGCCCCTCCGGCCCGGGCTGGACAGCCTGTGATGGATGTTTCCTGACTTGTGGGATTTTTTTAAGTGTATGTGGTTGGTTTGTTTGTTTTTTCTTCCCCCCTTCCCCCCGCCAAGAAGTCAGAAAGAGGAGGCAGCCAGGGGTTAGCATCGGGGCTGGGGTTGGAACCTCACGCATGCACATTTGAACTTGGGGAGGTAGA
Organism: Saguinus oedipus; assembly: GCA_031835075.1. Classification (NCBI taxonomy): domain Eukaryota; kingdom Metazoa; phylum Chordata; class Mammalia; order Primates; family Cebidae; genus Saguinus; species Saguinus oedipus. The sequence continues at coordinate 46,708,940 of CM063187.1, read as the reverse complement.
GACAGGGACTCTTGGAGCCCAAGGCTGTGCAAGCCGAGGCAGGAAGCTGCCCCTCTCTGGGCTGAGGTTCCCGTGCCTTTTTAGGAAATTGCTTAAACTCTCTTTACCCAGGCTGGGGTAAGAATGTCCTGAGGATGCACCCTCACTTTGCCCTCTGAAAATGATACTTTCAGGCTGGGCGTGGTGGCTCACGCCTGTAATTTCAGCACTTTGGGAGGCTGAGGCGGGTGGATCATGAGGTCAGGAGTTTGAAACCAGTCTGCCCAACATAATGAAACTCCGTCTCTACTAAAAATGCAAAAAATTAGCTGGGTTTGATGGTATGCACCGGTAATCCCAGCTACTTGGGAGGCTGAGGCAGGAGAATTGCGTGAACCCAGGGGGCAGAGGTTGCAGTGAGGTGAGATTGCGCCGCTGCACTCCAGCCCGGGCAATAGTGCAAGTCTCCGTCTCAAAAAAAAAAAAAAAATCAGAGGGCCAAGAAATAAACCCTCACATATATGATCACATAATGTTTAACAGGGATGCCAAGGCCATTCATCGGGGACAGGACTGTCTTTGCAACAAACGGTTCTGGGAAAACTGGATATTCACATGCCAAAGAATGAAATGAGACCCTTACCTAATACCTTATATAAAAATTAACTCAATATAGATCAAACACCCAAATGTAAGAGTCAAAACTATAATTTTTTTTTTTTTTTTTTTTGAGACGGAGTTTCACTCTTGTACCCAGGCTGGAGTGCAATGGCGCGATCTCGGCTCACCGCAACCTCCACCTCCTCCTGAGTTCAGGCAATTCTCCTGCCTCAGCCTCCCGAGTAGCTGGGATTACAGGCACGCACCACCATGCCCAGCTAATTTTTTGTATCTTTAGTAGAGACGGGGTTTCATCTTGTTGACCACGATGGTCTCGATCTCTTGACCTCGTGATCCACCCGCTTCAGCCTCCCAAAGTGCCGGGATTATAGGCATGAGTCACCGCGCCCGGCCTATAAAATTCTTAAAAGAAAACATGATGTTGGATTTGGCAATGGTTTCTTAAGTATGACATAAAAAGCACAGAAAATGGAAGAAAAAATATATCTATTGGATTTCATCAAAATTAAAAATTTTGTTTATCAAAGAACATTATCAAGAGAGTGAAAAGAAGCTGTGCCCATGCCTGTAATCCCAGCACTTTGGGAGGCCAAGGCAGGTGGATCATGTGAGATCAGGAGTTCAAGACCAGCCTGGCCAACATGGTGAAACCCCGTCTCTACTAAAAATACAAAAATTATCCAGGCATGCTGGTGCGCCTGCAATCCAAGCTACAAGGGAGGCTGAGACAGGAGAATCACTTGAACAGGGAGACAGAGGTTGAAGTGAGCCAAGATTGCGCCACTGCACTCCAGTCTGGCAACAGAGCAAGACTCAATCTCAAAAAACGATAGTGCTGGGCATGGTGGCTCATGCCTGTAATCCCAGCACTTTGGGAGGCCGAGGCAGGCGGATCACCTGAGGTCAGGAGTTGGAGACCAGCCTGACCAACGTGGAGAAACCCTGTCTCTACTAAAAATACAAAAAATTAGCTGGGTGTGATGACACATGCCTATAATCCCAGCTACTAGGGAGGCTGAGGTAGGAAAATCGCTTGAACCTGGGAGGCGGAGGTTGTGGTAAGCCAAGATCTCGCCATTGCACTCCAGCCTGGGCAACAAGAGCGAAACTGTCTTAAAAAAAAAAAAAAGTTAAAACAGTAAACTTTATGTTATGTATATCTTACCACAATAAAAACATTTAAATAAAGAAACCTCATACTCATTTGTAAATACCCAGTCTCCCTAGCCACTTTCCAGCCTTAAGCAGACACTGATCTTTCAGTCTCTATTAATTTAACTATTTTGGACTTCTGTTTGGAAATACGCAACATGTAGTCTTGGTAACTGATGTTCCTCATTCGCAGTGTTTTCAGGGTCCATCCTCGCAGCGTGCATCAGTACTTCAGTCCCTTTCACAGCTAAATATCATCCCATTGGGTGATTCTACCCTTTTTATTTTTTTGAGACGGAGTCTCACTCTGTCTACAGGCTGGAGTGCGGTGGCAAGATCTCAGCCCACTGCTATGTCCACCTCTCAGATTCAAGCGATTCTCCTGCCTCAGCCTCCTGAGTAGCTGGGACTAGAGGCGCGTGCCATGATACCCAGCTAATTTTTGTATTGTTAGTAGAGACGGGGTTTCACCATGTTGGTCAGGGTGGTCTCCATTTCTTGACCTTGTGATCCTCCGCCGCCTCAGCCTCCCAAAGCGCTGGGATTACAGGCAGAACCACCCTGACCTACCCTTTTTATGTATGTATTTCATCCGTGGATGGACACTTGGGTCACTTCTGCTTTTTGGCTTTTGTATGTGATGCTGCTATGAATATTCACATATGAGTTTCTGTGTGTTTATCTATTTCCACCTTTCCAAGATATATATACTGAGCTGTGGAACTGCTGGGCCATATGGTTAGCTTTTTGAGGCACTGCCAAACTGTTTTCCAAAGCATCTGCATCACTGTACATTCCCACCAGCAGCATACAAGGGTTCCAATTTCTTCACATCCTCATCACCACTTGTCCATCTTTTTTACTATAGCCATCTTAGTGGATGCAAAGTGGCATTTTGTTGATTTATTCACTCATCTTTATTGCTTATTTCCTTTGACTTATCATGGAATTTTGTTGATGGCATTTTGTTGATTTATTCACTCATCTTTATTGCTTATTTCCTTTGACTTATCATGGAATTCATGATATAAATATCATGTATTTATATTCTATTTTTTTAAGGTAGAAGCTTAGATGATTTTAAATCCTCCCTCCTTCCCTTCCTTCCTGTCCTTCTTTCCTTTTTTCTTTCTTTCCATCCCTCCCTTACTCTTTCCCTCCCTTCCGTCCTTTCTTGACAAATAAAATTATAACTATTTGTGGTGTACAACATGATATTTTGGGGCCAGGCTCAGTGGCTCACACCTATAATCCCAACACTTTGGGAGGCCAAGGTGGGAGGATCACTTGAGCCCAGGAGTTCTATACCAGCCTGGGCAACATAGGGAGACCCTGTCTCAATGGAAAAAAAAAAATTAGCCAGGTGTGGTGGTGCACACCTGTGGTCCAGCTACTTGGGAGGCTGAGGTGGGAGGATCACTTGAGCCTGAGAGGTGGAGGAGGTTGAAACTCTGCCTCCTGGATTCAAGCAATTCTCCTGCCTCAGCCTCTCAAGTAGCTAGGATTACAGGAGCCTGCCACCACGCTCAGCTAATTTTTGTATTTTTAGTAGAGATGGGGTTTTGCTATGTTGGTCAGTCTGGTCTCGAACTCCTGACCTCATCAGGTGATCCGCCCACCTCAGCCTCCCAAAGTGTTGGGACTACAGGCAGGAGCCACCATGCCCAGCCAAAGGTTTTTATATTTTTTGGAAATATCTTTATATTACTGATTTCTGTTATCATCACAAAACGTATTTCGTAATATTTTAACCTTGTAGACAGCATCTAGATAGCTCTTACCTTTACTGATTGATTGATTGATTGAGACAGAGTCTCTTCTGTGGCCGAGGCTGGAGTGCAGTGGCACGATCTCAGTTCACTGCAACCTCTCCCGGGTTCAAGCGATTCTCATGCCTCAGCCTCTTGAGTTGCTGAGATTACAGGTGCCCGCCACCACGACAAGCTAATTTTTGTATTTTCAGTAGAGACAGGGTTTCATCATGTTGACCAGGCTGGTCTCGAACTCCTGACCTCCAGTGATCCACCTGCCTCGGCCTCCCAAAGTGCTGGGATCACAGGCGTGAGCCACCACGCCCAGCCACATTTTTTTTTTTTTTTTTAGGTGAGATGGGGTTTCACCATGTTGGCCAGGCTGGTCTCAAACTCCTGACCTCAGGTGATCCACCTGCCTCGGCCTCCCAGAGTGCTGGGATTACAGACGTGAGTCATTGCGCCTAGCCCCTAATTTTTATGCTTGTAGAGACGGTGTCTTGGTATGTTGCCCAAGCTGATCTCAAACTCCTGGCCCCAAGCGAGCACCCTGCCTTTCTCCATGACAACCACTGTAACAGATACAGAGTGACCTTGCCCCAGACTGGCCAACATGGTGAAACCCCGTCTGTACTAAAAATACAAAAAATTAGCCAGGCGTGGTGGTAGGTGCATGTAATCCCAGTTACTCAGGAGGCTGAAGCAGGAGAATCGCTTGAACCCGGGAGGCGGAGGTTGCAGTGAGCTGAGATCACACCACCGCACTACAGCCTGGGTAACAGAGTGAGACTCTGTCTCAAAAAAAAAAAAAAAAAGTGACCTTGTGGCTTTCACTTGCATTTCCCTAATGGCAGTGACGTTGAGTATCTTTTTGTGTACATGTTTGCCATCTGCATATCTTCATTAGTGAAGTGTTTATTCAGATCATTTGCCCTTTTTAAATAATTGGGTTTTTTTACTTTTAAGAGTTCTTAAAATATTTGGATGCTAGTTGTTTATCAAGTATGTAGTTTGCAAATATTTTCTCCAACTGTTTGGCTTATCTTTTCATTCTCTTCATAATGTGTGTTGAAGAGCAGAAGTTTTTAATTTTGATGGAAGATTTATCAACGTTTTCTCTTAGGATCATGCTTGTATATAATGACCTTTTGCATCATTTAGGGTTACAAAGATTTTCTCCTATGTTTCCTTCTAGAAATGTTATAGTTTTAAATTTGCATTTAGTGATTTGGTCCATTTTGAGTTAACTTTTGTACAGAACGTCTATTTAAAGTACATTTCTTGGCAGTGGCTCACGCCTGCAATCCCAGCATTTTGGGAGGCCAAGGCGGGTGGATCACGAGGTCAGGAGATCGAGACCATTCCGGCTAACATTGTGAAACCCCGCCTCTACTAAAAATACAAAAATTAGCCAGGTGTGGTGGTGCAGGCCCATAATCCCAGTTACTTGGGAGGCTGAGGCAGGAGAATTGCTTGAACCTGGGAGGCGGAGGTTGCAGTGAGCCAAGATTGAGCCACTGCACCCCAGCCTGGGGACAGAGTGAGAATCTGTCTCAAAAAAATAAAAAATTAAAAAAAAAAATGCATTTCTTGTGGGCAGCATCGAGTTGGGTCATGCGTTTTCATTCAGTCTGAAATCTCTCTCTTCTAATTGGGTGTTTACATAATTTGGTGTCAATGCGGTTATTAGTATGATTAGGTATAAATCTATTATCTTATAATTGGGTGTTTACATAATTTGGTGTCAATGCGGTTATTAGTGTGATTAGGTATAAATCTATTATCTTATAATTGGGTGTTTACATAATTTGCTGTCAATGCGGTTATTAGTATGATTAGGTATAAATCTATTATCTTATAATTGGGTGTTTACATAATTTGCTGTCAATGCGGTTATTAGTGTGATTAGGTATAAATCTATTATTTTGGCCAGGCATGGTGGCTCACACTTGTAATCCCAGCACTTTGGGAGGCCAAGGTGGGTGGATTACGTGAGGTCAGGAGTTTGAGACCAGCCTGCCTGACATGGAGAAACGCTGTCTCTAGTAAAAATACAAAAAATTAGCCGGGCACGGTGGTGCATGCCTGTAATCTAGCTACTGGGAGGCTGAGGCAGGAGAATCGCTTGAACCAGGGGGGCAGAGCTTACAATGAGTTGAGATCAGGCCACTGCACTCCAGCCTGGGTGACAGAGTCAGACTCCATCTCAAAAGAAAGAAAAGAATCAGCTCATTAAACCACTTAACTCATTGAACCATGAGATGTAATATTAGACTACTATTTTAAACCAATGAGCTTTTGGGGTGGTTTGAGCTTTTGAGGTGGGACTGCTATTTTAAGCCAATGAGCTTTTGGGGTGGGATGCCACCCCAAAGTGCCACCTCTTCCACATCTCCTGGCAGCAGTCAGATGGCAAGGAGAGAGAATCTGTGCACTTAGGGTAATGAGAGCCCAGCGATTGATTGTGGGGTTTTGCACTGGAACTCAGTGCTGTTCTATGACAGTGGAAAGCAACATGGCGCAGAAATCAGACGGCATCCACAGAGGGGGCATTTCATTCAGCATTAGACACAGGGAAAGCAGCTATTCTCGCGGTGGGCACCAGAGTTCCGGCAAGGCCTCACCACTGCGGGCCAAAGTGCTCTGGGGCCCTAAACAGACTTGAAAGGCAGTCTAGGCCACTAGGACTGCAATTCCTGGGTGAGTCCTGGTGCCGTGCTGGGCTCAGAACAAGTGGAGCTGGAGGGCATGAGGCCCAGTGAGACCCTGGCAGACGCAGACAAGGGAGAACTTGAGTCACCTGACCCCAGACCCCAGGGAGTATAGCCCAGGCCCCCGAGACTCCTTCTTTCGGCTTGAGGAGAGGAGAGGGAAAAGCCAAGAGGACTTCATTTTGCAACTCAGGGACCAGCTCAGCCACAGTAGGACAGGGCACCAGGAAGAGTCCCGAGGCCACATTCCAGGTCCTAACTCCTGATGTCATTTCTAGACACACCCTGGGCCAGAAGGGAAGCCACGGCCTTGAAAGGAAGGACCCAGTGCCGGCAGGATTTGTCACTTGCTGAGTCAAGATCTCTTGGGCCTTGAATATACATCCGTGGTTGCCAGACAGTACTTGCCGCGAGCCTTGGGTGAGACCCGAGGCCATGCTGATCTCAGGTGTGACCCAGCACATTCCCAGCTGTGGTGGCCCTGGGCAAGGAAAGGAGAGGAAAGAGGAAAGGGCTGGTGCAGCACTTTGGGAGGCTGAGGTGGGTGGATCACAAGGTCAGGAGTTCGAGACCAGCCTGACTAACATGGTAAAACCCCATCTCTACTAAAAATACAAAAATGAGCCAGTGGTGGTGGCATGTGCCTGTAATCCCAGCCGCTCAGGAAGCTGAGGCAGGTGAATTGCTTGAACTTGGGAGGCAGAGGTTGCAGTGAGTCAAGATCGTGCCACTGCACTCCAGCCTGGGTGACAGAGCAAGACTCCGTCTCAAAAAAAAAAAAAAAAAAAAACTAAAATGGAGGAAAGGAGAGTTTGCCCTGAACCTTGGGCACCAGCTTGGCCACAGTGGGGTAGAGTGCCAAGCAGCTGCTGGCATCCCCAGTTGAGGCCTTGGCTCTTGGACAGCATTTCTAGACCTGCCCTGGGCCAGAGGGGAGCCCTCTTCCCTGAAGAAAAAGGCCCAGGTCTGGCAGCATTCACCACAAGCTGCCTGAAGAGCTCTTGAGCCTTGAGTGGGCACCAGCAATAGGCAGGCAGTACACACCATGGGCCTGGAGCAGTGGTGGCCACAGGGGGGACTCCTGTGTGAGGAAAGGAGAGGGAAGAGTGGTATATTAGTCTGTTTTCATGCTGCTGATAGAGACATAGCTGAGACTGGGTAATTTATAAAGAAAAGGGGCTTACTGGACTCACAGTTCCACGTGGCTGGGGAGGCTTCACAATCATGGCAGAAGGTGAAAGGCACATCTTACATGGCGGCAGACAAGAGAGAATGAAAATCAAACGAAAGGGGTTTCCCCTTATAAAACCATCAGATCTCATGAGACCTATTCACTACCACGAGAACAGTATGGGGGAAACCCCCCATGATTCAGTTGTCTCCTACCGGGTCCCTCCCACAATGTATAGGAATCATGGGAGCTACAGTTCAAGATGAGATTTGGGTGGGGACACAGGCAAACCATATCAAGTGGGAAAGACCTTTTTTCTTTTTCTTTTTCTTTTTTTTTTTTTGAGACGAGTCTCGCTCTGTTGTCAGGCTGCAGTGCAGTGGTGCCATCTCAGCTCACTGCAACCTCTGCCTCCCTGGTTCAAGCGATTCGCCTGCCTCAGCCTGCCAAGTAGCTGAGATTACAGGCACACACCATTATGCCTGGCTAATTTTTTGTATCTTTAGTAGAGATGGGGTTTCACCAGGCTGGTCAGGCTTGGTCTTGAACTCCTGACCTCATGATCCACCCACTTCGGCCTCCCAAAGTGCTGGGATTATAGGTGTGAGCCACCGCACCCAGCAGACATTTTTTTTTTTCTTTTTTTGAGACAAAGTCTTGCTCTGTCACTAGGCTGGAGTCTAATGGAGCAATCTCAGCTCACCACAACCTCCGCCTCCCTGGGTCAAGCAGTTCTCCTGCCTCAGCCTCCTGAGTAGCTGGGATTACAGGCGCGTGCCACCACGCCCGAGTAATTTTTGTATTTTTAGTAGAGACGGGGTTTCACTATGTTAGCCAGGATGGTCTCGATCTCCTGACCTCATGATCCGCCCACCTCAGCCTCCCAAAGTGTGGGGATTACAGGCGTAAGCCACTGTGCCCGGCCCAGGGAAGACTTTTTCTTGTGGTCTGGGTGCCAGAGAACAGAACACCAGGTAGATTCCTATGGTGTCTGTCTCCAGGCCCTGGCTCCCAGATGGCATTTCTGGACCTGCCCTGGGCCAGGAGGGAGGGAAGGATGCGAGCCTAGCTAGATTCACACCTTCGGCTGAAGAGCCCTTGGGCTTTGTGTGACTGGCAGTGGCCAGGCAGTGGTTGCCACGGGCCCTGGTGAGACCCACTGCTGTGTTGGCTTTGGGTCTAACCCAGTGCAGTCCCAGTGGCGGTGGCCACAGTGTCCTGGTGTCACCCCTCCAGCAGCTCCAGGCAGCTCAGCACAGAGAGAAAGATTGCATTTGCTTGGAGAAAGTAAGGGAAGAGAAGAGTTTCTGCCTGGTAATTTAGGGACCTCTCCTGGATCTTACCCAAGACCACTGAGGCAGTACCTCTGAATCCTTTTTTTTTTTTTTTTTTTTTTTTTTTGAGACAGGTCTTACTCTGTTGCCCAGGCTAGAGTGCAGTACTGCGATCTCTGCTCACTGCAACCTCCAGCTCCCATACACAAATGATTCTCTTGCCTCAGCCTCCCAAATAGCTGGGACTACAGGTGCGCCCCCCTACACCTGGCGAATTTTTATATTTTTTTGGTAAAGACAGGGTTTCACCATGTTGACAGGCTGTTCTCAAACTCCTGACTTCAGTTGATCTGCGCCTCGGCCTCCCAAAGTGCTGGGATTACAGGTGTGAGCCACTGCGCCCAGCCGGTACCTCTAAGATTCTGTAAGAATCACAGCATTACTGAGCCTGGGGTGCCCCCTAATGCAGATACAGCTGCAGTGACCAAAAGTTTAGATATCGCGACATTCAATTCCCTTTAAATGCCTAGAAAGCCTTTCCAAGAAGGATGGGTTCAAATAAGCCCAGACTATAATAAACACTGAACTCATCAGTGCCCAGACATTGAAGAATGTCCACAAGCATTGACACCATCCAGGAAAACGTGACCTTACCAAGTGAACTAAATAAGGCTCCAGGGACCGATCCCATTGTGACAGAGCTATGTGACCTTTCAGACGGAGAATTCAAAACAGCTGTGCTGTGGAAGCCCAGTGAAATTCAAGCTAACACAGAGAAGAAATTCAGAATCCTATCGGATAAATGAACCAAAGAGATTGAAATAATTTTTTAAAATTAAGCAGAAAAAATTCAACTGACATGTTAAAGACTACATCAGTCTCTGAACAGTAGAATTGATCAACCCGAAGAATTAGCCAACTCAAAGACAGGCTATTTGAAAACACGTGGTCAGGCCGGGCACAGTGGCTCATACCAGTAATTCCAGCACTTTGAGAGGCTGAGGCAGCCGGATCACCTTAGGTCAGAAGTTCAACACTAGCTTGGCCAACATAGCAAAACCCTGACTCTACTAAAAATACAAAAATTAGCTGGGTGTGGTGCTTGTAATCCCAGCTACTCAGGAGGCTGAGGCAGGAGAATCTCTTGAACCCTGGAGGTGGAGGTTGCTTGAGCTGAGATCATGCCACAAGCATTCCAGCCTGAGAAACAGTGAGACTCCATCTCAAAAAATATATAGTAGAAAAAAATAGGCCAGGCGCGGTGGCTCAAGCCTGTAATCCCAGCACTTTGGGAGGCCGAGGTGGGTGGATCACAAGGTCAAGAGATCGAGACCATCCTGGTCAACATGGTGAAACCCCATCTCTACTAAAAATACAAAAAGTTAGCTGGGCATGGTGGTGTGTGCCTGTAATCCCGGCTATTCAGGAGGCTGAGGCAGGAGAATTGCCTGAACCCAGGAGGCAGAGGTTGTGGTGAGCTGAGATCGAGCCATTGCACTCCAGCCTGGGTAACGAGAGCGAAACTCCGTCTCAAAAAAAAAAAGAAATAAAATAAATAATATAGGTAAGAGCAGCAATCAATGAAATAGGAAACAAACATACAATAGAAAAATCAACAAGCTGGCTGGGGGGTGTGGCTAACCGCCTATAATCCTAGCACTTTGAAAGTCCAAGGTGGGCAGATCATCTGAGAACAGGAGTTCAAAACCAGCCTGGCCAACATGACAAAACTCTGTCTCTATTGAAAACATAACACAATTAGCTGGGTGTGGTGGTGGATGCCTGTAATCCCAGCCACTCAGGAAGCTGAGGCAGGAGAATTGCTTGACCCAGGAGGTGGAGGTTGCAGTGAGCCAAGATCGTGTACCACTGCATTCCAGCCTGAGCTACAGAGCAAGATTCCGTCTCAAAAAAAAAGGAAGAAAAGAGGAAGAAAAATCAACAAGCTAAAAGTTGTTTATTTAAAAGATTACTATACCTTGCCTGCACCCACCCAGAGCCAGTGGTTCTCCAATCACCCAGCATCCAGCAAGACGCACCCTGCACCGACGGAGCAGATGTGGGCAAAGCAATGGTGGTCAGTCTCAGGCTGGGGCTGCTGCTGCTGCTGCTGGCACTGCTCCTACCCACACGGATTTATTCCAATCAAACAGCTGTTGTAACAGTTTCAAGTAACTCCTCCACAGTACTTCGGCTGCCCCGAATCCAGCTAATGCCACCACCAAGGTGGTTGGTGGTGCCCTGAGTCAACAGCCAGTCTCCTTGTGGTCTCACTCTCTCTTCAACATCTCTACTGCTAAGAGACTCAGGGCACAGTGGCTCATGCCTGTAATCCCAACACTTTGGGAAGCCAAGGCAGGCAGATCATGAGGTCAGGAGTTCGAGACCAGCCGACCAACATGGTGAAACTCCATCTCTACTAAATGTATAAAACTTAGCTGGATGTGATGGTGCATGCCTGTAATCCCAGCTACTCTGGAGCCTGAGGCAAGATAATTGCTTGAACCTGGGAGGCGGAGGTTGCAGTGAGCAGATTGTGCCACTGCACTCCAGCCTGGGTGACAGAGCAAGACTCTGTCTCAAAAAAAAGAGAGAGAGACTCAGCGCAGGGCAAGAAACATCTGTGCTTCCCCGTCTTCTAAACCCAATCCAAATGGTGTGTGGAAGTCAAATGCGGCAAGGAAAAGCAGGTCCTCATGACTCTACTCATTCCACACCTTTCATTGACACAGAAGATGTTGAGAACCCCAAATTTGATTGGTTTGAAGAACGTGTGAGAGGTATGACTAGATGATGGACACCAATATCAAATCTGCTGGAGCTTCATGTACAAGATGAAGGAGAGACAACATCCAAAATAGTTAAGACATGATTTTCTATTCAAGAAATGTGGCTTAAGAAATATGGACATTTGGGCCAGGGGCAGTGGCTCACACCTGTAATCCCAGGACTTTGGGAGGCTGAGGTGGGCAGATCATGAGGTCAGGAGTTCGAGACCAGCCTGGCCAACATAGTGAAACCCTGTCTCTACTAAAAATACAAAAATCAGCCAGGTGTGGTGGTGCACACCTGTCATCTCAGCTACTCAGGAGGCTGAGGCAGGAGAATCACTTGAACCTGGGAGGCAGAGGTTTCAGTGAGCTGAGCTTGCACCACTGCACTCCAGCCTGGGTGACAAAGCAAGACTCCATTTAAAAAACAAAACAAACAAACAAAAAACCTCCACAACTTTGGGAAGCCAAAGCGGGCGGATCATGAGGTTAGGAGATCGAGACCATCCTGGCCAACATGGTGAAACCCCATCTCTATTAAAAATACAAAAAATTAGCTAGGCAAGGTGGTACATGCCTCTAATCCCAGCTATTCAGGAGGCTGAGGCAGGAAAATTGCTTGAACCCGGGCAGCGAAGGTTGCAGTGAGTCAAGCTTATGCCACTGCACCCCAGCCTGGGAGACAGAGCAAGATTCCATCTTAAAAAAAAAAAAAAAATCCCCTTTCCCATATGGTTCTGAGTTAGAATTGGCCAAAAGAGAAAATTGCATGAAAATTGGAAGAAGTTTAGCTTGGTATTTTTCTTGGATGGTTGCTCTATTTAGATGTGGCAAAAGACAGATGCTCTATTTAGATGTGGCATCCCATTTGCTCCCGCTCTGCCCCGCAGGGCGAGACAGATGCAGATGTTCAGGACCTTGCTTCCACCACACTCCTGTTTCTCTCTTCTCAATTTTCTGCCCTGCTAACCACCAGCCACCTCGGGCTCAACACCAGATGCAGAGGCAACAGCCTTCCATGACTCTGAGAGTTAGACATGCCCGACTTCCCAGATTTTCCTGCAAACTCTGACTTGTCCACCTGCCTAGTGCTTCAGGAGGGCTGGCTGGAGATTTCTCATGGACTCCCTAACTCTCCTTTCTAGATCACTAGTTTTCGGTGTTTTTTTTTTTCTTTTTGAGATGAAGTCTTGCTCAGCTGCCCAGGCTGGAGTGCAGTAGTGCAATCTCAGCTCACTGCAACCACTGTCTCCTGGATTCAAGTGATTCTCCTGTCTCAGCCTCTTGAGTAGCTGAGATTACAGGCACCTGCCATCATGCCTGGCTAATTTTTATATTTTAGTAGAGATGGGGTCTCCCCACGTTGGCCAGGTTGGTATTGAACTCCTGACCTCAGGTGATCCGCCTTCCTCAGCCTCTCAAAGTGCTGGGATTACAGACCTGAGCCACAGCACCCAGTCACTAGATTTTCTTTTTCTTTGTTTTTGTTGTTGTTGATGTTGTTGAGACAGAGTCTTACTCCATTGACCAGGCTGGAGTGCAGTGGCACAATCTCGGCTCACTGCAACCTTCACCTCCCAGGTCCACGTGATTCTCCTGCCTCAGCTTCCTGAGTAGCTGGAATTATAGGCACCCACCACCATGCCCAGCTAATTTTTATATATTTTGTAGAGACAGGGATTTGCCATGTTGCCCAGGCTGGTCCTAAACTCCTGAGCTCTAACAATCCTTCCATGTCGGTCTCCCAAAGTGCTGGGATTACAGGTGTGAGTCACCATACCCGGCCATATTTTTCTTTTTTTGAGACAAGGTCTCACTCGGTCACTCAGGCTGGACTTCAGTGGCACAATCATAGCTCACTGCAGCCATAAGGGGGTAAAGGATAGAATGCCCCTCAGCCCCCTCTACTCCCAGCATCCCACCCACCTGCTGTGGTCCCACTCAGGTCCCTGTCCCTGGGAGACCCCTCCCCAGAGCCCCTGTGGTACCACGGCCCCTGCAAGAAGCCATGGCTTCTGAGCACTTCCCCACCCAAACTCTTCTGAGTCACTGATCTCTCTCAGGCATCTTCATAAAGTTGATTTAAAAAAAAATGTTTTGGCCAGGCGCAGTGGCTCACACCTGTAATCCTAGCACTTTGGGAGGCCCAGGCAGGTGGATTACCTGAGGTCAGAAGTTCGAGACCAGCCTGACCAACATGGAAAAACGCTGTCTCTACTAAAAATACAAAAAAATTAGCTGGGTGTGGTGGCGCACGCCTGTAATCCCACCTACTTGGGAGGCTGAGGCAGGACAATCACTTGAACCCAGGAGGCAGAGGTTGCAGTGAGCCAAGACCATACCATTGTACTCCAGCCTGGGCAACAAGAGTGAAACTCTGTCTCATTAAAAAAAAAAAAAGTTTGTAGAGATGGGGTCTCACTATGTCGCTCAGGCTGGTCACAAACTCCTGGGCTTAAGCGATCCTCCTGCCTTGGCCTCCCAAAGCAGTGGGATTCCAGGTGTGAGCCACCGCACCTGACCTCTAATGAGCCTTCACTATCTCTAAGCTCTTATGCCCTCCTTTTTTGAGTTGCCACTGTTGTCACATCCCCTTACAAACCCCCATAGAGTCTGGCACCTACGTGGTGATACCCTCAGGAAAATACCCTGTGCCCACCACCTAGGAGAAGGTTCGCATAAACGCCTGTGGAGGAAGGGGAAGGAGGATCCCAGGACAGAGGGCCTTCCCTCCGGAGCAGGAACGTCCATCTGTTCAGCCTGCTGCTCCCCACTTAGAATTTAAAATGTACTCACCCTTTGACCCATCAACTCCATGTCTGGAAATGTGTTTCTTTCCAAGACACTCACACATGTGGGAAATGAATACATTCAAAGATATTCTTTGCAACACCACAGGGAGTCACAAATAACAGGAACACCCTGAATATCATCAACAGGGGCATGACCAGCAGATGGCTGGGTCACTGTAGAAGGCAGAATGGCTCAGCTGCCTTTCATTCTGATGACAATGGTCTCCAAGACCTATGACTACTTGATAAAGGCAGGCTGGGCATGGTGGGTCAACACCTATAATCCCAGCACTTTGGGAGGCCGAGGCGGGAGGATCACCTGAGGTCAGGAGTTCGAGACCAGCCTGACCAATATGGTGAAACCCCATCTCTACTAAAAATACAAAAATCAGCTGAATGCAGTGGTGCATGCCTGCAATCCCAGCTACTCAGGAGGCTGAGGCAGGAGGATCCCTTGAACCTGGGAGGCGGAGGTTGCAGTGAGCCAAGATTGTGCCACTGTGCTCCAGCCTGGCCAGCAAGAGAGAAACTGTCTCAAAAAAGAAATAAATAAAAAGAAAAAAAATGAAAATTAATTAATTAATTAATTAATTAAGGCAAATTGTGCCAGGCACAGTGGCTCATGCCTGTAATCCCAGCACTTTGGTAGGCTGAGATGGGCCGATCACCTGAGGTCAGGAGTTTGAGACCAGCCTGACCAAAATGGAGAAACCCCATCTCTACTAAAATTACAAAATTAACTAGGTATGGTGGCTCATGCCTGTAATTCCAGCTACTTGGGAAGCCGAGGCAGGAGAATTGCTTAAACCCAGGAGGTGGAGGTTGTGGTGAGCAGAGATCATGCCACTGCACTCCAGCCTGGGCAACAAGAGTGAAACTTTGTCTCAAAAAAATAAAAGAAAGAAAAAGGCAAAGTGCAGAATAGTAGGCTTCCCTGCAAATTAAATACATCTGTGGCTGAGCCTGGTGGCTCACGCCTATAATCCCAGCACTTTGGGAGGCCAAGGCGGGCAGATCACTTGAGTCCAGGAGCTCAAAACTAGCCTGGGCAACATGCCAAAACCCCATCTCTACTAAAAATATGAAAATGAGCCAGCGTGGTGGGATGAACCTGTAGTGCCAGCTACTCAGGTGGCTGAGGTGGGAGGACTGCCTGAGCCCAGGAGGTTGAGGCCACAGTTAGCCATCATCGTGTCACTGCTCCGCACCCTGGGTGGCAGAGTGAGGCCCTATCTCAAAAAGAATAAAAAATATATACATATGCATCTGCATGCTTCCATATGCATAGAAAAAAATAATACCTACTACATGTTAAATTGGGGATCACTTTTGGGGAATGAGATTGGAGGGAGAAGGGAGATTTTCACCTTCATTTTATAAATTTCCCCCTTTGGATTTTTGGATCTATTTTATAAAAGTATAACGCACATGCCAAAGTGCACAAATCTTTTTTTTTTTTTTTTTTTGAAATGGAGTCTCACTGTGTCGCCCAGGCTGGAGTGCAATGGTGTGATCTCAACTCACTGAAACCTCTGCCTTCCAGGCTCAAGCAATTCTCAGCCTCAGCCTCCCAAGTAGCTGGGATTCCAGGCACCTGCTATCACGCCTGGCTAATTTTTGTATTTTTTTAGTAGAGACAGGGTTTTACCATGTTGGCCAGGCTGGTCTCGAACTCCTGACCTCATGATCCACCCGCCTCGGGCTCCCAGAGTGCTGGGATTACAGGCGTGAGCCACTGCACCCAACCCCAGAGTGCACAGATCTTTAGTGTGAACACAAATCTGTAATTTCCACCCATATGAAGAAATACAATATTGACAGTGGCCCGGACGCAACCCCTCTTACAGTCATTATCGACGCCTCCTTCCCAGTTAACTACTGCCCTGACCTTCAACAGCCCCAGCATGGTTTTCTCTGGTTCTGACTTGAGATACGTGGGATCATACAGTATGTGCTCTGGCTCCGTTGGCTGAACGTGATGCTTGTGAGCTACATCAATGCTGTGTGTGGCAAACGGTCATTTGTGTTCATTGCTATCAAGTCTGTTGTATGAATACTGCCCGCTTTACTTATCCAGTCACCAACGGATTGACGCTTAGATGGTGTCTAGTTTGAAGCTACAATTTCTCTAGGAACACTGTGTTTTGGAACACATACGTACTCCTCATAAACCAGAGGGAAGCCGGGCACTGTGGCTCCTGCCTGTAATCCCAGCACTTTGGGAGGCCGAAGCAGATGGATCACGAGGTCAGGAGTTCGAGACCAGCCTGATCAACATGGAGAAACCCCTAAATCTCTACTAAAGCCCTAAATCTCTACTTAAAAAAAAAAATACAAAATTAGCTGGGCATTGTGGTGCATGCCTGTAATTCCAGCTACTTGGGAGGCTGAGGCAGGAGAATTGCTTGAACCTGGGAGGCAGAGGTTGTGGTGAGCTGAGATTGTGCCATTGCACTTCAGCCTGGGGAACAAGAGCGAAACTCAGTCTCAAAAAACAAAAAAAAAAGAAACCCTGTCTCTACTAAAAATACAAAAATTGGCTGGGGGTGGTGGTAAGCACCCGTAATCCCAGCTACAAAGGAGGCTGAGGCAGGAGAATTGCTTGAACCTGGGAGGCAGAGGTTGCAGTGAGCTGAGATCCAGCCTGTGGGACAGGGCAAGACACCAACTAAAAAAAAAAAAATAAAAGTAAATGGGATAGAAACTTCAGTGACCATACAGGAAAAGGAATACACATTTTGCAAAAACAGTTTAGAAAATTCAGACGGCTCTAGCCCTTGACAAGCAAAACCGAGCAATCTCTAAGGAAAGGGGGAATCCAATTTCAATAATTAAGATAATACTCCAAAAGTCTAATTTTCAACAAAAATATTACAAAGCATACAAAGAAACAGGCAAGTACGGCTTATTCATAGCAAACAAAAGCTCTTTTGACAGAGACCATCTCTGAGGAAGCCCAGATACTGGAATTACTAGTCAGACATGATCAACCGTCTTAACGGTGCTTTATGAGCTAAAGGAAACCATAGACAAAGAACGAACAGAAAGCAGGAAAATGATATATAAACAACACGGGAAAATCAATAAAGAGATGGCAATTGCGAGGAGGCAGGGCAAGACGGCTGAATAGAGGCCTCCAGCAATCATCCCCTGTCGGAAGAACAGCCACTCAAACAACTATCCACACCAAAAAGCACTTCCTAAGAACCAGAATCAGGTGAGCGATCACGGTACCTGGTTTTAACTTCACATCGCTGAAAGAGGCAACGAACTGGGTAGCAAAGATAGTCTTTTTCCTTTTCCCGAGACGGAGTTTCGCTCTTCTTGCCCAGGCTGGAGTGCAATGGCGTGATCTCGGCTCACCGCAACCTCAGCGTCCCAGGTTCAAGCAATTCTCCTGCCTCAGCCTCCTGAGCAGCTGGGATTACGGGCACGCGCCACCACGCCCGGCTAATTTTGTATTTTCAGCAGAGTTGAGGTTTCACCGTGTTGGTTAGACTGGCTCAAACTCCCAGCCTCAGGTAATCCACCCGCCTCGGCCTCCCAATATGCTGGGATCACAGACATGAGCCACCGCACCCCAGCAGAGAGAGTCTTAAATTGCCAACACCATCCCTCCCCACGCCCCAGCAGTGGCTGCGTGGTGTGTAGAGAGAATCTGTGTGCTGTGCTCGGGGAGGAGAGAGCGTAGTGATTGTGGGACTTTGCACTGGAACTCAGGGCTGCCCTGTCAAAGTGGAAAGCAACACTGGCTGAGATACTCAGCCAGCACCCATGGAGGGTGCATTTGGACCAACCCTAACCAGAGGGAAATTGCCCATCTCAGCTGCGGGAACTTGAGTTCCAGCAAGCCTTGTACTATGGGCCAAAGTGCCCTGGGGACCTAAACGCATGTGAAAAGCGGTGTGGACCATAGGGACTGCAGTTCCTGGGCAAGTCCCAGTGCTCTGCTGGCCTTGGAGCCAGGGGACTTGGGGGGGCTGCGACCTGGTGGGACACCAGCCAGGGTGGCCAAGGCTTGCAACACCCCTCCCCTGACCTCACACAACACAGCTCAAGGTTTCAGGAGAAACGCCTATTTTTTTTTTTTTTTTTTTTTGAGATGGAGTTTCACTTTTGTTGCCCAGGCTGGAGTGCAATGGCGCGATCTCAGCTCACTGCAACCTCTGCTTCCCAGGTTCAAGCGACTCTCCTGCCACTGGGATTACAGGCATGTGCCACCATGCCTGGCTAAGTTTGTATCTTTATTTATTTTTGAGACAGAATGTTGCTCTGTCGCCCAGGCAGGAGTGCAGTGGAACAATATCGGCTAACTGCAGCCTCTGGCCCCTGCGTTCCAGCAATTCTCCTGCCTCAGCCTCCTGGGTAGCTGGGATTATAGGTGCATGCCACTACGCCTGGCTTATTTTTGCATTTTTTAGTAGAGACAGGGTTTTCTCCATTTTGGCCAGGTTGGTCTTGAACTCCTGACCTCAGATGATCCACCCCCCCTTGGCCTCCCAAATTGCTGGGATTACAGGCGTGAGCCACCGCACCTGGCCTGAAACGCCTTCTTTACACTGGAGGCGATCAGAGGGAAGAGTGAGGAGGACTTTGTTCTGCATCTTGGGTATCAGCTGAGCCACGATAGGACAGAGCACCATGCTGAGTCCTGAGGACCCATTCCAGGCTCTAGCTTCAAGATGATTTCTAGAGGCCGGGCGGTGGCTCACGCCTATAATCCCAGCACTTTGGGAGGCTGAGGCGGGTGGATCACGAGGTCAAGATGATTTCTAGATACACCTGGGTCAGAAAAGAACCTGCTGCCTTGAAAGAAGCCAGTCCGGGCAGGATTCACTACCTGCTGAATAAAAGGCCTTAGAATAATCCGCAGCAGTACCCAGTCAGTACTTTCTGTGGGCCTTAAGTGAGACTCGGAGACAAACTGGTTTCAGATATGACCTAGCACTTTCCCTGCTATGGTGGCTACAGGAGAGGCTCCTACTGCTGGAGGAAGGAGGAGGGAAGAGTAGAGGGGACTTTGTCCGCCAGGCACGGTGGCTCACGCCTATAATCCCAGCACTTTAGGAAGCTGAGGCAGGCAGATCACAAGGTCAGGAGATTGAGACCATCCTGGCTAATAACAGTGAAACCCCATCTCTACTAAAAATACAAAAAATTAGGCTGGGCACGGTGGCACATGCCCGTAATCCCAGCACTTTGGGAGGCTGAGGTGGGCAGCTCACTTACTTGAGCTCATGATTTCAAGACTAGCCTAGGCAACATGGCAAAACCCCATTGCTACAAAAAATATAAAAATTAGCCAGGCATGGTGGTGTGCACCTGTGGTCCCAGCTATTCAAGAGGCCAAGGTGAGAGGATAGTTTACGCCTGGGAAGTAAAGACTGCAGTGAGCTAAGACTGTGGCACTGCACTCCAGCCTGGGTGACAGAACCAGACCTTGTCTCAACCAACAAATAAACAAACAAAAACTATATATATGGGGGGGGGCTCTGTTTTGAGGAAACTCAACAAAATTCAAGATAACAGAGAGGTGGAATTCAGAATCCTATCAGATAATTTAAACAAAGAGATTGAAATAATGAGGAGAATCAAGCAGAAGTTCTGGAGTTGAAAAATTCAATTGATAAACTGAAGAATGCATCAGAGTCTCTCACCAACAGAAGTAATCAAGCAGAAAAAAAAATTTTTTTTTTTGAGACGGAGTTTCGCTCTTGTTACCCAGGCTGGAGTGCAATGGCGCGATCTCGGCTCACCACAACCTCCGCCTCCTGGGTTCAAGCAATTCTCCTGCCTCAGCCTCCCGAGTAGCTGGGACTACAGGCGTGCACCATCATGCCCAGCTAATTTTTGTATTTTTAGTAGAGACAGGGTTTCACCTCATTGACCAGGATGGTCTCGATCTCTCGACCTCATGATCCACCTGCCTCAGCCTCCCAAAGTACTGGGATTACAGGTGTGATCCACCACACCCGGCCCAGAAAAAAAAATTAATGGCGGGACATGGTGACTCCTGCCTGTAATCCCAGGACTTTGGGAGGCCAAGGTGGCAGGGGGTGGTCACTGGAGCCCAGGAGTTTGAGACCAGCCTAGGTTACATAGCGAGACTCCCTTCTCTATCTTAAAAAAAGAAAAAAGAAAAAATTAGCTTGAAGAAAGGCTATTTGAAAATACACAGAGGAGACAAAAGAATAAAGCATACCTACAAAATCTATAAAATAGCATCAAAAGGACAAATCTAAGAATGACTGGCCTTAAAGAGGAGGTAGAGAGAGATAGAGGTAGGTTTATCCAAAGGAATAACAGAGAACTTCCCAAACCTAGAGAAGGCTCTGGTATTCAAATGTAAGAAGGTTACAGACACCATGCAGATTTAACCCCAAGACCACCTCAAGGCCTGTAATAATCAAACTCCCAAAGGTCAAGGATCAAAAAAGAATCCTAAAAGCAGCAAGAGAGAAGTAACAAATAACATTCAATGGTGCTCCGGCCGGGTACAGTGGCTCACACTTGTAATCCCACCACTTTGGGAGGCCAAGGCAGCTGATCACTTGAGGCCAGGAGTTCAAGACAAGCCTGGCCAACATGATGAAACCTTATCTCTACTAAAAATACAAAACAGCCACTGAGGTTGAGGGGGTGGCAGAGGAGGGAACGGTTAATGGGTAGAAAGAAAATAATTAGAATAGCTGGGCATAGTGACTCATGCCTATAATCCCAGTACTTGGAGAGCCCAAGGCGGGGGATTACCTGTGGTTGGGAGTTTGAGACCAGCCAGGCCAACATGGTGAAACCCTGTGTCTACTAAAAATACAAAAATTAGCTGGGCAGAGGCAGAGGTTGCAGTAAGCAGAGATCACGCCACTGCACTCCAGCCTGGACAACAGAGCAAGACTCTGTCTTAAAATAATAATAATAATAGACTGGGTACACTGGCTTATGCTGCTAATCCCAGCACTTTGGGAGGCTGAAGCAGGTGGATCACCTGAGGTCAAGAGTTCAAGACCAGTCTGACCAACATGGTGAAACCCCATCTCTGCTAAATAAAAAATTAGCTTGGCATGGTGGCACATGCCTGTAATCCCAGCTACTTAGGAGGCTGAGGCAGGAGAATCGCTTGAACCCAGGAGGCGGAGGTTGCAGTGGGCCAAGAATGCGCCATTGTACTCCAGCCTAGGCGACAAGAGCAAAACTCCATCTCAAAAAATAAAAATATACAATAATAATTAGAAAGAATGAATAAGACCTACTATTTGACAGCACATAAGGGTGACCAGTTGTACATTTTAAAGTAACTAAAAGAGGCTAGGCTTATATCTATAATCCCAGCACTTTGGGAGGCTGGGATGAGGAACTGCTTGAGACCAGGAGTTCTAGACAAGCCTGGTCAACATGGCAGAGACCTTCTCTATTAAAAAGAAAAAAATAGACAGGGTGCAGTGGCTCATACCTGTAATCCCAGCACTTTGGGAGGTCGAGGCGGGTGGATCATGAGGTCAGGAGTTCGAGACCAGCCTGGCCAACATGGTGAAACCTTGTCTCTACTAAAAATATAAACATTAGCTGGGTATGGTGGCGCGCGCCTGTAATCCCAGCTACAGGAGGCTGAGGCAGGAGAAACGCTTGAACCCAGAGGCGGAGGTTGCAGCGAGCCGAGACAGCGCCACTGCACTCCAGCCAGGGTGACAGAGTGAGACTCTGTCTCAAAAAAAAAAAAAAAAAAGTAAAAAGTAACAAAAAGGGTGTAATTGGCCGGACACGGTGGCTCATGCCTGTAATCCCAGCACTTTGGGAAGCCAAGGCAGGCAGATCACCTGAGGTCCAAAGTTTGAGACGAGGCTGGCCAACATGGTGAAACCCCAACTTTACTAAAAATGCAAAAATTTGGCAGGCATAGTGGCACATGCCTGTAATTGCAGCTACTCAGGAGGCTGAGGCAGGAGAAACGCTTGAACCCAGGAGGCGGAGGTTGCAGTGAGCCGAGATCACGCCACTGCACTCCAGCCTGGGCGACAGAGTGAGGCTCCGTCTCAAAATAAATCAATAAATAAAAGTGTAATGAGATTGGTTGTAACATGAAGGGTAAATGCTTGAGGGGGTGGATACTCCATTATTACACATTGCATGCCTGTATCAAAACATCTCGTGTACCCCATAAATATATAAATCTACTATGTACCCACGAAAAATTTAAGAATTAAAATAAAGTGCACGAGAGGTTGTACACAGGTTGTGTGCAAATACTAGGCCATCTTCTATTAGGGACTGGAGCATCAGCGGGGGTCCTGGGAACAGATCCCACACCAGAGTGAGGACTTTACCTTTATGTATTACGCAGGTTTCCCAACAGAGGGCAGTAAAGAGTTGGAGGAAGAGGGGCTAGGCGGGCTAGGATTGGGTTTCACTCACTTTGCCCATGTTCTCACAGTCCAGAGGCTTCCTCAAGCGTCCCTGTGCATGCAGCATGCCACATTGTTCACTGGGCGCGAGAGAACAGGCTGTGTCACCCCAACAGTCCCAGGGAGACCAGATGGGGCCAGAGGGAGGGCCACCAGAGAGGGCCCTGGGTCAGTGTGAGATGCCTGCACCCTGGCAGGGCTGCCTCAAGCAGGCGTGGGGACATACCCAGCACCCCCATCTCTAGGCCCCGCAGCTAGGCCTCAATGGCCCCGAAGGTCTCCAAACCTCCAGTGAAGGCCACAGTGACTCCTGTGGTCCTGCTGGGAAACCACTCTGGAAAGAGAGCGCAGGGGAGTCAGGCTCTTAACCGAGATCACTGCCAACCGTGCCCCTCCTTAGCCTCTGGCCCCATCCCTGCCCCAGTCCTATCCCGGATTCTGCTCTTGGCTGGACATCAGCTCCTGCTGCAGCCCCTGAACCCCGCCCCGGTCCCCATCCTGGAATTCTCCCAGCCTGGTCTTCCCAGCTTTGTGTTATCTCCTTTGCCTCCTGCTCCAGCTAGCTCAGGCTTTTACTGATGAGGATGATCGGACCCCTCCAGTGGAGCTGCGGGGGATTCATTCATTCATTAAGTCAACCAATAGTGACTGCATGCTGACTGCCTGTTGTACAATGTCGCTATAGGCTCTGCCAACACAGAGGTGAGTGCAAGGGGAAGACAAAAACCTGCCCTCGTGGAGCGTATGAACATATCCCAGGAGTCAGGAATGCATGTGCAAAGGCCCCGTTTGGCAGCTCAGAGGGCAGTTTCTCAGTGGCCAGCTGTCTATGAGCTCAGCGAGATGGACCCAGGACCAGATTACAGGGCCTGCTATGTCCCAGCAAAGACTGTGGCATTGAGGCTGGGTGTGGTGGCTCATGCCTGTAATCCGGCACTTTTTTTTTTTTTGAGACAGAGTCTCACTCCGTCACCCAGGCTGGAGTGCAGTGGCGTGATCTTGGCTCACTGCAACCTCCGCCTCCTGGGTTAAAGCAATTCTTCTGCCTCAGCCTTCTCCTGAGTAGCTGGGATTACAGGGGCACATGACCACGCCCAGCTAATTTTTGTATTTTTAGTAGAGACAGAGTTTCACCATGTTGGCCAGGCTGGTTTCGAACTGCTGATCTCAGGTGATCTGCCACCACGCCCAGCCTGTAATCCCAGCACTTTGGGAGGCTGAGGCAGGACGACTGCTTGAGCCCAGGAGTTCAAGAGCAGCCTGAGCAATATGGTGAGACCCCACCCCTAAAATATTATGATTTTTTGCTTTTATTCTCAGTGACAACAAAAATCCAGTAATTCAAGTGTTTGTCACTTCCTTCATTCATCTCTTCATTCAAAATGAGTTTACTGAGCACCTGCTCTCTGCTAATGGTTCTGGGGACACAGAGCGACCAGGACAGACCCAGTCTCGTCCCCTCCCATACACCCTCAGTAGCCAGAAGTCTATTTCTTTCTCTTTCTTTTTTTGAGACAGAGTCTCGCTCTTCTGCCCAGGCTGGAGTGCAGTGGCATGATCTCAGCTCACTGCAACCTCTGCCTCCTGGGTTTAAGCAATTCTCTTGCCTCAACCTCCCAAGTAGCTGGGATTAGAATGGGATTAAAATGCCTTGAATGCCCTTCCCCTTGAAACGCATTAGGAGGTATTAGTGGAGTGGGTGTTGGTCGGCATTTTGGTGCATGCCTGACCCTCCATATCTGAGGGTGATGTTACGTGGGACTGAGTGCCATCACCTTTGGAGGGAGGCGGTGCCTGAACCTCTCGACAGCTCCATGCATCTGAGAGGCTGATGCTGTGATGGTGTGAAGACATTCACTCATCCACTCAACACACACTTTGCCCAGCATCTACTCTGTGGTTGCCCTGGGTTAGCTGGCACTGGCCAAGACACCCTCAGCCCTGTCCTCACAGGACTCACAGTCCAGTAGTGGTGACAGACCAGTCCCCAGGCAGTGATGACCAGAGTGGTCACGACCCAGTGGCTTGCAAATAGCCTCTCTCAACCCCAGCGTTGCCCTTCCCCTTGGGGGCTACCTCCTCCTCCCTTCTTCCCCACTCCAGAACAATGATCTGGCGTTTCTCCCATCTTTCCCCTGATCATGACTTCTCTCTCTTCTGAAATATTCTCATCAGCATACAAACCTGCCATGATCCCTCCCATCTTCCCCATCCAGGTTCCCTCCCTCCCTTCCTTCCATCTTCATTCAGGTACCCCTCCCTGCCTCCCTCCCTCCCTGCTTCTGTGCTCTTTCTTCCTCCCTCCCTCACTCCCTTCCTTCCCTCCCTCCCTTTCTTTTCATTTTGAGACAAAGTCTCACTCTGTTGCGAACAGGTGGGATGGCACAATCATGGCTCACTGCAGCCTCGACCACCTGGGCTCAAGCAATTCTCCCATGTCAGCCTCACAAGTAGCTGAGACCACAGGCATACACCACCACACTTGGCTAATTTTTTTTTTTTTTTTGTAGAGATGGGGTCTCACTATGTTGTCCAGGCTGGTCTCGAACTCCTGGGCTCAATGGATGCTCTCACCTCAGCCTCCCAAAGTGCTGGTATTACAGGTATAAGCCGCCATGCCCTGCCACTTCCCCATTTCTTCCCATCCAGTTCACTCGACATTGCAGAGAGGAAGGTCTCCTCTGGCTCTTGTTCCACACCCTCTTGTGCCCTCTCCAATCAGATTCCCATCCCTGCCACACCAAGGTGGGAAGATCAATTGTGGCCAAGAGTTCGAGACCTGAGCAAAATAGTGAGAACCCACAGGAAGAAAAGAAAAAAGGAAGGAGAAAGAGAAAAAAAGGCCGGGCACGGTGGCTCAAGCCTGTAATCCCAGCACTTTGGGAGGCCGAGGCGGGTGGATCACGAGGTCAACAGATCGAGACCATCCTGGTCAACATGGTGAAACCCCGTCTCTACTAAAAATACAAAAAATTAGCTGGGCATGGTGGCGCGTGCCTGTAATCCCAGCTACTCAGGAGGCTGAGGCAGGAGAATTGCTTGAACCCAGGAGGCGGAGGTTGCGGTGAGCCGAGATCGCGCCATTGCACTCCAGCCTGGGTAACAAGAGCGAAACTCCACCTCAAAAAAAAAAAAAAAAGAAAGAGAAAAAAAGAAGGAAGGGAGGGAGGAAGCGAGAGAGAGAGAGAGAGAGAGAGAGAGAGGTCAAAAGCCAGGCCTGGCTAGTGTACCAGAGTTTAAGGAGTGAGGGAAAGACTGTGCTCCGGGTCCGGGGCTGGAAGTCCGCCATGGGGCCACCAAGCTGCCACTCTCCCAGGCACCTCCGCTCCTCGGGAACTCTCGCTAAACTCACTGAAAAGAGAGGTGCTGGGAGAGCCTCCTCTTTGAATTGTGATCCACTCACCCTAGGTGAGGAAGGTAAGCGGAGGGAGTGCTGAGGAGGGAGGAGATGCTGGTTAACTTGCACCTTTTTTTTTGAGACAGAGTCTTGCTCTGTCACCCAGGCTGGAATGCAGTGGCATGATCTCAGCTCACTGCAACTGCTGCCTCTCAGGTTCAAGAGATTTTCCTGCCTCAGCCTCCTGAGTAGCTGCGATTACAGGGGTCTGCCACCATGCCCCATTAATTTTCGAATTTTTGGCCAGGCATGTTGGCTCACTCCTGTAATCCCAGCACTTTGGGAGGCTGAGGTGGGCAGATTACCTGAGGTCGGGAGTTCAAGTCTAGCGTGATCAACATGGAGAAACCCCATCTCTACTAAAAATACAAAATCAGCCAGGCACGGTGGTGCATGACTGTAATCCCAGCTACTTGGGCGGCTGCGGCAGGAAAATCGCTTGAACCCATGAGGCGGAGGTTGTGGTGAGCCGAGATCACGCCATTTCACTCCAGCCTGGGCAACAGGAGTGAAACTCTGTCTCAAAAAAAAAAAAAAATTAAACTATAAATTATGGCTACTAGGCTGGGCTCAGTGGCTCACACCTGTAATCCCAGCACTTTGGGAGGCCAAGGCAGACGGATCACAAGGTCAGAAGTTCAAGACCAGCCTGACCAACATGGTGAAACCCTGTCTCTACTAAAAATACAAAAAACTTAGCTGGGCCTAGTGGCATGTGCCTGTAATCCCTGCTACTCAGGAGGCTGAGGCAGGAGAATCGCTTGAACCCAGGAGGCGGAGGTTGTGGTGAACCGAGATCGCGCCACTGCACTCCAGCCTGGGCAAGAGTAAGACTCCGTCTCAAAAAAAATATGATTACTACAACTATCTGTGAGAACATCTTATCAGTTTCTCCCACTGGACTGTGGCCCATGTGAGGGCTCTACCCCCAGCCTCAGCACAGGCCAGGTACCCAAAATGTGTGTGTTCAATTAATAAAATACAAGTCAATATAGAACCAGGGCAAAAATCTAGGACCCCCGATTTCCCAACTACAGCTTCAGCTTCCATAGGGCCAGGCATGGAGGCCTTGGGACCCCCATTCTCACAGAAATCAACCAACACACCCCCAGCTTGGCGGGGGGAGACAAGAGGAACTAACTGTAAGGGTAAAGGCTTAGAGTTTTAATCAGTCTGCCATGAAAAGCTCCTGCCCATTCTCCATCCTGGAGCCTCAGAACTTGGCTTTGGACTGGGACAAGGGAGAGGGTGATAGGCTGGGAGAGGTGAATCAGTAGGACCGCAGCTGAAGGACCAGAGCTGGGGCTGGACACAGGGCAGGTGCGAAGGAGCAGAGGGCGGCTGCTCACCCCAGGTCCTGAGCCAAGTCAGAAATTCCAGGCCTTTTACAGCAACCAGGAGCAAACGTAGTGAAATCCACACGCATCACATCGTTCTCATCTGTAAAGTGCTGTCGTCTGGCGCCCAAAGCAGGGCAGGACTGAACCGGGCCTGAAGTGCCTGAAGTGCCTGAAGGGTGTCACTTCAGGTCTGGAGTGTCAGGAGAGGCCACCACCTTGGCCTAGAGAGTTGGGAGCAAGCATCACGTTGGCCTAGAGGGGCCTGCGGGAAATGCCACCTTGGTCCAGAGTCGGGAGGAAGATCCCCTGCCTTGGGTTAGGAGGGGCCGTCATTTTGGGCCTGCAGAAGGAAGGAAACCATAGGGAGTCCCCAGAGCCCAGGATCAGGGAGGTGTAAGCAGGATAGAGACAGCAATAGGAAGCAAAACCTACCTCAGGGCACAGCTAGACTCAGGAAACAAAATCAGGCTGAGAGGGTGGAGCTGAGCTCAAGGAGGAGGAGGAGGGGGCAAGAGGCGGGAGAGCAAAAACTAGAACCAGCTCATGGAACCAAGGCCCAGCCCGGGCAGCAGAACAAGGACCCAGCTGGTCGGGCACGGTGGCCCACGCCTGTAATCCCAGCACTTCGGGAGGTGAGGTGGGCAGATCACCTGAGGCCAGGAGTTCAAGGCCAGCCTGGCCAACATGGTGAAACCCCATCTCTACTAAAAATATAAAAACTAGCCAGACAGGGGGGTGCCCACCTGTTATCCCAGCTAGTTTTAAGACTGAGGCAGGAGAATCGCTGGAACTTGGGAGGTGGAGGTTGCAGTGAGCAGAGATCGTGCCACTGCACTCCATCCTGGGCAGTGGAGACCCTGTCTCTAAAAACAAAACGAAGACCCAGACTGGGGGGAGGGAAGTTCTGGCAGTGGAGCTAGGGTGGGAGATGTAGCCAGCAGAGTGAAGGAAGACAGAGGGCAGCTGTCATATCCTGAGTTCCTGTGGGAAGAACGGGAACAAGCCCCCGTACCATGAGCAGAAACCAAACTCAGAAAAGCAGAGCACAGCCGGGTGTGCTGGCTGGCACCTGTAACCCCAGCACCTTGGGACGCCAAGGTGGGAGGATTAAGGTGGGAGGATCTCTTGAGCCCGGGAGTTTAAGACAAGCCTGGGCAACATAATGAGACCTTCTTCCCTCTTCAAAGGGTCAGAAGAAAAATTAACCAGGCAACTGTGTGTGGTGGCGTAGGCCTGCAATCCCAAAACTCTGGAAGGCTGCGGTGAAAGGATCACTTGGGCTTGTGGTCGAGGCTACAGTGAATGCTGACCCTGCCACTGCACTCTAGCCTGGGTGACAGAGACACTACCTCAAAAAAAAAAAAAAAAAAAAAAAAAAAAAAAAAAAAAAAAGGCCAGGCACGGTGGCTCACGCCTATAATCCCAGCACTTTGGGAGGCCGAGGCAGGTGGATCATGAGGTCAAGAGATCGAGACCATCCTGGTCAACAAGGTGAAACCCCGTCTCTACTAAAAATACAAAAATTAGCTGGGCATGGTGGTGCGCGCCTGTAGTCCCAGCTACTCGGGAGGATGAGGCAGAATTGCCTGAACCCAGGAGGCGGAGGTTGTGGTGAGCCAAGATCATGCCATTGCACTCCAGCCTGGGTAACAAGAGTGAAACTGTCTCAAAAAAAAAAAAAAAAAAAAAAAAAAAAAAAAAAAAAGGGGAGAGACAGTAAAAAAGAAAAGAAAGGCAGAAGAAAAAATATGACATGGTGAGCCCCTAGAGTGGAAACAGTTTAAAGAGCAACTATTTATCAAAGGCTGGAGCCAAGCCCCAGGGGAAGGCTCAGAACCAGGGAGCAGGGTCAGGATCAACGGGGAGGAACCAGGTATAAGGGTAGTGGGACCCTGGTCTCCACAGTAGGGGCTGAACTATATCCAATACAAAGCATTATCCAAGGGGACCGGATTAGCCCCCATGGGTGACACCAAGATGGGGGTGGGGTATGGGGGTTGATAAGAGACACAAGGGGCCAGGCGCGGTAGCTCATGCCTGTAATCCCAGCACTTTGGGAGGCCAAGGTGGGAGGATCATCTAAGGTCAGGAGTTCGAGACCAGCCTGGCCAACATGGTGAAACCCCGTCTTTAAAATAAAGTAAAATAAAATAAAGAGAGACACCGGGGACAGAGTCAGGTTCCATAGGCAGCAAGGCCTACCCCCAAATTGCAGTCAGGTTGGGAAGCAGAATCACGGCTAGGCCCGCGGCCCCGGGTCCTGCTCAGGCTCGGTACCCGGCACGCCGCGGATGTCCGGCAGCAGGCGACAGCCAGCCACGATGTCCAGGCGCTCAGCCAGCGCGCAGAGGTCCCCGCGTGCCAGGCGCACGCTGTGGGCCGCCGCCAGCCCCGCCGCCTGGGCTGCCGCCAGCCTACTAGCCAGGGCGGCCACGTCGCGGCCCGCACGGCGGTACACACCGCTCACGGCGGCCGCCACGTCGTGGTCCAGCCGAGCCTGGCTCTCCGCCAGCCGAAGTTGCAGGAGCGAGCGCGCAGGGGCTGGCGCCGGGGCCTCCTCCGTGCCCCAGGCCTCCTCCGCCGATTCTCGCTGCACCACAAGCGGAGGCAGGTCCCTGGGCGCGGCCGTCGGCTCTGGCTCCGGGTCCGAGTCGGTCTCCGCGGCTTCCCCAGCCACCCGCAGCCCCGTGGGGCGGCCGCGCGTCGGGCCCGAAGGACCCAGGTACAGCTCCTCCTCTTCCGACGAGGACGCAGAGGGCTCCGAATCCGTCTCGGTCGCTTCCCCCGGCACCACCGTCTCCAGCCTCCGCGGGTGCCTCCGCCGCCGACCCTGGGACGCCATGGCGCCGAGCTAGGGGAGAAGAGCGACGGGACTGCATGTGAGACGGGCGCCGCGGTGGGTAAAAGGCGCAGGACCTGGATTCCCAGCCCCTTCGCTGATTCTCTTAACCACTTGGGGTCAGC
Organism: Saguinus oedipus; assembly: GCA_031835075.1. Taxonomy (NCBI): domain Eukaryota; kingdom Metazoa; phylum Chordata; class Mammalia; order Primates; family Cebidae; genus Saguinus; species Saguinus oedipus. Next base: position 46,678,618 of record CM063187.1, on the reverse strand, counting down.
TGCTCCCCCTGCCTGGGCTTCAGTTTCCTCTTCTGTAAACTGATGTGATGATGGGGGTTACTGGACCCGAGGCTCTTCAGTGTACAGATGGGGAAACTGACCAGCTCGATCATGGCTCTGGGGCCCGAGTTCCCCCCGAGTCCCAAGCTGAGCTCTTTACGAATTTGCCTCTCAGTCGAGGCCACACCCTCCACCTGGTCCACCATGCCAGTCTTAGACCCGGAAGCACATAGGCCCGTGAGCTGCTCGGGACCAGTGCCAAAGTCTCAGAAAGAATGACAGCCCGACTGGACTCCGCAGGGGGGGCACTCACGGGACGGGGGAAAGCGCTATCGCCAAAGATCGTACCCGGCAGCTGACGCTCCGAACCTACGAGATCCGCTTCCTAGCCTGAGTACTGCGTCCTCACCGTGGCAGCTGAAAGGCTGTGATCTCGACCAATAGGGGAGCGGGTTGGGCGGGCAATAGCGGCCAAGTCACGTGGACTCGGCCGACTACCAATCAGAAAGCAAGTTCTCAGCATCAGCTTTGAGGGCGTGTCCAGAAGACGCACCTTGAATGGAGGAACCGCCAATAGAGAAGCGGCTGGGCCGGCTCTTCCGGGTTGTGCGGCGAGGAAAGTCTATAGTGGACAAATAGGGGTTTTAAAAGCCGAATTTGTCACGTGTAAAACCAGTAATTCGGCCAATAGGAATGCTCGAGAACCCGGAAATAGGGAAGGAACGGAAGTAAGGGCAGAAGATGTCACGTGTGGCCAATCAAAGGCGGAGTAGGCCCGCTCACTAGTGTCCCAGGCTCACGCGCGCGCCACGTGAAGCTGAAACGAGGAGGCGGGACTAGGGCAAAACACCAATGGAAGCGGTGGTAGGAGGGCTAGCGCCCTGACGCGAGAGGCGGGGCTTACCCAGCCTGGCCAATGAGAGCGGGAAGGGCTGGGCGCTTCTTCAGGCGCGGTAGTAAGACGCATGGCGGATGCAGTGCTATTCGAGTTTCTTCACACGGAGATGGTGGCAGAGTTGTGGGCTCACGACCTCGACCCCGGCCCGGGGGTGAGCGCCGAGCCCCGGGGGAAGGAATTGGGGGCAGGAACCGGGGGCCGCCACGGTAACGCCTCGGGGAGCGCGGAGGGCGCGCCAGCCATCAGGGTTCGAACCCCAGCCTAGCCCCTGTCTTGCAGGACAACATCTGGCGCTGGCTTCTTCCTCTGGAAAGTTGGGTTCGTGACGGTGCCGGCTCGGGGTTATTGCTAAATTGAGCGAGATGACTCAGGGTAAAGCACTTAGCTCAAGGCCTGAGTAAGCGGCTGGTAATCGCAGTAATGCTGTTATTGGGCGTGTGCCGAGGACTCGCCTCCGCCACTCACTAGGTGTGCGACCCAGTGACTTAATCTTTTTGTGTCCTAGTTTTCTCTTTTGTAAAGTGACCATCATAACGTACCTAAGCCTCAGAGTGGGACATTTATTCATTCGACACCCACATAGTGAGCGCCTGTTGTATTCCAGGCACTCTTTAATACAGAATCCCTGTCCTCCTGAAGCTTACATTTCACTAGGGGAGTCAAATTAACAGAAATAGGCCGCTGGGCCCGGTGGCCTACACCTGTGATCCCAGCACTTTGGGAGGCCGAGGTGGACTGATCACCTGAGGTCAAGAGTTCGACAACATGGCGAAACCCTGTCTCTACTAAAAATACAACAATTAGCCAGGTGTGGTGGCGGGCGCCTGTAATCAGAGCTGCTCAGAAGGCTGAGGCAGGAGAGTCGCTTGAACCCAGGAGGCGGAGGTCAGGAGTTCAAGATCAGCCTGGCCAACATGGTGAAACCCTATTTCTACAAAAATTATAACCAGGCATGATGGCGAGTGCCTGTAATTCCAGCTACACGGGAGGCTGAGACAGAATGGCTTGAACCCAGGAGGCGGAGGTTGCAATGAGCCGAGGTTCCGCCATTGCACTCCTGCCTGGGCAATGGCGGGACTTCGGGACCAAAAAGAGATGAGTTTTGCTGTATTGCCCAGGCTGGTCTCAAACCCCTAGGCCCAAGTGATTCTCCCACCTAAGCTCTCACAGTGCTAGGATTATAGACCTGAACTACTGTGACCGGCCTGGGAGAGTGTGTGTGACAGGGTCCTGCTCTGTCACCCAGGCTGGCTGGAGTGCAGTGGTGCAGTCATTGCTCATTGCTGCCTCAGCCTCCTGGGCTCAAGTGACCATCCCACTCCTCAGCTTCCCAAGTAGCTGGGACCACAAGTGGGGCTGGCACCACCATGCCTGGCTAATTTTTGTATTTTTAGTAGAAATGGGGTTTTGCCGTGTTGACCAGGCTGGTCTCAGAACTCCCAACCCCAGGTGATCCGCATGCCGTGGCCTCCCAAAGTGCTAGGATCATAGGCGTGAGCTAAGGTGCTGGGCCTTGTTTCGTTTTGTTTTTGAGATGGGGGTCTCACTCTGTCACGCAGGCTGGAATGCAGTGTCACAGTGTTGGCTCACAGCAGCCTCCACCTCGAAGGCTCAAGCAATCCTCCCCACTCAGCCTCCCAAGTAGTTGGGATTATAGGTGTGCTTCATCCCACCTGGCTAATTTTTCCTTTTTTTTTTTTTTTTTGAGACAGAGTCTCACTCTTTAGCTCAGGCTGGAGTGCAGTGGCGTGATCTCGGCTCACTTTGACCCCTGCCTCCCAGGTTCAAGTAATTCTCCTGCCTCAGCCTCCCGAGTAGCTGGGACTACAAGCACATGCCACCATGCTTGGCTAATTTTTTGTACTTTTAGTAGAGATGGGGTTTCACCATGTTGGCCAGGATAACCTCCATCTCCTGACCTTGTGATCCACCCCCCTTGGCCTCCCAGAGTGCTGGGATTACAGGCGTGAGCCAGCGTGCCTGGCCTTAATTTTTATACGTTTTGTGGAGACGGGGTTTTGCCATGCTGACCAGGCTGCTCTTGAGCTTTTGGACTCACGCAATCTGCCTGCCTTGGCTTCCCAAAGTACGGGGATTACAGGCATGAGCTGCTGGGCCTGGCCTATATGTAAGATGTTTTTACTGCTCCGGTTTCCTTCTAGGAAGCCCCAGAGAGGATGTTGCTTGCTATCATCTCAATATACAGATGTAAACTATCATAAGTTGGAAACATCATAAATAAAAAATACATTTAGCCAGGTGTGGTGACTTGAACATGTAATCCCAGCTACTCAGCAGGCAGAGGTGGGAGAATCACTTGAGGCCCAGCATTCAAGACTAGCCTGGGCAGCATAGCAAGACCCCACCTCTAAAAGTTTTTAAATTAGCTGGGTGTGATGACACGTGCGTATACCACCAGCAACTCGGGAGGCTGAGGTGGGAGGATCGCCTGGGCCCAGGAATTCGGGGCTGCACTCCAGCCTGGGTGACAGAGTGAGACCCTGTCTCTGAGAAGACATGGGGGTTACTCATTGAACCATCAAAAATCTTTGCCCCCCTGGAGCTTCCTCGTGGTTGGAGGAGACAGACAAGTCAATGAGTAAAGTATCTGGTACATTGTGTAACTGCTATGAGGAAGGTACAGCTCGGCCCAGGGAGTGTGTGTCAGCCTTGGGGCGGGTAGTCGTGTCTCCACATTCCATATCCTTACTGGCTTTCAAATCAGAAGCCCCGGAGTCCTGACACCTACCTTTTCTCCCTCACCTGCAGTCCTCCACCGGGCTCTGGCCAGTCTGCTGTCTAAATACCTTTCCTGTGTGGCTCCTCCTCTGCCCTTGTCCAGTGCTTTCCCCTCTGCTCCTGTAAAAGGAGACTGCTCCCTCCTCCCGGCTCATTCCACCTGTCACATCTTCCTCATGCTAACACCTGTTCATCCTTCGGATCTCAGCTCAACTATCCTCCTCCAGGGAAGCCTTCCCTGCTCCCGAGTTTGGATCTCCTTTATACATTGTCTGATCTCCTTCTCCCGCTTTTATCTTGATAGGCTTCATCACACTCAATAAGGATATATTTGATTTTTTTTTTTTTGAGACGGGGTCTTGCTCTGTTGCCCAGGCTGGAGTGCGGTGGCACGATCTTGGCTCACTGTAACCTCCAGCTCGCAGATTCAAGCTGTTCCCCTGTCTCAGCCTCCCAAATAGTTGGGATTACAGGCGTGCGCCACTTCGCCCAGCTAATTTTGTATTTTTAGTAGAGATGGGGTTTCTTTATGTTAGATGGGGTCAGGCTGGTCTTGAACTCCCAACCTCAGGTGATCTGCATGCCTCAGTCTCCCCAAGTGCTGAGATTACAAGCATGAGCCACCGCCCCTGGGCTTTACTTTTTTTTTTGAGACCGAGTTTCGCTCTTGTTACTCAGGCTGGAGTGCAATGGCACAATCTGGACTTACCACAACCTCCGCCTCCTGGGTTCAGGCAATTCTCCTGCCTCAGCCTCCTGAGTAGCTGGGATTACAGGCATGCACCACCATGCCCAGCTAATTTTTTGTATTTTTAGTAGAGACGGGGTTTCACCATGTTGACCAGGATGGTCTTGATCTCTTGACCTCGTGATCCACCCGCCTCGGGCTCCTGAAGTGCTAGGATTACAGGCGTGAGCCACCGCGCCCGGCCCGATTTACTTTTTTAAGAGAGTCTTGCTCTGTCACTCAAGCTGGACTGCAGTGGCATGATCGTAGTTCAGTGTAGCCTCACACTCCTGGGCTCAAGTAATCCTCCCACTTCAGCCTCCCTAGTAGCTAGGAGTGCAGGAGTGTACCACCATGCCCTGCTTTTATTTTTTGTAGAGATGTGTTCTCACTGTGTTACCCAGGCTGATCTTACAAACTCCTGGGCTCAAGCAATCCTCTGGCCTCAGCCTCCCAAAAACTCACACTGGGATTACAGGTGTGCGCCACCAGGCCCTGCCAGGATGCTTCCGAATTGTGTATCTGTATGATCCTTTGATTCACATTCGTCTCCCCCTGCCAGAATGCGCTCTGTGGGACGGGCCTGGGTTTGTGTTGACCACCGTATGCCCTGGCTCGTAGTGGCTCCTCAGCATGGGGGTGTTGAGGAGGTGAATGCACACCCTGTCCCATGGCGGGTGGGGATGCGTGGGAGCTGGGGGTCATTTGATTTATAAGCAGTGCGGCTGCTCCCTCCCTCCCGCCATGAGTGCTTCCTGTGCGCTCTCATGGCTCTATACTCTTGATGTTGTTTGATCTTCTGACGACCCAGAGAGGTCAGCATGGTCCTCCCGCTTTATAGATGGGGCGACGGAGGCTTTGATGGATGGAGTTCCTTGCAAGCGGCAGAGTCGGGAACGCGACCAGGCCTCCCGCTTCCAAAGCCTGTGCTGTAAACTCTCACTTGCATTTCCCAATATTTGCCCTGGGAGGGACTTTAATGGGTTTCTGTGGTCAAGCGAGTGTGAGAAACTGGCTTGCTCAGCTCTGCTCACCGCCGGCCTTTCAGAGTACACGAATGTGCCTGGGACCTTGGGCAGGGGTTCCCTACCCAGCTGCCACCGAGCGTCAGGACTCAGAAAACTCCCAGGTGGCTCTCGGGTACAGCCAGGGGCAAGAACTGTGTAGTTTCCCCCACTCCTTCCTTCTGAGGAGCCCTGTCTTTCAGGGGGCCTCATGAGAAATGGCTTCACTTCTCCTTTCTCTTCACTGGCCCCAACTCTTCTCTCCATTCCTTCTCTTTGGCCCAAAGTGTTCCTCTGAACCAAGCAGGGCTCCCATTGTCTGCGGACGTCTGTCCAATACTGGCACAGTGTTTACTGGATAGTCATCAGAACAGCCCTCCCGATTCACAGAGAAGGAACTGCCTGCTTGGGAGGCGAAGGGATTTCCCGAGGCTGTGCAGCGAGAATCAAAGGCAAAGTCAGAACCCAGGCTTCTGGCCCCAGGGCTTCTGGGTAGCGCAGGCCTGCCTTTCCCACCAGCTCCAGAGCTCCTTGAGGACAAGGATGGTGACTCCTTCATCTCTGTCCCCAACAGCACCGGTGCCCAGGAGCCACAGCCAGCGTGTAGGGCTTTTGCGGCCTCCTGTCTTACAAATACGGTGGTTATTTGTGGCCGTTCTCCTGTGCTGTCACAGGATTTGAAGTGGGTGACTGGCCAGAGGCGCTGGGGGCCTTTATTCCAGAGGCAGGAGGAGCCCTTGGAGGAAGCAGCCGGGACTTTTCTACCTCAGAGGCTTTGAAGACAAGGGAAGCCGTTGGGCAAAGAGAGCGTTCCTCTGAGTCTGTGTAGTGAAGAGCTGAGGCGCCGCCACCTGCTGTCCGAGGCCAGGCCTGAGACGCCCCAAAACAGCCTGCTGGGCCAGGCCTCCATCCACCATACCCTCAGAGTGCACTTGGGCAGCCCTTTTGGAGGGCGTGGGGCAAGCAGATCAGTTGTCAGATGGTCCCTGCCCTCGGCCCAGAATGCAATGCTGAGCCTGTGAGTCTGGGAGCCCCAGTGAGGCCCTCCTGGGAACTGGGCTCCATCCCAAAGGCGGTGGGAGCCACAGCAGGGTTTAAACTGAGGTGCGCCTGGCTCAGATGTATATTCTAGAAGGACCTCCCTGGCCACAGGAACGGACTGAATGGAGGTTGGCCTGGGAAGAGCCCCACCACTGCAGGAGCTTAGGGCAGAGGCTGTGGTGGGCTAAACCTGCAGGGCTGGGCGGGGACAGGATGGGAGATCTGAGTGGGCACAGGCGGGATCTGGGCTCTCGCAGGACGCCTTGCTGGATGAGGGAGGAGAGTTGAGGGCGACAGCCGGGAGTCATGCAGGCTTCTCGTGCCCACCCCTCACTCACCCGTGTGCCAGCACTTCTCTCTGTGCTCTTAAGGCAGGAACCGGGTTCCTGCTGCTTCCCTGGGTTCCCCACCACAGCCCGGGCCTCTCAGTGAGTGGCTCTGCAGGTGGAGGTTGGACAGGGTCAGCCTCTGCCCAGGAGCCGGCAGGTGCCTGGAAAACAGCCGAGGGGCGGGGCAGACACGAGAGACTGGAAGGAGGCAGCATCGGCCCCCACCACTCCCTCCCGCTTCAGGGCAGAATGTGCTTTTACTAAGCCCTGCTGCTCGTGAGGGTCCCAGAGGTAGCTGCCTTAATGTTACCCTCGTTTGAGTTGGGCGTGGTGGCTCACGCCTGTAGTCCCAGCTACTTGGGAGACAGAGGTAAGAGGATCACCTGAACCCGGGAGGTGGAGGCTGCAGTGAGCCGAGATCCTGCCATCGCACTCCAGCCTGGGTGGCAGAGTGAGACCCTGTCTCAGACACAAACAAAATGGCCCTCTGTTTACACACGAGGAAACTGAGGCACAGTCACCCACTGGCCCAGGGCCCACACCTGATAAGTGCTCTATACCAGTGCTGGTGAAGGACCCGAGCAGAGTCTCTTCCCACCGTGTCTCTCACACACACCTGCCTGTCTCCTGCAGTCATCAGACCCTTCCCTGAGCCCCTGCTGTGTGGCTGCCCCTGCCGTGCCTGAGGACACCAGAGGGAGCGCCAGCGCAGTGCAACAGAAAGCCGTGTCGCTGTCAGCCATGAGAGCGAGGCCTGCCAAGGGGCAGGCGAAGGGGCAACTTGGCTTGAGACACGGGCAACCTCTGCTCAGATCCCCCATTCCTAGCACTCCCCACCTCTGCTAGGCCAATCGCCATGACTGTTCACCCCACACACACTCCCATCTGGACCTACTGGGGTGTGAAAGACAGCCCTGTGCTCAGGATGCTGTGGACAGGTTCCCAGTTTCCACCAGTAAAATACAGCCTCCTTGTGAGGCTGGAAAGGTAAAACAGGGCTGTAGAGAACGCCTGGCACAGCGCGGCGGCTCACGCCTGTAATCCCAGCACTTAGGCTGAGGCGGTTGAATCACAAGGTCAAGAGTTTGAGACCAGCCTGGCCAACATGGAGAAACTCTTTCTAAAAACACAAAAAATTAGCCAGGCGTGGTGGCACACACCTGTAATCCCAGCTCCGGAGGCTGAGGCAGGAGAATTGCTTGAACCCAGCAGGTGGAGGTTGCAGTGAGCTGAGATTGTGCCATTGCACTCCAGCCTGGGCGACAGAGTGAGACTCCTTCTCAAGAACAACAAAAACCCGCCTGGCACACAGTACGCTGGTCCTGGGATAACATTTGTGTTGTGACGTTGATGAGAAAAGCATATCGATTCCAGGGGCGGCTGTCTGGCTGGTGTTTGCAGGGTCTCACTGCTGGTGCAGGTTCCTCTGGGCAGTCCTGGGGATGTGTCCGCTGGGTGCAGCATGAGTGAGTGTGGGCCTCCGTGCGCCCTGTGATGGGATGGCGTCCTGTCCAGGATCCGTTCCGGCTTTTGGCCCTGCCGGGATGGGCTTTGGCCCTCCAGGACCCTGAGCTGGTGGAAGTGAGTAAATAATTGGGTTACTTGATTTTTGTTTATTTTTTGGGACAGGTTTTCATTCTGTTGCCCAGGCTGGAGTGCAGTGGCTCACTGCAGCTGCGACTTCCTGGGCTCAGGCAGTCCTCCCACCTCAGCTTCCCAAGTAGCTGAGACATGGGTACATGCCACCACACCTAGCTAATTTTTGTATTGTGTTTTTGAGACGGAGTCTTGATGCACTTTGTCTGATCAGCCTGTCTATCAAGTCCCACCCACGTGGCAAGCCCCGTGTTGGCTGCAGAAGGCTGGATGTGAATCGGTCAGCCTGGGTCCCCGCCTTCACAGAGCTGCATCCTCATCCAGTGACAGTGCGCAGTGGGCAGGGCTGGGGACCCAAGCTGGGAGGGAGGAAAGGAGAGGAGGGAGCCAGTAGAAAGGCCCAGAAGGAAAGCAAGTATTAGGGGGCGGCAGAGAGGGTGATGGAGGCAGCTGGGCGGGCAGGCTGCAAGAAGCCTTCGTCAGATGCAGTCCAGGCTGGGACACCCTCTCCAGGGCTGGAGCCAAGCGGAGAATACCCGTCCCATTCAAATGGCGGCGGCGGTGGTGGTGGTGGTGGTGGTGGTGGTGCAGCCATTCCCGAGGGAAGGTTGTGGTTGAGGGCGGGAGAGGGAGGGCTGGAGGGCTCAGGCCCGGTGACTGCAGGCTCCTGAGAGCAGCTCACGGGTCCACACCTGCCTCTCCTCCATTCCCCAGCTTCTGCTCTGCTGGGCTTTCTCTGAGAAATCCGGTACCTCATGCCCAAGCCATCCTGGAGTTTCTGGCGCCCCCCCCCCCCCCCCCCCGCCCAGTCTGGGCCTCCTCCCTTCCACTGCTTGCAGCAGATCACCCGAGTAAAAAAGTTAAAAAAAAAAAAAAAAAATCCATAGCCAGGTGCAGTGGCTTGCGCCTGTAATCCCAGCACTTTGGGAGGTGAAGGCGGGCAACTAATTTGAGGCCAGGAATTCAAGACCCGCCTGGCCAACATGGTGAAACCCCATCTCTACCAAAAATACGAAAATTACTCTTGTGCTGATGTGCGCGCCTGTAGTCCCAGCTACTCAGGAGACTGAGGCAGGAGAATCCCTTGAACCCAGGAGGCGGAGGTTGCAGTGAGTCAGGATCGTGCCATTGCTCTCCAGTCTGGCAAAAGAACAAGTCCGTGTCTCCAAAAAAGAAAAATCCATGAGCACTTTTCCTCCGGCCGTGCTGTCCACACAGGCACGTAGACAGACAGCACATGCAGCCCTCCTGCCATGCCTGCTGCCTGGGGCCTGCCTCTGCCAGCACAGTCCCCTCCCATGTGGACCCTGGCCTGCCCTCCAGACACCATGTGGCCACCACTGCCCTTCCCAAGCACCCATGGGAAGATCTGCCTGTCCTGAGCTTCCTTCCACGTGTCCCTCCAGGGATCTTGGCCATTACTATAACGCATGACGATCAGGGGTGACTTCCACAGCCCCCTTTCCTGTAGCCCAGCCTCCAGGCCTTGGGCAGGTCACCTGGAGTCTCTTGGTGTAGTCACAGCGCCCAGGTCCCAGGGTGTTGTGAGGGTTCACACTGAAAGCACTTGCAGTGCATGATGGGTGTTATCAGAAAGAGTCATACAGGGGGAAGGGGTCTTGGGGAAGACCTCCATTGTTCCTGAAGGAAGGAGGATCTGGTCCTTGGATCCTGACAGTCGGGATCCAGAGAGCCTGCGAGGTCTGCAGAGGAGGGGGAGGGAGCCCGGGCACCCTAGAGGCCTGCCCCTGCCCTGCCAGACTGTGCTGGAACCCATCCCTGCTCACCCCTGAATTGATGGACAGGCACCAGCAAGTTGGTCTTCAGGTCCCCTTGCAGGTATCCCCCTGGGTGGCCCTGTGTTTGAGGTGGCCAAGGGCCCCTGAGCTTCTCTCCCCTGGCTTTCTAGGGACAGAATATGAACCTGTCGGTCCTGGAGAGTATGGGCTTCCGCGTGGGCCAGGCTCTAGGCGAGAGGTGAGAGCAGCCCCTCCTGCTCTCCCCCAGCCTGGCTGGCAGGGTTGGGCAGGCCCCAGGCGGGGAGGGTTACATTGCTCCATGTGGGAGACAGGCTTGGCTTCTTCCCTCTTCCTGGCCTGGCCCCACATCCTCAGCCTGGCACTGCCCCACCAGGCTACCCCGAGAGATGCTGGCCTTCAGGGAGGAACTGGATGTCCTCAAGTTCTTGTGTAAAGACCTGTGGCTGGCCACATTCCAGAAGCAGATGGACAGCCTGCGCACCAATCACCAGGTGGGAGCACCCAGGCCTGCCAACCCGCCCGCCTCCCTCCCAAGGGTGTGGCCAGGAGAGTGGGAGGGGAAGCCCCAGTGCCAGAGCAGCAGCTCCCAGGACCTGCCCAGAGCTTTCCTACTGGCGGCCGCAGCCCTTAGTGGGTCTCTGATCCTCTAAGGGAAGCCAGGAGGCTGCACTAGGGCATAGGGGGTGTTTCCAGAACCTCCCCAGGAGGGGAGGGTGCTCCCCTCCTGGTGATTGGTGCTCACACCTACCAGGAGTGAGCCACCCATGGGCAGAAAGCCCCTGGTGGCCTCCTGCCCTCTCCCCAGTGCAATGCCACTTGTCCCAAGCTGGTCCAGTCCCCCAGTGAACACCCATGCTGTGCCGCCCCTCTGCCACTTCCTGAGCTGGGTCCCCAGTTTTTCTGCACAACCCTGGGAGGTGGGGGTGGGACCCACACTCTCCAGGGCAGGGGTACCCAGCCCATCGGGAAGCCCCAGGTACAGAGCACTGGAGGCCAAGGCCATGACTCCAGCAGTTCTCACGGAGGGGGCCTTCCCAGCCTCAGCCCAATCTAGGCCCTGGGTTCCCGCTTCCCCTCCCTGCACTTCAAATGTACAGGCCCCACCGCCACCCATGGCGTCTCCTCTCCCCCAGGGGACGTATGTCCTGCAGGACAACAGCTTTCCCCTCCTCCTCCCCATGGCTGCTGGCCTGCAGTATCTGGAGGAAGCGCCCAAGGTATGAGAGGGAGCTGGGGCTTGTCCACGCCTCTCTTCCTCCTGTGTACTCGGCCCCAACCCCATGTCAGGCCTCTCCCCAGGCCTAAGGGGTACCCCAGACCTCGGGTGCCTGCCTCCCCTCTCTTCCCACACTGGCCTGTGTCCCCTTCCCAGTTCCTGGCCTTCACTTGCGGCCTCCTGCGCGGCGCCCTCTGTACCCTGGGCATCGAGAGCTTGGTCACCGCCTCCGTGGCAGCCCTGCCTGGCTGTGAGTCATGGGGGTGGGCGGGGGGGCGGGATTCTTCTCATTGCTTGAGTTGCTGGGGGCCTCAGAGCTCTGGCTTGCTCCTATGTTGGTGCCTGGGAGGCGGGCCCAGGCATAAGTCACCTGCTCAGCCACACAGCAGATGCAGGCCCATCTGTGCCCCTGGCCCCATGACTTCCCCAGCGCTGCAGAGAGAACTGTCTGGCATAGTTCTGGAACAGAGCATCCTGGGGAGCAGGCTGGGGGCTGGAGTGCAGTGTCTGGCGGTTTGAACACCTCCCCCCAGCACAGGAGCCCAGGTGGACGTAATAGAAGTCATCCTCATGGATACTTTGGTGGGGGGATGGCCAGGCTCCTGGGAACTTGCAGCCTGCCTGATGGGGTGTTCTCTGTCAAACAAGCTGGAGCCCCATTCCTGCCTGGGGACAGCCTGCCCAACCACTTCCCCCTGTTATTTTCCCTCTGCCAGTTCCCCAGGCCCACTCGGGGGCCCCGGTGGGTAGGGCTGAGGAAGCATACCACAGAAGCCTGTGCAGGGCCCTCATACGCCTGGTACCCACGCAGCCCAGGGATCCAGGCCACATGGGCGGGGGGAGGAAAAAGCCCCAGCCCAGCCCTTGGGTGTCAGTGTGGGACGGGGTGAGCCCCTGAGAGCCATCCAGGTGTCCTCTGCGTCTCCCTCATCCCAGCCTCCAGCCTAAGCCAGTCCTTCTCTTCCAGGTAAGTTCCAGGTGGTGATTCAGAACTCCTGAGCCCACCCCGCACCCGCTGAGCACACTGCTGCCCCCACCCTCATTGGCCTCAGGAGACAGTGGCTGCCTTGGACCCTTGGCTGCTGCATTTCGGGATGGTCTTGGGGCTGGTGCTAGGTATCCCAGGCCTTAGGGGTCACATGTACTCAGGAAGTGGGTATCAAAGTGAGGTGGGGTGTCACAGGAGGCAAAGAGGTTCCAGCCGTGATCCAGACGGGTGGGACTCCTGCCTCAGCAGCGTCACTGCCCAGCAGGTGTTCAATAAAGGCTCTGTGTGTGGAATCCGACTCGGAGCAGTGGGGAAGGATCAGCGGAGCGACTGTCACAGGGCCTGCAGGGGAGTGGGCACCCTCTCTGGCCCCCATGCCCTTCAGACCCTTCCCTGCCAGGCCCAACTCCGCTCCCTCCCTCCCCGAACTCTTGGCAGAGGGATGCTGGCCCCCGGCACAGGCGGCCTTGTTAGTATCTCTGCCAAGTCAACAAGTCTGGGGCTGCCCTCTGCCCAGCAATGTATATGGAACAGAGCGTCTTCCTGGGGAGCAGGGCTGTGGGCCCCTGGAGTGCAGGCAGGGGTGGGCTGGGGCTGCCAGGGCTGGGGATGCTTGGGGGTGGGGGGAGGCAGGCACCCTCATGCACACATATGGCTCCTACCCACTCCTGATGCCTGTCCTTGGGCAGTGGCCCTTACACTGCCCCCTCCTGCCGTGCTCCCATCTCTAGCATCTGGGGATAACTGGGCTTCGCCACCCACTGCCTGACATGGGTAAGTGCCCAGCCTCAGAGCTGGCAACTGAGGCTGGGAGTGAGACCCAAATGCAATGAGAAACAGCCCCCTTGCTAAAGACACTCCCCTGTAGAGTGGGGTCCAGTCACCCCATCAGCCCCTACTTGGGTCATCCCTTCCCAGCCCACCTGGCTGAGCGCGGCCCTGATTTGCATCTGCCACTGCAGTGCTGCCCCTGCCTGGCCTGCTCCCCAAACTCCTGCTCCCTCTAGTGTCCAGCAGCTTCCTGGCCATGTGTCTCATTGTTTACCTTGGGCCAGGCTCCGTGCTGGGGTGAGCAGTGGGGGCTTGACTTGGAGGCCCACCACGGACACCAGCCTCGCCTTCCTGGTGGGCCAGGGGGGAAACTTCCCAGAGCAGCCGGCGTGAGGGGTGGGGGAAAAGACAGAGCCGGTCCTGTCCCAGGTAGCAGGAAGGGCCCTGGTTCTGGCCATAGGGAGCAGAGTTTGCTCACCTGGGTAGAACCCAGGGCCAGGTAGGTTCCCTTTATCTTGTCCTGGGCACTGTTCCAGGGCTGCCCCCCCCCCATCCCCATCAGAGCACCCTGTCTCTCAGGGAAGGAACTGTTGACCCCATCACACCAGCAGCCTCAGAGTCAGGGCCCTGGAGAGCTGAGGGGTCTCCAGGGCGTCTCCTGCCAGGCTCTCCCTGGCCCTCAACTCTCAGAGGGCATCTGTGGGGAGTCACTGAGTGCTGGCCCCAAAGGCAGGAGACAGAGCTTAGCGAGCCTGGGAGTAGCAGCCACTGCCTGCTTCCAAGTCCCCGCTCTGTCTTCGTGTGCCTTGGGCCCAAGGACTTCACTTCTCTGGGCCTCAGTGTTCTCATCTGGGAAGCGGGCGTCACAGCTGGCCCCCTAGATGGTGATGAGGAAGAGGGGCTACGGTGCGGCAGGTCTTGATGTGTGTGCTGTTCCCCTCGTCCTGTGGACATTGGTTTAGAGCAGTGCCGGGTAAATGGGTCAGCACGGCCCCGGTCAGGCGCACCAGGCCCTGAGCCCGGGACTCCCACCCAGTGCTTCCCTCGGGACAACCATGAGAGGCAGGTACCCACTCAGCAGTGAGGAAGCTGAGGCGTGGAGAGCGAAGTCACGTGCCCAGGGTCACATAGCTGGGCCACAGAGGAGCTGGCCTCTGAGCCGGACTCCGTCCTTACCCCAGCTCCTTGCCCCGCAGCAGAAGTGCCCTGACCTGTGGCTGCCTTAAGGAGACTGAGCACTGCAGGCTGCATCTCCATTCCCTACCAGGGATAGGGGCACAAGGCGGAGTCCAGTCCGAGCCCCGTCCTCGAGAGCAGAGAACATCGGGACAGGCGGGCGCTACGGAAGGGGTGGGGACAGGCGGGCAAACCGGTCGGGCGGGTGGGCGGGCGCTGGGCTGGGGCCTCCCTCTGGATGGGCCTGCGCTGACAGTCCCAGCTGGCAGCAGCTCCTGGGGCAGGCAGCTGGGGCCGTGAGGCCGCGGTACATCAGGTACGAGGGGACCTAGGACGGGGGTGGGGGTGGGGAGTGGCGGGCAGGTCCCCAACCCTCAGCACCCCAGTTTCATCTGCCCCTCAGCGTCTCCCCACCCTTGTCCCCCACCCAGCATCCTTCCCAGTCCTGCTTTGGCTCTTCACATTCAAAACTACACCCATCGCACCTGAGTTTGCTGAGCCTCTCCCCAAATTGGACCCCCGCAGTTTCATTGCCCCACCACAATTCCTCTCCACCACATCCTTCAGTCCCCACAGGGACCCAGCTCTATTTTCCTTCACCCTGCTTCTTAGCTGCTCCCCGGCTCACTGCACTAGCTCCATGTCCCTCCAAAGCATGCCAGCCTCCCACAGCACCCTACACCTTAATCACCCCTGTGTCACTCAGCCACCACCCTGGACCCCCTGTTTCCCCAGACCACCTCTGCTTAGCACTCCCTAGTGTCCTGGCCTTAGAAAGTCCCAGGGCTCCCAGACACTCAGCCTCAAATTAGCCCCTAGCCACCCCCAGTGGTCCTCTGTTCCCTTCTCTGGCCATCCTTCCTCATCCTGCCTCTCACTCTCCCTGAAGGCTACCTCTGTCCCCTCCTCCCGAGTGACCTAGGAACCCAGCATCAAGGACTTGGCCTCTCCCCATCCACGCTGTCAGGCAGGACAGGGACCCTGACCTCAGCTCTCTGCTGTTGGTGCCCCAGAGGCTACGCTGAGCTTGTGTGCTCCCTCCTGTCCCAGGAGCAGGCCCCCAGCGCCCAGCTGCCCGGCTGCCATGCACAAGCATTACAAAGTCCACTTCGCCAAGGACGCCCAGACCCCTAGCAGGCACTACTTCTGGGACCCAGAGTTGGGGCACCAAAAAGGTACAGGTTCAGTTTTGGGGTGGGTGATGGCTGGCAGAGGCCTTGAGGGAGCTGGAATGAATGGAGGAACAGAAAGGCAGCCAACAGCGCTCCCCCCATAGGCGTCTGCCTAGTGGAGGTCAGGACCCAGTAGCAGGATCACAGGGCCTGGGGTCCCAAAGATAGGAGCCTGGGCTGGAGATGGAAGCTGGGGGCCGCCTGGCCTGCCCTTCTCTCCCCAAACCCCCAGCTGTGTGGGCGACCCCCAGCCTGGAGGGAGCAGTGTGCTGGGAGTCGGGGAGGAGAGGAAGCCCCCACACTGAACCTGTCTGGATGAGGCTGGACCCAGTTTCTGGCAGTGGTCACAGGTGTTCTTGCCCAGGGTGGGGAGTCAGTAGTGCCCTTCCATTGGGGCTGATTCAGCCTCCTCAGGGCCGGAGCTTCCGAGGTCACCATCCTTCCTGCCATCCTGGCCTGAGCTGGGGACAAGGTACACCCCGCTTCCCAACCCCTGGCCTACCACTCTCCACGGCCTCCCCCATCACCCTGGCCTTCCTGGGCCAGCCAGGCCAGCTCCCAGTGGGTCCTTTCAGTTTCCCTGGCCCCTGCACTGGGCGCACCCCTAGGGATCCTGGAATCTGGAGTGGCTGGCACCCGCCTCCACCGAAGCCCCAGCCTCAGGCATCTCTCTGGCCCCTGACAAGTCCAAGCCTGGCACCTTCCCCACTCCTACCCATGCGACAGCACAGACCCCAGTCCCTCCCCTGCCCGTATCTCCCCCTCACATGATCTGACTTTCTGAGGGGCCTCTGGGGCTCCCAAGAATACTCCGGCCCCCAGGTTCTACCTGAAGACTTGATCTGGCTCGTGCGTGCTGGTGCCCCCCGGAGGTCGGAGACACAGGCCCAGTCACCCCCACTTCCTTCCTTCCAGGATGCTGTCATCCGCGGTGCCAGGACTCAACGGCCCTCCGAGCCCATGGGCCCTGTCGGCCTTCCCCCCAGTCACACTGGCAGCTGGCCTACCACAGCCACCGAGCGGGTGGCAGTGGCTGGCGCCGGGCCCCCCCACCCTCCATCCAGCAGCAGCAGCAGTGGCAGCCCCAGCCCCCACCTCCCAGCCCCATGCGACAGCGGCTCTGCCCCATTCATGAAGCCCAGAAGGGGCTGCCTGCAACCTCCACTGTCCCCAGGGGACCGGCCGGCGCCCCCCAGGCGCCCCCCTTAGCCATCACGGCACTCGCCACAGCCAGCAGCGGCCCAGCCCTACGCTCTGCGGCCAGCGTCTTCCTGGAGCCCAGCGAGCCCACTGATGCCCGGCCCCTGCCCGCCCCGGCGGCCTGCGGCTCCTTCACCTACAGCTCCGGTGCTCACCCTGGCCTTCCTGGGGGCTCCGTGCCTGCTCCTGCCGCCTCACTTCCCGCCTGCTCCCCTTGCACCTGCCTTCTTCATCCACACTCTGTCCCTGCTCCTGCCGCCTCACTTCCCGCCTGCTCCCCTTGCACCTGCCTTCTTCGTCCACACCCTGGTCCCTGTCCAGGAGGGGTGCTTCCCTGGCCCCGGGGCTCAGGCTGGCTGCCTCTGCTTTGCTCGTCTAAGGCTTCCAGGCCAGGCCTATCTGGCGCCTCCATCCTGGGCCAGGCAGCGAAGGCCTCCCTCTCGCTCTCCCTCTCCCTCTGCCGATACCCTAGCTGTGCTCTGGTCTCTTCTCAGCCACTTCCTTTGGCCCAGCAGGCTACAGGGGACATGGGGCAGGGATGGTGAGCCCTGGCTTGTTGGCGGCTCTGGGTGGGGGAGACAGAGCTAGCGAGTGACCTGAGGAGCGAGAACAAAGGTCAGCAACGGGAGGACCCACTCCCTCATTCACTTCATGACTAGGTATCCAGCACCCTGAGTGCGCCAGGCCGTTCTGGGGGCACAGTGGGGAGCAGGATCAACAGACATCTCTGTCTTAATGGGGATCACATTGTATTGCAGCCGGGAGTGGGTACAGGAAACAAGGAAGTTTAAAAGTGTGGCTGGGAGCCCAGGCACGGTGGCTCACGCCTGTAATCCCAGCCCTTGGGGAGGCCAAAGCAGGTGGATCACTGGAGGAGGTCAGAGGTTCGAGACCAGCCTGGCCAACATGGTACAACCCTGACGCTACTAAAGATCAAAAATGAGCCGGGTGTGGTGGCAGGTGCCTCTGGTCCCAGCCACGCAAGAGGCTGAGGCAGGAGAATCACTTGAACCCGGGAGGTGGAGGTTGCAGTGAACCAAGATCACACCACTGCACTCCAGCCTGGGTGACAGAGCGAGACTCCACCTCGAAAGAAAACAAAAGTGTGGTTGGATGCACTGGCTCACACCTGTAATCCCAGCAATGTGGGAGGCTAAGACTAGAGGATCGCTTGAGGCCCGGAGTTCCAGACCAGCCTGGACAGCATAGTGAGGCCCTATCTCTATAAAAAATAAAATAAAAATTAGCCCAGCATGGTGATGCATGCCTAGCCACATGGGAGGCTGAGGCAGGAGGATCCCTTGAGCCCAGGAGTTCAAGGCTGCAGTGAGCTATAATTGTGCCACTGCACTCCAGCCTGGGTGACAGAGCAAGACCTTGCCTCTAAAAATATGCCACCCGGTGACAGCCACAGTAGGAAAAAATAAAGCAGGGAGAGGAGATGGGGGAGGTCAGGTTTGCAGATTAAATAGGGTCCTCAGGCTGGGCCTCATTAAGGCAACGTTTGAGCAGAGGCCCTGGGGAGGCACGTTTCCACCCAGCAAGGAGCCAGCACTTGGGCTTTTTCCCTAAAGGAGGCAAGAGCCACAGGAGGCCTCGGAGCTGAGGAGGGACATGAGCTGATCTCCAGGAGAACAGGCTGTGGGAGGAGGAGATTACGAGAGTCCAGTCGAGAGGTGCTAGTGGCCTGGCTGGGCGGGGGCAACAGAGATGGAGACACGCTGGTTTCTAGGTCTGGCTTGAAAGTGGAGCAAGACAGGACTCTAGGTCAGGCAGGGCCTTGTCACCCAAGCCTCAGGGCTGTGATGTCCACTTCACACACAGGGAAATAGAGGCTGGATGAGGTGGGGCCGCCCAGTGATGTGGCCAAGCTGGAATCAGGCCCGCCTGGCACACACCTCAGGAGACCTACCTGAGTCTTCCTCTTGGCCTCCTGGCTCTACTACCAGGCGTGGCCCATTTCCCATGGCCCCCCCAGGCCTCTCTGAAAGTGGCCATGCTGCCCTCACTGTGCACCGCAAGGCTGGCCCCATGTACCTCCCAAAACTGAACCCTATCTTTTTGAGACCCCATTTCCAGGTCTGAGAAGAATACTCAGTGGGCACAGGGTGCCCTCTGCAGAGTGGGTGCTGTAGTGCCAGTGCCTGGTCCCCAGGCCCTAAATGGCCACTGGAGATGATGGCATTGACCGAGGGCCTGGTGCTGGCCAGACCCTTCGGTATCCCCACTACCCGGCGTCTCTGCCGCACCACTCTTCAGAGGGAACTGAGCCTCTTGGAGGTGGCTCTCCCTGGGGTCTGCAGAGAAAGGCGATAGGGCCGGGACTGAAGCTTCAGTCTGGTCATCTCCCAAGCCTGGGATCAGGTGGGATTAGTGACTTGTGGGCATGGGGTCAGGTACGGGATGGACAGAAGCTGAGAGGAGCCAGTGGTCCAGGGCCTCTCCATGCTGGGGCTGGGCCAGCAGAGCAGGCAGGAAGGGCCTGGAGTCCTGCTGATGGTGGAAAGTGCTGTCTCAGCATCCCAGGGCCTGGATCCCAAATAAGGGCCTTTGGGGTTTTCTGAGGGGGAGGGGTATCATAGGCCGGTGACCAAGCAAGCCTGGTCATGTGGGGCCGGGAAAGCTGACTTCCTGCAACCTCAGCCTGGTGGGACCCAAAGGGGCATGTCTGGCTCTGAAGGTGGAGGCGGCTGGTGGCCACAGAAACCTCTACTGCAGGGTTTGACCTGAGTCCCCTTAGCATGGGGTGCCAGGGAGGGGCCAATGGTGGTGGCTGTGGAGGGGAGATGGGAGGAGGGTGGTGCCTGGCCAGCCGCCCTGACTCAAGTGTCCCCACCCTCACCCACCAGACATTCTAACAGAGGATGACGTCTACTGCAGCTGCCTGGCCAAGACACTCTGCCATGTGCCTGTCCCTGTGACCGTGGGTTTCTATGCCCCCTTTGGCTGCCGCCTGCACATGATGCTGGACAAGATCACGGGTGAGGCGCTGTGTGTGTTCACTGTGGGGAGGATGAGAAACGGGGCCTCTGGTGCCCGTCCAGCTCCAGGCTTCTCCCACACCCTCCAATCCCTGCAGCCAGCCTGCCCCAGCCCAGGCCCTCCCCAAGCCCATGCCTATACCCCAGGCTCTGCTCCCCTGGCCGCCTGACCACCTCTAAGTCTTACCCTTTCCTGCCTCCACCACCAAATCCACTCCAAAAATTCTGAAGGACAGGTCTGGTACTGTCCCTCCTATGCTCAGTGCCTCCCATGCTCCCCAGCACCTGAGGCAGAAAGCCCAGGGTTTTCATTGAGGATGCAGGGTCCTGCCAAGGCCCTTCTGGCCTCTGTGCCATAGACGCTCTGGTGCATTCACTCCCTGACCTCAGATTTCTCAAGATCCATTGTTCAGGCATTCCCACAGCACCTTGTGGTGTCCAGGGGACACAGTGGTGACCAAGGCAGGCAGGACCCCACCCTTCCGGATCACAGCAGCAGGGGAGAGAGACTTATTCTCAGACAGTGATGACCCAGAGTGGGAATGGCTGAGGGCCCCAGACCCGGCCTGGGGATCAGGGAGGGCTTCCTGGAGGAGCATCAGTAATTCAGGAAAATAAGACCAAGGCTGTATCCTGCTGCCTAGCATAGCTCGTTCTCAGCATCTCATTCATTCATCCCTTAGACCGACCACTTATCCCCTACTTCACTCTCAGAACCTTCCTAGAGCCCTCCACACCCTCGACGCCTTGCCCAGCCCTGGCTCTTCCTCGTGTCCCTTTTTGCGCCTTCCCATCGTCTCTCCTTTGCCGGCTCTACCTCTGCCCATCCTGACCCCCAAGCCAGGCCTTCAGACAGCTTCCGGTCCAAGCCTGGCTCCAGGCCTCTCCACCCACCGCCTTCTGCCCCCACTTCTAGCTCTTTAAGGAGTGGCCGCGGCTCCCTTCCAGCCCCTCGACTCCGCTGGGCGCCCCTCGCCTCTCCAGGAGCGCCCTGCTCGGCCCGTGCTAGGCCACTTCCCGGCCCCGCCCACCCCGGCGGGTCTGCGGCTCCCGCGCGCTCCCTTCCAGCCGGGACGTCTGCTGGGCGCTCCTTGTCTCTCCAGGAGCGCCCCGCCCCGTCTAGGCCCCGCCCACCTCGGCAGGTCTGTGGCTCACGCTGCTCTTGGGCTCCCTTCCCGCAGCGCTGATGCAGCAGGAGGCGGCGCAACGCGAGAGCGAGGAGCTGCAGCACGTGCAGTGGCGACCGCGCGCCGTGAGCGGCTGGGGCGTCCCGCAGCTGCTGTGGTACCTGGTGTTCCTGCAGCCCATCATTACCGAGGTGCACCTGCGGCGCAGGAACGTGCAGTTCCTCTTCATCCGCTTTAGCGCCTGGCAGTACGCGGGCACCGACAAGCTCTGGGCCGGCCTGGTGACCACGCTGTGCGAGGGCATCCGCCACCACTACGGCGCGCTGCCCTTCAGCGTGTACTCGGTGCTAGGCAACAAGCCGGCCACCAGGCAGGGCTGCTGCCACAACGAGTGGCACTGCCGGCGCCGCGTGTGCCTGGGGCTTCTGGCGCTGCTGGCGGCGCTGGGCCTGGGCGTGGGGCTGCTCTACTTGTCCCTGGGCGGCCACGCGCCGGGCCACGGCGGTCCGAGCGGCAGCCTGCTCAAGGTGTTCGGCGGCGCGGCCACCACGCTGTCGGGCTCGGGGCTGCTCATGGCCGTGTACTCGGTGGGCAAGCATCTGTTCGTGAGCCAGCGCAAGAAGATCGAGCGGCTGGTGTCGCGCGAGAAGTTCGGCAGCCAGCTGGGCTTCATGTGCGAGGTGAAGAAGGAGGTGGAGCTGCTCACCGACTTCCTGTGCTTCCTGGAGATCTACCAGCGGCGCCGGCTGCGCGTGGTGCTGGAGGTCACCGGGCTGGACACGTGCTACCCGGAGCGCGTGGTGGGCGTGCTCAACGCCATCAACACGCTGCTATCCGACAGCCACGCGCCCTTCATCTTCATCCTGGTCGTGGACCCCAGCATCCTGGCCGCGTGCCTGGAGAGCGCGGGCAACATGAAGGGCACGGCCGACAACGGCTACCTCTTCCTCAACCGCACTGTCACGCTGCCCTTCTCCGTGCCCATCATGGGCCGCCGCACCAAGCTGCAGTTCCTGCACGACGCGGTGCAGAGCCGCGACGACCTGCTGTATCGCGAGATCACACGCAAGCCGGGGGCCGCCGGGGGCGGCGGGGGCGAGAGTGCGCAGCTGCTGGCGGTGCAGACGCAAGTGGGGCCCGAGCGCGGGCAGGGCCGCATCGACGCGGAGGCGGCGCGGCGCATTCAGGAGGCGCTCTTCTGCCTGCACGACGAGCGCGACTGCCTCTACGAGTACGTGCCCGACAACGTGGTGTCCATGCGGCGCATCGTCAACACCGTGCCCATCACCGTGCGCCTGCTGCAACAGCAGCAGCAGCAGGGTGACTTCGGGGGCCCCACGCCGCGCCAGGCGGTAGCGTGGGTGGTGCTCGCCAACCAGTGGCCGTGCCGCCTGAGCTGGGCGCTGCAGTGCCTGGAGGACCGGCAGCAGACCGGGGGCGCGCCCGAGGGGCGCGCGCGCCTCTGGGACGTGTTCCGCGACAACAGCCGCGAGCTGCACACCATGACCAAGGCGTTGCAGAATGTGCTCGACCTGGACGGCGACCCCGAGCTCTTCGAGCGCTTCCTGGGCGCCGACTTCCCCTTCACCGTGGCCGAGGCGCAGACCCTGCTGCGCTGCACCGTCAACCTGGACCACTCCATCCGCCGGCGCATGGGCCTCATCCGAGCAGTCAGCGCACTCAAGCCGCCCAGCCCGCCCAAATCCCCTGCCCGCGATGCCCCCCACGCCGCCCACCGGGCCAACAGCGCCTCTAGGGCGTCCCAATTGGGCCGTGCCGCAGGGCAAGCCGGCGAAGGCCACCACGCTGGGGACTTGGCCCATGCGGGACAAACCATGGCCAGTGGCCTGAGCGCCCTTCTGTCCAGGGAAATTCAGGCCAGATGGGCCCTGAATGGAGGACTTGGCGGGCAGCAGGAGGCAAGGGCTTCTCCATCTGCCCAGATGGGGGAATAGGGGGCTGAACCCACAGCCCAGGGTCCCAATGAGGTCTGTGAATCTGAGCCAGAGCCGTGGGCACAGCCTCCAGGAGTGGGGCTGTGAGCCAGTGCCAGTGTGAGAGTGGGTGCAGAAGGACCAGTGAGGAACTCAGGGTATATGTGCAACAAATGGAGGCGTTGAGAGCCCTGAGTTGGTCCTTACATCCTGATCTGACCAGGGACCAGACCTGCCCCATCCTGCCACCAGGGCCTGCCCGGTCCTGCCAAGCCCACTTCCTCCTCTGAGCCACGCTGGCCTCCTCAGCTGGCATCTGTGGCAGGAGGGGCTGCGGGGGTGGTGGGCGAGGCAGGCGAGGCTGCAGAGCTGGGAGATGACAGGCAGATGGGCCGGGTTGACTAAGGCAACATGGAGCGCCCAGGCCTCAGGGAATCCCAGTCCTTGTCCCCATGCCCTAGCCTGCCCCTCTGTGAGCAGGGCAGGAACTGGCATTTCCGAGGGTGACCTCAGTGAACTCAGCAGGCTGCTCCTCCCCCAGGAAGGCTTCACCCTCAATGTAATGGGTTAATTAGATCTTATTGGCACCTCAGTCGACTGGGGTGGGTGGCACTAACCTCCCCCAGATAAGTAACTGTCCACAAGATGCCTGCATTACAAGTCACTCTGGGGCCACCCAAGGGCCACTGGTTAGTCACTGACACTACCGCACCAGCCCCTTGATGAGGACAGGGAAGTTGAGCAGAGATGAGAATACAGGGCCCAAGTCAGCCAGGCAGGAGGGATTACACCAGGGCTTCCCACCTTCCCTCTGGGTAAAGCCCTGGGCTGGGGGGTGGGTGTCACTCCTCTGGGCAGTTCCTGATTCCACATTGGTCCAATGTTCAGCCACACGCTCAAGCCCTGGGGTGCCTGGCCCAGTCCCATGCATGTGCGGGCAGGGGCCGCAGGGACCAACACTGAACATAGCCCTGGGATGAGGCTGAGACTTCTGAGCCAGGGCCCTGAGGCTGGCGGAGGGAACAGCTCCTGAGGAACCTGAGAGCTCTGCAAAGGCACCCAACCCTCCAGCCATGGGGCTGGGGTCACTGACCTCACAGTTCCTTAGCTCCAAGGTTGGGCACGGCATCCAGGTCGGGCTGCAGCACCGGAGTCCCCTGGCCACAGCAATGGTGTCATCGGTGCATGCAGGTCAGTGGGAGCCCGCCATGATCTTCCCTGGAGCTAAGCAAGCAGAGTTTTCTCATTCCTGGCCTGGCTAAGCTGGCAGGATATGCCTGGACCTCCTGGGAGCTGTTTCCCAGCAGTCAGGGAGCGCTGCCCTCAGAGGGAGAGGCATGGGGCCTCATGACACCGCTGAGTCTGTGTTTCTGTAGATGTGCGGTTAGGGTCAATATATCCCTTTAGCCTCCCTTAAGCCAGTTTCATTGGGATTGTTTCTTACCACCTGGAATCCAGGCTGAAAATAAATTTTCACTCCTGTTACCAGGAGTGTGTGCTGTGAGAGATGCTAACGTGCAGACTTGGGTGGAGGCGAGGACAGGACTGAGGCCCCCCCCATGCCTCAGTAAAAAGCCGCACCAGCCTGGCCAACATGGTGAAACCCCATCTCTACTAGAAATACAAAAAAAAATAGCCAGGCGTGGTGGTGCGCACCTGTAATCCCAGCTACTCATGAAGCTGAGGTGGGAGGATCACTTCAAACCAGGAGGCAGAGGTTGCAGTGAGCTGAGATGGTGCCACTGCACTGCACTGCACTCCAGCCCGGGTGACAGAGCGAGGCTCCGTCTCAAAACACAACAAAGCTGCAGCCTGTTACATGGTACCAAGCAGCGGCCAAACTGTTGCCCACAGTATCTTCACGGGGGGCTGCTGTGAGAACTGGCACCTGCGTGGGCCATGGGACCGGTTCTCACCAACAGAAAGGGAGCATGGCTGACCTGTATGCCTTTCCCAGCAATGCGTTAGGGAGCAGGTTTCCCTTCACTCCCCTCCCACATCCACCCACTTGGTGCTGGGACCCCTGAGGCCCTGGGGAGTGACAGCACCCTGAGCTTGGAAGGGACCTGGGTCCAGAAGTAACTTGGTGAACAGCTGGCTGCCACTCTGAACATCCACGTGTGACAATAGGCATATCCTGTGTTAGGTCATGGAGATCCTCCATGAAACAGACACCCTACATCTTCAGCAAAAGCTACCAAAACGACAAGCTTGGGTGACACTTGGGTGGCTGAAGGGAAGGGGAAGACAAGACGGCAAGGGGGATCCTCTCAGCCTCCAGCCCTTGATCTGGAATCCTTGAGTCGGAAAATCAGGAGCGCTGCAGGCTGGTGTGTCCTGATAACAGCTGCGGTTCCTGCAGCTACTCTAACGCAGTCCAATAGACCACATGCCTTTGAAGAACAAATGTAGCATCTCTCACTTCTGGAGGCTGCAAGTTCCAGATGAAGGGGGTTCCTCTGTGCCGGCTCCCCGCTCCTGGCATGCTGCTGGCCATCTCTGCACCCCCTGGCTTGCAAATGCCATCATCCCATCCTGTCTTCATGTGGCAGTATCCCTGTGCCCAAATGCCCCTTTTGGTAAGGATACCAGGGGCCAGGTACAGTGGCTCATGTCTAATCCCAGCACTTTGGGAGGCCAAGACAGGTGGATCACGAGCCAGCAGATCGAGACCATCCTGGCCAACATGGTGAAACCCCATCTCTACTAAAAAAAAAAAAAAAAAAAAAAAAAATTGCTGGGCATGGCCTGTAGTCCCAGCTACTCGGGAGGCTGAGACAGGAGAATTCCTAGAACCCAGGAGGCACAGGTTGCAGTGAGCCAAGATCGTGCCATTGCACTCTAGCCTGGGCAACAGAGCAAGACTCCATCCCAAAAAATAAAACAAAAATAAAAAAAAAACTAAGGACATAGTCAGACTGGAGTAGGGCCCACCTGAATGACCTCATTCTCACTTGAGAACTTTGCAAAGACCCTATTTCTAAGTGAGCTCACATTCTGGGGTACTGGAGATAAGGACTTTTAACATCTTTTTTTTTGTGGGAGACACAATTCAACCCCCAACAGTAGGAAAGGCCCAGTTCCTCACTCCAAGCTCCATTTGGTGAAAGCAAATTCCAATCAAGTGACAGACTGGGAAGAGGACCCCTGTTCCTCCCCCAGCCCACCCCACTTGGGGTGAGGGGCAGACGGCCAAGGGGCTGGGGGAGACCCCAACACAACTGCCTCCACAGAGGCTGAGACCAGAGCAAAGGCCAGTATTGACCAAGGGCCTCTGAAGATCTTTGGGGCATTGTGCTGACCCCAACCAGGCAAAGGACGGCGGTCTCTCAGTTCCTTGAAGCAAACACCTCACATGCCCCAGCCTCACCCAGAGGGGCTGGATCCACATCGGCCAGGAGGGGGCCCCTTCTTCCCCTTCACCCGCAGCCACATGGAGCATTAGCAGAGCTGGGGACAGGCTGGTGGTGCAGGGACAGAGGGTGCTGCTAGCTGCTGTTCTGGGTAGCTGCCCTAAGTCCCTCGCCCAAAGCAGAGTCTTGGTCGTTAGCTGCCCTGGGAAGCAGTTAGGACTCACAGCTGCATGGGACCAACGGCAAACCAGCAGTGGCTTCATGAGGTGTTCCTCACCGAGGCCAGGGCAGCTGGGCAGCACACTCCTTGTGTGCCCAGGAACTGAATGACACCAGGGTTCCAGCCAGCGACGATTCCTGTGACCTTACCACACCTCATCCATGATAGCCTCCCACATAGGAAAGAAGGGGGTGGGTGGCCTCATTTTCTTTTTTTGTTTTTTTGAGACAGGGTTTCACTCTGTCGCCCAGGCTGGAGTGCAGTTGTGTAATCATAAATCATAGCTCACTGCAGCCTCAACCTCCTGAGTCAAAGAGATCCTCCCAACTCAGCCTCCTGAGTAGCTGGGACTACAGGCGTGTGCCACCATGCCCAGCTAATTTTAGTATTTTCTGTGGAGATGGGGTTTCACCATGTTACCTAGGCTGGTCTCAAATTCCTGAGTTCAAGTGATCCTCCCACCTTGGCCTCCTAAAGTGGTGTTGGGATTACAGGTGTGGGCCACCATGCCCAGCCTGCTCTCTCATTTCCTAAAGGGAGAAAACAGACCTCCCAGAAATGCTCAACAGCCCCCCGTGGCACCCCAGGCCTGTGCTGGTGAAGGAGAACAAGCTGCCCAACAAGCTCCTTGGTGCTGGCCTGGCCCCAGGCACACTCCACCTGCATGACACCAGGGTTGGCAGCGACAGGCTAGAATCTGTTCCCACTGAGGGACAGGTGACTGACAGAGCCACACCACATCCAGCATCCTGGGATCCTAGACCTGAAGCTGGGAGGTATTCGGGGCCCATCTCTCCCTGCAGAAGGGATGGGTGTCAACTGGCCTGGCTGTGAGGTGGCTGTATGAGACATTGGAGCATGGACACAGAGAAGAGGAGACTGTGGGGGAAGAAGCCTCCTGAGCCCTGCCACACACTGTGACAGCCTGTACCCAGCCCACCCCAGCAGCCACCCCCAGGATCCCCATGAAGCAGACATTGGGCAAAGTGAACCCAGCCCCAGTTTATTAGAAAAGGTGTGAACAGAGTTGCACCAACAGGAGTAGCCCCAGCCCTCTGCCCACCCTCACCCATACCCACGCCCCCCGCCCGCCATGGGTTGTAGTGCCTCTCAGGGCGCAGCCTCCAGTGGCCTGGACAGCAGGGTCCCGGAGTGCCGGCTGCTCCCGCCCCAGCTCCCTGATAGATTTATTGCACTTGAGAAAAAGAAAGCTCTGATCCTCTGCCCCTATCCCCCCACCCTGCCCGGCCTGCACCATCTGGGGCTGTTCTGCGAATCTCAACCACCACCAGCACGCACCGCCCCTCCCACACCAGGCTGCCTGCCCAGCCCTGTGCCTGGGGCCACAGGGGACCATCCCACCACCACCCAGGAACCCTGCCCTCTGCAGGGCAAGCCTGGCCCCTCCAGAACAGGCACCTGATGTCCTTGGAGACCTCCTCCTCCTCCTCCTGCTCCCCCTCCTCCCATTCACCCTCCAGAGTCTTCCAGTGGTGGGCTCATAAATAGAAGTGCTTGAGTAGCACAGGGAGGGCCACTCCCTAAAGCTCCTGCACCCCTTGTAGTGTTGCTGTGGGCAGAGGGGGTCCCCAGAATAGCCCCCACCCCTGGCATCCTGGGCCTCAGGAAGGCTGGGGGGAAGGTGAGCAGATTCTCATGGCTCTGGCCTCAGCTCATTGCAGACCGACCGGAAAAAAGGAACTTGAGGAAAGATTGGGGGAGAGAGCGTCAGAGCCAGGGGCCCTCTCAGCCCCTCCCCAGCGCCCCGGGCCCGGGTCTGCCCTCACCTAAAGTGTCACAGTGTCTCCTGTCCGGATTCCTGACTGGCTTCCAGAAGCAGCTCCTCGAGCTCCTTCTCGTTCTTGGAGCAGCTCAGCTCTGCATGGGAGGATGGGCCAGCCCCCGTCAGCCGGGTGGGGCAGATACCGGTTCCCACAGCCCAGCCCCAGCCAGACCCTTGGGGCCTGTAGAGAGCCCGGGGACCACTGGGCCAATCAGGCTCAAGGCAGAACACCTTACATGCCCACCCAGGGAGAGCGCCCAGGATCCAAGAGAAGCAGGGTGGAGTCCGGGGACTAAGTCCCACTTGTCCTGGCCCCTGCAAGAACCCTTTTAGAGAGGGAGAAACGGAGGCCCACAACAGGCAGGGGCCTGCCTGGGGTCACACAGCACCCAGGGCCCCCTCATCACCTGCCCCAGGGCCCCTCTCACCGTGCTCCAGGCCGCAGCTGCCCTGCTTGACCTCAGGCCCTGGGGGCGGCTCTGGGGGCAGTGCCAGGGCGAACTCGGGCTTCAGTCCGTTGGGCAGCGGTGGCCCTGACTGAGGCGGCTCTGGTGGTGGCTGAGGCTCGGAGGACCCTGTGTCCCAGGTGTCAGTGGCCCCAGCTGGGGGTAGGGCGGGTGAGGTGGGTGGGGAGGGAGGGAGTGGGGGAGGGGATGGGGGAGAGGGTGAGCCAGGGGACGCAAGGGGCTCTGCCCTCTCAGGTGGGCTCTCCACCCGGGTCACCACAAACACCTTGTGGCCCCGGCCCGGGCTGGACACGGAAATCCGCTGCTCAGTGGGCGGGGAGGGGCTGCCTGGGGGACTCCTGTCCCCAGGGCCCAGGGAGTCCATGGGGGGCACCAGGGCAGGACAGGGGGTCTCGCCCCTCTCCCCATCCTCTTCCTCATCCTCCCCATCCGAGTCCGAGTCTGAGTCCGAGTCCGGGCTGGGTCCGGGGCTGGGGGCCCCATTCTGCACCCCGGCAGCGGGCTCGTCGTCAGGCTGGGGCTCGGTGGCGGTGGTCTCTGGCAGGGAGGCCGACAGCTGCTGCGGCTGCTCCTTCTCCTCCCGCTCCCGTGCCAGCACCAAGTTGCGCTTGCAGCCGTTCTGGATCTCGGCCAGCAGTGCCTTCTGCGTCTCGATGAAGCTCTTCACCTGTGGCGGGAGCGCCCAGCTAGGGATCTCAAGCCGCCCCGCCACTCAGCCTTCCACCCGCCCTCCTGCCCATGTAGGGCCACAGGGCAGTCCCCTGCTCACCGCCTCCTTCTTGGGCTCACGGTCAAGGTCTAGGCGCAGCAGCGAGTGGTTCACCTTGAGGGCCAACGACAGTGCCATGAGCCCGCCTGTCTTGATCTCGTTCTCCCGAAGGTCCAGTCTCAGGAGGCGGGGGCTCTCAGCGATGAACTCCGCCACCGCCACGGCGCCTGGGGGGGCACCGCAGGGGCTGGCCATGGGCCCCACACCTGGTTGGCCATCCCCCAAGCCCACCAGCCCACACCCGTCCCGGCCCCGTGCCCTACCCTCGCATGTGAGCTTGGTGGAGGCCAGCCCCAGGCGCAGCACACTGCGGTTGCTGATGAGCCCGTTCTTGAGGTGCCGCACACCCTCGTTCCCAATGGGGTTGTGGCCCAGGTTCAGCGTCTCCAGGCTTTGAGTGTGTGGCTGGAGGGAGGGGTGCAAGGGTGAGAAGGGAGCCTCGATGGCCCAGGAGGCCAAGTCAGGAAAGAGGCCAAGACGAGAGCCAGGCCAGGGCATTCCTTCTCCTTGTCGCGCCGGCATGAGCAGCAGCACTCTCCCGCCCTGCGGCAGGCCTGTCCTGAAGTCCCTCCTGTGCCTGCAATGTCCCCAAGGGCCAGGTCCCCTGTCCACTCCCAGCCCCCCAGGCACCCAGTCAGTCCCTACCCCCCACAGCCTGAGCCCCTGGCCAGGGCCTGGACCTTGAGCACCCTGAAGCCCCAAAGGTGGGTGACTCTTATGCAGCGGTTGGGCAGGAGTGCTTGCCTGCGTGGCCTGCTTTAAGCACCACACAATTAAAAACTGAAAACTTAGCCAGGCATGGTGGCTCACATTCATAATCCCAATAGTTTTGGAGGCTGAAATGGGAGGATCACTTGAGGTCAGGAGTTTAAGACCAGCCTGGCCAGTATGATGAAACCCCATCTCGACTAAAAATACAAAAATTAGCTGGGCATGGTGGTGGGCACCTGTAGTCCAGGCTACTTGGGAGGCTCAGGCATGAGAATCGCTCGAACCCAGGAGGCAGAGGCTGAAGTGGCTGCAGCGAGCCTAGATGGGACGACTGCACTCCAGCCTGGGTGGCATTGTGAGACTCGGTCTCGAAAAAAAAAAGGCCAGGCCCGGTGGCTCACGCCTGTAATCCCAGCACTTTGGGAGGCTGAGGCGGGTGGATCATGAGGTCAAGAGATCAAGAGACCATCTTGGCCAACACGGTGAAACCCTGTCTCAATAAAAAAAAAAAGGAGAAAATTAAAGAAGGGTTCCTCCTCAGGGAAATAGGGCACAGAAGCTGAATGAGAGAGCAGGTGGGGCTGAGTTTAAACTGTCTGGAACCTGCAGGATGGGAAGGACAGAAGCCGTCCGTGGGCAGTGACTGTGCTGACAGCTGGGGTGGGAGGTGGCAGTGGGACGGAGGAGCCTCCCTCCCCTGCCAGCCCGACTCACCAGTGTCATGCCCAGGAAGGCCATGCCCGTGTGTGTGAGCTGGTTGTTCCACAGCACCAGGGTCACCAGCCCCTTCCTCTGCTCCTTGAGACCCTCGCAGATGTAGGCCAGACCTGGGGGAGGCCGCCAGTCAGAACCCCGTCTGGGGTCCGGGTGCTTCCCCAGGGGGGACTGTGGGGTAGGAGTGGCCCCTCTGCTTAGGACCTCCATGGAGGCCCCACAGGCTCAGGCCCTGCCCTGCAGCCCTGCCTCAGCCTGGCAACCCTGGGCACACGTCTGTGACTCCTGAGCTTGGGTGCCCAGATGACAGCCTTTCCCAGATGCTTCCGATCTCCGCTCAAATGTGACCACCTCTGGCCCACCTCACCTCGCAGCCAGCTCACTCCCACCCATGGTCACCGCTATTCAATGCAGCTCCCACCTGAGAGGCTAGAGATCTCATTCGTCTTGTCTTTGTCTCTCTAGACTGGAGACAAGCTCCTGAGGGCAGAGCCCTGTGCCTCCCTCTGGGCTGAGCCCAGAGGCTCACAGCCATGGCCCTCACAGGTGCTACACAGAGCGGAGTCCGGGCCTGCCACCTGGGGACACAGTGAACCACCCAACATCAAACACCAGTGCTACTGCCACCTCTGCACGCACTGCTCCTCCATCTGGACCCTTTCTGAGGCTTCTCACATGGCTGGTTCTGCTCCCAGCCTCCGGATGGAAGCCCAGAGGCCCTGCCCCACGATGGTCTTCCCTCCTCCACCATCTGAAAGCAGCCTCCAGCTGAGCCTGTTATCCCAGCAACACTGCTTCCTTTTCAGATTGTAATTATTCACTTCACCTCATCCTGCAGCTGTGAGCTGAGCTGTCTCCTCCTCCAGGAAGCCCTCCTTGGCCCCCAGACTGATCAGATCCCCTGCCTCTGGCCTCCATCAGTCCAGCCCTGCTCACTCTGGGTTGTCACCATCTAGGGCGGGTCTGTCTTCCCCCTGGGAGCCCCAGCAGGACAGCGTTGGGGTGGCCTTGGCCACGTCTGTGTCCCCAGCACCACCTAGCACAGCGTCGGGCAGAGTGGGTGCTGGGTGATGGGTGTGGGGTGGGCCACTGCACCCACCTGAGTCCAGCACGTGGTTGTTCCGGAGGTCCAGGATCTGTAGGGAGCAGTTGAACTTGAGCAGGTTACCCAGCTGGGCTGAGTCCTGCAGGCCATTGAGCTTGTTGTCCGCCAGGTACAGCTCCCGAAGGTTCATGTTCATCTTCAGGGCTGTGGCTGGGAGAGGGGCACGGTGACTGGGTAGAACCCGCCCAGACCCGGTCCACGGCCCCCGCCCCACACAGGCTGCATGTCTCTCACCCTCCCGAGCCCGGGGCTCACCAAGCAGCATGAGGGGCCGCCCTGATAGGCTAGCGTTCTCAAGGTGCAGCACCGCCAGGCTGCTTCGGATGCGCAGGGCACGGGCCACGAAGGGCGCAGAGTGGTCCAGCAGGGGCGTGTTGCGGGCGTCCAGGTACTGCAGGCAGCTCGTCTGCAGGGGCGAGGGGGACAAGAGTGAGACACTGGCTCAGGCCTGCCCCAGTGTTCCCTGGCCCTGGGACCTGCAGCCCTACATGTCAGCAAGCGATGAGGCCACAGCTGTCGTGGGGCAACGTCGTCTGGTTTTATGATGGGGAAACTGTGGATGGGGAGGGAAGGCTCAGCCTGTGGTCCCGGGGTGAGCGAGGCAGGGCTGGTGGCAGCCACAATCCCCAACTCCTGTGTGTTTGGGAGGTTCCCAGATAGCCCCATCCCCTCCCTGCACCCAGCCTTCGAGCATGAGTGAGGTGAGGGTGGCGACCGTGGCCACCTCCAAGGGGATGATATTACAGAGGGATGACATTACAGAAGGGGAAAAGGGGGGGTCACGGAATGCTACACAGGGAGAGAAGGAGCCAGAGGGCCTGGGGGCCAGGACACCTCTTGGCCCTGTTTTCCTCCTGGCCTGAGAGCCAGGCCCAGCATGTCCACGGCAGCCTACACCCCAAGAGCTCATACAGCCAGTGCCTACATCGCCCCTGCTGTGAGCCTGTGCCTATTCCTGGAGGCAGGAGGCACCCACCTTGCGCATCATGTGGGCGGCAGCCTGCCAGCCCCGGGTGCCAATGTGCTTGTTGAAGGAAATGTTGAGGTGCGTGGCCGACTCGTAGTATTCAATCATGTCGAAGAGAGCCGAGGCACCCTGTAGGTAGAGATTCGGGGGCCCAGCCTCAGCTCAGGGCTGCTCTGGGGGAGAGGAGTGGGCCCTGACACCAGGTCCCACCGAGAGACAAGGGTTCCTGGGTCCAGAGAGAGCCTCACGGGAACAGAGGACAAGCACAGACAGGGCACCTTGGGCCACAGGGACAAACCCTTTCCCTTCTCTGCTGAAGCCAGTCTGTTTTCTGTCACTTGCCCTCCAGAATCCTTGACTGATGTGCTGAGTGACCAGGACAGGCCTGGGCGTTCCTGAGCCCGGGCCTCAGTTCTTCAGGGCCCCAGCTTCTGGATCCAGACACCTGTGGAGCCTGGGGACTCCCAAGGCTGGGGAGGTGACGATCACCCTTGGGCCTTGATAGGAGGCTGCTCTCAGAATGTTTCCCAAGTCCACCCCATAGGAACTCTTCCCTCCAGCGTGGTTCCTGAAAGGTCTGGGAGCCACATGCCTGCCCCTTGGCCCAACTCCCCAAGGCTCTCCTTGCTCATGAGGGTGGTCACAGGGGCCCCAGCACGCCCTCCACATCCACTCTGGTCATACTGTATGTATTCCTCTTGCTCTACAAGAGGCCCCGCCCTTGTGCCACCCCTCAGCCTTTGTCTAGGGGACCCCCTCCTCCTGCAGTGTCCTCTCCCCACCCAAACCTCAACGGGGCCCAGGAGCTCAGGAAGCCGAGTGGGTGGTGGCAGGGCCGCTCACATCTTCGTCCAAGTTTGTCTGCTCCAGGTCCACGACCTTGAACTGCAGCCTCTTGAAGACCTCTTCCAGGGCCTCACAGGTCTTGTAGTCAAGCTTCTCACCTGGGAGGAGACAGCGGCCATGTGTGTGTCTGAGACAGTGTGCCTGTGCATGTCGGGGACTCAGGGCCAAGGGAGGCTGGAAGGGTCCTCTGCCCCCAACCTCCCAACCCCCACCAGGCCAAGCCCCTACCCTGGCTGAGCTCAGCTCCAGAAGCTGCTGACCCCCAGGCAGGTCCTCAGACCCATCTCTAGGGAGCCCCTGACCTGCCCACGACCCAAGGGCTCCCAGCCCCTGGACAGACACACACCTTTCAGGTCCAGACAGTCGAGGCGGTGCCCGAGGTCTGTGAATTCCTGAGAAAGCAGAGTGGATAGGGGTTAAGGCAGGAAGACACTTGAACCTGGGGGCAGCTGAGGCCCCGAATGGCTATAACGCCTGAGGTCAGGCAGGGTTCCAGGGTGGGGTTTTGGGGAAGGCACTGAACTGAGGCTCAGAGGCCATCCACCAGCTGGAACCTGGGGGGGCAGGGCCCTTAGACAGCAAGAGAACTCAGCACCCACATGGCTGAGAACCAGACAGGCCTGGGCAAAGCCCCTCAGCCCCAGCTGAACTGAGTGAGGGAGTGGGCCCAGCATCTCTAGAGGATGTCCCAGCAGAGGGGAAGTCAATGCAAAGGCTGTGAGGCAAGAAATGAGCCTGTGAAGCTGGCAGGGCTGGGCTCAGGAGGCCTCCTGGTGAAGGCAGGGCCTGGGGCCCAGCACCCAGTCACAGCCCACCCGCCCCAGAGATGCTAGCTCCTGCACACTGGGCTTTACACACATAACCTGTGGGGTGGGTGCTGCTGGTCTGATCCAGGCCGGTGGGCTCCAAGGACCCACTCTCTCAGCCACCACATTAAAAAGCCACCCTTCCTGGGACCTGGCAAGCCCCTCTTCTGGAATCTTCCAAAGAACTGACCCTAACCCAGTGAACAGTGATAGACAATGAGCGTGGCTGCTCCCAGCACAGGCAACCCTGGAACCCTCGGGACCAGTGGTGCTTCACTGACTGACACCAGGAGAGGCACCAAGGGGGCAGCAGGTGGAGAGCGACTCATGGAAATGGAAAACCAGCAGGCAGGAAACGCTGAGTGGCCAACCATGGCGGCTCCCGAGGAGGGGCCTTGGGGCAGGAAATAAGAGGTGGATTTGGTTTTTCAGATCTGTAGTATTTTAATTTTTTTAAAATCTGAGGATATGTATTACTTCTGTAATTCAGACTTTTAAAAATATGCCAGGTGTGGTGGCTCACACCTATAATCCCAGCACTTTAGGAGACTGAGGTGGGCAGATCATCTGAGGTCAGGAGTTCGAGACCAGCCTGGCCAACATGGAGAAACCCGTCTCTACTAAAAATATTTTAAAAATTAGCTGGGCGTGGTGGCTCGTGCCTATAATCCCAGCTACTTGGGAGGCTGAAGCAGGAGAACTGCTTGAACCAGGGAGGGGAGGTTGCAGTGAGCCCAGATTGAGCCACCGTACTGCAGCCTGGGCAACAAAATCAAGACTCCATTTCAAAAAAATAAACAAATAAATAAATTTTGTAATCAGACTTACAAGAATCATATACACGCCTTTCCCCCAGGGTTTCTTTTGGGGCTGGTAGATATCTGAATTTCTTACTTGATATAATCCTGTGTTCCTCATATTTATAAAGAACCTGATTAGCTGTCAAGTTGAGCAGCAGGCTTTCAAAGAAGTATTCATGCAGGCCCTGGGCTAGGGAGTGGGAGGCCCTCTCCTGCTGGGGTGGCTCTACCACAGGACACCCCACACCCAAACCTGACACATCCCACCCCGCCCCACCCTACCTGCAGCTGCCTGAGGAGCTTGGGGATCTGCCTGCAGTTGAGCTTCTGGCAGGCCTGCTTGTAGGCACCGATGACCTCGTCCACAGTCACGTTCTGGGCTGCAGGCACAGGGGACCCAGGCCTGTGACTGTCCACAACCTGAGTCCCTGATGGGGCTCCACCCACTCCCACCCTGAGGCCTCTGCTCACAGTGCCCTCTTCAGCTCTCCCCCAACCACAGGCTGCCTGAGCTCTATCCTCCCTTTCAGGCCCCTGCTGGCCACTGCCCTCGGGAAGGTAGCTAGGCCACCCCCACCCCAAGTCAGCACCGCCCTCCACGCCTCATCTCAGCTCCAAGCACCTTCCCATAAATACACAGTGAACAGCACACAATCCTGTGCATCAGCCACCTCCCCTACTAAACTGGGAGCCCAGGAGAACAGGACTGGGGCAGTCTTGGTCACCACCATATCTCCAACACTGTCTCGGATTTTCGTTTTTGAGACGGGGTCTCACTCTGTCACTCAGGCTGGACTGCAGTGGTGAGAGCAAACAGCTCACTGCAGCCTTGACCTCCCAGGCTCAAGCGATCCTCCCCAGGAGCAGAGAACAAAGGCTCGCACTGTCACACCCAGACAATTTTTATTTCTGGTAGAGATGGAGTATCACTACGTTGCCCAGGCTGGTCTCAAACTCCTGGACGCCAGCAATCTTTCTGCCTCAGCCTCCCAAAGTGCTGGGATTACAGGTATAAGCCACTGTACTTGGTCCTTGGTTTTTTGTTTTTGGGTGAGAGAACGAATCTTCACTTCAACTCTATGAGGAAACCAAGCTCAGCAAGAGAAAGCCTTGCCCAGGATCACACAGCTGGTTATGTGGGAGCTGGGGTTTGAACTCAGCTCTTAATACCTCATGCCTCTCAGAATCCCCACTCCCAAAACACCCTCAGTAGCTAAAACATCCCAGTACGGCTATACAGGGCCAGGCCCCTTCACCCAGACACAGAAGCAGGTGGAAGAGACAGGCCTGGTCCCGGGTGTTCCCAGGGTAACAGGCAATGGCTCCCACGATGAATGAAGGGACGCACCCCAAACCCAGCGGCTGCAGCCCCCATCCCTGGGAGGCCCACAGCCACCATCAAGCGGAAGGGAGGGCTGGGCTTTCCATCTGCACAGATTTGCCTTTTCTGGACATTTCGTTAAAATGGAACTGAAATTGTGTGGCTTCCTCCAGTTGGATTCCCACACTGGGCAGAATGATCCCGTTTCAGTCCCTTTACACTGCTGCAGAGTAATTATAGGATGTGCTGCATTTTGTTTGCCCATTCACCAGCTGACAGGAATTTGTACTTTCCAGTTTTTGGCTATTAGAGCTTGAGTTTTACCCCAGAGTGACCAGGTGAGCAGGAAGGAAAGGCTATGAGCAGAGGAGGGAGAGGTCAGGCCTGGCCATCAGAAAGATCTTCTTTGGGCCAGATCTTGGGCATGGAGATGACAGGACAGGCAGGGAAGGGGCCAAGAAGAGGGCTTGCTGGCAGCTTCCTGAGGGCTCTCACCGTGCTGCTATTCCCCTGCTGCTGGAGGCAGCAGGAGTCAAGAGAGCTTCTAGTCCAGTAACATCTCCGTGCAGACTCCTCCTCCCGCCACGCTGGTAGGCCAAGGGCTCTGCACCCCTGGTCTCTGCACCCAAGCACTGCCCCATTTTCTAGGAGAAGAAACTGAGGTCCAGGTTAGGTATGGTGATTCCCTGGAACCAGGTGGCTGGTCCTGGGTAGAGTCTAACATCAGGCCCTCTCTGGCCACTGTGCTGGGTGGCGGTGGATTGCTGAACTACGGTGCTGGAGGAAGCCAACAGAGACCAGCTGCCAGCCTCCCCAGAGGTCAGGCCTGGTACCTGCCTGGGCACTTCCTCCTCCTTGTGGGTGGAGGCCTGGGAGGAGCTGCAGGTAATCAGCAGATAGCAGGTGCCCCTCCTGCAGACAGAGGGAGCTCACGTGCTTGGTGACCCTGGAGCTCTAGGGGACAGGAGCTGGCCCTGCCCGGGAAGGCAGCCCCCAGGACTCCAGCAGCTACCCCATGCCATGGACAAGCCCATTCATGCCCTGATCTTAACCAGTCAGGGTCCACCAACCCCCAAAAGGTCCATGAACTTGAGAGGAGACACTCATCTCTTTTTTTTTTTTTTTACATCTTGGGAGCTTGTCTCCCAAATAGTCCATTATTTCTGAAGTATTTTTCAACACCCTGGGCTTATCTGTTTTGTTTTTGTTTTTTGAAATTACATGTATATTTCTCATGTATGTTTGAAATTAACATAAATCTTTACAAATTCAATTCTGAAAACTATTACTTAGTTCCTATATACAAAAAATGATTACAAAGTCCTCAAACTTGATCTGTTTATCCCGAGTCACATGAAAATATGTCAAAATGAGCTATTATAATGTCCTTATATAAAGTTAAATCAACTGTGATTTAGTGACCATTTTCATTGCACACATTAAGGACAGTATCTTTTGCAATCTTGAATAAAGTGCCGATGTACTGATTGAAAGGTTAAAAGAAACTATATCATAGTTCATTCAGTAAACTCTAAAGTGCAATGTTCTGCAAAGACCCAGTGCTGTTGAGGTCAGTGTCACCTCTAAGCTTGCAGAGGTGTCCTACTGCACTTCCCTCTCACTTCTTTCTCCACTGACCTCTCCCCTTTTGGCCTTTACGTCTCATCTTCTCAGATGTCTGGTCACAGACTCTGTGCTGCTTTTTTTTTTTTGCAGGGTCAAACATTTTATTTATTTATTTATAGAAAGAAAAAAAAAGGAATGAAGGAGAGGAAGAAAAAGAGGGAGAGAACGGGAATGTTGCTTTATTCTAAAAATGGGTATTAATAATGGCCGATCAATATTTTGTGTATTTAAGGTGGAGAATGTATATTTTGTGTATTTAAAATGGAGAGCTCTATAACTATTTATTGAGTTTACTTGTTCCGGATCTGAGTTCAAGTCCTGGATATCCTTATTAATTTTCTGTCTCGTTGAGTCTAAATCTCTTTATGGGTCTCTATGTATCTGGGTGTTAGGATCGTTAGCTCTTATTGTTGCATTGATCCTTTTACCACTATATCTTTGTTGCTTTGAAATCTATTTTATCAGATGCGAGAATTGCAACTCCTGCTTTTTATTTATTTATTAATTTTTGCTCTCCATTTGGTTGGTAAATCTTTCTCCATTCCTTTGTTTTGAGTCTTTGTGTATCTTTGGATGTGAAATGGGTCTGGATATGGCATACCGTTGGGTTTGGGCTGTATCTTTTGATTGGGGGATTTAGTCGACTTAAATTTAGGGTTACTGCCATTTGATGTTCACTGGCAGTTAACATCTTTATTTTCATAAACAAAACTGAAATTTAGCATTTCCTTAACAGAGGCCAAAAATGAGAGAGAGAAAGGAAACAGTGTTTAGCAGACCTTGAGCCTGTCATAAAAGAAAAAAAATGACAGATCTTTTCACATTGCATTAGTTACTGCAGATTCTGAACGCCCAGCACTACTCAGAGCCTTAGCACAGCTGCTGCTACATCCTATCACTTCTCGTGTCAGTGAGGAAGAGCATTTAGCTAATGATATTCCAACTGGCATTCTTTGCAACCCCATTTAATGTTTTGCCTTAAAAATCATTCTGGGCCAGGTGTGTTGGCTCACACCTGTAATCCCAGCACTTTGGGAGGCTGAGGAGGGTGGATCATCTAGGGTCAGGAGTTTGAGACTATACTGGGCAAGATGGCGAAACCCGGCCTCTTTATACTAAAAATACAAAAATTAGCCAGGCATGGTGGCACACTCCTGTAATCTCAGCTACTGGGGAGGCTGAGGCAGGAGAATTGCTTGAACCTGGGAGGCAGAGGTTGCAGGGAGCCAAGATTGCGCCACCGCACTCCAGCCTGGGAGACAAGAGCCAAACTTTTCAAAAAAAAAAAAAGGAAATGCAAAATTGGAGGATGCAATCAGAAGTCTAAGAAGAATTCTCATGACACACAGAGCATTGCTGCCTTGGACTTCGTGCCAGGTGCTTCATCCAGGAGCACATCAACTGTGAAGCAGGGAGCCAGGCCAGGCCAGGCCCACCCTAAGTTGTCCTGTGTGGTGGCCGAAGCCAAGGTTTAAGTCCTAGCGCCTGGCTCTGGAGCTCTGGAGCCACTCTCTCAACTCTCCACGTTTCAGCTTCTTCAAGCCTTAAATGGGGAAGAGGAGAGTAGCTGTTTTACTACTCTCAGGCAGGTGAACTGATGGAACTAAATCATTTGTGGAGGAAGTCCGGCCCCAGGCCCAGCACTGCTAACATGTCACACCATCTCGAGGGTCCAGGATCAGGCGGGGGTGGGCCTGGCTGGGGCAAGGAGGCTGGCCCAGAGCTGGCTGTGGCATCAGGCTGGATACCACCATAACCCCTGACACAATGGCAGCTGGGTCTCATGCACATAAAGTGCTTGAGATGGTGCCTGTTCTTTTTTTTTTTTTTGTATATAAACTATTTATTAACAGACAAGGCCTACAGACTTAACTTCTTGGACACACCCCCAGTGTGGCCACGGCGGCCAGTGGTCTTGGTGTGCTGGCCTCGGACATGAAGCCCCAGAAGTGGCGCAGCCCTCTATGAGCCCAGATCTTCTTTAGTCGCTTCAGGTCTTCATGGGGCTTGTTGTCTAGACCTGGCTGTATTTTCCACCCTTTATATCCTTCTGTCTGTTCAAGAACCAGTCTGGGATCCTGTACTGGCATGGATTCTGCATAATGGTGATCACATGTTCCACCACATCCTCAGTGAATTCTCCCACCCTCTTGGTGAGGTCAATGTCTGCTTTCCTCAATGCCACATGAGCGTATCTTCGGCCCACACCCTTAATGGCAGGGATGGCAAAGGCTATTTTCCAGCACCCATCAATATTGGTGTTGAGTACTTGCAAAACATGCTGGAACTTTTCAGGGCTCACTAGAGACATAGCAGTAGCACAAGCAGCTGCATGTAGGTCTCCTGTGGAAGAGCTGTTCTTTTTTTGAGAAGAATTTTTGCTCTGTTGCCCGGGCTGTAGTGCACTGGCGCGATCTCGGCTCACTGCAACCTCTGCCTCCCAGTTCAATCAATACTCCTGCCTCAGCCTCCCAAGCAGCTGGGATTACATGTGTGCACCAACATATCCGGCTAATTTTTGTATTTTTAGTAGAGACAGGGTTTCACCATGTTGGCCAGGCTGGTGTTGAACTCCTGACCTCATGATCCACCCACCTCGGCCTCCCAAATGCTGGGATTACAGGTGTTAGCTACCATGCCTGGCCAAGATGGCACCTGTTCTTTGTTCCGAGAGCCTCCGGGTGAGCCTGAGGCCTAGTTTCTAGGCTGGCAACCTTCACTCCCTACACAGTGATCAGACCACACCTTCAGCTGGGCACCTACAGGTTCTGGAACCAGGCCCGGCCTTGCAGGAGTCACCACCAGAGGCAGAGCCTGAGGAAGTCGCATCTGCCCAAGTGCTTATAGAAGGGAAAACTGAGACCAGGGGATAGGAGAATTAGTCATCCCAGAGGAGGCTGGGGAGTGGGGCTCAAGGCCTCAGAGTGACTTGGTGATCCCAGAGACAAGAATGACAATTGCATCTTGTCAATTTCCTCTGAAGCCAAGAGACATCTTTGAGGTAGGAACAGATACAATAAAAGAACAAGTGCAGGGCTCAGGTTTAGTCTTCAATGTCCCCACAGTGTCATTAGCAAGTCCCAAAGTTTAGTTAAGATACAGGAGAGAGGCTGGATGCAGTGACTCACACCTGTAATCTCAGCACTTTGGGAGGCCAAGATGGGAGGATCATTTGAGCCCAGGAGCTCAACACCAGCCAACATGGCGAAACTCCATCTCTACTAAAAATACAAAAATCAGCTGGACATAGTGGTGCATGCCTGTAGTTCCACCTACTCAGGAGGCTGAGGCACTCTCAAGTAGAATCGCTTGAGCTTGGGAGGAGGTTGCAATGAGCTGAGATGGCAACACTGTACTCCAGCCCGGGTGACAGAGTGACTGTCTCAAAAAGAAAAATTAGCACACCAAAACTAAGATTTTACAAATACTATTGCTTAGAAATGAGACTAAATGTATTCAAATAAAAAAGAAACCAATCTATTAATAGAAAAAAGAGAAAGAGCAGCAAGAGCAGATCAAAGAACGCATCTCACTTAGACAGCACTCACACACCAGGCCCATCCCAAGCACTTCCCATGCAAATACACAGCTTCCATTCCCCGAACACTTCCATGAAGGGAATATTAGTATCCTCCCACTGCAGAGAGGAGACTGGGTGCGTGGCTCATGCCTGAGTCCCAGCACTTTGTAAGGCCAAAGCAGGAGGACTGCTTGAGGCCAAGAGTTCGAGATCAGCCTTGCCAACAAAGCCAGTCTCTACAAAAAAATTTAAGAAAAAACAACGAGAGGAGAAATGGGGCAGAGGTGCAATGACTTGCCCGAGGCTGCATGACGAGCAACTGGCTGGCCACAGGAAGGTCCCCTATACACACTTGCTCATTTAAAATTTTGTGAGGAGGTGGCTGAGAATGAAAGAGTGGCAGCATGACATAGCTCATGTGCAGGTGTGGGTAGAAATAACTGACTCTGACGTACTGAGCACTAACCACGGGAGATGCCACCCAGGCATTTCACACCTCAGTATCTGCACTCAGCGCAGACTCAGAGGAGAGGTGATGGGCCCACCAGGTCTGACTACAGGGCCAGCTTGGACCCAACGGACTACACCATGTCACACAGTCCGTATGACCCCATGAGGGACATGGAAAAGGTCATGTGATACCCAGCACCTCATTTAAGAAGGCAGAAAGCAGGTGATCTTTGCCAGTCATGGTTTCCAGGCAAAGTAACTGAAGTCTCATAAAGGGGTGGGTCCCCAGGAACTAGATGGGCACAGCCACAGAACCCCCATTCCGCAGGCAGGCACAAACAGGCACGGCAAGTCTGCAGTTCTTGCAAAGGCTCTGGTGTAGGGCCCAGGCTGGAGCTCAGAGCCAGGTTCCAAAGGGAAGGGCTGCACAGTGGTTAGAGCTGTGGCCTTCACGGATGGGGCTGGGATCTTTGCTGTCTCTCTTACACACCCAGTGACTTTAGATGGGCTTCACAGCATCTCACAGGTCCCATCTGAGATACGGGGTCTTGCAACATGGTTAAGAGCACGCGTTTTGGGGTGAGACTGCCTGGAGTCAAATCCTAGCTCCCAACTCAAACTCTTAAGCAAAACAATGAAACCTCTGGGCCTCAACTGTTTATCCCTAAGATGGGGATGAGCATAACTAACTCCCAGGGTCATGTGGCGAGTGAATTAGCAGAGTCCCTCCCTAGAACCAGTGCTTAGCACACACACATAAATGCTCACTTGGTCCAGGGGTGGCAGCTCACACCTGCAATCCCAGCACTTTGGGAAGCCAAGGCAGGAGGTTCCTTTGAGCCCAGGAGTTCGAGGCCAGCCTGAGCAACATAGGGAGACCCTGTCTCTCCAAAAAACTAAAATATCAGTTGGGCATGGTGGTGTGTGCCTGTGAGTCCCAGCTACTTGGGAGGCTGAGGCAAGAGGATCACTTGAGGCCAGGAGTTTGAGACCAGCCTAGGTAACATGGTGATACTGTCTCTACCAAAAATTTAAAAATTAGCCAGGCGTGGTGATGTATGTCTGTAATCCCAGCTACTCGGGAGGCAGAAGTAAGAGGATCACCCAAAGCCAGGAGTTCGAGACCAGCGTAAGCAACAAAGTGAGACCCCGTCTCTACAAAACAATCAAACAAAAATAGAAAAATTAGCGTATGCCTGTGGTCCCAGTGACTTGGGAGGCTGAGGTGGGAAGGGAGCTTGAGCCTGGGAGTTTGAGGCTGCAGTGAGCTGTGACTGTGTCACTGTACTCCAGCCTAGGCAACAGAGTGAGACTCTGTCTCGTTAAAAAAAAAAAAAAAGAAAGAAAAATAAAAAATACCCAAGTGCTCCTTAGGTTTTACATTCCTGTTGTGTTTTACCCAGCATGCTGTCAATGCAAGACGTGCACACGTGTACATGGGGTGGGCAAGTGTGCAAGTGTGGGTCTCAAGGTCAGGGCTCAGATGCATTTGCTCAAATCCGAGGCTCTAAAGGCCCATTAAGCAGGGGCCAGAATTCAAATGGCTGTCAGAGAGGAGGTGGAGAGGTGTGTTCAGAATATGAGTGTTTGTATTTTCTAAAAAGCAAGCCTGTGCTGGGGATGGGTCTGCAGAGGGAATGGCTTGGAATAAGAAGACCTGAGTTCCATCCCTGGCCTGCTGAGGCTGTGATAAATGATCACAGCAACCCTCTTTCCCTCTCTCAAAGGGACACCTGTGGGGTTGTAGACACCAAGGGATGTGAGTGCACCCATGAAGTAGGTGGCACCAATGTCACAGTGCCGCCTCAGTCAGCAGGAGAAACAAACAGAGAAAAAGACGATGATGGTGGTGGTGATACTGGCAGCCACTTCCCAGTATCAGAAACTTACTCTGTGTAATGCATAGTTTAAAAAAAAAAAAAAAAACAGAGTCAAGGTCTTGCTATGTTGCCCAGGCTGGACTTGAACTCCTAGCCTCCAGCAATCCTCCCGCCTCACCCTCCCAAAGTGCTGGAATTACAGGCATACGCTGCCTCACCTAGCTTCTAAGTACTCTCCATGCACAATTTCACTTAGCCAGCTCAGCACCCCTATGATGCTGGCATAACCAGATCTCCATCTTACCAGGAAGCAATCTTGGAGAGGGAAAGACACCTACCTAAGTCGTGGAGCCAGGAAGGGGCAGGACTGGAACACATCCCAGGCCTGTCTTGCTCTGAAACCAGAGCTCAGCTCCCTTGTCTGGCCTGAGGAGGAAGAAGGGCCAGGGGCAGAGGCAGGGTGTGGGGAGCCCTGGATAGAATGGTGAAAGGCATGAGCTCCAGGGAGAGACGCTGCTGTGCAGCAGCCGGTGGGCAGGGCCTTGCTGCTGCAGGGATGGGGCTCTACCACTCGCCCAGCGGTAGCCAGCTCCCCAGGGAGAGGACAAAG
The DNA here is from genome assembly GCA_031835075.1 of Saguinus oedipus. NCBI lineage: Eukaryota > Metazoa > Chordata > Mammalia > Primates > Cebidae > Saguinus > Saguinus oedipus. The sequence goes on along the minus strand of CM063187.1, from coordinate 46,634,071 downwards.
GCCAAACAGAGCTTGCTTCCCCCTCCTGCTGGGCTGTGGCCCTCACTAAGGGACAGACAGAAACCTGATGCCAGGTATCAGGTGACAGACAGAGATGTTTGTCTGGCATTTGCACACAGGTGCAATGGTACCCACGAGATGCAAGGACAGGTTGGGCACCAGGGGGCGGTGATGACTCACGCCATCCATGCCAGCCTGGAGCAGGGCGGGGGAAACAGACACAGTCTTCCAAGTGGGAGTCAAAACACCAGAAAGCAACACTGTGTGGAGCAGGGGACATGGTGGGAGGGCATCAGCTTTCAGAAGACGGATGGGGAGGGAGGATGTCCAGACGAGCCCAGAGGCAGGAATATTTAGGGTTGCTCCCTGACAACCATGCTGACCTCTGGCTGGAGACGACCTTTCTGTGCCCAGTGTCTACCACATAAATCAGACATCTGTGAGCTGGGTTCACAGAGCACCAGAGTCAGGAGGTCCTAGCTAGAGCCCAGGAGCCCAGATTTTAACAGGCTCCCATGTGACTGTGATGGCAACCAGGCTCAAATAATCACGCTTTGCAATGCAGGTGTTATTTTGTTATTTTAGAATGAACAGAAAGGAGCTGGAAGTGAGCTGGCCTTGAATCCCTTCTCCACAGTCGGACTTCTGCTCCACCTCCTTGCCAAGGTCTCCCTCAGGCAGATGAAGCTCCTCTGACACCTCCCTGCTGTCCTGGAGCAGTGCTGGTACCTGTCCTGGATGCCAATCAACATCATTCCTTTTGATGCTGGGGACACCCACATTATAAGGCAACAGGCAGTCATCTTTATATTCTTCCCAGTAAAGATATCAATACCAACCAGATGGACTTTGGTGCGGCCGTGCTTGCCAGTCTTCAAAGTAGACATCTCGACAATCTCATAGGGCCAGACTTTGAGCACCAGGAAGCCATCGTTACATAATGCCGAGCACTGCACTGGGAAGGAGGCCGAGGCTCCCGCATCTCCTGTCTCGAAGTCCAAATCATCTGCCATTTTAAGAGGCTTAGACTCCAACTCTGGCAAACACACTGACTCAACCCCATCTACTTGCTGCAAACCCAACCGGTGCCTCTGAGCCTGCTGCTGCCACTGCTGCTACTGCCTGCCGCTGCCTCTACCACCCTGCCTTGACTTTAGCAGGCATGGTCAGACTAAGCTCTGCTGCAACGACTCAACTCTGCCTTGTAGCATGAAGAGTAATAGATGGTATATAAACAAATGAGCCTGGACATGTGCAAATAAAACTTTATTTACAAACTCTGTCAGTTGGCCTGGGCTGTGGCTGCTGTGGACTGTCAGCTGAGCTCCACCAAAGATCTTCTGGAAGGACATATAATAAACTAGATGGCTGCTTTTAGGAAGGAGAGCTGGCAAAGCTGAAGGAGGACAGGGAGGAAAATTTACTTCTCTCTGTATACCTTTTTAAAAATGTTTATTATTGTACATATTTATGGGGCACATGTGATATTTTGATAAATGCATACAAACTGAGTTAGGGTAATCAGCATATCCATCACCGTGAACACTGATCATTTCCTTATGTTGAATCTTCATTCAGCTTTTTGTATCTTTTGAATACTTTGACATATACAGGTACAGTCATGAGCCACATAAAGACACTTCAATGACGGACCGCATATGTAACCAGTGGTCCCGTAAGATTCCCCCACTATATTTTTATTGCCTCTTTTTATTTTTTTGAGACAGAGTTTTATTCTTGTCGCCCAGCGGCGCAAATGTAACCTCTGTCTCCTGGATTCAAGCAATTCTCCTGCCTCAGCCTCCTGAGTAGTTGAAATTACAGGTGCCTGCCACCACACCTGGCTAATTTTTTGTTTCAGTAGAGACAGAGTTTCACCATGTTGGCCAGGCTGGTCTAGAACTCCTTACCTCGTGATCTGCCCACCTTGGCCTCCCAAACTGTTGGGATTAGAGGGATGAGCCACCGGGCCTGGCCCTTACTGTTGTCCCTTTTCTATGTTCATATACACAAATACTTACCACTGTGTTAGAGCCGCGGAGGGTACTCAGCGCAGCCACGTGCTGTGCAGGTGTGTAGCCCGGGAGCACGAGGCTATTCCAGGTAGCCCAGGTGTGTAGTAGGCTAGGCCACCTAGGTCTGTGTATGTCCACTAGGATGTTCACACGACCATGAAATCCCCTAACAATGCAGTTCTCAGAATGTTTCATCATTAAGTGATATAGGACTGCAGTAGTACACAACTCACGCATTAAGGTAAGAAAAACCAACACCACCAGCCTCTGTGCACCCTGGCCCCAGGCCCTGCTCCTGGTGACTGCTCAGAAGGCTCCCATTCCTGAGGCTTCTGGCAGATAAAATCAACAGGACTTGGTCACCGCCACATGCACAGGGATGGGCAGGGTGAGGAGAGAAGCTGGGAAGCATCTGGCTTCAAGCCTGGGTGACTGGATAGCTGGTGGAGTCCCAAGTCAGGAAACACCACAACACATGGAAATGGACAGAGATGTCATCTTCTACTGACAGCATGGAGGCAAATATTATTTACATAATTTCAAAAGAGAGAAGAAACACTCATTGTGGTATTTTCCGGAATTCTCAAGCCGGGGAGGTAGGCCAAGGGTACAGTAAAGTCACACCGGGAAACCAGACCTGAGCTCTTGTTCACGACAATAAATAACCATCAACATGGCAGAGTCCCATTCCCCCACAGCATGCGTACATCGGGGGCTCAAAGCCAGGGGCCTATGTTCCAATCCCCACTGCTGCCTAACAGCACAGAGTGGCGACCGCCCTGCGCCTCCCTGCTGCATCATCAGTGCTTCCCCCAGGAGGGTGTGGTGAGTTCACCCAGCCTGGCATTCAGCACTGCAAGGCACACAGGAAGGGCCCCTGGGGCCCCTGTTCCTGCCCCCAAGAACTGTGTATTACAGTTGCTGCCACCACTCTGTGCCTGCCACATACAACTATCCCACAAGGGGGCACCATCATCATTGTTCCACCTTACAGGTTCCACAGGCGTCTCAGCTGGAATCTCATGGCAGGTGGGTGACCGGCCCATGCGGGACAGCATCTCCACAAGCAGCCTGGAACCTGGTGCTGGGCCTCTCTGCAGGACTCTCCACGCTTGTCTGAACCTCCATGACTTGAGCAGCCTCCTGCCCTGTCTGGGCAGCTGACCTGCACAACTTTGGGCAAGAGCCTGGGGTGCAGGGCGTCTGGGCCACCTGCCTCGAAGCCTGTGCACTTGCAGCAACCCCACAGGCAGAGATTTCAGAACAGGTGAGAAGGGAGCTCTGCCTTGGTGTGGGGTCTGTGAAAGGACAAAGGGCCTGAGGCCAGAATGGCCCACTTCTCCTATCTCCTGCTGGGTGGACCAGCCTTGGTCACCCCACCTCTCTCACCTCAGGACCCTGGGCAGGCCTGTCCACATTACCTTGACTCCCCGCTGTCCTCCTAAAAGGTTCTAGGAGTGAACAGGTGTCCTGTCCCACAACCTCTGATACATTGTTAATTAGGGACAGGAAGGTTACGGAGCCAGCCACCACCGGTCCTAAGGCCTGAGATGGAACTGTCTTCCCACTGGGGTGGTTAAGACAGCATGCCATTTCTAAAGCTACTGGCAACCATCCCTGCAGCCACCAGGGTGGAGCAGCCTCCCAAAAATGAAGCCAGCTCAGAGGAAAGCCAAGTTCAGAGATTAAAGAGACACTGTTTGAGACCCTGGATCCAGCCAGGCCTGATACCACACTATTCAGGAACCTTCAGATCGGTAAGACAACACATCTCCTCTTCCTGCTTCAACCGTTCTGTGTCAGGCTTCCAGCTTAGGTACTATCTTCCCTCTCATCTGGTAAACATTTCCCAAAACCTGGTTTTTTTTTGGGGGGGGGGTCCCCGTCTGTCACCCAGGCTGAAGTTCAGTGGCTCAATTATAGCTCACTGCAGCCTTGCACTCCTGGGCTCAAGTGATCCTCCCACCTCAACCTCCAGAGTAACTGGGACTACAGGCATGCCCCACCATGCTTGGCTAATTTTCTTTTTTCTTTTCTTTAAGTAGAGATGGGGTCTCACTATTGTTATATAGATTGGTTTTGAACTCTTGGGCTCAAGTGATCCTCCTGCCCCAGCCTCCCAAAACGTTGGGATTACAGGTGTGAACCACCAAGCCCAGCCCCCAAAACCTACTCAAGCCAAGCTCTGTGCTGGCGCTGGGGAGACAGGGATGGCTCTGACCTGGTCCCTGCCCTCCAGGGGTTCTTGTCTGCTGTGGAAGGAACACAGAGATGATGTGTGAGAGCGAGGAGGGGGCTGTGCACGCACTGGACTCAGTTAAGGCCAGGTAGACAGGTACAGTCAGCACTCAGGGGCCATCTTTCAAAAAATCTGGACCTCTCATGGGAGTATTTCTAGAATCACTGGGGAAAGAAAAAAGAAATTGAAAAATCTGGACCTTTCCACTCACTGGGCAACCTGCTCTGGTCACACCCCAAATTCTTCCCTTTCCCAGAAGGGCCTGGTGCTTCCCAGCACCTCACATTCTCCCTCCCCTTTACGTATTACATGGTACATGCTCTCACTTCTTACTCCTTCTTCAATTCTCAGCTTAGTGGGGGCCTTCTTCAGGAAGCCCTCCATGACCACCACAGTAGGTCAGGCCCCACCCTGTAGGCTCCCGTCTCAGCCCTATCCCCTCTGAGTTGTCACCATCTGGAGATCTGTTTATCTCCCCCACTGGGGACCAGGCCTGACCTGGTCTCCTTCCTATGACTATGAGCCCCAGGAAGACAGCATGGGTGGTCTGTGGTCCACACTGTTTCCCTAACATTGCCCCGCACAGAGCCAGGCACAGAGAAAGAGCCAAGACAGGCACAAAGAAGGTGAGTGAGTGGACAGAGGAGGAGCTCACATCTGGCCACTGCAGTAGACCCTGAAGGTGAATGGGGGCATTCTGAGGAGGGGCCCAGTCTCCATGCTTAGGAAGATTACTGAGGGGACTTGGAGGGAAGGCCCACTGAACAAGGAAGCCTGCAGGCAGGGGAGAGGGATGCCAGGGCCTTGAAGCTGCACGAAGCTACTCAGGTAGTGAAACGTGCTCTAAAATTCTAAAACAAGCCCTAAAGCGCTCCCTGCACAGAATGGTACGAGCAGCTCTTTATTGAACCCCTTCCCTACCAGGCACTCTGCCAAACGCTTGATTACTGCATTTAATCTTCATCATAATCCTGCAGAGTAGGATTCCCAGCCTCTACCATGCTACAGAGGGAATGGTCTTCTGAGGCCACACCTCCAGGAGGGGCTGAGGGAGGCTTGAACCAGGGCTGTCTCTGTCCTGCATCAGTACCCTGAAGTCCTCAGGCCCCTGGCTTCAAACCGGACAGACAGGTTGTGGGGGCCTAGAAATGCAGCCTTCTCGAACCTCAAAACAGAGAGACTGCCAGAGAGACTTTCTCTGTTGGGGTTCCAGGATGTGGAGAACAGGTCCTGGCCCTCAGCAGGGCTGCCCTCCTAAGTTTCTTCCTGGTGCCTGTAGGAAGACCCAACCTCCAGAGGCCCTTTGCAGGTGCCAGTGCTGGGCGGGAGAGGTGTGGGCGCCTGGCCCAGCCTGGGGTGCACTCACCCCTGGGACAGCCCCCAAATGTCTCTAATAGGCAGTGGTCCCATCCCCCACAAGCTAGCTCTGTCCCAGAGCCTTCCACACAGTCAGGGAGACAAATCCAGGGGCGGTGGCAGAATAGCAGGCTATGAGAGAAAGAGGGAGGGAGGGAGGGGACATGAAGGCAGGGAGGACGGCCAGGCTGGATGAGCTGCAGAGGGAGGCATCTGAAAAAGTCTCAGAGATGGCAAAGATGCAAAAGGCGTCCCTGGCAGTGAACTTTGTGAAGAAAGTGCAGGTGCAGGAGGCTGCCCGATACATCCAGCAGTGAGCTACGCAGATCGGGACCTGAAGTGTGAGACGAGAGGTGTCAGCAAGGAGGCTAGAGGGGCCCGGGTCCTGCTTAGGAAGCAGGGGAGGCAACATGAACTTGGGAGAGCTGCACAGCCAGACCTCACCTGAGGGCACTGGGGAGGGGCTGCTACAGTCACTGAGGTCCTGATTCTTGCCAATGGCAGAGCCACCTGGACACAGTGCCTCAGGGCCTTGGCACCTGTCACCTCCTGCCCAGAGCACCCCTCTTCCTCACATTCCCACAGCTCCCTCCCTCCCTGCCTGCAGGTCTCCACTCCCAAGTCACCTCCTCAAAGGCTTTCCCTGGTCACCCTCCGAAAAGTCGGCCCTTTATCACTATGAATCCCTGCTTCCTTCTCTAGCTGGCATTTCTCATGACCTTGCAGGAAGCATAATAACCTTGTGCATTTATGCTATGACAAGGGAAGAACTCTTTTTCCACAGAAATATCCTCAGAAGGGTCTTTACTGGGCACACAGTAAGTGCTCAATAAATATGTGTTGACTGAATGAACACGAAGGTGGGGCTGGGGTGGGTCTCTGAAATCAGCACAGGTTTAAGTCCTCAACTCAAGACAGGACCAGCTGGGTAAACTCAGGAAAGGTCCCTTCTTGTCTATGGCAGGCTTCTGGGTGCCTTGCACTCAGACAGTGAAGGCGTGCACATGATGAGGTCACGAATGGGTGTGCTCAGCCCAGAGCCAGCCTGGGGCAAATGCCTTCTGCACACCTTCACTGGATGTCCAGTTCCTTCCTGCGCTCCCACAATGCCGTGGCCTGAGTTGCAAAGCAGGAGAGGGATAGAACCACACAAGGCCTCCTGGGGCCTGAAATAGGGAGGAGGAGGCAGAAGAGCACCCACAGAGCTTTCTGTGGGAGCCCCACGCACCCGAAGCCTCACTACCTCTGCAGATGCGCTGCTGCAAGGTCTCTGTCCCTGCAAAACCACACAGCTACACCACCCATGTGCAGACTGTCCTCACTCTCACTTCCAAGCCCTTCCCCAGGCTGCTCCACACAGAATCAGTCTCATCAGTCACGTGAGGCTCAATGCAGCCAGCTTCCCAAGGCCAGGCATTTCTCATGGGAGTATCTTTCCTGAAGGGGGTCCAGGGCAGGCTTATGTGTACTCAAACCCAGATCTCTAAGTCCAATCCTAGAGCAACTGGAGAATGACACCTATGGAGGCCCCAGCTTCCCCAGAGGTCCCTTGAGAGCAGGGCTCACACCAGCCGCTCGCCTCTGGACTCCCTGTATATACTCCATGTGGCAGCCTACACACCTCTCAGGTCTTTGCGTGAGGACCCTGTATATTCACTGCATGGCACAGGTCAGGTTTCCTGGGTGGGGAAGGCTCTTCTTGCCTCTAGCCTTCTTCCTGTATTTGGGGAGCTCCCTACCTAGGGAATCCACCATGGTGGCCTCACTCCCACCATCTGAGGGCCCAGGTGTCTACCTGCTGGTGACATCCTCCCCACACATTCCCTTGCTATGAACGCTGCAGGGGTCTGTTTCTGGACTTATAGGCAAGAGCCACGGCTGACACACACACTGCCTCTCACAGTGGGAGACAGACGCCCTGAGGAGGAAAAGTCCCTCATCCCAGAGTGGGAGTGTGAATCCAGGTCTGTGCTTCTGACCCCCTCCTTCCAGCCACTACCCCGCATGTCCAAACACTGATCATGCCCACCCTCTCCTACCACCCCCACAATCCCTGGAGGCACTCAGCAGAGAAGGATGGGGGAAGAGAACACACACTGCTTGGGGCCCTTCTACTGTGCTTCATCAGTGGAGATGTGACTTTGCACCCAGTCCCAAGACTAAGTAGCTGACACACTTGATCTTGTTTCCAGGTCCTAACAGCCTTGAGAAGTCAAAATTACCTCCCCAACTTTCCAGAGGAGGCTTAGAGATGAAAAGGGACCTGACCAAGGAGAGTTCCCTCTCAAAGCCCATTTGGCAAGACCAGTCAAAAGTACAAATGTGCCAAGTGTGGTGGCTCACGTCTGTAATCCCAACACTTTGGGAGGCCAAGGCTGAGGCAGGCAGATTACCTGAGATCAGGAGTTTGAGACCGGTCTGGTCAACACGGTGAAACCCTGTCTCTACTAAAAATACAAAAATTAGCTGGGTGTGGTGGTGCACACCTGTAATCCCAGCTATTCAGGAGGCTGAGGCAGAACTGCCTGAACCTGGGAGATGGATGATGCAATGAGATAGAGCCACTGCACTCCAGGCTGGGCAACAGAGCGAGACTCCATGTCAAAAAAAAAAAAAAAAAAAATGCATATGCCCTTTGATCCAGCAATTCCACACCTGGAGATTAATCCTACAGGTATACTTACAAAGATGCAAAATCATATACATGTAAAGACAGTCACTGCAGCAGTTTGCAAATGCAGAACTGAAACCGACCCCAATATCTACCAACAGGCACCAGCCAGTAACCCACAGTTCATCCACGCAGTGGAACGCTGCAGCCACAGAGAATGAGTGTGTGCTCTCTGAGCCAACAGGGAACAGTTTTCCTCAAGACACAAATGAAAAAAGCAAGGTGCAGAACAGTGTGCTCATGAATGCTACCTTACATGCAAGAAAGGGGGAAAATAAAAAATCTGTGCTCATCATTTAAAAGCAAATGAACACAGAGATGGAGTAGCCAGTGAAGTAACCCAGCAACCAACCAGTGAACAAAGAAGGACCCCAGCCCCTTCTCCGGGCCTCTGGGGGACCCCCTTCTAGGGCAGTGGCCTCCTTTAACCAGGATGGCTATTCAGGGTGCTGGGGGTGGAGCTGGCTCTTCTCTGAGTGCCACACCCAGCAACCCCTCATGGGTTCAGAGCCACAAGAGTACAGCCTCTATCTGGCCACTTTCCCAGTGGTCTGATCCTGAGTCTGGGGCAGAAGACAGTGGAGGACAGAGGGTGCTGGCTTGTGTCCGAGTGTTCCCACTGTTTCAGAAGCAATGTGTAGGTAAAATGATAGCTATCTTAGAAGTGCTGCAAAATAATGCGGGTGACAGTGGCAAGGGGATAGACAGGGACAGACCAGCCACGTAGTCTTCAATTCTGAAGCTGGAAAGCGGGTCGGTCCATTGGGCTCATTATATTTCTTATGTCTGAAAATGTCCATGAAAAAACAGTTAAATGGGCCAGGCGCGGTGGTGGCTCATGCCTGTAATACCAGCACTCTGGGAGGCCGAGGCCGGCAGATCACCTGAGGTCAGGAGTTTGAGGCCAGCCTGGCCAACATGGCGAAACCCCATCTCTACTAAAAATACAAAAATTAGCTGGGTGTGGTGACATATGCCTGTAATCCCAGCCACTCAGGAGGCTGAGGCAGGAGAATCTCTTGAACCTGGGAAGCAGAGGCTACAGTGAGCTGAGATCACACTACTGTACTTCAGCCTGGGTGACAGAGAGCAAGACTCCATCTCAAAAAAAAAAAAAAAAAAAAAAATTACCCGGGCATTGTAGTGCATGCCTAGAATCCCAGCTACTCGGGAGGCTGAGGCAGGAGAACCACTTGAACCCAGGAGGTGGAGGCTGCAGGGAGCGAGATCATGCCACTGCACTCCAACCTGGGTGACAGAGAACGAGACTCTGTCTGAAAAAAACAAAAAACCAAAACAAAAAGTTAAATGAAAAAAAGAAAAGCAGCACTTATTGCTGCTGGCGGCCCACAAGGAGCCCAGAGGCAACAGGAGGGCTGGGAGGGAAGTCAGGCTCCAAGGAAAGCCTCTCATGACAGCATTAGTTATACGGCCCAGCCCCGCTGTGGTGGCAGCCACCTGGGTGGCTCCCTGGGGCCTGGCCAGCAGGTGCTCAGTGAACATGGGCTGAAGGAAGGAAGGAACCCCCATGCCCACAGCCCGAGGGACAGGACAGCCAGATGGAGGGTTGTCAAAGGAGAACTCTGAGGCACATGGTGAGGGATGGCAGGAAGCTGGGGCTCCCGGCACAAGCCTGTAACTATGGTGTCCCAACGTTTGGTGGGAAGCCCGCCGACAGCTGCCATTTACTACGCAGTGACCTCACGCAACCCCCTTATGTGCCCAAGCTCACTGAAACCCTAGGACATCCCTGGGAAGGGGATATGATCGGGTCAGACAGATCACATCCCGGAGTGACCACACAGGTCACACACTGTGGGGATCCTCCTCTTTAACTGCTGAGCCACTACAACCTTCAGAGTCAGCCTCCTAAAGGAGACTCCAAAGTCAGCTCCGTGGCTACTCAACTGCCTTCCAGGGGCAACAACTTCAGACGCCCTGTGACGCTGGTCATAGGCCCTGGGCTTCCCACCCACTCTGCAACGGGGGACCCTCTCCCCTGCTAGACAGGGAGCTTCCCCGGGCACTTCTGGGGACAGCCGCTGGGTGCCAGGAGGCCTGGACACAGAAAAGGGCAGTGATACCAGCCAGCCCAAGGGGAGGGCTGCAGCTGCCTCTGCAGGCAGTCAGAAGCCCATGCAAGGACTTCTGGCCACTGAGCCTGTTTGGAAAAACCTCTGCCTGTGACTCCTTGGGAAAACTGAAGAGACATTGGTGGTGAGTTCTTCTTCCCAGTGAACAATCACTGGGCACCCTCCACCTCCACCAACCTCTCAGTAACCCAGAGGCCTGCAAAATGTGGATCTCGCGGCGGGGCTGGAACTGTAGGGCTGAAGAGGGCACATTCGCCAGCAGCCTCGGGCTCATCATCATAACAATGCCCAGGACGGGCACTGGCTGACGGAGCCAGGCTCCTGCAGGTGCTGCTCTAGGACCACCTCCATGGCCTCACTCTTGCAGCCTGGTCTACGAGCTGCCCTAAGCCTTTGCTCAGGTGGCACTGGCCTGTCCCTGCCTAGGGTGGGATGGCTGGGACAATTTCCAGGTTGGGTTTCCCACCACCAGTCAGCACTTCAGAACTATATGCTTATGGCGGGCACACAGGAGACCTGGCGGGGATCAGTATGTAGGGAAACTCCCTAAGATCACCCGCTACTTCGGAAGGAAAACCCACGTCCTGTGCAGTTCCTGCCATTCAGACCCGAGGCAGGCGCACCATCGGCTTAGGAGACGTGCTGAGGAGTGGGCCGGTTGCTGCCATAGGCTTTCACTCTGCACTGAGAGTAAAACCTCAACTCCTCAGCCCAGGACAAGGCCCCCTGATCCAGCCCTCTGCCTGGGCCCATCATGGGCTCACGCACACACCGCCCAGCCACTCCACGGGCTCTGTGGTTTGTTCCTGCCTCCGGGTCTGCAACTGCTCTTCTCTCCCCAGAGAGCTTCCCTCCTCTCCTGAAGCTGACTTATCATTCAGGTCTCAACTCAAAAGTCACCTGATGGCCAGGTGCAGGGGCTCACTCCTGTAATTCCAGCACTTTGGTAGGCTGAGGCAGGCAGATCACTTGAGGTCAGGAGTTTGAGAGCAGCTTGACCAATTTGGTGAAACCCTGTCTCCACTAAAAATAAAAACAGCCAGGTGTGTTGGCAAGCACCTGTAGTTCCAGCTACTCGGGAGGCTGAGACAGGAGAATTTCTTGAACCCAGGAGACGGAGGTTGCAGTGAGCTGAGATCATGCCACTGAACTCCAGTCTGGGTAAAAAGAGCAAAACTCCATCTCAAAAGAAAAGAAAAGAAAAGAAAAAAGTCTCCTCTGAGAAGTCTCTCCTGACCCCTTTCTATAGCAGCACTCCACCCCCATCCCACACACACACCCAAGATACACACACGCCCAGGCAATGCTCCACCTGCCCTGTCTCCTCACCAGACACATCCCAATCTCTAAGGATCTACTTGCTCATTCTCTGTCCTAGACCAAGGGCTCCCTGAGTCTAGGGACATCACGTGGTGTCTGTCACTGTGAGTTTGTGAATGAATGACTGCACTGACTCACTCTGTGAAATGAAGACAACTTCCACCCTTCCCTTCTCCCCAGAGAACCATGGGGTGAAGGGAAGGGAGCTCGCAGTGCATCCTGGAAAGTTAACCCATTCAGGAGAGGCTGGGATGGCTGGTCCTTCCCTCTCAGACCCCCATGCCCTCCTTAGGCCTGCTGAGGGGCCGTGAGTCCTGCAGCTTCCTGGGTGAGAGGAGCTGCTCTCTGTCCTTCCACGGAGGGAGGCACCACCCCTCAGCCAGCGGATGCCATGGCCACGTGTTACAGGACGGTCAGCTGCAGGGGGCAGGCTGAGCTTACATAACCAACAAGGAGCCAGGCCTCCAGACCCCAGGCCTCAGGAAGGGACGTGGGCAGGGCCTGGCCTGCCCACTCTAGTGAAGGGCACAGATGGCAGGTGCCACAGGCCTGCCTTCCTTCCCCCTCATTCTGACCTTCCCAGCTGCCTGCCCCAGCTGAAGATCCTGTTACAGAAACACACGCAGTCAGAACACACCCACGGCTTTCCAAGTCTCCTGCGATGGAAGGAACCAGGCAGATTGGGCACGACTTCCCTCATGCCAGAGTGTCTCACACACAGCAGGGGCGTGGTAAGGCCAGTGGCAGGCTTGGGTGAAAGGGAAAGTCAAGGCCTTAATCCCTGGGTCCCCAGCCACACAGAGCGCACTAAGCACACAAGATCCCCCGTGTGACATACAACCTTTTTTTTTTTTTCCTTTTTTTTGGAGATGGATTCTCGCTCTGTTGCCAGGCTGGAGTGCAGTGGTGAGATCTTGGCTCACTGTAACTTCTGCCTTCCGAGTTCAAGCAATTCTCCTGCCTCAGCCTCCTGAGTAGCTGGGACTATAGGCGCGCACCACCATGTCCAGCTAATTTTTGTATTTTTAATTGAAACGGGGTTTCAACATGTCGGCAAAGATGGTCTCTATCTCTTGACCACATGATCCGTCTGCCTTGGCCTCCGAAAGTGCTGGGATTACAGACAGGTGTGAGCCACAGCCGGCCACAACTTTTAATAATAAATTAGTATTAGGAGCAATGCCAAGCACTTACACATATTACCTCATTTACTCTCTTCAAGAACCCTAAGAGGTAGGGTTTATTGTCACCATTTCAAATGGGGAAACTGAGGAACCTACCTAAGGCCACAGAACCAGTAAAAGTCAGAGTTGGGATTCAGCCTGAGCAGTCTATGGCTCCACAGTCCTCATTCTTAGCCAAACACTTGAACTTTCTGTTCATACCACAGTTTGGGGTACAGCTATCCCTCTGCCACACTTTCCAAAGGGGGAAACTGAGGCACACAGAGATTTTTTTTTTTTTTTTTTTTTTTTAGCACATGCCAAAGACACACAGCACAGGCAGGCCTAACTTCAAAGCCCTTTTCATCTGGCTGGGGGACTCCATGCCTCACTGGATAGTTTAGGGTATCCAATATTCTAACCTAAGCCAGATACTACCCACCAGCCTCGCCACTGTCTCCTCTGTTCCAGCCTTGGTTTATTTCCTTCCAGTCCCTTCTCTCAATCTGCAATGGAGCTGTTTGATGGTTGGCCAACTCATCTCCCACACCTCCCTCTCTGGACAGGGAGCCTGGAAGGCAGGGCCGGGTTTGTCTTGCCACTGCTGTGTCCTCAGTGCAAGACTGGGTACTGAGCTCAGTACTGGCTGCATGCATGCCTGAGCCGCTAAGAAAACACAACCAATCCTGTGGTGGAGACTAACCACACCCTCAGAACACAAGTATCCAAGACTGTCCCCTAGCCCGGGGCTTTCTGCCAGGATATGTGTGTTGCGGGGGAGGGGCGCAGTTTGGGGATTCCTTTGTGGCCTCCTTGAGCTCCCAGCTGGAGGGAGCCTCTCAAAGAGGTGTACACATCTGAGGACGCTCTGCCTTGTGATGCAAATGTACCTTTTAAAAATTTTATTTAATTTTGGTGGAGACAGGGTCTCATTTGTTGCCCAGGGTGGTCTTGAACTCCTGGCCTCAAGCAATCCCCTTGCCTCAGCCTCCGAAAGAGCAAGAATTTAGGTGTGAGCCACTAAGCCCAGTCTGTGAATGCATCTTCTAACCACATGAAACAGCAGCCTAGTGAGGGCAAGGCCTTTGGAGTCAGACTTTGTACTCGAAGCTGCCTCTTTGGGGTGTCTGCAGAACCTCCCTTCTCTAAAAATGCCCTCTACCACCCATTTGACAGGGAGAATGTGGGGTTCTAGCTAAGCCTGCATGAGCTGCCCGGGTCAGGGAGTTGTCCTGGGTGGTCCCGCTCCAGCCACCAGGAGGGCCGGGCTTGTGTGGCCCACAGCTAGCCCAGTGGAAGAAAAAGTTCTGAAGAGAGAAAGAGAAACAAGGAGAGCAGGTGGTCCAGAGAGCAGGTGCCAGACCTGGTTCCTGCCAGCTTTCAGGACCCTGGGAACAGGCAGAGGCCTAGCCTCCATCCAGTGAACACTCTCATTCACCTCCTGTGGCCCAAAGTAGATTCTGGCCCTGATAACTCAACAGACCCCAAATGTCACAGGCAAAGGCTCTCCACCTTTCATGGCTGAGTCTCCTCATCTGCAAAATGGAGCCAATCAGACTGACAATGACACACAGACTTCTAAAAACAGCCACTGAGTTCCCTTGTGGAAAGGTCTAGCGTGGGGCTGGCGCTTGGCAAACGGAAGCCACTGTCACCACAGGGCCTGACGCTTCAGCAGCGCCTGGGAGAGTGGGTGCTGGATGAGCAAAGAGCAAGCAGAGCCGCCAGCTCAGCCAGGGGCCTGCCAATCACCACCCACCCGCTGCCTCTACCTGCCCCCGGGCTCCGAAACACTGGCCACACCCACTCCTGTCTGCCCTGTGACAAATATTTACCCAGGGCTGGGCACCTGAGGGTACAGAAGTGAAGACCTAGGGATAAATAAGCAGCAAGAGTGGCAAGGGGTGGGAGAGAAGGACTCTCTGAGGGAGCTCGAGGGTGGGGGTGGAAGGGAGCAACGACTCAGGGACAAAGGGAGCCATGGCCCAGGGCTGACCCTGCCTCCCCAACTCAAAGGTGCCACTGGGGTCAAGAAACTCTGTTCCTCAGTCTACCCATCTGCAGATTTGCCACAAAGAGTCAAGAGGACAGGAGACAAAGCTCTCTGCATGCACAGCGCCCACAGACAGGCTCTGCTACCACCATGCAGGGCAAGGGGCCAGGCTCTGGGGTCTGGCTGCCTAGGAGTGAAGTTCAGATTTGCCACTGACTAGCTGGGCAGGGAGGCTGGATCTGTCATTCATAAGTAAAATGGGGCAGCAATTCCAACTACCTCGTAGGATACGGATCGGACAGAACCAGCTGATGCACAGAGAGGGCTCAATGCCACGCGTGGCACCCAGTGGGAGTTCAGCCAACGCTAGCTATTAAGGATCCTGTTACGGATCTGAGGGCCCACGGCAGCCCACACACAGCCCTGACTGCTCTGGGACTGCATGAGAAGGCTGGCCCTTTCCACTGTTTTTGTAAGAGTATGCACGTCTTCCTGCCCTCACCCTCTTCAGAAAAGACACACCAACACTTGAGCTCCAGAAGGCCGGGTGGGCCTCACATTTCTCTGTGAGGACTCTGCCGGCCGCACAGCCCCAGCCCCAGCCCCACGCACCATGGAAGGGGTGTGCGGTTACACAATGACTCTTCTCTAAGTTGCGAGGGCAGGAGCCATGACCGCTCCCTCTGCCACAGAGGCCAGTACAGGTAAAGGAATCTTGGACACTCACAGACCGGGGAAAGTACAAGGCTTTGGGCTCACATGGCCTTGGGGTTCAGCTCTTACACCAGAAAGTACTGGATACTGGAATCCATTTCTTCCTCTTGATCCCAACTGCCTCAAGCTCAACAGTACCTACTCCACCGAGCACCTGCTCTGTGCCCTAGGCAGGGTCATGCTGGAAACAGTGTCCAAGACAATCCTAACCCTGGTCCCTGTCCACACAGGGCTCCTAGTCCAGTGGAGGAGGCAGACCCAACCCCAGACAGTGACAAGCCACAGTAGACAGAGCTGGGGCAAAGGGGACCCCTAACCTGGTATAGGAGTCGGGGTCGTCCTGAAAGAGGAATCACTGGAGGGCAGGGCCTGTGAGCCTTGTGCACAGTGACCACCAGAACACAACTGTACCAGGCATGCAGCAGGCGCTCCCCTAAGTACCTGCTAAAGGAAAGACAGCCGAGAAGGAGACTACTGGAGAAAGTGCGGGAGTCAGGAGACCTACTTCAGAAAGACTGGCTTTACCTTGTGAAGCTGAATGCACCCATCAACTATGATCAGCAATGCCGCTCCTAGAGCTCCAGACTCCAGAGAAATTCTTGCTCATACCCCAGGTGAAATGTATCAGAAGGTTGCCAGGTGTGCACGTTAGTGATATCAAGACTAGAAAGCGGCCGGGCACAATGGCTCACGCCTATAATCCCAGCACTTTCGGAGGCTGAGGCAGGCAGATCACTTGAGGTCAGGAGTTCGAGACCAGCCTGACCAACATGGTGAAACCCCATCTCTACTAAAAACAAAAAAAAATTACCCAGGTGTGGTGGCAGGCACTTGTAATTCCAGCTATTCGGGAGGCTGAGACAGGAGGATCACTTGAATTCAGGAAGCAGAGGTTGCAGTGAACCAAGATTGTGCCACTGCACTCCAGCCTGGGCAACAGAGAAAGACTCTGTCTCAAAAAAAAAAAAAAAAAAAAAAGGCAAGACCCAGGAATCTACTCACAACATAATACCACGTTTATGAAACTCAAAAACAGGCAGAACTAAACACCATGCTTTTCAGCATGCAGACGTGGTCGATCAAACTTGCAAAAGGGCTACCCGATAATCCTTTCCTTTTTTATTAAACCTGACACACCTCTTCCATCCCTGAAAAAAATTAAAAACAGAATGACAATGACAACAATCAGGATGGCAGCTGCGAAGGTTTGGGCTCCCTCCACCCACCCAGAGGCAGAGGTGAGCTAATGGCAATGTTTTCACTCTGAAATTAGGAGGAAGCCTCACAGGTCTTCAACATACTACACTTCAACAGCTTGCATGTACATTACATACATATTCCATATGCCAAGAAGAGAAATGGGCCAGGCAAGGTGGCTCATGCCTGTAATCCCAGGACTTTGGGAGGCTGAAGCAGGTGGATCACCTGAGGTCAGGAGTTCGAGACCAGCCTAGCCAACAAGGCAAAACCCAGTCTCTACTAAAAAAATACAAAAGTTAGCCAGGCATGGTGGTACGTGCCTGTAATCTCAGCTACTCAAGAGGCTAAGGCAGGAGAATCACTTGAACCTGGGAGGCGGAGGTTGCAGTGAGCCAAGATTACATGAATGCACTCCAGCCTGGGTGACAGAGTGAGACTCTGTCTCAAAAAATAATAATAATAATTAACAATAATTGGAGGCCGAGGTGGGTGGATCACAAGGTCAGGAGTTCGAGACCATCCTGGCCAAGATGGTGAAACCCCATCTCTACTAAAAATACAAAAATTAGCCAGGCACAGTGGCGGGTACCTGTAATTACAGTTACTCTGGAGGCTGAGGCAAGAGAATCGCTTGAACCCGAGGCGGAGGTTGTGGTGAGCTGAGATTGCACCACTGCACTCTAGCCTGGGTGACAGAGCAAGACTCCCTCTCAAAAAAAAAAAAATAATAATAATAATTAAAAAGCAGAAGGGAGGGAAAAGAGTGTTGCAACAGACAGAAGAGCACACGCAAAAGCTCAGAGGAGACAGAGCTCTAGGAGCCTTGGGGAACTAAAGGTCATTGTCAGGGTCAAATGAGGCATACAGGCAACACAATCCAGCAGAAGATTCAGCAGAGCTGGGGGCACCCAGGTGCTTGATAAGGGTGTGCTGAGTCATTTGGTGGCTCAATGCTTCCCAGCACTGCCACCCACCCAAGTCCTCAGTAGGGTGACAGGGCCAGGCTCGGGAAAGGGAGCCTCTGAGGAAAGCCCAGTGCTCATCAGGAGACATTCAGTCCTGCCAGAACCATGCAGGCTATTTCGGGCCACCTGCCTCAGGCTTCTGGTCATGGGTACCAGATGGCCATCTGAATTCAGAGGCTTTGGGGGTGTTTTAGTTTAGAATTTTAGAAACTGTAAGCTGTTTACTGGTCCAGCAAAGGCTCAAGTGATGGAAGCCAGGTGCTTGAAATTTCTTACTGCCCACCCTCACTTTCCTCATCCATAACAAGAGGGTAATGCCACCAACACTCAGAGGTCTGTTTGAGAACTAATGAACACATTCATTCATTCATTCATTCTTTATGAAACAACCTGGGCTAAGCAGACAGCGGTGAACAGAACAAGACTGGTCCCTGCCCTCAAGGACTGATTGTGAGGAACGCAAACAAATCACACAAAAATGTACCAGTTATAAGAAAAAAATGCATATTATAGAAAAAAACAGAGGGATACAAACTCAGATTTGGAGAAACAGTTAGAAAAGACCCATAAGAGAAAGGAACATTTCAACTGAGACCTAAAAGATGAGTAGAAGTAAGAAATTTGGCCAAGTGCGATGGCTCATGACTATAATCCCAGCACTCTGGAAGGCCAAGGCAGGAGGATCTCTTGAGCCCAGGAATTTGAGACCAGTCTGGGCAGTACTGGGAAACCCCATCTTTACAAAAAAAAAAAAAAAAAAAGCCAAAAATTAACTAGGTGTGGTGGTCCCAGCTACTCAGAAGGCTGAGGTGGGAGGATCACTTGAACCCAGGAGACCTAAGGTGCACTCAGCTATCACTGTGCCACTGCACTGCAGCCTAGGAGACAGAGCAAGACTGCCTCTCAAAAAAAAAAAAGAAAGAAAGAAAAAACGACGGAAATCCATGAATTCCTTCAAATATTCATCTAGTGCCTCTTCTATGTCAGGTGCTATTCTAGGTGCCAGGCTACATAAGTGAACAAAACAGCCAGACATCTCATCTCAAGAAGTTTACACTGGAGGGGGCACCAGGCCAACAGGAGTCACACAAAAGTCAAGGACACCCTTGTAGACAGAGGGAGGAGTTGGTTCTGAGGAGCCTCCAACTGGGCAGAGGGGCAGCAGAGCTGAGGCTGCAGATATAGGTGGGTGACAGATTCTCAGGGCAAAGAACAGTATTCCCAAAGGGTCGGGAAGTTACGGGAAGGAAACAGCACATGACACACGGGACCCTCATAGAGAGGGTGCTGACCACAGCTGCGGGAGACAAGGGAGTCCAGGCCCCTGCTGAAACCTGAGGCTCCTGGGACCTGCTGAGCCTCCATAGCTGTAGTGGGCTGGATGTGTCCAGGGACCCAGGCAGGGCTTCCCTGGCCTCTGCCATCTTCTGCAAAGGAGTGTGACCTCAGCAAGTGACCAATGACTCCAAGAAGCAGTTTCCTACAAAAATGAGGGGCACCACCCGGTTCACCAGGTCGCTTGGCCTGGTGCTCAGCAAACGGGGCTGCAGTTGTGGTTAGAGGGGACTCTCTGTAATCTGCTATCCCTTTTCCCAGGCCGGGCCTCCACTAAAGCACCCTCTCTCCTACACTGCATGGCCTCCAAGGCCTGGGCTGCCACTGCCTCCTCTGCCTTTTCTGAGGACCTGAACCCTGTGTTCCTCCATCCCAAGCTGTTTATGCTGAGATGGGGCTTTGCTATGAAGACTTGGTGAAATAGCAAAGGAGACAGTGCTTCTTTTTAGTGTCTATACCCCACCCCACACCTCTCCTGCAAGGCAAATGATAAATGAGGACTATATCTGCACAATAAAATTCCACCTATCTTCAACACAGAAGAAGTCCTTACAAAAGGTCTCAAAATAAAAATAGGCAAAGAGCATGAAGAACCAATTCGCAAAACTATGTAACATGTTAATAAACAGGTTAGGCTGGGCGCAGTGGCTCACGCCTATATTTCCAGCACTTTGGGAGGCCGAGACAGGAGGATCGTTTGAGGCCAGGAGTTCAGGACCACCATGGGCAACACAGTGAGACCTTATCTCTACGAAAAACACAAAAAGGCCGGGCACAGTGGCTCACGCCTGTAATTGCAGCACTCTGGGAGGCCAAGGTAGGCAGATCACCTGAAGTTGGGAGTTCAAAACCAGCCTGACCAACATGGAGAAACCCCATCTCTACTAAAAATACAAAATTAGCGGGGCATGGTGGCACATGCCTATAATCCCAGCTACTTGGGAGGCTGAGGCAGGAGAATTGCTTGAACCAGGGAGGCCTCCAGAGGTTGCAATAAGCCAAGATCATGCCACTGCACTCCAGCCTGGGCAACCAGAGCAAAACTCCGTCTCCAAAAAACAAACACACACAAAAAACCCAAGTTAACTGTAGTCAAAAGAATGCTCACTAAAACAAGACATCATCTTAACATCAAGGATCTACATGCAAACAGTATTTATTCATTCATTTAAAAAAAAAATCTGGCCGAGTGCAGTGGTACAAGCCTGTAAACCCAGCACTTTGCGAGGCTGAGGCGGGCAGATCACCCGAGGTCAGGAGTTTGAGACCAACCCGGCCAACAGTGAAACCCCATCTATACCAAAAATATAATGAGCCAGGCATGGTAGTATGTGCCTATAATCCCAGCTACTCGGGAAGCTAAGGCACCAGAATCGCTTGAACCTGGGAAGTGGAGGTGGCAGTGAGGCAAGATCGCACCACTGCACTCCAGCCTGGGCGACAGATTGAGATCCTGTCTCTGGCCATGGTTTAAACTTAAGAAGAAAAAGAAAAAGAGAGACCAGACCTTCTCTCAGAAAAAAATCTAAAGCTACAGTGGTGATTAACACAACAGCACCCTAGCCCTCAAGACTCACTGTCCAACGTGGGCACTGCCAGCTTCTGACTTCCAAGGTTTCTTCCCTTTGACCTGCTAAGATCAACTTCTAAGAATTTTTCTGAGAAAGCTACCCATGTAATGAACATGAAGATTTATGGACAAGGACAAACATCACTGCATTATTTATGCAACTGAAAACTGGAAAGGACCTAAATGCTCAGCAATGCGGAAATGGCTACAATGAATTACAACAGCCCAATGATGTGCTTTAAATCATGCTTTCTAAAAGAATGGGAAAATGAAGTGCAGAAGCAGGATATTCAACTGTATCTACACTATCCTCACAGCTTTATTTTTATCTAGCTGTGGCTGTGAATCTAGCCAGAGAGAAGAGATGGGAAGGAAATGCATTGGCATTACATACTGAAAACATCCCAGGTGGTACGAATCGCTCATCTGATAAGTTCTGCATCTGGAATACATATATATAGATCTCTTACAACTCAATAATAAAGGGACAAGCATTCATTTATTTTGTTTAATTCTTTTTCCTTTCTTTTTTTTTTTTTTTTTTTTTTTTTTTTTGGCGACAGTGTCTCACTCTGTCACCCAGGCTGGAGTGCAATGGCAAGATCACAGCTCATTACAGCCTCAACCTCCCAGGCTCAAGCAATCCTCCCACATCAGCCTCCCAGGTAGCTGGAACTACAAGCATGAGCCACCACACTTGACTCACTTTTTAAATTTTTTTATAGAGATGGGGGTCTCACCATATTGCCCAAACTGGTCTCGAACGCCTGGGCACAAATGATCTGCCCATCTTGGCCTCCCAGAGTGCTGGGATTACAAGAGTGAGCCACCATGCCTGGGCTCCCTCCTTTTTTAATAGACAGCGGGTCTCACTACGTTGCCCAGGCTGGTCTCAAACTCTTCAGCCTCCCAAAGTGCTGGGATTGTGGGCATGAATCACTGTGCCTGGCCGGCTCAATTTAAAAATGAGCAAAAGAACTAAAAAGATATTTCTCCAAAGAAGAAACACAAATGTTCAGTAAGGACATAAAAAGATGCTCAACATCATCAGCCATAAGGAAATGCAAATCAAAAGCACAATGAAGCCTGCGCAACATAGTGCAACCCTGTCTCTACAAAAAAATTAGAAACAAGAAAATCAACCAGGCATGGCAGCTTGTGCCTGTGGTTCTAGCTAATCTGGAGGCTGAGGCAAGAAGTTCACTTGAGCCTGGGAAGTGGAGGCTGCAGTGAGCTATGATCGCACCGCTGCACTCCAGCCTGGGCAACAGAGCAAGACCTCCAACTCAAAACAAACAAACAGGCCAGGTGTGGTGGCTCACACCTATAATCCAAGCACTTGGGGAGGCTGAAGCAAGCCAATCACCTGAGGCTAGGAGTTCAAAACCAGCATGGCCAACCTGGCAAAACCCCATCTCTACTAAAAAATACAAAAATTAGCCAGGGGTGCACGCCTGTAATTCCATCTACTCAGGAGGCTGAGGCAGGAGAATTGCTTGAACCTGGGAGGCAGAGGTTACAGTGAGCCGAGATCGCAATACTGCACTCCAGGCTGGGTGACGAGCAAAACTCCATCTCAAAAAAAACACAAACAACAATAACACCCCACCCAACCACAAAGAGATACCACTTCATACTCCCTAGGATAGCTATAATCAAAATAAGGGTATAAACATCGAGGAATGGGAACCTCCATACAATGCTGAGGGGAATGTCAAGTGGGGTCGTCAGTCTGAAAAATAGTCTGGCAGTTTGTCAAACAGTTAAACAAAGTCATCATATGCCCACCAATTTGATTCCTAGAGAAAGGAAAACACACGTCCACACAAACACTGGCAAGTCAATGCCCATGGAAGCATTATTCGTAACAGCCAAAAAAAGAGAACAACCCAAGTATCCATCACAAATGAACAGATAAATAAAATGTGGTCTAGCCCTAACGGAGCATCTCTCAGCAATTCAGGGAATGAAGCACTGACACACACTACAACCTGGGTCAACACTGAGAACACAATGCTCAGTGAAAGAAGCTGGTCACAAAGGGCTACACATTGCATGATTTTTTTTAAGACGGGGTCATTGGGCACGGTGGCTCACAACTGTAATCCCAGCACTTTGGGAGGCCGAGACAGGCAGATCACCTGAGGTCAGGAGTTTGAGACCAGCCTGGCTTACATGGTGAAACCCTGTCTCTATTAAAAAACACAAAAATCAGCCAGGCGTGGCATCAAGCGCCTGTAATCCCGGCTACTCAGGAGACTGAGGCAGGAGAAGTGCTTGAACCCAAGAGGCAGAGGTTGCAGCGAGACAAGATCTTGCCACTGTACTCCAGCCTAGGCTCAAGCCATCCTCCTGCCTTGGCCTCTTGAGTAGCTGGGATTATAGCAGCCTGAGCCACTGCACCAAGCTGAAATGTTCAGAATTTGCAGACAGAAAATTAGTGGTTGCTTAGGTTGGGGAATGGGTGTATGAGGGAACAGGGAGTGATGGCTAAGGGGTGTGTGGTTTCTTTTTCTTTTTCTTTTGAGACAGAGTTTCGCTCTTGTTACCCAAGCGGGAGTGCAATGGCGCTATCTCAACTCACCGCAACCTCCGCCTCCTGGGTTCAGGCAATTCTCCTGCCTCAGCCTCCTGAGTAGCTGGGATTACAGGCACGCGCCACCATGCCCAGCTAATTTTTGTATATTTAGTAGAGAAAGGGTTTCACCATGTTGACCAGGATGGTATCGATCTCTTGACCTGGTGATCCATCTGCCTCAGCTTCCCAAAGTGCTGGGATTACAGGCTTGAGCCACCGCGCCCGGCTGGGGGTGTGTGGTTTCTTTTGGGGGTAATTAAAATATTCTCAAACTGATTGTGGTGATGGGCGTATAACTGTGAAACACAAACCCAATGAGTTGTGTACTTTTTGTTTTTTTAAGACAGACTCATTCTGTCACCCAGTGCAATGGTACAATCTCGGCTCACCACAACCTTGACCTCCCGGGTTCAAGCAATTCTCCTTCTTCAGCCTCCTGAGTAGCTGGGACTACAGGCATGCGCCACCACACTCAGCTAACATTTTTGGATTTTTAGTAGAGATGGGGTTTCATCATGTTAATCAGGCTAGCCTGAAACTCCTAACTTCAGATGATCCGCCCACCTCGGCCTCCCAAAGCCTGGGATTATAGGCGTCAGCCACTGTGCCCAGCTGAGTTGTGCACTTTTAATGGGTGCGTTATAAGGCATGTGAATTATACCTCAAAATAAAGCCGTTTTTTCTTTAATTCCAAAAAGTCCTCAAAATGGTCAATTAAAAATTTTCAGATGGCAAGATTAGCAAGTGATTTTTATTTTCTTCTGTAGACTTTCCAACTTTCATTTTTCCTATAATGAGTGGACTTCACCAGTGTGCTGCCAGGGAGCCAGTGCCATCCCAGCTTCCAGTGTGGCTGCTTACCCCTTCCCCAGGCACCATGAGGGGCGGGAGGAGAAAACGGAGGTTCCTGAAACACAAGGTCACTCAACAATGTGCTGGGGCTGGAAACAGAACTCCAGTCCTGCCAGAGCCCCTACCCTAAGTATAACCTCACACTGAGTCTGTGAGTCGCAGCAGGGGACCCAGGTGTATTACAAGGTAGGTCTCCTCCCCTTCCCTGCCCAAGTACTCCCCTCAAAGCAGAGGAGTGGCTGAAGACAGCAGCAAGAGCCTGAACCCAAGTGCCAGGTCCTTGAATAAGTGCTGCCCCTCTCTGTACCTCCCCCCGACCCCCCAAGATGAGAAAGGGGCCAGTGCCAGCCCTGGATTCTTTTGACTGGGCAGGAAGGCAGTAAGCGCAAGCACCTGGACCTAACAGCTGGTGGCAGGGCATTCAGTGAGATGGCCCAGCCTGCCGGTGCCTGCTCCACTCCAGAACCAGACAGGATCAGTCCTCTTTCAGACCTGGGCACTCTAAGCAGGGCTCCATAAGGGCGCTGTCCCTGGGCCCTGCCAGCACCAGCCCCAACTCCATTCTAATGGAACAACATTCACTGAACAACACCTCCTCTGTGTCTAGAGCTGTGCAGGGAACACGGCAGGGACTGAGACAGCCCAGCCGGCCCGCTGGGACTTATAATACAGGGGGAACACAGGTCCAGGCACAGCAAGGAAGGGGGCCCTCCAGGGAAACGGAGCACTGACTGGTCATTGTGATCAAAGTAGGCAAAGGATCCCACACCCAGGGCAGAAGAGGGTTACAGAACATGCAGTGAGAACAGTCATGGAGGCCTGGCTGGATGGCCAGTCGCCCCTGACTCCTGTGACATACAGGACACAGGGAACAGGGAATTAGGTCACCCAACACAAAGGCAGAAGGCAGATCAGTTACCAGAACCTTGGCTGTCACCCCATGACAGGGAGGAGGGTCCTGGGATCCAATCACTCCCCTAAGTGGTGTGGTGTCCTACCTGGAGAGATAGGAAACACTGACACACAGTGGGAAAGTACCCGGGGCACCATCTTGCTACACAGAGAGGGCAAGTGTCCTGGTCTATGACACCCAGCAAGTCAGCAGCAAAGATGGGCCTGTGTTCCAGTCCTGCACTTCCATTCCCACCAGGCTGGCAGGGGGGACACTAGAGGCAGGCTTGGTACTCCCCTCCCTATAGCTCCTCCTCCTCTCTGCCCACATTCTTTTCTGGACCAGGGGCTATGTGAAGGCAGGGACTGTCTGAGCTGCTCATGGCAAGAACTAAGACACAGCACTGCACACCACTTCCTTCTCCACCTGCCATATTGTGCTCCTGCCAGAGCCAGGCCCAGTGCCACGAGGTCTGGGCACTGGGGACTACAGTGGCACCAAAACCCAACACACCACTGCCTGGTGACGCCTACAGTCGGGGCCAAGAGTCTCGGCAGGCCCACAAATAAGCAGATCGCTGGCCACCTGACGGGGAGCCCATCTGGAGGGCCAGGAAGGAAGGGTTTGCTGGCACCTTGAAGATTAATGAGAGCCAGCTGTGTGACTGGGGCCAGCCTTCCAGGAGAGGATGTGGGGAGCTGCCTGCATGTTCTAGGACTGAAAAGAAGCCATGACGGCTTGAACCTAGTGAGTGCATGGCAAGGTGATCTCGATTGTGGCCAGGGATGGTGGCAGGAGAGCTTATACTCGGGCTTCCTAACCTGTTGCAGGGACACTGGATTGGAGGGAAAAGCAGCAGGGAGGTCACAAAGCATGATGTGAAACAGGAATAGCAAAGTCTGCTTTTTCAAGAATGCTGTGGCTGCTAGGTGGGGAGCGGGCTGGAGAGGGAGCAGCAGAGCCGTCAGGAGGCCCCTCCACCTGGCATCAGGGGGACAGCAAAGTGGAGGCAAAATCAATGCTGGTTGGCAAGGAATGAATGAATGCAGGAAAAAATGGCTCAGTGAATGAACTCTTCCTTCCCCACACCCCACATCCCCTGACTGTCCTGAGCCCCAGTGCCTGGGTGACAAGGGCTCCCAGGTGCCCGGCCTGGGTGCTCATTAGCAGCCCCACTTTACCCGGAGTCCCTAAGGTTCCTGGAGGCGTTCAGTGGTTGGACTCCCCCAAGAGCCAGATGGACAGGCTGCAGCCCTCTGTAGCTCTGGTCTAGGGCGAGGAGGTGGGCCCGAACAAATAACAACAGAATGAGGAGGCACCATGGAACCCAAGCGAGCAGGGCTTTGTCTAGGGATTAAAGAAGGCCTTGCCTAGGAGGCAGTGTGAGGGGCAACAGGAGTTCATCAGGAAGGGCAGGGGACTAGTGAGGGGCATGCTGGGCAGAGGGCACCTGCGTCTAGGGCCTAGAAGGAGGCTGGATGTTCTTTGGGAAAGGCCTCCCACATCAGGCCCAGGGGTGCGGACTTTGTCCTGGAATTACAGTGGAGCCCTGGGGGCTTCCTGAAACAGGACAGAGGACCAGAACCACTCAAGCTGCCAGGCTAGAACCCAGCTCCTCCCTGCTATCTGTGTGGCCTTGGCACTTCTGTGAGCATTGGTTCCCTTCTCTAAGATTAATGAGTAAATGTGTGTAAAGAGCTTAGCCCTGGAAAGTGCTCCATATATGGAAGCTCTGAGTGCCACCAACACCATGACCCTTGCACAGAGTCACTTCCCTGCAGTTCATTTTCCCCTCCTGGTAGCCCCACTCTCCCAGCCTCCTCCCTGTTGCCCTGGGGAACCAAGCCAGTTCAGCTGTGACAGTGCTTGCTTTGCAAAAAGGAAGACTGCACAGGACTCGAGCAGTTCTCTACCACATCGCTGACAGCAGCTGGTGACAGCCTCGGAGACCGTGGAGAGAGGGAGGGGTGGGTGTGAAGGTGGCACACGAGTCCGACCCCGGTGGGTCCCAAGCGCCAGCTTGCTAGAGGAGCCCACCCACCTAACCAGGGAACACATCCCAGCTGGAACCCAACCAGCCCTGAGGGGAGCATCTGACTGCAGAGCTCCCGACCCAGGCTTCCGCCAGGAAGAGAGATGAGCGCTGGGCAAGTCACATGAGCCTCGCGGCTGTCAGCAGACACTTCCAAACCTCTGCCCCCACACTGAGGCAACCACTCAGTGCCAGCTGCCTAGAGGAAGGGTAGCGGTGAGAACAACTTCTGAGTGCCTACTGTGTACCTCCATCCGCCACCAATTCATCCAGTGTGAGAACCTGCAGAGGGCCAGGCACCATGGAGGGTGCTGGGGACACAGGTGAGCCAAGACACAAATGGGTCCTGCCTTCAAGGACCTTCCTACTTAATGCAGCAAACAGCCAAGCATGATGGAGCTCTCGAATTCCTTTTGGCACCCAGCCTCTGAACTCCCTTCCTGCAACTGGGGAAGCCCCTCCACATCTCCCACCTCCTCTAAGCTGAAACACCAGACCCCAGCCTCCTGTGTGGCTCCAGCCCAGGGGTCTGACATGGGCTCAGCCCTGGAGGAGCTGCAGCGGCTTCCTCCAGCTGATCTAACAGGAGCAGCATCAGCTCAGCACTGGATGCAGGGTGCGCTCTTGTTGGCGTGGGCCCCAGGCCTGGCTCTCTGGTCTTCCCAGAGAGTCTAAAAACTTTGAAAGAGAGTCCTCTTCTGCCAAAATGGCTTCACAGATAGAGAAACTGTTCCAGGGAGGTCAAGGGACTTGCCCAAGGCCACACAGTCCAAGTGTGGAAGAGCCAAAATTGCACTCAGGCACATGATCTTACCCACTGGTCATCTGGCCCCACCTGCCTAACCCTACTGCCTGTGGAGGCAGGAACCGGGTCAAGTTCAGGGCAGTGACATCACCTCACTCAACTTTCCCATGTCCTCATGAGCACCTGCAACAGCCAGCTACCATCCCAGCTGCTTTCCAAGGAGAGGCTACTTCTTTGCCTCTGGTCCCATTTGTACGGGGATTGAGGATTAAATTAGCTAGGACTGGCACCCAGGGGCTCTCACGCTACCTCTCAGGTTACTGCCATTTCACAGACGTGGAACGAGGCCCGCTGCGGGCTCCAGAGTCTCCTCCTGGAACCCTTGGGCCAGGGGTTTTGGAAACAGAATTTTCTGGGTGTTACAAGACTGACAGGATAGCTGTATTGCGTTAAGCCACCAGAGGGGTACGCGCTGGTCTGTAGAGCTTTCTGGATCTGGGTCCTGTGAGACCTAAAGAGGCTGTGGAGGGGAAGTCACTGGAGAGGTCACCAGACCTCACAGCCTGCACGCCTCCCACAGCCCGTGCAGGGGCAGGATGTCCCAGGCAGCCACGGCTGCAGGAGCATGAGAAGGGGCTCAGAGATCCAAGGAGAGAAGGGAAGGGGGAAAACAGTCACCTTGGAGGTGTTACAGCAAACAGTGGCAATGCGAAACTGCTGCGGGGGGGCGCAGCTGAGAGAAATCTGAGGAAGAAGTCAATGAAGTCGTGTCCGCTGTTAGCCAATCTGAGACTGTGCCGACCAAGCCTCCAGGCTCCTGGCTCATGGCCACCTCCATGGTCTCCCCACCTCAGTCTCACCCCCTTCACGTCACCCCCACCCAGGGTTCTGTTAAAAACACCCACCATGCCCCTTTTGTATTTTTTCTGAGACAGGATCTCACTAGGCTAAAGAGCAGTGGTGTGATCACAGCTCACTGAAGTCTCGACCTCATGGGCCCAAGTGATCCTCCCACATTAGCCTCCTGAGTAGCTGCGACTATGGGTGCATGCTACTATGCCAGGCTAATTTTCGTACGTTTTGTAGAGACGAGGTCTCACCATGTTGCCCAGGCCGGTCACCAATGGGGAAAGTGGTCCAGGGAGGTCAAGGGACTGGTCTTAAACTCCTGGGCTCAAGTGATCTTCCCAACTGGGCTTCCCAAAGTGCTGGGATGACACGCTTGAGCACCCAGCCCCACCCAGCCCTGCCCAGGCCCCTTCATAAGCCCTCTGGGGCTCCCAGCTAGCACAGCCCGTTAGGCCCCACCAGCAGTCTCTCCTGCCTCCTCCAGCCTCACCTCTGACCCACCTGCCTCCACTTCAACTAAGTCTGGCTTTTTTTCTGTTCTTCAGATGTACCAGACTGGTTCTCTCTGCCTTCCATCCCTGGTGCACACGTCCTGCTGCTCCTCACCTGGCTAATGGCTGGATTTCCTTATTGTCCCTTCTAGGAAGCTGCCTCTGCCCTGCCCTCTTGCACACCCGTGAACCCTCCCTAATCTGAGTCCTCGGCATCCTGGCTTGCTGAATAAGTGTCACTCACTTGACTGTGACCCCCACAGAAGCATGGACTGGGCCCGTCTTCTGCCCTGACTCGTAACATGTGGCACGGCCATACCACGCTGAATGTATGACTGGTTACAGGGTCACCAAGTCACTTATGCAGTAAGAATATATTGAGTGCCTACCACGTACCAGATACTGTGTAGCACAGGAAGAACACGCCCCAGAGGCCAAGGGTCAGAGCAGCAGGCAATGCTGAGGACAGAGAAGCAGCAGGAACCTCCCGGGACTTGAGCTGTCCACGAATCAGTGAACCCCCTCCTGCATGCCCACCAGGCTGGGCCCTTACCCCACCTGTTTCTGTTTCTCATCCCTGCCACAACCCTGCAAAGCCAGCACCATCACCTCCATTTTATGGACGGTTCTGGGTTATAGATGAAGAGACGGTACGGCACGTTGCACCAAATGCGGCCACTGGTCTCCACCCACTCAGCCGACACACAGGGGTGACTATGCAGGCTTCAGTGCCAGGCTGGCTGCCGGGGTTTGAATCCTAGCTCAACCACTTACTGGCTGTGTGACCCCAGGAAAATTACTTTACCTCTATGGGCCCCATTTCCTCGTCTACAAACTGGGGCAAATGGTACCTACCTCCCGGGGTGGCTGTGGTATCTAAATGCGATAATACAGGAAAGGCACTTAGACCAGTGCCTGGCACAGACACATGGAAGGCAGTGACTGGTGACGACAAAGGTCAGCCAGAGGGCAGGGATTTAACCTGCTCCGCCCCCAAGCACCAGGCGGCCTTCCCAGCTTGAATTTCTACAGTTACCTTAAGGCAGACATTTCAATGCTCACCTATTAATTTGCTCCAAAACAGGTCTTTGAGGTCAATGCCAGTCACCCCTGTGAGGTCTGCAGGCAGACTTGGGACTGAGTGATGAATGGCGGAGCAGAATACACAGACAGCCACGTTCTGACAAACGAGGCTGTCAGAACCACTTGGGGAGCTTTTGTAAAAACAGCTCTCTGGCCTCCATGCCCAGGGACTGATCCAGCTGCAGCCTGGCCAGCACAGGGCATGTGGCCCTGCGGTTCTTAATCCTCTTGGAGCCGGACGCCTGTGAAGGTTCCCAGAGCCCAGTACCTTGCTCCCAGAAACAGGCACACATGCATTCCCGCTGATGTGCTCAACGCTGGTTACTGAGTGCCAGCTGGGGGCCAGCTTCGGGTGCTCTTTCAGGACTCAGAATGGGCACTAAAGCCTGCCTGCAGGTCCCTGAGGAAGAGCCCTTGTCCTGGCCCCAGCTGGATTAACTACCACAAAAAAGTTTCTCGTAGAAAACACCCTATTCCTTCAGACATGTGTCCAGTGCCAAGCCCTCCTGTCTGCTGGACTAGGGTCACAGAGGTGACTCACACACAGTCTTTGCCCTTGAAGGGGGAAATATGATGCGAGCATGGATAATCATAGGCACAAAGAATCAGACAGCCCACTTGCGTGTGCAGGCACTGAGAGTGGCGTGAGTCACAGTGTACAAAGGGCCTGGGAGGGCAGAAGGCAGGTGTCCGCACAACAGTACCGCTAACCCAATCGTGCCCCAACAGGGTAGGGGTTGGGGTGGTAGAGCCCCTCTCCAAAGGAGACGTAGGCTCAGGGAGGAGCTGCAACTTGTCCCAGGTCATCAGCCTATGCAGGCAGAGGCTGGGAGTAACACGTCCTATGTGGAATCTTGGTAGCCCTGCTGCCTCTCCTGCTAGTGGGCTGAGACGGGCTGATTTCGCTCAGAGAGGTTGGGCAACTTGTCCATGCTCACACAGCTTGGCACAGAGTCAGGCCTGGAG
The DNA here is from genome assembly GCA_031835075.1 of Saguinus oedipus. Classification (NCBI taxonomy): domain Eukaryota; kingdom Metazoa; phylum Chordata; class Mammalia; order Primates; family Cebidae; genus Saguinus; species Saguinus oedipus. The sequence goes on along the minus strand of CM063187.1, from coordinate 46,602,949 downwards.
ATCAGGGACTGCTGAGGCACCGAGCCTGGAGAAGTGAGCCTCCGAGGAAAAGCAGGGATGCTGACGTGGGAGACCGTAGAGGGAAAAAGGAGTACAAACACACAACACGGGCGGGAAACAAAAACGAAATGTTAGGGCTGTAGATGGGGGCAGAGGAGTGGTGATGACAGGAATAACAAGGGAGGCATTTGCTGAGCATTTACTGTGGATCAGGCTCGGTGTTATCTACCTAATCCTCCGGTCACCCTATGAGCACATCCTTCTGTCAGCTGCATTTTAGACACAGAAAAATCGAGGCAGAGAGAACAATCACCAAAGTCACATGGCTGCTCAGTGGCAGGGTCTGCTTGCCAACTCCAGCAGCAGGAGGTGGAGCTGGGCCCAGATGGAAACCTGAGCAGATGCATCAAAGCACCTCCCTCGACCCCAATCCCTACTCCCAGCAGCTCCACCACAAATGGCCAAGCGAGCCACTTCCTCTAACCTAGGGCCTCTTTCCACCTCTGACAGGTACACGGCTACCTGTCCTGCCTGTTTCAAGGACTAAATCTGCAGCTCGGGTTTCCATAACCAACAGTGTGGCATTACCATGCCCTTGGATCCCCATTTAAGAACATTCTGCCCCCACTGCTCCCTCCGCCCTCCAAAGCTCAGGTGGCCAGAGATGGCAGCATGCTTGGGCCCCTTGCCCTGCCCTGCAGACACTTTCAGTTCATGCAAGGAGCTTCCTGATGGGCAAACCCCCAACGCACACACACACTCAGGACAGATGGTCAGGGAACAGGGAGTGAGTCACTGGCAGTACTGGAGAGAGGGGAGACGAGTCTCCCAGACTGTGGCTGGTGTCATGTGCTCCTGATCACAAGTCCCTCTCACAAGCCAATCTTTCCAACCCCACAGAGTTCAGCGGGGACTGGGAAGACCAGCCGAGCCTGAGGTCATTCCTGCAGTTTGGCCTTAAGGGTCCCTTATGTAAGTCTGGCCTTGGCCTTCAGAAAAGCTGAAGGGGTACAGTGCAGCTGGCTACCCCCGCTCCCCATGGGCACCCACACACCCAGCCTGGCAGTGCTGAAGCAGCCTCTTTCACTCACGATTCCCAGCCTGCCTCCTCCTGGAGCTTCCCCCAGCCATGCACACCTGGCTGGCTGTGGCTGCTGTGGGGACCTGCCCCAGCAGGTTCACTCTATCCTCTGACATCCTGGTGGTCTGCAGGGCAGGGATCACCGGCCTTACTTTACAGGTGATGAAACACAATGCTCCTCAAGAGCCCATGCTTGCCAGAGGCCACAGAACACACTGCTGCCTGCTGGCTTCCCCACACCAGGCTGCTTGGGCCCCTGATACTCTGCTAGATGTCACTCTGCTAGGTGGTTCCCAGACACCACCAGGCCTCATAGGCCACAGGCATTCATTCAACAACTGAGTGTCCCTGAGGAAAGCAGAGAAGAGAATGGACTCAGTCTCTGCTCTCCCATTCCAGCAGGGCCAAGAAAACAAGCACACAACAGAACAGCAGATGGCCATTTGTGCAATAAGCAAACAGCAGCCCCGGTCGGCGGAACCCCACTACTGGAGGTGGGGAGCCAGGAAGGTGGAGCCTATGCAGGCTCGAGACCCTCCCTCACAATTCCCTTCCTCCAGATCACCTCATCTCCAGGAATCCCCATACCCCCAGCCCCTGCAGGGCCTGAGGGAGCTCTTGCCCTCAGATAGACACCCCCGACAGCTCCCAGCTGGGCCACTACTCCAGCCCCAGGGGTGAAGCTCCACTGAATGAGGCCCCTGCGCTTCGGCACCTCCACTGCTGCTTTCTCCCCGCTCAGGGGTGCTCCTCCACCCCCAGTCTAGGCAGCGCTCCATCTCGAGCACGCCACGACAGCTTCCAGATGACTGAGTCTCCCCAATTCAAACCCCAATTCTGTCACCCCTTGGCCTTGGGGTCACACCACCCTTCCACTAGGTCCATAGCTCAAATAATACCCCCATCCCTCCCCACAGCTTCCAAGACTGATGCCAACAAATCTCCCACCTCTGTTCCAAGACCAAGCAACTCCTCCCTGCAGTCCCCCAGCCCCAGACGCTCTGGCCCCTCACTTGGGCCTCCCCTTAGACCCACTTTCTGTACCACGATTCCTCTTCCACACCCTGGCGAACCCTCCACCTCCCCCAGCCCCATGGCCAGTGAACCACTCCACTGTCCTCCCAAGCATGAGGCCTATCCCCTGCTCTTTGGTATTCCCAGACCCTTGGGTTTTCTGTCCTGCAAATCCCATTGTCCAGACTCACCAACTTCACCGACGATCCCCACCCTGCCCAGGCTCAAGATCACCCAGCTCCCTACTGCCAAGCCAACTCTTCAAGCCCTCCCCCCAACCAAGATGGACCAATTCTTCCAGTCCAGCCCATGTCATCACCTCTGCAGCTCAGACCCACAGACTCCCTGGGAGTGTGAGTCCTGACCAGGCCTTACTGCCCCTCTCTAACCACTGTCATGAGAGACTCCTCCAGCCCAGAGAGTGTCACCCCCTCTACCCCTTACCCAGGACAGACCAACTGGCACTCCTCTAACTCCTCCCAGCCAGGCTCCTATTGCCCCTCTTTTCTTGACAGACAGCCTTCCGTGACCTCCAATGCCTTCACTGTCGCTTCAAGACTGCTCTTGAAAACAAACAAAAAACAAATCTGTCTGGATGACGGCTGCTATTTATGTGGCAGAAATCTATGAGGACTATCTTACTTCATCCTCACAACTACCCCATGGTAAAAATTAGCACCTCCATTTGCAGAGAAAGAAACAGAGGCTTGGAGAGGAAAGTGGCTTACTGAACAAAAGCCAAAGCTTTTCTGGGAACCTGTGGACCAGAAACTTTACCCACCCCCCGTGCCCAATCTGTGCCAAACTCTCTAGCTGCCCTTACCCCCGACCCTTCAGTCAACAAGCTGACCATCTTCCCCCTGCCCACCCCCACTCACTCCAGGCCCACTCACTGCCACCTCCCTCCTCTCCTGGAAGCTCTGAGGCAGCCACATCCAGGCCCCACCCCACACATGAGCTCCTCTACACCAGCCCGGAAGATGACCAACACTGCCTTAACAACAACGACTGCCATCAAGAACGCTCACCCTAGCCAATTCCTTTCCATACGTAACTTCATCCAGTCCTCTCCTAAATCCCATGGTGAGAGTATTACCACCTACTTTACAGACAGGAAGACTGAGGCTCAGGAGCTAGGTAAGCAGTCTGAGGTCTCGAAGGCTCTGACCTGGAGCCTCTGCTCTTGAACCACCCTGTTCTGACTCTCCAGGTCTTTCCCCTTCCTGCTCTGGACTGGATACCATGCTACAGCTAGGGGCCATTCTGACTGTGCCCTGGTCCCAAACTAACCACCTATCCCTGGGCTGTAGAGCCCAAGGACTTGGCTGGCTCCCAGTGCCAAAAGTCTTTCTTTTTTCTTGTTTTTGGACAGGATCTCTGTCACCCAGGCTGGATATCAGTGGCGCAATCATAGCTCACTGCACCATCGACCTCTTGAACTCAAGTCATCCTCCCTCTTTAGCCTCCCAAGTAGCTGGGACTACAGGCATATGCCATCACACCTGGCTAATTTTTCTATTTTTTTTAGAGATGGCGTTTCACCTTGTTGCCCAAGCTGGTCTTGAACTCCTGAGCATGGGTGATCTGCCCACCTTGGCCTGCCAAAGTGCTGGGGTAACAGGCATGAACCATGGCACCCAGCCCAAAAGTCTTAATTTAGCCACTGTCTCTTTAAGAATAACTAGCCAGCCAGATCACCTGAGGTCAGGAGTTTGAGACTGGCCTAGCCAACATGGTGAAACCCTGTCTCTACTAAAAATACGAACACTTTTAGCCAGGTGCGGTGGCAGGCGCTCACAATCCTAGATACTCAGGAGGCTGAGGCAGGAGAATTGCTGGAACTCAGGAGGCGGAGGCTGCAGTGAGCCGAGATCATGCCACTGCACTCCAGCATGGGCGACAGAGGGAGATTCCATCTAAAACAATAATAAGAACCAAACTATCATTCATGATGGACTCCCTGTGTGTTCAGTTTCCAGTTACCATGTTTCCCACCCTCCCATCAAAGCCACCACTTCCTCCACTGTCCACAGACTGGCAAAAGTTTCTGCCCTTACCCTGGGCCGGCAGATCAGCTTCTAGAGAACCACAGCCAGCCCAATCCCTCACTTCACGGGCTCCACCCTAGCAGAGCTGACAGACTCCTCCAGCACGAAATGGACTCAACACTGCCCTGCATCTCCCAAGCAACTTCCACCTTCCCAGCCCTATGGCTCCAATACACTCCTTTCAGCTCCAACACCGACCTGACCCTCGCCAGTGGGCTTGCCCCCTCTCCCAGCACCTCAAGTGGTCAAACTTCTTCAGTTCTCTCACCTGCTACTAGCAAGCAACTCTAGCTCCTGACTTGATAACATCCTCTCATTCTTTTTTTTTCTTTGAGGCAGAGTTTTGCTCTTGTCACCCAGGCTGGAGTGTAATGTTGTGATAGCTCACAGCAACCTCTGCCTCCCAGGTTTAAGCCATTCTCCCTGCCTCAGCCTCCCAAGTAGCTGGGATTACAGGGCACACCATCATGCCCCGGGTGATTTTTATATTTTGAGTAGAGACAGGGTTTCCCCATGTTGGCCAGGCTGCTTTCGAACTCCTGACCTCAAGTGATCAACCAGCCTCGGCCTCCCAAAGTGCTAGGATTACGGGCATGAGCCAGTGCGTCCAGCCATCCAATAAGAATTGGAGGAACAAGAAGACCCTTCCATGGCCATGCCCCAAACATCCTCAGCTCCTGAAAGACTGACAGCCTTCCTTCTGCCGCGTTGGCTTTTCTTAACACCACACTGCAGCTGGAGGCAGTGGTTCACGCCTGTAATCCCAACATTCTGGGAGGCCAAGGCGGGAGGCTCGCTTGAATCCAGAAGTTCAAGACCAGCCTGGGCAACATAATGAGATATCGACGCAATAAAAAGAAAAAACGACACTGCCTCTGACTCCCTTACCTAACCACAAATTGACCACCAGCCCTGCTCCTCTTCTGGGAACTTACCTTGACTCCCTTTTTACCAAGTTCTCCACAGCCACAGCCCAGGTTTATATTCTTCTTCTTTCCAGCCAAGAAAGTGACCAACACGATCACTCCTTGCCCCGAGGCTTGCAGACCGGCACCTTAACCTCTTTTTAGCCTCAGAGACCCAGCAAACTCTTACAACTGCCCTTTCAGGGCCAATGTCGACCTGCTCCTCCATCCTTGACTGCTCTTTCTCTCCTTTTCTGGTAGAACTACGAACGCAAAGGCTGCCACCCTCCCCATCTGACAAACCACCAAACTTTATTTAATGCTCATCGTTTTAAACCCTAAAACGATCAACCCCTTTGTCTCGGGTGGGTGGGGTGCGGCAGAAACCAAATACTTTTCACCTTCCCAACTCCACGGCCACCACCTAACAGCCTCCGACTCTAAACTGACTACTGTCCCCTTAATTAGCCATTAGGTGCAATCTATTGAACGCCACCTCTGAACCGGGCCCTGCACCGATCCCTCCCGACTCCCGGGTCCCCCTCGAGCCCGCCCCCGCTTCTCCCGCGGTAGCTACCATGTCTCCAGGGGTCTTTGGGCTCCACTGCTCCAGACACGATATCCTCGTCGGACGGGAACGTGACGCGCTTGGCTGCAGCCTTGAGGCGCCCATCTGCGGGGGGCGAGGCGGGGCTGGGAGACCCGGCCTCAGCGGGGGCCTCTTCAACGTCGTCGTCTGCGCCCGGCCCGGGCGGCGCCTCCTGCGGCGGGATCTCCATAGCCGCCGCCGCCTCCTCACGGGGGCCCCGGGGACATGCCCCGGGCCCCGGACTTGTCTCTCCCGGCCCGCCCGCCGTCCCGGGGCATGGGCTCCGCCACTGCTTCAGGCGCCGCCTCCGTCCGCTCTCCTCCTCGTCGTAGTCGTCGCCGCCGGGAGCCCAAGCGCGCCTCCGCCGAGCCCCGCGCGCGCCTGCCCGTTCGCAGTCACACTTTCGCTCGAGGCTGGCGAGCCCGTCGCTTACTAAAAGACGCAGAAAACCGATTTAAGTGACTTGCAGGTCGAGTTGTCCCGCGGGTGACAGGAAGAGGGAAACAAAAGGCAGAAAGGGCCACGGAAAAAAGAAACGTGAGCAGCGAATCTGCAGAGCCGGAACTGCAGACTATGGGGGGCGGGGCGAAGTAGACGCCGTCTCCCAGAGCAGCGCGCAAGCGCGAAGCTGAGCCCACGCCTCCCCGCCTGAGTCCAGATAACGAATATCAGCTCCCGCACATTCGTCAAGAGCCCAGGGAATGGAGTGGATAGAAATGATAATATCTGATGGTTCGCGGCGGCGGCTCCTGTCTATAATCTCAGCACTTTGGGAGGCTGAGGCAGGAAGATCGCTTGAGTCCTGGAGTTCGAGACCAGCCTGGGCAACATAGCGAGGCCCCGTCTACAAAAATATTTTAAAATTTGCAGGGTCTGATGTCGTGCTCCTGTAGCTCCAGCTGCTTAGGAGGTGGGAGGATCGCTTGAGCCCAGGGTCTGCACTGAGCTATGATCCCGCCCCTGCACTCCAGCCTGGGAGACAAGAGCAAGACCCGGGAAAAGTCTCGCTCAACAAAAGGAAAGAAATATAAACATGGAGGTTAGACTGATGAAGAGTGGGTAACGGCATGAAGTCGAAACAAAAGGCAGATAGGAGCTGCATTCAATATATAAGTACAGTTGATGGATGCTGACAGACAGGGATCCTCTGGAGACAAAGCCTCAGCCCCTTCGCTAGTCACCGCAGTTAACATCAACAGCTCTCTGTACCTAGGTAGAGTTGCATAAAATACAACTTAAATTACAATGCTAAAATAAATATGAGCCCATGAGCAGTATCATAGGCGATTTTTAAGAACTAAACCTAGAAGGTAGATACTCCAAAGGCCAACCCAAATCCTGAGTGACAAGGCCGGTGGGTCACCGAGGCAAGAACGAACTAGGGCGAGCTCAAGTCACACCCTCCAGCTCAGGCTCAACGCTTGACATTCGCCGCCGCACTTTCGCCACGCTTTCCCTAGCGCACCCGGCAAGCCGGGAGAGGCGGGGCTGAAACCATAAAAGGGGACTGGGGCGGAGCGAGCCGCGTCGTTGCCAAGGCAACTCGAGAGCTAGGTCCGGGCCTCTGCGGAGCCGGCGTCCAGAACCCACGGATGGCTACTGAGGCTGCTCCTGGCGCGGCTCATCATCGGCCCCCGCACTTTCCCGACTGAGACGAAACGACCCTAACCTTTACTTACACGGCTTTCTTTTTAAACAATGCACTGAAAGATTACCAGTGACAGGGGCTGTTAGCAAAGCGCGTGATGTGAACGGCCACGCTACAAGGCTGGAGAAAAACGGGGAGGGGAAGAAGTTTCACCCTGACCGCGAATCCTCGGCTTTTTCTCAGGAGCGTCGCCGCTCAGGGTCCGACCATTTGCCTCCAACGAGGGGACAGGGAACCTAACATTCCATAGCAACCCAGGTGGGGCAAACCGGAGGAGCGCTTGGGCATGACCATGTGACCCAGCACCCCTCACCCAAAATGAAATCAAATCGGAATCTCCCAATCCCCGCATTCCGGTCACTCCAGCCTTTTCCAGGAGAGTTGTGGCTCTGCAGCCCCTACACCTTTATCTGGGCTCCTGTCCTACTTGGCCCAGCTCCACCGGACTCAGCCCTGGGATAATCACCCTACCATCCCCTAAACATGACTCCATCCCGGTGGGTATACTTAATTTAAAAAATAAAAACAGGAGTCAATTTTTCCTGGGGTAACTGGTTCTTTAGCAGGAGGGGAGCACTGGGGAGAGTATATTCAGGGTGGCTGAACTTTGCAATCTCTTTAATAAACAACTTTCCCTTGTGCAGTTTGTCCTCCTTTATCACCCCACCCCGATGCCCAAGTCTTCAGGAAATAGCATCAAGCCCGTATTTCTGTAGAGTTCAGAGTTCTGTGAGGTACAGCATTCCTTCCAATGGGATCTTAGAATTCCTAGAGTTGCAGAATTTTGCTCATTAGACCCAGGTGGTCTCAGGAATCCAGACTTGCTTAAACCTTGGCTCAAAATTCCACGGGAGCTCATAACTCCATGGGGCCCAGAGTTCCTGGCTCGGGAACATTGGAAGGCCTGGGATACAGTGGCTTAGCCTCAAGCAGAAAGGTGAACAATGTCTTTATGGCTTAAAGGTATACGAAATAATGTCACTACATCGGAGCAGCGCCTCTGCTTGCACACCTATGGGCGTCTGCAGCTGTGACACGTAGAAGTTGGCCACGTCCAGATCGGTGGCTCCAAAGTGGGCGGCCACACGCACACCCTCGTGCAATGTGAAGCTCACCTGACGACCCACCATGGCCAGCAGGCTTCGGAGGTATCGCTCCCGAAGGGTGGCTCGGGCCCGCTGCTCCTGGGATTCCAGGGATTCTTGAGCTATGGGGCACTCCTGGATTTGAGGAACCTCTGGCTTCAGAGGAGCTCTCCGTCCATCAGGGGCAAAGCCACGGCTGAAGCCATCAGGGCCCCGGGGCAGCCGGAGCACAGGCACAGGAATGGTCACTGGAGTCTGCATTGTCTTGGCTAAGAAAAGGGACAAGAAACTATTAAATGGTAAGCATGGGGCTAGAGGAGGAGGGAGGAGTGGAAGCAGAGGCTGGTCTAACAGGCAGCTCCACTTCACTTGTCCCAAACCGATCCCCCTCCTAAAATCTGTGCCAATGCCCCCCAGTGGCTTGGATCAGAAACAAAGTGTCACATGCACAAAAACATGAGTCCCATGAAGTCAAGGACTTTTGTCTGCTTTTATAACAGCTTTATCTCAAACTTCCAGGCAATATATATTTGCCAAAAGATGAACCCAGCCAGGCAAGGTGGCTCATACCTGTAATCCCAACACTTTGAGAGGCCAAGGCAGGAGAATTACTTAAAGCCAGGAGTTTTGAGACCAGCCTGAGCAATATAACAAGACTCCCGTTTCTACCAAAAAAAAAAAAAAAAAAATCGCCTGGTTCAAGCGATTCTCCTGCCTCAGCCTCCGGAATAGCTGGGATTACAGGCACACGCTACCATGCCCAGCTAATTTTTGTATTTTTAGTAGAGATGGGGTTTCACAGTGTTGGCCAGGATGGTCTCAATCTCCTGACCTCATGATTCACCTGCCTCAGCCTCCCAAAGTGTTGGGATTATAGGCATGAGCCACTGGGCCCAGCCAAAAAAAATTTTTTTTACATTAGCTGGGCTGCTCAGGAAGCTGACAGAGAAGGATTAGTTGAGCCCAGGAGATGGAGGCTGCAGTAAGCCATAATCGTGCCACTGCACAACAAACCCCAGCTTCCTCTGTCTCACATACAACCCATCCAATCCATCAGGAAATTCTATCTTTTATATAGATTCCCATTCACACAGGAGCTAGCTTGAAAGGGCTCCCAGTGGCCAAATATGGAATTATTTGAATACAATAATGACAGTTACATATTATCACCCACTAGATAAAACAGAAATCCGCCGGGCGCGGTGGCTCAAGCCTGTAATCCCAGCACATTGGGAGGCCGAGGCAGGTGGATCACGAGGTCAAGAGATTGAGACCATCCTGGTCAACATGGTGAAACCCCGTCTCTACTAAAAATACAAAAAATTAGCTGGGCACGGTGGCGGGTCCCTGTAGTCCCAGCTACTCGGGAGGCTGAAGCAGGAAAATTGCCTGAACCCAGGAGGCGGAGGTTGCAGTGAGCCGAGATCGCGCCATTGCACTCCAGTCTGGGGAACAAGAGCGAAACTCCATCTCAAAAAAAAAACAGAAATCCAGAATCCATACTGATAATAAATAAATGAATTAACAAGGAAGAGAAGGAAAACATATTCCTTATTGTAGACCAGCAAGTAAATAAATATAAAAGGAACAGATGCAAAAATGTGTGGATAGGGCCAGTGTGGTGGCTCACACCTGTAATCTCAACACTTTGGTAGGCCGAGGTTGTTGAGGTCAGGAGTTTGAGACCAGCCTGGCCAACATGGCGAATCCCTGTCTCCACCAAAAATACAAAAGTTAGCCAGGCATGGTGGCGTGCACCTGTAGTTCCAGCTACTTGGGAGGCTAAGGCAGGAGAATCATTTGAACCCAAAAGGCAGAGGTTGCAGTGAGCGAAGATGGCACTTCAGCCTGGGTGACAGAGGGAGACTGTGTCCAAAAAAAAAATTGTGGATGAGAGTTTGATGAAGTATAAGGTAGCTACATAGTCTCAACAGACTCACAAGATATTCATTCACTGTAAAGCGCAAACAGAAATTTATAGGGTAGAAACCTGATATATAACCCCTTAACTTAGTGATTAAAGCCAACAGCTCCAGGAATGCGACACTAAGAAGGATGGGGCACCACTTCTGTACTATTTCTTTTTTCTTTTCTAATTTTAAAGAGATAGGGTCTCAGTTGCTGAGGGTCTCAACTTCTGGCCTCAAGTGATCTTCCAGCCTCCGGCTCACAAAGTGCTGGGATTACAGGCATGAACCACCACGCCCAGCCTTTTGTGGTGTTTCTGCCAAAAATAGATTACCTGGATATAATAATGAATAAACTCAAACTGAAGGACATTCTACCAAATAAGGACAACAGGGATGGGTGTGGTGGCTCACGCCTATAATCCCAGCACTCTGGGAGGCCAAGGCAAGAGGATTACTTGCATTCAGGTGCTCAAGACCAGCCTGGGCAACACAGTAAGACTTCATCTCTACTAAACATAAAAAACATTAGGGCTGGGCACGGTGGCTCAGGCCTGTAATCCCAGCACTGTGGGAAGCCAAGGTGGGCAGATCACCTGAGGTCAAGAGTTTGAGACCAGCCTGGCCAACATGGTGAAACACTGTCTTTACTAAAAATACAAAAATTAGCTGGGTGTGGTGGGTGGCACCTGTAATCCCTGCTATTCGGGAGGCTGAAACAGGAGAATCACTTGAACCTGGTAGGCATAGGTTGCAGTGAGCAGAGATCTTGCCATTGCACTCCAGCCTGGGGAACAGGAGTGAAACTCCTCAAAAAAAAAAAAAAAAGTTAGCCAGGCATGATAACATACTCTTGTAAGCTGCGGTGAGCTATGATCATGCCACTGCACTCCAGCCTGGGCAAGAATGACACCCTATCTTAGGAAAAACAAAACGAGGCCAGACACGGTGGCTCATGTCTGTAATCCTAGCACCTTGGGAGACTGAGGTGGGCAAATCACGAGGTCAAGAGATCGAGACCATCCTGGCCAACATGGTGAAACCCTGTCTCTACTAAAAATACAAAAATTAGCCAGGCATGCTGGCATGCGCCTGTAGTCACGGCTACTCAGGAGGCTAAGGCAGAAGAATTGCTTGAACCCCAAAGGCAGAGGTTGCAGTGAGCCGAGATCTTGCCACTGCACTCCAGCCTGGGCAATAGAGTGAGACTCCATCTCAAAAAGAAAAAAAAAGAAAAAAACAAAAACAGCACAACTAACCTGGACTCTTCAAAAATATTAAAGTAATAAAAAAGAAAGGCTGAGAAAAAAAAACTGTATAAGGCCAGGACCAGTGGTTCACACCTGTAATCCCAGCACTTTAGGAAGCAGAAGTGGGCAGATCACTTGAGATCAGGAGTTTGAGACCAGCCTAGCCAACATGGTGAAACCCCGTCTCTACTAAAAATACAAAAATTTGGCCAGGCATAGTGGCTCACGCCTGTAATCCCAGCACTCTGGGAGGCCAAGGTGGGTAGATCACCTGAGGTCAGGAGTTTGAGACCAGCCTGACCAACAAGGTGAAACCCTGTCTTGAAAAAAAGAAATAAAAAAAAGAAAAATACAAAAATTAGCCGGGTGTGGTGGCCCTCACCTCAAGGAGGCTGAAACAGGACAACAGCTTGAACCTGGGAGGCAGAGGTTGCAGTGAGCCAAGATAGCGCCACTGCACTCCAGCCTGGCGACAGAGTGAGACTGTCTCAAAGAAACAAAACAAAGCAAAACAAAACTATATATATATATATATATATATATATATATATTTTTTTTTTTTTTTTTTTCATTCACAGCCTAACACTTCTCACCTCCTCCACTGCCGGCAGCCTGCTGCAGCCATGGACACTTCCTGCCTGGAGAACTGTAGTCAACTCCTCACTGGGTCCCCCAGCTTCCTCCTTCACCCCCAACAGTCTGCACCCCACACCCTGTTAATACCCGAGTCAGATCACATCCCACCTCTGCTCGGAGCCCTCTTGTGGCTTCTGTCTTGCTCAGAGACAAAGCCAGAGTCCTCACCACAGCCCTCCTGACCTTGTGAGTTCTGGATCCTGCCAGCACCCTCGTGCTGTACTTCGCTTGCTCTGCCCACCTCAGGCGCAATGCCTTCCTGGGCCCTTGCACTTTTGGTTCCCTGTATCTTCTCTCCGTGAGCTTCAAGGTGGCCACGGTGCTTTTCCACTGCTAGATGTCCAGCTCCCAGAACACTGCCTGTCACAGAGACCAATGCGAATTAATGAATGGGCCGGGCATGATAGCTCATGCCTGTAATCCCAGCACTTTGGGAGGCTGAGGCTGGAGGATCACTTGAGGTCAGGAGTTCGAGACCAGCCTGGCCAACATGGGGAAACCCCATCTCTACTAAAGATACAATAAAAATTAGCTGGGCGTGGTGGCCCACGCCTATAATCTCAGCTACGCAGTAGACTGAAGCAGGAGAATCGATTGAACCCGGGAGATGGAGGTTGCAGTGAGATCACGCCACTGCACTCCAGCCTGGATGACAGAGACTCTGTCTCAAATAAAAATAAAAATAAGTAATTTCCTTGGTGCAAGCTGGAGGGTGGGGAAAAGGAGAAAACTCAGGCCCTCACCCTTGTCCCAGCAGAAAGACAGACTTTTTTTCCACCAGCCCAGAGAGCCCTTAGAAGTTGTGGCACCAAGGTGTGACCTGATAAGAAACTGGTTTAAGAAAGGTCACATACGGTGTGCCCAGGAGGGCAAAGGCAGGCATTATCCATTCTCCCTGGTGACCTGGCAACAGAAACCTTTATCCTTTCAGTCTCCAAGGCAAGGATTTCTGAAGGTTTCAGGAAAAAATTCCCAAGCCCATCCCCCACGACTTGAGAAACTAGTCTGTTAGATTCAAGACCCCAACATTTAAAGGATCAATGGCAGGGGCAGGGGTTTCACAGACCTCCCTCCCAGTGGCCTCCGTGCTCCAGAGATGAGATCAGCTCAGTGGACAAACACTGTGCCAATTCTTCACAACTGCCAGAGTGGGGAACCAGCCGAGTTATCAGGTTAACAGAGAAGCCTCCAGAACTAATTAATTAACCAAGGTGCTGATGTGTCCACAGACACAGACACACATACACACACCGTCGGCTGCTGCATCTTGATGCAAATTAGTTAAATAGGACCACCCCAGAGGTCAGAATCCCAAGCACAGAATCTCTCCCCTCCCCTTCTCCCCTGGGGCCGGTCAGTTTCCTTTCAATTCCGCCCTGCCCACCCGTTGCTAACCTTTTCTTATACTAAGTAGGTCCTCCCGACCCCCAGGCGTCCACTCCCTACTCCGCCCTGGGCCTTCGAACTGGACGTTCTTCCCACCTCCAGACTCAGACGCGGCGAGCGATACCGCTCCAGGTAAAGCGGGATGACTTCCACCGACGCTGCTGTTATCGTGGCCATTTATTATTTTCCCGAGGGGGAGTTTTCCGACTTCTCCCTTCTCCTCACCCCACCCGCGAGGGACATTCCCGCTGCCGGTGACCAGGACCAAAGAGTCCCTGATGCGGGCGTGTGGGGTCCTGCCGGAGCTGCAGGCGCGGTCCTGCCTCTTCCCGTCACTCCGGCCGTTGCACGGGGGTGAGCGTCCAGACCTGGGGCCGGGGAAAGGGAACCTGCTGGCGACCCCCTCACCACTCTGCACTCACCGAGGTACACCGCTACTGGCGCCCCCACTTCCGCCGGCGCCCCCGCTGCAAAGGCCCGGGCAGGCAGCGAGCCGCGGAGCCTGGGTTCCGCCCGCGCCGCCACTACCGCCCCACGTGGTCATGGGCTGGCTCGTAGGCTTGGAAGCCGGCACAACTCGGGTGGCCACCCGGCCCGCAGCTTTGCGGGGCACTTTGGTCCGCTCTTCCTGCCTGCGAGTTGGGGGCATCTGGGATGCCCATTTTCGGCAGGAAGAAACTGAGGCTCAGAGAGGGGAAGACTTCCTCCCGGCCGGGTTAAGGGCAGAGCTCGGTCTTCGGATCCTCGTCTCCGTACACATAAGCATTCCTACCCCTCGCCTCCGCTGGGAACCCCCGCTCCTCTACAGGAAACCGGGAGATCATGGTCTCAGATGCCGCATACCAAGAAGGTAGCTGGGTTGGATCAGAGGCGGTCATTTTGTCCTCCAGCTCTCCCTGTAGTCCCATTTTACAAAGGGGAAAACTGTGGCCTTGAGTGGGAAATATGAACCTCCATACTCCAAGCCCAGTCAGAATTCACTTTCTCCATGCGGGGTCCTACTTACGCAGAGAATCCTGTTGGCCTCTGCTTTCCACTAGATCTCCAAGGCCTAGTGCCAGGTACACAATTTGGTGGTCTGCAAATGTCTGTTGAAAGAATACCGTCAGGCACATAGTAGGTGCTCAATAAATGTTTGTTGACTTAACTGTGAACGAGGAGGGGCTGTATTTATGAACAAGACAGACTCCCATCCTGCTTCCTAGCACCTATACTCTAGTAGGGTAGAAGGGACAGAATAGGGTAAAACGAGCAAATACGTAAACAAGATCCTTCAGAGTTCGATCAAAGTGATATATAAAGAGTAAAATAGGCCAGGCATGGTGTCTCACGCCTGTAATCCCAGCACTTTGGGAGGTCGAGGCAAGTATATCACCTGAGGTCAGGAGTTTGAGTCCAGCCTGGCCAACATGGTGAAACCATTTCTACTAAAAATACAAAAATTAGCTGAGTGCCTGTCATCCCAGCTACGCTGGAGGCTGAGGCAGAAGAATTATTTGAACCCGGGAGGCAAAGGTTGCAGTGAGCTGAGATCCTGCCATTGCACACAGCCTGGGCAACAAGAGCGAGACTGCATTTCAGAAAAAAAAAAATTAAAAATTATTTTTTTAAGGCCAGGCGCGGTGGCTCAAGCCTGTAATCCCAGCACTTTGGGAGGCCGAGGCGGGTGGATCACGAGGTCAAGAGATCGAGATCATCCTGATCAACATGGTGAAACCCCGTCTCTACTAAAGATACAAAAAATTAGCTGGGCATGGTGGCGCGTGCCTGTAATCCCAGCTACTCAGGAGACTGAGGCAGGAGAATTGCCTGAACCCAGGAGGCGGAGGTCCCGGTGAGCCGAGATCGCACCATTGCACTCCAGCCTGGGTAACGAGCGAAACTCCGCCTCAAAAAAAAAAAATATATATATATATATATATATATATTTTTTTTTTTTTAAAAAGGGTGATCAGAGTGAGGGTGGGGCACTGAAGAAGAAACCTCCTCAGATAAGCCTCTAGTTCCAACCCACCCTACCTCCTCTGACAGATGGAGAAAGTGAGATCCAAGAGGGAACTGGGGACAGATGGAGGTCGTGGAGTGTAATTTGCAAGGCCTTCAGCAGGGTGGGGCTACTTTAGATACTGTTGGTCAGGGCCCTCTGCTCTCAGGAGGACAATGGAGCCCAGACTTGAATAACAATATGCAGAACTCCAAGAGATCAGCATCTGAAATCAGCATCTGGGCTGGACACAGCTGGGGGAGGACAGATTCTGGCCCTGACCTCAGGGCGCTTGCGCTGGGTAGGGGAGAGGACAGTCCTGGAGCAGTTCATGCAGTCGGTGCCCGGAAGAAAAGAATACTCATCAGGGATTGAGGGTGGGGCAGGGTGTCAAGGCCACTTCAAACAGTGAGCGAGAGAACTACTTAGGGGAGGGGAGCTCAAGGAGGCGGAGTGGAGGCAGGTGAGCTGCTTGGCCATTTGGTTTTAAGGGTGACTTCTGGTCTAGGAACAGAGTTGGTGTGTATGATTACAGTTCTCTGCTCAAAACCCTCCCAAGGCTCCGGTCTCAGGAAAACCAAAAAATCACTTGGATCTGCTCCCATTTTTTTACTGAACTCAACCCCCAGCCCATATTGCTCCTCCCTCCCTTTCCTTTTAATTCCTCAATGCCCAGGTCCACTGGCTGGCTTCCTTACTTCCCTCCGGCCTCAGCTCCCCCATGCCCTTTCCCAGCAAAGGGGAGAAGATGGAATCCCTCAACCTCAGCAACCGTGTCTGCCTTTCCAGCTTTCTTTTGCTCCAGGGCACTGGTCATCAAGAAGGGCCATCTATATTTTACATAATTATATTTATAGTGTCTTCCCCCACCGTCTAAACTCCATGCAGGCAAAGATTATCGTCTGTTTCCTGCTGTATCAGTGTTTCAAACAGCCTGGGGCACAGGAGGCACTCAGTGAATGCTGGCAAAATGAATTTTTACTGTAATGCATTTAATGAAATAGCCCAGATTACTACTGGGCATCTAATAAGAAACGTGACCGACTATTTTCTCCCTTGAGGGTGTGTGTGGGCATCCCGCCTCAGTTTCACTCGCTCTAAAATGGGATCAGGGATAGCTGTTTCAGCGCGTTGTGGGAACTCGGTGTGATTAAATTTGGTCACTAAGCCAAACGCAAGGGGCACTGCCTAGATTGAGTTAGGCCGCGGGCAGGGCGGCTCGGTCCCCTCCCATCAGGCCCGCCCCGGTGGGCGGAGCCACGGGCCCGGCCAGCACGTGTAAGAGTTCGCGGCGGGTCGCTGCAGTCACTCACCTGAGCGCGCACGATCCGCGCGTCCTCCGCTCGTGCGTCCTCCGCCTGCCCGCCTGCCCGCCCGCCAGCCAGCTCGCCCGGCCCGCGACTCATGTCCCGCCGCAAGGCCGGCAGCGCGCCCCGCCGAGTAGACCCCGCGCCCACCGTCAACCCAGACGACGAGATGGAAATGCAGGACCTCGTCATCGAACTGAAGCCCGAGTCGGACGGGCCGCCCCAACAGGCACCAAGGCTGGGGCCCTTCTCCCCGAAGGAGGTGTCCCCGGGGGGGCTGTTCGGAGGCGAACCGCACCACTCCCCTGACCCCAAGCCCGCCGGGGCCGCCCTCCTCGCCCTCGGCGCGCGGAACCCGTGGACCTTGTGGGCATCGCTGACCCCAAACCTTCCAGGTGAGGGCCCGGCACCCCTGCCCCGGGCTGTGAGCCCAGCCTCCCTTACCTTTGACCCTCGGGTGGGACCCCTGCCTTTGGGCCCCCTCGCCCTGCTTTCTCGCCTTCGCCCCGTCCTGTCCCCCAGGCTCCCTTCTGACCTTCGGTTTCCCCCCTTCCTCGGCACCCTCAGCCCCCCATCCTGGCCCCACCCCAGGCTCACCACTCGCTTCCTCCCTGCAGACCGCCAGCCCTGGACCGACAAACACCCAGATCTGTTGACCTGCGGCCGCTGCCTGCAGACCTTCCCGTTGGAGGCCATCACTGCCTTCATGGACCACAAGAAGCTGGGCTGTCAGCTCTTCAGAGGCCCCAGCCCCGGCCAGGGCTCAGGTGAGTAAAGCCGGGTGCAGTACCCCTCTCAAGTTCAAGGGCTAGGCTTCCTGCTGGAGAGGGCTGGGCTGGACGGCAGAGCACTGAGCACTACTTCCCCTTTCTCGCGTCCCATCGGGTGCAGCTTAGGCGTGGCCAGGGCCTGCCCGTCCTAGGGCAGGGACTAGTGGTGGTGGGAGGAAGGGTGGGGGAGGCTGGGCAGGGAAGGACGGCCGCCTACAGGGTGTGGTCAGCCCCAGAAAACGAGCCTGGGGATTTGCCCCCCACACACACCCCCAACCTGGTTTCACTTCTCCTTCCCCTTGGCCAGAAATAACTGGCCAGGTGGCTGGACCAGGGTGGCAGTAGGGGGGACCTCTGGGGAGGGCAGCGGCGGGGGGGGGGGTGGGGGAGTGGAGGCCAGCTGGAATGGGGAGGTTGCCACCCCCTCCTGTCTGTCACTTCGGATTGAGATGCTGGTACACCTAGCTGTTGGGAGCCGGGGAAGGGGCTTCTGGCTTTCCTCAGTGATGGAATCTCCCATCCCTGCAGCCTGGGAATCCCCTGGTTTGAGTGAGCTCCCTCCCGGGTGCTGGACACCTGGGTTCCTCCTCTTGGAAGGGAATTAAAATCCTTCACGTGGTGCTTGAGCTTTTGGTCAGTGTGGGCTGCAGGGCTTAATTCAAACCTAATTTCCAGCCCCCTGGCCCTTTTCCTCCTGGGACCTTTGAGAAGTGGAATTATTCAGGGTTGGGCCAGGGAGGGTCTTGGTGGTAAGAAAGAGAAGGAGGGGCTTGTATTGATTGAATCAGCTTTAGAGTTGGAGCAGGGAGAGTGGCCTGATGGGGGAGACAGGGGCTGTGATGGAATCGCTGGAACAAAACACTGCAGAGCTTGGTTTCACAGGCGCTGCTGTTTGAGCGCTTATGTGGACCGACGCTCTCATCCATTCCCCAAGCGGGGTCACAACCACCCTTGAAAGGGAGGGGACCTCTAGGGTCCCTGAATTGGAGCATCTGGGGCTCACAGAGCACTGTCTTGGCCAAGGTCACACAGCTAGGGAGCAGAGAAGTCTGAATTTGAACGCAGGCCAGGCCTGTGCTCTTGGCGGAGGACTGGTTGAATCACGAACATTGTCCCATCCAAGACTCTAGAATTTGAAGAATGGAAAGGCTAGTTCACCTGGGAAGTGTCCACTAACAGTACCCCAAAGGTCTAGAGAAAAATCCAAATTCAGGTTTGGGGCTCTCAATTTGAGATCCATGCAGAGGGTGGGGGACCCAGGTCACTCTTACCTCTTTACTTAGTGACCGCTAAACCTTCTCCGAAGCTATCTCCATTATCATTAATTTTTTTTGGAACAGAGTTGCACTCTGTCACCCAGGCTGGAATGCTGTGGTGAAATTTCAGCTCCATGCAACCTCTGCCTCCCAGGTTCAAGCAATTCTGCTTCGGCCTTTCAAGTAGCTGGGATTACAGGCCCATGCCACCTTGGCCGGATAATTTTTGCATTTTTGGTAGAGACATGGTTTCACCATGTTGGCCAGGCTGGTCTCAAACTTCTGACCTGCCTCCTGAAGTGCTGGGATTACAGGTGTGAGCCACCACGCCCAGGCCTAAACCAAAAATCTTATTTGAAAGCCTGTTCCCAGCTGAACATGGTGGCTCACGCCTGTAATCCTGTCACTTTGAAGGGCTGAGATAAAAGGATTACTTGAGGCCAGAAGTTCAAGCATAGCCTGGGCAACATAGCAGGACCCTGTCTCTTTAAAAAAGCAAGCCTCTGGGCCGGGCGCGGTGGCTCAAGCCTGTAATCCCAGCACTTTGGGAGGCCAAGGCGGGTGGATCAGGAGGTCAAGAGACCGAGACCATCCTGGTCAACATGGTGAAACCCCGTCTCTACTAAAAATACAAAAAAAAATTAGCTGGGCATGGTGGCACGTGCCTGTAATCCCAGCTACTCAGGAGGCTGAGGCAGGCAATTGCCTGGACCCAGGAGGCGGAGGTTGCGGTGAGCCGAGATCGCGCCATTGCACTCCAGCCTGGGTAACAAGAGCGAAACTCCGTCTCAAAAAAAAAAAAAAAAAAGCCTCTGTTCTGCCCTCCCGCTCTGCCAGGAGTCTGGATTGAAATCACACCTTTACCCCTTCCAAGCTCTGTGACCTTGGGGAAATGCTTCTGTGCCTCAGTTTTCCTGCCTGGAAAATGGAGATCTTATTTTCCTTTCCTGAGGGAAAGCTGGCCTATGAGCCATTGCTCAGTACCTAGCATGTATGAATTGCTCACTGCATTAACATAACTTTGTAAAAGATTTTCAAACACATGGCCCACAGTGCAGTGGCTCACACCTTCAATCCCACCACTTTGGGATGGGAGGTCGAGGCGGGTGGATCACTTGAGGCCAGGTGTTCGAGACCCACCTGACCAACATAGTGAAACCCCATCGCTGCTAAAAATGCAAAAATTAGCCAGGTGTGTGTCGGGGGCGCCAGTAATCCCACCTACTTGGGAGGCTGACGCATAAGAATAGCTTGAATCTGGGAGGTGAAGGTTGTGGTAAGCTGCACTCCAGACCAGGTGACAGGGAGACTGTCTAAAAAGAATGGTTTTAGGCTGGGTGCAGTGGCTCATGCCTTTAATCCCAGCATTTGGGGAGGCTGAGGCGGTGGATCACCTGAGGTCAGGAGTTCCAGACCAGCCTGGCCAACATGGTGAAACGCTATCTCTGCTAAAAGTGCAAAAATTAGCCAAGTGTGGTGGCGGGCTCCTGCAATCCCAGCTACTCAGGAGGCGGAGGCAGGAAAATCTTGAACTGGGGAGGTGGAGGTTGCAGTCAGCCAAGATCATGCCACTGCACTCCAGGCTGGGCAACAGAGCAAGACTGTCTCAAAAAAAGAAATGGTATTCAAACACAAATCCTCAGGTACGCAGCACCCACTCTACAGATTTTTCGTTTCCGCCCGTCCTCTGAGCATCAGCTTCCTGGTCCTTCCAGGGTGTGTGTGTGTCTTGTTACTGCCAAGTCCTTGGCCCCTGCAGGAGTGCCTGTCCCACAGAAGGTCTCCAGCTGGCAGCTGTGAAGTGCAACCCCGGTGACTCCTACCCCTCAGCACTAACACTCTGCCTTTTTTTCTTTCCAGAACGAGAGGACCTGAAGGCCTTGAGCTGCCTGCGCTGTGGCAGACAGTTCACCATGGCCTGGAAGCTGCTGCGCCATGCCCAGTGGGACCACGGACTGTCCATCTACCAAACGGAATCAGAGGCCCCGGAGGCCCCGCTGCTGGGCCTAGCCGAGGTGGCCGCAGCCGCGTCGGCAGTGGTGGGGCCAGCAGCTGAGGCCAAGAGCCCCCGAGCAAGTGGGAGCGGGCTCACCCGGAGGAGCCCCACCTGCCCCGTGTGCCAGAAGACCCTTAGCTCCTTCAGCAACCTCAAGGTGCACATGCGCTCACACACAGGCGAGCGGCCCTATGCGTGCGACCAGTGTCCCTACGCCTGCGCCCAGAGCAGCAAGCTCAACCGCCACAAGAAGACCCACCGCCAGGTGACGCCCCAGAGCCCCCTCCTGGCCGACACCAGCCAGGAGCAGGCCTCTGCGGCCCCTCCGGAGCCGGCTGCCCATGCCGCCGCCCCCGCCAGCACCCTCCCATGTAACGGTGTTGAGGGGGCTGGAGCCGCCGCCACAGCAGGTGTCCAGGAACCCGGGGCTCCTGGCAGTGGGGCTCAAGCTGGCCCCAGTGGAGACACCTGGGGAGCCATCACCACAGAACAGAGAATCAACCCTGCCAACAGCCAGAAGGCATCACCCAAAAAGATGCCCAAGTCAGCGGGCAAAAGCCGCGGGCCCGGGGGCAGCTGCGAGTTCTGCGGGAAGCATTTTACCAACAGCAGCAACCTGACGGTGCACCGGCGCTCACACACTGGGGAGCGCCCCTACACCTGTGAGCTCTGCAACTACGCCTGTGCCCAGAGCAGCAAGCTCAACCGCCACCGCCGCATGCATGGCATGACGCCTGGCAGCACCCGCTTCGAGTGTCCCCACTGCCGTGTGCCCTTCGGCCTGAGAGCCACGCTGGACAAACACCTGCGGCAGAAGCACCCCGAGATGGCCGGGGAGGCCTGAGCCCTGGAAAGCCTACTGCTCTCCCTGATAACACAGCGCGGTTGACCTCCTTGTGTCTGCCCCATCTCCAAGTAAATTCCCCCTTTTGTTTACACACCTTTGGACTCTGGCTTTCTTGGGGTGCCTTAGGTGGGGCGGGAGGCTTCCCCTCCTTGGGGTGGACAGCTGGACAGACCGGTTTGGAGTGAGGGGGTGAGGGAACGGCCAGCCCCCAGTGCCTGGGGCACAGCAGGACTGGCACGGAAAGCCGCGCTCCCAGTTCCTGGTGTGGGCGAGGCCAGGGCAGGGGCCGAGGCGAGGGCGGGGAGAGGCCTGGACCTGTCGCCAGAGGCCCCAGGCAAAGGGGCCCATGTGGGACATGCTGGGCCGACACCCTGTGTCCACACCTGCGGGCAGGTCTGGGCCCTCTCCCTTGGGACTGTGCCCTGGCCTCCTGAGCAGGCCTCACTGAGCCATGGCAGGTTCTGATGAACAGGGGCCTGCCACTTAACTGTCAGATGTGGGCAGGATGTCCCACGCAGGCAGCACTGGCACCTGGCCTGTACCCAAGTGCCCTCCCAGCTGGCTCTGCTGGCTGGTGGGCCCTGGCAGGGGAGAGCCCTGCACCAACCACATAGACAACACTGAGGCAGGTGACGGGAATTAAATAATGTTTGGCTTTATTTCACTAGAGATAAAACCAGCAGCATCACAGCTTGAGACCCTCACCCCACCCCCTTGTCCTCCCCGCCCCCCCTTCTGCCTAATGTCGGTAATGGGGGCTTCGGGATCGGGACCTTGAGCGCCTGGAAAGAGAAAGGGAGAGAACCTGAGGATGAGGCATCCACACCAACACACCTGGGGCCACGGAGGCATCTGTGATCAGGGGACTTGTCTACAGTTGGGGACCAACCCCTCCAGCTGGAGGTGGGCACAGGGTGAGGCTGGAAGAGTAAGCCAGGACCCCAGGCTCTCCCATCAAAGGACAAATGTACCTTCCCAGGAAGTAGAAGGTCATGGGCTTCCTTACCTTCGAGAAGAGCTGTATTCTCGACCTGGAAAAAGAACAGGTGAAGACTGAGCAAACGTCCAGTGCCAGAGCCTCTTCCCTGACCTGGGACAAGGTCCTCAAAGCTAAACTTCAGGTGTTGTCTCCAAATGAGGGGACAGCGTTTCTAGAGAGTCCAGTGGCTGCAATCTGTGCCCCTTACCAGCCTATGCTGGAATAAGCATTTCTTCTAATTCTTGCAATCACTCTGTGTGTGTGTGTGTGTGTGTGTGTGTGTACACACGTGTGCATGTCTGAAGAGCTTTCATTTCTGCGAGGCTAATGTGGAACATGTACTACTTTTTTTTTTGTAACCATGTTTGACATTTTTCTTTCTTTTTTTTTTTTTGAGACAGTTTCGCTCTTGTTACCCAGGCTGAAGTGCAATGGCGCGATCTCGGCTCACCGCAACCTCCGCCTCCTGGGTTCAGGCAATTCTCCTGCCTGAGCCTCCAGAGTAGCCGGGATTACAGGCACGCGCCACCATGCCCAGCTAATTTTTGTATTTTTAGTAGAGACGGGGTTTCACCTTGTTGACCAGGATGGTCTCGGTCTCTTGACCTCATGATCCACCCGCCTCAGCCTCCCAAAATGCTGGGATTACAGGCGTGAGCCACCGTGCCCGGCTGACATTTTTCTTTAAAGCCCCAGAAGCCCTCCAGCCTGGCGGGGACACTCACTGTAGCGGGGGGAGGGTGAGCGGCTCTGGCGGCTGTACTGGCGCTCCCACTCTTCTCTCTCCTTCTCTCGGCGTTCCCGCTCCCTGCAAAGACAAGGCATGAGCATCTGGCCGGGAACACTGGACACAATGAACTGGGAGGCAGGTGCTTCGGACACCTGACTCCAAGGAAGACAGTAAAACCAAGGGGGCTGGTACTGCCACCAATCCTGGCTTGGAAAAGGAGCCCCAGGTTCAGAGGGACCCCAGCTAGCAGAGCCAACTGGAATCCCAGCCCCGCTTCCTAGGAAAGCCTTGCTGAACAGAGGGAGACTGGACAGTCCCATCATTTCCTGCCTAGGGGAGCACCTGCACACACTGGGTGCTGAAATGGTCTCTGTCCCAGTGGCCAGGCTTGTCAACCCAACAGCTGCATCTACGGGTTGCCTTCTCCATGCCTGGCCGTGATCATGTCAAATCCTCCCAACAGCCTGTGGGGGGGTGGACAATGACTCCATCTCCACTTAAGAGATGAACAAACTGAAGCTGGAACAGGAGAAAGACTCATGGTGGTGGGTGGCTAAGAGGGTATCGGGAACAGCTTGCCAGGCCAACAGAACAGCAAAGGTGACTGGCACTTAGAGGCTGGAGGAGCTGGGAGGAGGTCGCTGTGGCAGGAGGCAGGCCAAAACAGAGGAAGGAAATTGAGGGAGAGGAGCAAGAGAGGTGGCTGGGCACAGCCCCGAGGGCCAGGCAGGGCTCTGCCTTTCATCCACCCACAGTGAGCTGGGCAGGGCTCCTGGTGGGAAGGCCAGGCAGCACAGGAGCAGGAGGTGTGGCCATGGGACAGGGAAGGGCAAGGACTTACTTCATCCGGATCTTGCGGGCCATGGCTCTAAGCTCGTCTTCCCGCTCCTGCAGCAGACAGGGCCATGAGGGCGTGGCCAGGCCCGCACAGGCCCGCCACCCCAGCCCACCCTTCCCCATTTCACCTGCCGCTCATGCTCCTGCTGGATCATCTTCTCCTGGGCCGCCTTCTTATCCGCCTTGACTGTAGGGAGGAAGAAACATGGTGGCTGAGGAGTGCCCTTAAGAACCCCACTCTCTATGAGGAAGCTGAGCTCAGACAGGCCAACGTGACTGCAGAGACCCCAGCACGGCGGCAGCAGAGCCGATGCCAACCCACTCCTGCTCTGAGCACCTCTGCGCCTGCGCGGCCTCTCTAGGGAAGGGCCAAGCTTCCCCAGGTGGCGCCAGCTCTCCCTGCTCTCACTGCCAAGGGGAAGAAGAGCTGGGAAACCCTGGAGGGACGGGGCAGGACATACACTGCCTGTTCAGCGCCTTCTGCATCCTCAGCTTCAGCTTCTCCTGCGGCGTCAGCTTGGGCTGGGGAGGGGGGAGAAGAGGCAGGAGAGGGGGTGGGTGTCCCAGAGCTCCCACAACCCACCTCAGCCAAGAGCCTGGGGCTTTGGGGAGGGAAGGGATGGCATGGGGAGGAGGGGCAGGCTGTGGACAGCCCCGAGGCTCCCAGAGGCTCAGCAACAGGTGGAGCCCCAGTGTACAGGGAGGAGGGGAGGGGGACATGGTTCTCATGGGGGCAGGTCCTTCCCCTCCCCTCCCAGTCCCTGGGGCTGGATCTCCCAGCCCACCCGGGCCCCCCTGCAGGCCCACCGGGCCCAGCTCTTGGGCACTGCTGCTGACGGGAATTAGACGGGCGAGTTCCAAATTCTTACTGACTTTGGCAGCTCCTGTCTCTTTACCAGCGGCAGGTTCGGTCCTGGGTGGGGGCAGGGCCAGGGGACACAGTTGGGAGGAGGAAAGGGCAGCTGCCACCTCTGACCCCAGCCTCAGCACTGCCCTCAGACCAGGCAGCCAAGGCATGGGCCTCAGAACCTCCCGGGTGTGACCATGTCCCTCTCAGACCCCACAGTGTGCAAGACAGGGCCCTGTCCCCCTCTGACCAGGAAAAGGTTCTTACTCTGCAGATCCTCCAGGATTTGATGTGTCCTCTTCAGATCCCCCAGGCCAGGGCTGTGACCCCCTGAAATCCACCCTCCCAGACCAGGGCCATGCCCCACCCCCCAGGCCTCCTCAAGTAGGACTAAATTCCCCTCATAAAGAAAACAGTGAACGTTCACCCTCCCACCCAAGGTTGGCAGCCCTCTTCCTCCAGACCCGCCCTGCTCACTTTTTCAGCTTCTCGCCCACAGCAGGGGACGCCGCCGGCCTGGTCAGCTTCTCTCTTGCAGGTGATGGCGAGGGGCTCTGGCTGCGGCTGCGGCTGCGGCTGTGGCTGCGGCTCTGGCTGGGGCTGGGGCTGTGGCTGCGGCTTCGGGTCAGGCTGCGACTGCGGGACGGGCTGAGGGACCAGCTGCTGCGGCTGTGGCTACTGCTGTGGTGCCTGAGGCCCCGGCCGCCCCGCCTGTAGCGGTCCCCTGAGTGGGAGCGGCTCCTGTGGATGCAGCAGGGCGGGAGGAGGATGGTGAGACTACAGGATTCCCAACCGTACTCCACCCTGGCTCCAGATCCACAGTCCTCCTGCAAGGCCTGGGGTGACAGGCTCGACCCTCCTCTCCTGCTACTCTCCCTCAGAAATCCTTAGCTCTGCACTCTGGCCTCCCTCCTGCTACAGAGATGGCCCTCTAGATACGACAGACCTAAGGGCAGTCCTGCCATCATGAGCTGTGCCTGGCACGCGTCACCTCTTGCTCACTAGACACCCACTTGCCAACTTCCTGGGAGGTGAGCCCTGGGAGGAATGGCTGGCTCCCCTTTATGAGCTGTGCCCAGCTCAGGCACAACGGTGTTTCAGGGTGACCTCACCTACACCCTCACCCACCTCCTAATGCTGCTGGTGTCCAGGGTCTCCAAAGCAGTGAGGACCACCCCTTGTCCTCCACCAGTCTCAGCACAGACCCACAAGTTCCAGTCTGGGGATGTGGAACCCCATCCCTTCCCTGCTCAGGACCCCGGTGGGACTCTCCAGCCAGCAGCACCCACTCTCAGGCTGGCATTCACGATATGCCCAGGCTCCACTTGCCCCTCAAACCTTTCTCCTGTCATTGCTCTGGGTATGTTACAAGGAATGTATGACCTGGAAGCCAATTTTCTGGGGCACACACTGACTGCTTGGGTTCTCTTGAGTTTTTTGTTTTTTGAGACAAAGTCTCTCTCTGTTGCCCAGGCTGGAGTGCAGTGCAATCTCAGCTCACGGTGACCTCTGCCTCCGGGGTTCAAGCAGTTCTCCTGCCTCAATCTCAGCTCACGGTGACCTCCGCCTCCTGGGTTCAAGCAATTCTCCTGCCTCAGCTTCCTGAGTAGCTGGGATTACAGACGTGCACCACCACACCAGGCTAATTTTTGTATTGTTTTTATAAAATTAAGATTTGTTGTCATTATTAAGAAAACAAGGGCCGAACACCGCGGCTCACACCTATAATCCCAGCACTTTGGGAGGCTGAGGTGGGCAGATCACAAGGTCAGGAGTTTGAGACCAGCCTAGCCAACACAGTAAAACCTCATCTCTACTAAAAATACAAAAATTAGCCAGTTGTGGTGGTGGGCGCCTGTAGTCCCAGCTACTTGGGAAGCTGAGGCAGGAGAAAAGCTTGAACCCAGGAGGCGGAGGTTGACTGCAATGAGCCGAGATCATGCCACCGCACTCCAGCCTGGGTGACATAACAACACTCTGTCTCAAAAATAAAGAAAAGAAAATAAGAGCTATCCTCTAAAAATTCAGACCCTCAACTTCTCTTGATAACTAGAAAGACTAGGTGACCCAGACCTGCTGCTGAGCAGTCACTGCCGCCCCGACAGGGAACACGTGCTTGCCAGGTCAGCACGGTCTCTACCTGGCCCCTCGACTTGACCCGCCAGACCATGCAGCAGTGGACACGGTGATCCCTGCTACAGTAACGCAGGCAATCAGACTGACGACATTAACAGCATTTAGCCAGCACCAGTCCTGTCCTAAGCACCTTACCTGGGTTTACCTGTTGTACCTCTAACAGCCCAGAGAAGTGGATGCTATTACCACAATTTTACAGAAGCAAAGAGACCCAGGGAGTCTACACTCAGGCAGGCGCCCCGAAGTCCATGCTCCCACCAACCCAGCCTTGCTGCCTTTCCCAGACCAGCCCTGACCTGCACAGGCAAGGGGACTGGAAGGGGATGGAGTGGCCCAATCTTGGCTCACTGCAACCTCTGCTTCCGGGGTTCATGTGATTCTTGTGCCTCAGCCTCCCACGTAGCTGGAACTACAGGTGCGCACCACCATGCCTGGCTAATTTTTTCTATTTTAGTTGAGACAGGGTTTCACCATGTTATCCAGGGTGGTCTTTAACTCCTGAGCTCAGGTGGTCTGCCTGCCTTGGCCTCCAAAGTGCTGGGATTACAGGCGTAAGCCACCTTGACCCGTCAACGAGCTGTCTTTATTTTTCCCACCTGCTTCCCCATCCACTCCTGGCCACACAGGAACGCATCCCCACAGGGTTTCCTAGCCCTCAAGACCCAGGCCCCTCACTGCAAGCTACAGAATAACCTGGAGCATCCACGCACTTCTACTCCCCTCAGCCTGGAAACCCTGACAGCAAAGACAGAATCTCCTCAGGAGAGAGAGGTGCAGTCTCCTCTCCACACCCTGTGCTGGAAAACAGTGCCTGGGCTCCACCTCCACTGCCACCAGGATGCACATGCACAGAACAGAACAGCTGCACCCATGCCTCCCTCCTTCCAACCAAGGGCTTCCTGTAGAAAGCAGTGGCCTGTGCCTGTCCCCTCAGATAGGGTGTTCTCTGAGCTGGGTGGTCAGCTTTTCTTCCTCTGAGCACCTCTCCCCGAGATTGGAGTCCGTAGCCCCAGCCCCTCCGCCTCCATGCCCAGCTGCACACACCTGCTTCTGCGACGGGGCCCGTAACCACCACGCCGAGCGGGCGAGCGGGAGTAGCGGTGTCCATCTCGGGAACCCCCACCTGAGTGCCGTCGGCCACGGCTGCGGGACCGGGAATAGCGGCGGGACCGGGAGCGGGACCGGGACCAGGAGCGGGACCGGGAGCGAGCATGGCGGCCTGAACGGTAGTAGCCCCCTCCACGGCGCGAGCGTGAGCTGGAACGAGAGCTGGAGCGGGAGCTGGAGGTCCTCGAGGCAGAAGAGGAGGAGGAGGAGGAGGAGCGGCGGCTGCAGGCAGAGCACGGAGGGCAGGTCAGCGCAGGCCTGAGCCACGGCCCCGCTCTGCCCTGTGTCCCCCCCGTGGTGGCCGGGGCGTAGGGCGGGCGGCGTGAGCGTTACCGACCGGGCGTTGGCATTACGTCCCGGGGCAGGGCCGCCAGGCTGGGGGGGTGCGGGGGGCTTCCCTGTGGCGACCCCTGATGCGGCTGCGGCAGCAGCGGCTGCAGCTGCCTCCTCATCGCTGCCCCCAAAACTGGTGATGAACGTGATCTTCTCCTCACGGCCAGGGGTGGGGGAGCGGGAGCGGGAGCGGGACTCCGAGCTGGACTCTGAGGGTGACCTATGGGCAGGGAGGAGGGGGTTCACTCATCCAGGCTCCCTGAGCCCCTCGGTGAACAGCATGCCCAGCAGAGCTACAGCAGCGCCAGCGCGGGCCACAGCGACCCAGGAAGCCAGGCGGGTGGACGGAGCCTGACGGGTAGTGGAGACCCAGCTCCGGACAAGGACTTGACTTACGACCAGGCAGCCTTGGCTAAATAACCAGGAAGGACAATGACAGACAACTGTTCTTTATGTGGCTATGAAAAACGAAATGAGCAGGTCGGGCGTGGCGACTCACACCTATAATCCCAGCTCTCTGTGAGGCTAAGGCAGGCCAGTAACTTGAGACTAGGAGTTCAAGACCAGCCTGGCCAAAACCCCATCTCTACAAAAAAAAAAAAAAAAATTAGCCAGGCATGGTGGCAGATGCCTGTAATTCCATCTACTCAGGAGGCTGAGGGCACGAGAATTGCTTGAACCCAGAAGGCAGAAGTTGCAGTGAGCCCAGACTGTACCACTGCACTCCAGCCGGAGCAACAGAGCAAGACTCCATCCAAAAAAAAGCAGATCTCCATACTAAACAGAGAAAAGTTTTATTCAAAAGATATATGGATAGTCTGGGAAGAAAAAGCAAGTTCTAAAATACTAAGTATGGTACAATTCCATTTTAGTAAAATAAAAAGAAAGTGGCTAAGCCTGGTGGCTCACGCCTGTAATCCCAGCACTTTGGGAGGAGGCCCAGGTGGGACGGTTGCTTGAAAAACCAGCCTGGTCAACATAGTGAGACCCTATCTTAATTTTTTTTAAAGAAAAAAAAAGTTTTTAGGAAATAAAATAGAAGGTACCTGATATCCCTGACACTCCATGTATGGAATACTAACCTACACCTCTTATTTCACCAAAAGCCACTTACACCTAATCTCATCGAACCTCTGCCCACAGCCCCAGCAGACAGATCCCATCCCCCCATTCTGAAGCGGGAACTGGGCTTCAGAGAGCTTCGGAGCTTGGGTGAGGGGGGCTGGGATCAAACCGAGCTTGGTCCCTCTCAAAATCCCTGCTCCAACCACTCGTTCACCCACCAGACAAGCACCTATGCTCAGCGGTGCTACTGAGTGCCCGTTATTTCCCACCGGTCACTTCCAGAAATTAAGATTAAAGTGATTTGATTTCTCAGTCACCCCATTTTGCCATGTTTGGACATTTTTAAAAGACTGCATCGTATTTAAATCAGAAAAATAAAATAAGCTTCAACTATAAACAAAATTTTATTTAAAACTGGGAAAACAAGGCAATGATCTGGAAAACACAAACTATTCAGACCCAGAACACATGCAGTCTGTGACCTAAGGGTGGCCTAGGTGAGTGAACCTCCCGCCCTCCTCAGCGCCCCTGTCCCCCACCAGGGGGCTCCCTGGTTGCTACTCCCTGGTCCTCTGGAGGACTTACCGCTTATAGGGGTCATAGGTGGGGCTGTCTCGGCGGGCATAGCTACAGAGAGAAGAATGGGGTGGGACAAATTGGGGCTTAAGATCTCGGCAGGTATGAATTTGGGATAAGCCTGTCAACCTGAAGACTCAATGCTAGCTACCTGGCACAGTGAGGGGACTGCTGACCAGGTAGGGGGCCTTCCCTTGAGTCCTCCACCCACCCCCACCTCAAATCTGTCCAAAGCATGAATTTAGGCCCCGCCCCACAATGTCCCAGATCCATTATGACTCTGAGGAACTTGGACTTCAGCAGCCCTAGTTCTGCTTGGCCTCCTGACCCTAGAATGAAAGCATCCCTCCTCCTGTTCCTCGTCTCTGGCTCTCACTGGGTCCAGACTTACTAATGATGATGAAGATGATGGTAAGACTAAAATAGGCTGGGTATACAGTGGCTCACGCCTGTAATCCCAGTACTTCGGGAGGCTGAGGTGGATCACTTGAGCCCAGGAGTTTGAGACCAGCATGGGCAACATGGCAAGATCCCGTCTCTACAAAATACTTTTTAATTATCTGGGTGTGGTTATGCATGCCAGTAGTCCCAGCTACTCAGGAGACTGAGGTAGGAGGATCACCTGAGCCCAGGAGTTTGAGGTTGCAGTGAGTCGTGATCGCACCACTGCACTCCACCCTGGGTGACAGAACAACAACAAAAAGACTATCAGCTGAGGAAACTGAGGCCCAGAGATGTGAAGTCACTTGTCCAGCATCACACAGCTCATAAATGAAGAAACCGGGATCCAAACCTAGGCCCTACAGGTACCCAGCCTGGGCTCTCCTGCCTACCTTATGTGTGCCTCCGTGCCAGCACTGACGGCAGCGACAATCAGTGGTACTCTTTAAGGGATGTTTCCCATGCCAAGCCCTGAACCTACAAGTTGTTTTAGCCTTACAAGAACTCTCAATCACTGTCCTTTAAGAGATGTGGCAAAAAGAGGCATGGCTTTGCATGGGACCTCTCTCTCCTCAAGGACCCCCAGCCCAGGCTGGGCTCTGTGCTCCAAGCCAGACTGCCTCATCCAAGCCTGTCCCAAGACCTCCTCATGGGGACTGTCCCAGCTCTCTCTCCTGGTAGGTGATAATGCCTTGTTTTCCAAAGAAAGTGAAGCTCAGGGTGTTCGGGAAATCACTTGTCCAAACTCCAACACAGGAAGTGG
The DNA here is from genome assembly GCA_031835075.1 of Saguinus oedipus. NCBI lineage: Eukaryota > Metazoa > Chordata > Mammalia > Primates > Cebidae > Saguinus > Saguinus oedipus. Next base: position 46,571,426 of record CM063187.1, on the reverse strand, counting down.
CCAAGCAGCAGAACTGCTTGAGTCCAGGGCAAGGCCTGTGCCCTCTGCACTGCCCTCAGTTCCTCTGCCACCCGGAGATCACCTCATGCTGCCTGTGCATGGGCTCCTGGGAGTCTGGCAAGGGCCCTCAGTCCAGGAGGGTGAGGGGAGGGCAAGGAAAGGAGTCCACATGACTCTCAAGGTCGTCCCTACCTCTGAACCTTCCCGCAGGCCACGTATCACCCTGCTAGGAAGACTCCTTCGCTTCCCTCCAAAGAGCCTTCTCAGGCCCTAAGCCCCTGCTCCCCGCCCCCAGATGCCAGCAGGGTGGGGGTTGAGGGAGAAGCCCTACCTGGGTGGGCTGATCTTGCGACCCCTCAGCCGCTTCTCCCGAAACTCTCTCCGCTGGCGTCGAGAGCGGCGTCCCTGGAGTAGGGCAGGTGCCAGGCTGGTGATGAGTGCCCTCCCTGAGACACACCCCTGTCCCCTTTCACTCCAGCCCAGCCCTCACCGAGTACATGGCCTTCTCCTCCTCAAGGGCCTTGGCATGCTTGATGGCCTCCGCCTCCTCTTTGTCTTTCCGGAGCATCCTATAGAGGGGTGAGAATCAGGGTGGAGGAGGGGCAGGCCACAAGGTAAGGACACAGGCTGACTCATCAAAAAACTTGAGGGACCCAAGTCACCACACGCCAGCCTGAGGTGTCTTTCATTCAGTGCAACTTATCGAGCACCCTCCGGGTGCCAGGGGCTATTTTAGGTATCAAGAAATCAGAACTGAACCAGCTAAAACTAGGTTCTTGGTACATGAAAAAAAAAATCAGAACTGAAAAAAAAAACAAATCCTCACCTGCACGGGCTTACATTCTAGGGGAGAAGATCATGAGCAAGGGAATAAAATGCATGGTCCGTAAGACAGTAAAGGCAGAGGAAGCTGCACTTTTCAGGAGGGAGCTCAGGGGAGCCACACAAAACGGGGCATCTGGAGAGAAACCTGGGAGAGTAAGCTGCAGATGCCTGAAGTGCACAGCAGCCAGAGTGGCCCAGGGGCCGGCCAGGGCCTCTGCACCTGGGGAACAAGGAGGCCATGGAGGCTGGGCAGGGGGGATGTGGCGGTCAAGAGGACCAGATGGGTAAGACCTTACAGCCGTGGTGAGGGCACCAGATGCTCCTGAAGGAGGTGGGAGCTGCAAAGGGCTCTGGGCAGAGGGTGTCAAGCTCAGGCTCGGTTTCCGGTTCACTGCCCAGTGAGCTGGGACCATCCTGTGTGGTCTTGTGAGCTCAGAACGGGGCGGGGGGGGGGGGGGGTGTGGCTCAGGGTAGAGGTACGACCAGCAACTGCTGAGATAAATGACCAGAAAACAAAGCCTCTCCACTAGAGGTCGCTGTCCACCAGCCCAGGAATCCCCTGAGCATCAAAGGGTCAGATTCACCCCAGGTCACACTAGGTAGGGCAGGCTGGGTGATTTTGGGTGTAGCCTGTTTCTGCAGATAAAGTGGTCCCACAACCACCATAGGCTCAGGGACCTGCATGTGTAAAGTCCTGGGCCCAGGGCCAGGCAGACAAGTGATCACGAGTCTGGCTCTCAGTACTGAGGGTAACAGATGCCAGGGTGGGACCTACAAAGTGGGGAAGGGTGTCAGCAGGCAGGCCTCACCTGACGAAGTCGCCGTCAGCCATGCCATAAGTAGTGGCCTGTTTGTTGAGATCTGCCACCTGCTCCTGGTTCAGTTCATCCACGTCCACCTCCACGTCTGCACCAAGAGAAAGGCTGTCAGGAGCCACGGCCAGGGGAGAAGGGCAGTGCCCCTGGAGGTCGGGGTGGATGGGGCGCCTGCCAGACTGTAGGAATCTTCAGGGAGGGATGGCATCAGTTCTGGCTCATCCTGGCATCCCCTAGGCTGGCACAGGGCTTGGCCAGAGGTGAGCACAACACACGGTGGATGGAGGCAGCTGGGGACAGGGCTTGGAAGGGGCAGATGAACGAAGCGAGGGAAAGGGAAGGAGAGATGGATGGATGGGTGGAGGGACAGATGGAGGACAGAAGGGATGGGTGAAATGGAGGGAGGGAAGGTGGGAGAGAGGGATGGGTGGACGAAAGGAGGGAGGAATGGACGAGTGAAAGTATGTGGCAGGGTTGACGTGAGAGGGAGGAGTGAACAGGGGCAGACAGATGGCGGCTGAAGATCACCCAGCAGGCAGGGTGCGGGTCGCAGGCGTCTGGGAGCAGGGCACGTGATTAGCCAGTGGAAGGAGGGCTGGGCAGAGGTCAGTGCAGCTCTGCAGAGTGTGAATAAAGAGCCGGCTGCTGCAGTGACAGCCAGGATGAGAAAAACCAAGAGACTCGGGGGTGGTTTGATTAATGGGAATCCAGAGGGGAGGTGAGTGGCAGGTAGGGGGAGGGATAGGCAAACAGATGCCCAAGAGATGAGGGATGACTCCGTAAGAGGACGAACACTTTTTTCCCAGAGGAGGGAAGAAAGCAGGAAAGAGGAGCAGAGGCAGAGGCAGAGGCAGAGGCCGGCCCAGGTGGAGGAGAACGAAGCCCACACCTAGGAGGAGAAAAGATCACAGAAACAGTGCCCTAGAAATGAGATGAGTGAGACAGAGGAAGGCGGGAACAGAGGTTGGGAGCGGAGTGAGACAGAGGTGGCAGGAGACTGGGTGCCCTGGGGCGGGGGTGGGAGAGAGACAGGGCTCATAACTTGGGGTGCCCCACAGAGGGTGACGGACGAGACACAAAAACGATGCCCAGGGACTGCAGGTGGGGAGGGCAGAGAGGGGACCCCACCGATGTCGGGGATGACCTCATCTTCGTCCGAGTTGCTCTCCTCCTCAGCCGGTGACTCCTCCTCCTCTGGCTTTTCTGCCGCCTTCTCTACCTCGGCCACTGTGCTGTCCTCGTAGGTATAACCGATGGAAGCCTTCTTCTCTGCCAGCCTGGGATGGGGGAGCTGGTGAGCCAGGGCCCTGCCCGAGGGAGACGAAGGCCCAGTCCGGCCCCACACAAAGGCCTCTCGAGTGCCATGGCCCTCTCCTCAGGCTCTCCCTCAGCCTAGGACCCTCTGCTCCCGCCCATACCCAGCTTCTTTCTTCACATCTGAGCTCCCGGGCCCCACCTGCCAAGAAGTCCCGGACTCCTTCCCTAGGGTGGGTAGGCACCATCCTGAGCCCCAGAGCCCTGCCTTTGTTGGGTCATCTCTGTTGGGGAACATCTGTCTCCCACCTATACCATGAGCCCCACGAGGGCACAGCCCAGCTTTGCTCTGAACAGAGCAGGGCCCAAGGGGCCTGAGCAGGATCCTGAAACTGGGGCCGTGGACAAGGGTCAAAGTCTCCAAGAAGCTCCCAGTCCAGTCCCACGGGACCCCTCCCAGTGGAGGAAGACAGCCAGCAGTCAGGGAGAGCAGGGCTCCAGGCTACTGTGCACCCACCGGTACAACAGCAGTTGGCCTGGAGGAGCAGCGCTAAGCCCTGCAGAGGAACAGTGTGTGTGAGGGCAGGGGGCCTGCGCTCATCAGACCGAGGTGGAGAAGAGAGACGTGAGACTCAGAGGCAGCTGTTCCAGGATAAGGCCTGGTCCCCCAGACACTCCTTGAGGGACACAGCTTTGAGAAGCCTCTCTCCAGAGTGACATCAGCTAGGGCTGACTGCAAGCTCACTACACTGCTGGGACAGGTACTTCACAAGCTGCGCCTCCTGCACTCCTCCTAACTCCAGGCCAACCCCACTTTACAGGGAAGCATGGCAAGGCTAAGAGGGTTCCACTCAGGGTCTCACAGCCAGGATTCAAACGCAGGACTGTCTCACCACAGGGCCTGCACCTCCCCGACTCCCCAAGCTAAGAATGTAAAGCAGAGTTCTCAGCAAGCCCTGGCCCCCTGGTAGGGCTTCCTCCTCTACAGTTACTAATTGAGCACCAACTGTGTGCTGAACACCATCCTCGGTTCTGTGGAGACCCTGGTGGACAGGATGCAAGGGGCCAAGCCTCGCTGGGGCTCGCAGCCCTCCTGCCTCCTCAACCCCCTGCATCCCAGACCCCAACTCACTTCTTCTTCTCATCTTCACTGGGTCTCTGGAGGCCTCCGTACAACTCATCAATGTAGATCTGGTACAGGCACTGCTCCTCTGAGACTGCAGCAAACAAGAGGCCCCGGGTCAGAGTGGGTGGGGGACCCTAGGAGTTCAGTGGGGAAACACAAGGGTGCGGTGGGGCAGGAAGACGGGTGCAACCCCTGTGCAGCTGGGGGCAGTCGCCGCTTCCAGATAATCAAACTGTGCCTGGTAGGACGCAGCCAACTATAGCAGAGCCCTGGACACACCACTCACTGGATACACGACCTTGGACAAGTGACTGAACACGTCCATGCCTCAGTTTCCTTTTTCATAAAATGGGACCACAGGCAGGGTGAGTGCCTGGTATGTGGGCACTCTACCACCATTCTCACCGTTTCTGGAGGCCTCAGGCTGGACCCTTCAGAACCATAACCCAGTGCCACATGCCATTCTGACTGCATAGTTCACTCCATTGGGTGCCCCTCTGTGGCTCGGTTTAAGTTTGGTGTGGGCTGGGATGACCTGCACCCCCCAACACCCAGCTTGGGGGGCTCAACAATGTACCAGAGGCTCCCTGATCTTTCCTGCAGTGAGACACGTCTCTGACTCGCTGCAGGACTCTGGGTGAGTCCCCTTCTTCCCTTCCTTCCTTTTCTTCCTCCTTCCCTCCCTCCCTTCCTGGGCCTCAGCTTTTCTATCTGGAACTAGAGGTGGGTGGGCTGGCAAGCCAGAAACAGACACAGAATGGCCTTTCCTTGCTCTGGCAGACACCTCAGTTTCTACTCCTCATCTCCAAAGCCCAGGAGAGGCCCTACTGGCTGTCTCACACAAGCTCTATTGCTCTCCCTGCTCTAGCAGCACAGACCTTCTCTCTACCCCTCCAGTGTGTCCACAGTCCTGCCCCACACAGGGCTCTGCACAGGATACTCTTGGCCTGGAATCCTGTGGCCTATCCATGCCTCCCAGGGAGCTACTATTCAGCCTCAGACCAGGACTTCTGTCCTGTTTCTCAGGGAATGGCCCACCGTCTGCCACATCACCTTGGTTTGCAGTCATCGGCACTGAGAGTGAGTATGGAGTTGCTGCCCTCTCCCCTACCATGCCACTGATCCCAGAGTAGCACCAGACACACCACAGGTGCTCAGTTACTGTGTGTGGAAGTGAATGAGTGAGTGAATGAATGAATGAATGAATGCAGACTGAGATGAAACTAAGGGGAACCCCGGCTCTACCATCAAGAATCCACATGGCCTGGAATGATGGCAAAAATGGCAGCAGTAACAAATTTCCCTGATTCTAAGGAAACTGGTGATGGGTTAGAATTTTAGCAACCTCTGATTTTAGAAAATAAAGCAGCATCTATATTAGAAATAAATACATACTGGACCAGCAAACCCATATGGAGGGCCACCTGTGCCAGGCTCCGTGCTGTGATTGTATACACATCACCTCACTCAACTCTCACAACCGCCCCTACGACAAAATCATCACCACCCTTCTCAAGGAGGAAACTGAGACCCGCCAGGTGGTAAGGGACAAACCAAGCAGAGAACTCCATCCTTCCCTTAACTCTACAGGGAACCCCAAGAGAAGGAATCTCAAGTCCTCCTTGGTAGGTGAGTTAGGAGTTTTCCATCAGGAGAGAGCAGCAGTTAAAGGCACGTGGAGAATCCCAGCTCCTTGGAGAGGGTGTTCCCCCCGCCCATGTCCTTGTCTGTAAAATGGTGTGACAGCTGGGCACAATGGCTCATGCCTGTAATCCCAGCACTGTGGGAGGCCGAGGCAGGCAGATCATGAGGTCAGGAGTTCAAGATCAGCCTGGCCAAGATGATGAAACCCCATCTCTACTAAAACTACCAAAATTAGCCAAGCGAAGTGGCAGGTACCTGTAATCCCAGCTACTTGGGAGGCTGAGGCAGGAGAATTGCTTGAACCCATGAGGCAGAGGTTGCAGTGAGCCAAGATTGCTCCACTGCACACTAGCCTGGGTGAGAGAGTGAGACTCCGTCTCAAAAACAAAACAAAACAAACAAAAATGGGGTGTCACCCCTACCTCGATAGGTGGTTGTACAGATGTAGTGAGATAATACAGACAAAAAAGCCCAGGTCTGTGGGGGTCCAAAGCTCCCTGGGCAAGCCCAGAGCAGAGAGAAGTTTCCCTGAACATCTGTTTTCTCATTTGGAAACTGACAATGGTGATAAAGCTGGGAGAAAATTCCTGGACATACATGAACATCTGGCAAATTGCCAAATGCTGTCAAATTTAAATCAAGGAGAAATTTCCTCTTCAGAGCTGACAATTTGATCTGTGCAGGCAGAGGAAAACACACAGAGGTAAAAAATTTGTTCTTAGGCTGGGCAGGGTGGTGGTTCAGCTTATAATCCCAGCACCTCGGGAGGCCAAGGTAGGCGGATCACGAGGTCAGGAGACTGAGACCATCCTCGCTAAGACGGTGAAACTCCGTTTGTACTAAAAATACAAAAAAAAATTAGCCAGACATGGTGGCATGTGCCTGTAGTCCCAGCTACTCAGAAGGCTGAAGCAGGAAAATTGCTTAAACCTGGGAGTCGGAGGTTGCAGTGAGCTGAGATCGTGCCACTGTACTCCAGCCTGGGCAACAGAGCAAGACTCCATCTCAAAAAAAAAAAAAAATTGTGTTCTTGGCTGAGCATGGTGGTTCGTGTCTATAATCCCAGCGCTTTGGGAGGCCAAGGCGGAGGATCACTTGAGTCCAGGAGTTCCAGACCAACCTGGACAATACAGTGAGACCCCCATCTTTATAAATGTTTAAAAAAATGTATTCTTGGGCCAGGCACAGTGGCTCACAGCTGTAATCCTAGCACTCTGGGAGGCCGAGGTAGGGGGAAATCACCTGAGGTCGGGGGTTCAAGACCAGCCTGACCAATGTGGAGAAACCCCGTCTCCACTAAAAAAATACAAAATTAGCTAGGTGTGCTGGTGGACGCCCTGTAATCTCAGTTACTTGGGAGGCTGAAGCAAGAGAATTGCTTGAAGCTGGGAGGCTGAGGTTACAGGGAGCTGAGATCACACCATTGCACTCCAGTCTGGGCAACAAAAGTGAAACTCTGTCTCAAAAAAAGAAAATGGGCTGGGCGCGGTGGCTCAAGCCTGTAATCCCAGCACTTTGGGAGGCCGAGGCGGGTGGATCACGAGGTCAAGATATCGAGACCATCCTGGTCAATATGGTGAAACCCCGTCTCTACTAAAGATACAAAAAATTAGCTGGGCATGGTGGCACGTGCCTGTAATCCCAGCTACTCAGGAGGCTGAGGCAGGAGAATTGCCTGAACCCAGGAAGCGGAGGTTGCGGTGAGCCGAGATCGCGCCATTGCACTCCAGCCTGGGTAACAAGAGCGAAACTCCGTCTCAAAAATAAAATGTATTCTTGTTATTTTTTCTATTTTTTAAAGAAAAAAAGACCACAGAGTCAGAAGGCATAGTACATGGAAGTGACCCTGCCAGGAACAACCAATTCGGCAGATGTCCCCTATACCAAATCCAGAGATGGAGGCCCCGAAGGGGAAAGAGATCCAGGCAAAGTGAGTCTATCACAGAGCTGGAGCAGGAACCCAAGGCCCTTTAGTAGAAAGTACACAGATAAAACTTTTCTTCCCAAATTTATCTAGGTCTTCCAGGCTCCAGGGCCCCCAAGCCCCACATCCCATGTCCCCCTGCAGATCACTCACTGCCAGCAAAGTCGTTCTGCACCAGGCCTCGGTAGCGCTCGTAGTTACACTTCCGTTCGTCTGACTCCTGTTCTGGGGAGCTTTGGGGGAGGGAAAGACCTTGAAATCAGAGGGAACGGGTAGATCCCACCCCAAACCAGCAGAAAGGGAAATGAGGTGTCCCCCTCAAGCTGAGAGTGGTAACAAATAGGAGGGGCTCCAAGGAAGGTGACAGGCAGGCTGGGAAAAGAACAGGGGCTTTTGGGTATGACCTGGTGCGATGCCTGGCAACCCCCTGGGAGGTGGCTTACATGGTGGTGAGCAGTGGGGGGGTGTAGTCGGGGATGTGATCCAGGTGGGCACGGACATCAAAGCGATCAATCATGTTGTTGGTGTCCCCCTGCCAGGGCATCCTGAAGTGGGAGGGGAGCAGGAGAGCAAGAATCTCAGGGTCCACACTGCCCAGGACCCAGTGCTTGCTCCCTGCCAGCTGAGGCTTGGAAGCCTGGTCCTCAGGACCACTCCTGGTCCCCGTGCCACGGCCCTCGCCTCACCCCCCAGCTCTCAGTCCCTCTGTTGAAAGCTTCCCTGACTCCACATTCAGGCTCCTGGGACCTGAAACAGGCCAGTCGTCTGACTGCCCCTGGGGACACCAGGACCCCATTTCTCAGAACCAAGCAATAATGGGGCACTTGAACCAGGTCCTAGTGGGTATGTGAGGGCCCTAGGCACCCTGAGACAGTCCCCGCTGGCAACCTACTCTCTGCTTTCTCTGGGCCTCTAGCCCTGGCTCCACCCATTTCTAAGTCCTCCAACCACAACTGCTACTCTGGGGCCTCCACTGTTCTGACACCCTGTGACTATCACCTTCACATGCAGGTCACACCTTCCCTGCCTGAGTCCCCAAACATCTGTCCATACTTCAGACTCTGCTCCAGATTCTACACCACCCCGGGTCCCTTCTGACTCCCAACCTTCAGTCACAAACACTCCCCTGTTCCCATATCAGTCTTACATGTTAACAGGGCTCTCAGCGGCCAAGGCGACTGCAGAATCCAGGTGAACCTTGCAAGCTCGGCCGTGTACCTGCAGGAACTGTGCTGGGTCCTTCTTCTGCAGCAGCAAACAGGACTGAGGTCACCATCCAAGATCTCCAAACCCCAACCCCTCACACACAACAGAGCTTAGCAGCAAGCTCACTTCTGAGGTCAAGTGGGCCATACCTCAGAGGTGAACCAACCTGCTAACCTTTAGAAATAAGGGAATTAACCAGGCATGGTGGCTCAAACATGTAATCCCAGCACTTTGGGAAGCCAAGGCAGGCGGATCACCTGAGGTCAGGAGTTCGACACCAGCCTGGCGAACGTGGCGAAACCCAGGCTCTACTAAAAATACAAAAAATTAGCTGGGTTCTGTCACCCAGGCTGGCATACAGTGGCACAATCTCGAATCATTGTAACCTCTGCCTCTCAGGTTCAAGCAATTCTCCTGCCTCAGCCTCCCAAGCAGCTAGGACAGCCTGGGTGTCACTGTGTTGGCCAGGCTGGTCTCGAAATCCTGACCTCAAGAGATCCATTTGCCTTAGCATCCCAAAGTGCTGAAATTACAGGCATGAGCCACTGTGCTCGGTCAGGGCTTCTTTTTGGGGTAATGAAAATGTTCTAACATTTGATTGTGGTGATATCTGCACAATCTATCCTGAAAAGGACTGAATTATACCCTTCAATGAGTGAACTGTGTGAACTGTATCTCAATGAAGCTGTTTTTAAAAACAACCAAAAAGGAAAAAAAAAAGGCACTAAGTCCCTACCACTTTTATGCATGAGCAAAAAAAAAAAAAATATGAGACAGGGAAGACTGTCGTCCCCTGAGTCAATAGCCCTCAGGTCTACGCCTTTATGCAGGGGTCACAAGTCCAAGTCATCATAACAGCGCCATAAGAAGAAAATCTGAGCAGGGCGCGTCAGCTCACGCCTGTAATCCCAGCACTTTGGGAGGCCGAGGCGGGTGGATCAGCTAATTTTAAAAAAAATTAGCTGGGCATGGTGGTGCGCGCCTGTAGTCCCAGCTACTCGGGAGGCTGAGGCAGGAGAACTGCTTGAACCCAGGAGGCGGAGGTTGTGGTGAGCCGAGATCGCGCCATTGCACTCCAGTCTGGGTAACAACAGCGAAACTCCGTCTCAAAAAAAAAAAAAAAAAAGAAGAAGAAGAAAATCTGAAGCTGCAGCTCCCAGCACTGAGCTTCCAGAGAGCAGGGCCCTGGCTGACTTCTCGCTGGGTGCTCCCAGAGGAGCCAACAAGAGCTGTAGGAGCAGCTGCTGTCCTGTCCATGAAATCTTGACCGAGCACACATACCCAGAGTCCAGTCACTTCTCATCCCCACCCCCACCCTGGTCCAGCCAGCATCCCCTCTCAACTGGACCACTGGGCAGCCTTGTCCCTTGGCTCTGTCTCCAGGGAATTTACTGAAACTTGTCGGGCTGCCCCCGCCCCCTTCAGCCCTCACAGGCACTGGCCTGTCCCTCTCTGACTTCTCCCTGCCCCTCACCTGCTCCAGGCACACTGGCCTTCACGCCATTCCTTGGGCACTCCAGACATGCCCATGCTTCTGCTCAGGACCTCTGTGCTTGCTACCCTGTTCCTTTCAGATCTCCTACTAAATAAAAGCCGTCCTCAGTGACCCTATAAAATCAAATAAATAGCTCCCCACTTATCAATCCCAGCTCCTTCACTCTGTGGCTTTATTGAGATGTAATTCACATACCACACAATTCACTCACTTAACTCCACTTGCTTTCCTCTGAGCACCTGCTACCACCTGCCACTGTCCTTCATATTCATCCACCACCTGTCTCCCATGCTAGAACGTAACTCCCATGAGGCAGGGCTCTGTTTTGTTGGCTGCTGTAACCCTAGGGCCTAGAATAGGACCTGGCACATGGCAGGAGCTCAGCAACACCCAGTGAAGGAAAGAGAAATAATCCTTACTAACAGATGAGGACGGACTCTGAGCCCCTTCAGGAAAAAACATCAGCTCCAAGTTTCCAAGCTCCTGCACCCCCTCACTCTGTTTCCATCTCCCACCCTAGCCCTCAGCCAGCAGATGAGCAGATGCAGCCTGGGCTGTAAGGAATTGAGTCAATCACCAGGGACCACAGCTAATACTCTGCTAGTTTCAACCCTGCACTCACTACGTGCCAGGTGCCAGGCTGCTAACACCCTCATTTCACACCTTAAGAAACTGAGTCCAGGAACGCTTAGACCACAGGCCCAGCGAGGTGGAGCTGCTGGAATCCAGCTCCTCACCCTGCACCTCGCCTGTCTCCTTAGCTGATTCCTCAACTGGAGCCACACAGCGCACTCAGCTCCCTCTGCCCTGGGACAGGCCAGCCAAGTCCAAGGCCAAGATCCCATAATACGTCTGAGGCTGCTCCAGGCCAAATGCCCAATTCCCACAGCCAGGACTCACGGGACACTGTTTGTAGGACAGAATTTGGCAGGTATGGGGAAGCTACTGGCAGGGTCAGCTTCGCAGAAAGGAAAAAGCACTGAGCTGGGAGTAAACACCTGGAGTCCAGGGCCTGGCTCTGTGGGAGTATCTGGAAACGTCACTGAACCCTGCTAAAGACCAGCCACTGTTTTATGCACACTCACTCGAACTTCCCAACCATGGGAGAAACATACTATTCTTTTTTTTTTTTTTTTGAGACAGTATCGCTCTGTCACCCAGGCTGGAGTGCAATGGTGTGATCTTAGCTCACTGCAACCTCTGCCTCCCAAGTTAAAGTAATTCTCCTGCCTCTGCCTCCGGAGTAGCTGGGATTACAGGCATGAGCCACCATGCCTGACTAATTTTTGTATTTTTAGTAGAGATGGGGTTTTTACCATGTTGGGCAGGCTGGTCTCAAACTCCTGACCTCGTGATCTGCCTGCCTTGGCCTCCCAAAGTGCTGGAATTAGAGGTGTGAGCCACTGTGCTCAGTCAAAAAGTACTATTCTTTTTTTTTTGGAGACGGAGTTTCACTGTTGTTACCCAGACTGGAGTGCAATGGCACGATCTCGGCTCACTGCAACCTCCACCTCCTGGGTTCAGGCAATTCTCCTGCCTCAGCCTCCTGAGTAGCTGGGATTACAGGCCTGCGCCACCGTGCCCAGCTAATTTTTGTATTTTTAGTAGAGACGGGGGTTTCACTTTGTTGACCAGGATGGTCTCGATCTCTTGACCTCGTGATCCACCCGCCTTGGCCTCCCAAAGTGCTGGGATTATAAGCATGAGCCACCGCGCCCGGCCCAAAAAGTACTATTCTTATGCCCATGTTACAGATGAGCAAACTGAGGCTCAGAGCCATGGGGCACACCTGCCTAACACTAGGAATAAGCAGAACTAGGATTTGGACCCAGAGAGGCCTGACTACAAAATCTGTTTCTTTTTAATTTTCATTTATTTATTTTTAATTTAAGAGTAATTTTTTTGTTTGTTTGCTGTGAGACAGAGTTTTGCTCTTGTTGCCCACGCTGGAGAGCAGTGGCATGATCTCGGCTCACTGCAACCTCCGCCTCCTGGGGAGTTCAAGCCTCCTGCCTCAGCCTCCCGAGTAGTTGGGACTACAGGCATGCACCACCACACCTGGCTAATTTTTTGTACTCTTAGTAGAGACGGGATTTCCCCACATTGGCCAGGCTGGTCTTGAACGCCTGACCTCAGGTGATCTGCCTGCCTCGGCCTCCCAAAGTGCTGGGATTATAGGTGTTAGCCACCACACCTGGCCAAGAGTAATTTTTTTTAATTGTAGTAAAAAACATATACCATAAAATTGACCATCTTAACATTTTTAAACGGACAGTACCGCAGTAGTAGCTCTATGCAACCTGAAGTGCAATGGAGCGCTAGAACTTTTTCCATCTTGCAAAACTGAAACCAAACTGAACTCCCCTTTTCCTCCTCCCCCTGTCCCTGTCAACCACCACTGTATTTTCTGAGGGTATGACTTTTCTTTCAGTTTTTTTTATTTACCAAAAATATGCAAGGCTTCAAGAATTTCTGTCATCCTTGTGCAGGGGCCACGCTAATCTACGTATTGTTCCAATTTTAGTATGTGTGCCGCCGAAGTGAGTGCCTTTTTTCTTTTTTCTTTACTTTTCTCTCTTTCTCTTTCCCTCCCTTCCTCCCTCCCTTTCTTCCTTTCTTTGAGATGGAGTCTCACTGTCACTCAGGCTGGAGTGAAGCAGTGTGATCATAACTCACTGCAGCCTGGAACTCCTGGGCTCAAGCAAGGTTTAACTAATTTATATACTGGTAAGTGGAATCATACAATACTGTCTTTTTGTGGCTGGCTCATTTCACTTAGCGTAACATCCTGGATGTTATGGGTTCATCAATATTGTAGCATAGGACGGACCCCCCACTGGCCCAGACAGAGTCTCACCCTGTTGTCCAGGCTGGAGTGCAATGGTGCAATCTTGGCTCACTGCAACCTCTGCCTCCTGGGTTCAAGCGATTCTCCTGCCTCAACCTCCTGAGTAGCTGGGATTACAGGCACCCGCCACCACACCCAGCTAAATTTTGTATTCTTAGTAGAGACAGGGTTTCTTCATGTTGGTCAGGCTGTCTTCCAACCTCAGGTGATCTGCCTGCCTCAGCTTCCCAAAGTGTTGGAATTATAGGCAGGAGCCACCGCGCCCAGCCCAAAACCGATTCTTAACCACTGGATTATCCTGTCTCTAGATCAGATGGGATCAGAGGAGTTCATGAAGTTGCTCATTCATTCATTCATTCAACTGTTAAGCAGGCCCTGCGTTAGGGCATAGCAATAACTGAGACAGCCCCAGCCCTGCCCTCATGGGGGCACAGTCTGGTGTGAGAGACAGACCTGTTTACTTCTCACTTCCATATCAACATAAGATCCTGATGCTGTTTCTTTATCCAAACCACTGTTTAAAAAGGAACGTTGACAAGGACAGAAGCAATGACAGACCCGGAGTCCACTTGGGACTGAAGACAGGGAGAGAAAGCAGGCACCAAGGACAAATGAGGGAGAAACCAACTACGTCTGGACCCGCTCATTCAGCCTGCCACTATCTACTGCAGCCTCAGTGACACTCGCCCCACAGCCTCTGCTCTCAGCCCAAGACTGTGATGAGCCTTCTCCTGAAAGCAGCCATCAGCCACGGCCCAGCCATTGTCCACAGCCTGGCAGCCCAGATCGGAATGCAGGTCCCGTTCACATACAGGGACAATGGCCGCTTGTACAGGCCTGCACCACAAAGCACCCACAGACACTTGTTCTTTGAGCGCTTCCCCGTCATCCAGTGAGAGGAGCTGGCTGTCACCACGGTCCTGAGGGGGAATACAATGCAGCAAGCTCCCCTGCTAACAAGGAGGGGGCCTGGAGTCCCAGCTCCAACCTTTCCTCTGCACCATCCCTCCACCTGGATCCAAACTCCAGCTCTACCACGAACAATAACGTCAGTAACAAGACCTAACATTTACTGAGCAACAGCGACACTGGCCAGGCCTTCCTCAGTGGTCCGTGTGTCCAACCCTCCTACAACACTGAGGGGCATGCGCTAGTCTCCGCCATTTGTGGGAAACCATTAACTGGCAACCCACATCTATTCCCTTTCCTACAACAGTAATAGAACTCCAAATGTATCTGCTCAACAAATGGCAGAAGCACTTTGCCCCTTTTCCTCCCTTCTTCCTCCCTGCCGAGTGGAATAAAGACATGATGGCTAGAGCCTCTAGACCTTGACACAACACTGGGAAGGGAAGCTGTGCACAGGAGAACCACAAAAAGCAGCAGCTTAGGTCCCCGAGCTGAGCTGGCTACCTCATGGCTTTTCTGTGACTAAGAAATAAACTTCTATCTTGTTGAAGCCACTGATGGATGCTTGAGGTTTGTTACAACCAGAGCTGATTGTTGATGTGACATCATTTCACATGTGGAAGAGGAGACGGGCTCAGGGAGACAGTTCCTTGCCCATGTCACACTGTAGGTAAGCAGAATCAGTAGAATTTGAACCCAAATTCTAAGGACTAACCACAGTGGTATCTTGCCTCCTGGCTGTGCGCCTTGGGCAAGTTGCTTCACCTTTCTTGTTTTTTGAGACAGGATCTCACTCTGTCACCCAGGTTCCAGTGCAGTGGTGCAATCACAGCTCACTGTAGCCCCACCCTCCCAAGCTCAAGAGATCCTCCTGTCTCATCCTGCCTCAGCCTCCCGAATAGCAGTGACCACAGGTGCATGCCACCACACCTGGCTGATTTTTCTTTTTAACTATTTTTTGCAGAGATGGGGTCTTGCTATATGCCTCACCTTTTTGACCCTCATTTCCGCAGGATGAAGTGCAGGCGAAAAGCTTGGAGAGGTTAAGAGTCAGAGACTGGGTTACAGTGCCAGCTCTGCCCAGTGCTATGTGACTGTGCCCATGCATTTCTGAGCTCCAGTTTGCTCCTCTGTAAAATGGAAATAATAAGAACCACCTCCAGCCAGGCACAGTGGTTCACCCCTGTAATCCCAGCACTTTGGGAGGCCGAGGCAGGTGGATCACAAGGTAAGGAGATCGAGACCATCCTGGCTAACATAGTGAAACCCCATCTTTATTAAAAATACAAAAAAATTAGCCAGGCTTGTTGGCATGCACCTGTAGTCCCCGCTACTCAGGAGGCTGAGGCCCGGGAGACAGAGTGAGATTCCATCTTGGAAAAAAAAGAACCACCTCCCAGTCTGGGGTGTGGTTTTAACGAAGCAGAGACACAGACAAGTAGCTAGTGTACTGGTTACCAGAGGACTGCTCAACACATTAGCTGTTACTGAGGCATCACCTTCAACACACGCATGATCAGTACCTACCTCGCAGGCCTGTGAAAAGGATTACTATGCCAAACTGGTGGGCACTGAGTCTGGTACACCATGGGCCCTTAATAAACGGCAGCTATTCATTCCTGAGTGCTGTGCTCCTAGGCCACTGCTGGGGCCTCAACTATGACCAAGAGACCCAGGCCTTATCCTCATGGGCATATTGTTATGATGCTATCAGAGATGAGTTCTCCTTTTAGCCCGTGGTTCCTTCCTGGGTGGCAGAGGCAAGAGAGAGCTCTTAGAGCTTCCTCCTCTCTGCTGAGTGGCAGCAAGAGCCGTCTCTGTCTCATGGGTGACTTCGAGGATTCAAAAAAAATCCTGCATCAGGCCGGGCATGGTGGCTCACACCTATAATCCCAGCACTTTGGGAGGCTGAGGCGGTTGGATCACGAAGTCAAGAGATTCAGACCATCCTGGTCAACGAGGTGAAACCCCATCTCTACTAAAAATAGAAAAATTAGCTGGGCATGGTGGTGTGCGCCTGTAGTCCCAGCTACTCAGGAGGCTGAGGCAGGAGAATTGCCTAAACCCAGGAGGCGGAGGTTGCAGTGAGCCAAGATCGTGCCATTGCACTCCAGTCTGAGTAACAACAGCGAAACTCCGTCTCAAAAAAAAAATCCTGCATCTAAAGCCCTCTCACGTGGTGGCATGGGGATGCCTGCTAAGGATCAAGCAAATGTTTAATTACTATTGTTAATACTGTTTCATTCATCTGCCCTTTCAAGCCATATTTGATGGACTCAACCCTGGAATACAAATATGACCCAAATACACCTAGTCCCCAGTCTCACATATATATATAAAATAAACACATATGTTATCTATTCATACATATATGCATACACCCAGCTCTGTATATATGTCTATTATACATATATATTATGCATATATACACACACAGACATACATACACACATTAAGTATCCCTTATCGAAAATGCTTGGGATCCGAAGCGTTTTGGATTTTTTCAGATTTTGGAATATTTGCCTATTTGTAATGAGATATTTTAGGGATGGAACCCAAGTCCAAAGACCAATTTCATTTATACTTTCTAAGCACAGCCTGAAGGTAACTATATACAATATTTTAAATAATTCTGTGCATGAAACAAAGTTTGTGTTAAGTACTTATGTGTGGAACTTTCCACTTGCGGAGGAGAATCATGTCAGTATGCAGAAAGTTTCAGATTTTGGAGCTAGCCAGGCACAGTGGCTCACGTCTAATCCCAGCACTTTGGGAGGCTGAGGAAAGCGAATCACCTGAAGTCAGGAGTTAGCCTGACCGATATGAAAGAACCCCATATCCCATCTCTATCAAAAATACAAACATTAGTCAGGAATAGTGGCACACGTCTGCAATCCCAGCTACTCAAGAGGCTGAGTGAGGCAGGAGAACAGCGTGAACCCAGGAGGCGGAGGTTGCAGTGAGCTGAGACGGTGCCACTGCACTCCAGCCTGGGTGACTGAGCAAGATTGTCTCAAAAAAGAAAAGATTTTGGAGCATTTTGGATTTTTTAATTAGGGATGTTCAACCTGTGCACATATATACATCTTCTTCTTTTTTTTTTTTTAGATGGAGTCTTGCTCTGTCACCAGGCTGGAGTGCAGTGGCATGATCTCAGCCCACTGCAACCTGTCTCCCAGGTTGAAGTGATTCTCCTGCCTCAGCCTCCCGAGGAGCTGGAATTACAAGCGCCCACCACCACATCCTGCTAATTTTTGTATTTTTAGGAAAGATGAGGTTTTACTATGTTAGCCAGGCTGGTCTCAAACTTGACTTGAGGTGATCCACCTGCCTCAACCTCCCAAAATGCTAGGATTACGGGCGTCAGCCACCATTCCCGGCCCATGTATGTGTATCTTAAATGTGTTAAATTCCACAGAGGGGAATAATGACGGCATTTTTAAAGGACACTTGACGGAGCCTGGGAAACAAGACTTCCCTGACAACTGAGATCTGACAGACAGGCAGTAGTGAACCAGGTAAGGAAACAGGTCATACAGAAGTCCTGTGGCTGGGGCGTGCCTGGGTCAGCGGAATAATAGCTAGGAGGCCAAAATAACTTTCACAAATGAACAAGGCAGAGTGTGGGGTGGCGCTGAGTCTAGAGGAGGGGCAACGGCCAAGCCATGCAGGGCCCAAAGGCCCTGAGGAGCCTGGGCTTTCTCTCAAGGGCACTTAGGAGCCATGGAGGTACTCTGAGCAAGGAAGGGACAAGGTCAGTTTTGTGCTTTTGAAAGGCCTCTCAGACCCTTCTGGGGAGGATAGATCGGAGGGGCCAGAACTGGCGGCCAGCAGACCAGGGAGGAGGCTGGGGCGGTAATACAGGAGTAAATGGGGAATGTCTAAATAAATGTCATCTAACAGAACTGAAGCTAGTAAACAGGTGCCATTTCAAGCTGGAATACCAAGGATACACTGGAGGTTTTTGTTTGTTTGCTTGTTTTTTTGAGACAGAGTTTTGCTCTTGCTGCCCAGGCTGGAGTGCAGTGGCATGATCTTGGCTCACTGTAACCTCCACTTTCTGGTTTCAAGTGATTCTCCTGCCTCAGCCTCCTAAATAGGTGGGATTACCCATGCCCAGCGAAGTTTTTTGTATTTTTAGCAGAGACAGGGTTTCACCATGTTGGCCAGGTTGGTCTTGAACTCCTGACCTCGTGGATCCACCTGCCTTGGCCTCCCAAAGTGCTGGGATTACAGGCTTGGGCCACCAAGCCCAGCCTAGGATACACAGGAGTTAAACAGGTGAGAAGGGGGCATTTCAGGCCAAAGCCCTGTGGTGGCAGAAACAGAAGGCCAGTGGAGCTGTCCAAGGATGAAGCTGAGTGGTGAGACCACAATACTTTGGTCTTCTCCCCAAAAGCTAGTGAAGCATCAAACAGCAGACAGAAGTGGTCAGATTTCATTTTATATTCACTCCTCTTTTTTTTTTTTTGGAGACAATCTTGCTCTGTCACCCAGGCTAGAGTGCAGTGGCACAATCTCCGCACACTACAGTCTCTTCCTCCCAGGTTCAAGCAATTCTCATGCCTCAGGCTCCCGAGTAGCTGGGATTACATGCACACACCACCACGCCTGGCTAATTGTTCTATCTTTAGTAGAGATGGGGTTTCACCATTTTGGCCAGGCTGATCTCAAACTTGCGACCTCAGGTGATCCACCCACCTCAGCCTCCCAAAGTGCCAGGATTACAGGTATGAGCCACCACACCCAGCCAACTTAATACTCACTCCTGTTGTGTGCCAAGCCAAATCTCAAGAGTGGCTGAGCTCTTCCGGGCATGAGGAAGCCAGCAATAAGCAAAACAGACAACATGCTGGAGGTGGCCAATCTACCGTCGGGACTGCTCTGAGCATTACAGAGATTTCCCTTCTTGCTAACACCTGACTGGCACTGACCAAATGACACAGTATGCTAAGACACACAGAAGCCCTTGGGATCTTGTCGATAATTATGCTCAAGAAACAATTAACGAATATACTCCTGAGGAAATGAAGCTCTTGTCCTGGCATACTTCCATGTCCAGATTTTATCAGGATGACCAGCTTCGGCCCCCAACCCAGGGTCCCTCACCCGAGACGAAAGGGCAGTTACTCACGATCTTTTCATAATACTCCCGTCTCCGCTCTGCCCGCTTCTTGTAATCGACCATCATACCTCGAAGCTTCCGCTCATGCTTCCTAGCCTCGTGCCACATTGTGGTGAGGCCAAGCGTGGGGCCTCAACCTGAGGGATGAAGGTACCAGGAGCGTCAGATAGGCTGTGAAAACTATATGGGCAGAATCAAAGCCATCTAACAAGTTGGTGACAGAGTCGATCTCAAACAACACATCTCTTAGGTTCAGGGAGCAGAAGTATGGCTTCAGAACGGTGTGCCAGATGTTCAAGTCCATCTCTAACAACTTCCATCTGGCAGCTTGGGCAATCTGAAAAACCCTCAGGTGATTCTGAGGTGGGCATCCCTGGGAAAGGGGTGTCCTAGATTCCACGCACTGGAGTCAGGGATGGAAGGTTTTGAAACATTAGTAGTGTTTGAAGTAAAGTCAGAAGGCAAACCCTGAGCACCTGAGGCTGGATCTCAAGGGAAAGAGAGGAGCTGAAAAGGCTCCCCCATGCTAGATGAGGAGGATAAGGATGAAGGCAGGTGGAAGAAATCGGAGAAAGCCTTTAAGGGAGCAAGTGCAGTTGTATGAAGGTGGAGGTCGAGGACGGGTGAAGGGTGTAGCAGAAGACAAAGATGCCAGAGGGAGTGGGAACACGGGGAGGGGGTGTTGCAAGGAGACCAGAGTGAAGCTGAGGTCTAAAGAGGGGATCTAGATGTCGTGGTGGAGGCAGTATCCAAGGAAAAAGAGGGTAGAGCCTGAGAGAGGCGGAGCTGGCTGGCGGGAGGGCGTGGGCTGAGCTTGGGGGCAGGGCTTGCGGGCGAGGGAAGAGATCGAGGGTTTGCACCGGGCCTGTAGATTGCGTCGCGGCCGGAGGATTTGGGCCAGTTTTTTTTGTTGTTGTTTTTGTTTTTTTCGACAAGGGGGCGGGGCCTGTGACAGGCTGCTGGGCCGAAAGCCGAGAGAGACGCGGCGACTTCTGGCCCACAGCCGGGGCAAGGGTGCGGCCTTCGGCCCCTGAGGCCGAAGGGGGTGAGGAACAAGCGATCTCGGGGCCGGGACGCAGCAGAAGCCTACAGCAGCATGGGGAGAGCCCGAGGAAAGGAAGAAGCTGGGCTGACGCCTGCCCGAAAGCCGGAAGGTCGAGCCCACCGCCTGCACTCACCGGCTGATAGCAGCCTCCCACCGCTGCGCTAGCGCGCCACCCGCACCGGAAACGGAAACGGAATGCTGCGGTAGGAGGAGGGGGCGGAGTGAGGTGGAACGCCGCGCAGCGCACTTCCGCCGACGTGAGGGGCGGGTCCTAGAGTCGAGAGGGGCGGAGTCCAGAGGAAGTTGCAGTGGGAGACCGAAGGGAGGAGCTTGGGTATTTTCGTTATTTTTTTAAATTTTGTTTATTTTTTGAGACAGGGCCTCGCATTGCCACCCAGGCTGGAGTGCAGTCGTGCGGTCTGGGCTCACAGCAACTTCCAACTCCCGGGCTCAAGCGATCCTCCCATCTCAGCCTCCGGAGTAGCGGGCACCACTAAGCCAGGCTAATTTTTGTATTTTTGTTGAAACGGTTTCGTTCTGTTGCCCAGGCTGGTCTCAAGCGATCCTCCCTCCTTGCCTCCGAAAGTACTGGCGTAAGCCCCCAGGCTAAAGGCTTTCTTTGCAGCGTAAAGGACTGGGGCGTTTCCCAAGCGCAGAACAGACGAGACCCCCGAGGCTCAAAAACTCATCTTTATTGGGAAGACTCTAACAACCTACCCCCCCACCCCTTCAAGTCTGGGGAGGGAGGGCCATGGATCTGCCCCCTCCTCTCATATGTACAGTCTTTTCCGAAACCGACTGGAGAAGGTTCCCCTACATGTGAGGGCAGAGGCAGCTGTAACAAGCTAGTGCACGGGAGCCATACCCTTTCCGGACTCAGTTTCCTCATCTGTAAAATGGGCTCAAGGGGAAACCTGTGCAACGGAGCTTCTCGCCAAGGCTGAATATGTCCGCTTCAGAAGCATGAGGAAGACCAACCCAATGGTGGGCCAAGGGGATGGGGATGCTGTACATCCTGGTTGGGATTGCACGGCTCCTCCACCTCCCTCCCCACCCAGTGCCCCTCCTCTGGCACCACGGGGCTACGTGGCTTCAGGCCCGGGGGACAGGAGGCCGCCCCCAAAGGCTGCCTCGCGGTACTGATTGGGGAACATATTGCTGCCCACTAGGCTGGCGGTGCCTCCGTCCCCAGGGCCCGGGCCCTGGTAGGAGTCCAGTGTCAGTGGCTCAGGGCCGGCGGGCTCCCCAACCACGGCCCCGGCACCCCCACTGCACACAACAGCGCTGGCATGTGGCGGCCCCGGGGGCAGCAGGTCCAGCATGGTCAAGAGTGGGGGGGCCGTGGGGTCATAGGCAAAGCCATCGTCCAGGAGGTCAGGCCCACCAGGGGGCTCCAGGCCGGGCAGGGACACGGTGCCAGAGAAGAAGTCTGGGTCTGGCAGCAGGGCTGACGGCGGGAGGAACGGGCCTATGAGGATGAAGAGAGAGAAATGCAGTGTGATTTAGGGCGAACTGACCAGGCCCTAACTCAAATGCCCCATCCCTGCAAAATGTGATATCAAGGTAGTCTCTTTTTTTTTGTTTGTTTAGATGGACTCTCATTCTGTTGCCCAGGCTGGAGTGCAGTGGCATACTCTTGGCTCACTGCAACCTCTGCCTCTCCAGTTCAAGTGATTCCCCTGCCTCAGACTCCCAAATAGCTGAAACTGCAGGCAAGTGCCACGCCTGGCTAATTTTTGTCTTTTTAATAGAAGCGGGGTTTCACCATGTTGGCCAGGCTGGTCTCAAACTCCTGACCTCAGGTGATCCACCTGCCTTGGCCTCCCAAAGTACTGGGATTACAGTCGTGAGCCACTGTGCCTGGGCTTAAGGTACCCTCTTAATCCCAAGGAGAATCCATGTGGGACTGTCACCATTCTCAGAGAATAAGTAAATTGAACGCCAAGCATGGTGGTTCATGCCTGTAATCCCAACACAACACAGCAAGACCCTGTCTCTACAAAAAATATATTTAAAAGTTAGCTGGGTATGGTGGTGCACACCTGTAGTCCCAGCTACTTGGCGGGATGAGGCAGGAGGATCACTTGAGCCCCATTTGAGGCTGCAGTGAATTCTGATCACACCACTGCACTCCAGCCTGAACAACAGAGCAAGACCTTATCTCTAAAAATAGTGATAATAACAAGTAAACTAAGGCACCGAGGGAATGTTACTGGAAAGCTCACACAGCTGTTGTGGAGCTAGGATTGAAGCCATCCACCTACACGGGCATGGAGACTTTTCCCCAACAGTGAGAAAGGAGAAGACGTTTCAAAGCACCCCAACATAGAGAGACAACCCAAAAAGTGAAAACTCCAGACCATGGGAGACGCAAGTTGGGAAGTCACAAGTCCCAGAATTGTCAGAAAAAATAAGTGTCATTCTCGGGCATAATGGGGACTTAAGAAAAAATAAAAATCAGATTAAAAAGTTTCATTATAAGAGGGATTCTTGGGCCAGGCATGGTGGCTCACGCCTGTAATCCCAGCACTTTGGGAGGCTGAGGCGGGTGGATCACCTGAGGTCAGGAGTTTTTTTTTTTGAGACAGAGTCTCGCACTGTCACCCAGGCTGTAGTGTAGTAGCGTGATCTCGACTCACTGCAATCTCTACCTCCTGGGTTCAAGCAATTTGCCTGCCTCAGCATCCTGAGTAGCTGGGACTACTGTGTCACCATGCCCAGCTAATTTTTTTGTATTTTTAGTAGAGACAGGGTTTCACCACATTGGCCAGGATGGTCTCGATCTCCTGACCTCATGATCCACCCACCTCGGCCTCCCAAAGTGCTGGGATTACAGGCGTGAGCCACTGCGCCCAGCCAGTATTTTTTTTTTAAGACGGAGTCTTGCTCTAGAGTGCAGTGGCACAATCTTGGCTCACTGCAATCTCCGCCTTCCAAGTTCAAGCAATTCTCCTGCCTCAGCCTCCCAAGTAGCTGGGATTACAGGCGCCCACCACAACACCTGGCTAATTTTTGTATTTTTAGTACAGACAAGGTTTCACCATGTTGGCCAGACTGTCTTGAACACCTGACTTCAGGCGATCCACCCGCCTCGGCCTCCCAAAGTGCTGGGATTACAGACATGAGCCACCACGCCCAGCCTGTTTTTTGGCATTTTTTTGAGGCGGAGTCTCGCTATGTTGCCTGGGCTGGAGTGCAATGGTGTGATCTTGGGTCGCTGCAACCTCTGCCTCCCAAGTTCAAGCAATTCTCCTGCCTCAGCCTCCCAAGTAGCTGGGACTACAGGCGAGTGCCACTACCCCCAGCTAATTTTTGTATTTTTAGTAGAGATGGGGTTTCACCATGTTGGCCAGGATGGTCTCAATCTCTTGACCTCGTGATCTGCCCACCTCAACCTCCCAAAGTGTTGGGATTACAGGAATGAGCCACCATGCCCAGCCTGAGTTGGATTTTTTTGAGAAAGGGTCTCACTCTGTCGCCCAGGCTAAAGTGCAGTGGTATACTCTTGGTTCACTGAAACTTCCACTTTCTGGGTTCAGGTGATTCTTCTGCCTCCGCCTCCCATGTAGCTGGGACTACAGGTGTGCACCGCCACACTTGGCTACTTTTTGTATTTTTATTTTTAGTAGAAACCATGTTTTACCATGTTGGCCAGGGTGGTCTCAAACTCCTGGCCTGAAGCAGTTCACCTGTCTTAGCCTCCCAAAGTGCTGAGACAGGCATTAGTCACAGCACTCAGTCCCTATGGACTATTTACGTGAGAAGAGAAATAACGTTCTATCCTTTTGAAGCCCCTGTTATTCTGGGGTTTGTTATAAATACAGTTAAATGAGGTCATAGACTGGATCAGCCTGTATCCCAGCACCTTGGGAGGCCAAGGCCAGTGGATCACTTGATGTCAGGAGTTCAGGACCAGCCTGGCCAACATTTGCTGTCTCTACTACAAATACAAAAGTTAGCCTGCACGGTGGCATGCGCCTGTAATCCCAGCTACTCAGGAGGCTGTGGCAGGAGAATCACTTGAACTTGGGAGGCAGAGCTGAGATCGCACCATTGCAGTCCAGCCTGGGCAACAGAGCGAGACTCCGCCTCAAACAAAAAAAATGTGATCATAAAAAATGCAAGTTCCTGGGCCGGGCGCAGTGGCTCAAGCCTGTAATCCCAGCACTTTGGGAGGCCGAGGCGGGTAGATCACGAGGTCAAGAGATCGAGACCATCCTGGTCAACATGGTGAAACCCCGTCTCTACTAAAAATACAAAAAATTAGCTGGGCATGGTGGCGTGTGCCTGTAATCCCAACTACTCGGGAGGCTGAGGCAGGAGAATTGCCTGAACCCAGGAGGCGGAGGTTGCGGTGAGCCAAAATTGCACCATTGCACTCCAGCCTGGGTACCAAGAGCTAAACTCCGTCTCAAAAAAAAAAAAATGCAAGTTCCTAATGGAGAAGCACAGACGGACCAGAAAGTCAAAGAAAAAAAAAAGCAGGTTCCTAATGTCTCCTGGACACGAACTCTGCACCAACCACCATGATAAATAACTATGACATCACCTAAGTTCCGGAAAGGACCATATCTCCATCTGACAGAGGAGTAAACTAAAGCTCACAAAGGTCACACAGCAGCTAAATCATGGGCTCAGAATTCAAACCCGGTCTGATCCCAGAGGCCATACTCCTAACCATTACACTGCATCGCTGCGGCAACATTGCTTCTAAGAGTGAGGGAGGGGTGCTTTAGACCTTGGAAAACTGGGATGCTGGGGAAGATGGATGAATAGGGCACTGGGCTTAGGAAACTGGAGATCAAAGGTTGATGAAGTGGGTGAGGATTGGTGGTTGCTGGGGGTGGCGCTATTGGCAGTGGTTACCAGTTACAGGGGATGGGGAAGAACAGGTGGAACTTCAAACCTCCAGGGTGGGACTAGGTGGGGGGTCCAAGCTCAGCAGTCCGAGTGGTTGGTAACTGGCTAGGAGCTGGGTACCCTAGCATGGGTGTTGGGGGCTATGTCTTTAGAGTTGGTGGTCAATGGGTAGAGAGATTTTTTCTTTTGAGATGAAGTCTCGCTTTTGTCTCCCAGCTGGAGTGCAATGGCACGATCTCGGCTCACTGCAACTTCTGCCTCCCGGGTTCAAGCGATTCTCCTGCCTCAGACTCCCGAGTAGCTGGGATTACAGGCATGCGCCACCATGCCCAGCTAATTTTGTATTTTTAGTAGAGACGGGGTTTCTCCATGTTGGTCAGGCTGGCCTCAAATTCCAAACCTCAGGTGATCCACCCGCCTCAGCCTCCCAAAGTGCTGGGATTACAGACGTGAGCCACTGTACCCAGCTTTCTTTTCTTTTCTTTTCTTGTTTCTTTTCCCTTTTCTTCTTTTTCTTTTATCTTTTTGAGACAGAGTCTTGCTCTGTTGCCTAGGCTGGAGTTCAATGGCAGGATCTCCACTCAGCACAGCCTCTGCCTCCTGGATTCAAGCAATTCTCATGCCTCAGCCTCCTGAGCAGCTGGGACCACAGGCATGGGCCACCACGCCCAGCTAATTTTTGTACCTTTAGTAGAGACAGAGTTCCAGGCTGGTCTCGAACTCCTGGCTAAGAGGTTTTTTCTGATGGCAGCCAGATAGAGTTGAGGGCCATGGGAGTTGGAGGCTGGCATGTGAGTTGAGATGGAGGCAAGGGTAGAACAGGCCAGAGACAGGCTCTGAATCTGAGGTTGACCGGCTCTAACCACCACCCAATTCATCCGCCATCGACTCCCTGCTACCTGTGCCATAGACATCACCACTCATCTACATGGATGCCCAGGGGCCACCTCCCTGCTCCACTAAAGACCTGCTACTGTGTGGCCTCAGGCAAGAGACTTCACCTCTCTGGGCCTCAGTTTCCTCACTGGTAAAACAGGGGAAGGACAGTATATACCTCACAGGTTAGGTGAATAAACTCACAGAAAGCACTTAGGTGCCTGTCATATAGAACCCGTAAGAAGAAATATGTTAAGAGCCAGGTGTGTCTGGGTGCAGTGGCCTGTAACCCCAGCACTCTGGGAAGCCAAGGCAGGCAGATAACAAGGTCAGGAGTTTGAAACCAGACTGACCAACATGGTAAAACCTCCATCTCTACTAAAAATACAAAAAAAAAAAAAAATTAACTGGGCCTGGTGGCACACACCTGTAATCCCAGCTACTTGGAAGACTGAGGTAGGAAAATTGCTTGAACCTGGGAGGCAGCAGCTGCAGTGAGCCAAGATCACACCACTGCATTCCAGCCTAGGCAACAGAGTGAGATTCTGTCTCAAGAAAAAAAAAAAAAAGAAGAAATATATTAAGAGCCAGGCACTGTGGCTTGTGCCTGTAATCCCAGCACTTTGGTAGGCTAAGGTGGGAAGGATGGCTTGGGCCCAGGAGTTCAAGACCAGCCTGGACAACATGGCAAAACCCCATCTCTACAAAAAATACAAAAATTAGCTGAACATGGTGACGCATGCCTGTAGTCCCAGCTACTCAGGAGGCTGAGATGGGAGGATCGCTTAAGCCCAGCAGGTTGAAGCTGCAATGAGCCGTGATTGCACCACTATACTCCAGTCTGGGTGACAGAGGAAGTCTCAGTATCAAAAAAAAAAAAAAGGAAATAGATTAAATTTTAAAACACCACTGAGATAAGTATGTACTGAGCCTTTTCGTTTCTTTTTCTTGAGACAGTCTCTCGCTGTTCTTACCCAGATTGGAGTGCAATGGCACAATCTCAGCTCACTGCAACCTCCACCTCCTGGATTCAAGCAATTCTCCTGCCTCAGCCTCCCGAGTAGCTGGAATTACAGGCGCACACCACCATGCCCAGCTAATTTTTCTATTTTTAGTAGAGACAGGGTTTCACCATGTTGACCAGGAGGGTCTCGATCTCTTGACCTCGTGATCTACCCTCCTCGGGCTCCCAAAGTGCTGGGATTATAGGCGTGAGCCACTGCGCTCGGCCTGTACTGAGCCTTTTCAAAGGAGTCCCTGAGGCTCTGGGAGGTACAGCCACTTAACGAAGGTCACACAGCAAGGTAATAACCCAGAAGAGATCAGAACATCCATTCTGTCTCCAGAACCCTTGCTTTCCACTCTCTGTTGCTGGCTAAGTGCTGAGTGACTCGCCTTGTGGCTGCTCCTGGAGGGCCTGAAGAGGACAGAAAAGCAGGGCTGACACTTACTCTGCCCACCCAGGGGACACAGGCTTATATGTAGCCGAGACCCACCTGAGCCGTGGCTGGGCAGGAAATGGTCCAGGAAGGCCGGCTTTTTCTTCCGCCGTTTGCTCTCGATGCCATGGGGGTCTGAGGGAAGGCAGAGATGAGGACCCCTGGACCCCGACGGCCCTTCCTCCCCAGCCTGGGGTGGGACAGGGCAGTGGGGTCAGCCGTCCCCTCCCCAGAACCTGGGGATGGGGATAATAAGGGGCAGAGGCCACACACCAGAGCTGTTCAGCTCCCCAAGGACGTCGGGCATCCCCCGTTTCCGCTTCTTGTCCACGCCATAGCTGTCTGTTGAGGAGATACCAGGGACACACAAGAAGTAACCCATTAGTAATAATTAATTCCTTTATTTTTTTTTTTATTTTAGAGACAGAGTCTTGCTCTGTTGACCAAGCTGGAGTGCAGTGCCACAATCTTGGGTCAATGCAACGTCCCCATCTCAGGTTCAAGTGATTCTTCTGCCTCAGCTTCCCAAGTAGCTGGGATTATAGGAGTATGCCACCACATCCAGCTAATTTTTGTGTTTTTTTTTTTAGTAGAGATGGTGTTTCGCTATATGTCAGCCAGGCAGGCCTTGAACTCCTGACCTCGAGTGATCCACCTGCTTTGGCCTCCCAAAGTGTTGGGATTACAGGCATAAGCCACTGAGCCTGGCCTATTTTTTTTTCTTTTTTAACAGAGTCTTGGTCAGGAGCAGTGGCTCACGCCTGCAATCACAGTGCTTTGGGAGGCCAAGGTGGGCAGATCACCTGAGGTCCGGAGTTCGAGACCAGCCTGACCAACATGATAAAACCTGGTCTCTACTAAAAATACAGAAAATTAGGCCGGGCGCAGTGGCTCATGCCTATAATCCCAGCACTCTGGGAGGCTGAGGCGGGTGGATCACGAGGTCAAGAGATCGAGACCATCCTGGTCAACAAGGTGAAACCCCGTCTCTACTAAAAATACAAAAATTAGCTGGACATGGTGGTGCGCGCCTGCAGTCCCAGCTACTTGGGAGGCTGAGGCAGGAGAATTGCCTGAACCCAGAAGGCGGAGGTTGCGGTGAGCCGAGATCGTGCCACTGCACTCCAGTCTGGGTAACAACAGCGATAATAAAAATAAAAATACAAAAATTAGCCGGGTATGGTGGCAGGCACCTGTAGTTCAACTGCTCGAGAGGCTGAGGCAGGAGAATCACTTGAACTTGGGAGGCAGAGGTTGCAGTGAGCTGAGATCGTGCCTGGGTGACAGAACAAGTCTCTGTCTCCAAAAAAAAAAAATGGTGGAGTCTGGTCCAAGCTGGAGTGCAGTGGCGCAATCTTGGCTCACCACAACCTCCACCTCCCGGGTTCAAGTGATTCTCTGTCTCAGCCTCACGACTAGCTGGGATACTACATGTATGCACCACCACACCCGGGTAATTTTTGTTTTAGTAGAGCCAGGGTTTTGTCATGTTGGCCAGGCTGGTCTTGAACTCCTGACCTCAAGTAATCTGCCTGCCTCGGCCTCCCAAAGTGCTGGGATTACAGGCAAGCCACGTCGCCCGGCCTACACACTGGCTTCTCTATTGTTCCTGGAGCACCCCAGGCACAAACCAGCCTCAGGATCTTTTTTTTTTTTTTTTGAGGTGGAGTTTCACTGTTGTTACCCAGACTGGAGTGCAATGGCACGATCTCGGCTCACCGCAACCTCCGCCTCCTGGGTTCAAGCAATTCTCCTGCCTCAGCCTCCTGAGTAGCTGGGACTACAGGTGTGCGCACCACCATGCCCAGCTAATTTTTGTATTTTTAATAGAGACGGGGTTTCATCTCATTGACCAGGATGGTCTCGATCTCTTGACCGCATGATCCACCCGCCTCAGCCTCCCAAAGTGCTGGGATTATAGGCGTGAGCCACTGTGCCCGGCAGCCTCAGGATCTTTGCACCTGCTGTTCCAGCTGTTTAAAACACTCCCTAGAGAACTTCCCTGTTCAGTCATCCTCCTGCCCTCAGCTCAGCTGTCCCCTCCTCCAGGAAGCCTTCCCTGAGCCCCACAGCTGGGTCAGGTGCCCTCTTTGGGCAATGCAAGTCCTTGAGCACTTCATTCCAGTCCTGCCCACTCTGATCATTATTGTGGGGGATCAGGCTGTCCCCCATTCTCAGGACTTTACGGCTCATGAAGACACAGCTAGGGGCTGTGTTGCTCACTACTGTGTCTCTAGCACTACTGAGAAAAGGGTCAGGCGTGTGCAGGATGCTGAGGGGAAGAAAGATTAAACACTTTCCAAATGCCAGGAGACAGCTACTATTATTTCCATTTTGCACAGGAGAATGAGGCTCAGAGAGGCCAAGGCCACACAGCCAGTAAGCAGCAGAGCCGGAATCTGAGCATTGTCTTTGTAGCTCTGAGCCCGCACTCTAGTTTCAGCCTCTTTTCCATCCCCACTGAGGTCACCCCAAGGGTGAAGACCTAGCCTCCGAGGTGGTGGGTCACCCTGGGTCGCTGTAGTTACCGTGGTCCCGAGGCAGGTAGGTGAAAGGCAATGGCTCGCTGCAGACCCCATCGGTGAGCCGCTGCAGGAAGACGTTGACTGTCACTGGCTCGACAATCTCCAGGTCCTCATAGGGTGGCGTCTTGAACACAATGGCAATCTGGCGGTGCACGTCAGCCTGGGAGAAATCAGCCCGACCTTCCCAGGAGGCCGTGCTGAACACCACTGATATGTCCTCTGGCAGGAAATGAGAGACACCAGCTAAGCCAGGACATCTGGGCCACTGCACTCCCAATCTGCCCAGCCTTCCCCAAAATCAAGACTAATATTCCTTTTTTTCTTTTTTTGATACAGAGTTTTGTTCTTGCCCAGGCTAGAGTGCAATGGCACAACCTCAGGTCAAGGAAACATTCACCTCCCAGGTTCAAGCGATTCTCCTGCCTCAGTCTCCGGACTAGCTGGGATTACAGTGCATGCTATCACGCCTGGATAATTTTTGTATTTTTAGTAGAGACGGGGTTTCACCATGTTGGCCAGGCTGGTCTCAAACTCCTGACCTCTGGTGATCCGCCTGCCTTGGCCTCCAAAAGTACTGGGATTGCAGGTGTGAGCCACTGCACCTGGCCGCCTTCTTTATTTATTTATTTTTTTAGACAAGGTCTCGCTCTGCTACCTAGGCTAGACTGCCATGGCATGATCTTGGCTCACTGCAACCTCCGCCTCTGGGGCTTGAGATCTTCCTACCTCAGCCTCCCAAGTAGGACTACAGGAATTCACCACTGCAGCCAGCTAATTTTTTGTGTGTTTTTTATAAAGAAGGGGTTTTGCCATGTTGCCCAGGCTGGAATTTGGCCTCTCAAAGTGCTGGGATTATAGGCATGAGCCACTGTGGCTGGCCTCTACTATTCCTAAAAATAAAACTAATCACCAGGAACAGTGGTGAATGCCTGTAATCCCAGCACTTTGGGAGGCCGAGGCGAGTGGATCACTTGAGATCAGGAGTTTGAGACCAGCCTGACCAACATAGTGAAACCCTCTCTCTACTAAAAATACAAAATTAGCTGGCCGTGGTAGCACATGCCTGTAATCCCAGCTACTTGAGAGGCTGAGGCAGGAGAATTGCTTGAACCAGGGAGGCAGAGTTGCAGTGAGCTGAGATCGCACAACTACACTCCAGCCTGGGCAACAAGATCAAAACTTCATCTCCGAAAAGACAAGCAACAAAAAACAAATCACAGTGGCAGCTGACTTGCTATGGAGCACCTATTATATGCCAGTCACTAAGTGTTTTGTGTATTTTTATGTATATCATTTCATTTAATCCTTGTAACAACCTAAGAGGTAAGTAGAATTAATATCCCCCTCATGTCCAGGGATCCTCAAGATCACCCTCAGGTGGTTCAGTCAGAGGACTCACAGGACAGCATAGAGTCATACTCACAGCTATGATCTGTTATAGCAAAAAGATACCAGGCACAGTGGCAGAGAAAAAAGGAGCCCAGCTAGGCGTAGTGGGCCACACCTGTAATCCCAGCATTTTGGGAGGCTGAGGCTGGCAGATCACTTGAGGCCAAAAGTTCAAGACCAGCCTGGCCAACACAGCAAGACTTTGTCTCTATAAGGAAATGCAAAAATTAAAGGCAGGGCGCGGTGGCTCATGCCTATAATCCCAGCACTTTGGGAGGCCGAGGCAGATAGATCACGAGGTCAAGAGATCGAGACCATCCTGGTCAACAAGGTGAAACCCCGTCTCTACTAAAAATACAAAAAAAATTAGCGGGGCATGGTGCGTGCCTGTAGTCCCAGCTACTCGGGAGGCTGAGGCAGGAGAACTGCCTGAACCCAGGAGGCGGAAGTTGCGGTGAGCCGAGATCGTGCCATTGCACTCCAGTCTGGGTAACAACGGCGAAACTCCGTCTCAAAAAAAAAAAATACAAAAATTAGCTGGGCATGGTGGTGCATGCCTGTGGTCCCAGCTATTCAGGAGGCTGAGGTGGGAGGATCACTTGAGCCTGGGAAGTCGAGGTTACAGTGAGCCATGATTGCACCACTCTACTCCAGCCTAAATGACAGAGTGAAAGCCTGTTTCTAAAAAAAAAAAAAGAGGCGGGGGAAACCGAGGCTTAAAGTATTGAGACTTCACACAGCTGGTAGCGGAAGAGTCAGGATTCGTGATGCTTCTCTCCCTGCTGTTGATTTTCCTTGTCTTACTGCATTGTCTGTCATCACAGTGACTCCATGTACTGAGGCTTTATATGTGTCGGATACATACAGATTGCCCCTAAGTCACACAACAACCCTATGAAGAAGGTACCATTAGGTACCCTATTATATAAAGAAGAAAACAAAGGCACAGAGAGGTAAAGTGCCTTGTCCAAGGTCACACAGCCAGCAAGTGTTAAAGCCAAGATGGGAACCCAGGAAGGCTAGAACTCTTCACTGCTAACTCTGTTATAGCTTAAGGAAGTTACTAGATATCTCTGGAACCAGTTCCTTTACTTTATTGTATTTATTTATTTATTTAAATAGGGAAAGCTTCACGAATTTGTGTGTCATCCTTGCGCAGGGGCCGTGCTAATCTTCTCTGTATCGTTCCAATTTTAGTATATGTGCTGCTGAAGCGAGCACAATTTTATTTATTTTTTGAGAGGGAGTCCCACTCTGTCATCCAGGCTGGAGTGCAGTGGCTCGATCTCGGCTCACTGCAACCTTGGCCTCCCAGGTTCAAGCAATTCTCCTGCTTCAGCCTCCCAAGTAGCTGGGATTACAGACGTGTGCCACCACACCCGGCTAATTTTTGTGTTTTTTAGTAGAGATGGGGTTTCACCATGTTGGCCAGGCTGGTCTCAAACTCCCAACCTCAGGTGATCCGCCTGCCTCAGCCTCCCAAAGTGCTGGGGTTACAGGCATGAGCCATCACACCTGGCTAATTTTTGTATTTTTAGTAGATATGGTGTTTCACCATGTTACCCAGACTGGTCTCCAACCTGAGCTCAAGTGATCTGCCCGCCTCAGCCTCCCAAAGGGCTGAGATTACAGGCATGAGCCACCGCACCTGAGCTGTTTTTGAGGAAGGGACATTTGAATAGATGTGAGTGAAGTGGAGCTGCCTCTCCTGTCCTCTGTTTGCTTTACGCATAGCCCTTATCACAAGCATCATAAACCGTTTATTTACGCAATTCCACCCTTAACCTCACAGTCCTCTGGACATGTCATGAGCTCTATGATGGCACCACCTAGCATGCAGCATGGGCCACCATAGATGACCCTCCATCTTCCTCCACAGACGAGTGAGCAGGCCACTCGGAATGAATGAACCCATCAGCTGGTCTGTTTGACTGCAAACACAGCTTTCTGGACCCTTGCTCTCTGGTGCCTTGGTTAACCTGCCCTTTCTCATCCTTTTACCCTCCCCAGGCTCCCTGGCTACCACTCCGAGCTGCCAGACCCCACTCTGCCCCAGCTTGCTGCCCCAGGCCCCTCACCTTTCTGCACCTTGTCACACAGCAAGTAGAGCTCCTCGCCACCTGTGCACGGTCCGCTCTCCTTGTTGATTCGGCAAATCCGCAGCTCTGACGTGTTTGTGGATTCTGGGAAGGCGCAAAAGGAAGAGGTGTATGAAAAAACCCTGAGGCTGGGCGTAGTGGCTCATGCCTGTAATCCAAGCACTTTGGGAGGCTGAGGCCGGTGGATCATGAGGTCAGGATTTCCAGACCAGCCTGACCGATATGGTGAAACCCTGTCTCTATTAAAAATACAAAAATTAGGCCAGGCATGGTGGCTCACGCCTGTAATCTCAGCACTTTGGAAGGGCCGAGGCAGGTGGATCACCTGAGATCTAGAGTTCAAGACCAGCCTGACCAGCATGGAGAAACCCTGTCTTTACTAAAAATACAAAATTAGCTGGGAATGGTAGTGTATGCCTATAATCCCAGCTACTCGGGAGGCTG
Organism: Saguinus oedipus; assembly: GCA_031835075.1. NCBI lineage: Eukaryota > Metazoa > Chordata > Mammalia > Primates > Cebidae > Saguinus > Saguinus oedipus. The sequence continues at coordinate 46,537,578 of CM063187.1, read as the reverse complement.
AGGCAGGAGAATCACTTGAACCCGGGAGGAGAAGGTTGCGGTGAGCCGAGATTATGCCATTGCACTCCAGCTTGGGCAACAAGAGTGAAATTCCAACTCAAAAAAAAAAAAAAATTAGCCTGGTGTGGTGGCATGTGCCTGTAATCCCAGCTACTCAGGAGGCTGAGGCAGGAGAATTGCTTAACCTGGGAGGCAGAGATTGCAGTAAGCCAAAATCGCACCACTGCACTCCAGCCTGGGTGACAGAGCAAGACTCCGTCTCAAAAAAAAAACCCAAGAATTCAGTCACCACCAAAACCCTACCTGGGCATCAAATGGGTGCCATCCCAGGGGCCTTGGAGAGGTGGGGAATCGAGAAGCAGGGCATCTGATCTTCCTGGAACCACAGTCCAGGTGGAGAAAGAAGTCACTCAGACAGGAGGTGTTAATTAACAGACAATTGCCAGCCCTCACACTGACGTCCTGTGAGTGTTTGTCCAAAAGGAAAATCCTCTGCCAGGCATGGTGGCTCACACCGGTAATCACAGCACTTTGGGAGGCAGAGGCAGGTGGATCACTTGAGGCCAGGAGTTGGAGACCAGCCTAATGAACATAGTGAAACCCTGTCTCTACTAAAAATACAAAAATTGGGCCAGGTGCAGTGGCTCATGCCTGTAATCCCAGCACTTCGGGAGGCTGAGGAGGGTGGATCACGAGATCAGGAGTTCGAGACCAGCCTAGCCAAGATGATGAAACCTCATCTCTACTAAAAATACAAAAATTAGCTGGGCGCAGTGGCAGGCACCTGTAATCCCAGCTACTTGGGAGGCTGAGACAGGAGAATTTCTTGAACTTGGGAGGTGGAGGTTGCAATGAACTGAGATTGTGCCACTGCATTCTAGCCTGGGCAACAGAGTAAGACTCTGTCTCAAAAAGAAAAAAAAAAATTACAAAAATTAGTCAATCATGGTCCCAGCTACTCAGAAGGCTGAGCAGGAAAATGGCTTAAACCCAGGAGGTAGAGGTTGCAGTGAGTTGAGATCGCACCGCTGCACTCCACTGTGGGCAACAGAGGAAGACTGTCTCATAAACAAAAAAAAAAACAAAAAGAAAAGATCCTTTGCTAGGTGAGATAGCTCACACCTGTAATTGCAGCACTTTGAGGGGCCTAGGCAGGAAGATCACGTGAGGCCAGAAGTTCAAGACCAGCCTGGGCAACATAGCAAGACGCTGTCTCTCTCAAAGTAGAAAAAAAAATTAGCCAGGCCTGGTGGCTCACACCTGTAATACTAGCGCTTAAGAGACCAAGTAGGGAGGATTGCTTGAGCCCAGGATTTCCAGACCAGCCTGGGCAACATGGTGAGACCCTAGCTCTACAAAAAATATATATATATTATATATATATATCATTTATAATATATATAATATAAATGTATATTATGATATATAATATACATAATATATAAATGATATATGATATATAATATATAATATATAAATGATATATATGATATATGATATATAACAAAAATATATATTATATATCATTTGTAATTATAATATAATGATATATATATTCATATGTATAATATATAAAAATGTAATATATAATATATATTTATCATAATATATATAACACAAATATATATTATGATATATATTATATATATTTATTAAATATATGTTATATATAATAAATATATATTACAAATGATATATATTATATATCATTTATTAAATATGTAATATATATTATATATTATATATTACATATCATACATTGTATATTATAAATATTATATATTATATATTGTGTATATTATAAGTGATATATAATATATGTTATGTATATGATAAATGATATATATAATTTTTTATATATATATTTATGTATATTTACAAAAAATATATATTTTTTTGTGACGGAGTCTTGATCTGTCACCCTGGCTGGAGTGCAGTGCCTGGATCTCAGCTCACTGCAACCTCCACTTCCCAGGTTTGAGCCATTCTCCTGCCTCAGCCTCCCAACATGCTGGGATTACAGGCATGAGCCATTTGGGAGGCTGAACTGGGAGGTTCACTTGCGCACAGGAGTTCAGGCTGCATGAGCCGTGACTATACCTCTGAATGACTGCCTAGGCAACAGAGTGAGACCCTATCTCTAAAAAAATAATAATAAACAATTTTTTAAAAATATTTTATAAAAAAATTTTTTTTCCATTTTTTGTTTGAGATGGAGTTTCACTCTTGTCACCCAGGCTGGAGTGCAATGGCACAATCTTGACTCACCACAACCTCCGCCTCCTGGGTTCAAGCAATTCTCCTGCCTCAGCCACCGGAGTAGCTAGGATTACAGGCATGCGCCATCAGGCCTGGCTAATTTTTTTGTATATTTAGTAGAGAGGAGGTTTCACCATGTTGGTCAGGATGGTCTCAAACTCTTGACCTTGTGATCCGCCTTTCTCAGCCTCCCAAAGCACTGGGATTACAGGCATGAGCCACTGTGCCCAGCCTGAAAGAAATTTGTTAAGGGAGACCCTTAGACCTCAGGGAGAGTTGATGGGGTCTTGGGTCAGAGAAGCTTCCTTGAGGAGAGTTTGATAGACTGTAATCTTGTAGTGGACACCTGTTGTTTTGCCCATCTAGTAATCCTGGCCCCTCTTCTATTAACAGCCCCCAAGTTTCCCTCAAGACACCAACCCTCATCTTAGTAACTGGCACTTGGCAGGGCAGAGCCCACTACCCCCTAATTGATCACGTGCCCCAGATCTGGCCAACCAGAGCAGTGCATCCCTCTGGCCAAAGCTGATGGGTCAGAAAAGAGCAAATGACCAAAACCAGGCCAATGAGAGACAGACCTGATAATTTAACTAAAGATATTAGGTAAGAGAAGCCAAAAGAAGCTTTGGGAGTTGGGGAGAGGTGCCAGGCAGGTAGGACATAAGCCTGGCATTATACACAGGCAGGAGAGGGACCTGCCAAGGACTCTAAGATGGAGGAAGAACAGCTGAGAGACAGAAAGAGACAGATCCCTAATGACATCACTGAGGTCCTGGATGCAGCCAGACCTGAAGCACTTCCGCAATTTTCTACTTAATACAACAGATTCTTCTTTTCTTCCCACTTAAGCCTGTTTAAGCTGGGATTCTATCACTTGCATGCATGAATGCCCTGACTGAATCAATATCCCATTTTGATGCCTGCAGCAGTCAGTATAGGTTGGCTAAAACGTACCAGTTATGCCCAGTCCCCTCCTCTATGCCTGTACCCCCTATAGAGGTTGAAAAATCTAAGCACGTGCTTTCCCAGACCTCCCTGCAACTAGGAGTGGCCATGGGACCAAGCTCTGGCCGCTGAGAAGTAAGCAGACGTCTACCAGGGTGATCTGTGGAACATAATGCATTCTCTCAAAAAGGGAAGGAGAGTGGCCGGGCGCGGTGGCTCAAGCCTGTAATCCCAGCACTTTGGGAGGCCGAGGCGGGTGGATCACGAGGTCAAGAGATCGAGACCATCCTGGTCAACATGGTGAAACCCCGTCTCTACTAAAAAGATACAAAAAATTAGCTGGGCATGGTGGCACGTGCCTGTAATCCCAGCTACTCAGGAGGCTGAGACAGGAGAATTGCTTGAACCCAGGAGGCGGAGGTTGCGGTGAGCTGAGATCACGCCATTGCACTCCAGCCTGGGTAACAAAAGCGAAACTCCGTCTCAAAAAAAAAAAAGGGAAGGAGATTATTACTCATGCTGCCTCTTCCCTTGGGCTGCCTGGTACAGTTGTACAGATTGTTTATTCTACAACACTAGAAAATACTATTTGGGTTCTGGGTTTTTTTTCTTTTTTTTGAGACAGAGTCTCACCCTGTCGCCCAGGCTGGAGTGCAGTGGTGCGATCTCACCTCACTGCAACCTCCTCCTCCTGGGCAGCTCAGATTACTGGCGTGTGCCACCATGCCCAACTAATTTTTGCAGAGACAGGGTTTCCATGGTGGCCAGGCTGGTCTCCTGATTTCAAGTGATCCACCTACCTTAGCCTCCTAAAGGGCTGGGATTAAAGTCCCGCTCTGTTGCCCAGGCTGGAGCACAATGGAATGATCAGCTCACTGCAGCCTCATCCTCCCAGGCTGTAGCAATCTTCCCACCTCAGCCTCCCAGGCAGCTGGGACTACAGGGGCATACCACCATGCCCAGCTAATTTTTTTTTCCTGTGGGTAACCCCCCATCTGGGCACCAAGGAAGGAGAGCTAAGCAGATCCCCAGCACAATTAGTGCCTGAAGAATATCTTAGTTTATAGTGTCACTACTCAGTTATTTCCCTATATATAATTATATCTTGTTCAGAGTCAGAGGAATGCCTAGAGCAGACACGGTACAGAGCATGAATTAAGGAATAAGCAGCTTACAGTCAGAGGAACATCTAGAGCAGACATGGTGCAGAGCATGATTTAAGGGGAAAAACAGTTATACCAGGACAAGAATTTGCGGCCCAGGAGCAGCATTCAGTATCGTAAAGATACCCTCTGTATGGCAGGCTTGGAGCAAGAGTCACTCCTCCTGAAAAAGAGTTGCAGTACCTTGCACCCAGTTCTTGTGGAAAGCTGGCCTCAGGTTAGCAAGCCTGCAAGCGTCTGAGGGCTTAAAACCCCTCTGGTATAATCGCGCCTTGGTGACTATATAACCTGTCAAATCTCTAGCTACTGTGCTGGCTCAAAGCACCCTCCTATAGAAATCATTGGAAGCAGGCCGGGCGCGGTGGCTCACGCCTGTAATCCCAGCACTTTGGGAGGCCGAGGCGGGTAGATCACGAGATCAAGAGATCGAGACCATCCTGGTCAACATGGTGAAACCCCATCTCTATTAAAAATACAAAAATTAGCTGGGCATGGTGGTGCGCACCTGTAGTCCCAGCTACTCGGGAGGCTGAGGCAGGAGAATTGCTTGAACCCAGAAGGCAGAGGTTGCGGTGAGCCAAGATCGCGCCATTGCACTCCAGTCTGGGTAACAACAGCAAAACTCCACCTCAAAAAAAAATAATAATAATAATTGGAAGTTGCCACCAGGTGGCGGTAGACCCCGTCAGCTCTGTGGCTGCTTTACTGACTCAAAGCCTTAGAAGTGGCCTGCCCCTGGATAAGAGATGTTGGACACTGCACCCTCTTCACTGTGCAAGGCCCACCTCCTTGACTCGGGGACCAATAGGGGTGGGCCCTTTGCTCATGGCACATGTGATTATCTTGACCCTGTCACTGTTCTTAAGATGACCTCACTCACTACCTAACCTACACCCAATAAATACAGAGGCTCCTGGACGTTCAGGGCCTTACCTGTCTGTGTTTATAGGTGGCGTGCCCCACCCCCACCCCTGAGCCCAGCTGCGCATTTTTTTGTCCTTCTGTGTCCACTTTATTTCTCAGATGCTGCACCTCAGCACGGCGATAGGGGACACCCCACAACCCTGTGGGGCTTGACCCTACATTTTTCAAAACGAGTCTAACTCTGTTGCCCAGGCTGGAGTGCAGTGGCACAATCTCAGCTCACTGCAACCTCCACCTCCCGGGTTCAAGCAATTCTCCTGACTCAGCCTCCTGAGTTGCTAGGATTACAGTCGCCAGCCACGGTGCCCAGCTAATGTTTGTATTTTTAATAGAGACGGGGTTTTGCTATGTTGGCCAGGCTGGTCTCAAACTCCTGACCTCTCAGGTGACCCGCCTGCCTCAGCCTCCCGAAGTGGTGGGATTACAGGCATGAGCCACCACACCCGGCCACCCTGCTAATTTTTAAATTTTTTATAGAGAACAGGGTTTTGCCAAGTTGCCCAGGCTGGTCTTGAACTCCTGGGCTCAAGCAATCCTCCCACCTCAACCTCCCAAAGTGCTGGGATTACAGGCATGAGCCACTGCACCTGAGCCGCTCTTGCCAGCGTAAGCAGGACATTCTCATGCCTGTAGCCAAGGACAATCCTGATGGCCACAGTGCTCTCAACTCACTCTTATCGTAGACCGGCTCGGAAAGCACAGGGTCCATGCGGCACATCTGTCCCTGCTGGTCCCGATATGAGGCCTGGAAGCAGATCCTCACCACATTCATGTCTACTTCCTGATGGTTCTTCAGGGACCCAGCTGTGGGGGGAGATATGGGGAGGCTGAGGGTGGGAGGTGGAGACCCTCTTTGGGGCACAGGGGAACGGGGAAGGGATGGGGCTGGAGGAGACGGTGGGGCCTGGAGTGAGCACAGAAGGCAAGGGGTTTGGGAGGACGGGATGGTCAGGTCAGGCAGAGGAGTCTCACCATTGTAGGGGTCAATGCCCAGCTGAATCTTCCGTTCAATGGCAGCCTCAATTTCCTTCTTCCTCACACACTGAATGCCCAGGTTGTTAAAACTGAGGGGTGATGGGGGAGGGAGAGGTGTGCTAAGCAGGCAGGTGTGGCCCTAACCCGCAGGAGGGCTCCGGCAGATGCTGCTGTGGAGCTCAGGCTCTCAGGGGCTGACATCCAAGGCCCAGGGACCCAGCGTTAGAAAGGATCTGGGGTTTAAACCTCTCAGAAGGCCGGCGTGGTGGCTCACACCTGTAATCCCAGCACTTTGGGAGGCCGAGGCAGGCAGACCACTTGAGATCAGGAATTTGAGACCAGCCTGGCCAACATGGTGAAACTCTATCTCTACTAAAAATACAAAAACTAGCTGGCGCCTGTAATCCCAGCTACTCAGGAGGCTGAGGCAGGAGAATCGCTTGAACCTGGGAGGCAGAGGTTGCAGTGAGCCGAGATCGTGCCACCGCACTCCAGCCTGGGCAACAAAAGCAAAACTCCATCACAAAAAAAAATTTTTAAAAAAGATAAATTGTAATGTAAGAGAAAGGGCCGGCCTTGCAGCTAAGTCAGGTCTGGAGTCAAATCCCAGCTCTGCCATCAATTATCTGTGCTCCTTAGCCTCTCTGTGCCTCAGTTTCTTCCTCTACAAAACTGAGATAAGCAGAATGTATGTGAACATGTGTGTGTCAGGGCTCCAGCCCTAGGTGAGGCCGTCCACTGTCCCCAGGCCTGAGTTTCCCCACTTAGGAGAGGCAGTGGGGAGGGTTTACCAAAGCTGCCTTCTGCAGCTAAGGTTTCCCTGGGTGATCTCCAGCTGCTCAGAATCTCCACGATCAAGGAAGAGAGGTCAAGGGTCAGAATCTCCATGATCAAGGATGAGAGGTGAGGGGTCGGGGGTGGGTACCTGTGCCGAGGGCTGACGTGGGGCCGGAGCCGCACCCTGCAGACGCCATCAGTGCAGTCTTTCCCCACGAGGCTGTGAGGGTGGACTCGGTGCGGCCAGTCCTTCCACACCAAGCAGGCAGTCACCTCCACCTCCCGCAGCCCTCCGCAATCCCGGAGCTGCAGGAAGAGAGGTGCTCTTTAAGGGTCCCATCGCAGAGGCCTGTGCCCATCCGAAGTCCTTGGGGCCTCCCTTGGCAGCTCCCCAACCCTCTTCCCATGGAGGCCTCTGTTGGGAGCTCCCAACCTTCTCCCCCAACCAGGATGATGAAATGTGTTAGTGAGACCACTTTGGGCCAGGTGCAGTGGTTCACGCCTGTAATCCCAGCATGTTGGGAGGTTGAGGCAGGAGGAACCCCGTCTCTACTAAAAGTACAAAAATTAGCTGGGCGTGGTGACATGCACCTGTAATCCCAGCTACTAGGAAAGCTGAGGCAGAAGAATTGCCTGAACCTGGGAGGCTGAGGTTGCAGTAAGCTGAGATCATCCCACTGCACTCCAGCTTGGGTGACAGGGTGACTCTGTCTCAAAAAATAAATAAATAGGGCCGGGCGCGGTGGCTCACGCCTGTAATCCCAGCACTTTGGGAGGCCGAGGCGGGTGGATCACGAGGTCAAGAGATCGAGACCATCCTGGTCAACATGGTGAAACCCCATCTCTACTAAAAATACAAAAATTAGCTGGCCATGGTGGTGCGCGCCTGTAATCCCAGCTACTCAGGAGGCTGAGGCAGGAGAATTGCCTGAACCCAGGAGGCGGAGGTTGCGTTGAGCCGCGCCATTGCACTCCAGCCTGCATAACAGGAGCGAAACTCTGTCTCAAAAAATAAATAAATAAATAAATAAATAAATACCACTTTGATATCCTAAACCAGAAGCTTCCAACTGATGAACTGGGGGCCTCATATCACATCTGCCCTACAGGCTGCTTTTTTAGGCCACTCATCCTTTTTTTTTGAGACAGGGTCTCACTCCGTTGCCCAAGCTGAAGTGCAGTGGTATAAGATCTCGGCTCACTGCAACCTCCGCCTCCACACTCAAGGGATTCTCCTGCCTCAGCCTCCCAAGTAGCTGGGACTACAGGTGCACACCACCGTGCCCAGCTCATTTGTGTGTTTTCAGTAGAGACAGGGTGTTGCTACATTGCTCAGGCTGGTCTCAAACTCCTGAGCTCAAGTGATCCGCATCCGTTGGCCTCCCCAAACACTGGGATTACAGGTGTGAAGCACCACGTGCAACTTTCAGTGTCAGGGAAGACTATAAAGATGGGTGCCACATTTGGGGTTAAAAAACAACAAATAATGGGCCAGGCACAGTGACTCACACCTGTAACCCCAGCACTTTGGGAGGTTGAGGTGGAAGGACTGCTTGAGCCCAGGAGTTTGAGCAGCCTGGGCAACATAGCGAAACCCCATCTCCATAAAAAATTCATAAATTAGCCAAGTGTGGTGGTGTGCATCTATAATCCCAGCTACTCTGGAAGCTGAAGCGGGAGGATCGCTTGAGCCTGAGACATGGAGGTTGCAATGAGTCCAGATCACACCACTGCACTCCAGCCTGGGTGACAGAGACCTTGTCTCAAAAAAAAAAGAGAAAAATAATAAATTATGTATTGTGACACAGGTGCCTGGGTGGACTACATATGTATACAGTATATGTAAAACTTCAGACCTGTATTCTTAACATATATGTGATCAATTATAGCTTAATTTTTTTAAGGAGAGAAAGGCTGGGCGTGGTGGCTGACATCTGCAATCCCAGCACTTTGGGAGGCTGAAGCAAGCAGATCATCTGGGATTAGGAGCTCAAGACCAGGCTGGCCAAAATGGTAAAACCCTATTTCTACAAAAATACAAAAAATAGCTGGGTGTGGTGGTGCACGCCTATCATCCCAAACTACTCAAGAAGCTGAAGCAGGAGGATCGATTGAATTAGGAGGCGGAGGTTGCAGTGAGCGGAGATCATGCCACTGTACTCCGGCCTGGGTGACAAAGCAAGACTCCATCTCAAAAGATAAATAAATATATAAAGAGAGAAGGAGATGGCCTAATGAGCTATGACAACCAAACGCAACATGATCCTTGGTTACGTCCTGGATTGAGGAGAAAGAAACAATTACAAACACATTTTAGGGACGATCGGCAAACTGAAATATGGACTGTATATTACGTGACTTTACGGAATTACTAATTTTCCTAGGGGTGATTGCAGCTACAGAGGAGCTTATTACTAGAAGGTGCATATGGAAGTATTTAGGGGTAAAGTAGCAAGATGGCTACAATTCATTTGTAAATGATCCATCAAAAAAAAAAAATGTGTGGGCTGGGCGTGGTGGCTCATGCCTGCAATCTCAGCACTTTTTGAGATGGAGTCTCACTCTGTCACCCAGGCTAGTATAAAGGCATCATCTTAGCTCACTGCAACCTCCACCTCCTGGGTTCAAGCCATTCTCCTACCTCTGCCTCCCAAGTAGCTAGGATTATAGGTGCCCACCATCACACCCAGCTCATTTTTGTATTTTTAGTAAAGATGGGATTTCACCATCTTGGCCAGGCTGGTCTCCAACTCCTGACCTCAGGTGATCCACCTGCTTTGGCCTCCCAAAGTGCTGGGATTACAGGCGTGAGCCACCAGGCCTGGTTCCTAGGTTTAAATTCTTCTGCTTCTTCTTCTTCTTCTTTTTTTTTTGAGACAGAGTCTCACTCTGTCTTCCAGGCTAGAATGTAGTCACATGATCTCAGCTCACTGCAACCTCTGCCTCCTGGGTTCGGCCAGTTCTTCCATCTCAGCCTCTCGAGTAGCTGGGACTACGGGTGCCCACCACCACACCTGGCTAATATTTGTATTTTTAGTAGAGATAGGATTTCACCATATTGGGTCAGGCTGGTCTCAAACTCCTGACCTCAGGTGATCCACCTGCTTTGGCCTCCCAAAGTGCTGGGATTAAAGGCATAAGCCACTGCGCCTGGCCTAAATTCTTTTGTCATCCAAACTAATCAAAATGGCTGGGCATGGTGGTTCATGCCTGTAATCCCAGCATTCTGGGAGGCCAAGGCGGGTGAATCACCTGGGGACAGGAGTTCGAGACCAGCCTGGGCAAAATGGCAAAACCCCTTCTCTACTAAAAATACAAAATTAACCAGGTGCGATGGCACAGGGCTGTAATCCCAGCTACTCAGGAGGTTGAGGCAGGAGAATCACTTGAACCTGGGAGGTGGAGATTGTACCATTGCACTCCAGCCTGGGCAACAAGAGCAAAACTCCATCTCAAAAAAAAAAATAATAATAACAAATTTATCAAAATGTATACATTAAGGATGTGTAATTTTTCCTACATCAATTATACCTCAATAAAACTTTTTAAAAAACTAGACAGAACATCAGCATGCCTGTGTAGTTCAAACCAAAGTCCACGGGCAGATTCGAAGCTTTGCTTTCATTCAAACAGATGAAGGCAAGAGTATTGCTATTCGACTAACTGGCGAAGCTCTTGGAAAAAATTAACTGGAATACATTTTCGTGTAAAGTAAATTCCATAAGTTGTATTTTGGTAACTTTATCTTTCTACACTACAATTATGCTTTTGTATATATATTTTGTATGATAAATTGGATGTCTACAATTGTAAATTTTTTTGTTTTTACAAGCTAATACTGAACACTTGATTGAAATATCATGTATGTAGCCTACAGTATTTACTTAACTTTTACAGGTGAGAAGAGAGTTCTGTGTTTGTATTGATTATGACATTCTGAATAAATATGGCATATATTAAAAAAAAACTAGACAGAATAAACACTAAAAATGTTTTCCAACTAAAAGATTAGGAAAAACTTGGAGCGCACAATTAAAATTGTAAGACATCACATTATTTCAGATTTCCAGATTTCTCTTTTTTTTTTTTTTTTTCTGAGACGGAGTTTCGCTCTTGTTACCCAGGCTGGAGTGCAATGGCGCGATCTCGGCTCACCGCAACCTCCACCTCCTGGGTTCAGGCAATTCTCCTGCCTCAGCCTCCTGAGTAGCTGAGATTACAGGCACACACCACCATGCCCAGCTAATTTTTTGTATTTTTAGTAGAGATGGGGTTTCACCATTTGACCAGGATGATCTTGATCTCTTGACCTCATGATCCACCCGCCTCGGCCTCCCAAAGTGCTGGGATTACAGGTTTGAGCCACCGCGCCCGGCCCTCTTTTTTTTTTTTTAAGACAGATTCTCGCTCTGTGGCCCAGGCTGGAGTGCAGTGGATATCGGTCTCCCAGGCCTCAAACCCCTGACTCAGGTGATCCGCCCACCTTGGCCTCCCCAGATTTCTCTTTTTTTAAAAAGGAAGTTATAGCAACTAAAGCAAGAATTTTTGCTCAGCAGCTGCAGGCAGCAAAAAATAAAAGCCAGCCCCTTTAGACAGGCCCAGGCCCACCTGGCATCTCTGGGTCACCGGTTCAGCCCTGTTGGTATCAAAGACCCTCTGAAGCCTGCTCTAAACTTCCATAAAGCCCAAGCCTATAAAATACCATTAACCAGGCTGGGCGGTGTGGCTAACGCCTGTAATCCCAGCACTTTGGGAGGCCGAGGCAGGCGGATCACAAGGTCAGGAGTTCAAGACCGGCCTGGCCAACACAGTGAAACCCCATCTCTACTAAAAATACAAAAAAAAAAATTAGCTGGGTTGGTGGCAGGTGCCTGTAATCCCAGCTACTTGGGAGGCTGAGGCAGAAGAATCTCTTGAACCTGGGAGGCAGAGGTTGCAGTGAGCCAAGATCATGCCACTGTACTCCAGCCTGGGTGAGAGTGAAACTCCATCTCAAAAACAAACAAACAAACAAACAAAAACAATTGCTAACCGGGCCAGGCATGGTGGCTCATGCCTGTAATCCCAGCACTTTGGGAGGCCAAGGTTGGTGGATCACGAAGTTAAGAGATTGAGACCATCCTGGCCAACATGGTGAAACCCCGTCTCTATTAAAAATACAAAAATTAGCTGGGCATGGTGGCGCACACCTGCAGTCCCAGCTATTCGGTTGGCTGAGGCAGGAGAATCACTTGAACCCAGGAAGTGGAGGTTGCAGTGAGCCAAGATCGCACCGCTGCACTCCAGCCTGGCCACAGAGCAAAAAGGGTCTTTTTTTTTTTTTTTTTTTTAATAAAGACAGGGTTTCACCATGTTGGTCAGGAACTCCCGACCTCAGGTGATCCGCCCACCTTGGCCTCCAAAGTGCTGGGATTACAGGCGTGAGCCACCAGGCCCGGCCAAGATGTTAAAAAAAAAAAAATCATTAACCACTGGTCTCAATCTCAGTGGGGTAGTGCTGCCCCCTAGGGGAAAAATGGAATATTGGGGGTGGTTGGTTGACATTGTGATACGGACCCACCACAGGTAGACAGGACCAGATAGCAGTTTATAATACCAGGGACAGTCCCGCACACTCATACACATCCGACAAGCCTTCTGAACATCCCGCCAATAGTTCAGGTCAGTAGTAAACCTGTTTAAAATGAACAGAGTCCAGAAACTTGCTCTGTTGTTGTTGACTGTAGTGTGTTTTACGGGGTTTTTTTGGGGGGAGGACAGGATCCCGTCCAGGCTGGAGTGCAGGGGCGCGATCTCTGCTCACTGCAACCTCTACCTCCCAGGCACGAGCGATCCTTCCACCTCTGTCTCCCAAATTGCTGGGCTTACAGGTATCCATCACCACACCTGGCCCCTTGCCCTGTTTGACACCAACAATATTCTTTCTCATAATTGTTTTTCTTTTTCTTTAAGATGGGGTTTCACCATGATGGCCAGGCTGATCTTGAACTCCTGACCTCAGGTGATCCACCCACCATGGCCTCCAAAAGTGCTAGGATTACAGGTGTGAGCCACAGCACCCGGCTTTTTTTCTTTTTTTTTTTTTTGAGATGAGGTCTAACTCTGCCACCCAGGCTGGAGTTTCCCATAACTGTAATATCTACTGAATTTTCAATGACTGCAGCCAGTACACTAATTGTTTAGACCAAGAGTTTTTTGCCACTTGGGAAAATCCCCTCACTAACCGCAACCCTTCACGTGTGACATTTAAGTCACCAAGACTGCGCAGCTGGGTCAGGCTGCATTTGTGGCCACTGCATTAACAAGGAGCCTATATATAGTCACCAACAACTGCCACCTTCCTCATATAGCCTGTGGGGCATTTATATATTGAAATAAAATGATTTTATATGTTGTATTAATTTCCTTTTATTTCTCTTTTATGCTACAGTTTGGCATAAAATATGGAGTTTTGGCTGGGCACAGAGACTCACGCCTGTAATCCCAACACTGTGGGAAGCCAAGGCAGGCAGATCACTTGAGGTCAGGAGTTCAAGACCAGCCTGGCCAACATAATGAAACCCCATCTCTACTAAAAATACAAAAATTAGCCAAGTCTGGTGGCAGGCGCCTGTAGTCCCAGGTATTCGAGAGGCTGATGCAGGAGAATCGCTTGAACTTAGGAGGCGGAGGTTGCAGTGAGCTGAAATTATTCCATTGCACTCCAGCCTGGGTGACAGGGTCAGACTCTGTCTCAAAAAAAAAATAATAAAAAAATTAAATAAAATATGAAGTTTGGGTGTGACTGTGAGTAGAGGTAAGTAATATTCTCTACAATTCTCACTGGGCCATATAGGGTTAAAACCAATCATTTAACCAGCTCCCCGCTGTAATATTACAAGATTCTGAAAAGCTTAGAATCAACAGTCTCAGGACTCACACAGCCTCCAGGGCTGAAAGCTTTTCATCCTTGAGATGTCAGTTGAGACTGTGGAAAAGACATTAGACTGCAGATTTTTTTTGAGACAACATCTTGCTGTGTCACCTAGGCTGGAGTGCAGTGGTCTGATCATGGCTCATTGCAGCCTCCACTTCCCAGGCTCAAGCAATCCTCCCCACTCAGCCTCCCAAGTAGCTGAGATCACAGGTGCATGCCACCACACCTGGCTAATTTTTTTATTTTTTGTAGAGATGGGCATCTAGCCATGTCACCTGGGCTGGTCTTGAACTCCTAGCCTCAAGTGATCCTCCTGCCTTAGCCTCCCAAGGTGCTGGGTTTATAGGCATAAGCCACCGTACCTGGTCCATTAGGCTTTAGAATAAGTCAGACCTGGCTGAGATTGTGCCATTGCACTCCAGCCTGGGCAATAAGAGTGAAACTCTGTCTAAAAAAAAAATTGTACCTGTACCTTATTAATACATTAATACCCTGACAAAAGTCACCTTTGCTTTTCCTTGTTTTTTTACTTCTAGTGAGATATATATATCTATATAGATATATAGATATATATATTTTTGTTTGTTTGTTTCCTTTTAAATTGAGGCAGGGTCTTGCTTTGTTGCCCAGGCTGGAGTGCAGTGGTGCAATCTTGGCTCACTGCAACCTTGACCTCCTAGGCTCAAGTGATCCTCCCACTTCAGCCCTACCAAGTAGCTAGGACTACAGGCATGTGCCACCACATCCAGCTAATTTTTGTATTTTTTTTTTGTAGAGACAGGGTTTTGCTATCTTGCCCAGGCTTGTCTAGAACTCCTGAGCTCAAGTAATCCGCTTGCCTCAACCTCCCAAAGTGCTGGAATTACAAGCCTGAGCCATAGCGCCGCACCCCACTTCATTTTATTTTTGGGACAAGGTCTCACTCTGTCAGACTGCAGTGCAGTGGTGCCATCTCAGCCCTCTGCAGCCTGCACCTTCCTGGGCTCAGGTGATCTTCCCACCTCGGCCTCCTAAGTAGCTGCGATTGTTACAGATGTGTGCCACCACGCCTGGCACCATGTTGGCCAGGCTGACCTCAAGGGATATGCCTGCCTCAGCCTCCCAAAGAACTGGCATTACAGGCATGAGTCACTGTGCCCAGCCAAATGCCAACCACCCCCCCAGCTTTTTGAACCATTTGGATTCCAGCCCAGGTGATAGTATAATTACTATCTTTTTTTTTTTTTTGAGACCAAGTTTCACTCTTGTCCCACAGGGTGAGGTGCAATGGCTCGATCTCGGCTTACTGCAACCTACACCTCCCAGGTTCAAGCAATTCTCCTGCTCAGCCTCCTGAGTATCTGGGATTACAGGCACATGCCACCGTGCCCGGCTACTTTGAATTTTTAGTAGAGTCGGAGTTTCACTATGTTGGTCAGGCTGGTCTCGAACTCCTGACCTCAAGTGACACACCCGCCTCGGCCTCCCAAAGTGCTGGGATTACAGGCGTGAGCCACTGTGTCAAGCCCAGTAGTATAATTATTAATATCTGGTCCAACAATAGCCACAACAGTAACAATAGCAACCATCAAATAAACATATAGATGCATGCTGATGGCTTCCCGGTACAGGTGAAGCCCCAACCCCTCCCGCCCGGGTCCGCGCGCCGGGCCCACCTCGATGGCAGGCAGCGTCTTGCTGGCCTCGGTGCTGCTCTCCCCGAGGATGCTGCCGGCTGAGCGGCCCTCGCACTCGTAGCGGAAGCGCATGCCGCGCTGCTTGGGCTGCTCGGTGATGACCAGGTGCGGCTGCGGGCCCGGGCCCGGCGCTGGGGGCACCAGCCGGCCCAGGGGGCAGCCCCAGGGGGGCGGCGTGGCTGGGGGCGCCACAGGCCCCAGGGTGACCGTGCTCAGCGAGGCCGCCCCGCGAGACACCAGGCGCGGCAGCCCCTCACCCGGGCCGGGCTGCGCCCGGTCCAGGCCAAAGCCGTTCTCCTTGATGTACTCATCGATGATCTCTGTGGGAAAAGAAAAAACACGTGGTGACGCCGATTCTTTAAAATAAATAAATAAATAAGGCTTGAATACCCCTAAGACATTTTCCATCCCATTCATTACACACACACACACACACACACACAAACACACACATGTCAGGGAGGCCAGGTGCAATGGCTCAGGCCTGGAATCCCAGCACTTTGGGAGGCCAAGGTGGGTGAATCACTTGAGGTCAGGAGTTTAAGACCAGCCTGGCCAACACAGGGAAACCCCGTCTCTACAAAAATTAGCCTGCATGGTCCCACACGCCTGTAGTCCCAGCTACGCGGGAGGCTGAGGCAGGAAAATCGCTTGAACCTGGGAGATGGACGTGGCAGTGAGCCAAGATTGCACCACTGCATTCCAGCCTAGATGACAGAGCAAGACTCCATTTAAAATAATAATAATAGGCCTGGCGTGGGGGCTCACGCCTGTAATCACAGCACTTTGGGAGGCCAAGGCGGGTGGATCAAGAGGTCAAGAGATCGAGACCATCCTGGTCAACATGGTGAAACCCCGTCTCTACTAAAAATACAAAAATTAGCTGGGCATGGTGGCGCGTGCCTGTAATCCCAGCTACTCAGGAGGCTGAGGTAGGAGAATTGCCTGAACCCAGGAGGCGGAGGTTGCGGTGAGCCCAGATCGCTCCATTGCACTCCAGCCTGGGTAACAAGAGCGAAACTCCATCTCAAATAATAATAACAATATTATTATTATTATTATTATTTTGTTTTATTTTATTTTTATTTTTATTTGAGATAGAGTCTCACTCTATCGCCAGGCTGGAGTGCAGTGGCGCAATCTCAGCTCACTACAACCTCCAATTCCCTGGTTCAAGTGAGTCTCCTGTCCCAGCCTCCCAAGTAGCTGGGATTACAGGCACACACCACCACACAGCTAATTTTTGTACTTTTAGTAGAGATGGGGTTTCACTATGTTGGTCAGGATGGTCTCGATCTCCTGACCTCGTGATCCACCTGCCTTGGCCAATATTATTATTATTGAGATGGGATCTTGCTCCGTCTCCCAGGCTTGAGTGCAGTGGTTTAATCATGGCTCAGAGCCCAGACCTGCCTAGGCTCAGGGGATTCTCCCACCTCAGTCTCTCAAGTAGCTGGGAGGCTACCTTGCCTGGCCTCTTTTCTGTTTCTGGCTCCTACCACATCTGGCCCTCTTCAGAGTCTTGAACTTGCTGCAGGCTGGGCAGTGTGGCTCATGCCTATAGTCTCAGCACTTTGGGAGGCCAAGGCAGGAGGATCACTTGAGCCCAAGAGTTGGAGATCAGCCTGGGCAACATGGTGAGATGCCATCTCTACAAAATATTGAAAAAAAAATTAGGCATTGTAGTGCCTGTAGTTCCAATACTAGAAAAGCTGATGCAGGAGGATTGCTTGAGCCCAGGAGTTCAAGCTGCAGTGAGCCGTGAGTGATCATACCACTGCACTCCAGCCTGGGCAACAAAGCAAGATCCTATGTTAAAAAATAGGCGGGTTGTGGTGGCTCACGCCTGTGATCCCAGAACTGTGGGAGTCTGAGGCAGGCAGATCACCTGAGGTCAGGAGTTCGAGACCCGCCTGGCCAACATGGTGACACACCTTCTCTACTAAAATATAGCCAGGAGAGGGGGCGCACGCCTGTAATCCCAGCTACTAGGGAGGCTGAGGCAGGAGAATCTCTTGAACCCGGGAAGTGGAGGTTGCAGTGAGCCAAGATCGTGCCATTACACTCCAGCCTGGGCAACAAGAGCAAAACTCCATCTCAAAATAAATAAATAAATAAATACAAATAATACAAAAATTAGCCGGGCTTGGTGGCACACACCTGTAGTCCCAGCTACTTGGGAGGCTGAGGCAGGAGAATCACTTGAACCTGGAAGTTGGGGGTTGCAGTGAGCTGAGACAGCACCACTGCACTCCAGCCAGGGTGACAGAGCAAGACTCTGTCTCAAAAAATAAGTATCTTAAATGAATAAATAAATAAGAAAGAACTTGCTCCTCCAACTGCCTCTTCACATGGTCCCCATTCAACCCAGGCTCGCTCCTTCCCCTCCTGGTCCCAGCTGAAATGTTATCTCTTCAGAAAGGTCTTAGCTAATGTGTCTTCTCCAGGCTGTCTCTCCCTGGTCCTGTTTATTTCCTTCACAGCTCTTAGCCTACTCTAACATGATCTTGTTCATCTATTCATTCTCCTCCGTCTCCCCCACCTGGCTGTGAGCTCTGTGAGGGCAGGGACTTAGTTTTCTTCCTGGCTGAACCCCCAGGGCCTAGAATAGTGTCTGTCTGCACTCACTAGGGGATTAATAACATTATTTTATTTTAATTGGTTTTCTTTTTTCTTTTCCTTTTTTTTCTTTTTTTTTTTGAGACGGAGTTTCACTCTTGTTACCCAGGCTGGAGTGCAGTGGCGCGGTCTCGGCTCACCGCAACCTCTGCCTCCTGGGTTCAGGCAATTCTCCTGCCTCAGCCTCCAGAGTAGCTGGGATTACAGGCGCGCGCCACCATGCCCAGCTAATTTTTTGTATTTTTAGTAGAGATGGGGTTTCACCTTGTTGACCAGGATGGTCTCAATCTCTTGACCTCGTGATCCACTCGCCTTGGCCTCCCAAAGTGCTGGGATTATAGGCGTAAGCCACCGCGCCCGGGCTCTTTTTCTTTTAAAAAAAGGACTAGTTCTATTTTTTTTTCTTTTTTAACAGACTGGGTCTTGCTATGTTGCCCAGGCTGGAGTGCAGTGGCTATTCACAGGCGCCATCTCTCTACTGATCAGCACAGGAGTTTTGACTTGCTCCGTTTCCGATCTGGGCTGGTTCACCCCTCCTTAGGCAACCTGGTGGTCCCCACTCCCAGGAGGTCACCATATTGATGCCGAACTTAGTACAGACACCTGATTAGCATAGCGCACTACAGCCCAGAACTCCTCGGCTCAAGCAATCCTCCAGCCTCAGCCTCCCAAGTGGCTGGGACTACAGGCATGAGCCACTGTGCCTGGCTTAATTGGTTTTCTTTTTGAGACAAGGTCTTGCTCTGCCACCCAGGCTGCAGTGCAGTGGTACAATCATAGCTCACTGCAGCCTCGACCTCCCAGGCGACCTTCCAGGCTCAGGTGATCCTCCCACTTCAGCCTCCCGAGCAGCTGGGACTACAGGTGTGCACCACGATGCTCAGCTAATTTTCAAAAATTTTGTGTGGCCAGGTGCAGTGGCTCACACCTGTAATCCCAGCACTTTGGGAGGCCGAGGGAGTCAGACTATGAGGTCAAGAGATGGAGACCATCCTGGCCAACATGATGAAACCCTGTCTCTACTAAAAATACAAAAATTGGCTGGGCATGGTGGTGCATGCCTGTAATCCCAGCTACTTGGGAGGCTGAGGCAGGAGAATCACTTGAACCCCAGAGGTGGAGGTTGCAGTGAGCCAAAATCACACCACTGCCCTTCAGCCTGGAGACAGAACAAGACTCCATCCCCCAAAAAAATAAAAAAAAGAAAAAGAAAAGAAAAAGGCTGGGTGTGGTGGCTCACGCTCATAATCCCAGCACTTTGGAAGGCTGAGGTGGGCGGATCACCTGAGGTCAGGAGTTCGAGACCAGCCTGGCTAACATGGTGAAACCCCATCTCTACAAAAACACAAAAATTAGCTGAGCATGATGCAGGTGTCCTTAATTCCAGCTAATTGGGAGGCTGAGGCAGGTGAATTCCTTGAACCCAGGAGATGGAGGTTGTAGTGAGCTGAGATCAAGCCACTGCACTCTAGCCTGGGCAACAGAGCAAGACTCCAACTCAAAAAAAGAAAAAATTTGTGTACAGATGGGGTCTCCTTATGTTACCCTGGCTAGTCCTGAACTCCTGGGCTCAAGCAACCCTCCTGCCTCTGCCTCCCAAAGTGCCAGGATCACAAGCATGAGCCCCCACAGCTCCCTGGCCTGCTGTTTCCCAGTGTCACTCATTGCTGAGTACCTTAGGACCATGACTTTATTCAAATCCCTCCACAGACCTGGAAGTCACACAGTGACCCTCTCCCCCACCCCCACTGAACAAGGAAGGCCAAGACCCCCTTCTGCAGGCATTTGGGTCCCTCAGCCTCCCCGCAAACCTGCCCTGTGATACTCACCCAATTCATCTGTGGAAGAAAGAGAAAGAGAAAGAGAAAGGTGAGGTCCAGAAAGTGGTCACAACTTTTCATCTTTTAAGACAGATTCCCCAGCCCTGTCCCTTCTGTGACCCTTCTGTCTTCCTCCATCCTGGGAAACTCTGGGCTCTCACTTGCTGGGGCACTAAACCTCAAACCTCGTCTTCCCTTCCTGGGTTACCCTCCCTTTAACCTCTAATGTTGGGGTCCCAGCACCAGGGTATCCTCAAACTAAGCTAAATGCCTCCCAAACAACATTTAGACCAGGGATTATGACGTCCTTGTAGGAACCCATGAGAAAGGGGTCTCTTCTCCGGGAAAAAGTGGATCCCCAAGATTCTAAACAAATTCTGGGTGTTTTCCCTCCCTGAAGTCCACCCCAGGCCCCTGGAGGTCATTGTCTGGTGTTTAAAGATAAAGAAGGTGGCTGGGCCCCGTGGCTCACACTCGTAATCCCGGCACTTTGGGAGGCTGAGGTGGGCAGATCACTTGAGGTCAGGAGTTCAAGACCAGCCTGGCCAACATGGTGAAACTCTGTCTCTACTAAAAATACAAAAATTAGCTGGGCATGGTGGTGGGCGCCTATAATCCCAGCTACTTGTGAGGCTGAGGCAGGAGAATCTCTTGAACTCAGGAGGCAGAGGTTGCAGTGAGCTGAGATCGCACCACTGCACTGCAGCCTGGATGATGGGGCGAGACTGTCTCAAAAACAACTTCTGAACATGGTATAACGACAAAAAGCAAAGAAGCCGATCTGATCCCAGGCAGCCTCTTGCTCTGTACCCTGGCCCTATCCTCCCACAGTGCCCACCTGAAATCCCAGATTCACCCCTGCTTCCTGAGGGAGGAGGTACAGTGATGCTGGGTCCTCAGGGAAGCCCCTTTTCATCTCCCCAGGAAAGCTCAGCCCTTGACAGAATCGTGGAGGAATCAAAACCAACCTCCCATCACTCCACAGACAGGACAAGGGGAAGCCCAGAGGCCACCAGCGAGCCTTAGGATCACACAGCAAAGGAAGGTAGCTGCAGCCAGGGGTCCCACCCAGGGCTGCATGCGCTGGTCTCTGGCTGGGGATTTATTGATGCGGACCTGCTCCACTGCCAGATCTGTCCTTCTCCTCTGCTCTCAGGGAGTGGCTCTGGCAGCCAGACCTTTGCCCCTTGAAAGGAGTACAGTTCTCCTGTACTCCTTATCTCATGAGATCTCTGAAGCCAGTAAGGTGCCAAGGTCCCCCTACTTGGCAGATGGGGACACTGAGGCTGGCAGAGAGGAAGGGTCATTGGCAGGCCAACCTCAAGTCACTTCAACTGGGAAAATCCTTCTCAGGTATCTGTGCTAGATGAACCTGGGGACCCAAAGACAGAGTTAGCCTTGGACCCCTCCAGAGGCTCCCGGGCAGTAGGGGGAGACTGAGTCCTGGTCAGATGTGGCTAGAGCTCTGGATTCACCACCTCTATTCAAATCCTGGCTCTGCAACTTGCTAGTTGTGTGGCCTATTACTTCACCTGTTTGCTCCTTGGTTTCTTCATCTATAAAATGGGCACAATAATCATGCCTAACTTGTTGGGCTAAAATAATTTTTTTTTTTTTGAGACAGAGTTTCGCTGTTGTTACCCAGACTGGAGTGCAATGGCACGATCTCAGCTCACCACAACCTCCGCCTTCTGGGTTCAAGCAATTCTCCTGCCTCAGCCTCCCAAGTGGCTGGGACTACAGGTGCGCACCGCCATGCCCAGCTAATTTTTGTATTTTTAGTAGAGACGGGATTTCACCTTGTTGACCAGGATGGTCTCGATCTCTTGACCTCGTGATCCACCCGCCTCAGCCTAATAATTTTTTTTTTGAGTCAGAATCTCACTCAGTGGCCCAGGCTGGAGTGCAGTGGCATGATCTCAGCTCATGGCAACCTCCGCCTCCCGGGTTCAAGAAATTCTCCTGCCTCAGCCTCCCAAGTAGCTGGGATTACAGGCGCTAATTTTTTAATTTTTGGTAGAGATGGGTTTCGTCATCTTGGCCAGGCTGGTCTTGAACTCCTGACTTCGTGATCCACCGACCTTGACCTCCCAAAGTGCTGAGATTACAGGCTTGAGCCACTGCACCCAGCCTTAAAATAATTTTATTTAATGTTTTATTTATTTTATTTTGAGAGGGAGTTTCGCTCTGGTTGCCCAGGCTAGAGTGCAATGGTACAATCTCGGCTCACCACAACCTTCGCCTCCCGGGTTCAAGGGATTCTCCTGCCTCAGCCTCCTGAGTAGCTGGAATTACAGGCACGCACCACCATGCTTGGCTAATTTTGTATTTTTAGTAGAGACCTGGTTTCACCACGTTGGTCAGGCAGGTCTTGAACTCCCAATCTCAGGTGATCTGCCTGCCTTGGCCTCCCAAAGAGCTGGGATTACAGGTGTGAGCCACCACGCCTGGCCTAATTTTTGTATTTTTAGTAGAGATGGGGTTTTGCCATGTTAGTCAGGCTGGTCTTGAACTACTGACCTAAGGTGATCCACCTGCCTCGGCCTTCCAAAGTGCTGGGATTACAGGCATGAGCCACTGCACCTAGCCTGTTTCATCATTCTCACGGCATTAATGAGGATGTCACATGACCTCACATTACACTGACTATTACCTGTCTTCTCCTATACACTGGGAGCACTGAAGAGTGGGGACAATGTCTGTCTCTCCTCGTTGTATCCCCAGGGTCCAGCATGTGTCTGGCCCATCAAAATGAAGGGAATTTTCCAGCCAGGCACAGTGGCTCATGCCTGTAATCTTAGCACTATGAGAGACTGAGGCGGCTGGGTCAGTTGAGGTCAGGATTTTGAGACCAGCCTGGCCAACATGGTGAAACTTGTCTCGCTAAAAGTACAAAAATCAGCTGGGTGTGGTGGCAGGTGCCTGTAATCCCAGCTATTTGAGAGGTTGAGGCAGGAGGATTGCTTGAACCTGGGAGCCGGAGGTTGCAGTAAGGTGAGATCACACCACTGCACTCCAGCCTGGGCGACAGAATGAGTCTTTGCCTCCAGAAAAAAAAAAGAGAAGGGATTTTTCCTTCCCACTCTGTCTCTTTTCTTCTTTTTTTCTTTTTTTTTTTTCAAAGATGGGGTTTCAACATGATGGCCAGGCTGGTCTTGAACTCCTGACCTCAGGTGATCCACCCACCTCGGCCTCCCAAACTGCTAAGATTACAGGCGTGAGCCACCGCGCCCAGCCCCCATTCTGTCTCATTAGTTCTGGTAATCCCCACCCTGCTGTTAAGTATCACTGACCCCAAGGTTTCTTCATAGCCCTAATCACATTTTATAATCCTATATTTAATTTAATGTTTGTGTGTCTGCCTCCCATCTAGGTAGGGAACCCCAAGGCCAGGGCTGTTGTCAGCACTGCCCAGCACATGGCCAGGTACAGAACAGGTGCACAATAAATATTTATTGAATGGATGACATCAGAAATAACTCATTTGAAATCAAAGATCTAGGTCTTGAACCAGAAAAGTCTTGGCTTTGGCCGGGTGTGGTGGCACATGCCTGTAATCCAAGTACTTTGGGAGACCAAGGTAGGCGGATCGCTTCAGGCTGGGAGTTCCAGACCAGCCTGGTCAACATGGCAAACCCTGGTCTCTACTAAAAATACAAAAATGAGCTGGGTTTGTTGGCACATGCCTGTAGTCCCAGCTACACGGGAGGCTGAGGCAGGAGAATTGCTTGAACCCAGGAGGCAAAGGTTGCAGTGAGCTGAGATTGTGACACTGCACTCCAGCCTGGGTGACAGAGCAAGACTCTGTCTTAAAAAAAAAAAGAAAACTCTCAGCCTTGTTCCTGCCCAGAACCACCGCTTGGGCAGTGCCTGTCCCTGATGCCATCCTCCCTACACTCGCAGACCTGTTGGGGAACTGGCCTCACCTCTTCCATGTCCAGGCCAGAATGACTTCCATCCAAATCCCAAGATGATACTGCCAGAGAAAGGCCCAGACCCAGCTAACTGCAGCCACTGAGTATTGACAACGACAGGACTATCCCTGCCCTCTAAATCCCAGCAAATATATATAAGAAAAATGTCATAATTTGGTCGAGATTCTGCATTTCCTTTTGAATGCAGTGAATTTTGGCTGCAGATTTTATAGACTAGTAATTCTCAGCATCATTTGGGAGCTTGCTAAAAATGAAAATAACTTCTCATCCCAAACCTACTGAATCAGAAACTCGAGAGGTGGGGACTGACATTTTTTTTTTTTTTTTTTTTTGAGACGGAGTTTCGCTCTTGTTACCCAGGCTGGAGTGCAATGGCGCGATCTTAGCTCACCGCAACCTCCGCCTCCTGGGTTCAGGCAATTCTTCTGCCTCAGCCTCCTAAGCAGCTGGGATTACAGGCACGCGCCACCATGCCCAGCTAATTGTTTGTATTTTTACTAGAGACGGGGTTTCACCATGTTGACCAGGATGGTCTCAATCTCTTGACCTCGTGATCCACCCGCCTTGGCCTCCCAAAGTGCTGGGATTACAGGCATGAGCCACCATGCCCAGCCTATTTTTATTATTATTATTTTTTTGAGATGGAGTCTTGCTCTGGAGCCCAGGCTGGAGTGCAGTAGTGTGAACTCACCCAGGCTGGAGTGTGGTGGTGCAATCTCAGCTCACTGCAACCTCTGCATCCTGGGTTCAAGCAATTCTCCTGCCTCAGCCTCTTGAGTAGCTGGGATTACAGGCACTTGCCACCATGGAATTTTTGTATTTTTAGTAGAAATGAGGCTTCACCATGTTGGCCAGGCTATAATTTTTGTAATTATAATAGATTGGGTTTCACCATTGGTCAGGCTGGTCTTGAACTCCTGATCTCAGGTGATCCACCCGCCTCAGCCTCCCAAAGTGCTGGGATTACAGGTGTGAGCCACCTCGCCCAGTGGCATTATTTTTTTGTTTGTTTGTTTTGAGATGGAGTTTCACTCTTGTTGCCCAGGCCAGAGGGCAATGCTGTGATTTTGGCTCACCACAACCTCCACCTCCTGGGTTCAAGAGATTCTCCTGCCTCAGCCTCCCTAGTAGTGGAGATTACAGGCCTCTGCCACCACGCCTGGTTAATTTTATATTTTTAGTAAAGACGGGGTTTCTCCATGTTGGTCAGGCTAGTCTCAAACTCCCAACCTCAGGTGATTTGCCCATCTCAGCCTCCCAAAGTGCTGGGATTATAGGTGTGAGCCACCACGCTCGGCCAACATTATGTTTTAACCAGCACTCAGTGAGTCTGATGCACAAGGTTTAAGAACCACTGTCTGGCTAGGTACAGTGGCTCACACCTGTAATCCCAGCACTTGGGGAGGCCAAGGCAGGCGGATTACCTGAGGTCAGGAGTTCAAGACCAGACTGGCCAACATGGCGAAACCCGTCTCTACTAAAAATATAAAAAATTATGGCCGGGCGCGGTGGCTCAAGCCTGTAATCCCAGCACTTTGGGAGGCCGAGGCGGGTGGATCACGAGGTCAAGAGATCGAGACCATCCTGATCAACATGGTGAAACCCCGTCTCTACTAAAGATACAAAAAATTAGCTGGGCATGGTGGCATGTGCCTGTAATCCCAGCTACTCAGGAGGCTGAGGCAGGAGAATTGCCTGAACCCAGGAGGCGGAGGTTGCAGTGAGCCGAGATCGCGCCATTGCACTCCAGCCTGGGTAACAAAAGCAAAACTCCGTCTCAAAAAAAAAAAAAAAAGAAATTAGTGGGGTGTGGTGGTGGGCACCTGTAATCCCACCTACTCAGGAGGTTGAGGCCAGAGAATAGCTTGAACCTGGGGAGGTGAAGATTGCAGTGAGCCAAAATCACACCACTGCATTCCAGCCTGGGCAATGGCGTAGGACTCCATCTCAAAAAAAAACAAAAAACAGGGCTGGGCGCAGTGGCTCAAGCCTGTAATCCCAGCACTTTGGGAGGCCGAGGCGGGTGGATCACGAGGTCAACAGATCGAGACCATCCTGTTCAACATGGTGAAACCCCGTCTCTACTAAAAATGCAAAAAATTAGCTGGGCATGGTGGCGCGTGCCTGTAATTCCAGCTACTCAGGAGGCTGAGGGAGGAGAATTGCCTGAACCCAGGAGGCGGAGGTTGCAGTGAGCCGAGATCGCGCCATTGCACTCCAGTCTGAGTAACAAGAGCGAAACTCCATCTCAAAAAAAAAACAAAAAACAAAAAACAGGCCGGGCGTGATGGCTCACACCTGTAATCCAAGCACTTTGGAGTCCAAGGTGGGTGGATCACCTGAGGTCGGGAGTTCAAGACCAGCCTGACCAACATGGTGAAACCCTGTCTTTAAAAAAAAAAAATTAAAATTAAAAACACCAAAAATGAACCACTGTCATAGACTGTTTAGTAATAATTATTATCATTATTATTATACCACTAACAGTTAACACTTATTTAGCCCTTACTGTGTGCCAGATACTGCTTGGAAAGTGTACCTGTATCAGTTCATTCAATCCTCTCAATCCCCCTGAAAGAGAGGCACTGTTGTTCTGTCCATCTTACAGATGAAGAAAACTGAGGCCTGGACTGGGGAACTGACTTGCAGACACTCACAGAGGGAGAGGCAGTGACAACAGCATGTAAACCCCAGCTCCAAAGCCCAGGATGGCAGTGATTACCCTCGAAGCCACAGAGAATCTCTAAAGAAGGCTTCTCGCCTGGATACGTGGTTAGTTTTACCTGTCATGCTCTTAACAGTCCGATAGGTAGGAAAACCTAGGGGGCCCATCTCAACTGGCAGGGAGGGATGCAGCCTGTCAGGGGAAAGCTGAGGTGGACCTCGGTGAACCCCCAAGCAGAGACTTCTCCACGGGTTCCTCCCAACCCCATCCTGCACATGCAGGTGGGCAGGAATGGGAGAAGGCTGCTCACCTGTGGTCCTGGAAACGGCAAGCGAGAGCGAGGAGAGGTCGGGGGACCCTGCAGAGAAGGAGGAAAGTCTCAGGAGGTGATGGAGGGCAGCCATGGGACCAAAGAATCTCCCAAGCAAGTCCCACCCTTTCCCCTCTTAGCCCCTCCCCTCTGGATCAGGCCCCTCCCCCTGATTGCCCACTGGGTCTGGCCAGGCTTCCTGGCTAAATCATGGACAGGTCTTGGCCTTTAGTTTCTGTCGTTTACCCCACCCTCATCACACTCAGGGCCTGCTCCTTTTCTCCCTTAAAGTTGGACCTGGAGGGGACCCCTTCTTAATCTCAGTTAAAAAAGCCCCCATCCCGCTGGGGGCAGTGGCTCACACCTGTAATCCCAGCATTTTGGGAGGCCTAGTTAGGTGGATCACTTGAGGTCAGAAGTTACAGGCCAGCCTGACCAACATGGTGAAACCCCGTCTCTACTAAAAATACAAAAATTAGCCGGGTGTGGTGGCAGGCGCCAATTATTACTAGAAGTAGTAGTAATTATAGCTACTTGAGAGGCTGAGGCAAGAGAATCGCTTGAACTCGAGAGGCAGAGGTTGCCGTTAGCTGAGATTGTGACACTGTACTCCAGCCTGGGCAACATAGCGAGAGTCTGTCTCAAAACAAAACAAAAACATCCTCCTCAATAGTAATAAAAAAAGAAAACAAAAAATAAGTAAAATAAAATAAAGCAAAAAGCCTCCTCTCAGGGTCACACCACTTTTTTTCAATGTCAAGGCCCCGCTTCTCCGTCTGGAGGCAAGCCCCACCCTCTCCTCATTCTCCGTATCAGGCCCCGCCCTGCTTTTTTGGGTAACAGGCCCTTCCACTCCTCTCGGTCAGAGTCAGGCCCGCCCCTTCCCCTGCTTTCGGCCAGCTCAGGCCCCGCCCCCTTCTGGACCTCACGGCCAGGCCCCGCCCCCTCATCCCTCCGCGTTGGGCTCTGCTTCCTTTTTTGAGTCAGGCCTAGCCCTCTTCTCGTAGTCCCGGTGGGATCCCACCCCTCTTCTCCCTCTCGGGGCCGGGGCTCGCCCCCATGCTCCCCAAAAGCAGATTTCGCTCCGCCTTCTCTGAGTCAGGCCACGCCCCCTTCTTTGCCTCAGGGTCAGGCCCCGCCCCCTCTCACTCTACAGCGGGACGCCTTGCTCGAACCTCCCGCCGGACTCCCTCATCACCCTCTGCCTCCTTCCTACACCCTAGTACAGTGTCTCCGGAACCCTCTGCCCCCGCGAAACCCCTAGACTCCCGTAGGAACCCCCAGACTACTCCGGGACTGCCAGAATTCCCCTATCTCCAGCCCCCGGCCCGGACCCCTCTCCTGAACCCCAGCGCCGCTTACCCAAGGCCCCCAGCTCCGACGCAGCGGGCGGTCTGGCGACGCGGCGACTCGGCATGGCCCGGCCAGTGGGGACGGACGGCCCAGAGGCCCGCCCAGACCAAAGCATGCACGCGGGCAGGCCGGGCGGCCAGGAAGCACGGTCCGGTGGACGATTGCGCGTCGGGCGAGCGGCGCAAGGGCTGGGGCCGCAGGCCGGGCAGGACGCGCGGCGCCCCGGGCTGCGCGGGGCGCGGGGCCGGGCCGGGCGGGCGGCGGGCGGGGGCGGGGCGGCGGAATTCCCCGGCGCTGCCGGCCTGGGCGCTCATTGGTCCGCACCCCGCCGTGACGTCACGGCTGGGGAACGGGAAAACCCCCACGCGTCACGTGGTCGCGGGGGCGGGGCCGGCCGGGAAAGGGAGGCTGTGCGCTCAGGAGGGGTTGGGCAGGCGTCGCTGCCCATTGCTTTGGACGAGACAACTGAGGCCTGCTTGGGACCATCACGCCCTACCCATTGAGCAAGCCGGGAAACCGAACCGCTGCCCGCCTTGGTCTCCCAGTGGGACTTGACCTGCCGTTTTTCAGGCTGGAAGTGGAGCTTCAGGATCGGGAGGTTTGCCAGTCCTCTACAGCTGCCATCCGTAATAATATTTCGGAAACCTCCAAGCTCTCGTACACCTCAGTTTCCTCAACCGCAAATTGAGGATAAAGATATTTAAGGAATTTTTTTTTTTTTTTAAGACGGGGTTTCACCATGTTGGTCAGGCTGGTCTTGAACTCCCGACCTCAGGAGATCCGCCTGGCCTTGGCCTCCAAAATTCTTGGATTACAGGCGTGAGCCACCGTGCCCGGCCCTTAAAGAATGTTTAAAGCTTGCGTGTCAGCTTCAGAATTTCTGTTTTGTGCATTGCTGTATCCCCAACGCCTAGACCAGCGCCTGGAACACCATAGGTGCCCAATAAATGTTTATTTAGGCTGGGCGCCATGGCTCACACCTGTAATCTCAGCACTTTGAGAGGCCGAGACGGGCGGATCACGAGGTCAGGAGTTCGAGACCAGCATGATCAACATGGTGAAACCCCACCTCTACTAAAAATACAAAAAATAGCCAGGCATGGTGGTGCGCGCCTGTAATCCACCTCCTCAGGAGGCTGAGGCAGGAGAATTGCTTGAACCCAGGAGGCAGAGGTTGCAGTGAGCCAATATTTTGCACCACTGCACTCCATCCTGGGCGACAGAGCGAGACTCCCTAAAAAAAGAAAAATGTTTATTGGATGAATGAATGGATGTTTTATTTATTCGTTTGTTCCACCGCGCAGCCCCTGAAAGTTACCCATAAATAGCCCGGAGCACTTTGAGCCCAAAAGCTCAGTAATGCAGTCTGCAAATGGCAGCAGTGTAGCCTCCG
Source organism: Saguinus oedipus (assembly GCA_031835075.1). NCBI lineage: Eukaryota > Metazoa > Chordata > Mammalia > Primates > Cebidae > Saguinus > Saguinus oedipus. The sequence goes on along the minus strand of CM063187.1, from coordinate 46,507,848 downwards.
TACACATCCTGAGCTTGGTGCCCAACCCCTGAGCTCATCCCTCGCACCAGTGCCAGAAGCGTATGATAGGATTATTGCAGAAGAGATTCAGGCTGAAAGAGGGGCAGCCATTTGGCTAGATCACATTCGTAGGTCCCCCATATCCCTGAGAACGACTAGGTGATCTATTAGGTTCTAACTTGAATGCCAGGCACTATCGAACCACAGACGCAGGGTTTGGTGTCTTTCCTTTGCATGTATAAAATGGGGGTGTTCTAGCTGGGCACAGTGGCTCACACCTGTAACCCCAAATACTTTGGGAGGCTGAGGCAGGAGGATTGCTTGAGCCAGGGAAGTTGAGGCTGCAGTGAGCTGTGATCGTGCTACTGCACTCCAGCATGAGTGACAGAGTGAGACCTTGTCTCAAAAAGAAAAATAAATAACTCTAAGTTGAATGTTCACAATAATCCTGTGAAGTATATGTTGTTATCCCCACAGAGCAGATGAAAAAACTGAGACCCAGGGAAATTAATTTGTCCAAGGTCACACAAACTAATATGACACAAATATTTAAAACATAAAATTCTTAGAACAGGACCTGGCACATGTGAGTGCTATATACACATGTGATTTTTTTTTTTCTTTGAGACAGGGTGTCACTCTGTCAACCAAGTTGGAGTGGCAGGAACATGGCTCACCACAGCCTCAACCTCCTGAACTATGAAGATCTTCTCATCTCAGCCTCCAGAGTAGCTGGGACTACAGGCACACAGCATCACATCTAGCTAATCTCTTTTCTTTTTGGAGACAGAGTCTCACTCTGTTGCTCAGGCTGGACTGCAGGGGCATGATCTTGGCTCACTGCAACCTTTGCTTCCCGGGTTCAAGCAATTCTCCTGCCTCAGCTTCCCAAGTAGCTGGGACCACAGGTGTGAGCCACCATGCACAATCTGTTTTGTATTTTTTTGTAGAGAGAGGCTCTGTTGCTCAGGCTGAGCTACTGCACCTGGCCAAATGGCAACTATGAACATCATTTTATTTAATCCTCATGACCATCCTATTATTAGATCCACTAGACAGATGGGAAACTGAAGCTCAGAGACATGAAGTCAGTTGCCTGAGGTCACACAGCTGGTGAGCTGAGACCACAGGTGTGCACCACCATGCCTGGCCTAATTTTTGTGTTTTTTTGCAGAGATGAGGTTTCAACACGTTGCCTAGGCTGGTCTCAAACTCCTGGGCTCAAGCAATCTGCCCTCTTCAGCCTCCCAAAGTGCTGCGACTACATTTCTTTCTTTCTTTTTTCTTTTTGAGACAGAGTTTCACTCTTGTTACCCAGACTGGAGTGCAATGGCACGATCTCAGCTCACCGCAACCTCTGTCTTCTGGGTTCAAGCAGTTCTCCTGCCTCAGCCTCCCAAGTAGCTGGGACTACAGGCCTGCGCCACCATGCCCAGCTAATTTTTTGTATTTTTAGTAGAGACGGGGTTTCACCTTGTTGACCAGGATGGTCTCGATCTCTTGACCTCGTGATCCACCCGCCTCGGCCTCCCAAAGTCCTGGGATTATAGGCGTGAGCCACCGCGCCCGGCCTTCTTTCTTTTTTTTTAAGTAGAGACAGGGTTTTACCATGTTGGCCAGGCTGGTCTTGAACTCCTGACCTCAGATGATTAGCCCATCTCAGCCTCCCAAAGTGCTGGGATTACAGGTGTGAACCACTGTGCCCAGCCCTATTGCTTTCTTTTTTTAAGAGATGGGATTTTAGGGCGGGCGTGGTGGCTCACGCCTATAATCCCAGGACTTTGGGAGGCTGAGGCGGGTGGATCACGAGGTCAAGAGATCGAGACCATCCTGGTCAACATGGTGAAACCCTGTCTCTACTAAAAATACAAAAATTAGCTGGGCATGGTGGTGTGCACCTGTAGTCCCAGTTACTCGGGAGGCAGGAGAATTGCTTGAACCCAGGAGGCGGAGGTTGCGGTGAGCCAAGATCACGCCATTGCACTCCAGCCTGGGTAATAAGAGCGAAACTCTGTCTCAAAAAAAAAAAAAAAAAAGAGAGATCGAGATCATCCTGGCTGGGCGTGGTGGCGCATGCCTGTAGTCCCAGCAGCTACTCGGGAGGCTGAGGCAGGAGAATTGCTTGAACCCGAGAGGCGGAGGTTGCAGTGAGCCGAGATTGTGCCACTGCACTCCAGCCTGGCGCCTGGCAACAGAGTAAGACTCTGTCCCAAATAAATAAATAAGAGATGGGATTTGGCTATGTTGTCCAGGCTGATCTTGACCTCCTAGCTTCAAGTGATCCTTCTGCCTGAACCTCTCAAAGCACTGGGATTACAACAGGCATGAGCCACTGTGCCCGGCTCTTCAATTTATATAGTTATTACACACAGTGTAACAGTGTCAGGCACTGCTCTAAAAGCTGGGGACATAGCAAGGCACACAGCAGACGAAAAGCCCTTACCATCGAGGGAATCTAAGTGAGGAGACACATGGAAAACAGGTGAGCAGTGTCTGGTGGTGGTGGTGGTATTACAGAAGAGAGCAGGATAAACAGAATGAGTGTGGAGGACCGCTTGGGTGAGGAAGATCAGCGTCTGAGAGGTGCCATTTGAACAGGGAGCCAGAAGAGGTGAGGGATCCATGTGGAGATCTGGAGGAGTGTTCAAAGCACAGGAACGAGCGCGTGCAAAGGCCCTGCAGTAGGAACATGCGTGGTGAAACCCCATCACTACTAAAAATACAAAAATTAGCTGGGTGCAGTGGCAGGCACCTCTAATCCCAGCTACCTAGGAGGCTGAGGCAAGAGAATCGCTTGAACCTAAGAGGCGGAGGTTGCAGTGAGCTGAGATTGCACCACTGCACTCTAACCTGGGCAAAAGAGCAAGACTCCATCTCAAACAACAACAAAAAAAGGCCGGGCGCAGTGGCTCAAGCCTGTCATCCCAGCACTTTGGGAGGCCAAGGCAGGTGGATCACGAGGTCAAGAGATCGAGACCATCCTGGTCAACAAGGTGAAACCCTGTCTCTACTAAAAATACAAAAATTAGCTGGGTATGGTGGTGTGAGCCTGTAGTCCCAGCTACTCTGGAAGCGGAGGCAGGAGAATTGCTTGAACCCAGGAGGCAGAGGTTGTGGTGAGCCGAGATCGCGCCATTGCACTCCAGTCTGGGTAACAACAGCGAAATTCTGTCTCAAAAAAAGAAAAAAAAAAAAAGTCTGTAGTGACTAACTAAAAGGACATGTCAGAACTGGGAGCCGTGGCTCACGTCTGTAATCCCAGCACTTTGGGAGGCTGAGGCAGGCAGATCACCTGAGGTCAAGAGTTCAAGACTAGCCTGGCCAACATGGCGAAAACCCATGTCTACTAAAAATACAAAAATTAGCCAGGTGTGGTGGCGGGCACCTATAATCCCAGCTACTTGGGATGCTGAGGCAGAAGAATCACTTGAATCTGGGAGGCAGAAGTTGTAGTGAGCCAAGATCATGGCACTGCACTCACTCCAGCTTGGGTGACGGAGGTTCTGCCTCAAAAAAAAAAAATTAAAAAGAATGGACGGGTGCGGTGGCTGACACCTGTAATCCCAGCACTGGGAGGCCAAGATGGGTAGCTCACCTGAGGTCAAGAGTTTGAGACCAGCCTGACCAATACGGTGAAACCCTGACTCTACTAAAAATACAAAAAATTTAGCAGGCATGGTGTATCCCAGATACTCAGGAGGCTGAGGCAGGAGAATTGCTTGAACCCAGGAGGTGGAGGTTGCAGTGAGCTGAGATCGTGCCATGCACTCCAGTCGGGTGACAGAGTGAGACTCCATCTCAAACATAAATAAATAGGCCAGGCGCAGAGGCTCAAGCCTGTAATCCCAGAACTTTGGGAGGCCGAGGCAGGTGGGTCACGAGGTCAAGAGATCGAGACCATCCTGGTCAACATGGTGAAACCCCGTCTCTACTAAAAATACAAAAAATTAGCTGGGCATGGTGGAGTGTGCCTGTAATCCCAGCTACTCAGGAGGCTGAGATGGGAGAATTGCTTGAAGCCAGAAGGCAGAGGTTGTGGTGAGCCGAGATTATGCCATTGCACTCCAGCCTGGGTAACAAGAGCGAAACTCCGTCTTTAAATAAATAAATAAAAAGGACATGTCAGACATCCTCAGCACTCAGGATTTCTGCTGGGCTCTGAGCCCCATGAGGGCAGGTCTGGGTCTGTCTTGGTCCTGGCTGCATATACAAAAAACGCCCCAATATTCAGCCCCACCCAGGGCAGGGCTCAGGGAACGTTTGTTATATTTGTTGACTGAGTGCTTGTCACAGTCTCCAGTGTCTGAATGTGGGCCCCAACAAGGTCCGCGCTTCTGGATGTGTCCATGTGTCTGGGAAAGTGAATGTTGGATTGTTCAACATGCACTCATTAAACATTCCTGGAGTGGCTTCTCTGTGCTTGACCCTATGCTGGGGACACAGCAGTGATCAAGACAGGTCTGGCTGTGTCCTCACAGGGCACCTGTCCCCAGTGATGACTCACAGTGGGCAGGGCTGCCATGAGACCCCAGAGGACTTGGCAGCCAGGGAGGGCTTCCTAGAGGAGGGGGCAATGGAGCCACAACCTGGAGGACACAGGGGATAAGGGAAAGAGGGGATGAGCCAGTGGTGGCTTAAGCCCGTAACTCCAGCACTTTGAGAGGCCCAGACAGGACAACTGCTTGAGGCCAGGAGTTTGAAATCAAGCTTTGGCAACATCGAGAAACCCCATCTCTACAAAAAATTCAAAATGACACAGGTGTAGTGGCATTTGACTGTGGTTCTAGCCATGTGGAGGCTGTGGCAGGAGGATCGCTTGAGGCCCAGAAGTTAAGGCTGCAGAGCTGTGATTGTGCCACCGACTCCAGCCTGGGTGACAATGCAAGACTGTCTTGAAGAAAAAAAAAAGTAGGGGTTGTGTGCCTGGGGGCTGGTAGGAGGAAGACCAGGCTGGCTGCAGGGGTTAAGAAGTGTCTCTCCCACCAAGATCTCACTCCTCAGTAAGGAGCCTGGGTTTTCTCCTGAGGTCACTGGGCAGCCACGGTAGGTTCTGAGCAAGGGCTGGGCAAGGTCAGGTTTGCACTTTAGAAGAAACTAGAAAGTTTCTTCTAGCTGGGCCAGGCACAGTGGCTCATGTCGGTAATCCCAGCACTTTGGGAGGCTAAGGTGGGCGGATTGCTTGAGGTCAGGAGTTCAAGACCAGCTTGGCCAAAATGGTGAAACCCAGTCTCTACTAAAAATACAAAAAACATTAGCCAGGCATGGTGATGCAAACCTGTAATCCCAGCTACTGAGGAGGCTGAGGCAGAACTGCTTGAACCCAGGAGGCAGAGGTCTCCGTGAGCTGAGATTGTACCACTGCACTCCAGCCTGGGCAACAGAGTGAGACTCCGTCTCAAATAAAACAAAGTTTCCTCCAGCTGCTAGAGTGTGAATGGGATGGGGGAAGGGCTAGAGAGGACACCAGGCAAGAACCCCAGAGGATAAAGAGGGGCCTGGAGCAGGTGGTCCCAGTGAAGACGTGAGACCCTCAAGGAGTTGTGGGGGTAGTTGATGGGGCTTGTCAAAGGCTGGGGTGTGGAGCTATGAGAGGAATAAACGGGTGATGAGGCCAGGGAGTGCAGGCAGCTGGAGAGCTGCCCCCGACTCTCGAGGGTTCCTAGGAGCCTATCAGACCATGGTGCAGAGCCTGGGGTTCAAAGGGCACTGGGGAGCCATAGAGTGGCATAGAGTTGGGGGGCAGGTAATGGCAACCCATGGCTGCCCTGAGGGATGGGAGACTGCCGCAGCCTGTTTGTGGGCCTCCATGAGTGCTGTCTCCCTGGGATCTCACGGAGCCCCTGCCTGGCTCTGCAATGTGGGGTGGCGTGGTCCTCAGCGCTGAGTCCACTCCCAAAAAAGTACACCTGGGAACGTAGAGTCCCCACTCCTCAGAGGACAGAGGCCTTGCTCAACTCCCCTATCCAGTGGGTGAAGGGTTCCAGTACCAGGGGCTGGGCTGGCAAGGCCAACTCATGCCACCTCTGGAGAGCTTGGTTGGTCCTTGTCACAGGCAGCCCTGGGGATGTGGATTGATACCCCAATACCCACGGAGGGCTACAGCTAGGTGCCACTCAGGCCAGGTAAGGCTTCACCCCCATGCCTCCTAACCTGGGGGGTGAGTGGGTGTCAGCAGAAAAAAGCGAGGGCACACACCAGAGTGCCCAAGTGCCGCGCTAGGGCCTCACGGTGGTGGGTGCCTCTGCTCATGGTCCACGGCTGAGAGCTGTTTGGCCCTGCCTGGCGATGCTGGGTTAGGAGACATTCAGCGGGCGCACAGGAGGCTCCTGCTTGAGCCCAGCAGAGGCAGCTGGCAGGAAAAGGTACGGTGCAGCAAGCTCCCTGCAAGCAGCTTCCCCAGGAATCGGAAATGGGGCCAGTTAATGAAACCTCAGAGGGCTGGTGGGAGGGCAAGAAGTGAGGAAGAGGCCTGGCTCAGCAAGTATGGGTCTTTTTTTTTTTTGAGATGAAGTCTTGCTCTGTTGCCCAGGCTGAAGTGCAGTGGTGCAATCTCGGCTCACTGCGACCTCCGCCTCCCAGGTTCAAATGATTCTCCTGCCTCAGCCTCTCAAGTAGCTGTGATTATAGGCATCCACCACCACACCCAATGTTTATATTTTTAGTAAAGATGGGGTTTCACTATGTTTGCCAGGCTGGTCCCAAACTCCTGACCTTAAGTGATCCATCCACCTCGCCAGGTATGGCTCTTGACACAGGGTTACAATCCCCACCTTTCCACATCCCATACCCCGCAGGTCTCCCTCCCAGACCCAGGAAAGTCACCATCCCTGATTGAAGCTGCTCTCCAAGGCAGCAGAGGAAGGAAGGCACGAGGAGGAGGGGCAGGGCTGAGTTTAAGTTAAACACCCATATGAATTTATTAAATCCAGACTGTGTTAAAGGGCGGTGGTCGGGGGGATGTGGTTGAGGGATGAGGGACAAGATGATGGACGGCCATGGCATCCCGTAGGGGGGCCCGGCCCCAGCCCCACCCCCGCCCACCCCCTCAGCAGCACCACGTCAGCTTCACCATGATTCCCAGTGGTGCTGGGCTGGCAGGGCGAGATGGCTGGAAACAGAGACAGAGGGACAGATGGCGCCTCCACAAACAAGCCCTGGCCTGCCCCGGCCCCTACGTCACACACTGGGCCCTGGCCCGAGGCGGGCCTCCCGCCACCCTGTACTGATCTGTCCAGGGAAAGGGTGACAGGGAGCGGGGGTGGGGGGACCGGGGCACAGGGGTGGTGGTCACCAGGAGCCGGAGCAGGCCAGGACCAGTTGCAACTAATCCTTTTTCTTGTCCTCTGCTGGCTTTGGAGGGGCTTCCTGGGGCTCGCTGGCAGAGCTGGCCCCCTGGGTGGGCTTGGCCGGCAGGGACGTGGAGGCCTCCTCCCTGGTGGCGGTGGTCGTGGTGGGTGCAGATGCGGGTGTGAGGGCCCCTGCTGCTGTGGGAACCTCGGCCGCAGGGACGGCAGCTGTGGGGTCCTCTCCACTCATGCCAAACTCATTGACCCGAGTGGGGTCGACGCGGTAGATCCACCGTTGGTAGAGGTAGATGAAGAAAACCACATCTGGGGAGGGGTGGGAGGCAGTGAGGTCAGGACTAGCTGGTCCACAGGCAGGTGGGCCTGGGCGGAGAGGGCGTGATGCAAGGGCAGGGCCAAGCGCCCTCAGACTAGAACCCCATCGGGGGCCGTGGCACCCCCTCAGACCTGGGCCCTGAAGCCTGCCTCAGGGCCCCCACCTGCCCACCGGGCCTCACCATCCCGCAGGCAGCCAATCCGGTACATAACAGGCATCTTGATGACAAAGGCGAACAGGTCGTCAATGAAGGTGTTGAGGGCCTTGTAGGTGAGCATTCGCCACGGCAGGTGGGCCACGGACTTGAGCTTATAGTTGATGAAGAGCTGGGGCGTCATGGTGATGAAGCCTACGGCGAGGGGCACTGTAAGCGGAGGGATGGCCTCTCCCACCGCTCCCCTGCATGCTCTGTACCGGCCATACCAGCCCCTCACTACCTCCTACACTTGGGCACATTCTACCAGTGGCTCTGTGCTGGGGGGGTCCTCAGTCACATCCACACGGCCCCTCCCTGGATATGTGAGGCCTCAGTTTAAATGTCCTCTCCTAAGAGGAGCCCCCTATTAATGTGCGTCCCCCCACCACTCTGCCCTTCACTGTACTCATTACTGGCTGTGATTCACCCGGTTTTTTGCTTCTGGAGACAGGGTCTCACTCTGTTACTCAGGCTGAGGTGCAGTAGTGTAATCATGGCTCACTGAGACTTCAGCCTCCTGGGCTCAAGGGATCCTCCCATCTCAGCCTCCCAGGTAGCTGGGACTACAGGCATGTACCACCACTCCCCACTAATATCTGTGTTTTTTGTAGAGATTGGGCCTTGCCATGTTGCCCAGGCTGGTCAGGAATTCCTGGGCTCAGGTGACCCTTCTGCCTTGGCCTCCCACAGTGTTGGGATAACAGGCGTGAGCCACTGCGCCCAGCTCTACTTGCTGACTCATCCTGTTCCCAAGACGCAAGCTCCCCCGAGGATGGGGACTGAAGCATACTGTTCATGTCCTCCCCAAAGCCCTCTCTGACCCTAGATGGAACCATGTGTGCCCTCTGGGCTCCCCGCCTCCCAGCTCTGCCCACCCTGGGTTGTCCCTGTCTGGGGTTGGGTCTGCTGCCTCCCACACTGGGCTGTGAGCCCCTCCCAGCAGGGGGCCTGCTCTCTCCTGGGGCTGCCGTGCTGCTCACCAAAGGTCAGCAGGAAGCCGTAGAGCATGCTGAGCACCCAGGAGTACCAGCCCTTGTGCTCCAGGTACAGAAGGCTGTAGACAGCGTAGCAGCCCAGGAGTGGGAAGAGGATCCAGGACAGGTACCGGAATGCCATCTGTGGGGCCACAGGGTGGGGCTGTTAGCCAGCTCCTCGGCCCCGCCTGGCAGCCCTGCTCCCCACCCTCACCCATCACACCTAGTCTGGCAGGCTGGGCAGGGGGAATTTCCAGGTAGCCCTGGGGACTCTGGACTCCACCAGGAAGCAGTTATGGCAGGTAGGGGACATAGAGGATGGGACACAGGCCACATAGCGTGAGCCCAGCAGGGAGATGGCCAACCCCTGGTCCCTCAGGGGCGTTTGGGTACTTGGAGGCTACCCCCAGGGGCCCACTGTGTGGACACTCACATCATCATACACTTTGGTCGAGGACTCGATATACGTGGACTTGTCCTTAAATGACAGGCGGGGGAAGATACCTGCCACCCTGTGCTCCCGGTCCAGCTGTGGACGAGGGGGGTGCCCATGGTCAGTTGCCAGGCTGTCTCCCGTTCCACAAGCCAGAACCAGCCCCTGCCCTTCCCCACCGTTCCCAGTTCCCCTGCCCCATGTGTGACCCAAGAAATCCCCTGGTGAGAAAATCCCCTCAGTCCTGGGAGTGAGGCACGCGCTGGGAATCCCCCAGAGGCCAGCTCCAGGGTCTGGCTGGGCCACACTACCCTCTCCCAACCCCTGCAGCCCCAGCCCCAGAGACAGCACGGCGCCCCAGCCTTACCCGGACGTCCATGACCTTGGTGATCTTCCAGAGGTCAATGAGGACTCCGATGAAAACGCTAACCTGGACCACGAAGTTGGTCTCGTTGTCCAGGATGTAGAGGAGGACCACAAATGACTGGAAAACGCCGAAGAAGACGGAGCGCACGGACAGGCCCTCCAGGGACTGTCGGCTGTTCCAGAACTGGATATCTGCGCACAGCGGGTGGGGGAAGCGGGAGGCTGAGGAGCTGCAGAGACCCTTCTTCAGCTCCCTCAGGCCCCCTTGGCCTGCAGCCTCCTCACACCCCGGGTGGGGCTGGGTCCTCAGGACGGGTGCCGAACAAGACTCTTCTCTCCCAGGGAGGTGCTCTCATTCATTGGGTGGCCCCAGGGCACTAGATAGGCAGCACCCCTGGAGTCCTCCCATAGGACATCAGCACCAAGCACCCCAGGGTGCAGTCCCCTGACTGATGGTGACGGTGACTGCTGCCATGGATGGGGCGCACCACATGCCAGGTGCTAAAGGCTGGTCAGGAAAGCTGCTTCCCTGAGGCCAAACGGCCTGGCATGGCAGAATCTGGAGGGATGCTGGGTCAGTGCTGCACTGTGGTGACAGCCTGCTTCCCCTGGGCAGGAAATCTGTGCATGCGCTTTGAGACCACCTCCTCCAGGCCCCCACCCTGACACTGTGAAGGAACTGGCTCAGGAAACAGACAAGGGCTCCAGTCTGGAGCTTCTTCCCATGCTCCGCCTGGATGCTGCCAGGGATCCCTATCAGTGAGCTCCTAGCTCTAAGCCCCAGTCTCACCATAGACACCCCTCTCTGACCCCGCCCGGCTGAGCATCTAACTGCAGCCACAGGACTCCAGAAGGAAGCATGTGTGCTGAGCCACCATGTCTGTAGCACAGTGGCAGAGCCCGGTCTACAGGCCTGCAGGGTGAAAGCCAGCTCTGCACTCAGGGAGTGAGGGCTGTGAATTCCGGCCCATCTGCACCCTGCCCCATCCCTGAGCTCCCCCACATTCCGGAGCTCTGAAACACTCCACAGGTTCACTCCACTCTCCCCTACCCCTCAGACTGACCCCTGTCCCAACTGAGAATGGGTCTGGAGACCAGGTTCTGGTGGGGATGGGTGGGCCCAAGCCCCTCCTTAGACCAGGGAGGTCACACAGCACTTGTGCCAAGTGATGGCTGCGCCCCCTGCTGCGTGACATTGGGTGAGGAACCAGCCTTCTAGCGCCTCATTTCTTATTGGACCCCAACCAAGCCAGCTCCTAGGCAGAAGGGTCCTGTCTCCCAGGACAGTGGGTAGATGGCTGGCTGGGGTCAGCACCAGCTCCTGTGCCCATATGACACTGAATTCTTCCAGATAGCAGCTCTCAATAATAGCAAAGAGCAGCTGGGCATGATGTCTCCCACCTGTAATCCCAGCACTTTGGGAGGCCGAGGCAGGCGGATCATGAGGTCAAGAGATCGAGACCATCATGGCCAACGTGGTGAAACCCAGTCTTTACTAAAAATACAAAAATTAGCTGGGCGTGGTGGCATGCGCCTGTGGTCTCAGCTACTCAGGAGGCTGAGGCAGGAGAACTGCTTGAACCCGGGAGGTGGAGGTTGCAGTGAGCCGAGATTGCACCACTGCACTCTAGCCTGGCGCCTGGCAACAGAGCGAGACTCTGTCTCAAAAAAAAAAAAACAAAAACAGCAAGGAGCATCCTTTTTTTGGAATAGGGTCTCACTCTGTTGCCTAGGCTGGAGTTCAGTGGCGTGATCATGGCTCACTACAGCCTTGACCTCTCAGGCTCAAGCCGCCCCAGTAGCTGAGAACACAGGCACACACCACCATGCCCAGGTAATTAAAAAAAATTTGCGTAGAAACAGAGTCTCACTTTGTGGCCCAGGGTGGTCATCTCCGAATCCTGGGCTCAGGTGATCCTCCCACCAAAGTGCTGGGATTACGGACGAGAGCCACCACCACACAACAGCATTTTAGTACCAGGGGTACAATTACTCGTTCCTCCTGACACCTCCAGGAGCTGCGGACAGGTGACCCCCTTCAGACAGGGGTGCTCGAGGGAAGGAAGAAGTGGCCTGCAGGGCCTAGAAGATGGGGCTGGAACCATCTGCCCCTTCAGAACCATGTAACTGGGCAAGTGACATCCCTGAGCCTCTGGCTCCTGTAGGGCTCAAGGAGCTAGCTGGGGAGGTCACCCAGGGCAGTGCCTGGCATGTGGTCGCTCCTCCTCAAAAGCTGCCATCAGCATTGTCAGTCTTAGAACCTAGGGACCTTCGGGCCACAGTGTTCCTCCTTCCCACTCGGGCAGGCCCTGTCCACTCAGTCCTGAGCTGCCTCCTGAGGCAGGCAGCCTGCTGGGCAGGGCGGCGGAGCAGCTCCGGGGCTTCCCTGCTCCTGGCTCTGGAGTTCCCCAGCCCCGCTTCCTGGCAGTATCAGCCTGTCCTCTGACCCAGAGGCAGGCCAGCCCCTCCCTCAGCTCCACACCCGGTGAATGGGAATTTTTGGGCTGAGAGTTTTGGGGCCACTGCCCCTCCCCAGCTCACTAGGCCTCTGGAGAGTGGGACTGAGAGACCCCAGGCAGTGGGAGGACATGTAGGTAGGGAGGGGAAGAGGAAGGGGGCAAGCCCTGTCCCCCACCCTCCACAGCCCCTCACTGGCCCCGGTCCCATTCCTACCATTCTTGAAGGCCAGGAACTCGAAGACACTGTGAACGATAGACACGATGATGGTGAGCGCCAGCAGGTAGGGGTTGGTCTCCAGCAGGGCCACCTGCAGGGGACATGTGTGAGCACAGCCCACCCTTGCCCAAGAGCCCCTTCACTAGCTGGCTCCATTCTTTTCCTGAGACCTGCCCTAGGGCTGCCTGGAGAGGGTAGGGTGAGGGTGGGCCAGCTGGGAGGAGACTGGGTCAGAGATGGGCAGATGGGGACAGAGAGGAGAGTAACTCACAGATACAGAAGAGACAGGGAGATGGCACTAGGGAAAGAGGCAGAGACTGAGGGGGAGCTTCAGGGAGAGGATGAAGGGACACTGGGTGAGCAGCAGAGACCCAACAGTGATGACAGTCCAGAAGGCAAAGCTGAGCCTCACGCCACAGACACAGGCCAGCATTTCAGAACCCAGTGAGAGGGCAGAGACGTAGAGTCAGAGCCCATGGCCAGGGAGACCGGGTCTGAGACAGAAGGAGGAAGGGACGGGTCTGGACCTAAAGGGCCTGGCCATCAGAACAGCCTGGGGAGAGGACCCCCCGTCATCTAGAGCCGGAGGGCCAGAGGCCCACTTCCTTTCGCTGTGGAGAAGGGACCTGGGAGGTTGTGAAACTGTGGGCAGAGGAGTGCCAGGCGGGAGATCCCACAGCCAAGGCCTGGTGCACTTCCCCTTGGCCTGATGCGCCCAGGAAGGCGCCGGGAAGCCCCACCCACACTCACCTTCACTGAATCCTGCTCCTCATCTGACTGCTCATACAACTCATCACCCAGGAAGTTCCAGGGTGACTTGGTGCTCTGGGCAGCATAGAGTTGCCAGCGCCAGAGCGACAGCGGGCAGAAGGAGACCCGGAGCGGCAGGCTGGCCAGGCTCTCGTTGATCGGGTAGTAGTCCTTCTGCAGGTTCCAGTAGTCATTGAAGTAGATGATGGGGTAATAGTCACCACTCACAGCGTCAAACTTCACATCTGCAGCACGTGGGGCAGGGGGACACTGTTTGGCCCAGGCAGGAGGCCAGGGTACCCAAAGGGCTCAGATGTCTGGAGGGACCCAACAGGGCACCTCTACAGAGAATGGAGGATAGGGGACATTTCTAGGCCACACTATGAGGAGCTAAAGGGCCCCCTAACCTCAGCAAAGGGGACCACATGCAAAGGGCAGGCAGCTCCCCACTGAAGGGGGCAGTGGTGGCTCAGCTCCAGCCCACAGCTGCCCCATGGGTGACCATATAACCCAGTTTTATGAAAGAAGCCAGAAATTGTGGCTTTTAAGTGATACTGCCTCCATTTCTCAAAGTTGGAAAGTGATAAACATTTTTTGACAACAGTCTGTGGGCTGGATGGGACTTGTGTGTGGACCGATGCTGGTGTGTGGCAGTCAGTCCAGGGGTGGGGCTGTGGGATAGGGAGAGGACATGAGAAGGGGATAGGACAGGGTGGGGAGCTTGGGAGGTGGAGCCCTCCTCTGAGGGGGATGGGGCCAGGAGAAGATAAGGAGATGGGCCCCAAGCACCCTCCCAGAGGCCTCTGCAAGCAGCAGGCAGGGCCGGGAACTTACACTGATCCAGGGGAGGGGGCACACTGCCCTTCACCCACGGCGTGTGGTCGTCCACGATGTTGATGGTGATGTTGGGGTGCCAGTGGGAGATCACCTCCACAGGCCCATAGTCCTCAGCCCTCTGAGGTGACATGGAGGGAAGGGCCTCAGAGGCAAGTGGAAGTGCCCAGGCGCCGTCAGCCTCTGCTCACTTCCAAGGGTTCCCATGACAATCTTAATCTCTTTTTATTTATTCATTTTTTTTTTTTTGAGATGGAGTCTTGCTATTTTGTCCGAGCTGGTCGCGAATTCCTGGGCTCAAGCATAACCCTCCCACCTCGGCCTCCCAAAGTGCTGGGATCACAGGAGTGAGCCACCATGGGCAGCCTCTTTTCTTTCCTCCTTTCTTTTCTCTCTCTCTCTTTTTAGGGAGAAACGGGGTCCCGCTATGCTGCCTGGGCTAGTCTTGAACTTCTGGGTGCAAGTGATCCTTCTGCTTCAGCCTCCCAAAATGCTGGGATCACAGGCATGAGCCACCTCCCCTGACAACCTTGGCAGCAGAATATCAGCCAGCACAGCAACTGCTGGCAAAAGGATCTTATCTTCTCCCTGGGCTTAAGAGATTCTGTCACCCAAGACCCTTCCGGCCACCAACAGGATCCTCCCACCCCACAGTGCAGAAAACCAAGGCCTGCAGAGGAAGGGACCACCCCTCCCACGCAGGACCACCCGTGGAGACAGGAAGGCTCTTAGTGCCCACTGCAGGTTAACCACAGATTAACAGCCCGGCTCCCCAGCCCACCAGGAGTGACAGCAACTACTAATCTTACAGTTCCTATTAAAGCCATATTCTTGTTTGCCTGCTTGGTGCCAGGCTGAGCTTGGACTCTGGGGCCTGGCTGTGTGGGTGAGAGTCCTGGCCCTGCCACTTCCTGGCTGTCAGACTGAACAAGTGTCCTCGTGGGAAAATGGGACTGTGAAAATGGGATCTTGCTATGTTGCCCAAGCTGGTCTCAAATTCCTGGACTCAAGCACGATCCTCCCACCTCAGCCTCCCAAAGTGCTGGGATGACAGGAGTGAGCCAGCACGAGCAGTCTCTTTTCTTTCTTTCTTTTCTCTCTCTTTTTTTAGGGAGAGATCGGGTAGGCCCAGGTAACCTTGTCCGGGATCCTCCCTACTCCCTGAGAGGCAGGCGCCTCCTGACCCCACTTACCAGTGGAGGAGCCCAGTGCTCAGGGGAGGCGGCGTCACTGAGCCTGCACAGTGGCTCAGTGGTGGTGACAGATGACAGCCCCAATGGTCTGGTCTGAGCTGTGAACGGCCTGGCTGGTCCCTATAGGCCCTGACAGCCCTGCCCATTTACCTTGATCATTTCTGGGTCTGCTTCTGTTTCTCCTGTCAGCAAGTTCTTGGTTTTCTGAAATCGCCTGCGCTTGTATTTGTTGATCACTGTGGGTGACAGGTGGGGAAAGGAGGGGACATGAGATCTGCTGGCATCTGGAGCCTCTGGAGCCTGGACCCCTGGCCACCAGCAGCAGCTCATGGTCTCCTGGCATCCACCTTGCACTCACCTGCAGAGATCAACGTGACCTGGAATGCCAGAACGGCCTCCCCAAACCTCAACCAATCCCAGGTCCCCATCATCATGGGGATGCCACCATCACCAAATGCCTCAGGCAGAAACCGGAGCTCAGCAGGGCACTGTAATCCCAGCACTTTGGGAGGCTGAGGCAGGCGGATCACCTGAGATCAGGAGTTCCAGACCAGCCTGGCCAACATGGTGGAACCCTGTCTACTAAAAATACAAAAATCAGCCGGGCATGGTGATGGGCGCCTGTAATCCCAGCTACTCAGGAGGCTGAGTGAAACTCCCTCTCAGAAAATAAATAAATAAAATAAAAAGTAAAAACAAATACATAAATAAAAACAAGTGACTGATCGTGGCATCCTGCAGCTTTGGAATCCGACACTCACCATAGTCCCGGTGACTTCTGAACCCTCACCACCTTCCGCTTCTCCTCAAATATGCCGACCCAGGGCCTTCAGGCGTGCTGCCCCATCTCCCAGGAATGCATGCCCCTACATAATCTTTGTGGCCTGGCTTCTCCGCAGCGTTCAAGTCCCTGGTAGAATGTCCTTCTTCCACAGGGCTTCCCTGGCCACCCCACTGACTGAGGCTATGCAGTCGTTCTCCTGCCAACTTTGTTTACTTCACATTTTACCACTATCCAAAACCACCTACCGGGTGGTTTACCTGCCTGCTGTCCGTCCCTGCAACCGGTCTGCAAACCCCATGCAGGGATGTGGGTAGGTACAGAGCCTGTTTTAACACACATGGAGCGCCTGCACAGGCTCAGTGATGACCGACTGAATACGTGACTATGAACAGGCAGCAAACAGTTCCAGAGAAGGCCTGAAGCCACCAACATGAGAAACCAACATGAGAAACACTTTGGGGCTGTGAATCCCCAGCCAGGAGTTGGCCTCACTTCCCCTCGCAGAGGCCAGCTTGGCCACAGGCTCCCTGCCAGTTGTCCGAATGCTGCCAGAGAGGAAGGGGCTTGTGTGTGCCCATGCTCCATCCCCGACCTCTCCCATGGCCTGGGGACTCTTTTTTTGGAATCGTGCTCTGTCGCCCAGGCTGGAGTGCAGTGGCGTGATCTGCCCGCCCTGGCCTCCCAAAGTGCTGGGATTACAGGCGTGAGCCACGTACCTGGCCCAAAAAGAAGTATTTTTCCTTTTTTGAGACAGAGTCTTGCTCTGTCGCCCAAGCTGGAGTGCCATGACATGATCTCGGCTCACTGCAACCTCCCCCTCCCAGGTTCCAGCTATTTTCCTGCCTCAGTCTCCTGGGTAGCTAGGACTACAAGCATGCACCACCACGCCTGCCTAATTTTGTATTTTTAGTAGAGATGGGATGTAACCACGTTGGCCAGGCTAGTCTCGATCTCTTGACCTTGTGATCCATCCACCTCAGCCTCCCAAAGTGCTGGGATTACAAGCGTGAGCCACCGCACCCAGGGACTTTTCAGCTGTTCCTTCTGCTGGGAAGGAAAACTCAGTCTGCCCTCCCTCAACTCTCTATTCTGCCCCTGGGACCAGAGAAAGACAGGGAAAGGGGAAAGAGAGCTGGCCAACAGCAGGGGCTCTGCGTGCAATCTTGGCTCTGAGTCCTACAAGCTAAGGGACGCTGGTGAGTGATGTCACTTCCTCTTAGCCCAGGGTCTGCTGCTTATCAGCACAATCATCATCCTCATCTTTTTTTTTTTTTTTTTGAGATGGAGTCTCACTGTAATCTCTGAGTCCTGGGTTCAAACAATTCTCCTGCCTCAGCCTCCCAAGCAGCTGTGAATAGAGGCATGCGCCACCATGCCCAACTAATCTTTTATTTTTAGTGAGACGGGGTTTCACCATGTTGGCCAGGCTGGTCTCGAACTCCTGACCTCGAGTGATCCACCTGCCTCAGCCTCTCAGAGTGCTGGAGTTCCAGGGCTGAGCCACTGCACTTGGCCCATCCTCATCATCTCTGTGATTACTCAGTCACTGGGAATCTTCCTCCTGTGTCCAGGGCGAGAAGCTGGCACCCAAGAGTTGACTTGGAGAAAATTCCAGGGGGACATACTCCACTCCTGTCCACCCCTGACAGAGACCGTCCAGGGAAGGGAGGGCCCCACAGGGCTGCGCTGGCTGGCAAAGGAGGAGGCACAGGGCACAGAGGCTTTGGCTCAGGCAGAGAACACATTCTGTAGCTTGGAGGCATCCAGACCAGATGGACCTGGCTCCCATGGGGAGGAAAAACCCCCTTTCTTGGAGGAGAATCTCCTAGAGCTGCACCATCCAGTATGGGGGTTGCTGGCCACATGCAGCTACTGAGCACTGCAAATACGGCTGGTCCAAACCGAGAAGTGCTGAGATACAAAACACACACCAGATCCTTTTTATGTTTTAGACAGTCTCGCTCTGCTGCCCAGACTGGAATATACTGGTGCGATTTCAATTCACTGCAACCTCTGCCTTCTGGGTTCCAGCAATTCTCCTGCCTCAGCCTCCCGAGTAGTTGGAACTACAGGTGCTCACTACCATGCTCACCTAACTTCTGCATTTTTAGTATTTTTTGTCATGTTGGCCAGGCTGGTCTCCAACTCCTGGCCTCAAGTGATCCCCCTGTCTTGACCTCCCCAAGTGCTGAGATTACAGGTGTGAGCCACTGCGCCTCAGCACACACATTAGATTCTGAAAACTGGTGCAAAGGGGAAAAAACTTAAAGGGTCTAACTTTTTATACTGATTATATGTTGAAATGAGAGTATGTGGACCTCAATAAAACTATTAGGGTAATAGTTTTATTGCCCTAATAGCTGTAATCTCCTGGTTTCTCTTTATATTTTATTTATTTATTTGTGAGACAGGGTCTCCCTCTGTCACTCAGGCTATAGTATAGTGGTGTGATCACTGCAGCCTCGACCTTCTGGGCTTGGATGATTCCCCACCTCAGGTTCCCAAGTAGCTGGGATTACAGGCCACCATGCCTGGTTAATTTTTGTATTTTTAGTAGAGCGGTTTTGCCATGTTGCCCAGGCTGGTCTAGAACTCCTAGGCTCAAGCAACCCTCTATCCTTGGCTTTCCAAAGGGCTGGGATTACAGATTACAGGTGTGAGCCATCATGTTCCTGGCCTTACCTTTGTATTATTTTTTTTTTTGAGACGGAGTTTCGCTCTTGTTACCCAGGCTGGAGTGCAATGGCGCGATCTCGGCTCACCGCAACCTCCACCTCCTGGGTTCAGGCAATTCTCCTGCCTCAGTCTCCTGAATAGCTGGGATTACAGGCACGCGCCACCGTGCCCAGCTAATTTTTTGTATCTTTAGTAGAGACGGGGTTTCACCATGTTGACCTGGATGGTCTCGATCTCTTGACCTCGTGATCCACCCGCCTCGGCCTCCCAAAGTGCTGGGATTACAGGCTTGAGCCACCGCACCCAGCCACCTTTGTATTATTTTATTTATATTTCTTTTTGAGACAGGGTCTCACTTTGTTGCTTAGGTTAGAGTGCAGTGGCCTGATCACAGCTCACGGCAGCCTTGACCTCCTGGTCTCAAGTGATCCTCCTACCTCAGTCTCCTGAGTCAGAGGATACTACCAAATCTGGTACCACCACATCTGGCTAATTAGAAAAAAATTTTTTCGGCCTGTATCCTGGATACATCTATAATCCCAACATTTGGGAGGCTGAGGCAGGCAGATCACCTGAGGTCAGGAGTTCGAGACCAGCCTGACCGACATGGAGAAACCCAGTCTCTAGTAAAAATACAAAATTAGCCGGGCATGATGGCATATGCCTGTAATCCCAGTTACTCAGGAGGCTGAGGCAGGAGAACTGCTTGAACCTGGGAGGCAAAGGTTGCGGTGAGCCTACGTCATACCATTGCACTCCAGCCTGGGCAACAAGAGTGCAACTCCATCTCAAAAAAACAAAAAATTTTTTTTTTCATTTGTAGAGACAAGGTCTTCCTATGCTGCCAGGGCTGGCCTCGAACTCCTGGGCTCAAGCAATCCTCTCACTTTGGCTTCCCAAAGTACTGGGATTGCAGACATCAGCCACTGTGCTTGGCCTCTCTTTACTTTTAATGCCTTCTCTGACTCATATTGTAGCTCCATTGGATGGAGTTGCTCTAGAATACAGATTATTGGCCTTTTGGGGAAAAAGGGGGTTTTTCTTTTTTTTTTTTTTTTGAAATGTAGTCTCACAGCCGGCATGGTGACTCACGCCTGTAATCCCAGCACTTTGGGAGGCCGAGGCGGGCGGATCACAAGGTAAGGAGATCAAGACCATCCCGGCCAGCATGGTGAACCCCCATCTCTCCTAAAAATACAAAAATTAGCTGGGCACAATGGCAGGCACCTGTAATTCCAGCTACTTGGGAGGCTGAGGCAGGAGAATAGCTTGAATCAGGGAGTTGGAGGTTGCAGTGAGCCGGGACTGTGTCACTGCACTCTAGCCTGGTGACAGAGTGAGACTCCCTCTCAAAAAAAGAAAAAAGAAAAGAAATGTCTCATTCTGTCACCCAGGCTGGAGTGGTAGTGACACAATCTCAGCTCACTGCAACCTCTGTCTCTGGGGTCCAAGCAATTCTCCCACCTTAGCCTCGTGAGTAGCTGGGATTACAGGCACATGACACCATGCCCAGCTAAGTTTTGTATTTTTAGTAGAGACAGGGTTTTACTATGTTGGCCAGGCTGGTCTTGAACTCCTGACCTCAAGTGATCCATCTGCCTCAGCCTCCCAAAGTGCTGGGATTACAGGCGTGAGCCACCTTGACCAGCCAAAAGGGGACTTTTCTGAACCCACACTCTCCTTCACCTTGGAGTTGGTAGGTGGCTCACTCCAAGTCCTTCTGTGTCCCTGCTCTGAGGGTCCCAGCTCCAAGGCTGGGGAGGAAGGCCTGGATGATCCTAGTATCCTTTTCAGGTTCACTGGCTGCAGATTCTGTTTTACAGACCAGACTGACAGTGAATAAACCTCACCACACAACGACATGGATCACATTCACAAAGACAAAGCCACGGAAATACTGCCATTGATTCGGATCAACGGGGTGATCAGGTGACTGTCAAACGGGGGTACAAGAATGCGGTGAAGAGCCACCCAGCTAGGCCACCTTCAGAGCGACCTCTGAAGCATCAGGCTGTTTAACCCAGACCCCTGGTGTGTCCCCTAACGGGAAGCATCTAAGAGGCCATCCCTGTAGGTCACACCCCCTCCAGCCACCTCTGCCCGGTTCTCCCAAGATCGCACCACATGGACGCCAGCTGGGTGGGATACATCAACATAGCACATTCTGCAGATGCACTCATTCAGATCAGGGCTCAACTAACTCCACAAGACCTTTCCAAGTCAATTCCGGGGACCCATGTAGAAGTCATCAACTTTTCACTTCATCCAGCATAGGTGATAAAAATATTGTCATCCTTTAGGACATTTTTATACTAAAAGAAGTAGGAAAGACCTAACACAAAGAGAATTCCGTCTGCTAATGTGCCACCCAAAACCAGCCAGATGGAACTTAACCAAATCCACAGGGAATGTCTGGAATAGTCTCAAATAAAATGAAAGCTGGGTGGAGAACACGGAATTCCCGTCAGGAGAATGGGGGGCTTTCTGAGGAGGCCATTCTCCAGATCCGCTCAAACAGGTACAGTGAGAGATTTCTATGGCTGCCAATCAGGAGAGAGAGGACTCAAGGAAAAAGGTCACAAAGGCAAGGCTGGATGCAGTGGCTCATGCCTGTAATCCCCACAGCTTGGGAGGCCAAGGCAGACAGACCACTTGAGGTCAGGAGTTTGAGATCAGCCTGGCCAACATGGTGAAACCCTGTCTCTACTAAAAATACAAAAATTAGCTGGATGTGGTGGCGTGTGCCTGTAGCTCCAGCTATTTGGGAGGCTAAGGTGAAAGAATCACTTGAACCCAGGAGGTGGAGGTCGTGGTGAGCTGAGATCGTCCACTGCACTCCAGCCTGGGTGACAGGGCAAGATCCTCTTCCAAAAAAAAAAAAACAAAAAAGGGCCAGGCAAGCAGGAAGATGCCAACAATTCCTGCCCTCCCGAAAACAAGAGGGTGGACAATGCTATGGTTTGAATGATGTTTGTCCCGTCTAAAACTCATGCTGATTCTCCCACCTCAGCCTCCCAAGTAGCTGCGAACACTGGTAGCTTTATGTTTTATTACTATTATTTTTTTGTTTTGTTTTTCTTTTTGAGACGGAGTTTCACTCTTGTTACCCAGGCTGGAGTGCAATGGCGTGATCTCAGCTCTGGGTTCAGGCAATTCTCCTGCCTCAGCCTCCTGAGGAGCTGGGATTACAGGCATGCACCACCATGCCAAGCTAATTTTTGTATTTTTTTTTTTTTTTGAGATGGAGTTTCACTCTTGTTACTCAGGTTGGAGTGCAATGGCACAATCTCAGCTCACCTCAACCTCCACCTCCTGGGTTCAGGCAGTTCTCCTGCCTCAGTCTCCTGAGTAGCTGGGACTACAGGCACACGCCACTATGCCCAGCTAATTTTTTGTATTTTTAGTAGAGATGGGGTTTCACCATGTTGACCAGGATGGTCTCGATCTCTTGACCTCGTGATCCACCTGCCTCGGCCTCCCAAAGTGCTGGGATTACAGGCATGAGCCACCACGCCTGGCCTTAATTTTGTATTTTTAGTAGAAATGGGGTTTCACATGTTGACCAGGATGGTCTCGATCTCTTGACCTCGTGATCCACCCGCATCGGCCTCCCAAAGTGCTGGGATCACAGGCGTGAGCCACCGCGCCCGGCCACTATTGTTTTTTTGAGAGATGTGGACTTGTTGTCACCCAGGTTGGCTGTGGTGCAATCACAGCTCACTGCAGCCTTAAACTCCCAGGCTCAAGTGTTCTTCCCACCTCAGCCTCCCATGTAGCTGGAACCACAGGTGCTCACCACCATACCTGGCTATTATTTTTTGTAGAGACGAAGTCTCACTATATCGCCCAGGCTATTCTTTGAATTTTTTTTTTTTTGCCAATCAATGAGAGCTTGTAAGGTTGCTGAGGTTGGTTGGCCTTAAACTCTTGGTCTCGCCTTCGCAAGCGCCACAACATCCGGCCGGAGCCACTCTGGGCCCCCTATTCTTTGAATTTTATCTATCTACCTATCTTTTTTTCTTTCTTTTTTCTTTTTTTTTTTTTGAGATAGAGTTTCCCTCTTGTTGCCCAGGCTGGGGTGCAATGGTGTCATCTCAGCTCACTGCAACCTCCCCTTCCTGGGTTCAAGTGATTCTTCTGCCTCAGCCTCCCAAGTAGCTGGGATTACAGGCATGTGCCACCACACCTGGCTAATTCTGTATTTTTAGTAGAGACAGGGTTTCTCCATGTTGGTTAGGCTGGTCTCGAACTCCTGACCTCAGATGACCCGCCCGCCTCGGCCTCCCAAAGTGCTGGGATTACAGGCATGAGCCACAACGCCTGGCCTCTATCTATCTTTTTGAGACAGGTTTCTTGGTCTGTCACCGAGTTTGGAGTGCAATAGTGTGATCTCGACTCACTGCAACCTTCACCTCCTGAGCTCAAGCAATCCTTCCACCTCAGCCTCCTGAGTAGCTGGGACTACAGGCACATGTCCAGCTAATATTTGTATCTTTTTTGGTAGAGACAGGGTTGTGCCATGTTTCCCAGGCTGGTGTCAAACTCCTGGGCTCCAGCAATCCGTCCACCTAGTCTCCCAAAGTGCTAGGAATTACAGGTGTGAATTATTTTCGAGCATCTACTTCTACCAGGCCCCTACGGTGCACAATCCACCCCTGGCCCTTCCTCCAGCTTGGTAAAGTCCATCTCTTCCTCTCCAAGAGTCCCTGCCTCCAACTGCTCTTTCTGGCCAGTTCCTCTCTGATCCCCAAGCCCTTCCTCCGTGGGTCTCCCTGCTTAGTGTCCACAGGGCTCTTTAAGACTGGGTGAGGCTTGAGCCTGCCCTGCCAATTCCACTCTCTCTGAGCACAGGCTTCCTGCCTGACCTTCTGAGCCTGGGATGTACTGTCCACCACACCAGCCTGGAGGCTCCCAGGATGCTGGTCCCCTGGACAGTGGGTCCTGGCTGCAGAAAAGCACTTACTCCGGGACATGTGGACTGTGGCAAGCCGGCGGTACAGGGCCTTCTGCCGGGGGTCTGGGTGGAAACCACTCTTCGTGAAGTAAACGTGGATGTAGATGGAGCCATTCTGCTGGACGCTCTGCAAGAGACAGAAGGTCAGGTAGGCAAGCTGGGCACCTGGGATGAAGGACACTTTAGAGCCCTGCCTGACACTCGCCCCCAGCACTTTCCTCCCCCTCAATTCTCTGGCCATTTACTGAGTGCTCAAGGTGCGGCATGTAGCTGGGTGGTTTAGGGTTAAATACTAGAGTCAGTCAGACTCAGACCCCTGCTCTACCTGTCATGGCCATGTGAGCTCAGCTTCTCCCTGAGCCTCAGGACCCCACGTGGAGAATGCAAGGTCCCCACAGCGCTGACCCGAGGGCACCACTGCAGGGACTACCCAGAGCACTGGCACACAGCTCAGCCAACAAGCTCTCATTAAGTCCACTCAGCAGGAGACTGGGTGCAGTGACTCATGCCTGTAATACCAGAACTTTGGGAGGCCAAGGCAGGCAGATCATGAGGTCAGGTGTTCGAGATCAGCCTGGGCAACATGGAGAAACTCCATCTCTACTAAAAATATCAAAAATTAGCTGGGCGTGGTGGCGCATGCCCATAATCCCAGCTACTTGGGAGGCTGAGGCAGGAGAATTGCTTGAATCTGGGAGGTTGAGGCTGCGGTGAGCCAAGATCATGCCACTGCACCTCAGCCTGGGCAACAAGAGCAAACCTCTGTCTCAAAAAAAAAAAAAGTTCACTCAGCAGGAAGAAGCAGCTGACCAACACAGAGCTCCTACGATGGGCCAGACCCTGCCCTGGGCGCTTCGGACAGTAGTTCCCTAATCCACACACATGTAACATTCACCGACCTTATGCAATGGGTCACATTACCACCCCTTTTTGCAGATGAGGCAAACGGGGCTCATGCCAAAGGGTCACATAGTGTATGGCGAGTACGCAGATGGAAATCCAGTCTCTGGGATCCTGGGCACAACTCCCTGCTACCTCCAGCTGGCCCGTCTGCCCAAGCCTTCCTCATTATCTCATCAAGTCTCCTTGCCTCCCAGGGAAGGGGGACTATTCTCACTTGATACAGATGAGGAAACTGAGGCTTCAATAAGGGAGACAAGTTGCCCAGGGGCTGGAGACAAAGCCCAGAGCTGAATCTCTCTGATCCTTGAGGAGAGCTCATATTCATTCGGCCACATTGTGTTCGCCTCACTCTCCTGCCTTTTTTAAGAGACAGGGTCTTGCTGTGTTGTCTAGGCTGGAGTGCACTGGCTATCCGCAGTTGTGATCATGGTGCACTACAGTCCTAACTCCTGAGCTCCAGTCATTCTCCCACCTCAGCCTCCTGAGTAGCTGTGCCTACAGGCATATGCCACTGTGCCCAGCTCTCAAGCCTTTTAAGTCCACCCAGACCCCTGAAGCTTCGACTTAGATCCAAGGCCTTGGAAGCAGATCCCCCTGCTGGGCCTGCCACACCCTGGTCCTCCCAGGATCTTGGGGCAAGGCCTGGGGGCTGGGCTTGACGTGGCAGCCCACGTCTCAGTGCAGGTTAGAAAGTTTGTGTCCAGCAAGGTGGGGCGCCCTCTCTGGGTTCTCACACCTGCTGGGCTTCCCCATCCCAGCCCACTCATTACAGGCTCATGCCTATAATCCCAGCACTTTGGGAGGCTGAGGAGAGAGGAACGCTTGAGCTCAGGAGTTTGAGACCAGCCTCGGCAACATGTTGAGACCCCATCTCTATGAAAAACACAAAAAATTAGCTGGACATGGTGGTGCACACCTGTTGTCCCAGCTACTTGGGTGGCTGAGGTGAAAGGATCATTTGAGTCCAGGAGGTTCAGGCTGCAGTGAGCTGTAACCGTGCAACCGCACTCCAGCCTAGGCAACAGCAAGATCGCATCTCAAAAAGAAAAGAATGATGGCAGGGCGCAGTGGCTCACACCTGTAATCCCAGCACTTTGGGAGGCCGAAGTAAGCAGACCACTTGAGGTCAGGAGTTCAAGGCCAGCCTGGCCAAAATAGTGAAACCCTGTCTCTACTAAAAATACAAAAATTAGGATGGTGGCCACGGAAGTCGGAATCCACTAAGGAGTGTGTAGCGACCCACCTGCCGAAAAGAAAAAAAAATACAAAAATTAGCCGGGTGTGATCCTGTGTGCCTGCAGTCCTAGCTACTCAGGAGGCTGACACATGAGAACAGTCTGAACCCAGGAGATGGAAGGAGCAGTGAGCCGAGGTCACGCCACTGTATCCCAGCCTGGGTGACAGAGCAAGACTCTGTTTCAAAAAAAAGAATGACTGTGTCCACATTCTGCTTCTAGCCATCCAGAAAGAAACAGAACTGAAATGCGCCCTCCACCCCAAGGATGAGGAGAAGGCCGGCTGGGGAGAAAGGAATGAGGGCAGCTGTCTTTGACTCAGCTGAAGAAGGCCCCCAAAACATGTCCCCTTCCCTTGTTCAGTATTTGTTGATTCTCGGCCCAGTCCCACACTGGGCAGTGCTGGGGACACACAACGGATCTAGGCAGCCCCAGCCTTATCATCACAAGGCTCACAGTCCCATAGAGAAGAAAGACCTGTCCCAGGGAGGCCCCAGAGTAGGCTGGGGCCAGCAGGTGTGAGAACGCAGAGAGGGCACTTAACCAAGCCTGAGTGCTCTGATGGTCAGGGAGGGCCTCCTGGAGGAGGCAAAGATTTAATCCTGGGGCTGTGAGAGGCCAGGGTCATAGATCCTGAGTTTGAATCTCTCATGTGATGTGGCCTTGGGTAAGCCACTTTCCCTCCCTATGTCTCAGTTTCCTCATATGTTAAATGAGAATGATCACAGTTCCTATTTCACGGGTTTCCATAGGTCAGCATAGCTTAGTACCATGCACTTACTAATTGCTCAAAACTCACATTATTTTGAAACAGAGCTGTCTGATAAACTGGTGATAGGCAAACATCCCCAAGGACAATTACTAATCTTTCACTGGTTTAAAGTTGAGGGCTGCACAACCTTAGAGGTAGCTGGGAGGCTCCCAGGCCAATTCCACCCCTATCTACCTTTTTCTTTTTTTTTCTTTGAGATAGTCTCGCTCTGTGGCCCAGACTGGAGTGCTGTGGTGTGATCTTGGCTCACTGCAACCCAGCCCCCAGGGTCATGCAATTCTCCTGCCTCAGTCTCCTGAGTAGGGATTACAGAGGCCTGCCACCACACCCAGCTAATTTTTGTATTTTTTTATTTTGAGACAGAGATGTTTGCTCTTGATGACCAGGCTGGAGTGCAATGGCACGACCTCAGCTCATCACAACCTCCGCCTCCCGGGTTAAAGCAATTCTCCTGCCTCAGCCTCCCAAGTAGCTGGGATTACAGGCATGTGCCACCACGTCTGGCTAACTTTTATTTTCAGTAGAGATGGGGTTTCTCCATGTTGGTCAGGCTGGTCTTGAACTCCCGACCTCAGGTGATCCGCCTGCCTTAGCCTCCCAAAGTCCTGGGATTACAGGCGTGAGCCACCGTGCCCGGCCTCTACCTTTTTCAGGTAGGGGAAAATGAAGCCCGGAGACCTCAGGGACCCACCTGTCATCACAGAGCACGTGAGCCCAGGGAAGGGTCCCAAGCGTGAAGCCAGAATTCCACACGCCTTCAAAAAGGAGTGGACTGGAGAAAGGTCCTTCAGTGCCAGTCAAACAGCCATGGGGTGAGAAACCAGAAGCTGTCCCTCACCTGTGGGATGTCAAGCTCAGCAAAGTGCTCGTAGCAGCCATCTGAGTTCTCCCCGCTAGTCCAATCGCCATACACAAGGTCGTGCTGCTCCCAGAAGAGTGCCGAGGTGGCGTTGAAGTCTGTAAAGTGCTCGTGCTCTGAGATGTACACGTGCAGGTTCTGTGAGAAGGGAAGGGAGCAGTGTCAGGCCTGCTCTTCAGCGCCTCTGCAGGCTGGCTAAAGAACAGAGGAAGAGCTATGGCAGCGGTCAGCACTCAGAGGAACAGTAATTACAGAGGGCAGGGGAGAGGAGAGAGGAAGAGCAGCAGAGAGAACATATTTTCCCTTTTCTCATTCGACAATGTCTGTCCTGGTCTGAGCCTGTGAAGTCAATGGACAAAGAACACCTGGACCAGTCTGCCAACAAGAATTTAGGGGCAGAAAGGGCAGGAGCTCCCTCAATGATCTCCTGCCCTTGTGGCTGCTGGGCCTTCCTGGTCAGAGCTCTGCAGACTTATGGAGAAAGCAGTCTGGAACTACAAAAGCACTGTGAGCAGCTGGGCGCAGTGGGTCTCACCTAAAATCCCAGTACTTTAGGAGGCCGAGGCTGGTGGATCACTTGAGTCTCAGCAGTTTGAGACCAGCCTGGCAAAAGGTGAAACCCCAGCTCTACTAAAACACGAAAAATTAGTCGGACATGGTGGCACATGCCTGCAATCCCAGCTACTCGGGAGGCTGAGACAGGAGGATCACTTGAGCCTGGGAGGCAGAGGTTGCAATGAGATTATAGCACTGCACTCACTCCAGCGTAGGCAACAGAGTGAGACTCCATCTTAAAAAAAAAAAAGCATGGGCCTGGCGCGGTGGCTCACGCCTATAATCCCAGCACTCTGGGAGGCCGAGGCGGGTCGATCACCAGGTCAAGAGATCGAGACCATCCTGGTCAACAAGGTGAAACTCCGTCTCTACTAAAAATACAAAAATTAGCTGGGCATGGTGGTGCACGCCTGTAGTCCCAGCTACTCGGGAGGCTGAGGCAGGAGAATTGCTTGAACCCAGAAGGCGGAGGTTGTGGTGAGCCGAGATCGTGTCATTCATTGCACTCCAGTCTGGGTAACAAGAGCAAAACTCCGTCTCCAAAAAAAAAAAGCATGGTGAGCCAACAAGAACTTCCTCCTTTCTCAAGACCCCATGGCCATGTTTGCTCAGAAAAGTCGAGACTAACAGGTCTAAACGGTTTTGCTTTGGATGTTCCCGAAGCCCTGCCCATGCCCAAGCCCACTATGGAAGTGCAGGTCTCCTCTCCTTCTGTGCCCACCTCCTGACAGCCTCTGCTGGCTCCCTGCCCTCCCCACCTCTCACACTCCCTCCCTCGCACACCTCCCTCTGCAACCTTTAAAGGCTGAACATACTTTTGAAATATAACATCCAAAGACCCTGGTTAGATATTTTAACCAAAAGTATTTGCTTTTTCCTTTGGGTGACACAGGTCTCATGTGACGGGGATGGACCCAGAGTTCTTCAACCCTGGACCTGCCCGGACTGCTGACATCACTCCTCCACAATCTGCGCCTCCTCGCCCCATCATCTCCCAGCTCTGTCCTACTACCCGGCAGTTACCATTAAAGTGTCTTTGGGGAACAGGTTGCGGCTGGCGACGCGTGGGGCTCCTCCAGGGCCCGCCTGGTCCTGAGGGGCTGGCCCTCGGCGAAACCAGCTGCTAATGGCCCAGATGATGAAGATTCTGAGGAGAGAAGCAGCAAGGTGGTGAGTCCCCCAGCCTTGGCTCTCCACCACAGACCCACCTGACTTCCTTCTGACTCAGCACATGCAGTGCCTGACGAGGACCTGGTGACCAAGTCAGGGAGACCCTGAGAAGATAGTTGCAGGGCTGGCAAGAAGATAAGATGTCCCCAAAGACCATATCTGGGGAGAGAGCCCAGATGCCACCGTTTGGCAGTGCAGCGGTGGGGGTGGCAGTGCCCTGGTCTGCATGCAGACCCCTGACTCAGTCCTCCAGGAGCTCCCGGTGAGCACAGGGCTGCAGGGGCTGACTCTCGAAACCTCAGACTGAGAAACCTGCCATCCAACCCCTGGAACCCCCCAAGAGGATGCTAAGAATCTGGAACCCCTGGCCAGGCACGGTGGCTCACGCCTGTAATCCCAGCACTCTAGGAAGCTAAGGCAGGTGGATCATGAGATCAAGAGATCAAGACCTTCCTGGCCAACATGGTGAAACCCTATATCTACTAAAAATACAAAAAAATTAGCTGAGCGTGGTGGCACACGCCTGTAGTCCCAGCTACTCAGGAGGCTGAGGCAGGACAATGAATTGCACCCGGGAGGTGGAGGTCCAAGTGAGCCCAGATCATGCCACTGCACTCTAGCCTGAAGACAGAGCAAGACTCCGTTCAAAAAAAAAAATCTGGAACCCCTCCAGTGTGCAGATGGGTGAACTAAAATAAATAAATAAAAATTAATAAACATTAAGATTTTTCAAAGAAAAACTCTGGAATCCCAGCACTTCAAAAGCACAGAACTGGGAATTGTTAATGGCTATAAAGAACAGAAAGAATGAACGAGATCTAGTATTTGACAGAACAGGGCAACTATAGCAGATAGTAATTTAATTATATATTTAAAAATAATCTGGCCGGGCGCAGTGGCTCACACCTGTAACACCAGCACTTTGGGAGGCCGAGGCAGTCGGATCACCAGGTTAGGAGTTCGAGATCTTCGTGGCCAACATGGTGAAACCGCATCTCTACTAAAAATACAAAAATTGGCCGGGCGCGGTGGCTCAAGCCTGTAATCCCAGCACTTTGGGAGGCCGAGGCGGGTGGATCACGAGGTCAAGAGATGGAGACCATCCTGGTCAACATGGTGAAACCCCGTCTCCATTAAAAATACAAAAAATTAGCTGGGCGTGGTGGTGCGTGCCTGTAATCCCAGCTACTCAGGAGACTGAGGCAGGAGAATTGCCTGAACCCAGGAGGTAGAGGTTGCAGTGAGCCGAGACCGTGCCATTGCACTCCAGCCTGGGTAACAAGAGTGAAACTCCGTCTCAAAAAGAAAAAGAAAAAAAAAATTAGCTGGGTGTGGTCGAGGGCACCTGTAGTTCTAGCTACTCAACTCAGGAGACTGAGCAGGAGAATTCCTTGAACCCAGGAGGCAGAGGTTGCAAGTGAGCTGAGATGGCACCACTGCACTCCAGCCTGGGTGACAGAGCAAGACTGTCTCAATAAATAAATAAATACACAAACACATTTAAAAGTATAATTGGGTCAAGTGTGGCAGCTCACACATGTAATCCCAGCACTTTGGGAATCTAAAGCAGGCGGATTGCTTGACCTCAAAAGTTCGAGACCAGCCTGGGCAACATGGTGAAACCTGGCCTCTACTAAATACACAAATATTAGCCAAGCATGATGGCAGATGCCTGTAATCCCAGCTACTGGGGAAGTTGAGGCAGGAGAATCCCTTGAACCTGGGAGAAGGAGGTTGCAGTGAGCCGAGATCGTGCCATTGCACTCCAGCCTGGGAGACAAGAACAAAAGTGTCTAAAAAAAAAAAAAAAAAGAAGTAGTAAAGGATCTTGGATTTGCAGGTCTAGGCAAAAAAAAAAAAAAAAAAAAGTAAAGGGGCCCTATAAGCTTCTTCATGTGCCTGAGGACATTTGCTAGGTGTTTTCATAGATAACAAAAATGCTAGCCTAGGCTGGGCGTGGTGGCTCACGCCTGTAAACCCCGGACGTTGGGAGGCCGAGGTAGGTGGATTGCTTGAGCCCAGGAGTTTAAGACTTGGGCAACACAGACACTGTTTCTATAAAAACTACAAAAATTGGCCAGTCATGGCAGCACGTAGCATGCCTACGGTCCCAGCTACTCAGAGGCTAAGGTGGGAGAATCACCCGAGCCCAGGAGGTAGAGGCTGCAGGGACCCAAGACCATGCTACTGCACTCCAGCTTGAGCCGCAGAGCGAGACTGTGTTCCCAAAAAAAAAGAAAAGAAAAGAAACGCCAGCCCAGGGCATATATGACATATAAGGTAACCAGAGACCTACCCTACAAGAAACTAAGACCCAGCAAGGCACAAGCCTCCACCCCTAGGAAGGAGGGAACCAGGCGGCCTACCCATTCCCAGGAGTTGCACACCAGGTACGCAGGGCCAAGTATACAAAGCCACTCGTGGGACAAGAAGTCACACAGGGCAGCTCAGGCCCAGAACCTGGTGCAAGGAAACCTAGGACTTGGTAATGTCCCCAGGCAGCCAGCAGAAACAAAGGCAATCCTCTCTGTAGGAAAATATGCTCATCCTAGCCCTGAAATACCCATAAACAACTTTTCAAGTATAATGCCCAGGACACAGCCAGAGATAAGCCAGGGGCAAATGAAAACAAGACATTATGAGTGAGAACCAGCAGCAACAACAGATACCAAAGACAAAAGGAGGCCTGGGCGTGGTGGATCACCTGAGGTCGGGAGTTTGAGACCAGCCTGACCAACATGGAGAAACCCCGTTTCTATTAAAAATACAAAAAATTGGCCGGGCACGGTGGCTCATGCCTATAATCCCAGCACTTTGGGAGGCCGAGGTGGGTGGATCATGAGGTCAGGAGATCGAGACCATCCTGGTCAACATGGTGAAACCCCGTCTCTACTAAAAATACAAAAAATTAGCTGGGCGTGGTGGTACGTGCCTGTAATCCCAGCTACTCAGGAGGCTGAGGCAGGAGAATTGCCTGAACCCAGGAGGCGGAGGTTGCGGTGAGCCAAGACTGCGCCATTGCACTCCAGCCTGGGTAACAAGAGCGAAACTCCATCTCAAAAAAAAAAAAAAAAAAAAAAGTGTCCTTAAAAAGAAGAAATATTCCTTCTTGATTTCTTCTTCCCTCCTGTCACCTGGAATGTGGATGTGATAGCTGGATCTTCAGCAGCTGTCTTGGGCTATGAGGATAAGGGGCAAAACCTAGCAATGGTGGAATAACCAGCAGGAAGGAGTCTGGGTCACAGAAGATTTCAGAATCCTCGTCTGCCTCCATCCAGACTGGTGTATAGGAGAGAAATGAACCTCTACTGTGTTAATGGAGGTCTCTTGGTGGTCAACTTCAATGGCTGAAATGTGCCTATCTCACAGGGTAGTTTATAAGCATTAAATTATACATACCTGTTTATATGAAATACACACACACACATTCCTCAGAATGGAGCCTGGTACATACCCAATAGGTGATTTGGAAGTTTCAGCTATGACTGTTACTTTTCGGCATACAAAAACCTTTGGAGTGGAAACACTCAGTGAATTCTAGAGTGGGTGGGTACTTCCCTGCTGAGCCCTGATCAGAAGCAAGATCAGGCAGAAGGACTTGCTTCTGCCTGTAGAAGCCACAAGACCATGGGGTTCAGGGTCCCAGGGGCCATGGCCCAGCTGAACTATCTGCTACCTCCCCAAGAAGTTCTTGATACGTATTGCTGGGGAAGGTCTGGAACTGGCAATCTCTGTGAGACCAACAGAGGCTCCAACAGAGGCTCCTCTTTTAGTAAATACACCAAGGGAGGGTGTGAAGCAGACAGCTCGGCCCCTGGCTTAGCGTTTGGCCTGTAGGGGATATACCAAGGGAGGGTGTGAAGCTGGGATGCCCACAGGCAGCCTGGCCCCCGGCTTAGTGTGTGGCCTGTGGGGGTCCTAACCCCTCTGGGCTTCCAGGTCCCCATGTATAAAACAAGGCCAGGCCTTTTTGGATTCCAGATCCCCAGTCCCCCAAAGAACATCTGTGTGTATCCACACACACAGCTCTGTGGACCCTCTCAGAGGGCTCATGGCCGCAGCCCTTCAGCCATGCATCAGGCCTGCAAGAGACCGGGCCTTTCTAATGCTTTCTGATGTACTTGAGTAAGCCAAGAAAACAGACATTAAATCCTCTCTCCCACCCCAAATAGGTATTCTACATTCACAGATTCAGAAAACTGTTAAATATATGAAAAGACATATAATAAACTCTCCCTCCCACCCCATTCCTTTATATGCCCAGTTCCTGCTCCACCTCCTACTCCAGGTACATGTGCTTAAAACCACAGACACCGCCCGCTATCTAGAAAGGCCATTTCCACATAATCAGCCTCATAATCAGGGAGTTCATGGGCCCCTCAAAACAAACCCTGAATTCCATTTTAAGAACTGCAGCCAAGATGGTCTCTGAGCTCCCACCCAAACTGATGTTTGATGCTCTAAGAAAGGAACTTAGCCTACAGTGTGACTTGTATTAAAAACGTCTCTCTGAAGGAAGCTCCCTTATGCACTGACGTGGCGAGATTTCGAAGATATATTGTTAATGAAAAAAATCAAGGAGCAGAACAGTGTGTAAAACAGGCTACCTCTTATGTAAAAACGAAGGAAAAGATAAAAATAATTTTCATGCAGAGCTGCTTGCAGCATGAAAAAAAAAAGGTGACATATAAGAAAATCTGAAGTCCTTACATGGCCGTGGGGAGGGGAGGTGAAGTGGAGATGATGAGGGACAGGGACCCACAAATGAGAAGCCTAGGGCACCGGGCAGGAATTTTTGAGGCACACGTGTCAGCTTTGCAACTCAACAGAGTGGGGAGGTTTCTTTCCCGCACAGCTTCTCAGCGTCCTGTGTGATGCTCTTGGAGGACACCAGGCAGGCAGTTCTGCTCTAGTCTAGAAAGGGATCAGTGACTACATCAGCAAGCATTAGGCTTTTCTTTTTTTGAGACGGAGTTTCGCTCTTGCTGCCCAGCCTGGAGTGCTATGGTGCAATCTTGGCTCACCGCAACCTCCACCTTCCGTGTTCAAGTGATTCTTCTGCCTCAGCCTCCTGAGAAGCTGGGATTACAGGCAGCCGCCACCATGCCCAGCTAATTCTGTATTTTTACTAGAGACAGGGTTTCTCCATGTTGATCAGGCTGGTCTGGAACTCCCAACCTCAGGTGATCCGCCCACCAAAGTGCAGGGATTACAGGTGTGAGCCACCATGCCCGGCCTCATGAGTTTTTTTTTTTGTTTTTTTTTTTTTAGCTGTTTTGCTATATATTTCCTAAAGTTTTTGTTTGTTTGAGACACAGTCTCACTCTGTTGCCCAGGCTGGAGTGTAGTGGTATGATCATGGCTCACTGCAGCCTTGACCTCCCGGGCTCAAGCAATCCTCCCTCTTTAGCCTCCCTAATAGCTGGGACTCCAGGTGTGTGCCATCACACCCAGCTAATTTCTTAGTTTTTTAAAGAGATAGATAGGGTCTTGCTATGTTGCTCAGGCTGATGCTAAGGGCTTTATTTCCCCACACTGAACAACAAAAGGAATCACGGCCAACATGATCTGAGTGTGCGCCAGGTCCCACATCCCTTGGTTGACATGAATTCTCTTGGAATCCTTTCAGTGCACCTTGAGCTAATTGTCAAGATTCTTGTCTGTGAGGTGGAAACAGCCTCAGGAAGGGTGATCACCTAACCAGGCCCCACAGCTCAGAGGTGGCAGGGCTGAGATGTCAGCAAGTCTGTGCTCTTACAGGCTAGTTGACACTACCCACCCCACCTCCAAATTTTATTAGCTAATCCCTGCTCCTAATTTTTCTCTATTTTAAACAACTCTGTCTGAGCATCTGTATATAATCTCTTTCGGGGCCAATTACAAAAGTGTGTGCTTGGCCAGGTGTGGTGGCTCAGACCTATAATCCCATCACTTTGGGAGACTGAGGAAGGCGGATCACAAGATCAGGAGTTTGAGACCAGCCTGGCCAGCATAGTGAAACCCCGTCCCTACTAAAAATACAAAAATTAGTCGGGCATGGTTGTGCACACCTATAGTCCCAGCTACTCGGGAGACTGAGGCAGAATAGCTTGAACCCGAGAGACGGAGTGGTGAGTGGAGATCACACCACTGTAGTCCAGCCTGGGCAACAAAGTGAGACTCTGTCTCAAAAAATACAAAAGTGTGTGCTTATATGGGCTGGGCACCAACACATTATGCTTTTTCATTACTTTTTTTTTTTTTGAGACCGAGTTTTGCTCTTGTTACCCAGACTGGAGTGCAATGGCACGATCTCGGCTCACCACAACCTCCGCCTCCTGGGTTTAAGCAATTCTCCTGCCTCAGCCTCCCGAGTAGCTGGGACCACAGGCGCGCGCCACCATGCCCAGCTAATTTTTGTATTTTTAGTAGAGACGGGGTTTCACCTTGTTGACTAGAATGGTCTCGCTCTCTTGACCTTGTGATCCACCCGCCTCGGTCTCCCAAAGTGCTGGGATTATAGGCGTGAGCCACCGCACCCGGCTTCATTACTTTTTTCTTTTCACTCTTCTGTGTTGTTTGAATTACTTAATTTGTAAACTAAACACATACTATTTTTAAGTTAAGGGAAACCAGTAATAAGATTTTGTAGAAGAGATGAGTAGCTGCCTCCAAACACTACTCTCCTGCTCCTTCTCAGTAACAGAAGCCCTGCTTTCCAGCAGGATGCTCACTTTCCCAGATTAAAGACCACATTTCCCAGCCTCCTGTGCGGCTGGCTATAGCCACGTGAAGACATTCTAGCCAAGGGAATAACTGTTTTATTATTATTTTTTGAGACAGACAGAGTATTGCTCTATTGCCAGGCTGGAGTGCAGTGGCACGATCTCAGCTCACTGCAACCTCCACCTCCTCCCGGGTTCAAGTGATTCTCCTGCCTCAGCCTCCTGAGTAGCTGAGATTACAGGCGCCTATCACCACGCCCAGCTACTTTTTGTATTTTTAGTAGAGATGGGGTTTCACCATGTTAGCCAGGATGGTCTCGATCTCTTGACCTCGTGATCCGCTTGCCTTGTCTTTCCAAAGTGCTGGGATTATAGGCCTGAGCCACTGCGCCCAGCGAGATAATTGTTTTAAACATCTCTGCTGGGCAATTCCTTCCGTCTGATAACTAGGGGAGCTGATTGCCTAACTGCACAGTCTCTTATTTTGCTAAAATACATCTCCAAAAACAAAGTAATAAATAAAAGGAATGTCTATTTTGCAGAGGAGTAAACAAAGGCTCAGAGCAGAGAAGGTGACCGTCACCAGGTCTAGGCAGGCAAGGATAGAACCCGGCACCAAACATTCCTCACTACCACCCAGCATCTCCCCAGGGCCTCAGACAGAAGTTGGGCTTTGAAAAAGCAGGTCCTGGGGTTCCACTGCCCAGGAATGGCATGCAAACAGACAGGTGAAAGGGTCACCAGCAGGCAGTCACAGAAGAACAGCGGCTGTCTGCTAACTAGAGTAGTAAAAAGTCAGAGACAAGTAGAAAGGAGGCTGCCAGGTGCTGCGAGGCGGAAGAAATGTGGAGCTAGTGTCTGATGAGTGTGGAATTTCAGTTTGGGAAGAGGAAGTTCTTGGAATGGATAATGGCGATCAGGGCACAACAGTGTAGATGGACTCTGTCACAGGACTATATACCTAAAAATGGTTAAGATGAGCCGAGCGTGGTGGCTCATGCCTGTAATCGCAACACTCTGTGAGGCTGAGGTGGGTAGATCACCTGAGGTCAGGAGTTCGAGACCAGCCTGGGCAACATGGTGAAACCCTATCTTCTAAAAATACAAAAATTAGTCAGGTGTGGTGGTGGGAGCCTGTAATCCCAGCTACTCAGGAGGCTGAGAAGGAGAATTGCTTAACCCAGGAGACAGAGGCTGTAGTGAGCCGAGATTGTGCCACTGCACTCCAGCCTGGGTGACAGAGAAAGACAGTCTCAAAAACAAAACAAAACAAAAAGGTTAAAATGGAAACATAGGTAAAGATGGTAAATTTGATGTTATGTGCAGATGTGGGCTGAACCAATCTCCTAAAATTCATGTGTTGAAGTCTTTTTTTTTTTTTTTGAGACAGAGTCTCACTCTGTTGCCAGGTACCAGGTTGGAGTGCAGTGGCGTGATTTCGGCTCACTGCAATCTCTGCCTCCCGGGTTCAAGCAATTCTCCTGCCTCAGCCTCCTGAGTAGCTGGAACTACAGGTGCACACCACCAGGCCCAGCTAATTTTTGTATCTTAGTGGAGACTGGGTTTCACTATGTTGGCCAGGATGGTCTCGATCTCTTGACCTCATGATCCACCTACCTCAGCCTCCCAAAGTGCTGGGATTACAGGGGTGAGCCACCACGCCTGGCCTATGTGTTGAAGTCTTAACCTTCAGCACCACCGAAACTGAATTTAGAGAGAGTGTCTCCCCAACTTTTTTTTTTTTACGATAGGGTCTTGCTCTGTTGCCCAGACTGGCATGCAGTGGTGTGATCTTGGCTCACTGCAGCTTCAAATTCTGAGGCTCTAGTTAGTGATCCTCCTGCTTCAGCCTCCTGAGTAGCCGAGACTACAGGTGTGTGCCACCATACCTGGCAAATTTTTTTTTTTTAGATGGAGTCTTGATCTGCTGCCAGGTTGGAGTACAGTGGCATGATCTTGGCTCACCACAACCTCCACCTCCAGGGTTTAAGTGAATCTCCTGCCTCAGCTTCCTGAGTAGCTGGGACTACAGGCGCCTGCCACCACACTCGGCTAATTTTTGTATTTTTAGTAGAGACGGGGTTTCACCATGTTGGCCAGGATGGTCTCGATCTCTCAACCCTGTGATCCGCCTGCCTAGGCCTCCCAAAATGCTGGAATTACAGGCATGAGCCACTGCGCCCGGCCAAATTTTTTTATTTTTAGTAGAGACCAGGTCTCATATGTTGCCCAGGCTGGTCTCAAACTCCTGGGCTCAAGCGATCCTCCCAACGTGGCCTCCCAAGTGCTGGGATTATGGGTGTGAGTCATCGTGCCCAGCCCAGATAGGGTCTTTAAAACACTAAGGTCCAGTGGGGTCATTATGGTGGGCCCTAATCCAGTACAACTAGTGTC
Source organism: Saguinus oedipus (assembly GCA_031835075.1). NCBI lineage: Eukaryota > Metazoa > Chordata > Mammalia > Primates > Cebidae > Saguinus > Saguinus oedipus. The sequence continues at coordinate 46,469,800 of CM063187.1, read as the reverse complement.
CCCATAAGAGAAGCTTAGGACTCAGACACATACAGAGGAAAGACCACATGAAGACACAGGGAGAAGATGGCCTTATGCAAGCCAAGGAGAGAAGCCACAGAAGAAACCAGCCCTGCCCACACCTAGATTCTGGACTTCCAGCCTCCAGAACTGCAAGAAAATCCAATTCTGTATTTTTGTTGTTTAAGCTACTTGGTCTGTATTATTTGTTACAAAGGCCCTAGCAAGCTACGTCAGTATTTTTTCTTTTTTATTTTTTTACAAATCAGGCAGCCCCCACAAACCAGAATAGGCTCAGGGAGACTGCCTACTTCAGTATATTTTCCAAGGGTAAAAAAAAAAAGTTTAGAAAACATTCCATCATTAAAAAAAAAAAACTCTACCAATACGGTAATGATCACCACTCTCAGCTCTCAGCTGGTTTTTCCTTTCTTCCTTATGCTTTCATTCGAATGTTTTCAGTGAACGAACCCAAGTCCCGTCTGCTCACCTGAATAGCACACCTTTGATGACCTGCCAGGCATTGGGTGCTGGCTGGGGTGGTGCGTTCTGAGGCTGGGTCTCTGCTGGCGTGTCTCTCCCGATGCTGCCATTGCTGGTCACCTGTGGGGGACAGAGGCCATGGTAAGGAGGGAGAACGGACACAGACGCTGTCTTAGACACTATCACACATGAAGGCCAGGCACAGGCTGAGCAAAGAGTGGGTGCAGCTGGGCGCGGTGGCTCACGCCTGTAATCCAAGCACTTTGGAGGCCAAGGCGGGCAGATCACCTGAGGTTGGGAGTTCAAGACCTCCCTGACCAACATGGTGAAACCCCGTCTTAAAAAAAAAAAAAAAAAAGAGCAGGTGCTTACCTACAACTGGAGAATGAATCAGGGAAAGCACCTGGGAAGGTGGGGTCCTCTTCTTTTAGGAGGAAAACACTCCCTGAGTGCCTCCTCTGTGCTGGGGACCCACTGGTGACCCAGACAGTCCTTTACTGTCCTCCTGGGGTTCGACATCCCGGTGGGGGAAACAGACTCATCTCTAGATCTCTAGACAGTGACTGTCCATAGCGGGGCTGGAATGCAGGAGGGGTCGGGGTGACTTCCTAGAGGAGTGAGCATCGGAGCTGAGACCCAAAACATAGTAAGTTCGTGGCGCAAAGGAGGAAGTAAGAGAAGCAGCAGGTGCAGAAACAGAAGATGAGAGACTCAGTCTGATTCTGAAGACTGTTCACTGTTCCCTGGGGCTGGAGCCAGGATGCAAGGAGGTGGCTAATCAGGGACAACAACAGAAGGAGTCTCGTGGCAGGTGCCAGGTTCTTCAAGGCTGGGACTTAGCTGAAAGGGCCTTCCCTGGGCAAACCATTCCTGAGGTCCCCTCTGTGCCCAGTCTTCCCCTCCAAGGACCCCTGGTCCAGCAGGTGAGACAGACAGAAAAATACAACCAGACTATCAGCCGCTACCATGAGCCACGACCACAAGACGTATATGTGACGGCACACAGCACACTAACCCTGAGGCCATAATTATGACCAGCTCCATCTGGCTGCTGAGCAAAGTGAGGCCCAGAGAGGTGAAGCCACTTGTCTGGTCACTAAGGAAGGATGAACGCAGAGGCAGAATGACAGAAGAGAAGTGGGGTGGGCGAGGGAGTCAGGCAAGGCTTCCCAGAGGAGGGCTCTTCACTCAGACACAGAAGCTCACAATCAGAGACTCTCCAAATGTCAGGTTGGGAAGGAGATGTTCTGCTCAACCTTCGTGCACCCTGCTGGCTCCCCAGTGCTGTTCTCATTCACCCCTCCTCCCAACGTCCCCTCAGCCATCAGCCTTCAAGAGGCAGAAGCAGGGCTGTCATGGTCACGGTTAGCTTGGGAGCACCAGCAGCACAGAGCAGGGGTGTGATAAACATGTGTGAAGCCACTGCTGTCTAATGGGCTTGCCCTGGATGCTCAGGTCAGCCAAACCCAGGTCCCACTGAGGCTCCAGGATCCAGCCTTCCCCTCCACAGCCCCCAGCCCATGCCTCTGCAATGTTTTCTCTGTTCACCTCACCCACCAGATAGCAAATGCCTCAGGAGCATGGTCAGAGGGGCCACATTTGTTAAATGTTTCACTCGTCACCTTCTGTCCCCTTCCCCAGCAAGAGCTCTTTCCTGTAATCTCCCAAAGCACAGGACAGCACTATAGGGGCTCCAGGGTCAGATGGACCTGAGCTATAGTCCTAGTCCCATCGTTCTTGGCTGTGACACCTTGAGCACATCACTTCTGTGATGTGATCCCCTCTGAGACCAGGTTGTGAAAATACCGGCACATTTTAGACAGAAATTTGGGACCTATTTGCCCAGAGCTGGGGATCTAGAGGGAAACACACCAGAACAGTAAACAAGGTAATTAAAAATGGTATATGGAAAACAAGCAGGTGGAAGTGACAGCAACCGAGTTGGGGACAGGGACCCACTTTGGAGTGGGTGGTCAGAGAGGTCTCCCTAAGGAGCTCCCTTTGATATCCGGGTCGTCTGGGTGAGACCCTCGGGCTGAGACAGAGGCAGCCATATTCTAGTGAGGAGATCTAAGGGGCGGGGGCCCCCTACTCAAGGCCAGCCTAGCTCCTGGGAGATTTACTGGTCCAAGTAAGGCCTTCAACGGGTCTGAGCTGATTCGGGGTCAGGAATGGATGCTTGGCACCAGGTCAGGATTTGAAGCCACATTTGGCTGACTCCCAGGTCTCTTCTCTTACCCACTAGTGATGGGCGATCTGGCTGGGAACCTTCCCACGGAAAGGCAAGTTAAAACCACAATGAGATGTCGCTTCGCACGCATTAGGATGACTAGCATCAGAGAGATGGACAATCACAAGTGCTGGCGGAGATGTGGAGAAACGGGAACCCTCGTACACTGCTATGGGGAAAGTAAAAGTGCTGCCACTTCGGAAAAGATAGCAGTTACCTAACGAGTCATATGTGCACCTACTACACGATCCAACAAACCCATCCTGGATGGCTGCCCAGGAGGCAGAAAACACGCAGCAGGCCGGGCGCAGTGGCTCACACCTATAATCCTGGCATTTCTGGAGGAAGACAGGAAGATCACTTGAGCCCAGGAGTTCAAGACCAGCCTGAGCAACAGAGCAAGACCTCATCTCTATTAAAAAAATGTAAAAATTAGCCAGGTGTGGTGGTACATGCCTGTGGTCCCAGCTACTCAGGAGGTTGAGGTGGGAGGATTGACTGAGCCTTGGAGGATGAGGCTGCAGTGAGCCAGGATCACCCCAATGCACTCCAGCCTGGGCGACAGAGCGTGACTCTGTCAAAACAACAACAACAAGCCAAGCGCAGTGGCTCATGCCTGTAATCCCAGCACTTTGGGAGGCTGAGGAGGGTGGATCACAAGGTCAGGGGTTCCAGACCAGTCTGACCAACATGGTGAAACACGGTCTCTAGGAAAAATAAGAAAATTAGTTGGGCATGGTGGTGTACACCTGTAATCCCAGTTACTTGGGAGGCTGAGACTGGAAAATTGCTTGAACCTGGGAGGAGGAGGTTGCAGTGAGCCGAGAGCGCGCCATTGCACTCCAGCCTGGGTGACAGAGGGAGACTCCATCTCAAAACAAAACAAAAACAAACAAACAAACAAACAAAACAAACAATGGTATCTCATGCGTGTAATCCTAGCACTTTGGGAGGCCAAGGCAGGAGGATCCCTTGAGCTCAGGAGTTCGAGACTAGCCTGGGCAACATAGGGAAACCCTGACTCTATTACTTAAAAAAAAAAAAAAAAAAAAAACACAGCCACACAAAAGCTTGTACATGAATGTTCATAACAACATTGCTGGTAATAGCCAAAAACTACAAACAACCCAAATATCCTTTGAGGAGTGAAAGAATAAACTGTGCCACGTCTGTGGACTATTACTCAGATGAGAATGTGCCTACTGCTCCAGATCTTCCAAGTCAACATTTACGTGGGCATGGGACAGGCTTTTGCTTTGATTCCAGCTTTGATGTTCACAAGAAGTGTCCCCTCTGTGAGTTAATGTTTCCTCCCAACTATGATCAGAGCAAATTTGAAGAACATGTTGAAAGTCACTGGAAGGTATGCCCAATGTGCAGCGAGCAGTTCCCTCCTGACTATGACCAGCAGGTGTTTGAAAGGCATGTGCAGACCCATTTTGATCAGAATGTTCTAAATTTCGACTAGTTACTTTTTATTATGAGTTAATACAGTTTAAAGGTTAAAAATAATCACCTCAAATAGACCACTGAGAAACCGTGGAGTGATGATTTTCATGCACCCTCTTGCACTTTCTGACCAAGAGCTACTTTGAGTTTGGTGTTACTAGGATCAGGGTCAGTCTTTGACTTATCAATACATTTTAATCTCTGTTAATCTTACCTGCTTGAAAAAAAGTTCTTATGCATTCATAACTTTATTTATTCCCTAGTTTGCAGAATTGTCTGAATAAAGGATACAAGGATTATTTGAATGTTACTGCACTGAAAAATGTGTATGTATAGTGTGCTAGATTATTTAGCAGAATATTTACAAGTTTCTGTTGACCTTGTTGATTGAGCATGACTACTAAATATTATGTAATAAAAAGCATTTATCATAAAAAAAAAAAAAAAAAAAAAAAAAAAAAAAAAAAAAAAAGGAAACCACTGAAAAGGAACCACTGGGAGCATGTACTTTAGGATTTCCCCAAAGGCCAAATTTCCCTGATCCTAGGTTGTAAAAAATAAAATAAAAAGGAACAACCACAGACCTATGCAACACTGTAAACGTCGAACCCATTTTGAGTCTCTGCTGCCTAGGCTGGGAGCAGCAGAGACTGCAAAAGGGAACTTTCTGAGGGGACAGAAGCTTTCTCAGACCAGACTGTGGTGATGGCTGCACCATACAATTGCATAAATGGACCAGGAGCCACTGAACTCTATCCTTACAACAGGTGAACGTTATAGCATCTAAATTATACTCCAATAAAGAGTCATTCTCGGCTGGGCATGGTGGCTCACGCCTATAATCCCAGCACTTTGGGAGGCCAAGGCGGGTGGATCACGAGGTCAAGAGAGCGAGACCATCCTGGTCAACATGGTGAAACCGTGTCTCTACTAAACATACAAAATTTAGCTGGGCATGGTGGCGCAGCCTGTAGTCCCAGCTACTCGGGAGACTGAGGTAGGAGAATTGCTTGAACCCAGGAGGCGGAGGCTGCAGTGAGCCAAGATGGTGTTATTGCACTCCAGCCTGGGTAATAAGAGCAAAACTCCGTCTCAAAAAAAAAAAAAAAAAGAGTCATTCTTAGCCAAGTGAGGTGGCTCATGCCGGTAATGTCAGCACTGTGGGAGGCCCAGGCGGGCTGATCGCTTTAAGTCTGGAGTTCAAAACCTGTCTCTATTAAAAATACAAAAATTAGCCAGAAATTGCTTGAACCCAGGAAGCAGAGGTTGGAGTGAGCCAAGATCATACCACTGCACTCCAGCCTGAGTGACAGAGCAAAACTCCATTTCAAAAAAAAAGTCAGGCCAGGCGTGGCAGCTCATGCCTGTAATCCAAGCGCTTTGGAGGCCAAGGTGGGCGGATCACCTGAAGTCGGGAGTTCAAGACCAGCCTGACCAACATGGTGAAACCCCATCTTTAAAAAAAAAAAAAAAAAAAAAAAAAAGCCAGGCGCGGTGGCTCAAGCCTGTAATCCTAGCACTTTGGGAGGCCGAGGCGGGTGGATCACGAGGTCAAGAGATCGAGACCATCCTGGTCAACAAGGTGAAACCCCATCTCTACTAAAAATACAAAAAATAGCTGGGCATGGTGGCATGTGCCTGTAGTCCCAGCTACTCGGGAGGCGGAGGCAGGAGAATTGCCTGAACCCAGGAGGCGGAGGTTGTGGTGAGCCGAGATCACGCCATTGCACTCCAGCCTGGGTAACGAGTGAAACTCGGTCTCAAAAAAAAAAAAAAAGTCACTCTCCCCAACTCCTATTTCCCTCAGAGTAAAGGCCGAGTCCACCCTATGGCCTCCAAAGCTTGGCATAATCTGCATCTAACCCCACCCACCTCTCTCCCCTCACTCATGGGCTCCAGCTTCTTCACCATCCCTTCATCATACTAGGCATCTCCCACCTCAAGGCCTTCACACCCGCTAATCCTTTGCCTGAAAGTCTTTTCCTTGTGTATCTTTGGGACTCCCTTTCTCACTTCCTTCAGGTCTTTGTTCAAGCGTCACCTCCTCAGAGAGGCCTTCCTAGACTACACTATTTAATTGCAACTCTTCTATCCCCATCCCAGTTTTATTTCTGTCCATGGCACGCACAGCCAGCTGAACTGCTGTTTTTATTTATCTTGTTCACTGTGTGTACCCATCTGCGCTTCCCCTAAATCCAGCTCTAACTAGAACATAAGGGCAAGGGCCTTCAAGAGGGCAGCACCTATTTTGTTCACAGCTGTATCCCCAGCATCAGCACGAGGCCTAGCATGTAGCTGACTCAATTTGCATTTGTTGAAGGATGAATGCAAAACTGTGGGTTCTGTGTCTGAGTTTCTGGCCATAGGAGCAGGCTGGCTAAGGCAGGAGACAGGGCTGAGGGACTGTCCGCTGTGCCCTAGGCTCCAGCCGTGGGAGGGTAGCAGTGGCTATGGACACATCAGTGACTAAGACACAGTTCCTGCTCTTGGATCTGCATGTCCACGTGCACGCGCAATCCCCAGCAACATCTGCTAAGGAGCCCAGGAAGTAGCTGAGACCACCAGGGCTACGCAAGAGCAGGAGGAAGCTAGGTTTTGCCACACGTCTTCACTGGATTACCTGGATCCACCGTGGGCATCAGGAATTCCACCTCAGCCCAGGCTCTGTTTCAAGATCCACTATTTCCACAAACACTGAGCACCTCCCGTGTCCGGCCCTGTTCTGAGCAGTGTTAAGAAAGCAGTGGTGACCACGACAGTCCTGGCTCTGCCCTCCTGGGGTTCCCAGAGGAGCCCAGTCCCCAGACAGTGAAGCCCACTGGAGACAGGTCTGGGACAGGGGAGCCCAGACAAAGAGGACTTTCTGCAGGAGGGGACATCTGAGATCTGTAGGACCCACATCAGCCAGCTAACAAGGAGAGAGACCTGTGCATTTACTATGAGGAAAGGGACTGAGAGGCAATAAAAGAGGTTTAGAAATAAAACAGGTTCAGGGCAGTGGTTCTCACACAAGGAAGCCTTTGCCCCCCTGCTTCTGGAACACTTGTCAATGTCTGCAGACATTTTTGGTTGTCACAACTGGGGCGTGCATGCTACTGACATCTGGCATGTAGAGAGGCCAGGGATGCTGCTCAACATCCTAAACTGCGCAGGGCAGCCCCCAAACAAAGCATTATCCAATTCAAAATGTCAGTAGTCCCGAGCTCGAGAAATCCTAGTCTAGTCTGAAGAAAAGAGTCGGATCGTTCAAGGCTGAGATTTATTGAAGAATTTGTACTTCATCCTAAAGGCAAAGGGGTAAGTCTTGATTGTTTTTAAGCAGAGTTGGTACAAGAGAAGATCGGAGTGCCATCTGGAAGCTCAGGGCAATCAGAGCAACCTGGGCCCTGGTCTCTCAAACCACCCCCAACCCAATAATCAACAGAAACTAAGAGGGGAAACGACCCCGTTTCAGCAAGACTGGGAAACCCTTGAAGACAGGAGCTGAACCTTCATTCCAGCACTAACTCAACAAACATTTCCTGAGCTGTCCCTGAGGCCAGGCCCTGGTTGAGAATGCTGAAAAGATTCAGAGCAGATATAGTAGGCTCTATCACACAAATTTCATTCAGGTGTCCTCCCCAGGTATTATCACTTGATCCTTCTCTGGGCTCCCCCAGTCCCTGACACAGACTTTTGTCACCAACCTAATGATTCAGGATTATAACTCTTTGTTTACACGTCAGTCTCCACTCCCCGCCCCCCACCGCCAGAGAACAGGGACATGGCTGGCCCTCCTGTCCAACCTCTGCATTTGACACAGGAGAAATAAAGGCCAGAGAGAGAAAGGAACTCACCCAAGGTCATACAGAGTCAGATTTATTCTCCCCTCTCAACCCGCACTCCTCTCCCCTGAGCTGCCTCCCACATGTCAGTGACATCCCAGTGGGTGGGTCGACAGCACCTTGATGTCTCCATCTATTTCCCAAATGCCTGAACGGTGGCTGCCTGAAATGGTATGTTTTGCAGTGTGTTTAATTAAGGCAGCAGTGGGTCAGAAGTCATCCGCACCTGGACTGATTAACCCACAGGACTAGTTTACGTTAAAAGCACATCATACCAGTCCCTGTGTCAGCAATATCTTGTATGAAGTTACAAACCTAACCGGGATGACCTTCTGGAAGCGCCTTAGTCTCACTTGTTCCTTGGATTCCCGTCTGTAAAATGGATCCGTCGGCGGTGATCTGATAATCCTGACTTCCCCAGAGCCAGAAAACTCCCAATTAATCACTGCGCACACCTCAAGCACTACAATGAGACCCTGAATGCCAGACGACTGTAGAACCGGCCTTGGAGGCTGGAATCCCGGAGTCGAGAACCCAGCGCGCCAAGATACAAGCCTGCATTCCTCCGAGCCACTGTCTCCCCGGCTCGAGCGACGAACCTGGTGGCTGCCCGGCGCAAGCGTGCAGGAGACCCGACACGCAACAGGGCCCCGTTCCCGGCACCGTCCGGCCTCTCCGGCTGTCTGGCCCGCTTGGGGCGGGTATTCAAGGTCTCTCTGGGCAAGGAGCCCCCAGTGCACGGGATTCTACGACAAAGAGTAGGACACGCCCTGTGGGAGGCCCCCCGGCCGGGGAAGAATCCCCTCAGTCCCCTCTCGGCCTCCGTACCTGACCGGAGCCGCCTCCCCCGGCCGCCACCACGGCGCTGCGGGCCCCGTCCGCCTCCTGCGCCGCCGCCATCTTCCCGCTCCGGGTCCCCGCCCCCGCCGCCAGCCCCGCCCCGTCCCCGACGGCGCAGCGCAATCGCGCGAGATTTCACGCTTTCCTAGCCCTGCCGGGCCACCGTATCCTGCAAGAGCGCCTTAGCCACGCCTCTCGGGAGGACCACTTCCGGTTACGAAAAGACCGACCAGGCCACCGTACTCCTCTTCCCCGCAACCCATTTATTTTCACCTAGTAGAAACGCTGTACACTCCGAAATCCAGGACTTTCTCGGTCAGCATGCGCCTCCCACAAGTTCTGTCCCTTCCGCCCGTCGTATTAACTCGACTTTTAGAGTTTTATGAGTCTTCCGGTCATCCTGTCCGCTTCTCCCTGCCGATTCTTCGAGTCCTTTCGTTCCATGTTTCTTGAGCTTTACCGGCCACAGTACAGGCTTCAAAACACGCCCTGTGTCGTCATAGGAACTTTTCTGGCCACCGTATTCGGATTGGAAGAGCAGCCTTTTTACCCAGTGCCCTCGTCTTCTTACTCCTCTTCCTAACACAACTCCTGCGTCCAAATCTCTTGAGCTCATAGTCTTTCAGTGTATTTAGAGGTCCAATTCCAGGGGACTTACGGCCAACACACCTCCGATGAGACCCTATCAGACACGCTCAAGCTTTCGGGCAGCCCTGCTTAGCATGCTTGCGCGTTCCCTTGGTGGTCCAAACCTCGCATCCCTGAACTCGGCTTCACGGACTCTTGAGAATTCCACAATTTTTCGTTAGCTTGTGTGTCTTCCTACAGCTCTAATTCTGGACATGTGCTGAGAGACCCCTGGCTTGGAGAAGGTGTTATGGAGGCCCAGAGAGGACAAGATTTTCAGAGGCTGTTAACCCTTCACCCGTGAACTTGGGTGGAGGTCTGGCCTGGGTTTAAACCCTTGTCGTGCTACTGACCGGCTAAGAGATCCTGGACCAGTGACTTTTTTTTTTTGGCAGAGCCTCGCTCTGTCATCCAGGCTGCAGTGCAATGGCGCGATTTCGGCTCACTGCAGCCTCTGCCTCCCGAGTTTAAGTAATTCTCTTGCCTCAGCCTCACGAGTAACTGGAATTACAGGAGTGCGCCGCCACGCCCAGCTTTTTTTTTTTTTTTTTTTTTTTTCTGCATTTTTAGTAGAGACGGGGTTTTGCCATGTTGGCCAAGCTGGTGACAAGTGACATCTCTGTTTGAGCCTGTTTCTCCCCCTTTTATAAACTAGGGATTATAATCATGCTTGTTATTCGTCTTTCTGTTTTGCCTTGTTATTTGGGAAGACGTAGTTAGCTAGCAAATGTAAAACATGAGGTCCTGGGCCTCATGCTTAAGTGGTCAATATTCAAGGTGCTGTGATTTTGAACTTTATATATTACCTGGAGGGAGTGCAAGCTTTGCATTGGGATATTCTAAATATTTGTTATTTTATTATCTGTTACCTCCACTTTTCTCTATGTCTCAGCTCTTAGTAATAGTATCTCTCGCTCTAGGAAGCTCTCCCTGAGCCCATTTCCCATTCTTTTTGGCCCCCTCAGCTCCTCCATCCCACCCCTGATCACTTTGTGCCATCACTGTCAGGGATGGGTGTGTCTCCCCAACTGGGCAGACTGACCTGGGACTGTTGTGGTAACTGCTGTATCTCCAGTACTGCCCTGGGGATGATTCCTGAAAGAAAGTATGAGGCTCTCAGCCGGGCGTGGTAGCTCACGCCTATAATCCCAGCACTTTGGGAGGCTGAGGCGGGCGAAAAACGAGGTCAGGAATTGGAGACCAGCCTGGCCAACATGGCGAAACTTTGTCTCTACTAAAAATATAAAAATTAGCCGGGTGTAGTGGCACGCGCCTGTAATCCCAGCTATTCGAGAGGCTGAGGCAGGAGAATCTCTTGAACCCGGGAGGTGGAGGTTACAGTGAGCCGAGATCGCGCCATTGAACTTTATTTAGCCTGGGCCACAGAGTGAGACTTCACCTCAAAAAAAAAAAAAAGAGCGCTTTGGGAGGCCAAAGCCCGAGGCGGGTGGATCACGAGATCAGGAGATCAAGACCATCTGGCCAACATGGTTAAACCTCGTCTCTACTAAAAATACAAAAAATTAGCCGGGCGTGGTGGCGCGCGCCTGTAATCCCAGCTACTCAGGAAGCTGAGCCATGAGAATCGCTTGAACCTGGGAGGCAGAGGTTGCTGTGAGCCAAGATCGCGCCGCTGCACTCCAGCCTGGGCGACAGAGCAAGACCGTCTCAAAAAGAAAAAATAGCTGGTGTGGTGGCATGCACCCGTGGTCCAGCTACTCTGAGGCTGAGGTGGGAGGGACGCCGGAGCCCAGGAGTTCGAGGTGGCAGTGAGCTGTGATCACACTACTGCACTCCAGCCTGGACGACAGAGTGAGACCCTGTCTCTAAAAAAAAATAAGCATAATAAGTAAAAACTTCGCCATTCCTACTATAAGTCACAGGACAGACTCACTCTTCTCTCCACTAGGGGGCGCAAAATACTGATTGGGGCTGTGATTTCAGGTTCTAAGGGAGAAAGGGGCTGGGGATCCAAACTTTAGGTCTTGAGGAAAAGGGATTGGGGGATCCCAGACTCTTGAGTTCTAGGGAAAGAAGAATCTAGGGGCCTGGACTCTGGGGGCCCTGAGGGGAATGGGGTTCCGAGAAAGGAAGGAGGAGTCTGAGACAAGCACCAGGATTGGTTGGAAGCGGAACTGGTCCGGGCAGTGCTTTAGTTTGGCTCCAGTCCGTGGGAACCAAGTGCACAGAGCAGGGATTGTTCCTGCAAGATCGATCTACCCCTCCCCACCACCCCCTGCACTTGGCAGCCTCAGTTCTTCCCAGGCCCCGGGTACTCTGGGGCATTACCCGCAGTCCCTCCCTAGGGCGCCTGTTTTCTACTGGACTCAGCTGCCCAGCCTCAGGACCTGGGAAAGCTGCCCCAAGAGTGTTGAAACCCTTACTGGAAGTTAATGGAGAAATACAAGCTGTGGATCCCCAGAGACCAATAGCCCCACCCATGGGACTTGGGAAGCAGGACCACCCTGGATCCCCTCAGGATACAGGAATCACCGCCCCCAGTCTTCATTCATGGTCCCCGCACTGGCCTCCTTCAGACCACGGAGCCTCTGCTAATCTGTACCTTCTGCCTTCTGTGCTTTTTGCTTGCAATTAAGTTTTTCTTTTTTCTTGTTTTTTGAGACAGAGTCTTGCTCTGTTGCCCAGGCTGGAGTGAAGTGGTGCTCTCTTGGCTCACTGCAACCTCCGCCTCCCGGGTACAAGCAGTTCTCCTGCCTCAGCCTCCAGGTAACTGGGATTACAGGCATGCGTCACCACACTTGGCTAATTTTTGTATTTTTATTTTCATTCATTCATTTTATTTATTGAGACAAGCATGCGCCACCATGCCCAGCTAATTTTTTGCAATGTTAGTAGAGACAGGGTCTCTCCATGTTGGTCAGGCTGCTCTCAAACTCCCGACCTTAGGTGATCCGCCCACCTCAGCCTCCCAAAGTGCTGGGATTACAGGCATGAGCCACCACGCCCTGCTATTTTTAGTAGAGATGGGGTTTCACTATGTTGGCCAGACTAATCTCAAACTCCTTAACCTCAAATGATCTGCCCACCTTGGCCTCCCAAAGTGCTATGATTACAGGCATGAGCCACCACGCCCAGCCCTTTTGTTTTTGTTTTTGTTTGAGTCAGGGTCTCCTCCATTGCCCAGGCTGGAGGGCAATGATGCCATCTCAGCTCACTGCAGCCTCGACCTCCTGGGCTCAAGCACTTCTCTTGCCTCAGTCTCCTGAGTAGCTGGGATTATAGGGACACGCCACCACACCTAGCTCTACTTAAATTCGTCTCTACTAAAATTTTTGTATTTTTAGTAGAGATGGGTTTCACTGTGTTGGCCAGGATGGTCTCGGGATCTCTTGACCTCGGGATCTGCCCGCCTTGGCCTCCCACAGTTCTGGGATTGCGGGCATGAGCCACCGCACCCAGCCCTGTACTTTTTTTTTGAGACAGAGTCTTTGCTCTGTAGCCCAAGGTGGAGTGCTCTAAGGTTGGCCACACCCAGGGCTTTGATTTCTTCAGCTTCACTCTTCTTCCTTGCCTGTATTGGTGTCTGAAATGAACTTCTCCTTTGTCTTTTTGTTCCTTGAGGGCTAAGGTCTCTCCATTTGTGGCCTCAGGATGGAGTAGAGCTCCTGGCTGTGAGTAATAGTAATGTTATTACTATTACTAATAAGGAGAAAACAGTTAAGAAAACATATTACAGGCTGGGCGCCGTGGCTCAAGTCTGTAATCCCAGCATTTCAGGAGGCCGAGGACGGTGTATCACTTGAGCTCAGGAGTTCAAGATCGGCCTGGCCAATATGGTGAAACCCCATCTCTACTAAAAATACAAAAATGCTGCCAGGCTTGGTGACTCATGCCTGTAATCCCAGCACTTTGGGAGGCTGAGGCAGGCAGATCACCTGAGGTCAGGAGTTTGAGATCAGCCTGGCTAATATGGTGAAACCCCATGTCTTTTTTTTTTTTTTTTTTTTTTTTGAGATGGAGTTTCACTGTTGTTACCCAGACTGGAGTGCAATGGCACGACCTCGGCTCACCGCAACCTCCGCCTTCTGGGTTCAAGCAATTCTCCTGCCTCAGCCTCCCAAGTAGCTGGGACTACAGGAGCACACCACCATGCCCAGCTAAGTTTTGTATTTTTAGTAGAGACAGGGTTTCACCTCATTGACCAGGATGGTCTCGATCTCTTGACCTCGTGATCCACCCGCCTCGGCCTCCCAAAGTGCTGGGATTATAGGCATGAGCCACCGCACCCGGCTGGTGAAACCCCATTTCTACTAAAAACACAAAAAATTAGCTGGGCATGGTGGCGCGTGCCTGTAATCCCAGCTACTCAGGAGGCTGAGGGAGGAGAATCAATTGAACTTGGGAGGCGGAGGTTGCAGTGAACACAGATGGCACCTCTGTACTACAGCCTGGAACAGAGCAGACTCTGTCTCAAAACAAAATAATAAAATAAAACAAAAATACAAACATAAGCCCGACATGATGGCACATGCCTGTAATCCTAACTACTCAGGAGGTTGAGGCAGGAGAATCGCTTGAACCCAGGAGGAAGAGGCTGCAGCGTGCTGAGATTGCACCATTGCACTGCAGCCTGGGCGACAGAGGGAGACTCTGCCAAAAAAAAAAAAAAAAAAAAGGAGAGAAGAAAACATACTACAAAGCTATAATCATGAAAAACATTTGCAATGGACCCGTGGCTTTTTGAGGGGGCACATGAGAAGGGCAGGACTGTCTTTTTCTTGCCGTGTCCCCAGAGCTAGGTAGGGTCTCAGTAATGCATGGCAAGTGGGATGATTACATGAGGTTTGTTAATGAGCACAGGCTATTAGGACTATTTTTTTCTTTTTTTTTGAGACAGAGTCTTGCTCTGTTGTCCAGGGTGGAGTGCAATGGCATGATCTCAGCTCACTGCAACCTCTGCCTCCCGGGTTCAAGTGATTCTTCCACTTCAGCCTCTCAAGTAGCTGGGATTACAGGCACCCACTATCATGCCTGGCAAATTTTTGTATTTTTGTACAGATGGGGTTTCACCATGTTGGCCAGGCTAGTCTTAAACTCCTGATCTCAGATGATCTGCTCACCTCGGCCTCCCAAAGTGCTGAGATTACAGGCGTGAGCCACCACACCAGGCCTAGAGGTCTGTCTTCTTGGGGCCCAGCCAATGCAGCACTGACTTGGGCACCATTTTCCCTCTGCCACAGGATAATTATACACTAACTGCATTGGCACATTTAAAGTATCAGCACAGGCCTGGTGCAGTGGTTCACCCCTGTGATCCCAGCACTTTGGGAGGCCAAAATGGGCAGATTTATTGAGCCCAGGAATTGGAGACTGTTAAATATGTGCTCTGAATGAAGAGACCCCCTCCCCCCCCCCCCACCGCAAACAGACTTTGTGTGAGCACCATGGCTATTTATTCACTGAGGTGTGGGCAGGCTGAACCGGAAAAGAGAGTCAGCAGAGGGTGGTGGGATAGGAGTTGGTTTTGTAGGTTTGGGGTAGGCAGTGGGAAGTTACAGAAGTTACAGTTCAGGGGGCATTTTGCAAGCTGGGAGAGGGTTGTAGGGTCTGTAGTCATGAGGTTGACTAAGGTCGGTTACAAAGTCCAATTGCCGTATCAGTTGAGGCAGGAATAAGGAACAATAGAAGAATGTCTCAAAGTTAATTAGGCACCACAGGGTTTGGTCATTCTCCTTTTTGTGGTTTTCCAGTTACTTCAGATGTTTCAATTCTAGGAACTCATTTGGAGTGTACATGCAGGTCACAGAGGTTACTTATTACATTGTATGTGGCACAGTAAATCAGCCTAAAAGATCTTACAGAGACTAGCCTAGGCAACATAGGGAAATTCTGTCTCTACTAAAAGTACAAAAAATTAGCCAGGTGTGGCCGTGGGCATCTCTAGTCCCAACTACTTGGGAAGCTGAGATGGGAGGATCTCTTGAGCTCAGGAGTTCAAGGCTACAGTAAGCCAGGATCCCACTACTGCACTTCAGGAACCTGGGCGACAGACCTTATCTCAAAACAAAATAAATAAAAAACCGAAGTGTCAGTCCAGGAATTGTGAGACAGGAAAATAGGGTCTGGAGGCAGAGAACATAAGGCCAATTCACACTTCAGATATAACAGGAAACTCGCTCATTTATGGAGCATGCAGGAAACAGCCGTAACTGTTACTGCAGGAAACTGCCATAAATGACTTTTTAACTTTCCTTCATCCTCTCTATTTGCATAGGGCTTACCAGAAGTAACCAGTGGTGGGGAAACCCTCTAGTGGGGATTTAAACTCTGAAAAACTCTGTCACAAGGCTTTTGAACTGCTATGCTCTGGCCGGCTCCCACACTATGGAGTGTACTTTCGTTTTCTTTCATTCTTTTTTTTTCTTTTTTTTTTTTTTTTGAGATGGAGTTTTGCTATTGTTACCCAGACTGGAGTGCAATGGCACGATCTCGGCTCACCGCAACCTCCGCCTTCTGGGTTCAAGCAATTCTCCTGCCTCAGCCTCCCGAGTAGCTGGGATTACAGGCATGCACCACCATGCCCAGCTAATTTTTGTATTTTTAGTAGAGACAGGGTTTCACCTCGTTGACCAGGATGGTCTCGATCTCTTGACCTCATGATTCACCCACCTCGGCCTCCCAAAGTGCTGGGATTATAGGCGTGAGCCAACACGCTGGGCCCTCTTTTTTTTCTTTTGAGACAGTCTCAACCTCTCTCCCAGGCGGAGTGCTGTGGCGAGATCTCGGCTCACTGCAACTTCACCTCCTGGGTTCAAGCAATTCTCCTGCTTCAGCCTCCCGAGTAGCTGGGACTGTAGGCACATGCCACTATGCCTGGCTAATTTTTTGTATTTTTAGTAGTCATGGGGTTTCACCATGTTGGCCTGGCTGGTCTCGATCTCCTGACCTCGTGATCTGCCCGCCTCGGCCTCCCAAAGTCCTCCCAAAGGGATTATAGGTGTGAGCCACGGCGCCCGGCCTATACTTTGGTTTTCAATAAATTCCATCATTCCTCTTGCTGCATTTTTTTTTTTTTTTAGAGACAGGGTCTCACCATATTGCCCAGGTTGGAGTGCAGTGGCTATTCACAGGTGCGATCCCACTACTGATCAGCACGGGAGTTTTGACCTGCTCCGTTTTCGACCTGAGCCAATTCACCCATCCTTAGGCAACCTGGTGGTCCCCCGCTCGCAGGAGGTCACCATATTGATGCCAAACTTACTGCAGACACCAGATCAGGAAAGCGCACTACAGCCTAGAACTCCTGGGCTCAAGCGATCTTCCCACCTCAGCCTCCCGAGTAGCTGTGACTACAGGCACACGACACCGAGCCCGGCTCCTGCTGCATTTTAAAGGAAAAAAAAATTAAGACAAAGAAAAATTATTGAATTAATTGCTTTAATAGCAAGGAAAAAAAAAGAAAAAATAATCCCTTCTTCCTTGCTTTGCTTTTTCATTTTCTCCAGTTCTTTGTTCGTGATGCCAAGAACCTGGAACCATCTGCCATTAACAGCCGGACCCTGACAGAAGCCGCTGTGGACTGACTACCTGTGTCTATGATTGGTCATTTTACAGATGGGAAAGCCGAATTTTGGCCTGGTGCGGTAGTTCATGCCTGTGATCCCAGTACTTTGGGAGGCTGAGGTGACTGGATCACTTGAGGTCAGAGTTTGAGACCAGCCTGGCTAACATGGCAAAACCCTGTCTCTATTAAAAATACAAACATTAGCCAGGCATAGTGACACGTGCCTGTAATCCCAGCTACTCCAGAGGCTGAGGCACAAGAGAATTGCTGAAGCCTGGGAGGTGGAGGGTGCATTGAGCTGAGATTGTGCCACTGCAGTCCAGCCTGGGTGACAGAGTAAGACCCTGTCTCAAAAAGAGAAAGCCAGACTTCAATAAAGAGTAGTCTCTAGGCCAGGTGCAGTGGCTCATGCCTGTAATCCCAGCACTTTGGGAGGCTGAAGTGGGTGGATCATGAGGTCAGGAGTTTGAGACCAGCCTGGCCAACATAGTGAAACCCTGTCTCTACTAAAAATACAAAAATTAGCCAGGTGTGGTGGTGTGCGCCTGTAGTACCAGATACTCAGGAGACTGAGGCAGGAGAATCACTTGAACCCAGGAGGCTGAGGTTGCAGTAAACTGAGATTGTGCCACTGCACTCCAGCCTTTGTGACAGTGAGATTCTGTCTCAAAATAAACGAGTAATCTCTAATTGCTGTTATGATTATTTATTGTTACTATTCACTCCCTTATTCCCATGACCAGGTTAGGGCTCCATACATACAGTAGGTGCTCATTAAATGCTGGCTAGACTGAGTCAGCCCCTCCATCCTGGCCCCTGAGTCCTCAGAAAAGCAGTGACATCCATGAGAAGGAACTTGAATTGTTTTTTTATTGAGAAGAATTCAGGCTAGAGGTGGGAGCATGATGCAAGAGCTACTGGGAAGGGGGAGCTCAGTCTGAACCTGGGGGGCCAGGAGAGCGGGGGACTCTCCCCTTACCCACAGATTGTGAATATGGCCATCACTCCTCTCCCTTCAGCATAGAAAGAAGCTGGTCAGTGAGAATGCCTGCATAAGTGCTCATGGCTGCTGTGCTTTTGCTGTACATGTCCCTGGGGAGAAAGGACAGAGGGTTAGAGGAAGGAGGGGCTGGGGGCCTGGACTCCTGGGTGTGAGGGAGGAGGAGGGGCTGGGGGCCTGGACTCCAGAGTCTGGGGGAGGAGGAGGGCTGGGGGCCTGGACTCCTGGGTGTGAGGGAGGAGGGGCGGGGGGGGGGCCTGGACTCCTGGGTGTGAGGGAGGAGGAGGGGCTGGGGGCCTGGACTCCTGGGTGTGAGGGAGGAGGAGGGGCTGGGGGCCTGGACTCCAGAGTCTGGGGGAGGAGGAGGGCTGGGGGCCTGGACTCCTGGGTGTGAGGGAGGAGGGGCGGGGGGGGGCCTGGACTCCTGGGTGTGAGGGAGGAGGAGGGGCTGGGGGCCTGGACTCCTGGGTGTGAGGGAGGAGGAGGGGCTGGGGGCCTGGACTCCTGAGTGTGAGGGAGGAGGAGGGGCTGGGGGCCTGGACTCCAGAGTCTGGGGGAGGAGGAGGGGTGGGGCCTGCCTGAGTGTGAGGGAGGAGGGGTGGGGGCCCTGGGTCTGAGGAAGGAAGGACTGAGGCCTGGATTCCTGGGTGTGAGGGAGGATGGGCGAGGGGCCCTGGGTCTGAAGGAGGAGGGCCTGAGGCCTGGATGTCTGGGTTTGAGGGAGGAAGGGCAGGGGCCTGGGTTTGAGGGAGGAGGGGCTGAGGCCTGGACCCCTAGGTCTGAGGGAGGAGGGGCTGGGGCCGGGACCCCTGGGTCTGAGGGAGGAGGCGCTGGGGCCGGGACCCCTGGGTCTGAGGGAGGAGGGGCTGGGGCCGGGACCCCTGGGTCTGAGGGAGGAGGGGCTGGGGCCTGGATCCCTGGGTCTGAGGGAGGAGGGGCTGGGGCCTGGACCCCTAGGTCTGAGGGAGGAGGGGCTGGGGCCTGGATCCCTGGGTCTGAGGGAGGAGGCGCTGGGGCCGGGACCCCTGGGTCTGAGGGAGGAGGCGCTGGGGCCGGGATCCCTGGGTCTGAGGGAGGAGGGGCTGGGGCCGGGACCCCTGGGTCTGAGGGAGGAGGGGCTGGGGCCTGGATCCCTGGGTCTGAGGGAGGAGGGGCTGGGGCCGGGACCCCTGGGTCTGAGGGAGGAGGGGCTGGGGCCTGGACCCCTGGGTCTGAGGGAGGAGGGGCTGGGGCCGGGACCCCTGGGTCTGAGGGAGGAGGCGCTGGGGCTGGGACCCCTGGCTCCTGGATGCAGTAGGTGGTGTGTGCCAGACTGCAGTTCTCCAGGCGCAGGTACTACCTGAGTTTCTCGTCTACAGTGGACAGGTATGTCTTCTGGTACAGGGTGGAGGCAGCTGCCTTTGCTGAGTCCCAGTAACTGGAGAGTGATTCTTGCATCTGGGTAAGCAGGGTGGGGCTGGCGGACTCTTCCTGCTGGGGCAGATGGGCCCCCTGGACCTCTGCAGGGGGAGAGTGTGTCAGGGGAGTATGTTGGGCTGCAGCAGAGGAAAAGGAGGTAGGAAGGAGAGAAGAGGGCAGAGGCGGGGGTAGGAGGCGCCTGAGTTGGGAAGACTTGGAATTCATTGCCGAACCTCCCTCCGGTGAAGCCCACACTCACCGAATCCCAGTACCAGGAGGACAAGAAACAGAGCCAGGAGGAATCGAGTGTCCATGGTGTCAGGAGACCTGCCACATGGGGGAGGCATCATACGGCAGGCCGACTGGAGGCAGCCTGGCGGGGGCACTGAATCCTGCTCCATGTCCAGGCAGCGTCCTCACGCCTGGACTTGGACTCGGCCCCCTTACGCCTGGACTTGGACTCGGCCCCCTTCTTGGGCCTCACTTTCCAACATTCTGTGATTCTACTCCTGATGTTAACATTGTAATTTTTTTTTTTTGAAACTGAATCTTGCTCTGTTGCTCAGGCTGGAGTGCAGTGGTGTGATCTTGGCTCACTGCAACCTCCACCTCCCAGGTTCAAGCAATTCTCCCACCTCAGGCTCCCAAGTAGCTGGGATTACAGGCGTGAGCCGCTGCACCGGCCTGTTTTTATTTTTGTTTTGAGACAGGGTCTCATTCTGTGGCCCATACTTAAGTGCATTGGTACAATCACAGCTCAATGCAGCCTCGACCTCCTGGACTCAAATGATCCAAGTAGCAGTGGCACAGGCCACCACGCCCAGCTAATCTTTATTCTTTTGTAGAGATGGGATATTTGCTTTGTTGCCCAGGCTGGTCTGGAAGTCCTGGGCTTAAGCAATCCTCCCATCTCGGCCTCCCCAAAGTGCTGAGAGTATAGGTGTGAGCCCCTGAAGCCAGCCTAGAAGCCTTTCTTGAGCACCTAGACAGTTTTGGGCCCAGGAGGGAACACAGCAAAGGCGCTGCCTGTTGGTAAGGCTGAGTCAGTGCAGCCAGGTGCTCTGCACACACTGTTAAGGACTCACAGTAGATCAGACGCGTTTCCTTTGGGCTCTGCCCTAAGTCAGACCTCATCTCCCTGCACCTGCTCATTGAGTCCTCACCTACCAACTCTTGGCAATGACAAACACCTGCACGGCGCAATATCGTCATCCACACAGAGGAGATGAGGAAGCTACAGCAGAAAGAGGTTGAGACCTGAGCCCCAGAGAATAAGCAAATGGTCTACAAATTTTTTTCCAGCCTGTCACCCAGGCTGGAGTGCAGTGGTGCGATTTTGGCTCACTACAACCTCTATCTCCCGGTTTCAAGCAATTCTCCTGCTTCAGCCTCCTGCGTAGCCGGGATTACAAGAATGCACCACCATGCCTGGCTAATGTTCGTACTTTTAGTACGGACAGGGGTTCTTCACGTTGGCTAGGCTGATCTCAAACTCCTGACCTCAAGTGATCCGTCCACCTTGGCCTCCCAAAGTGTTTGGATTACAGGCGTGAGCCACCGTACCCGCCTACAACTCTTTTTTTAGTTTTCGAAAAAAAAAAATGTTTTTTTTTTTGAGACAGTCTTGCTCTGTCACCCAGGCTGGAGTGCAGTGGTGCGATCTGGGCTCAATGCAACCTCCACCTCCTGCGTTCAAGCAATTATTCTGCCTCAGCCTCCCGAGTAGCTGGGATTACAGATGTGAGCCACTGAATCCGACCCTTTTTCTCTTTTAGAAACGGTTTCTCCATCCAGGCTGGAACACGGTGGCGAGATCATAGCTCACTGCAGCCTCAAACTTCTGGGCTCAAGGGATCTTCTCCACCTTAGCTACCCCGACTCCAGGCACAAGCTCAAATAGGCTACGATTCTAAATTCTGTGATTCGCAGGGTGTGGTGGTGTACCGTAGTCCCAGCTAATAGGGAGGCTGAGGCAGGAGGATTGCTTGAGCCCCAGAGTTTGAGTCTAGCCTAGGCAACATAGCAAGACTCCCTGTCTCTCTCTCTCTCTCTCTCTCTCTCTCTCTCTCTCACACACACACACACACACACACACACACACACACACACACACACACACACACATACATATCATGGTTCCAACAAAGGCTTCTGATATTGTGCTTTTTCCTGCTTTATCGATCTTTACCCCTCCCTGCTGACGCCCTCCCTGCCCCCACACCCCGGGTCCCTCTCTTACCAGATTCTGGCAGGCTGTCCTCACTGGCTCTGAATGGGCACAGAGAGGCTTTATAGCTGTTGAGACCCACCTCCGCTCCACAGCCACCACCCCCATCCATGGTCTAGGCCAAAGTCCTGGCCAACAGAACCACCACCGAGGGGGTGGATAGGGGTGGAAAGGGCAATGACATCTGCCAAGATCAAGCCACAGGGAAGCTTCACTCGAGCAACAGGGAACCTTCACGCTAAGAATTCGCCCCTGACAGAGGTTGGGCTGGTGGCTGTGGAGGGGTTGGAGGTGCTGGGTGCCCATCGGGAATGGAGTCAGATCTTGTGGGAAAGGAAGGCAAAGCTCTCAGTGAGGGCCATGGTGGAAATCTGCTAACCCCGCCCTCACGCTCCTGAAACTGACTCACCTCCAAGTTCTCCACCCTCCACAAGCCCACAATGGGGTGTTATCCCTTGACACCCTTCCCTACCCTGCAAATCTCCCTCCCACGTCAGGTGTCACCTCTTCTACTCGTTAATTCCTGGGAGGGCGTGTGGTGGGGTTATTCCTAGCCACACTGGGGAAGGAGCCAGAGAGGGGCACAGGTAAGACTGTATTTATTGGAGAAGTATGAACTTAATTTTTTCTTTCTTTCCCCAAAGAGATCTTGCTGTGTTGCCCAGGCTGGTCTAGAGCTCCTGGGCTCAAGTCATCCTCCTGCCTGAGCCTCCTGAGTAGCTGGGACTACAGGTACACACCACAACCACACCTGGCTTTTATGGACATTTTAATCCTAGTTCTTGTCCGCACAGAGAAGCCTGGGGCACAAGCTGTAGGTCTTGTTCAAGAGGATGTCTTTGGATTCGAGGAGCCAGGTCTTGGTGCGAGGACCCAGGTCCCTCAGGTGGTCTTCATAGTAGGTCTGCATGAAGCCCCGGAGGGTGCTGAGGCCCCTGTGGCACAGAGGACATCACAGTGCAGACCCCAGTGATCCCCAGCTGTTCTGTGCCCTGTTGATCAGATTCTCTCTCTGATCCAGGAATTCCTGCTCTAACATCTAACCCAACCCTTCACTCCTCCCGGACCCAGGGGTCACAGCCCCACTCCTACCCTTTCCTCCTCCCTCAGACCCAGGAGTCCAGGCCCCCAGCCCCCTCCTCCCTCAGACCCAGGAGTCCAGGCCCCCAGCCCCCTCCTCCCTCAGACCTGGGGATCCAGGCCCCCAGCCCCTCCTCCCTCAGACCCAGAGATACAGGCCCCCAGCCCCCTCCTCCCTCAGACCGGGGGATCCAGGCCCCAGCCCCCTCCTCCCTCAGACCCAGAGGTACAGGCCCCCAGCCCCCTCCTCCCTCAGACCCAGGGATCCAGGCCCCAGCCCCCTCCTCCCTCAGACCCAGGGATCCAGGCCCCCAGCCCCTCCTCCCTCAGACCCAGAGATACAGGCCCCCAGCCCCCTCCTCCCTCAGACCTGGGGATCCAGGTCCCAGCCCCCTCCTCCCTCAGACCCGGGGATCCAGGCCCCCAGCCCCTCCTCCTTCAGACCCAGAGATACAGGCCCCCAGCCCCCTCCTCCCTCAGACCCGGGGATCCAGGCCCCAGAGTACAGGCCCCCAGCCCCCACCTCAGACGCAGTCGTCCCCTGCTGCAGTCCAGCCCAGCACACACTCACCAGAACCACTGCCACCTGTCTCTGGTCCTGGTCACCGCTGGCTCCAGGAGCTCCTTCATCCTGCTCTGCACCAGGTTCCAGTGACTCGTCTTTTGCTCCGGTGACGGGCTTGGGGTGCCTTCATCGGCTTCTGACTGGCATGCTAGGTTGGAACCAGAAGGCAACTGGGGTGGGCTGGGACCCTAGAATCCCCCCTACTCCCTTTCCCTCCATGCTCATCCGTTACTCCTGGTGGCACAGGGGCAGCCCCCTGCCTAAGCCTCCTGAGTAGCTGAGATTACAGGTACCTGCCAGTCCTCTCGCCTCCTGCTTTTACCCTTGTATGTCCCCTAACCTCCTATTCCTCTTTAACTATCAGCCATCTCTCTCTCTCTTTTTTTGTTTTTGACACGGAGTCTCTGGCTCTGTTGTCCAGGGTCAAGGGCAGTTCTCGGCTCACGGCAACCTCCACCTCCCGGATTCAGGCAATTTTCCTGCTTCAGCCTCCTGAGTAGCTGGGATTACAGGTTCCTGCCATCATGCCCGGCTAATTTTTACACTTTTAGTAGAGATGGGGTTTCACTATGTTAGCCAAGCTGGTCTTGAACTCCTGATCTCAAGTGATCTGCCCACCTTGGCCTCCCAAAGTGCTGGGATTACAGGCATGAGCCACCGCGCCCAGTCGGGCCACCTCTTCGCCATGTGTCAGCAGCCCCTCTTGTCACTATCTGCCAGTGGTTTCCCTCTAATCCCCTCTCTAACTGCCATCCTCTGTGCCTTCCTTCACCACCTGATCTTGCTGCCCAGGAACACCTCCTTCCCCTTAGTTCTGCTGTGACCCCCACCCTGTCTGAGCTACCTCTATGGACGGTGGAAGGAGAGCAGGAGGTGACTTTCTGCGTCCGGGGGTAGACACTGGCTTAGCCTTGCTGTCAGTTCCTCTTTTCAGGCCAGACCTTCTACCCATGCACCTGGACAAAGCCTCGCCTACAGAAACCAGCCGTCCCGCGGAGGCCACCTGTGACGGGCTATGTGCCTCGGCCAGTGACTTAACCTCTCTCTCCATGACTCAGTTTCCTCTTCTGTAGAAAGGGATAATAGTACCTACCTCAGGGTTATTGTGAGATTTGAGAGTTAATACATATGGTGCACATAGAATGGTGCCTTGTACATTGTAGACGCTATATAAGTGTTAAAAATTTAAATGGTGGCCGGGTGTGGTGGCTTACACCTGTAACCCCAGTACTTTGGGAGACCAAGGTGAGTGGATCACCTGAGGTCAGGAGTTCAAGACTAGCCCGGGCAACGTGGCAAAAACCCTGCCTCTACCAAAAATATAAAAAATTAGCCAGGTGTGGTGGTGTGCACCTGTAGTCCTAGGTACTCTGAAGGCTGAGGCAGGAGAATTGCTTGAACCCAGGAGGTCGATGGTGCAATGAGCTGAGATAGTGCCACTGCCCTCCAGCCTGAGAAACAGAGTGAGACTCTGTCTCCAAAAAAAAAGCCAGTGCAGTGGCTCACACCTGGAATCCCAACACTTTGGGAGGCCAAGGCAGGTGGATCACCCGAGGTCAGGAGTTCGAGACCAGTCTGACCAACCATGGAGAAACCCAGTCTCTACTAAAAATACAAAATTAGGCCGGCCTGGTGGCGCATGCCTGTAATCGCAGCTACTTGGGAGGCTGAGGAAGGAGAATTGCTTGAACCTGGGAGGTGGAGGTTGCAATGAACCGAGATTGTGTCATTGCACTCCAGCCTGGGCAACAGGAGTAAAACTCTGTCTCAAAAAAAAAAAAAAAAAAAAAAAAAATGCAGGGCTGGGCGCAGTGGCTCAAGCCTGTAATCCCAGCACTTTGGGAGGCCAAAGTGGGTGGATCACGAGGTCAAGAGATTGAGACCATCCTGGTCAACGTGGTGAAACCCCGTCTCTACTAAAAATACAAAAAATTAGCTGGGCACGGTGGCGCATGCCTGTGATCCCAGCTACTCAGGAGGCTGAGGCAGGAGAATTGCCTGAAACCAGGAGGCAGAGGTTGTGGTGAGCCGAGATCATGCCATTGCACTCCAGTCTGGGTAACAAGAGCAAAATTCCGTCTCAAAAAAAAAAAATGCATATGCAAAACACAGATGTACACACCAGCACGTACTCACAGATCCCTCACATGCATCCACACACTCAATATTTTGCACACACATACCCCACAGAGAGGTTCACACAAACATATGCATGCACAATCACAGACATGCACTTTTTTTTTTGAGATGGCGTCCTGCTCTATTGCCCAGGCTGGACTGCAGTGGCATGGTCCCAGGTCACTGCAACCTCCACCTCCCAGGTTCAGACAATTCTCCTGCCTCAGCGTCCCCAGTAGCTGGGATTACAGGTGCCTGCCACCATGCCCAGCTGTTTTGTATTTTTAGTAGAGATAGGGTTTCACCAGGTTGGTTAGGCTGGTCTCAAACTCTTGACCTTGTGATTCATCCACCCCGGCCTCCCAAAGTGCTGGGATTACAGGTGTGAGCCACTGCGCCTGGCCAGGCATGCACTTTTACCATGACTGCATACTCCCACTTGCACGCACACACACACACACACACACACAGATGATCCGTGTGTACCAATGTTACATTCACACTTCATGCTCAGCCACTAACACACACACTCCCCGACATACGAATGCCATGAAACACATACACTCATGCTGGGCACTCATGTCTCACATAGCTACAAAGCCACAGGACACACAGCCACACTCATACCCACCAGGATGTGGGCCCCACATCCCTCCACCCTCTTCTTCTCACCCCCAATGCAGGCCAGGACCAGCACGCAGAGGCACAGTGAGGGCAGGACCTGGAGCCTGTGTCTGAGGAGGGACATTTCTAGGGGTTCCGTCCCTCTGTCCCTCTGCTCAGCTTTGTGGGCCCAGGGAGGGGAGGCTGCCTGGAGCAGGGCCCTCCCCTGGCCACCTCCCCACGCCCCTTGGCAGGGACTTTAGAGAGCGGGGCCCAGGTGACAACAGCAATCAGAGGTCATGCTTCTGTGGGCCTCTCTCCTGTCCACACCACATCATGCTCTGAGAGAAGACAGACGGCTCTTGAGCCTCCTGCGCTGAGGCAAGTTCAAATCCACCTCCATGACAACCTCATTTGCTGGACTCAGTTTCCTCCTTCATAAAATGGGAGGCACAGTCCATATTTCAGGACATTAATTGAATAGCATAAATAGAAAGGCCAGGTGCCACAGCTCACACCTGTAATCCCAGTGCTTTGGGAGGCTGAGGACGGTGGATCATATTAATTCAGGAGTTTGAGACCAACCTGGCCAACATGGTGAAACCTCCTCTCTACTAAAAATATAAAAATTAGCCAGGCATAGTGATGTGCGCCTGTAACCCCAGCTACTTGGGAGGCTGAGGCAGGAGAATCCCCTGAACCTGGGAAGTGGAAGTTGCAGTGAGCCAAGATCTCTCCACTGCACTTCAGCCTGGGCGACAGGGTAAGACTCTGTCTCAAAAAGCAAACAAAGGCCAGGCTTGGTGGCTCACACCTGTAATCCCAGCACTTTGGGAGGCCAAGGTGGGTGGATCACCTGAGGTCAGGAGTTCAAGACCAGCCTGGCCAACATGGTGAAACCCCGTCTCTACATACAAAAATTAGCCAGGCATGATGGCGGCTGCCTGTAATCCCAGCTACTCGGGAGGCTGAGGCAGGAGAATCGCTTGAACCCTGGAGTCGAAGGCTGCAGTGACCACAGTTGTGTCACTGCACTCCAGCCTGGGCGAAAGAGCAAGACTCCCAGACTATCTCAAAAAAGAAAAAAAACTGGAAAACAAACAAACAAAAAAAAAACAAAGCAAGCTCTTACCATGGAGCCTGGCAATGTAGGTGCTCAGAGATCATTGCCGTTAGTATTATTTTGTGTCTAATTTCTCCCAGCCCCTGGGCCGCAAGGCCAGCACAGTCTCCTATCTCCAACCTGTTTCCTCCGGGGTGGGCTGGGGCCCAGTCACCTCCAAGCATCCCTGGACTTCTCAATTCCAGCTCTTTCTCCTCTGGGTGACTGGCTTCAGACAGGCCTGGACTTCAAATCCCCGACTCCTTCACCCTGTGAGCTGAGCAAATATGTTCTCTTTTCTGGGGCTTGTATTTTTCAACTGTAACACGGGTTAATAGGAAGCACCTGCCTCCCAGCATCGGCGTGCAGGAGGGTTGAGGCTGCTGCAGAAAAGCTGCAGGTGCTCATGATAGGAGGTCATCAACATCAGCCCCAGGGCCAGGGAGGTGGCTCCCACCTGTAATCCCAGCACTTTGGGAGGCTGAGGCAGGCAGACCGCTCGAGCCCAGGAGTTTGAGACCAGCCTGAGCAACAAGCTGAAACCTCATCTCTTTTTTTTATTATTTATTTTAATTTTTTTTTTTTGAGATGGAGTTTCGTCATTGTTACCCAGGCTGGAGTGCAATGGCACGATCTCGGCTCACCGCAACCTCCGCCTTCTGGGTTCAAGCAATTCTCCTGCCTCAGCCTCCCGAGTAGCTGGGACTACAGGCACGCACCACCATGCCCAGCTAATTTTTGTATTTTTAGTAGAGACGGGGTTTCACCATGTTGACCAGGATGGTCTTGATCTCTTGACCTCGTGATCCACCCGCCTCAGCCTCCCAAAGTGCTGGGATTATAGGCACGAGCCACCGCGCCCGGCCTAAAAAAATTTTTTTTTATATGCTGCCACCTCCAGCCCTCCACATCAGCCTATGGCAGGAGGGGGTGGCTGAGACCCCATCTTTACAAAAAATACAGAAATTGGCTGGGCACGGTGGCTCATGCCTGTAATCCCAGCACTTTGCGAGGCCGAGGCAGGCAGATCACTTGAGGTCAAGAGTTCAAGACCAGCCTGGCCAACATAGTGAAACCCCGTCTCTACTAAAAATAAAAAAATTGTCCAAGTGTTGTGGTGCACACCTGTAATCCCGGCTACTCGGGAGGGGTGACAGCGAGAGACCCTGTCTCAAAAACAAACAACAACAACAAAAACCAATTTAAAAAACCCCACATCAGAACAGTCCCAGTGCCAGAAATAAAAGAGAATTTTTCTCCTGAAGGACCCAGCTGCACCCCAGGGCACATGGGTCAATCAGAGGACCGTGGGCTGGATTCTTTTGTCTACGCTTGTCAGACAAAATAGAGAAGGCTCAGCCGGGCAGGGTGGCTCACGATTGTAATCTCAGCACTTTGGGAGGCAGGCGGATCACAAGGTCAAGAGATTGACCTGGCCAACATGGTGAAATCCATCTCTACTAAAAATACAAAAGTTAGTTGGGCATTGTTGCGCACGCCTGTAGTTCCAGCTACTTGGCAGGCTGAGGCAGGAGAATCACTTGAACCCAGGACACGCAGGTTGCAGTGAGCCAAAATGGTGCCACTGCATTCCAGCCTGCGTGACAGAGTGAGACTCCATTTAAAAAATACATATATCGAGGGGCCCAAAGTGGCTCCGGCCGGATGTCGTGGCGCTTGCGAAGGCGAGGACAAGAGTTCAAGGCCAACCAACCTCAGCAACCTTACAAGCTCTCAATGATTGGCAAAAAAAAAAATTAAAAAAAAAAAAATAAATAAAAATAAAAATAAAAAATACATATATTGAGAAGGCCTAATTACATTTGAATTTCAAATCAACAATGAATGATATTTTAGTATAAATATGTCCCACGTGAGGCAGCACAGACTGGGGTCTGTTGAGGGGGACTAGGGGAGGGACGGGGGGGTAGGGAGTTGGGGAGGGATAACATGGGGAGAAATGCCAAATATAGGTGACAAGAATGGAGGCAGCAAACCACATTGCCATGTATGTACCTATGCAACAATCCTACATGTTCTGCACATGTACCCCAGAACCTAAAGTGCAATAGAATATATATATTAAACATATATGTCCCATGCGATATTTGGGAATGACACCAAAACTTTTTTGCTATTAATCTGAAATTCCAATGTAACTGAGCATCCTGCATTTTACGTGGCAAATGTGCAAACCCAATCTGGGCCACAACCTGAACGACTGTGCAGGACTGTCCTGACCCAGATGTCGGCCTCGGCAGAATCCTGTCAATCCCAGAGGCCCCAGCTGAGCACAGTAGGTGAGCAACAAATGTCCCCTGCAGTTCTTACGTAGCAATCGTCAGCAGGTTGAAAACACCCAGAGTTTCTGTTTGGGATGACGAAGATATCCTGGAAATGGTGGGGATGGTTACAGAACAGTGTGAATGTTCTTGATGCCACTGAACTGTACACCTCAAAATGGCTGCGGTGGTAAGTTTGTTTTTTATGTTTTTCTTTTCTTTTCTTTTTTGAGACGGAGTTTCGTGCTTGTTCCCCAGGCTGGAGTGCAATGGCGCGATCTCGGCTCACCGCAACCTCCGCCTCCTGGGTTCAGGCAATTCTCCTGCCTCAGCCTCCTGAGTAGCTGGGATTACAGGCACGCGCCACCATGCCCAGCTAATTTTTGTATTTTTAGTAGAGACGGGGTTTCACCATGTTGACCAGGATGGTCTCGATCTCTTGACCTTGTGATCCACCTGCCTCGGCCTCCCAAAGTGCTGGGATTACAGGTATGAGCCACTGTGCCCGGCCATTTTTCTTTTCTTTTCTTTTCTTTTTTGAGGCAGAGTCTTGCTCTGTCGCCCAGGCTAGAGTGCAGTGGCTCGATCTCAGCTCACTGCAACCTCTGCCTCCTGGGTTCAAGTGATTCTCCTGCCTCAGCCTCCCAAGTAGCTGGGATTACAGACACCTGCCACCATGTCTGGCTAATTTTTTGTATTTTTATAGAGATGGGGGTTTCACCATGTTGGCCAGGCTGGTCTCAAACTCCTGACCTCTCAGATGATCTGCCCACCTCCGGCTCCCAAAGTGCTGGGATTACAGGCATGAGCCACTGTACCTGGCCACCCAGCTAATTTTAAAATTTTTTGTAGAGACAGTTTTGCCAAGTTACCCAGGCTGGTCTTGAACTCCTGGGCTCAAGTGATCCTCCCACCTCGACCTCCCAAAGTGCTGTGATTACAGCACTTTGAGCCACTGTGCCCGGCCATGTTACTTGTATTTTTACCACAATTATAAAAAACAATAACGGCCAGGTACTGTGGCAGAGAGGTACTTGTAGCCCCAGCTACTCAGGAAGCTGTGGTGGGAGGGTCCCTTGAGCCCAGGAGTTTGAGAGTCCAGCCTGAGCAACACGGTAAGACCCTGTCTCTTAAAAAAAACAGAACAAGGCCGGGCGCGGTGGCTCAAGCCTGTAATCCCAGCACTTTGGGAGGCTGAGGCGGGTGGATCACGAGGTCAACAGATCGAGACCATCCTGTTCAACATGGTGAAACCCCGTCTCTACTAAAAATGCAAAAAATTAGCTGGGCATGGTGGCTCATGCCTGTAATCCCAGCTACTCAGGAGGCTGAGGCAGGAGAATTGCCTGAACCCAGGAGGTGGAGGTTGCGGTGAGCCGAGATCGCGGCATTGCACTCCAGCCTGGGTAACAAGAGCGAAACTCCGTCTCAAAAAAAAAAAAAAAAAAAAAAAAAAAAAAAAACAGAACAAAACAAATCAAGGGCCAGCATTGTGGCTCATGCCAGTAATCCCTGGTGTGAGGATCACCTGAGCCCAGGAGTTAGACACTAGCGTGAGCAACATAGGGAGATCTGGTCTCTACTAAAAATAAAAAAAATCAGCCAGGCGTAGTGGCATGCACCTGTCATTTCTGCTCCTTAGGAGGCGGAGGTAGGAGGATTGCTTGAGCCTAGGAGTTCAGCGCTACAGTGAGCTATGATTGTGCCCTTGCATTACAGCCTGGGTGACCCTGTCTCCAAAACAAACAAACAAAAACCCTAAATAAAAAACAAAAACAAACCTACCACGTGTTGTGTTATGAAAACCAGTTTGGTGTGGGGTTCAGAGCCTGACTCTTATCTCTTTTTCTTTTTCTTTTTTTTTTAAAGACAAGGTTTCACCATGTTACAGATGTGAGCCACCGCGCCTGGCCCTCTTTTCTTTTTTTTTGAGATGAAGTCTCACTCTGTCCCCCAGGCTGGAGTGCAATGGTGTGATCTCAATTCACTGCAACCTCCGCCTCCCGGGTTCCAGTGATTCTCCTGCCTCAGACTCTGGAGTAGCTGGGATTACAGGTGCCTGCCACTATGCTCAGCTAATTTTTTGCATATTTTTTTTAAAGACAGGGTTTCTCCATGTTGGACAGGCTGGTTTCAAACTCCTGACCCCAGGTGATCCACCCGCCTCAGCCTTCCAAAGTGCTGGGATTATAGACGTGAGCCACCATGCCCGGCAATTTTTTGTATTTTTATTTAATTTTTATTTTTTATTTTTTATTTTTTTGCCAATCAATGAGAGCTTGTAAGGTTGCTGAGGTTGGTTGGCCTTGAACTCTTGGCCTCGCCTTCGCAAGAGCCACGACATCCGGCCGGAGCCACTTTGGGCCCCGATTTTTTGTATTTTTAATAGAGATGAGGCTTCACCATGTTGGCCAGGCTGGTGTCAATCTCCTGACCTCGTATTCACTCTCCTCAGCCTCCCAAAGTGCTGGGATTACAGGTGTGAGAAACAGCTCCCACAAACTCTACCTCTTTCTTTTCTTTTTGAGATGGAGTTTTGCTCTTATTGCCCAGACTGGAGTCTTGGCTCACTGCAACCTCCGCCTCCTGGATGCAAGTGATTCTCCTGCCTCAGCCTCCAAAGTAGCTGGGATGAGAACCTCAGCCTCTCGGGTAGCTAGGAATACAGGCACCTGCCACCACGAACTTATTTGCCACAAAAGCCCTATCAGGTGGGCATCTTTTTTTTTTTTTTTGAGATGCAGTCTCACTCTGTCACCCAGACTGGAGTGCAATGGTGCCATCTCAGCTTACTGCAACCTCCGCCTTCTGGGTTCAAGCAATTCTCCTGTCTCAGCCTCCAGAGTACTTGGGACTACAGGCATGTGACACCACGCCCAGCTAACTTTTTTTTTTTTTTTTTTTTGAAATGGAGTTTCGCTGTTGTTACCCAGACTGGAGTGCAATGGCACGATCTCGGCTCACCACAACCTCCGCCTTCTGGGTTCAAGCAATTCTCCTGCCTCAGCCTCCCGAGTAGCTGGGACTACAGGCGCGCACCACCATGCCCAGCTAATTTTTGTATTTTTAGTAGAGACGGGGTTTCACCATGTTGACCAGGATGGTCTTGATCTCTTGACCTCGTGATCCACCTGCCTCGGCCTCCCAAAGTGCTGGGATTACAGGCGTGAGCCACCACGCCCGGCCTGCCCAGCTAATTTTTTGTATTTTTAATAGAGACAGGGTTTAACCATGTTGGCCAGGATGGTCTTGAACTCCTGACTAAGTGATCCACCCACCTCAGCCCCCCAAAGTGCTGGGATCACAGGCGTGAGCCAGCATGCCTGGCAGGTGGCACCTTTATCGATCGTACAGATGGGGAAGTAACTTTGGTATGGGGGCATAGCCACTTACCGATGACTCCCCAACCAGCAAGTGGTGGTTTTGAATGGGACCCTCTCACGCTACCTAAGCAGGCCAGGACAACCTCTGCCCCGCTCCACCAAAATCCAAGAGGTCAAGAGCATGTTGGAGGTGACATGGTCCCGGGAGGTCTCTGACCTCTGCCCCAGCTCCGAGGTCAGCACAGGGAGGGCTGCGTGTTTGCTGTTTGCTTCTTGCTTGCAATGTTTGCCCATCTCAGGGACAGGAACAGGCTGAAGGTCGTTCAGGGTGGACTTCAGAGGCAGCACGAAAACAGCTGCTGGAGGATGGGACCTGAGAGGCTGGAAGGGGGCAGGGCCAGCCCTGAAATGACCTGTGTGCCTCTGAGCCTGCAACTCTGTCCTCAAGTCACTAAGCCCCAAAACCACTCTCATCTCTTTCTCTCCACACCTGGGGCCTGGCCCTGGTCTGAATCCTACCCCCTCATCTCTTTCATCCTTCTCATCCCTGCATTCACCTCTCTGCTAATCTGGTGTCTCTAGCCATTCCCTGACTGGATACTCTGGATGATGGCAGGGAGGATGGGGTGAAGAAGAATTTCAAATGTCCCTTCTAATGCATGTTGAAAAATTGAGTTATGGCTGGGCACGGTGGCTC
Source organism: Saguinus oedipus (assembly GCA_031835075.1). Classification (NCBI taxonomy): domain Eukaryota; kingdom Metazoa; phylum Chordata; class Mammalia; order Primates; family Cebidae; genus Saguinus; species Saguinus oedipus. Next base: position 46,436,427 of record CM063187.1, on the reverse strand, counting down.
ACGCCTGTAATCCCAACACTTTGGGAGGCCGAGGCCGGCGCTTCACCTGAGGTTGGGGGTTTGAGACCAGCCCGAACAACAGGGAGAAACCTTGTCTCTACTAAAAATACAAAAATTAGCTGGGTGTGGTGGCACATGCCTGTAATCCCAGCTACTCCGGAGGCCGAGGCAGGAGAATCACTTGTATCCAGGAGGCAGAGGTTGCAGTGAGCCGAGATTGTGTCATTGCACTCCAGCCTGGGCAACAAGAGTGAAACTCCGCCCTCACAGAAAAACAAAAAAAGAAAAGAAAAATTGGTTATAATTCACATTCCACAAAATTTACTTTTTTTTTTTTTTTGAAATGGAGTTTTGCTCTTGTTGCCCAGGCTGGAGTGCAATGGCACAATCTCGGCTCACTGCAAGCTCTGCCTCCTGGTTTCAAGCGATTCTCCTACCTTGGCCTCCGGAGTACCTGGGATTACAGGCACGCGCCATCATGCCTGGAAAATTTCTGTATTTTGAGTAGACATGGGGTTTCACCATGTTGGCCAGGCTGGTCTCAAACTCCTGATCTCAGGTGATCCACCAGCCTCAGTCTCCCAAAGTGCTGGGATTACAGGCGTGAGCCACCACGCCCGGCTGCTTTTTTTTTTTTTAAGAGACGGGTTCTTGCTATGTTGCCCAGGCTGGAGTGCAGTGGCTATTCACAGGCACGATCCCGCTACTGATCAGTATGGGAGTTTTGACCTGCTCAATTTCCGACCTGGGCCGGTTCACCCCTCCTTAGGCAACCTGGTGGTTCCCCACTCCTGGGAGGTCACCATATTGATGACAGGTGACTTAGTACAGACACCTGATCGGCATAGCACACTACAGCCCAGAACTCCTGGGCTCAAGTGATTCTCCAGCCTCAGCCTCCCTAGTAGCTGGGACTATAGGCACGAGCCACCGCGCCCGGCGTGATTTCAGTTCTTTTGACTAAGTACCCAGAAGTGGGATTGTGGGATCATTTGATAGTTCTATTTTTTTTTTTTTTTTTTTTGAGAGTTTCACTGTCGTTACCCAGACTGGAATGCAATGGCATGATCTCGGCTCACCACAACCTCCACCTTCTGGGTTCAAGCAATTCTCCTGCCTCAGCCTCCGGAGTAGCTGGGACTATAGGCGCGTACCACCATGCCCAGCTAATTTTTGTATTTTTAGTAGAGACGGGGTTTCACCTTGTTGACCAGGATGGTCTCGATCTCTTGACCTCGTGATCCACCCGCCTTAGCCTCCCAAAGTGCTGGGATTATAGGCGTGAGCCACCGTGCCCAGCGATAGTTCTATTTTTAATGTGTTGAGGAACCCGCATACTGCTTTCCACAGTGGCTACAGTGTTCGATGTTTCCACTAGAATTGTAGGAGTCCCTTATATGTTTTGAATATTAATCCCTTATTAGATATGTGGCTTACAAATATTTTTCTTACGAAATCTTAAGCTGGGTGCAGTGGCTCACACCTGTAATCCCAGCACTTTGGGAGGCAAAGGCGGGTAGATCACTCGTGGTCAGGAGTTCCAGACCAGCCTGGCAAACATGGTGAAACTCCGTCTCTACTAAAAATAAAAAAACAGATAAGCCGGGCATGATGGCACATGCCTGTAATCTTAGTTACTCAGGAGGCTTAAGCAGGAGAATCCTTTGAATTAGGGAAGCAGAGGGTGTAGTGAGTGGAGATCATGCCACTGTATGCCAGCCTGGGTTACAGAGCCAGACCCAATCTCAAAAAAAAAAAAAAAAAAAAGAAATCTTAATTACATAGGGTTGCATCACATGTTTATGTGGTTTAATTTTACATGAGAGCCGGGCACAGTGGCTCATGCCTGTAATCCCAACACTTTGGGAGGAGGCCGAGGCAGGAGGATTGCTTGAGCCCAGGAGTTGGAGACCAGCCTGGCCAACATGGCGAAACCCTGTCTCTACTAAGATTACAAAAAGTAGTCAGGTGTGGTGTGTGTGCCTGTAATCCAGCTACTAGGGAGGCTGAGGCAGGAGAATCCCTTGAACCCAGGAAGCGGAGGTTGAAGTGAGCTGAGATTGTGCCACTGCACTCCAGCCTGGGGGACAGAGTGAGACTCTAGTCTCAAACAAACAAACAAAACCAAAAAAACAGTCATGGCGTGGTGGCTCACACCTGTAATCCCAGCACTTTGGGAGACTGAGGTGGGTATATCACATGGTCAGGAGTTCAAGACCAACCTGGCCAAGATAGTGAAACCCTGTCTCTATTAAAAACAGAAAAAGTTGCCAGGCGTGGTGGCTCACGCCTGTAATCCCAGCACTTTGGGAGGCCGAGGCGGGTGGATCACGAGGTCAAGAGATGGAGACCATCCTGGCCAACATGGTGAAACCCCGTCTCTACTAAAAATACAAAAAATTAGCTGGGCATGTTGGCACATGCCTGTAATCCCAGCTACTCAGGAGGCTGAGGCAGGAGAACTGCCTGAACCCAGGAGGCAGAGGTTGCGGTGAGCCGAGATCGTGCCATTGCACTCCAGCCTGGGTAACAAGAGCGAAACTCCGTCTCAAAAAAAAAAAAAAAAAAAAAAAAATTAGCCGGGCATGGTGGCACATGCCTGTAATCCCAGCTACTTGGGAGGCTGAGGCAGACAATTGCTTGAACCTGGGAGGTGGAGGTTGCAGTGACCTGAGATCTGCCACTGCACTCCAGCCTGGGCAACAGAGCGAGACTCCATTTCAAAAACAACCCCCTAAAAACAAAAAAACCCTCAGCCACTCATCTGAGATAGACCACAGCAGGACAGTGTAACGTAGTGATATTGCTGGGCTGAGGGTTCAATCCGGTTCCAGTTCTCCAGCTCCTGGCTTCGTGACCTTATACAAGTAAATTCACCTCTCTGGATCTCAATGCCCTTTTGGGATTAATAAGGCCCAGTTTGCAAGGTTCTTAGGAAGATTCTTTTGAGACCATGGAGTTACAACATCCTCAGCACAGGGCAAATAGATTGAGCAGTGGAGGGCTTGTGAGGAGTCCCTAAGATGCTGCCCCTACCCTCTCCTGCAGCCCCTACCCCACAGTGAGGAAGCAGTCAGAATTTTCTATAGGATTTTTATTGGTGGCACCTGGAGCCACATGGAGGGAGTCCTCAGCACAGGCATTGGGGTGTGGGAAATTTCAGAGTCCCCTCCTGGGGTATCATCCTTCAGGTGCTCACGATTCAATCCTGAGTTTCTCCTTCACTTTCTGCAGTGTCTCTGAAAACCAGTTCCTGTGGGGAGGAATAAGGAAGGGAGTCACTTTGTGCAGCTACCTTCCAGCTGTCCAAATTCTACCTGCCACCTAACTCCTAATCTTCCCCTTGCTGAATCTCCATCCTCATTGTCTGTGGGATTAGGAGGACAGCTGGGCTGGGTGGGCCAACTTCCGTGCCTCAGTTTCCCAGATAGACCAACGCACATTGAAATCTAAACACTTTACCCTTGGCTGGGCATGGCTCACACCTGTAATCCCAGCACTTTGGGAGGCTGAGTCAGGCAGATCACTTGAGGTCAGGAGTTCGAGACCAACCTGGCCAACATGGTGAAACCCCATCTCTACTAAAAATACAAAAATTAGTGAGGCATGGTGGCCCACAGCTGTAGTCCCAGCTACTCACGAGGCTGAGGCAGGAGAATCACTTGAACCTGGGAGGTGGAAGTTGCAGTGAGCCAAGATCAGGCCACTGTACTCCAGCCTGGGAGACAGAGCAAGACTCTGCCTCAAAACAAAACAAAACAAAAACCCAGAAGGAATCATTAGCCGGGCATGGTGGCCAGCGCCTGTAATCCCAGCTACTCAGGAGGTTGAAGCAGGAGAATCGCTTGAACCTGGGAGGCAGAGGTTGCAATGAGCTAAGATTGCACCACTGCACTCCAGCCTGGGCAACAACAGTGAAACTCCATCTCAAAAAAAAAAAAAAAAAAAAAAAAAGACACACTTTACCACTTCACCCTGGCCTGGATTTTAAGGGCTGCCATCTGTTGCTACCAACCCTTTCTTCAAGCCTGCCCTTAACCTAGCTGTTCCCTACTCATTCAAAGGTACTTTCCAGCCTCACTGCCTTTGGCCAGACAGTTCCCCTGCCTGAAATATCACCCTCTCTTGATTATCTATCAGCTTTCTTGCCTTAGGACCTTTGGCTCTCCCTCTGAACAATCTTTCTTTCTTTCTTTTTTTTTTTGAGATGGAGTTTCCGCACTTGTTGCCCAGGCTGGAGTGCAGTGGCGCCATCTCGTCTCATCACAAGATCTACCTCACAGGTTCAAGCAATTCTCCTGCCTAAGCCTCCGAAGTAGCTGGGATTACAGGCATGCGCTACCAAATCTGGTTAATTTTTTGTATTTTTAAAGAAGAGACTGGGATTCTCCATGTTGGTTAGGCTGGTCTTGAACTTCCGACCTCAGTTAATCCACCCACCTCAGCCTCCCAAAGTACTGGGATTATAGGCGTGAGCCACCGCGTCGAGCCTAATTTTGTATTTTTAGTAGAGACGGGGTTTCTTCATGTTGGTTAAGCTGGTTTTGAACTCCCAACCTCAGGTGATCCACCTGCCTCGGCCTCCCAAAGTGCTGGGATTACAGGCAAGAGCCACTGTGACCAGACTCCAATCTTTCTAAGTTTAGCCCTGGCTAGATTTTTCCTTCCTTCCTTTCTTTCTCCCCCACCTCCCTTTTTCCTTCCCTCCTCCCTCCCTTCCCTCCCTTCCCTTCTTTCTTTCCTTTCTTTCTTTCTGGATAGGAGTTGAGGAAACTGTCCCTGATGTCTGAGCACCTTGAGATCTAGCTGTGTGACCAGAGGGAAGTTATCATCTTCTCTGGGACTTATTTTTTTTCAATCTGTTCATCTTGGCTTATCCTCCAGGGCTCCACCCAAACACACCCAGCCCTCCAGTGGGAAGGGTTCTAACCGAGTCTTGGCAGGAATGTCACTCTCTTTGACGCGGTTGAAGAATTCCCGAACCTTGTCCTCCAGGGTATTTCCAAACTCCTTCAGCTTATCGAAGCCGCTGGAGGTGTCCACAGCCTCCGGGGCCCCCTGGGCTGGGCCTGGGCCTGCCAGGAACATGGGCAGGGGTGCAAATTCTTTTTTTCTTTTCTTTTCTTTTTTTTTTTTTTTTTGAGATGGAATCTCACTCTGTTGCCCAGGCTAGAGTGCAGTGTTGCAATCTTAGCTCATTGGAACCTCCACCTCCCGGATTCAAGCAGTTCTGCTGCCTCAGCCTCCTGAGTAGCTGGGATTACAGGTGTGCACCACCACGCCCAGCTAATTGTTTTGTATTTTAGTAGAGACGGGATTTCACCGTGTTGGCCAGGCTGATTTCGAACTCTTGACCTCAAGTGGTCCGCCCGCCTCGGCCTCCCAAAGTGCTGGGATTACAGGCGTGAGCCACCGCGCCCAGCCAAATATTTGTTATTGGAACCCCCTTAGGATAAGATACCGGGAGATTCTTGGGGATCATGTTAGAATAGGGAGGATACTGGAGTGACCGGGTGGGGCTCAAGCTGCTGAGAATTGCCTTATTCAGCACTGACCCCCTCCCCCAGCCCCCAGCCCCGCTCACCCACTTTCAAGGCTGTAGAAGCAGGACAGCCAATCCCAGAGGGATGGGCGTCAATACGTCATCGGTTGCTAGGGCTCTCCTGGGCAGATTTGGAGCCTGCCGGACTGAGCCTGGAAGAACCTGGAGACCTACCCGACCACAACGGGGCAACCGCGACCCAGAAAGGGCTCCAGAGCGCTCAGAGGTTCTCTAAGCCGGGGCCCCAGGCCTGTAGCCACCATCACTTTTCCACATCTCCAACTCCCCAATTCTATTCCACTTTTACCTTCCAAGATCATCAGCAGAACCACCACCAGGACCGGGAGCGACAGGAAGAGCCTCATGGCGGGGCAGGAGGGATACTCTGGAGGCAGAGGCAGGGGTGCAGGGGATCAGCGGCACCCTTCTCCCTCCCTCCCTCCCTCCCTGATCGTCTCCTTTTTTGAGTTCTTGCAGCGGAGAGGCGGGCGTCCCTCCCGGGCAGTCAGCACCAACCTGAATCCTTGCTGGAGGGCTCGGATGGGAGGTCCCGGCGCCCGCAGGACCTTTATCAGGCTGGGGAGGGGGCGGGGCAGGTTGATGCTGATCTCCCTCCTCCTGCGCCTTCCCCTGGCTGCCTGCCTCCCTCTGCCTACCCATGTTTTTCTCCTCTGCCCCTGGCGCGTGGGCGTTGGGGTCAGGTGAGGTCCCAGGCACTTCCCTTAGCCCCAAAGCCTCTTACTGTTCAGCACCCTCACCTGGCTCTGGGGCGTCCTCAGACTGCCATTGCCTCTTTCTGCACTCAGAGGGCAGCCTGGTTCTGTCCCTATGGCCATCTTCCTTCGGGGAGCTCCCAGTAATAACCCTGTGAGCTCATCCACGCCTCATTCACACCATGTCCCTAGACCACCTCTTCTCTCCACTTCCTCTCTCTTAGCAAGCCTCCTCAGCCCCAACTTTTCTTTATGTCGCTGGGGTCTCCAGGTTGGCCCCACACTCCTACCCTGAGTGCCACTTCCCATCTTTCAGACCAGCCCTTAAAGCCCCTAGACCACCCTCATATTCTCTGGGCTTTTTTTTTTTTTTTTGAGACTGAGTTTTGCTCTTGTTGCCTGGGCTGGAGTACAATGGCACGATCTTGGCTCACCACAACCTCGGCCTCCTGGGTTCAAGTTCTCCTGCCTCAGCCTCCCAAGTAGCTGCAGTGACAGGCATGTGCTACCAGGCCTGGCTAATTTTGTATTTTTAGTAGAGATGGGGTTTCTACTTTTTTTTTCTTCTTTTTTCCTTTCTCTTTAATTAAATAGATGAAGTGAGAGATGGGGTTTCTCCATGTTGGTCAGGCTGGTCTCCAACTCCTGACCTCAGGTCATCCACCCACCTTGGCCTCACAAAGTGCTGGGGTTACAGGTATGAGCCACTGCCCCTGACCTGCTTTTGGCTCTTAACTTTATGGTTCTCAGTCTCCCTTTGTTGTGAGGGGAAGGGGTTGCCTCAGCTGGATGACACTGCAAAAACCTCACCTGCATTGGCCAGGGGTGGTGACTCATCCCTGTAATCCCAGTGGTTGGGAAGCCGAGGTGGGAGGATCGCTTGAGCCTAGGAGTTCAAGACCAGCCTGAGCAACATAGAGAGACCTCATCTCTACAAAAAAATTTAAACATTAGCCGGGTGTGGTGGCGCATGCTTGTAGTCCCAGCTACTCAAGAGGCTGAGGTGGGGGGATTGCTTGAGCCCAGGAGTTCGAGGCTGCAGTGAGCCATGATTTTGCTGCTGCACTCCAGACTAGTGGACAGAGTGAGACCCCATCTCAAAAAATTAAAACCCTCAGCTGTAAAGCTTAAATGTATGCCCTTTCCTCCTTCCACCGGGCCTCACCCCCTTTGCCTGGCCACTTCCCCGCAACACTCTATCTACTGTTATTCACCCTCTGAGGCCCCTCCTGGCACCAAGCCCACTTCCCCCCATCACCACATCCGTCCCCCTGGGCTGGAGTCCAATGCCTTCCCCACCAGCTGCCTTTGACCGCCAGTGACCCTGGCAGCTAGTGGGGAGGGTGGTCTCGGCCCAGCCTCAAACTCTAGGTTGGCTGGCCTTGTGCCCCCACAACCACGTGTCAGCCTGGCGGTAGAGGGATGGTTGTGAAAGGGACGCATAGACAAGACCCTGGCAGAATTGCAACATCTCTCTGGCCAGCTCAGACCTTCCAGTCCCTGTCAGCCCCAGAGGGCCCCCTACTTCCCCAACTGAGCCCAGCAGTCCCCAGACATCCACCCAGATGTCTGCTTCCCTGACCCCACAAGAATAGAATAGCAGTGCTCCTGCTTTTCCACCTCCTGACCCCACAAGAATAGAATTGCGAAGCTCCTGCCTTTCATCCTCCCACCCTCTGCTATAGGGGTTTCTGTTTTATACATGGGGAAACTGACACACAATGAAGAACATCCAGTAGGGCTCAGCGAGGGACAAAGAGGGAGCTGTTGGGGTGCAGTGGCTCACGTCTGTAATCCCACAACTTTGGGAGGCCAAGGTGGGCGGGTCACTTGAGGTCAGGAGTTTGAAACCAGCCTGGCCAACATGGTGAAACTTCATCTCACCAGTGAGCTGAGATCTGCACACCAGCTTGGGTGACAGAGTGAGACTCTGTCTCGAAAACATAAAGAAATAGGCTGGTCGTGGTGGCTCATGCCTGTAATCCCAGCACTTTGGAAGGCCGAAGTGGGCAGATAACAAGATCAGGACCATCCTGGCCAAGTGGTGAAACCTCGTCTCTACTAAAAATACAAACATTAACTGGGCATGGTGGCACAAGCCTGTAGTCCCAGATACTCGGGAGGCTGAGGCAGGAGAATCGCTTGAACCTTGGAGGTGGAGGTTGTGGGGAGCCAAGATTGTGCCACTGCACTCCAGCCTGGGTGACAGAGTGAGACTCAGTCCGAAAAAATAAATAAATAAATAAAATAAAGAAATATGAAGAGGGAGCTCTTTGTCTGTCTCCTTCCAGGATCCAGGATGTCTCTCTGGATTGTTGTTGGGGTCAACTCTTGTCCTGTAGGACTCCCTGCCGGCCTTTGTTCTGGAACCTCCTTCCCATCCTTGTCCCACCTCTAGATCTGACCACGGATGTGGTGAGATAGGGCGCCCAGTCTGCTTAGAAGTCTTCATAGGTCAGCTGGGTGCAGTGGCTCACACCTGTAATCCCACCACTTTGGGAAGCCGAGGCAAGATGATCTGCTTGATCCCAGGAGTTTGAAATCAGCCTGGGCAACTTAGTAAGACCCCATCTCTACAAAGTTTTAAAATCTGGCTGGGTGTGGTGGCTCTTGGGAGGCTGAGGTGGGTGGATCACTTGAGCTCAGGAGTTGGAGACCAGGCTGACCAACATGATGAAACACCCTGTCTGCTAAAAATACAAAAAATTAGCCAGGCATGGTGGCACATGCCTGTAATCCCAGCTACTTGGGAAGCTGAGGCAGGAGAATCCGTTGAATCTGGGAGGTGGAGGTTACTAGTCAGGTAAGATTCCACCCCAGCCTGGGAAATGAGTGAAACTCTGTCTCAAAAAAAAAAAAAAAAAAAAAAAAAGCCAGGCATAGTGGTGGGTGCCTGTGGTCCCAGCTACTCGGGAGATTCAGGCAGGAGGGTCACTTGAGTTGGAGGCTGCACTGATCTGTGAGCACCCTAGTGCACTCCAGCCTGGGTGACAGAGCAAGGCACTGTCTCAAAAAAAAAATTATTTATACGTGAGAACTCAAGGGTCGACTCTTCAAGTGGGAGATGTGGCTGATGCTGCTCCCCTCATTGACATCTGGGTGCTGCCCCAGCCCCTGGACATACAGTGAATCAGCAGCAGGCCCAGCGGACCAGGCCCCCTGCCTGTGAGCACACTGACCCTTCCCCTCCTCACTCAGACCTGGTGAGTCATCTCTGGGGGAGGGGAGCTGCCTCCACGGGGGTGATCGGAGCAGCGCCAGGGAAAGCACCGAGTCTGGGGTGTGCAAGACAGGCAGAGGAACGTGCAGATGTTGCAGCTGGCCCATGAGATACAGGCTCAAGTTCTGGCCTGTCCCCCGTTGGTGGGAACCCCGCTCCCCATCTCTGGGAACTGAGGGGGTGGGAGGGAAGGATCGTGCCGGCGGCTCCTAGGCTTTCATCCAAGCTTCCCATCTCTGAGCGCCAACTCTTTCTCTCTTTTTTTTTTTTTGAGACAAAGTTTCGCTCTTGTCCCCCAGGCTGGAGTGCAGTGGCGCGATCTGGGCTCGCTGCAACCTCTGCCTCCTGTGTTCAAGTAATTCTCCTGCCCAAGCCTCCTGAGTAGCTGGGATTACAGGCACTCAGCACCATGCCCAGCTAATTTTTGTATTTTTAGTAGAGACAGGGTTTCACTGTGTTGACCAGACTGGTCTCCAACTCCTGACCTCAGGTGATCTGTTCTGAGCTGATCTCATCTCAGCGTGGGACCTGGGGCAGCCTTCCATAGAAGGAGCCGCTCCCTTCTCTTCCCAGCCTGGACTCAGCACCCAGTAGGCTTGTTGGGAAACACGAAGGGTGGACATCACAGCTGGAGGAAGGGATGGAGAATGAGGGGATAGGCTGGGCACGGTGGCTCACGCCTGTAATTTCAGTACTTTGGGAGGCTGAGGCAGGCAGATCACTTGAGATCAGGAGGTTGAGACTTGTCTGGTCAGCTTGTTGAAACTCCATCTCTACCAAAAATACAAAAATTAGCCGAGTGTGGTGGTGCATGCCTGAAATCCCAGCTACTCTGGAGGCTGAAGCAGGAGAATCGCTTGAATCTGGGAAGAGGAGGTTGCGGTGAGCCAAAATTGCACCACTGCACTCCAGGCTGGGCAACAGAGTGAGACTCTTGTTAAAAAAAAAAGGAAAGAAAATGAGGGTTGGGGCAGGGAAGCCCAGTTCCTAGTGGGTGAAGGGACAGCTAGCTAGAAGGGAACTGGAGAAGCAAGGGGCTCAAACAAAAACCCGTGGCGGAGGGACAAACTCAGATGCAGAAGGGAGGGGGGAAAGAAAGCAGGCCTGGGAGAGAGAAACTGTAGGAGGGAGAGATAAAAGATAGAGGTGGAGGAAAACAGGAAGCCAGAACATGACATCTCCTAAGGAGAGCATGGAGAGACAGTGGGGGGTGGGGGGGAAAAGAGGGTGAGGGGGAGGAGACCCGGAAGGAGGCAGAAATCAGATAAGACTGGAGGAGAGAAGGAGGGAGAGTAAAGACAGCAGAAAAAGATAAAAATGGCTTCAGAATAAAGGCACCAGTCTCAGCTCATTTGGGGTTGCAACTCTGAGGAGCCAGTGTTATTAAGATGGGCAGGCCTGGCACAGCAACTCGCTTGCACTTGGGAGGCCGATGGGGGAAGTTTGGTTGAGCCCACGAGTTGGAGACCAGCCTGAGCAACATAGTGAGACCGCTCATCTCTACAAAGAATAAAAGCAAATAAGCGGGTGTGGTGGTGCTAGCCAGTAGTCCCAGCTCCTCAGGAGGCCAAGGTGGGAGGAATGCTTAAGCCCAGCAGTTCCACATGAGCCTGGAAAACAAAGCCAGACCCCATCTACACCCACACCCACGCCCACCACACAGATTAATCCTGTGCGCCTGTAGTCTCAGCTACTGGAGAGACTTGAGTCCAGGAGGTGGAGGCTGCAGTGAGCTGTGATCAAGGGTAACAGAGTGAGACCTTGTTTTGGAAAAAGGAAAAAGGGGGGTAGAAATAAAAGAGGGGCAGAGGCTGGGAATGATGGCTAATGCCCATAATCCCAGCATGTTGGGAGGCTGAGGTGGGTGGATCACTTGAGGTCAGTTCAAAACTAGCTTGGCCAACATGGTGCAACCTCGTTTCTACTAAAAGTACAAAAATTAGCCAGGTGTGTTGGTACCGGCCTGTAACCCTAACTACTGAGACATGAGATTTGATTGAACCCAAGGTGAGGCAAGAGAATCGTTTGAACCCAAGAAGCAGAGGTTGCAGTGAGCTGAGATCGAACCACTCACTGCACTTCAGCCTGGGTGACAGAGCCAGACTCCGTCTAAGACACAGAGGGGGAGGATGGGCTGAGAACTGTGTGGCCAGTGTGCAGGCAGAAAGAGAAATTGAGGCTGGAGCTTAAAGAAAATCACACAGGGAGGCCAGCAGCTGCGGGGAAACTTGGTGAGTCTTTATTATAGGGCCCACCAGGAGGATGGCTGGGTCGGGGGCAGGGTCTCCCGCTGCATGCTGAGCGGAGGCAGGAGGCACGGGGTGGAGTGGGGTCCCCTGGCTGCAGGCCTGGGCGTTTAGTGATTGTCGCTGGGCACAGGGGTGGCGCTGGCGCCCACGGCGGCCTGCACTTTCTCCACCAGTCCGGCCCACTGGCGCTGCATATCTTCCACCAGGGGCTCGAACCAGCTCTTCAGGCGGGCCTGGAAAGCCTCTGCCTGCAGGCGCATCTGCTGGGCCTGCTCCTCCAGCTTGGCGCGCACCTCCTCCACCTGCTCCTTCACCTCGTCCAGGCGGTCGCGGGTCCGGCTGCCCACATCCTCCATCCGTGCACGCAGCCGCTCGCCCCAGGCCTGGGCCCGCTCCTGCAGCGGCTGGCTGGCCAGGGAGGAGCCCACGGTGGCGGCCCGCGCGCGGCCCTGCTCCACCAGGGGCCCCAGGCGCTCGCGGATGGCGCTGACGCCGCGCTCGGCGCCCTCGCGGGCCCCGGCCTGGTACACGGCCAGACGCTTCTGCAGGTCATCGACGTCGCGGAGGAGCCGCTTGCGCAGCTTGCGCAGGTGGGAGGCGAGGCGCGCGCGCAGCTCGTCCGTGCTCTGGCCCAGCATGGCCTGCACCTCGCTGCGGTACTGCGCCAGGCGGCTGCGCACGTCCTCCATGTCCGCGCCCAGCCGGGCCTGTGCCGCCTGCAGCTCCTTGGACAGGCGGGCTCGCGTCTCCTCCGCCACCGGGCTCAGCTGTTCCTCCAACTCCGACTTGTAGGCCTTCAACTCCTTCATGGTCTCGTCCATCAGCGCCCTGCGGTCGAGAGGGGGAGGGTGTGCGCACAGGGGAAGGCGGGGAGAAGGGCTGGGGTGAGGGCAGGTGGGCTGGGATGAGCCAGAAAGACCTGAAAAAGAGGGAGAGAAGGGGAACAGGGCAGAGGCCAAGAGGAGACAGAGACAGACGCAGAGAGCAGAGGCAGAGACGAAGAAGGGGCTAGGAGGCCGGCCAGGTGGCTCACGCCTCTAATCCCAGAATTTTGAGGCCGAGGTGGGAGGATCGCTTGAGCCCAGTAGTTCAAGACCAGCCCGGGAAACACAGTGAAACCCCATCTCTCTGCCTCTCTTTCCATACACACATACAAAAGAGCCAGGGAAGGACAGAGCCAGAGCCAGAGCCAGAGCCAGGACGAGTGTGAGAGACTGAGTCAGAAGGGAGGAGGGAGAGACAGAGCTGAGAGAGAATCCTAGAGAGCTAAAGCTGGGAGTCAGAAATGGGAAGAGGAAGCTAGAACCCGCAGAGGCCCAGACGCCCAGGCATTAATGACAGGACACACTTAATGAAACCTGAACCTGGGGAGGTGCAGCTGCCCACCAGCAGGGTCAAGGGCCGGGATAGGGACACTCACGTCAGTTCCTGGGTGACCTGGGAGCTGAGCAACTCCTCCTGCACCTGCTCGGACAGTGTCTGCACCCAGCGCAGGTAATCCCAGAAGCGACCCAGTGCCAGCTCCCAGGGCTGGCCACTCTGCCAGTCGGCCTGCTGGTGCAGCTCCGGCTCCGGCTCCAGCTCTGGCTCCACCACTTGCTCCACCTTGCCCTGGCATCCTGTGTGGAAGAAGTTCAAGGTGGGTCAGGGTCCTTCTGTCCCCAGCCAGGCACCCAGTACCTGGCGCACAGGTGCTCCGCAAAGGCTTCTTTGAAGCCATGAGGAGCAGGGTGAGGGTGGAGTCTGCTTAATCACTTGAAAAGCGGTATTAATTTATTTATTTTGAGACAGAGTCTCACTCTGTTGCTCAGGCTGGAGTGCAGTGGACCAATCTCGGCTCACTGCAACCTCCGCCTCCTGGGTTCAAGCGATTGTCCTGCCTCAGCCTCCCGAGTAGCTGGGACTATAGGTGCACACCACCACACCTGGCTAATTTTTTGTACTTTTAGTAAAGACGGGGTTTCACCATGTTGGCCAGGATGGTCTCGATCTCCTGACCTTGTGATCTGCCCACCTCGGACTCCCAAAGTGCTGGGATTACAGGTGTGAACCACTGCCCCCAGCAAAAAGCATTATTTGTTTATAGACAGGGTCTTGCTCTGTTGGCCAGACTGGTTCACTGAAGCCTTGACTTTCTGGACTCAAGTGATCCTCCTGCCTCAGCCTCTTGAGTAGCTGGGACCACAGGTGTGGGGCACCACACCTGGCTACTTTCTTTTTTTTTTTTTTGAGACGGTGTTTCATTCTTTTGACCAAGCTGGAGTGCAATGGCATGATCTCAGCTCACCGCAACCTCCGCCTTCTGGGTTCAAGTGATTCTCCTGCCTCAGCCTCCCAAGAAGCTGGGACTATAGGTGCGTGCCACCACGCCCGGCTAATTCTTTTTTTTTTTTGTATTTTTAGTAGAGACGAGGTTTCACCGTGTTAGCTAGGATGGTCTCAATCTCCTGACCTTGTGATCCACCCAACTCGGCCTCCCAAACTGCTGGGATTACCGGGGTGAGCCAGCACGGCCAATGGAAAAGCATGTATCACGTGTCCTTGTGTGCCCCATGCAGGGCTGTGTGGGGTGATGGGGAATAAAGATCACAGTTGATCCGTCACAGGTATTCACTACCTACCTGACAACACATTAGAAACCTCTAACTCCCAGCTGGGCACGGTGGATCATGCCTGTAATCCCAGCACTTTGGGAGGCAGAAGTGGGCACATCACCTGAGGTCAGGAGTTCAAGACCCACCTGGCCAACATGCTGAAACCCCATGTCTATTAAAAATACAAAAATTAGTTGGACATGGTGGCGTGTGCCTGTAATCCCAGCTACTGGGGAGGCTGAGGCAGGAGGATAGCTTGAGCCCAGGAGGCGGAGGTTGCAGCAGTGAGCCAACATTGCGCCACTGCACTCCATCCAGCTTGGATGACAGAGTTAGGCTGCCCCTCCCCCCGCCAAAAAGAAAAAACTCTCATCTCAAGGATTGGGGAAACAGGCCCAGAGAGCATCAATCGCTGTTCAGAGCCAGGGAGCAGCACGGAAGCTTCAGACCTGAGCCTTCCCTTCAAGGAGAAGACAGACCAGCTGACGGTGGGACTCAGGGCCTGCCTGAATGGGGCCAGGAGGTTGGTTGGGAGGGGGAGAAGTGGGGAAGTCGAGCAAGCCCCGCCCCCATACCTGCCAGGAATGCGACCAGCAACGCAGCCCACAGAACCTTCATCTTCCCGCCTGTGATTGGCCAGTCTGGGGAGGGAGAAGTCAATCAACCAATCAACCCCCAGTAACTCCCACCCCCAACCCGGCCCCACCCCAGCCTAGCCTTCAAAGCCTTGCTCCATTATCTGCAAAGGCCTAATCCCAACACAGACATTCACCAAGCCTCCCCCACCCAGTGCCTATTCAATTGCCTTCTGGTCTTCTTTCATTTCCCCATCCCCCAGGTCGGCCTCCATAGTTAAAATTCCATCTTCCTCTCCCAGGGTTCAAATTTCACCCCTGCCCCCTCCCCACCGCCTGTTCCATCTCAGTCCCAACGTCGAATTCCTCATTCTCCCCTCACATTCTAAGCTCCAACCTCACATTTGAGCGCCGTTTTCCATTTATGAGCTAGTTCAGTCCTAATTTTAAAGTACTCCAGTTGGCGGCTAGCTACGCTGTCGCTGCCCCTGGATCCCCAAGTAGGGAGGTCAGAAGACAATGGGGACACCCAGTAGGTGTTCAATAAATGGCAGTGACAACTCGTGGGGTCCTGCTTCGGCTTAGCTCCGAGTCCAGCTGCTCTCCCCACCCCACCTAGCAGGTCAGGTCACCTCTGCTGCCCAGGTCCACTCCCCTGCCGCTGGCCTCACCCCCAACTCCTCCCCTCCCCCAGCCCAAACCCAAGTAGCTCTCCTGAGACTTTTTTCCCGGAGGCCAGGGCTTCCCGAGGTCCCAGCTACATCTTCCTAAAGGCCCCTGAGCTGAGCTGTGCCCCCTCCACTGTGCTTCTCACCAGCTCCTGGGGAATGCGTCCTTCACCTCCACTGGGGCTGAGTAGGACTGGAGGCTCCCAGACTCGTCCAGTTATAGGGCTCCCCCTGTCCCGCCCCCTTTCCCAGGGATAGGGCGGGCTGGGCCAGCCCCCTGTCACGAGGCGGGCTGTTCTCCCCCTGCCCCTGGCACAGCAGGGCAGAGGGAAGAGGTGGGGCAGAGGCCTTTTGACCACCCCCGACCGTCCCCAGGAAGGGAAGACACCTCACCCAGTAATCCAGACACCCTCCTCCATTCTGGGGGCCAAGCAGGAAGGGGAACCTGCAGGCTGTGCCCAGAGTCCTCCTTCCTAGACCCTATCCTTTCCTGTGCCAGGAAGAATGCACTCTGGAGAAGGGGCTGGGACCTGGACTTCTGAATCCCAGAAAGAAAGTGGGGCTAGGGGGCCAGACAGAAGTGGGATGGGAGGAGCCGGGAGTGGTGGCTCATGCCTGTAATCCCAGGACTTTGGGAGGCTGAGGTGGGCGGCTCACTGGAGGTCAGAGGTTTGAGTCCAGCCTGGCCAACATGGTGGAAACCCAGCTGTACTCAAAGTACAAAAATTAGCCACGCATGGTGGCAGGCACCTGTAATCCCAGCTACTTGGGAGGCTGAGTCAGGAGAATCGCTTTAACCTGGGAGGCAGAGGCTGCAGTGAGGTGAGATCTCACTACTGCAATCCAGCTTGACTCTTTGGGAAAAAAAAGAAAGTTGGGGGGAGGCCGGGTTTAGTGGCTCACACCTGTAATCCCAGCACTTTGGGAGGACAAGGCGGATGGATCACCTGAGGTCAGCAGTTCTCAACCAGCCTGGCCAATATGGCGAAACCCCGTCTCTATTAAAAAAAAATACAAAAGTTAGCTGGGCATGGTGGCGGTCGCCTGTAATCCCAGCTACTCGGGAGGCTGAGGCAGGAGAATCGCTTGAACCCGGGAGGTGGAGGTTGCAGTGAGCCGAGATTGTGCCACAGTACTCTAACCTGCGCAACAAAGAAAAAAGAAATCGGGGGATGGGGCTGAACAGAGTGGGATGGAAGGGTGGGAACAGGGAACAATGCGATGCACGTACTGAATCTGGGCTTTGCGAGTGGGATCTGGTTTTAATCATCGCTTCCCGTTTGGTGGTGAACTTGAGCACAGGGGAGCCCCCTCCCCACATGTAAATGAAATTCCAGAACCTCCCCCGCCTGGCAGAGGCATTTTGGTTTCCAGGGGCTTAAAGCCGTGCTTCTGGGTCAGGGTTAGGATTCTGGAGCCAAACTGCCAGGGCCTGCATCCTGGCTCTGCCAGTTGCCAGCTGTGTGGCTGATACATTTGGTGACAAGCTAGCATGTGTGTCCAGCACGGAGGACAGCCCTGGCACACAGCGGTCCTATGTTAGGGCTAGCGATGGACAGGCCACAGTGCATGCTCAGACGCTGTGGCTTTCCTAACAGCCCTGTTATAAACTCCAGATGTTTCAGAGAAACTGTCGGTAAAGCAGTGAGGTCAGCAGCGAGGTCAACGGCAAGGCCACACAGTGAGAACCGGAGGGGCTGGGATTCATTCCTGGCTCCTGCAGGGGGTGGGATCAGAGGATTCTGCACATCTGGTTCTGGAAAGGCCTCAGTGCCGGGCGGGCCTGCTTGCTCTGGCTGGCAGGGGGTCGACTCTACTCAGCAGCCCTCCCTCCCCAGACCCTGGGGGCAGACAGGGTTTCAGTTCCTGTTTGGAGGCTAGGGGTTGATGGTGGTCTGCAAAATCCAGACAGCACCACATTCTCAGACACATGTGACCCAGCCCCCATGGCTGCATCAGAAGCCTAGTCTGGCCTCTAGCCCCCTTGTCCCAGGCCTGTCAGTTCTGGAACCCCTTTTCCCCGACACAGCAGTTCCTACAACCCTAGTTGTTCTGTAGCTGTTTCTAGTAGCTTGAACCCTCTCCTAGCTCCCGGCCCCCATCTCTGCTTTCAGTGTTATCTGCGCTGTTTCAGTTTGCAGGGACAAAGTCCTCCGTAGCCACTCCAGCCAGGTCAAGCTGGGGTGAGTGACACTGAGAACCTACCCTCGGGCAAGGGAAAGCCGGTGGTGTTTCCCTGCACGGTGGATGTTCCGGCCGGGGAAACTAGGACCCCAGACCACACTGCACCCGTCTTGAGCCGCCCAACGCAGCATCAAGCATGTGGCTCCGCGGCTTTTGGTGCTCCAGCCCTCTGGCGCCCCCCTGCGGGCGGTTGGGGGAAAATCAGGGCAGCTGGACTCCAGATGAAATGCTCAAAACAAGGCCAGCCAGGCTTGAGAATCAACGGAGGCCTCCCATCGTTTTTTGTTTTCCCATGTATATTTTTTGTTGTTTTTTGTTTTTTCTGTAAAATGTCCCGGTTCTTCCATAACTTATAAACATGACTTATACCGAGATGGGAGAGTGGACGGGGCAGGGTGGACTGACCGGGGATGGGGAAGCTCCTCTTGCTGCCCCCTCGGGGTGGGCCCAGGCCCTTTGGAGGATGGGGACGCCAGGACACTCCTCCCTGAGGTTGTCTGGCCACCTCTGCCCCTGGTGCTCAGAATCCTGCGCGCCCTGCATTCCGGGAATCCCTCCCGGGACTCCAGGCCCCCTGAGCACGCTGACTGTGGTACTCAGAATCCCGAAGCGCCATTCGGTTCCAGAATCCCCTCCTCAGCTGCTGGGGTGGTGGGGTCCCTCCTTTCCGCTGTCCCCCCGACCCCTGAGGAGGAAGGGAAGGGAGGGGAGGTGGAGGTGGAATCTGAAGGAGGAAGGGCGTGGAAGGCAGGGGCCAGGAGGGCTCAGCCGATGGTGAGGCCAAAGCCACACTGGAACTTGTTCTTGCGGTGATTCAGGAAGGCCCCGAGGGCCAGTGTCAGGGGCAGGGGCGGGAGCTTCTTCTCCAGCGTGGCACCCACGATCCAGTTGCTGTCCACAGAGCCTGCGGGGAGGAGCTGAGGTGAAAGGCATGCCAGCTTCCCACCCTGTGTCCACGTGGAGTTCCTGGCCACCTCGAACACCAGCCATGGGCCCACAGCTTCCAGACTTCCAACCATACTGCTCCCGCCACCCAGAAACCCCATCGCACCAGCAAGTTCAAGCTGCAGCAAATGGCTCACTCCTCTACTCTCCGCTCAGTGATCCCTGCCCTCCGGAAAGCCCTCCATACGCCTGGGTTCCCCCAACCTAGTCCCCCACTCTGGGGATGATCTGTTCCTCCCACTGGGCCTTGTGAAGACACAGCTGGTCACCACTGTGTCCCCAGCACTGCTCAGCATGAGGCTCAAACACCCAATATCTGTGAGCCACAGATAGCCAAGAAGACTTAAGAGTGGACATTGAGGGGCGCGCCTGGTGGCTCATGCCTGTAATCCCAGCTACTTGGGAGGCTGAGGCAGGAGAATCGCTTCAACCCAGGAGGCAGAGGTTGTGGTGAGCCAAGATTGCACTATGGCACTCCAGAGGGTCTGGATTTGGCTGTGACCTTGAAACCTCTGGAAGCCTGTTTCTATTAAGGTAAGATGAATGGGGCAGGCTGGATGCTTCCAAGGTGCCTTCTACCCTGGTAGGGGTGGTGGCTCACATCTGTAATTCCAGCACTTAGGGAGGCCAAGGCTTGAGCTCAAGACCAGCCTGGGCAACATGGCAAAACCCTGTCTCCATCAAAAAATTAAAAAAAACTAAGCTGGGTGTGGTGGTGTGCCCTGCGGTCCCAGCGACTCAGGAGGCTGAGGTGGGAAGGCTGCTTGAGCTGGGGAGGTGGAGGCTGCAGTGAGCTGCAATTGCACCACTGCACTCTAGCCTGGGTGACAGAGTAAGACCAGTCTCAGAGAAGAGGGTCAAGTGTAGGGAGTGGGCTCGCTGCTGGGTCAGGAGGGGCTGTGCAAAGCTCCAGCTCGGCCCAAACACCCATCCAGATGATCCACCTGATATTTTTTTAAACATCTATTTATTTATTTATTTCATTTTATTTATTTATTTTTTTGGAGACGGACTCTCACTCTCACCCAGGCTAGAGGGCAGTGGTGCAATCTCGGCTCACTGCAACCTCCGCCTCCCGGGTTCAAGCGATTCTTGTGACTCAGCCTCACGAGTAGCTGGGATTACATTTGTACACCATCACGCCTGGCTAATTTTTGTTCTTTTAGTAGAGACAGGGTTTCACCGTGTTGACCAGGCTGGTCTTGAACTCGTGACCTCTAGTGATCCATCTGCCTCGGCCTCCCAATCTGCTGGGATTACAGGTGTGAGCCACTGCACCTGGCTGCTCCACCTACTTTTTTTCAAGCATAAAACACAGCAGAGGGTTATCCACCTACTTTTTTTCTTTTCTTTTTTTTTTTTTTTTTGAGACGGAGTTTTGCTCTTGTTACCCAGGCTGGAGTGCAATGGCGCGATCTCGGCTCACCGCAACCTCCACCTCCTGGGTTCAGGCAATTCTCCTGCCTCAGCCTCCTGAGTAGCTGGGACTACAGGCACGCGCCACCGTGCCCAGCTAATTTTTTTTTTGTATTTTTAGTAGAGACGGGGTTTCACCATGTTGACCAGGATGGTCTCCATCTGTTGACCTCGTGATCCACCCGCCTCGACCTCCCAAAGTGCTGGGATTACAGGCTTGAGCCACCGTGCCCAGCCCCACCTACTTTTTAACAAGCGTTCCCTGGTAATTTGGAGGCCCACAGGTCCCCAGCACCTGTGGTGGCTTATAAACCCACTCAGAGTTGAGTCACCTCTGGCTTGCTTCCCAAATAGGGAAACCGAGCCTTTACCTTTGAAGAGGAGGTTGGCTTTGGGCAGGTCCAGCTGGTATCCAAAGGAGACACTGGTGTCCTGCATCCGTGTGCTGGCCTCAAACTCCACACCCACCTGCAGCTGGAGGGGCCGGGGCGACACATGAGAGTTAGCGAGTGGCCCTACCTGGACTTCCAGGCCCAGCAGCTCCCAGCAGCACCAGCCAGTCCCTGGACCCACTCACCTGGTCACTGGCTTTGTGGTAGTACGTCGCATGCATGCCCGCCTTGCCCAACGTCACCGTGGCCAACCAGTTGTTCACTGTCAGAGAGCAGTGTGGGGGCTCATTACCAAGGGGATTTGGGCATCTGGGAACCCAGGCCTCCTCCCTCAGACCCAGGAGTCCAGGAGCCCAGCCCTCCACCCTCAGTCCCAAGAGTTCACGGCCCTAACCCTTCACCCTCAGACCCAGGAGTCCAGGCCCCTAGCCCTCCACCCTCAGACCAAGAAGTCCTGGCCCCCAGCCCTCCACCCTCTACCCACAGACCCAGGAGTCCAGGCCCCCAGCCCTCCACCCTCTACCCTCAGACCCAGGAGTCCTGGCCCCAGGCTCACATGTGTATTTCCCAGCTAGAGACATGACGGTGCCCTCCTCCCCAGGCCGCCGGTGGTAGACCAGCTCTCCACCCAGGGCCAAGCAAGGTGTGATGCTCTGGAGGTAGTGGGCTACGAGGATTCCTGTGGGCAAAATAATGATCAGTTTTCACCCACCCTGCGTGCCAGGCCAGGAAGCCTTCTAGAGTCATCCCTGCTGGAGGCCTGCGCTTGCTCTTAGGCCTCCCACACAAGCTCCTTTCTCCTAACCCATCGCCCAGCAGTTCATGCTGCTAAGTCAGCGTCCTGGGCCCTGCCATAACTGCATTACCCAAAGGATCTCATCTAGTCGACACAAGCCCATGTGGTCAGTATCCACCATCACTTACAGAGCTCACCAGCACTTACAGAAGCTGACAGGGTAAGTCACTCACTCATGCTCATGAAATGTGTCAGGGGCGGAATCCAAGCCTCCACACCTCCCAAACCCAGGCTCTCAGCCACTGTGCAGCTGAGAGGCAGGTGAGTAGAGTGCATGGCCTGGGTTCGAATCCCAGCCCTGCCACAGGCTGGCTGGTGATCATGGACACGGGCATCGTCTCTCTGTGACCGTGGCTGCCTCTTGGGGTTGTGAGGAATTGATGAGCACTCAGCTGTCACTCAGACTTGCCACACTGGGTGAGGTCCAAGTCTACATCCCTCTGTTCCACCCGTAGGCAGTGCTTGCCGCACAAGAGGACTGCTCCCTCTGGGCTGCCTTCTCAAGCCTCAGGACACAGACAGATTCGCTTTGGTGTCTTTGGGGCCTAACAGGGTACACGCCACAAATACGATTTTATAGGGGCAGAAGAAATGGGGAGGAAGAGACTAGGAAACAGGGAGGGAGAGAGAAAGAAAACAAGCCTGGTGTGGTGGCACATGCCTGTAATCCCAACTATTTAGGAGGCTGAGGAGGGAGGATTGATCACTTGAGCCTACATGTTCAAAGCCAGCCTGGGCAACATGGTGAGACCTCATCTCAAAAGAAAGAAAGAAAAAAAAAAAAAAAGCCAGACGCAGTGGTGGCTCATGCCAGTAATCCCAAATGCTTTGGGAGGCGGGGGCAAGAGGGTTTATTTGAGGCCAGGAGTTGGAGACCAGCCTAGGTAATATGGTGAGACCCAATCTCCACAAAAAATTTAAAAATTTCATGAAACTACAGATTATCATTTAAAAAGAAAAAAAAAAGGGGCCAGGCACAGTGGCTCATGCTTGTGGTAACCCCGGCAATTTGGAAGGCCACAGTGGGAGGTTCATTTGTATTGGGATTTCAAAACCAGCCTGGGCAACATGGCGAACATAAAAATTAGCTGGGTGTGCTCATGCACACCTGCAATCCCAGGTGCTGAGGGGCCGGGATGGGAGGCTGGAGGATTGGCTTGAGCCCAGGAGGTGGAGGCTGCAGTGAGCCATCAGAGTGCCACTGCATTCTAGCCTGAGTGACAGAGCGAGAATCTGTCTCAATAAACAAGCAACCAACAAATAAATTCAAAAATTTAGCCAGACATGGTGGCACATGCTTGTGGTCCCAGCTACTTGGGAGGCCAAGGTGGGAGGACTGCTTGAGCCCAGAAGATCAAGGTTATAGTGAGCTGTGATCACGCTACTGTGCTCCAACCTGGGCAACAGGGATCCTGTCTCAAAAATAAGAAATTTAAAAAAAGAAAAAAAGCAACGCCATATCTGCAGAGTCAGGAAACACACTCGGAAATGAAGAGGGAAGAGGGACTGAAGGAGTAAGTCCACAGTTGAGAAATCCACAACCGCGCAGACGGGGTCCCAGGCTGCAGCCTGCGTTTAAGAGGAAGACCCGTGGAGAAGGGAAGTGGGGGTGGGGGGGCCACAAGAGTGAGGGCACAGAGAAGCTGAGACAGCACAGAGCAAGTCAGGTGCAAAGATGTTTCCCAGACAGACAACCAGAGGGGCAGACTTGGGGCCCCACAGGGGGTGTGGGCTGGGCTGCTAGCCTGGAGCCTGCTGGAGCCCTCTCTCTGGAGCTGCAGAAGTAGGGGCCTTCCACACCTGCAGGCACAGCTGGGTGGAGCTCTAGAGTGGCTGAGTGTTGGTGACATCCCCCAACATGAGCCATGACTTCATGGCCAGTGCCCTGGTGGCATCTTTTAGAGAGGCTGAGCTCAGAAGTGGGCTGGAGCCGGTCCCCATGGGCTCGGGCAAGCCACCGTGTGAATCTCCTTCCTCGACGAGATGACACAAATGAAGCCCCGACCCAGATCACTGGTTGTTAAATCACCACCACACTGATGGGGCGCAGTAGCTCACCCCTGTAATCCTAGCACTTTTGGGAGGCTGAGGCAGGAAGGCTTCTTAAGAGCAGGAATCTCAGACCAGCTGGGGTAACGTGGCGAGACCCACATCACTACAAAAAGTACAAAAAACTAGCTGGGTGTGGTGATGCACATCTATAGTCTAAGCTGCTCAGGAGGCTGAGCTGGGAGGCTCGTCTGAGCCTGGGGAGGTTGAGGGCACAGTGAGCCATGATTGTGCTACTGTGCTCCAGCCTGCGAGACAGAGTGACACCCTGTCTTAAAAAGAAAAATCACGGTGGGCCCGGTGGCTTAAGCCTGTAATCCCAGCACTCTGAAGCAGGCGGATCACCTGAGGTCAGGAGTGCGAGACCAGCCTGGCCACATGATGCAATCCCGTCTCTACTAAAAATATAAAAACTACCCGGTGTGGTGGTGCGTGACTGTAATCCCAGCTACTTGGGAGGGTGAGGCAGGAGAATCACTTGAACTCTGAAGGTGGGTTACAGTTAACTGAGATCGTGCCCCTGCACTCTAGCCTGGGCGACAAAGACTGTCTCGGGGGGAAAAAAAGAAAAAACACTAACATTACCATTATGGTCAGTATCATCCCCCATTCAATCGAGGGGGAAACCAAAGCCCACAGAGGGAAAAGCTGCCATCTAGAATGAGTGACTTGGACTCTGGCCTCTGAGCTCCAGGAACACTTGGAACTGAGGCCATGAGACCCTCAAGTACGTATGTATGTATGTATGTATTTATTTATTTATTTATTTATTATTATTTTTTTTGAGACGGAGTTTCACTCTTGTTACCCAGGCTAGAGTGCAATGGCGCGATCTCGGCTCACTGCAACCTCCGCCTCCTGGGTTCAGGCAATTCTCGTGCCTCAGCCTCCTGAGTAGCTGGGATTACAGGCACGCACCACCATGCCCAGCTAATTTTTTGTATCTTTTTAGTAGAGACGGGGTTTCACCATGTTGACCAGGATGGTCTCGATCTCTTGACCTCGTGATCCACCCGCCTCGGCCTCCCAAAGTGCTGGGATTACAGGCTTGAGCCACCGCGCCCGGCCTATTTATTTATTTTGAAACAGAGCCTCACTCTGTTACCCAGGCTGGAGTGCAGTAGTGCAATCTCGGCTCACTGCAACCTCCGCCTCCTGGATTCAAGCAATTCTCAGCCTCAGCCTCCTAAGTAGTTGGGATTACAGGCGCCCGCCACCACACCCAGCTAATGTTTTTCTATTTTTAGTAGAGACGGGGTTTCATCATCTTGGCCAGACTGGTCTTGAACTCCTGACCTAGTGATCCACCCACCCTGGCCTCCCAAAATGCTGGGATTACAGGTGTGAGCCACCTCACCCAGCCTGAGACCTCAAGTATCTCTCTAACCATCCTTCCCATCTGTGGGCCACACCCCCACCCCATTTCTCTACCCAGTCTCCTCTTTAGTCTTATGGCCCAACTTCAACAAACGGCAGACAGAGGGATCTTGTTAAAGCACAAACCTGACCTTGCTGAGCCCCTGCCTAGAACCTGCCATGGCTCCCCTGTGCCCTGAGAAGATGTGGGCTCCCCACAGCACAGCTGCAAGGCCTTGGACGGCTTGGCTTCAGCTCCAGAACAGAACCACTTCCCCTTCCCATGCTCCCAAGTAGCTGGGACTATAGGTGTGTGCCCCACCAGCTGAGCCTCCCAAGTAGCTGGGACTACATGCCCGATTTCTAATTCTTTGGGTCTTTCTATGTTGCCCAGAGCTGGTCTTGAACTCCTGACCTCAAGCAATCCACCTACCTCAGCTTTCCAAAGTGCTGGGATTACAGGTGTGATCCACTGTGCCTCACCTGGGACCCCCATGAGGGCAGGAATGGGCTGGAAATGTTTCTTTTTTCCTTTGTCCCCCAAGATAGTCTTGCTTTGTTGCCCAGGCTGGAGTGCAGTGGCGTGTCTCGGCGCACTGCAACCTCTACCTCCCGGGTTCAAGCAGTTTTCCTGCCTCAGCTTCCCAAAGTGCTGGGATTACAGGCATGAGCCATGATGCCCCGCTGGAAAGGTTTCTTCCTCACAGGGCCCTGCAGATCAGCCTCACTTAGGAGGCCTCTCTGCACCTGCTGCTGTCTCCAAGTTCCCTGTTTTCTGCCATGGCCCTTCCCTTCACTGCTCCCTGCCTGGAATGTTCTTGCTCCTGTGCCCCAGCTGGGGTAGCCCTTTCCCCTCCTCTGGCAGCTCAAAGGTGATCACTCCTCTGAGAAGTCTCCCTGGGCTCCTGCAGGGAGAAGTGATGACTCTCTCTGGGCACTCCCAGGGGTCTGAAGCCAACCGTGGCTCCCCAGCTGTACAAGCCAATCACTCAGGACTCAGTGCCCAAAAGCCTGCTCTCCAGGACACAGCAGATGGCTGTGCAAAGACACAAAGCCAGGAACCACCCTTCAGTTCCAGCCAAAAGTACGGAGTCATTGCCTCCAGCCAATCTCAGTAAATCCAGCAGCTCGGCCTTCAAACAACACCCAGAATCCAACGTCCTCTCCCGGCTCCACTCCCTCCCAGTGGTACCCTTTGAAGTCTGCTCCCTATGCCAGCTGTGGGGTCCTGTGAGAAGCTCTGCCCAGGCTCACTCAGAGTGAAGGCCAAAGCTCTGCAAAGCCTTATGGTATCAGGTGACCATAATCCCTGAGGTCCCTTTTAAGAGTCCTGACTGCACTGCCCACAGGCTGAAAAGCTCTTTCCCTGGCCAGCTGAAGTGGCTCACACCTGTAATCCCAGCACTTTGGGAGGCTAAGGTGGGAGGACTGCTTGAGGCCAGGAATTCCCAGACCAGCTTGGCCAATACAGCAAGACCTCACTTAAATTTTTTTTTGAGATGGAGTCTTGCTCTGTCACCCAGGCTGGAGTGCAATGGCACAATCTCGGCTCACTGCAACTTCCACTTCCCAGGTTCAAGCAATTCTCCTGCCTCCGCCTCCTGAGTAGCTGGGATTACTGGAGCCCGCCACCATGACCAGCTAATTTTTTTAGTAGAGATGGGTTTTCACTGTGTTAGCCAGGATGGTTTCTATCTCCTGACCTCATGATCTGTCCGCCCTGGCTTCCCCAAAGTGCTGGGATTACAGGCGTGAGCCACGGTGCACGGCCAGTTTTTTAAAATACAAAAAATCTCAGTTTAGACTGCACTGTGGCTCTGAACCATCTCACCCACTGTACCATATTGCCTGATGTTTCAAAATCACTCCTGCTCAACCACTTCTCTGATGGCAGAAAAGGAGGTGCACAAAAGGGGTGGGTTTGCTGGGAAAGCCGGCACTGCGGTTTTGTGACCACCAAGCCCTCTGCCTCTTACCTGAACCCACGAGGACGTCTGGGTTCCCCAGGGTGACGGCTGCTGTGAAGTCAGAGCCCCGGTACTCCCCATCCACCTGCCAGTTCACAAACTTCGACTGCTGTGTCTGTTGGGAGGAAGCGGGTGTGAGGGCAGCTCCTTGCCCACGGTGGCCAGAAGAGCAGTAGCGGCCGTACCCCACTCACCTGGATGGCCATCTTGGACCTGAGGCCGGGGCCCAGTTGGTGAATGACCTGAGCGTTGAGGCTGCCGCTGTTGTCCATGTCACCCACCAGTACAGGGAACGCCTGTGAGGCAGAGGGAAGGGCAGGCGTCAGAGGCCCTGCACTGTGTAAGTACATGAGGTGGTCTGGGGCAAGAAGCCTAGGGTCAGAAAGCCTTGGATGGGGGTCACCTCCTCCATGAAGCCCTCTGTGACCACGTAGGCTGAGTTAGGCTCCACTACTTTTGGGTGCCCCCATGTCAGCCCTGCCCATCCCACCTTGTTACTCTCTGGGAAAACATCTGTCCCCTGACCCACTGGTGAGTCCCATTACTGTTTCGTCACTGCTGTGTGCCCAGCACAGGGCTAGGCACAGAATATGTTGTGCAATGAAGGTTTGTGGGGTAAACACATTTACTGAAGGGAAACAATAGAAGCAGAGACCTGAGTCCCCCCGACCCTGTCTAGGCCTCCAGTTTTGCCCCTTCCCCTAATAACCAGCCCCCACATGGCAGCCCCAGAGATGCTTCTAAGGAGGTGTTTCCGGCCGGGTGCAATGGCTCACACTTGTAATCCCAGCACTCTAGGGGGCCGAGGCGGGCAGATCTTGAGGTCAGGAGTTTGAGGCCATCCTGGCCAACACAGCGAAATCCCATCTCCACTAAAAATACAAAAAATTAGCTGGACATGGTGGCGGGCGCCTGTAATCCCAACTACTTGGGAGGCTGAGGCAGGAGAATCAGTTGAAACTGGGAGGCGGAGGTTGCAGTGAGCGGAGATCGGGCCACTGCACTCCAGCCTGGGTGACAGAGCAAGACTCTGTCTCAAAAAAAGGAAAAAAAAAAAAAAAACAATTTCTACAGCATGACCTATGGACCACATCTTTCCCTTGCCCAAACTGTGCATATGACTCTCCGCTACCCGCTAGAGAAAGTCCAAAGCCAAGTTTGTCATTCAAAGTTCTGCATGATCTCCAGCCCAACCCCTTCTACCTGGCTCACGGCTGTCTGGTGACAGGGGTATTGTGGTCACTCCCCCAGCATTGCTCAGCATGGGGAGAAGCAGAGAGCAGGGGTTCAGGGGATGTTTGCTGAAGGAAGGAATCACTCCTGTTCCAATGCACTGGAGAGATGCAGTCCCCATCCCCAAGATCTCCGCAGCCATGACATTTTCCTGATGAGGCCTTCTTAGCTTGGCTTTTGGCTACATATTTGTTAATAGAAAGATACAATGAATGAATAGGTAACAAAAGGAAGCTCACCTCTGTGGGACTCAGCTGCTTTGTCCCCACATATGTGACCCCGAAGTGGTAGTTGGACTCCCCGATTGTGCTGAGGGCTACTGTGTGGTTCACCTGGGAGAAGAGCGAGGACTGTGAGGATCCTGGACAGATGCGCTTGCCCACTGAAGGGGCAGGGACAAGGTCCCAGTGCTGGGCAGGGCATGAACACTGGGAGGCAAGGCCTGACTACATGAGAGACTCAGAGAAAGGAGGTGCTATTGGTAGGCCCACATACCTGTTCCTTCACTCAGCCCAGCTGCTATAGGTAGACAGTACCTTTGGACTCTAGGTCCCTAAACTAAGTAGTTAGTCTGGCACGGCACCTCCAAGACTTTTTAAGTACCAAGGAGCCCAGCTCTTGTGCGAGGAGTAAGGGGACTGCGTGTGCGGATGCAGGGGGATGGTGGGGACGACCTCTGGTGGGTACCAGGGCACCAGGAAGGCTCACCTGGAAATGGTTACTCAACCCTTTGTTGACTGTTAGCTTGACACCCTCCATCTGAATGGGAAACAGCTCTGGAGAAGAGAAACACCGTCACACTCACCCCAACCCCACACCAACTCTCATCCCCAGCTCTCTCCAGAGACCCACAGCAGAGCATCTCACAAAGGATCCCACCTGTAAAGAGGCAGTACAGCCTAGTTAGACAGGGCCAGGGCCTTTGCCTGCCCAAACCTCACTGCCACCACCTACTAGCTGAGCGACTTCAGGCAAGTGACTTTAGTCATATGTAAGATGGGACCCTCACCACACAGAACTGTCCCAAGGATACAATGAGTTAACATATAATGACAACAGAAAGGAGTTCCATAAACCTTTACCACTATTACTACTCTAACTGATCCAGGCTGGGTGGGATCCGGAGGCTTTGGGTTCCGCCCCCACAGAACCTTGCTAACACCGTGACCTTGGGCCTCAGTTCCCTTCCCGATCACAAGACAAGTCTGGCTTAGCTGGTCCCGGGGCGCCTGAGGTCCCTACGGCTTTTCTCTACTGCTGTGGCATTCCATCCCGTTTCCACCATTTCATCCCATCATTCTAAGCCCCAAGTCCAACATTCCAACATTCGATCCCAACGTCACCTCCTAGTGCTGTTAAATGATTTCAATGGTGCGCGCCAAATCCCAAAGTCCCCAGTGTCCTCCCCATTCCCCCGCGATCCGGGCCATCGCACCCCGGGGGGGGGGCTCGCCCCTCACCCTTGCACTTCCGGTGGCACTCCTCGAATGTGCCCGGGTTGGGCAGGCAGACGCAGGCCCCATCCTCAGCGGCCCCTGCGGCGCTGGCGGTTGCAGTCCCAGGGGTCCGTTCCGAACCTCGACCCGCACTGGTGTCTGCGCCCAGGCCGCCTCCCAGCGGCGGCAACGTGAAGCCCGGCGGCGAGGGCGGAGGTGGCGGCAGCCCCACGAGGGCCGGCGCTGGCGGCGGCGGCGGCCCTGCGGGCGGCGAGCTGGCGGCCAACACGTTCCCCATGGTCGTCTGCGAGGGGAGAGGTCAGAGGGCGAAGGTCAGGTCCCGCGCGCCCCAGACTCAGCCACAGCAAACCCCCGCCTGGCTCCGGGCCCCGGTTCTCACTGGCGGCGGCGCCCGCTCCCGGCCTGGGCTCCGCTCCCACCCCGTGCGCTACGCGCAACCGAACACGCTGCCGCCGCCGCCACCACCGTCGCCCCGCCCCGCCTAGCCCATTGGTTCAGTGTGCTCTGAGGCCAGCCCCCCAGTGTCAAGAATCGGTCTTTCCATTGGGCTTATGAATAAAGTCCCGCCCACGTTTCTTCAAATGTCCTTTTGTATTGGTTCCGACTCGCAGGCAGGTCTCGGCGCTCCTCCCGCCCTTCCCATTAGCTCGCCGCGCCTACGCCTATTGGCTAGCGTCGCCGCGGGTTCCGGTGCTATCCCGCCATTGGTCTGTGCTGAGCATTTTGCCACGCCCACAGAGGCGTCGCCCCGCCTCTCTCCTGAAGGAGACCCTCTTTTGATTCCGCCCCGCGGTGAAGTTGCTGAGATAATTGGTCGGCTTTGACCCTTGCAGCATTTTGATTGGCTCCAGCGTGTACGGGCCAACCTTGATGGCGTATTAGCTTGGTGCTCTCATTGGCTAACGTGCCAGGGTCGAAGGACAGGTAAAGGTGAGTTGCGCGGCACAGGCGGCTAGGCAGCAAGGTCAGGACTCGCGTCCCACCAGGCACCGCGGACGCGGGGCACCCATCCCACCTCTGGTCCCGAGTAGCGGACCTAAAACCGGAAGTGCTGGCCCTTCCCAGAGTGCCTCGGGAGAATTCTAATCTCTTCTGCGAACCCTTCGCTGCTCCTCGTTACCCATAATGCCCTCATCACCGCTTACCGAAAACAGTTGCCTTAGACCCACCCCTTTTATTACCCATCATGCCTCTCGTTCCTCGCGACACTGCGGTTTCTATATTTGGCTCATTCATTCCTCTCCCATTACCCATCATGCCGTCTCCCCATTCATTTGAGCTTCATTGCCCGGACTGCTTTTATCCTTAGCCTGCCCGTTCTCTTTCGTCCTTCTTCCGGCTCTTCACGTTTGGATCCGTGAACTCCTGTCCATTACCTCCCTTGCTCCCGGTCCCTATTTTGTTTTGTTTTTTTTTGAGACGGAGTTTCGCTGTTGTTACCCAGACTGGAGTGCAACGGCACGATCTCGGCTCACCGCAACCTCCGCCTTCTGGGTTCAAGCAATTCTCCTGCCTCAGCCTCCTGAGTAGCTGGGACTACAGGCGTGCATCACCATGCCCAGCTAATTTTTGTATTTTTAGTAGAGACGGGGTTTCACCTTGTTGACCAGGATGGTCTCGATCACTTGACCTTGTGATCCACCCGCTTCGGCCTCCCAAAGTGCTGGGATTATAGGCGTGAGCCACTGCGCCCGGCTTTTTTTTTTTTTTTTTTGAGGCAGAGTTTCGCTCGTTTCCCAGGCTGGAGTGCAATGGCATGATCTCGGCTCACTGCAACCTCCGCCTCCTGGGTTCGAGGGAGTCTCCTGCCTCAACCTCCCAAGTAGCTGGGACTACAGGCATACACTACCACGCCTGGCTAATTTTTTGTATTTAGTAGAGATGGGGTTTCACCTTGATTGCCAGGCTGGTCTTGAATTCCTGACCTCAGGTGATCCACCCGCCTCAGCATACCAAAGTGCTGGGATTACAGGTGTGAGCCACCGCGCCTGGCCCCCAGTCCCTATTTTTTTATTATTCATCACTCTGCCTCTGGCTCATTCATTCAGGTTTATTACCTGCCATACTCTGAGATCCTATTACAACATTATTCATGATTTTGCCTTTGGTCTATTTTTACTTGCCGTTTATTCATTAAACTTGACCCTCTCATACTTGTGTTACTACTATTTTAGTTTTTATGTTTTTAGAGACAGGGCTGGTCTCTGTTGCCCAGGCTCGAGTGCAGTGGCGCCATCATAGCTCACTTCAGTCTTTGAACTTGTGGCCTCAATCAATCTTCCCACCTCAGCCTCCAGAGTGACTGAGAGTACAGGTGAGTGCCACCACACCCAGCTAATTTTGTAGAGACGGGGTCTCACTGTATTTCCCAGACTGGTCTCTTAAGTCCTGGGCTCAAGCGATCTTCCCACCTCAGGCTCCCAAAGTGCTGGGATTACAGGCAGGAGCCACGGCACCTCGCCCATTCCTTTTCTTTTTTTTTTTCTGAAGACGGCGTTTCACCATGTTGGTCAGGCTGATCTTGAACTCCTGACCTCAGGTGATCCACCTGCCTTGGCCTCCAAAGTGCTTGGATTACAGGCGTGAGCCACCATGCCCCTGGCCGCCCATTCCTATTTTTATCTTTGTTCTGTTCTTCAGACTGCTGTTGCAATTATTTATGTTCATTAAACACCATGCCCTAGACCCCTCCCCATCTTCCATTACTCAACATTTTGTTTTTGATTGATACATTTTTGCTCATGACTCTCAATTCTTTTGTATCTTTGGTCCTTTGTTTTTGTCTTTATCTCTCTTGACCCCTAGTTCAAAGATTCTCTCAAGCCCTTAGATTCCTTCATTCCCCTTCATGTCTCACCCCATCCCCTTCACATCCCACAGAAAACACAAGACCTGGTCAAAGTATAAATTCCTATTTTGTAGGAAATGTAGTGTATAAAACAGTATCAATCCCTACCCCCAATCCAGGTGACCCACTTTCCCCCGAAGGGGGATGTTTAGGTCCTATTCCATTGGGCAGGGGTAAAATGATTCAGTAGTCTTCAAGTTAACAGTAAATTCTTCTCCCAAGGCTGGGGCAGTCAAGGCAATAGTCTGCGTGGGCCTCATCCCATCTGGCCCTCGGCTGGAGCTGTTGCTCAGTAGGCAGGAATTGGGGTGGAATGAAGGGCTCAGGGAAGGGTCTGGACCCCAAGGCTTCTGCTTGCAGGGGAAAACTCTGCCTTGGGCTGGGGAATCCCCTCTCCCCTACCTTTGGAGAACATGTGAGGAGAGGTTGGTGGGGCCCTGCTGCCTGGAGGGCTCAGGTCTGAGCAGCAGGGAGATCTTGGAACACACTCCAGCACTGCTATTGGGAATTTACTGCCTGAAGATAAATTATGGGTTGAGGGCCTTCTCTATGATTTGGGGGAGGCAAGGCATTGGTGGGAAGTGAGAGGAACGGTATAAGGTCACTGAGAGAGGAGTCCTTAGGGTCAGGTGTTGCGCAGAAGCACCTTCTCTGCCTCCCACCTCATGAGATAAGGTTACCAGGATTCAATTATCATGGTGAGATTCTCTGGGATCATGGGTTAGGGCTCATAGTGGAGCCACCAAGGTAGAAGTCACAAATGAGATAGATGTGTGTTATCTGACAGTGGCCTGGCCAGAGGTCAGGGGGCACTAGATCCTTGGCAAGAAAGCTAAGGAATCAACAGGTGAGACTCGAGAAGCCAGGCCCATGGCAGCTCACACATACATGGCCCGGGACATGACAAAGCCTTTGTCCTGATAGGAATCAGAGGGGCTGTCGTAGGACAGGGCATCATAGATGGGGTTGATCTTGTCTAGATAGTCTTCCTCCTCCTCCCCCTCCTCGTTCTCTAGATCCAGGGAAATGGCTTCCACAGCAGGTGGCCCTGGAGGCACCAGGATGGGGGACCCCAGGCTTGTGGCTCCAGGGTGCAAGGGTCCTGGCCGCTCTTCCAGTGTGGGCAGCTCATGGTATCGAGGCATTTCCTGGAGGTGGAAAAGGGACGGGAACTCAAGATCACTTCCTATGCATGATACGGATTCCCAATCTGCCCTTTTTTTTTCTTTTTGAGACGGAGTTTCGCTCTTGTTACCCAGGCTGGAGTGCAATGGCGCGATCTCGGCTCACTGCAACCTCCGCCTCCTGGGTTCAGGCAATTCTCCTGCCTCAGCCTCCTGAGTAGCTGGGATTACAGGCACGCGCCACCATGCCCAGCTAATTTGTTTGTATCTTTAATAGAGACGGGGTTTCACCATGTTGACCAGGATGGTCTCGGTATCTTGACCTCGTGATCCACCCGCCTCGGCCTCCCAAAGTGCTGGGATTACAGGCTTGAGCCACCGCGCCCGGCCCCCAATCTGCCCTTGACACCAAAATCCTGACCACTCCCTTCATGCTAACAAGATGCCGCCTCACTCCTTATCCCCTGGGGCCATATTGCACTGGGACATTCATTCAGTCCATCCCTAATCCAAAGCCCAGCTATGCCCCTCACCCTGTGGATCCTGGGACTCACCTTTGTCCCTTGATTTCTGTAAATCTTTCCCCATGAACCATTCACCTCAGTCTTGATCTCGAGTACTTAACCTTGAGCAATAAACAACCCCTTGAGCCTTCAACTCAACCTCAGTATCTGAGTCCTGACCTCAGCAGACCCCTGAGGGGAGTGACTTGATTGGTCTTGTCCCAGCTTCAGGCACAGTACCCCGCAAATGTAGATAATCAATTTTCTTTTTTTTAAGACAGGGTTTTGCCATGTTGGCCAGGCTGGTCTTGAACTCCTGACCTCAGGTGATCTGCCTGCCTCGGCCTCCCAAAGTGCTGAGATTACAGGCGTGAGCCCCCACACCCAGCCCAATTTTCTTCCTTTTTTTTTTTTTTGAGTCAGAGTTTCGATCTTGTTTCCCAGGCTGGAGCGCAATGGCGCAGTGTCAGCTCATTGCAACCTCTGCCTCCTGGGTTCAAGCAATTCTCTTGTCTCAGCCTCCCGAGTAGCTGGGATTACTGGAGCCCGCCACCATGCCTGGCTAATTTTTGTAGAGACAGGCTTTCATCATGTTGGCCAGGCTGGCCTCGAACTCCTGACCCCAAGTAATCCTCCTACCTCAGCCACCCAAAGTGCTGAGTTAACAGGCGTGAACCACCATGCCCAGACCCCAGGTGGCTTTAAATTCGAACCTTGTATCCTGTGCTTTCCTACCCCTGACCTTCCCCCAGGGAATCCTGAACCCATCTCAATGCATTAAGCACCAACCAGGGACACACCCTTGACCTTGAGCTATGAACTTTAGTCTTTGACCTCTTCTACTAGGCCTGACTCCTGGCCCTTCAACCCAGACCCCCAACCCGCCTTTGTCTTCCCAGGAGCTCCTACCTGCTCAGTGCAGGAGACGCCAGCGTCAAAGTAGGGGGTCTTGAGTGGGCTGTGCTCCGAGGCCCCCAGAGTGAAGAGCTGGGAGGGCTACAGCAGGAGAGGGGAGGGGAGGTCAGAAACTGCCCCCACCACCCGGCACTCCTCCCAGCCCTGGGGTGGGTGTGGAGGTGGGGATAGCTTGGGCTGCAGGGAAAGTGCTCACCATCTCCTGCTCCTCCAGCTTCGCTTTTGGGGTCGGTGGCTTGTAGGAGGGAGGTCCCTCCAGGCTGTGGGGCAGGAAGTAGATCAAGAGGAGGGTAAGACCATAGCATCCCTCACACTCCAGGGTTACAACACATGCTGTTCCCTATGCCTGAGTCTCCCTTTCCTCTGCCCACTTTTCTTTCCTGGAGTAAGAGTTTTTAATTCATTCCACGAATTCCTCTTTTTCAGGAAGCCTTACAGTTTCCCCTGGGTGGATCAGGAATTCCTGTTACGTGGTCATACCTAGCTGTACTTCTCCCTCACAGCACTTACTGAGTTTGTACTTGAAATTATTCATAATTATTCATAATTACCATGCCCCACTGTGAGCTCTGGGAGGGAAAGAATGAACGGTATTGGTAGCTGGGCGTGGTGGCTGACGCCTGTCATGCCAGCACTTTGGGAGGGCCAGGTGGGCGGATCACCTTAGGCCAGGAGTTTGAGACCAGTTTGGCCAACATAGTGAAATGCCATCTTCACAGAAAATACAAAACTTAGCTGGGCATGGTGGTGCCCATCTGTAATCCCAGCTATTCAGGAGGCCAAGGCATGAGAATTGCTTGAACTTGAGAGGCAGAGGTTGTTGTGAGCTGAGATCATTCCACTCCAGCCTGGGCAATAGAGTGAAACTCCCTCTCAAAAAAAAAAAAAAAAAAAAACCAGAAAGAAAAGAAAAGAAAAAGAGAGATTGTCTGGGTATGGTGGCTCATGCCTATAATCCCAGCACTTTGGGAGGCTGATGCGGCAAATCACCTGAGGTTGGGAGTTCGAGACCAGCCTGGCCAACATGGAGAAACCCCATCTCTACTAAGAATACAAAATTAGCCTGGCATGGTGGTGCATGCCTGTAATCCCAGCTACTTGAGAGGCTGAGGCAGGAGGATCACTTGAACCCAGGAGGTGGAGGTTGCGGTGAGCTAAGATCTCGCCACTACACTATAGCCTGGGCGACATAGCAAGACTCCGTCTCAAAAAGAAAAGCCTATTTCTGGGCCCCCTACATCATGGGTAATCACCACGTTGCCCAGGCTGGTCTCCAACTCCTGGGCTCAAGTGATCTGCCCGCCTCTGCCTTCGAAAGTGCTGGGATTACAGTGTGAGCCACCATGCCTCGTCCAGAAATGCGCATTTTTTTTTTTTTGAGATGCAGCCTCACTCTGTCGCCCAGGCTGGAGTGCAGTGGCGCGATCTCGGCTCACTACAACCTCTGCCTTCCTGGTTCAAGCAATTCTCCTTCTTCAGCCTCCCAAGTAGCTGGGACTATAGGCACACACCACCATGCCCAGCTAATTTTTGTATTTTTAGTAGAGACAGGGTTTCACCATGTTGGCCAGGCTGGTCTCAAAGTCCTGACCTCAGGTGATCTGCCTGCCTCGGCCTCCCAAAGTGCTGGGATTCTAGGCGTGAGCCACCACACCTGACCTGTGGGGACACTTTTATGTGTTTGTCTCATCAGTGTGTCCCAAACCCCTGGGGCCTGGCCCTGTGTGGTGACTTTCTGAATCAATGAATGAATGTTGGGTTTTACAGGGGTCACACGTACAAAATCTGAGAAGAGAAAAATAGGCCAGCTGCAGTGAGGCTGCATTTTGGGAGGCTGAGGCAGGCTGACTGCCTGAGGTCAGGAGTTTAAGATCAATTTGGGCAATCTAGACCCCTGTCTCTACAAAAACTACAAAAATTAGCTGGCTGTAGTGGCTTGTGCCTGTAGTCCCAGCTATATGGGAGGCTGAAATGGGTGGGGTAGGGGTAGGGGCTGCAGTAAGCTGTGATTGAACTCCAGCCTGGCCGACACAGTGAAAACCTGTCTCAAAAAAAAGAGGGCCAGGCACTGTGGCTCACGCTTATAATCCCAGAACTTTGGAAGGCCTAGGCGGGCGAATCACAAGATCAGGAGTTTGAGAACAGCCTGGCCAATATAGTGAAACCCCATCTTTACTAAAAATACAAAAATTAGCCGGCGTGGTGGTGGGCACCTATAATCTCAGCTACTTGGGATGCTGAGGCAGGAGAACTGCTTGAAGCCAGGAGGCGGAGGTTGCAGTGAGCCGAGATCATGCCATTGTACTCCAGCCTGGGTGACAGAGTGAGACTCCAACTCAAAAACGAAACAAAACAAAACCAAAAAAAAGAAAAATAGTTCAGAGCAGTCTGAGGTAGGAGAGGTATGCAAAATTTGTTTTCTTGAGACAGGGCCTCACTCTGTTGCACAGGCTGGAGTGCAGTGGTACAGTCTGAGCTCACTGCAACCTTTGCCTCCAGGGCTCAACCAATCTTCCCATCTCAGCCTTCCAAGTAAATGGGATGACAAGCACATACCACTAGTCCTAGCTGAGTTTTGTACTTTTGGTAGAGACAGGGTTTTGCCATGTTGCCCAGGCTGGTCTAAAACTCCTAGCCTCCAGCAATCCACCCGCATCAATTTCCTAAAGTACTGGGATTACAGGTGTGAGCCACCACACCTGCTGGGTTTTTGAAATTTATCAGGCTCACACAGACAGGAGTATGGGACATGCCCGGGGGGACAACTTTTTTTTTTTTTTGAGACAGAGGCTTGCTTTGTCTCCAGGTGCTAGGCTGGAGTGCAGTGGTGCGATCTCGGCTCACTGCAACCTTCATCTCCCGGGTTCAAGCAATTGTCCTGCCTCAGTCTCCCAAGTAGCTGGGACTACAGGCACGTGCTACCACACCCAGCTAATTTTGATATTTTTTAGTAGAGTCGGGGTTTCACCACATTGGCCAGGATGGTCTCGATCTCTTGACCTCGTGATCCGCCCTCCTTGGCCTCCCAAAGTGCTGGGATTACAGGCGTGAGCCTCCGCGCCCACCCACGGCAATTTGTTGTTTTGTTCCCAATTAGTTACTTCACTTTTCTCTCTTTTTGTATTTTGGACAGGGTCTCACTTCGTTGGCCAGACTGGAGTACAATGGTGCGATCACAGCTCACTGCAGCCTCCCCATGCCCCCAGCCCTACCTCAGCCACACAAGTAGCTGGGTCACCAGGTCTCAAACTCCTGAACTCATGATCCACCCGCCTCGGCCTCCCAAAGTGCTGAGATGACAATCATGAGCCACTGGGCCTGGCCTCTCACGTGTAGAATTTGATGGAAGAGTGGGGAGCCATCTTGGAATGTGGGAGCCACAATGTAGCAGGAGCCTGGACTGCGATGACTCTTCACAGAGCAGAGCAGTCATACCCGTGCTTTATGGCAGAGAGCAACCTACACCTCCCCATTCCAAGTAGGTCCCAGTTCCTTCCAGTCTGTCTGTTTCACACAGTGATTCTGGAGAATTTTCTCCCACCCTTGCCCCTACCCCATACTCCCCAGTTCTTCAACCCCTCTCCCAGTCTGGTCTGAGGGCCCATCACTTACTCTTCGTCCTCTTCTGCCCCCTTCAGTGTCTGCTCCTTCCGCTGCTGCCGGCAGATAAGGATGCCCGTGGTGGCCACAGCAGTAGCGATAATGGCAGCGATGATGCCCCCAATGATGCCGCCTGTGGCTCCTGCACCTGCTGTGTTGGGGGTCTCTGCAAGGAGAGGGACAGTGTGAGGGGGTCTCCAGGAGGAAGCCATGGCTCCTTAATCCAAGCTACCACCCATCTGCCTGCCTACGTCCTCTCCCGAGGGAAGGGGACTTTGTTTCATTCGGCTTAACCTACTGAGCATGAAGAAGGGGCATCCATGTGTGCCCCGCATGGGAGGGGAGTGGAGAACACAACGTACAAAGTCTTCACCTTCACAGAACTTGGATTCCGGTTGGGCAAACCAGCACAATAGCTCACATGATAGATGGGAGTAAGTCATGGGAAATGCAAAAATAGAGAGTGTGGAAGTGAGAGGAGGTGCAAAGTGGGGTCCCCAAAGGTAGTGGGAGGGCCTGTGCCTTACTGTAAGGTGACAGCTGAGCAAGGGCCTGAAAGACGCTGGGGATGAGCCATGAGTGTGTCTGGGGCCGTCCTAGGCAGCACAAACAGTCAGAGGCTCTGCCGGAGGCTTGTGAGGTTTTATGGGTTTTATTCTGAGACGGCCTCACTTTGTCACCCAGGCTAGAGTGCATTGGTGTGATCACTGCTAACTGTAGTCTCCATCTCTTGGGCTCAAGTCATCCTCCCACCTCGCCCTCTGGAGTAGCTGGAACTACAGGCATGTGCCACCACGCAAGCTTATTTTTATTTTTTAAAATTTTTTGTAGAGATGGGGTTTTGCCATGTTGCCCAGGCTGGCACTGAACTCCTGGCCTCAAGTGACCCTCCTGCCTCGGCCTCCCTAAGTGCTGGGATGACACTGCACTCGGCTTCCCTCGTGTTGTATTTTTTTAAAGAAATGTACTTGGTCACATGATCTGAGCTGTCCATGCAGCAGTGAGCTGCATACTTGTGAGTTCTGGACAATTTAAGGGGATCCTACACTCCAGGGCTGCACCCTGGGAATGGGGTACATTCAGGGGGTCCCACACCCAGGTCCCATCTCGCTCACAGCTTTGTGTTTTCAAAGAATAGCAAGCCAGGCGCGGTGGTGCATGCCTGTAGTCCCAGCTACTCGGGAGGCTGAGGTGGGAGGATCGCTTGAGCCCAGGAGTTCTGGGCTGTTGGGTGTCCGCACTAAGTTCAGTGTCAACATAGTGACCTCCTGGGAGCGGGGGACACCAGGTTGCCTAAGAAGGGGTGAACCGGCCCAGGTTGGAAACAGAGCCGGTCAAAACTCCTATGCTGATGAGTAGTGGGATCGTGCCTGTGAATAGCCATTGCACTCCAGCCTGGGCAACATAGTGAGACCCCGTCTCTAAAAAAAAAAAAAAAAACGAGACCATGTAGCTGGGGCAGAATGAGGCTGGGGAGACTGGGGAGATGAGAGGAGAGGAGACAGGACCAGAAGAGGCTAGAAGACAGAGAATGTGGGGGCAGAATTCTGGGATCAAGAATCTCCTCTAGGGACTGGAATCTCCTCCCACTTATCAGGAAAGGGGTTAGGGCCCAGAGCAGTGACTGCCACCTGTAATGCCAGTGCTTTGGGAGGCCAAGGCAGGAGGATTGCTTAAGCCCAGCCAGGGCAACGGGCACGAGAACTCATCTCTAGAAGAAATTGAAAAATTAGCTGGGGCCAGGCACAGTGGCTCACGCCTGTCATCCCAGCACTTTTGGAGGCTGAAGCGGGAGGATCGCTTGAGCCCGAGAGTTTGAGACCAGTCTGGGTAACACACAGAGACCACTGTCATTCTACAAAAGAAAAAAAAAGGCTGTGCGGCTCCCACCTGTCATCCTGTCATCCCAGCACTTTTGGAGGCCGAGACAGGTGGATCACGAGGTCAGGAGATGGAGACCATCCTGGCCAAAGTGATGAAACCCCATCTCTACTAAAAATACAAAAATCAGCCAGGCATGGTGGTGCATGCCTATAAACCCAGCGACTCGGGGGGGCTGAGGCAGGAGAATCACTTGAACCCAGGAGGCGGAGGTTGCAGTGAGCCGAGATCACGCCAAGAGACAGAGCACAACTTCATCTCAAAAATAAAACGACAGAAAAAGGGGTGGAGAAGCCCACTCGCTCCTTGGCCTCTCCTCCTAGCACCTCCCATTTCCAAGTCTCCTAATGGAAGAGGTTTTGAAGCGGTTACCTGTTTACTTGCCAGTTTCCACAATGGACCGTGCACCTGAGGTATGGCACACAGTAGGTGTTCGGTGGGTGTGTTAGAAGGACCTACTGTGTGCCAGGCGGTCACGATTCCCTGCCCCCGACCTGCTGTTGCCCCGGTGGGGTGGGTGGGCGAGTACAGACAATAAAGAACCGAGTAACAAGTCAGGAAAAGCCCACGGGGTCACTGCAGCGTCAGCCTCACTCTCCAGATGGGGAGGAAGCTTCCAGAGGAAGCTGGACTGCTGGCTCTCCACTGCTCCTGTTCCACAGCCTGGCATCCTCTGGAGGCCTTCAGAGGGTGGGGGAGTGACGGAAAAACTGCCCCTCACTCCACACACACATCTTCATCCTAAACATACAGCTGCTTTTCCTGTGGTCATTACTGCCATGCGCACCGGGAGGATGTGACTGGGTCTGTGCAGGTCACCGAGGTGGCCCCAGCACTGCCTGGCCCAGGGCTCGGTGGGGTCTGTGGAGGTCGACGAGGCTGCATGAGGGCATCGTGGGCGCGTCCTGACTGGGTCCTGCTACGGCCTCGTGAGGCCGATGTGAACACCAGCCCTGTGTTACAGAGGAGGCAGGGAGGCTCAGGAGGGCAGTGATGACCTGTGTAAAAGCCCGCTCCTTACTGAGCCTGGGAAGTCAAGGACCCCCTCCGTCTTTGCTTTTCCTGTTGAGCGGGGCTGAAGGAAGCTGCTGCCACTCCCAGGGTGTCACTGAAAAGTCCCTTGGGTGATCGATGGGGGCAAGGGTGGAGGAGGTGGTCAGGGAAGCCTCTGTGGGGGTGGACAAAGGTGGGACTTCCCCAGCACCCCGCCTACCCATGCCCTTAGGGCCCCTGGGAATGTGAGTGGGGAGCAGCCCTCCCCTCCAGAGACCCTCAGCAGCATGGAGGAGGTGAGGTCTGAGGCTGAGGCACAGCTGGCTGACAGCACCCCCTGACCCCATTCTCCCAGGATGCAGGGAACCTGGCTGCTCCCCTCCCCCAGGAATTTAGAGAACTCGGGCCTCCGACCCATCTAGCCACAGGATCCAGAAAGGCAGCCTCTGTCTTGGGACCTCGAAGTCCACATGCTCCCGCCTCTGAGCCCACAGTTCAGAACCTGAATCCTAGTTCCACAAGCCTCGTGATTCTCAGCCATCCAATGCATCTTTACAGCATCCAAGGAGTGCGGGCCCGCAGCCTTCCCCCATCTCACCCCTGCCAGGCTCCCATTCCCAAGGACCTGGTTTGGCTCCTCCCAGCCCCTGGGACGGAGGAGTCCCTGTCCCAACCCCTTTTCCCACGACCCAAGGAGGGGTCTGATGTATTACAAGACACCCCCGATGTTTTCCTCCAAGGCATTTATTAACTCCTGAGTGTCACGGGGCCAGGGGCAGGTTGGAGCCCAAACCAAGTCTCTGGGTGTGGGGTCCTCTCTGGGTCCCCATGGCTGAGCTCCCAGGGCTCCCCATGCAGCCCTAGAGACGGGAGGCGTCCAGTGTGCTGTTCTAGCTCTCTCCAAGTTCCAGGGAAACGGGAGGCAGCGTTCCACTCCAGTGTCCTCCAGACGAACAAGTCCAACCAGTCTGGAACTGTAGGCTGGCGTGGCCCAGTTGGGGCCGAGCCTGGCTCTCTGTGTCTGAGTCACACATAAACTGCACGCCGTGAGATGAGGGAACCATCCAGCTGAGACTCCATGTCATCCTCAAGGGCTGGGGGTGGAGGCAACATGAGGCCTTTCTCTGCCTTCTCTTCCTCCTCTTCCTCCTCCTCCTCCTTGCCATCTGGTTCCATGGGACCAGGGACTACTGGCGTCCAGAAGACGGGGTCCCCGTTCCCCAACACCTGAGTTTTTGCATCGAAGTAGCCCCCGTCGCCGCTGGCTCCTCCACCTCCTGCTCCTCCTCCTCCTTCAGGGCTCTTCCTCCTCCTCCTCCCCCTCAGCAGGATGAAGGCCAAGGACCCCCCAGCCAGAAGCAGCAGCACCAGCAGTGTCCCCCCCACGGCCCCCCACACCAGCTGGCCCATGTCTCGGGGCGAGGCCCTGGGGGTTTCTGAGGAGAGAGAGGAGGGGTGAGAGAGAGAAAGGGAGACACAAGGTCACCAGGACAGCTCTGGGGAGTGAGGAGGCAGGGGAGATGCAGGATGGGGGGAGTGACCAAAATTAGGGGGTGTCTAGACAGAAGAATGGAGGAGGAGGAGGAAGTGGGGAGAAGGGAAGCCCCTCGCCCTTCACCACAGCCTGAGTGAGCACTTTGTACAAGGAAGGGCAGTCCCAGTGATCCCCAGGTGTCTGTGTTTTGCAAAATTTAAATAGCTAGTGAACCTTTCAAAAACCAGGTGCTTTCACCTAAAAATCCAGGTTTCTCTTATGGAGGGAAAATCAGATCTGAGAATGCCGAATTCCCATCACCAAACTCCCATCTCTGGCGATTGCTGTAGCTGAGTGGAAGCTGGCAATTTGGACGCAATGGAACTGGCCACTCAGTCACTGGCCGGGTCCCCGGAGGCACCTGGGTTTGCAGCCCTCCCTGAGTGTGCTGTGGGGTCCTCGCACAGCTGTGTGCTCAGGGGCACACCCCCTCGATGGAGGACAAGCTGGGTTTCAGTGGGAGGTTGTCTGATCCCAAAGCTCTTTGCAGAGGGCCACAGAATCCTGATAATTCTGCCCTCTCAAGTGACAGTGAGCACTCATTCCAAGTGCCGTGGCCACCTCCTCCTTGGCCACTCATCCCCAGCATCTAAAATGGGGTTCTTGGCTTGGCACTGTGGCTCATACCTGTAATCCCAGCACTTTGGGAGGCCGAGATGGGCAAATCACAAGGTTGGGGGATCGAGACCATTCCTGGCCAACATGGTGAAACCCTGTCTCTATTAAAATACAAAAATTAGCCTGATGTGGTGGCATGTGCCTGTAATCCCAGCTCCTGGGGAGGCTGAGGCAAGGGAATCGCTTGAATCTGGGAGGCAGAGGTTGCAGTGAGCCAGGATCGCGACACTACATTCCAGTCTGGCGACAGAGCAAGACTCCATCTCAAAAAAAAAAAAAAAAAAAAGTAGGAGAGGTTTTCAGACTGGGACAGTGGGACTTCCTTAGTGCTGTTGTGGGAGCTGAGCAGGTGCAGATGGGGGCATAGGAGGTAGGGGGGAGGTGGAGAGAGGAAACCATGGAGCGCTGAGGAGGGAAGTGTGAGCAGGGATGGATGGGACTCCTGGGCCCCATGCCACAGACAGAAATC
Organism: Saguinus oedipus; assembly: GCA_031835075.1. Classification (NCBI taxonomy): domain Eukaryota; kingdom Metazoa; phylum Chordata; class Mammalia; order Primates; family Cebidae; genus Saguinus; species Saguinus oedipus. The sequence continues at coordinate 46,392,586 of CM063187.1, read as the reverse complement.
ACTGTAACCAGAACCTACCCACCCCCCGCATGCAAGGCCTAACTGGGACAAATGTGGGCGGAGGGCTCACCTACACCTGACCCCACCTCCACACCTCTACACATGGGACGGGCTGAGACCCAGGAAGGACATCTGTTTCTGTCGTTTTCAAATAGAGGGTCATGACCCAGCGGGCTGTCAGATCAGCTTAGTGACTCGCAAATAGCATTAAAGAAAAAAACAGGAGGATAAAATCTTTTTGGTGGGGGTGGGGGGGTAGGGTGGTATATACATCTCTATACACTGGGTTGAGGAGTGAAACATTTTTCCCCTTATTGGGAGTGCCGGTCACTAACTGGACTAGGCTGAGCCTGTCTCGGAGGCTTGTCTGTTTCTGGAGGTGGCATTGGTCTTTTGGAACTCGAGGCTGAGTCTGTTCATGTGCCTGGGGTTCAAAGTTCTGAGTCAGGCTGGACGTGGTGGCTCATGCCTGTGATCCCAGCACTTTGGGAGGCTGAGGCAGGAGGATTGCTTTGAGGCCAGGAGTTCAAGACCAACCTGGCCAACATAGCAAGACCCTGTCTCTATTAAAAAAAAAAAGTTCTCTGAGTCTGTAAACATAATGTGTCCGTGGTATGGCGCGTACACTTAGGTTTGTGCTGCTGTGGACGCCACGCTGTGTCTGTGACGAGTCTGTGTGTGCCTGGATGTGGGTTCCTGGCTCAGAGACCCACTGAGTGACCCCTGGAGCCTTTAGTGTGTCTCCTCTGGCTGTGGCTGTGCCTGCGACAGGGTTTCTAGGGTGCTTGGAGCATGCATGTTTCTGCAGGCATTATCTGTAGGTCTTAGTGATGTTGCTGGCTGTGGGTGGCCACCGTCGGGGGGAGCTGGGGGTGTCTTTCCACAGCACTGAGTCTTTCTCTACTGTGTGTGTTCTGTAGGCCCCGACCTTGGAGCCACCTGCTGGGTGCGTGGGCAGGGGGATCAGCTCAGGTGTATCTGGGGTAGAGGTTAGGGGTGTAATTCCAGTTTGGTGTCTGTCTGGGTGGGTGGAGCTGACCCTCCCCTGGGCGTGCTGCTGAGGGCAGGGACCGTGGCGCACTCACCATTGTATCCCCAACCTCAGCAAGAGTGCCTGGCAAACAGGAAGCACTTCTTTGTTGAATGAGAATGTCCCTAACGGAGCCTCTGGAGAGTTTCTTTCGGGAGAGTTCCGGGGACAAGCTCCTCCCTGAATGGCTTTGAGTTTCCGCCCGAGTATGTGTGTGAGGGGTGACATTTGTGACATTCCTCCGTGTGCAAGCCGTTGCTGTCTGGGGTTAGTTCTGCCCCCAGCCTGTCTGCATGATGCCTCCCTCCAGGGGCCAGGGGCCTGTGCACGTCCCAGCGAGTCAGGTGAGCCCAGAGCAGGACAGCTGTCTCTCTGGGTTTGTGGTCTGAGACAGTGTCTCCCATAGGGGCATCCTGTCTCCCTGGCTGGATCTGGATTCCTGAGGAGGGGTCTGTTTTCCCTTGGGTGTCCCTGCAAGCCTGTGTGGGTTCTAACATTATGACTCAGGAAGGGGGTCTGTTTCTCCCTCTGAGGCTAGGCTGTCTGCATGAAAGGGACAGTCTGGGAGTTTGTCCCTATACCTTCAGTCACGTTTCTGGGGGACATGCACATTGTAGGTCTGCACAGGTGTGCTACATAAACTGTCACCCTGGGGTGTTTCTAAGAATGCCTCTTTCCAGCCAGGTGCGGTGGCTCACACCTGTAATCCCAGCACTTCAGGAGGCTGAAGCAGGTGGATCACCTGAAGTCAGGAGTTTGAGACCAGCCTGACCGAATATGGTGAAACCCCATCTCTACTAAAAATATAAAAATTAGCTGGGCGTGGTGGTGGACACCTGTAGTCCCAGTTATTCTGGAGGCTGAGGCAGGAGAATTGCTTGAACCTGGGAGGTTGGAGGTTGCAGTGAGCCGAGATCACACCCCTGAACTCCAGCCTGAGTGACAGAGCAAGAATCCATCTCAAAAAAAAGAAAAAAATTCAATCCGCTGGGCGCGGTGGCTCACGCCTGTAATCCCAGCACTTTGGGAGGCTGAGGTGGGTGGATCACGAGGTCGAGAGATTGAGACCATCCTGGTCAACATGGTGAAACCCCGTCTCTACTAAAAATACAAAAAAAATTAGCTGGGCATGGTGGCGCGTGCCTATAGTCCCAGCTGCTCAGGAGGCTGAGGCAGGAGGATTGCCTGAACCCAGGAGGCAGAGGTTGCGGTGAGCTGAGATCGCGCCATTGCACTCCAGCCTGGGTAACAAGAGCGAAACTCCGTCTCAAAAAAAAAAAAGTTCAATCCCAGCTACTTGAAAAAGAAAGAAGAAAAAAAAAGTCTCTTTCCAGGTATCATCTGGCTTCATTCAGTCTGTCTTGGCTGGTGCCACTGTCCTCCTGGGTGTGTGTCTTGGTGACAATTGTCTCAGCGCGTGTCTGGATTCTGATGCTGCGACAGAACTTCCCAGCACAGGAAGTGTCTGTGGCTGTGGTCCTGCCAGCTGTGGCGCTAACAGGAGGGGTCTCTGGCCCCAACTCTGGGGCCCATGGGTCTCTGCCCCAGGGAGCATGGCTCTGTGACAGTCCTGGCCTCTTTCTAGCCGTGGGCTCCGCAGTTGTGAGTTCAACCCAGGTTCCGTCACTGGCCGACGGTCTGGCTTCGCGCTTCTTCTCTCCTGCTCCGGGGGTGGGAGCTCCTGGTTTCTGTCTCTGAGGTTTGTGTGCCTGACTCTGGGTGTGCGTCTTTCTCACAAGCTGGAGGCCGGGGCAGCTTCCCCGGATCTCTCCATGAAATCTGACCCTTCCCAGGCAGGCCTCTATTTTCTGGGAACCCTGAGCAAAGCTGTCAACCCCCCGTCTCTGCAGCCGTCACCTACCCTGGCACACCAAATCCAGACCCCGGCCTGAGGCCACAAGAGGAAAGCCAACCCTCCCCTTCCCTCAGCCAGGCGGGTCCACATGCCTCCCAGGCCGGCGCACAGCTTCCCGACCTGCAGCCTCCAAACCCCGAAGGGTGAACTCCAGGGGAGCGGACCCAGGTCTCCACACATGGCCCCCATGGCACACTCACCTCGGACAAAGATGACCTGCTCAGCTCGGCCCGTGCCCACGGCATTGGTGACGGTGCAGATGAAGGTGGTGTTGAATAGGCTGTCCACCGCGTGGATGACCAGCTGGGAGCCCTGGGCTACTGCGGAGGTCGGGAAGGTGCCTGAGGTCCTGGAGGGTGTGGGGTCAGGTGAGGGGAATTCCAGGGTCAGAGGGGAGCACAGGTCTCATCCCTGAAGATACACCCACCAGGGGCCAAGCTCCAAGGGCCTAACTCCCCCTGGAGACCCCAAATTACCGAAATGCAAGCTCCCTCCATCCTGGAAGACTTAGGAGTCGAGGCCCCCAGCCCCTCCTCCCTCTGCCTCAAGGGTCCAAGACCACTTGACTCACGTGCTCCAGTCATAGCCCGTGGGCTCTGGGTTGCTGCGGACATCGCAGCTCAGGGTGGCATCAGTGCGGCCGAGGTACCAGTTGTCATCATAGCCAGAGATGGACACTTCAGGAGGGTCTGGGGAAACGGGGGGATTGGCTCAGCAAGTAGGAGAATCCCAGAGCGGACAGGCAGGTTAGCAGATGGACAGGCAACGGGGCATGTGGCAGGAGGTACACCCATTGAAACCGTCTGGGGCGTATCTGTCCAGAGTGTGTATGCTGATGTCAGTGTAGACACTGTTCAGGGAAACCACTGTGAATAATTTGTGGGAGTTTTTTTGTTGTTGTTTTCGAGACACAGTCTCGCACTGTTGCCCAGGCTGGAGTGCAATGGCACCATCTTGGCTCACTACAACCTCCGCTTCTGGGGTTCATGCGATTCTCCTGCCTTAGCCTCCCAAATACTGGGATTATAGGCACGCACCACCACACCTGGCTAATTATATATATATATTTGATTTTGTTTTTGTTTTTTTTTTTGAGACGGAGTTTTGCTCTTGTTACCCAGACTGGAGTACAATGGCACGATCTCGGCTCACCGCAACCTCTGCCTCTTGGGTTCAAGCAATTCTCCTGCCTCAGCCTCCCGAGTAGCTGGGACTACAGGCGTGCACCACCATACCCAGCTAATTTTTGTATTTTTAGTAGAGATGATGTTTCACCTTGTTGACCGGGATGGTCTCGATCTCTCGACCTCATGATTCACCCGCCTCAGCCTCCCAAAGTGCTGGGATTATAGGCGTGAGCCACCGCGCCCGGCCTAATTTTATATATTTTTAGTAGAGATGAGGTTTCACGATGTTGTCCAGACTAGTCTCGAACTTCTGACCTTGTAATCCACCTGCCGACTCGGCCTCCCAAAGTGCTGGGATTACAGGAATGAGCCACTGTGCCCGGCCTGTGTGTGTGTTTTTGACATGGATGGAGAATGTCCAAACAGGGTTTGGGCAACCAGTGCAGGTCCCAGAAGGAAACTGGCACAGATGAGGCTCAGGGGAGCTCATGTGGGTGCAAGTGATGCGTGTTGCCTGCGGGAGCTGGTGTAGACTTGGCTTAGGGAATCTGTGTAAGTGGAGGCACTGCCTGGTGAGCTAGCGTGCACAACAGTGAGGTGGGGTATGTGGTCATTTTCGACAGTGGTGGAAGAGGTGGTTCAGCCGGTATTTGAGGGATTCTGTGTGAAGAGGTCCAGGGTGGCCTCTGTGGGTGATATAACGGGGCGTCTGTGTAGGCAGTTTCTGGAAGATCTAGCAAAAAACCCAGTGGAAGGGGTCAAGATCAACAGGGGCCAGGGAGGCTGATGTAAATATCGGGGTCCCTGTAGAGACTCTGGGAGACTCAGTATAGACAGTGCCCAGGGAAGTCAAGGCAGAATCATGAGAAGGCCTGGAGATGATGTTAGGCTGGGCAGTGCACACGTGTAGTTAGGTTGGGCAGTGCAGACGTGTAGTTAGGTTGGGCAGTGTAGACATGTAGTTAGGTTGGGCAGTGCACACGTGTAGTTAGATTGGGCAGTGCACACGTGTAGTTAGGTTGGGCAGTGCACACGTGTAGTTAGATTGGGCAGTGCACACGTGTAGTTAGATTGGGCAGTGTAGACGTGTAGTTAGGTTGGGCAGTGCACATGTGTAGGTAGATTGGGCAGTGCAGACGTGTAGTTAGGTTGGGCAGTGCACACGTGTAGTTAGGTTGGGCAGTGCACACGTGTAGTTAGATTGGGCAGTGTAGATGTGTAGTTAGGTTGGGCAGTGTAGACGTGTAGTTAGGTTGGGCAGTGCACACATATAGTTAGATTGGGCAGTGTAGACGTGTAGTTAGGTTGGGCAGTGCAGACGTGTAGTTAGGTTGGGCAGTGTAGACGTGTAGTTAGATTGGGCAGTGCACACGTGTAGTTAGGTTGGGCAGTGTAGACGTGTAGTTAGATTGGGCAGTGCACATGTGTGGTTAGATTGGGCAGTGTAAACGTGTAGTAGGTTGGGCAGTGTAGACGTGTAGACCTGGCCCAGCGGGATTGATCTGGATAGTTGAGGGGCAGCGTCAGCCGGTGTCCATGGGAACCAGAAAAGACACCGTCAAGGGCAGCTTTTTGCTGGTAAATCGACTTTCTGGGGAATCAAAGAAGCCCCCATTTCTAGGGTTTCCCAATTTCTTTGGTGTAAATATTCCCCAAGGTTGATTTCAAGCTACCAAGAAGACTTTGCTGGATGTGGAATTGGACAGAAATGAATCCAGCTGGCTCTTGCAAACCCATCCCAGCTTACCACGGACCTCGAGTGGCATGGCAGGAACCCAGTAAAGCCCACGTAGACAGTGAAGGGGATGTATGTAGATTTGCCCATGGGAGCCAGTGTAGACAATGGCAAGAAGGTAGTACAGAATTTGGCTTCAGGGAACCCACGAAGACAACATTAAGAGACAATGTAGACACTGCTTTAGAGAAGCCAGTGTACACAGTATGGATGAGGGAGGGGTCACCCTGATCCACTCACAGCGTACAGAGAGGGTCACAGGTATCAGGGCTGGCTCCTCCAAGCTCTCATGCTCCACTTTGCAGGTGACGGTGACACCATCTGCTCGGCCCAAGGGCACCAAGATGAAGCGGCTGGTGACAGTGACAGTGCCAGCCAGGGTCCCTGGCACCTGGGTCTCTTTGGCTTCCCCATCCAGGGAGGAGAGCCAGGAGATCCGGGCAGGTGGGCGGCCCTCTTTGGAGATGCAGCGGGCCACAGGCGCAGGGTCCGGGCTCAGTGTGACCTCCTGGGCTTCGGCGTGGTTCTGGGGCGTGGCTGGGGAGAGGAAGAGAGGGGCTCCTCACTCCTTGCCTGAGGTCTTTCAACAAACACCTCAGCAGAGGAGCAGAGCAGTTAGGCCCCCACCATTGGGATTCCAATCTCAGTTCAGCTCTGCTGCTTATCAGCGGCAGCAGCCTAGCTTGGGGAAAGTGATTTTGCAACTCTGTAGCAGTTTCTTATTTTGTAAAACAGTGATAATGAAACTACCCACCCTAAGATTGCTGCGTGACTTAAATACACTGATACGTAAATGGTTAGGGTAGTGTGCCGCCTGCACTGCCCTATCCAAGTATTGCCAATTTTATTTATTTTTTGGAGACGAAGACCCACTCAGTCACCTGATCTCCAGTGCAGTGTTGTGATCATAGCTTGCTGCAGCCTCCACCTCTTAGGCTCAAGTGATCCTCCCGCCTTGGCCTTAGTCTCCAGAGTAGCTAGGACCACAGGCACGTACCACCACACCGGCTATTTTTCTTTTTTTTTTTTTTGAGATGGAGTCTCACTCTGTCCACAGGCTGGAGTGCAGTGGCGCAATCTTGGCTCACTGCAACCTCTGCCTCCTGGGTTCTCCTGCGTCAGCCTCCCACACTCAGCTAATTTTTAAAATTTTTTCGTAGAGATGATTTCTTGCTATGTTGCCCAGGCTGATCTCAAACTCCTGAGCACAAGCCATCTTCCCACCTCAGCCTCTCAAAGCTCTGAGGTTACAGGTGCCTGGTCTGGCCATTGTGGCATACTGTCTCTTTGCCCCGCCAGAGATGCAGAAACAGGGTCCAAAAGCCTGGAGGAGGCTGAGATTTAAAACAAAAAAGCCAGTCTGGCACAGTGGCTCACACCTGCAATCCCAGCACTTTAGGAGGCCGAGGCAGGTGGGTCACTTGAGGCCAGGAGTTTGAGACCAGCCTGGCCAACATGGTGAAAACTCATCTCTACTAAAAATATAAAAATTAGCCAGGCGTGGTGGTGCGCGCCTGTAATCCACGTACTCCAGAGGCTGAAGGAGGAGAACTGTTTGAACCCAGGAGGCGGAGGTTGCGGTGAGCCGAGATCGGGCCACTGAACTCTAGCCTGAGCAACAGAGCCAAACTCTGTCTTAAAACAAACAAAAAAGCCAAGGCTGAATAATCTGGTTCAAAGGTCCAGCTGAAGGCCCTGTTCCTTCCTGTAATCATCCTTGGATGACTGTATGACCGGAAGAGTGATAAAGACTCTCAAAGCCGGTCCTTTTTTTTTTTTTTTTTTTTGCCTTTTCCACCTCATCCTCCTGAAAAACATGGGAAAAAAAATCACAAAAACAAACCTCCAGGCAGAATAGCAGCTCAGGCTCACTGATGCGTATCCCACACCCAGACCCATAGCTTTCGATGCTTTCTGGACCTGGGATTCCGCCTCCAAACTTCTCAACCGGTCTGACTCTCCTTTTCTTCCCAGCTCTCCCTTCCCACCGCCTTCTCCCCCGACCACCGTGGAGCACCCAACAAGCCTCCAAGGTCCTCCTGGCTGCCCTCCAAGCTGTTGGAATAGTGATCCAGGGCCCAAGCCCCCACTTCCCCATGGGCACCTCCCTTGGCTGCTCCAGGTGCTCCCCACGACGCCCTCCGAAGTCCCTGTTCCCCCTCACTTTGGGGCGTTGGTTGGTGATCTTGTGCCTGCACTGCTCTGGCCTCCTTCTCCAGACCTCACTCCAAGCCCCACTTCCTCAAGGGCATTTCCTGACTGCCGACTCTGCTCAGGCATTGTGATGACAGTGGCTGTTTTGTTCCTTGCTTCCACCCCAGTGCCTATATAGTAGCTCTTGAAGTTTTCTCTCCTTTTTTTTAAATTTGAGATGCAGTGTCACCCAGGCTGGAGTGCACTGGTGCAGTCTCAGCTCACTGCAACCTCCCGCTCCCGGTTTCGGCAATTCACCCACCTTAGCCTCTGAAGTAGCTAGGATTAGAGGTGTGCACCACCATTCCCAGCTATTTTTTTTTTTTTTTTGAGAAAGAGTCTTGATCTGTCACTCAGGCTGGAGTGCAGTGGTGTGATCTCAGCTCACTGCATCCTCCACCTCCCTGGTTCAAGTGATTTTCCTGCCTCAGCCTCCTGAGTTGCTGGGATTACAGGGATGCACCATCACGCTGGTTTTTGTATTTTTTTGTAGGGATGGGGCCTCTCCATGTTGTCCCGACTGGTCTCAAACTCCAGACCTCAAAGTGATCTGCCCACCTTGGCCTCCCAGAGTGCTGGGATTACAGGTGTGAGCCACTGCGCCGGGCCTGGGACTCCTCTCTGATCCTGCTTCTCCTTCAATCCATGGGCAAGCCCAGCACCTACTATCTCCTAAAAACACCTCTATATGCCGCCTGCTTCCCTCTACCCACACTGCCTCATCTGTATTCCCAGGAATGCGTCCTCTCACCTGGAATCCCCACTCCCTTCTACCTCCGTCCCCACCTCCAATGGCTTCTCACACAGCTGCCAGTCATTTGTTGTAACCTCAAACATCTGACCAGGTCTCTCCTGTGGCTTCACACCTCCCATGGCTCTTAATGGTACGGAGGATGAAGTCCAGCTTCCACCCACCTGCCTGTGAAGCCCATGTAATCTGGCCCCACTGAGGGCCGCCGAGCCCCTACCTACCTCTCCTCACCAGCCCCCTCTCCATTCCTGGAGCGTGCCCAGCTCATGTCCACCTCCCAGCTTTTTGTGCTGGTGCCCTCTGCTGTGACCGTGGGTGGCTCCTTTTCAGACTCCAGGACTTGACTGAGACGCCCTCCCTGCACATCCTATCTCAACGAGGCCACCATATTCCCTTCTTCCTTTTTTCCATGATGGAGTCTTGCTCTGTCACCCAGGGCTGGAGTGCAGTGCCACAGTCTCGGCTCACTGCAACCTCCGCCTCCCGGTTCAAGTGATTCTCTTGCTTCAGCCTCCCACGTAGCTGAGATTCTGGCACGTGCCACCACATCTGGCTAAGTTTTGTATTTCTAGTAGAGACGGGGTTTCATCATGTTGGCCAGGCTGATCTTGAACTTCTGACCTCAGGTGATCTACCTGCCTCAGCCACCGAAAGTGCTAGGATTACAGGGACAAGCCACCACCCCTAGCCAACCCTTAGTCTTTTTTCAAGAATTACTGGTTGCCTGATGCATCCTTAGCACACAGAAAAGCGTCTGGCACATGGTAGGTGCCTAATGAACATTTGCTGATCACTGGAAACCCATGTGAGAAGGTGAACCTCAGAGCTGAACCCGAGAGAGAAACAAGGGCACGCTCTAACACCTCGGCCCTCCCACCTTACTGCCTCCTGCCCGTACCCTGCTCACCTATGACTCTGAGCGAAGTCAAGCCCCGGACGGGGCCCTTGGGGAAGGTGGCAAACTCGCAAGTGTAGTTGCCCTCGTCCTCCACCGTGAGCCCTTGGAGGGCCAGCGTGGCATCCTGGAGCTCCGCCTCTGTGTCTTGCCCAGTGCTCTGCTTGGCGGACACAAATGACAGTCGCTCGCTGCCGGGCTCCGGGCTGGGGAAGCTGGCACCCAACTTAGGGTGGAAGGCGGCCACATTCTGTTGTTCCACCGGTACGTCTGAGCGCTCCCAGGTCACCAGGGAGATGAACAGTCCAGGAAGAGGTGGCAGCAGGTGGCACGGCAGCTCCACGGTGCCCCCAAGCTGGCCACGCACCTCGGGAAGCACTTGAACTCGTACATCCTGGGCTCCTGGGCAGAGAGGACAGAGAGTGAAGTAGTCAGGTCGGGGAGGGACCCAGAAACCTCCAGGCAGGGCCATCACAAAGGGGGACCCACAAGAAATGCAGGCTCCAAATGTAATATAGTCACCTTCACAGCCAAATAAGCTACCTGGAAAAGACATTTCAGGGAAGACGAAAATGACTATTCTATTATATTACTGTAACAGGTAATATGAGTCCATATTACCTATGATTTTGGAATTGCTGTTAATATTCCTAGGTGTGATATTAAATTGATGTCAGGAGTTTGAGACCAGCCTGACCAACACGGAGAAACCCCACCTCTACTAAATATACAAAGTTAGCTGGGCGTGACGGCGCATGCCTGTAATCTAAGGTACTTGGGAGGCAGGAGAATCGCTTGAACCTGGGAGGCAGAGGTTGCGGTGAGCCGAGATCCTGCCATTGCATTCCAGCCTGGGCAACAAGAGCGAAACTCTGTCTCAAAAACAAAGAAACAAAAAGTTGACATGATGGCCAGGGTCGTGGCTCAAGCCTGTAACCTCAGCACTTTGGGAGGCCAAGGTGGGAGAATTGCTTGAGCCGAGGAGTTCAAGACCAGCCTGGGCAACAGAGTGAGACCCTGCCTTTAAAATTGAAAACCAAAATAAATAAATAAAAGTTTTCTTTAAGTTAAACTACATTTTTCCCCCCAACAGGGCCTCACTTCCACCCAAGCTAGAGTGCAGTGGGGCGACACGGCTCACTGGAGCCTCGACCTCTCAGGTCTAAGCAACCTCTCACCTCGGCCTCCCGAGTGGCTGGGACTACAGGTATGCACGACCACACCTGGCTAATTTGTAAACTATTTTTTGTAGGGAGGGTGTCTCACCATGGTGCCCAGGCTGGTCTTGAACTCCTGGACTCAAACGATCCTCCCACCTCGGCCTCCCATAGTGCTGAGATTATAGGTGTGAGCCACCACAGCCCATCCACCTCAAAATTTTCGTAAGATGTTTCCTGGTGAGGTGGGGGGGGGGAATTCTCTGAAAGTAAATCCATAAAAATAGATATAAATCTCTTATAAAATACATTCTGAAACATTTAAAGGCTGAGGACAGTCTTCATTCCCCCTTATTAATATACTTTCTCACCTTCCTATGAAACCTATAGCCCCCTCCCTACATAGTATTTTTTCCCAAGTTTGTTTTCTTTTCTTTTTTTCTTTTTTTTTTTCTGAGACTGAGTCTCACTCTGTTGCCCAGGATGGAGTGCAGTGGTGCAATCTTGGCTCACTGCAACCTCCGCCTTCCACTTCAAGTGATTCTTGTACCTCAGCCTCCTGAGTAGCTGGGATTACAGGTGGGTGCCACCATGCTTGGCAAAATTTTGTATTTTTAGTAGAGATGGGGTTTCACCATGTTGGCCAGGCTGGTTTCGAACTCCTGACCTCAGGTGATCCGCCCCCCTCCTTGCCCTCCCAAAGTACTGGGATTACAGGCGTGGGCCACCTCGCCCGGCACCTATCCTTTTTTATGGCTGTGTAGTATTTCATGGTAGACATATACGACATTTTCTTTCTTTTGTTTTTTACTATAAGTTCCAGGTTACATGTGCAGGATGTCTGGGTTTGTTATATAAGTAAACATGTGTCATGGTGGTTTGCTGCACCTATCAACCCATCACCTAGGTAGTAAGCAGAGCACACATTCGCTATTTTTCCCAGTGGTCTCCCTTTCCCCACACCATGCACCAATAGGCCCGGTGTCTGTTGTTTGCTGCCCTGTGTCCATGTGTTCTCACTGTGCAGCTCCTACTTGTGAGAACATGTAGTGTTTGGTTTTCTGTTCCTGTGTTCGTTTGCTGAGGATAATGGCTTCCAGTGCCATCCATGTTCCTGCAAAGGACATAATCTTGTTCCTTTTAATGGCTGCATTGTATTCCATGGCATATATGTGCCACATTTTCTTTATCCAGTTTATCCATGACAGGCATTTGGGTTGAGTCCATGTCTTTGCGATTGTGAACAGTCCTGCAATGAACACTCACATGCGTGTATCTTTGTAACAGAATGATTTACATCCCTTTATATGCCCAGTAATGGGATTGCTGGGTCAAATGGTATTTCTGGTTCTAGATCTTTGAGGATCTAGAACTGTCTTCACAATGGCTCGACTAATTTACATTCCCACTAACAATGTAAAAGCGTTTCTATTTCTCCACAACTGTGCGTGCATCTGCTGTTTCTTGACTTTCTAAAGACGGCCATTCTGCCTGGCGTGAGATGGTATGTTGTGGTTTTGATTTGCATTTCTCTAATGATCAGCGACATTGAGCTTTTTTTTCATGTTTGTTGGCCGCATGTATGTCTTTTTTTTTTTTTTTTTTTTTGGCAGTTTCACTCTTGTTGCCCAGGCTAGAGTGCAATGGTGCAATCTCGGCTCACCGCAACCTCTACCTCCTATGTTCAAGCGAGTCTCCTGCCTCAGCCTCCTGAGTAGCTGGGATTACAGGCATGTGCCACCATGTCTGGCTATTTTTGTATTTTTAGTAGAGATGGGGTTTCTTCATGTTGGTCAGGCTGGTCTCGAACTCCCAACCTCAGGTGATCCTCCCATCTCAGACTTCCAAAGTGCTGGGATTACAGGTGTGAGCCACCACGCCTGGCCTTTTCTTGTAAATTTGTTTAAGTTCCTTGTAGGTTCGGGATGTTAGACCTTTGTCAGATGGATAGACTGCAAAAATTTTCTCCCACTCTGTAGGTTGTCTGTTGGCTCTGATGACAGTTTCTGTTGCTGTGCAGAAGCTCTTTGGTTTAATTAGATCCTATTTGTCCTTGTTTGCATTTGCCGCAATTGCTTTTGGAATTTCGTCATGAAATCTTTGCCCGGTAGATATAGACCACGTTTTCTTTATTCGATCCTCCATTCATCGATGGACACTTAAGTGGATTCCGTATCTTTGCTATTGTGAATAGTGCCACAATAAACCTAAAAACACAGGTGTCTTCTTTTTGATATAATAATTTCTTTTCCTTTGGGAGGACACTCGGTAGTGGAATCCTGGACTGAATGGTAGTTCTACTTTTAGTTTTTTGGGAAATCCCTGCTGTTTTCCATAGGAGGCTGTACTAATTTACATTCCCATCAACAGTGCAGAAGGGGGTCCTCGCCAGTATCTGTTGTGTTTAGACTTTTTAGTAACAGACATTCTGACTGGGGCGAGATGGCACCTCGCTGTGGTTTAAATTTGAATTTCTCTGATCATTAGTGATGTCGAGCATTTTTTCAGATGTTTGTTGGCTGCTTGTATATCTTCTTTAGAAAAATGTCTCTGGGTTCATTGCTCATTTTTTAAGTAGTATTTTTTTTTAAACAGCTTTCTTGAGTTATAAAAATTCTCATACTACACAATTCACCCATTTAAGGTATATAATTGGGGCTGGGTGCTGTGGCTCACACTTGTAACCCCAGCACTTTGGGAGACCAAGGCAGGTGGACCACTTGAGGTCAGGAGTTCAAGACTAGCCTGGACAACATAGTGAAACCCCGTCTCTACTAAAAATACAAAAATTAGCCAGATGTGTTTACTTGAACGCAGGAGGCAGAGGTGGCAGTGAGCCGAGATCATGCCACTGCACTCCAGCTTGGGTGACAAAGTGAGACTCTGCCTCAAAGGGGAAAAAAAAAAAATATATATATATATATATATATATATATACACACACACACACACATACACACAAGCTCTTTTTGTAACATATATTTTTCTATAAAAAAGAAAAGTAAAATAAAAATTCAGCGGCTTTCAGTATATTTGGAGTTTTACATCTGTTGCTATAATCAGTTTTAGGGCTTTTACTTATTTATTTTTTGAGCGGGAATCTTGCTCTGTCACCCAGGCGGTAGTGCAGTGGTGCAATCTTGGCTCACTGCAACCTCTGCCTCCCAGGTTCAAGAGATTCTTCTGCCTCAGCCTCCATGTGAGACACCATGCCTGGCTAATTTTTTTTTTTTTTTTTTTTTTTTTTTTGTATTTTTAGTAGAGACACGGTTTCCCCATATTGGACAGGCTGGTCTTGAACTCCTGACCTTGTGATACACCTGACTCAGCCTCCCAAAGTGCTAGGATTACAGGTGTGAGCCAGGCTGCTCGGCTTAGGGCATTTTTTTTTTTTTTTTTTTTTTGACAGGGTCTCATTCTGTCCATGCTGGAGTGCAAGGACGCAATTTCTGCTCACTGCAACCTCTGCCTCTGGGGCTGAAGTGATCCTCCCACCTCAGCTCCCCCAGTAGCTGAGACTACAGGTGTGAGCCACCAAGCCCGGATAAATTTTGTATTTTTTGTAGAGATGGGGATTCAGCACGTTGCCTTGGCTGGTCTTGAACTCCTGAGCTCAAGCGATCCACCTGCCTTGGCCTCTCAGTGTGTTAGGATGACAAGCGTGAGCCACTGTGCCCAGCCTGGGCATTTTTACAATGACCATAAGTAACCTCCTTACCCATTAAGCAGTCACTTCCCATTCCCCCAGCCACGAATTGACTTTCTGTCTCTGCAGATGTGCCTGTCCTGGACATTTCATGTAATAGATCACGCAGCCTTCGCGTCTGGCTTCTTTCACTTCCTGCTTTCCAGGTTCACCCATTTGTAGCATGTGTCAGCACTTCAGACTCCTCTTTAAGCCTCAATAATATTCCACTGCCTGATGGACCACATTTTGTTCATGCATTCAGCCACTGATGGGCATCTGTGTTGTTTCAACTTTTTGGCTCTGATGAATAAAGCTGCTGGGAACACGTGAGTTCAGGTTTTTATGTCGACGAATGTTTGCAATTCTCACCCTGTCTTTTCATTTCTCAGCCAGCCTAAGTGTTTTCTCACTTTATTTTATTTTTTGAGACGAGTCTCGCTCTGTCACCCAAACTGGAGTGCAGCGCTACGATCCTGTGCACGTCACTTAACCTCTCCATGCCTTCCACCGGGGACCCCTCATTAGGGTCACTGCAACCTCTGCCTCCCAGGTTCAAGAGATTCTCCTGCTTCAGTCTCCCGAGTAGCTGGTATTACAGGCACCCACCACCACACTTGGCTACGTTTTGTATTTTTAGTAGAGATGGGGTTTCACCATGTTGGTCAGGCTGATCTTGAACTGCTGACCTCGTGATCCACTTCCTTGGCCTCTCAAAGTGCTGGGATTACAGGTGTGAGCCACTGTGCTCGGCCTTTTATTTTTTTTGAGTTGGAGTTTTTTTTGCTCTTGTTGCCCAGGCTGGAGTGCAATGGCACGATCTCAGCTCACTGCAACCTCTGCCTCTCTGGTTCAAGCAATTCTCCTGCCTCAGCCTCCCGAGTAGCTGGGACTACAGGCGAGTGCCACCACACCCAGCTAATTTTTGTATTTTTTAGCAGAGACAGGGTTTCACCATGTCAGTCAGGCTGGTCTGGAGCTCCTGACCTCAGGTGATCCACCTGCCTCGGCCTCCCAAAGTGCTGGGATTACAGGCGTGAGCTACCTCGTCCGGCCCATGTTTTCTCATTTTTAATATAAACAAGAGCAAGAACAGCTGCACGGCAGTACAGCATGGTGACAGAATGGCCCAGACTTCATGGGTTTGAATCCTGGTTCTGTGACCTTGTGCATGTCACTGAACCTCTGTACCTCAGTTTCCCCAGCTGTAAAATGAGGTTAATAACAGTGCCTACGTCCCAAGGGCTGTTGTAAGGATTAAAGAACGTCTGTGGAACACGCAGCATAGGGCCTCAGGAAATGAGAGGTCAGTGCTTGCTAAGTAAACAGGGAGCTCAGCAGAATTACAGGTGGCCTTGGCACTCAGCCTCCAGGCCAGGAAAGGCCCAGGGCACAGGCATCCTCTCGAGGGCCTATGCCACTGCCCAGCTCTGTCTGATGGCGATGGGCCATGGAGGCGGTGCACCCCTAGCCTCACACACAGGGGAACCCAGGGAATACCACCCTAATCAGTAACCCTAATGAGGGGTCCCCAGCAGAAGGCAGTCCCCTTGGGTGGGCACAGGCCCAGGATCTTCGGGTAAGAAGTCATTGGTGGATTTTAGCAACACAAGAACAGAAATTAAAAATAAAGTAAGGCCAGATGCTGTGGCTCACATCTGTAATCCCAGCACTTTGGGATCTAAGGTGGGAGGCTCACTTGAGGTCAGGAGTTTGAGACCAGCCTGGCCAGCATGGCGAAACCCCATCTTTACTAAAAATGTAAAAACAAGCTGGGCGCGGTGGTGGGCGCCTATAATCCCAGCTACTCAGGAGGCTAAGTTGGGAGAATCACTTGAACCCTGGAGACGGAGGTTGCAGTGAGCTGAGATGACGCCACTGCACTCCAGCCTGGGTGACAGAAGGAGACTCTGTCTCAAAAAAAAAAAAAAAAAAAAAAAAAAAAATGCTGGGTGCATAGCTCAGGCCTATTATCCCAGCACTTTGAGAGGCTAAGGTGGGCGGATTACCTGAGGTCAGGAGTTTGAGACCAGCCTGGCTAACACGGTGAAACCCCGTCTCTACTAAAAATACAAAAATTACTGGGTGTGATGCTGAGACCCTGTAATCCGAGATACTCGGGAGGCTGAGGCAGGGGAATTGCTTGAACCCAGAGGCCTCGTCACTGTATTCCAGCCTCGGCATAGAATGAGACCCTGCCTATCTTAAAAAAAAATTAAATTAAAAGCCACCCACCAAGAATGAAGTGTGACATAAAAACGTCATCTTCACACAAGTCCCACGACTGAAACTCAGGTGTGTCACTTGGGGGACAAAGGAGGCTTTTTCTGTCCAGAGGAGCCACCCCTACCCCCCTTAAGAAAAGAAAATTAGCTCAGATCAGTCTGAGCTATGGAAATGTACCAGGCCCAGAGAGACTTCGGTCACAGCCTCTGCCTCCTCCACCCATGCCTGGGGCACTGGTTCCTGCCCAGCTGCCCTTCCCATTATCTTCTTGTTCCTGGAATCTGTGATACAATAAACAGTGTATAGCCCATCAATACCTCTTGTTATGTTTTTTTTTCAGATACAGACCTTGCTATTTTAATGTAAATTCTTGGTCACAGTTTAGGAACTGTCTCTTCTTTGTTCCTTAAAAATCCACTTGTAGGCTGGGTGTGGTAACCCCAGCACTTTGGGAGGAAGTGGGCAGAGAATCACTTGAGACTGGGAGTTTGAGACCAGCCTGGGCAACAGTGACACCTCATCGTTTTTCTTTTTCGAGCTGGACTTTCGCTCTTGTTGCCCAGGCTGGAGTGCAATGGTGCGATCTCGGCTCACCACAACCTTCGCCTCCAGGTTTCAAGTGATTCTCCTGCCTCAGCCTCCCCAGTAGCTGGGATTACAGGCATGCGCCACCACACCTGGCTAATTTTGCATTTTTAGTAGAGATGAGGTTTCTCCACGTTGGTCAGGTTGGTCTGGAACTCCCAACCTCAGGTGATCCACTCGCCTCGGCCTCCCAAAGTACTGGGATTACAGGCGTGAACCACCATGCTCCGCCTTTTTTTTTTTTTTTTTTTTTTTCAGATGAGGCCTCGGCCAGGTGTATTGTGTGATCAGAGTGAGACCCTGTCTCAAAAAAAAAAAAAAAAAGTCCACTTGTAATCACAGCTACTCAAAGGGTTTATTTGGGGCAACTTGAATCCATACTCCCAGGTGGCCATCCTCAAGCTTTAGGCTTGAATAAATTCTATACATAATCATATTTTCTGAATCTCTTTACTCAAGGCCGACACCCTTTCCAGCTGGTGACCTTGCTTTCAAGCCCAGCTTCCTCCATCTGTAAAATGGGGATGTTTCAGCCGCCCTGCAGGGTCCCTCCATGTGACAGTTCCACTGAAGGACTTGCTCATGGCTCTCTTCCCGGGGCGTGGCCCAGGTAAGTAGAGCAGCAGGGGTCAGCGTGGGCTGCAGGTCAGATCTGGCTGTGGTGCCTGTTTGCCTTGGCCCTGGAGTGTTACTTCAAATGGAAAGTAGTAGCCCACAGAAGGGCTGGAGATTGCAGTCTAAAGCCCCAGGCAGAAGTCCGGATATATGGCTCCCAGGGACAACGGCTGGGTGTGGCTGAGGAAGGATACCCTCCTCCCGCAGGGCACTCCCTGCCGGCTCCTCCAGATTCCCCAGGTGCTGGCATTTACCACCCCCTGGCCCCCAAAGGCACTGAGGTTGGGATAAGGGTGGTCAAGGGGGGTCTGGCCCCTTCCTAGCTCAGCAACTCAGTGAGGCCCTTCAGTGAGGGTCAAGGAAAGCCATTCAGGCCTCTGTGAACTGCAGGGAGAGCAAAGTAGGCTGGGGCTAAGGAAGTCAAGTTTCCTTTTTGCCGCCGGGTGTGGTGGCTCACCCCTGTAAATCCCAGCACTTTGGAGGCCAAGATGGGTGGATCACCTGAGGTTGGGAGTTCAAGACCAGACTGACCAACATGGTGAAACCCCATTTTTATTAAAAAAAAAGTGGGGGGCAGTTTCCTTTTTGTGGCAAGTGGGAACCATTGAGGGTTCTTCAATTGGAGAATGACTTCACCCAAGGAGGCCTGAGGGGAAGTGGTGAGCTGGGGTAAACAGATGAGATTAGACAGCAAAATGACGAGACTGAGACTGAGTGTTGGGAAAGAGGCTAACAGGATTTAGGGTTTTATTTTTCTGAGACAGAGTCTTGCTCTATCACCCAGGTCAGAGTGCAGTGGCGCCATCTTGGCTCAATGCAACCTCTGCCTCCCAGGTTCAAGCAAGCAATTCTCCTGCCTCAACCTCCCAAGTACCTGGGATTACAGGCGTGTGCCACCACACCTGGCTAATTTTCGTATTTTGAGTAGGGATGGGGTTTCACCCTGTTGACCAGGATGGTCTCGATCTCTTGACCTTGTGATCCACCTGCCTCGGCCTCCCAAAGTGCTGGGATTACAGGCGTGAGCCACCACGCCCGGCCCATTCTTTCACATCTTATAGGTCAAATCCAAAAAACAAATAGTTACTCAACAAATAGGTCCTGGGTGCTAGAGGGTCCGCCCTGTCCAGCCCGGAGGTTTGTCTGTCTTATTTCCCTACAGTATCCCCAGTACCTCCAACAGGGCCTGGCATATAGTAGGTGCTCAATAAGCACTGCCAAGTGAATGAATATTGCCAAGTGCGGATGCCCCAGAATCGACAGGACAAATCAGGTGCTTGTCCTCCAGGGTTGACATCCGGATTTCAGGGGGTACAAATATTGCACAAATAATTATCACCAAGAATGCCTGGAAGACGGAGGAGGGGTGGGGGGAGGAACCCGGAGCAGAGGCCTGACCCATCTGAAGGAGGGAGGGACAACGAACGAAGGGCTTCCTGGAGGAGGAGACCTGAAAAGCCGAGTCCCAGGTCCCTGGAGCCCTTCACCCTTCTCCAAGTCTCTGAAACTTAGAATTCTTTTTGTTTGTTTGTTTTTGAGGTAGAGTCTCACTCTGTGGACCAGGCTGGAGCGCAGTGGTACAATCTTGACCCGCTACAGTCTCCACCTCCCCAGCTCAAGTGATTCTCCTGTCTCAGCCTCCCGAGTAGCTGGAATTACAGGCATGTGCCACCACATCCAGCTAATTTTTGTATTTTTAGTAGAGATGGAGTTTCGCCATGTCAGCCAGGCTGGTCTTGAACTCCTGACCTCAAGTGATCCATCCACCTTAGCCTTCCAACGTGTTGGAATTACAGGCATAAGCCACTTTGCTTGGCCAGACTCAGTTCTTGACCTAAGGAGCAGTCCTGTGGCTCTGAGGGGCCCAGATCTCCCTTCTAAGGGAGGATCCCCAAAATTCTCCATTTAGGATGATGGCATCTGACCACTACTGACTTTGAAGGATTAAAAAAACCTGACTTTAGATGGGAGGCAGTGGCTCACGCCTGTAATTCCAGAAGTTTGGGAGGCCAAGGTAGGCGGATCACTTGAGGCCAGGAGTTCGAGACCAGCCTGGCAGACATGGTGAAACCCTGTCTCTAATAAAAATATAAAAATTAGCTGGGCGTGGTGGTGCATGCCTGTAATCCCAGCTACTTGGGAGGCTGAGCCAGGAGAATCACTTGAACCTGGGAGACGGAGCTTGCAGTGAGCTGAGACTGTGGCACTGCACTCCAGCCTGGATGAAAGAGTAAGACTCCGTCTCAAAAAAAAAAAATCCTATTGCTCTAAGTTTCCCATTCTGAGTTTCTAATTCCAAATGAATGAACAGGGTAGTTCAGGCCCTGTGGGGTTAACAGTCCTTTTTTATTTTTGAGATATGATCTCACTCCATTGCCCAGGCTGGGGAGCAGTGGTGCGATCCCAGCTCACTGCAGCCTCAACCTCCTAGATTCAAGCAATCCTCCCACCTCACCCTTCTGAGTAGCTGGGTCTACAGGCAGACATCACCATACTTGACTAATTAAAACAATTTTTGTTTTTTGGTAGAGAGGGGGTCTCGCTGCTGGTTGCCCAGGCTGTTCTCAAACTCCTGGACTCAAGTGATCCTCTCGTCTTGGCCTCCCAAAGTGCTTAGATTACAGGTGGTGAGCCACCGAGCCCGGCCTACAGTCCATTTTTAAGGCATTTTCACCTCTTTTCTCTCACCCCACAAGCAACCACGTCGCTTTCTTTGAAATGTATCTAGTTAGAACATATCTGACTCCTCCCTGGTCTAATCCACCGCCACTTCCTGCCTGGAGGACTGTAGTTGTCCTTGTGGTCTGTTCCCACGCAAGGCCAGAGGGATCCCACTAGAAACTGCAGTGGAACACACCCTCCTCTGCACAGAGCCCTCAGGAAACAAGCTCAAGGCTTTTTTTTTTTTTGAATCAGAGTCTTGCTCTGCTGCCTGGACTCCCACCTCAACCTCCTGACTAGCTGGGATTACAGGCGAGGGTCACCACACCTGGCTAATTTTTTTTTTTTTTTTTTGAGACGGAGTTTTGCTCTTGTTGCCCAGGCTGGAGCGCAACGGCAAAATCCTGGCTCACTGCAACCACCGCCTCCCAGGTTCAAGCGATTCTCCTGCCTCAGCCTCCCGAGAAACTGGGATTATAGGCTTGTGCCGCCACACCCGGCTTATTTTTGTTTTGTATCTTTAGCAGAGATGGGGTTTCACCATGTTGGTCAGGCAGGTCTCGAACTCCTGACCTTGTGATCCACTCGCCTCGGCCTCCCAAAGTGCTGGGATTACAGTCATGAGCCACCACACCCAGCCCCATATATATATATATATATATATATATATATATATATATACATATATATATATTTTTTTAGTAGAGATGGGGTTTCACCATGCTGGTGGGCTCGTCTGGAACTCCTGACCTCAAGGGATCCTCCCGTCTCGGCCTCCCAAAGTGCTGGGATTACAGGCGATTACAGCCTGGCTGGGATTACAGCCACCTCACCTGCCCAGCCATCAAGTCTTCATACTGCCCACAACGCCCTGCATGTTCCCCGTCGGTCCCCTCCCTGACCTCATCTCCCACCAGTTCCCTCGGCTCCCTTTGCTCCAGCCGCACTGGCCTCCCCACTGCTCCTCCAAATGCCACCAAGCATGTCCCGCCACAAGATCCTTGCACTCGCTGTTCTCACATCCTGGACTGCTCTTCCCTGCCACGTCCTCATGGCTCCCGCCCCCACCTCCCTTAGGTCTTTGTGGAATGAGGCATTCTCTGACCACCCTTCTGTGGATATTAACAAGGACTCCCTTGACACCGCTCAGCTTTTCCACACAGGACCTATCACCACCTGAACAGCCGCCCAGCTCATTCACGGCTGGGTCACCAGAGCCTAGAACAGGGCCAGGCCCACCAATGTGTTAAACGCGTGTACTAGGTCACATAGGCTGAGGCTGAGTTAGGGGCTGGGCTCTTCCCTGAGGGCACTGGGGAGCCATGGAGCGTTATGAGCATTAGGGAGGAACCCAGTTAGGTGTGTGCTTCAGAAAAAGCCCTCACAGGCCGGGTGCAGTGGCTCATACCTGTAATCCCAGCACTTTGGGATCAGCCTGGCAACATGGTGAAAGCCCAACTCTACTAAAAATCGAAAAATTAGCCAGGCATGGTGGCACCCACTTGTAGTCCCAGCTACTTGAGAGGCTGAGGCAGGAGAATCACTTGAACCTGGGAGGTAGAGGTTGTAGTGAGCCAAGATCACAACATTGTACCAGCTTGGCCAACAGAGTGAGAGTGAGACACTGATGCCAGCTTGGGCGACAGAGAGAGACTCTTGTCACAAAAAAAAAAAAAAAAAAACCTCTCAGGATGAAGTGGGGCAGGGGCCTGGGGAAGAGGCACCAGGATCAGGATAGGCGCTGTGGGATGGAGGAGGGCTGGACTGGAAACACTCAGAACTTGGAATGGGAGAGCAGGAGCGGCAGTGGGGGTGATGGGGAGAAGCTGGGACGGTTGGGACTCGGAGGCCGACAGGCGGCGGAGGGAAGTGAGACAGAGATGAGGGCCACTGCCCAGACGCTCTGCATGTCAGGTGGAGGCAGGGGAGATACAGCCAGGAGGATGTCCGGCCTGGAGTGGCCCCACCATCCAGCGCACTACTAGGCAAGGGCTGTGATATGAACTTGGCCAGGACATGGCCAGCACCACAGCCAGGGGACTGTGGCCACGGAAACACCAGCCTCCCTCAGTGTCACTGGGCAAGCCAGACTGGTGACAGCTTCCTGAGGTGTCAGCAGAGTCTCCAGACACACTTCCTCTCCCTGTGGCCTGCACCTGCAGCTTCCTGTGGGGACAGAGTGGAGGCTGCCCAGGGCATTGTGTGAGCCCATGGGAGAAGTACAGCGACAGAGACGCACAGATGGAGACCTGAGATCCAGGGCTGGAAGGCCAAGGCAGCATGGAGGGTGCACACGGAACCCTGGAGGAGAGGCTGGGGGCTTGGATTCCTGGGTCTGAGGGAGGAGGGGCTGGGGTCCTGGACTCCTGGGTCTGAGGGAGGAGGGGCTGAGGCCTGGACTCCTGGGTCTAAGGGAGGAGGGATGGCAGGCTGGGCTCCTAGGTCTGAGGGAGGAGGGGCTGGGTTCCTGGACTCCTGCCTGGCTGGCTCCCCAGGGCTTGGCTTCCCCCCACCGCCCCGCATATCTATAAAACACAGCGACCCACCCTCCCATGATGAGGTGTGACGGGACTCAAGCTTGCCCTTGAAGGCCAGAGGCTTTGAGTACTGGCCTCAGCTGCTGCCTGAGCCACCTTGTTAATTAATTGCATTAATCACAGTGCCCACCCCCACAGTGGAAATCTGGGAACTGGTTTGGGGGGTGAGCAGGGACAGCAACAGCCAGGATGTAGGGCGGTCTGTCTGTGTCTGGATTTCTGCACCTGCCCCCTGACCTCCTCTAATCCGTGTGTTTTGTTCAGTTTTTAGAGACAGCAACTTGCTTTGTTGCCTGGGCTGGAGTACTGGGGTGCGATCTCGGCTCAATGCAGCCTCAACCTCCCTGACTCGTGCGATCCTCCCACTTCATCCTTCCAAGTAGCTGGGACTACAGGCGCACAGCACCACATTTGACTAATTTTTAAATTTTTTGCAGAGACAGGGTTACGCCATGTTGCCCAGGCTAGTCTTGAACTCCTGAGCTCAAGTGATCCCCTGGCCTGGGCCTCTCAGAGTGCTGGAATTACAGGCGTGAGCCACTGTGCTCAAACCCGGGAGGCAGAGGAGTCAGTGAGCCAAGGTCGCACCATCGCACTCCAGCCGGGGCGACAGAGTGAGACTCCAGCTCAAAAAAAAAAAAAAAAAAAAAGAGGGGCTGGGCGTGGTGGCTCACGCCTGTAATCTCAGCACTTTGGGAGGCGAGGCGGGAGGATCACCTGAGGTCAGGAGTTCAAGACCAGCCTGGCCAACATGGTAAAACCCCATCTTTAAAAAAAAAAAGAGAGAGAAGAAAGTCTTTTAATGATCTGCTGCTGTCTCTTAGTGTCCTATCTCTGTCTTCCAGGATGTCTTCTAACTCTCTCTCTGTGTCTAGTTATTAGGGTCCCTGCCCCTCTGTGTCTCCAATTCCCAGGCTCTCTCGGGGTCTGTTACTCTTTGCCCTTTTGAGACAGGGTCTCGCTTCTGTGGCCTAGGCTAGAGTGCAGTAGTGCAATCAGGGCTTACTGCTGCCCTGAACTGGGTTCAAGTGATTCTCCTGTGTCAGCCTCCCAAAGTGCTGGGATTACAGGTATGAATGAGTCACTGTGCCTGGCCTCTGTCATTCTCATCTGTGTCTCCCAGAGTCTCTGGTCTCTGCTGTGCCTTATTCTCTCTCTCTCCGTGATGGCTTTATTGAGACATAATTCCCACACCACGCAATCTACCCATTTAAAGTGTACATACAGTTCAGTGGCTTTTAGTATATTCACAGAGTTGGCCATCCATCACCCGAGCAATTATAGAACATTTTCATTAGCCCGAGAAGGTACCCTGTCCCCGTTAGTCACTCTCTTTCCTCTGTATGTTTGACATCTCCGGTCCCTCTCCGTCTGGGTCTCCCAATCTCTGGAACCTGGCTTTCTGCCTCGATTCCTGGGGCTCTCATCTCCCAAGCCTCTGGTGTGCATCTCTAAGGGTGTCCGTTTCTGTCTCTGACCGTGAGGTTTCCCTGCCTCCTGGGTCTCCAGTGCCCTGTTTCCCCAGACCTCTGCCACAGCTTCTCATAGCCTGGCCCATCTTGCTGGGTCCCCTCTTCTCCTCCCACTCCTGTTCCATTTGTCAGCATTGCTGGGACATTAAAAATGTAACAGCATCCCAGGCAGGGGCGGGGGAGCTGGCCCACGTGCCCGGCTCCCTGTCCCTCCTCTGTTCATCACTCCCTGTGGCCCCCACATGTCGCTGGCCTGGAGGTCCCCTGTGCCCTGATCTCTATGAGTCACAGCATCTCCTCTCTCCCACAGCTGGGGTCTTTGGGGCTCCCTGCCTGTCACCAAACCCCTTTCCTTTGGCTGCCCCTGCCTTCATCTGGTATCTATGTCTAGCTCCCTTCCCCCACCCTCCTCTGTCCCATTCCAGTGTCTTTCGGCCTCATCCCCGTGCTGGCATTTCACTGCCCCCACGCTGTGCTGGCATTTCACTCCCCTCCATCCTCTGGGTCCATGTGTCTCTGACCCCATTCCTAAATCTGTTACTGACCCTCTATCGGCCTCTGTCCCCATCTTGGTAGCTCCAGCCTCTCTATACCTCCCCCTCCCACTTCCCTGCCCAGTCCCCCTTCCCTAATGAGAGGAGACAGCTAGGCAGCAGTCCCTTTGCTGCCCTCCTCCTCCACTACATGGGGCTGCCTGGCAGACATGGACACATGGACGGGCAGGGAAGGAAGATGGGGAGAAGTGGGGAGGGGAGGTGGCCCAGCTGGGGGCCCAGGTGGTGTGCTGATATTCCCTGAGGAGGCCAAGCTGGGGAGGCAGTGGAGCTAGACAGGTACACAGAGGAGGATGGAGAGGAGGGAGAGAGATGGGGAGAGGGAAAGAGAGAAAGAGCAAGAAGAGAGTTGGAGAGAGAGAGGGCTAGAACGAAGAGAGATAAAAAGGGGGAAAGAAAGTGAGGGAAGGAGGGAAATAGGGATGGGTGGAGAGAAAGAGAGAGAGACACAGAGAGAGAGAGACATAGAGACACAGAGAGAGAGACACACACAGAGACATAGAGAGAGACACACAAAGAGAGACACACACACAGAGACGGAGAGAGAGAGAGACACATACACACAGAGACATAGAGAGAGAGAGACAGGGAGAGAGACAGAGAGAGACATACTGAGAGAGACACACACAGAGAGAGACATATAGAGAGACACACAGAGAAAGGGAGAGACACACACACAGAGAGACACACACACAGAGAGACAGAGGGAGAGAGAGAGACAGACACACACGGAGAGAGACAGAGAGAGACACACACGGAGAGAGACAGAGAGAGACACACATGGAGGGAGACAGAGAGAGACACACAGAGACAGAGAGAGACAGAGAGACACACACACAGAGAGACATACACAGAGACATAGAGGGAGACACAGAGAGAGAGAGGGAGAGAGAGAGACACAGAGAGACACACACATACAGAGAGAGAGAGACACGCAGAGAGAGAGAGAGAGAGAGAGAGAGAGAGATCGCACGTGCCAGCCAGCCGACAGCAGAGGCGAAGGATGGGGGGGTTCAGGAAAGCGCCAACAGCTCCTTCCCCAGGTGCTAAGAGCTTTCACAGGGAATTAGGGGGACCTAGGAGCCTTCTGGATGGTCTGCAGGGAAAGGATTATTTCAGCTTGTTTTATGAGGGAGGAAATGGAAACTCAGAAAGCACTTCCTGGAGCCCACCAAGTGGGGGGCTCTGAAGAGCTGGAGCCTGGCTTTCCGGGGAGCTGCAGTGAGACCTTGAGAACCGCAGCTTTGCCTTTGCGGAGCCTGATTCCTCATCTGCAAGACGGAAACAGAAACAGGACCCGTTTCCCAGGGCAAGCTGGAGCCTTCTGAGAGATCACGAACCAAGCCAACAGCAGGCTCAGGGTCTGGTGGGTTCGGAGAATTCACCCAGAGGTGCCAGTTCTCATCTCATCTCCCTATTTCTGCCTGAAAGGAGTGGCAGGGGATGGAAGGGGAGTCCCCACTCTGGGTCAAAGCTGGAAGGCCACTGAGAGCCATCCTGGGGAAAATGAAGCCAGAGAGGTGACCGGGGTTCCCCCAAGATCCCCCCTGAGCTCTTTTCTGTGCAAACCGCTGGGAAACTCCAGCATTCCAGAGTTTGTCCCTGGGAATCCACCTGCAAGGGGCGGGGCCGGCGCCTCTATCAAGGGTTCCCTCCCGGCCCCTCCCTCCCCAAGGGGGCTGCTCTCCTCCCCAAGTAGGATATGTGTAAGGACGTCGGGGGTCCAAGGCAGAGCAACGGGAGGGATGGCGGATTAGGGCGGCGGCTCCACCCCCCCACCTTCTGCTGCTCTGAGGACAAAGGCGCGACCAGAGGATAGATAAGGTCCCCGAAACCTGGGAGTCCGAAACCAGGAGCCAGGAGCGCCCGCCCCGCCCCTCCCGGGCTCGGCGAGAGTGAAACCAGAAAAACTTCCCCGGAGACGTCTTCGCGGCCACCGACCGTTCACAGGGAAAGGGAAGTGGCTCCAGCCTCTGGACTCGCCTCCCATTCTATCCGGGACAGTCTCAAGACAGAGCCTCCCACCCTTGATCATATCTGGAGCCCAAGAGACGGGGCCCCCTGCTCCCACTCTCTATCTGGATCTGAGAAGACGTTCCCCTGCCCACAATTAAATCTGAAGCCCACAAGATCGAGCCCCCTGCCCCCCGGTTCTGTCTGGAATCCAGAAGACGGAACCCCCTGCCCACAATTAAATCCAGAACCTACAAGTTAGATCCTCTTCCGCCCCCACTTTTACCTAGATCCCAGTTAGACGTAGCGCCTAGCCTCCATCCTACCAGGGATCCAGGAGGCAGAGCCCCCGGCCCCTAATTTTTCTGGAGTCCACGGAGTCAGAGCCCTCAACTTCCTGAGGTTCCGGGTTGGAACTCCGAGCTCAGGCCCTTCTCCCTATGTCGCCAGAACTCTCATCCTTCGCCCTCCGGGGGACCCGAATCAGGTCCCCTTGTCCTCAGTTCTCTCCGGGCCTCAGACGCCCACACCGGGAAGAAGGAAAAATGGGGGAAGGGGGTGGTCTTGCCGCCTCCTCGCGACCCTACTGCGAGGGGTGGGGGGAACATTCCCCACATTCCTGAGAGGGGTATAGGAGACGGAGACCCAGAACGGGGTGAACTGCCCGGCGCGGGGTGGGGAGGGGGCGCCAGGCCTTCCTAGGATTTAACCCTTTCGGCGCGGGAATCCGAGAAAGGAGTCGGAGACAGAGAAGCCAACGTGGGATGGGCAGGTGGATTAAGAAGGATGGGCCAGGATGGGGGGAGGTGAGAGGGATGCAGAGAGGAGGGGTGGGAGTCTCCGCGAGAAAATCGGAGTCAGTGGGGCCAGCCAGGAAGCCGGAGCGCGCGCGAGGGGGCTCGGGGAGCCGGGGGTGGGCGGGGAAGGTGCTCGGCTTCCCCAGCTCGGAAGGTGGGGGAGAAGGGGGTCCGCGCTGGGACAGGGGGCCGTCCGCTCCTCTCACCGGTTTCCCGGAGCAGCGGCAGCAGCAGCAGCAGCAGCGGCCACAGCAGCGGCGTCGGCGGCGATCTCGACGGCAGAAGGGCTGCGGCCCGGGCCATGGAGGGCCCGGGAGGGTACTGGGCCCGGCCGGGGGCCCGTGGGCCACTCTGTGCGGGCCGATCGGCCAGGCGGGCGAGCAGGTGCCTGAGGGGCTCCGACTCCGGCTCCGGGCCGGTTCCCGCCGCGCTTTGGCCTCACTGTTCTGCTCTCCCGGCCCGGCTCTCCCCGCCCGGCTCGCCCGGCTCGGCACCCCGGGCCCCTCGCTCAGCTCGGGCGGTTCGGACTCGCTGACGTCACAGGATCCACCAGCTCCTCCCCCGAGCCGAGCCGACCCCGGCTCCGGCCCCGCCCCCTCCTGGCGTTCTGACCCCGCCCCCCCGGATTCCACGCCTTTTCCTCCCCGGGATCCCATTCTCGCTCCTCCCCAGGATTCTGAGGTCGCCCCTGCCCCAGAATTCTGTCTCCGTCGGCTCCAGGCGTTAAGTGACGCCCCAGAAAGGATCTAGCCACGCCCACTCGGGACCGAGTGGGTCCCGCGCCCCGCCCCCTGTCTACCGGTCGCCTCGCCCAGGTCCTGCCACGCCCCCTTCGACGCTTCCAGCCGACTCCTCCCCCACGAAGCCCCGCCCCCCACCCTCGCCAGAGTTCGCCCGGTCTCAGCTCTGCCTTGGCTTCAGTCCCGCCTGCAGTTCGAATCCTCCCCATTCCGGCGAGTCCGGGTGCTCTAGTCACACCTGCCTGAGGCACGCGGGGTCGCTCGGTCCTGCCCCCAGCACATCCCGGTTGTGCGACCTCCCCCCTGGTCGCGCTCCCGGTCCTGAGCCGGTCTCTCGTACCCTCGACCGTTTCTAATCTCTGCCCCGGACTCTAGGTGTCGCTGCACTCGTTTCTTTCTAGATTTCTCGGTCTCTCTTAGATGGCTTTGTCTCTCTCTCAGCCTCTTTGGGTCTCCCTCTGTCCCGATATTTCTGCCTCTCTGGGTCTTTTCGGTCCTCATGCTTCGGTATCGCTCTCTTTCTGGTCTCCCTTTGTCTGTCAGTGTTCCTTTTTTTCTTTCTTTCTTCCTTTTTTTAAATAAAAGAGATGGGGCCAGGGGGCAGCGGGTGGGTCTCACTATGTTGCTGAGACTGGCCTCAAGCGATCCTCCCTTCTCGGCCTCCCAAGGTGCTGGGATTACACGGTTTCTGGGTCACTTGGTCCCCATGTCTCTTTCCATCCTTTGACTCTCTCTGTGTCTCTGTCTCTATCTCTGTGACTGTCTCTGTATCTCTGTGCCTCTGTTTCTGTGCTTCTCTGTCTCTGTTTCTCTGTCTCTGTCTCTGTGTGTTTCTGTCGGAGTCTCTCTAAATCTATCTGTCTCTCTGTCTCTAACTCTCTGTCTCTGTGTCCCTCTCTGGCTCTGTGTGCCCCTCTGTCTCTGTGCCTCTCTGTCTCTGTCCCTATCTGTGTGCTTCTCTGTCGCTGTGTCTCTGTCTCTATCTCTGTGTCTCTCTCTGTGTCTCTCTGTCTCTGTCTTTCTATCTCTCTGTCTCTATCTCTGTGCTCCTCTGTCCCTGTGCGTCTCTCTCTGTCTGTCTCTTGTCTCTGCGTGCGAGTCTCTCCGTCCCTACTCAGTTCTCTGCGTCCTTCCCTCCCTGTCTCCCTGCGCGCCCCGGTCTTCCCCTCCCACACCTGCCCCGCGCCGCCTTCTCAGCCGCCCGCCAGGGGGCAGCACAGACCGACCCCCGCGCGGCGCTGGCCTGGCCGGGGCGGGCTGGGTGGAGCTGGGCTCGAGTCCGGCCTCCGGACCGGGTCCCTCCCCGCGTGCTTGTCCCACTTCCCCTGTCTCCCCAGCCTCCTCGCGTCTTTGTGTCTTTCGCTCAGATTCGGGCCCTTTGTTTCTCCCCGGCGGCTCGCCCTCCTCCCTGCCCCCACTTACCTCTTGGCATTCCTTGGGCTGCCCTGGGGGAGCTGCGGAGGCCGCAGGGCGGGGTGAGGGCGGGAAGTGGGGGGGCTGCGGGAGAGGGTGTCACAGAGCCAGGCTGGGCTCAAGTTCCTCCAGGGCCAGGGGGCGCCGAGCTGCTCAGCTGGGGCAGGTGCTTAGGGGCTTCTTGCCCTAGCAGGAGGACCACCTAGGCTTGCCCTCCCTTCCACCTGCCACACACCTGGGCTTTCCTCCCCACAAAGACTAGGTTTAGAGTAGCAGAGGCTGTTATCTCTCCGCGATCAAGACTTAATTATGTTACTATTAATACATATAGTCAGCGCTTACCATGCGCCGGGCATTGATCAAAGTGCTCTGCGAATCTTGTCTCATATAACCCATGCAGCACCCTGGACGATGGGGAAACTGAGGCAGAGAGCGGAAGTGACTCAGTTACAAAATGGCAGAGCCAGGGTGGGGCACGGTGGCTGACACCTGTAATTCCAACACTTTGGGAAGCTGGGGCAGGTGGATCGCTGGAGTTCAGGAGTTCAAGGCCAGCCTGGCCAACATAGTGTAACCCCTTTTCTGCTCTGGAGGCTGAGGCAAGAGAATCACTTGAACCTGGGAGGTGGAGGTTGCAGTGAGCCAAGATTACACCACTGCACTCCAGCCCGGGCCACAGAGTGAGACTCTGTCTCAAAAAGCAATAATACATAAAAATAAAATGGGCTGGGCTAGGTGGCTCACGCCTGTAATCCCAGCACTTTGGGAGGCTGAGGTGGGCGGATCACGAGGTCAAGAGATCGAGACCATCCTGGCCAACGTGGTGAAACCTCGTCTCTACTAAAAAAATACAAAAATTATCTGGGCATGGTAGCACGTGCCTGTAGTCCCAGCTCCTTGGGAGGCTGAGGCAGGAGAATTGCTTGAACCTGGGAGGTGGAGGTTGTAGTGAGCCGAGATTGTGCCACTGCACTCCAGCCAGGCGCCTGGCGACAGAGCAAAACTCTGTCTCAATATAAATAAACAAACAAAATGGTAGAGTCAGGGCTGTTTTTAAGCACCTTATTTGTCTTAGTTAAATCCTCACAGGGATTCCATGAAGGAGACACTATGGTGATCCCCATTTCACTGAAAAGTAAACTGAGGCACAGGGTGGTTGTTTACCCCAAGTCACCCAGCAAAGACACATAGCAGGCCGGGTGCTGCTTTTGAACCTGGATAGTCTGTGGTCTTAACCTCCATGCCACGTGACCTCCAGATAACGCATGTCTCGGGCTTGGCGGAATCCTTGTGTGAGGCTGGCTAGACAAACAGGTGCACACATGATAAAGGTGTACCAGCCACTCCTACTCTGAAGGCTGAGGCAGGAGGATCACCTGAGCCCAGGGAGGTTGAGGCTGCAGTGAGCTGTGATTGCACCACTGCACTCCAGCCTGGGAGACAGAGATAGACTTTGTCTCTAAAATAAGTAAGTGCACAAATAGGCCTGGTGCAGTGGCTCATGTCTGCAATCCCAGCACTTTGGGAGGCCAAGGCTGGCAGATCGCTTGAGCTTAGGTGTTTGAGACCAGCCTGGCAACATGGCAAAACCCCATCTCTTAAAAAAAAAAAAAAAAAAAAAATATATATATATATATATATATATATACACACACACGTGCGCGCGCGCGCGCGCACGCACATACATATGTCAGTAAAATAAGTACTTTCTCTTTATTTATTTATGTATTTAATTTTGAGACAGAGCTGTGCTCTGTCACCCATGTTGGATGGAGTGCAGTGGCGTGATCTTGGCTCCCTGTTACCTCAAACTCCTAGGCTCAAGGGATCCTCTGCCTCAGCCTCCTGAGTAGCTGGGACTACAGGCATTCATCATCATACTCAGCACGTTTTTAAATGTTTTGTAGAATTTGGTTCTCGCTTTGTTGCCCAGGCTGGTCTCGAACTCTTGCCCTCAAGTGATCCTCTCACCTTAGCCTCCCAAAGTGCTGGGATTACAGGCATGAGCCACTGCGCTTGGCAATAAATGTGCTTTAGATCTCTCTGACCTTCTTTCCCCAATCTGAGGCCAGGCTAGTGGGCCAGGACTTCTGGGTTTTAGTGCCAGCCTTGCTACTAATTTGCTTTGGAAAATCCTGGGACCCCTATTTCTCCATTGAACAAAATAACCAGTCCCAGGAAGTCTTCTTCCAGGAAGGCCCTCTAGCCCTCTTCTCCTGGCCTACCAGTGAGAGTGCTAAGCTCTCTCCTGGCTGTTCTCTGTGAGCAGGGGTGAGGCCAGAAAGAAAATCCCAAGAGGTGGCTAGGCATGGTGGCTCAAGCCTGTAATCCCAGCATTTTGGGAGGTTGAGGTGGATGGATCACTTGAGGTCAGGAGCTCGAGATCAGTTTAGCCAACATGGTGAAACTCTGTCTCTACTAAAAACACAAAAATTAGCGAGATGTGGTGGCCCGTGCCTATAATGCCATCTACTTGGGAGTATGAAGCTAGAGAATCACTTGAACCTGGGAGGCAGAGGTTACAATGAGCCGAGATTACACCACTGCACTCCAGCCTGCGCAACAGAGCAAAGCTTTGTGGGAGGTGGAGGGGGGCGGGTAGAAAGCCACAGGAGAGTAGGCTAGAGTTTCACACCCTTGGGTCACAAGCATGAGGCTGAGCACCAAGTCTGTTGACAAATGACTGGGTGGGTCCCACACTGGCCTGGGGAGTTGACTTTTAATGTCAAGGAGTTCCAGAGGTAGCACTTCACTGGAGAGCCATAACCGATAGGAGGCAGAATCAGGGAAAATAGCTTCCTGACTCGGAGCTGTGGAGCTGATGCCAAGTATTTTACCTGCCTTGCAACCTCTTTCTTTTTCTTTTTTTGAGATGGAATCGTGCTCTGTTGCCCAGGCTAGAGTGCAGTGGTGCGGTCTCACCTCACTGCAACCTCTGCCTCCCAGGTTCAAGTGATTTCCTGGCTCAGCCTCCTGAGTTGCTGAGATTACAGGTACCTGCCACCATACCCCACTAATTTTTTTGTATTTTTAGTAAAGACAGGCTGGTCTCGAACTCCTGACCTCGTGATCTGCCCGCCTCAGCCTCCCAAAGTGCTGGGATTACAGGTGTGAGCCACCGCACCCAGCCCAACCTCTCTCCTTTCTTTTAACAGCGGCAGCCCCTCCAGCTACTTCCTCCCCTCCGGCTTTTTTTGTGTGTGTGTGTGGAGAAGGAGTTTTGCTCTTGTTGCTCAGGCTGGAGTGGAATGGCGCGATCTCCACTCACTGAAACCTCTGTCTCCCAGGTTCAAGCAATATTCCTGCCTCAGCCTTCTGAGTAGTTGGGATTGCAGGTGTGCGCCACCATGCCCCGCTAATTTTGTATTTTGAGTAGAGACAGGGTTTCACCACATTGATCAGGCTGGCCTCAAACTCCCGACTTCAGGTGATCTGCCCACCTCAGCCTCCCAAAGTGCTGGGATTACAGCCGTGAGCCACTTTTTTTTTAAGACAGGGTCTCACTCTGTCGCCCAGGCTGGAGTGCAGTGACATCATCACAGCTCACTGCAGCCTTGACCCCCCAGGCTCAGGATCCTTCCATGTCAACTTCCCAAATAGCTGGGACTACAGGCATGTGCCATTATGCCTAGCTAATTTTTCTATTTTTTTTGTAGAGATGGGTTTTTTTCCTTGTTGCCCAGGCTGGTCTTGAACTCTTGGGCTCAAGCAATTCACCTGCCTCAGCCTCCCGGAGTGCCGGAATTACAAACGTGAGTCACCACACCCAGCTCTTATTCTGAGACAGGGTCAGGCTCTGCCGCCCAGACTGGAGTGCAGTGGTACAATCATGGATTGCTGAAGCCTCCACCTCCTGGCCTAAAGTGATCCTCCTACTTTAGCCTCCCAAGTAGCTAGGACTAAAGGCATTTGCCACTGTGCCAGAATAATATTTAAAAAAATTTTTTTTTGAAATGGAGTCTCACTCTGTCACCCAGGCTGGAGTGCAGTGGCATGATCTTGGCTCACTGCAGCCTCTGCCTCCCAGATTCAGGCAATTCTCCTGCCTCAGCCTCCTGAGTAGCTGGGATTACAGGCGTGCACCACCATGCCTAGCCAATTTTTGTATTTTTCTAGTAGAGACGGGGTTTCACCATGTTGGTAGGGCTGGTCTTGAACTCCTGACCTTGTGATCCACCCACCTCAGCCTTCCAAAGTCCTGGGATTACAGGCGTGAGCCATGGTACCTGGCCTTTTTTTTTTTTTTTTTTTTTGAGACAGAGTGTTGATCTGTCACCCAGATTGGAATGTAGTGGTGTGATTTTGGCTCACTGCAACCTCTGCCTCCTGGGTTCAACCGATTCTCCTGCCTGAGCCTCCCAAGTAGCTGGGACTACAGGCATGGGCTACAACACCTGGCTATTCGTGCATTTTTAGTAGAGACAGGATTTTACCATGTTGGCCAGGCTGGTCTTGAACTCCTGACCTCCAGTGATCTGCCCACCTCAGCCTTCCCAAAGTGCTGGGATCACAGGTGTAAATCACCACGCCCAGTCTACCAGACTTATCTTTAGATTTTTTTTGTAGAGACAGGGTCACACTATGTTGCCCAGGCTGGTCTTGAACTCCTAGACTCAAGCAATCTTCCTGCCTTCGCCTCCCAAAGTGCTGGGATTACAAGCATGAGCCATGACTCCGCGCCTGTATATATCTATATACTTTTGTCATTTGCAACCAAACATAACCTTACTAATGAAGTCTATACCCCCCAAAATTTACACCAGTCTGGGAGATGCACAGAATCTGGCAAATTTCCAAGGGCAGGGAAAGGAGGGGCTGGCGGTGAAAGCTTTCAGAATTCTTCAGGATGCCCAGGCTTTGAAGAATAGGCAAGCTTTGTCACAGTGCGGGATACGGGGAAGGGCATCCAAGTCGGAGGGTGGTGAGACAGGGGGCAGGGAATATGTGTGAAGGGCAGTATCTTAGAAGGTCCTGAATGCCAGCTGAAGGGCGGCTCACGCTCCGGGAACCATAAAAGGTTAAACAGTGAGGGTAATTTACTGTAGGGGGAGGTCCCGGTAGGTGCCGAGGCAGGAGCAAAAGGCCTCAGCCTATTTCCATATACATAATGAAGAAGAAAGTAACCAGAACCAGAACCGTAGTAGTTATTAGTTATTCAGATGTAATCTTATTTATAGGTGATCTTAATTCTTTTACTAATGCCTCTCAGGTCAGAAGTGTGAACCTGGGCGACACTGTGAAATGAATGACTCTAAGGCAAGACGCTTTAAGTCCTCTGTCAGGCCCGCATAAGGGCTGCTGGAGGGCGCCCGGCTGTGCGGCAGCGCCAGCGCTGGGAAAGCGCCCTTTGTTTAGCCAGCTAGGG
Organism: Saguinus oedipus; assembly: GCA_031835075.1. Taxonomy (NCBI): domain Eukaryota; kingdom Metazoa; phylum Chordata; class Mammalia; order Primates; family Cebidae; genus Saguinus; species Saguinus oedipus. Next base: position 46,357,240 of record CM063187.1, on the reverse strand, counting down.
AAGGAGATGTTCGAAATAGCTGAGACATCTCCTTCCCCAGAGGAGTTAGGAGAAAACTCCGCTCCTCCAAGCTCTTGTGGTAGGTCTGACGCTGTCAGGGAGGCCTGCAGACATCCGGGGGCTTGTCTCTATGTGGTGCTGTGTTTCAGTGGTCACGTTCCATGTCCACTCTCACGCTTCGCTTCTGCATCTGGTTCCCTTTTTCTATATATATATGTGTGTGTGTGTGTGTGTGTGTGTGTGTGTGTATACACACACACACACACACACACACACATATAGGGATATAGGGTTTCTTTTTTCTTGGAAAAGATAATCAGTAATAGTAATATAAATCTTTTTTTTTTTTTTTTTTTTGAGACTCAGTTTTGCTCTTGTTACCCAGGCTGGAGTGCAATGGCACGATCTCGGCTCACCGCAACCTAACCTCCGCCTCCTGGGTTCAGGAAATTCTCCTGCCTCAGCCTCCCGAGTAGCTGGAACTACAGGCACGCACCACCATGCCCAGCTAATTTTTGTATTTTTAGTAGAGACGGGGTTTCACCTCGTTGACCAGGATGGTCTCGATCTCTTGACCTCATGATCCACCTACCTTGGCCTCTCAAAGTGCTGGGATTACATGCGTGAGCCACCACGCCCTGCCGAGTAATATAAATCTTAATGTTTTAGTTCTTTCTTGGTAAGTGTGGAAGAAGTGCTGATGCATTATGCTCCTTACCTCACTTCGGGTGCCAGAAATACCACCTGTAAGCCACTCCCTATTTTACCCAGCCTCCAGTCTCCGACCACCAAAACCACGCCCTACCTACTCTGCCCCCAGATTTGCAACTCAATAAAAGTGAGAGGGTCCCGGCATTTGGGGCCACTTCTGGTCTCCGTTTTTTGGGTAGCTGTGGACCCCCCGGGCCCAAACTCTCTTTTCTGGATCTTGGTGTCTTGTATCATTTATTTCTACAATTTTTCATCTCCGCACCAGCCGGGAGCGGCTCACAGAACCATGTGGGGCTGGACCCTACAGTTTACTAGAAACTTGTCTTTACTTCCTGGAGTCCCAGATCCTGAGGTTCACCCCTCTCGCTTTCCTATTGCCCTAGGCCCTTGTAACGCAGGCTGGAGTTTCAACCCTCGGGAGGAGGGGTCATATTGAGGTGGGCCTACATGCAAATTCCATGCAAATTATCTAGGATATTATGCAGATGAGGGACCTTATGCAAATACATGCCCTCCTGGTGGGGCAGGCTGGGACCCTCCCCTCATTAACTTGGGGACCAGGTGCTGGATGAAGAACCCCTTCCTCCTCTCTTTCCCTTCCCACTAGCCATCTGTTCACTCCCTCTCCAATTCCCCAAACCCTGGCACCAATGTTTACCCTTAGAGTGGTACCTCTGCATCTGGTCCCTGCCCTGGACTAAGGGATCGTTTTTATTTTATATATATATATAAAATATATATATATATATTTATATATATTTTATATAAATATATATATATATATATATATTTTTTTTTTTGAGACTGAGTTTCGCTCTTGTTACCCAGGCTGGAATGCAATGGCGTGTTCTCAGCTCACCACAACCTCCGCCTCCTGGGTTCAGGCAATTCTCCTGCCTCAGCCTCCTGAGTAGCTGGGACTACAGGCACGCGCCACCATGCCCAGCTAATTTTTCGTATTTTTAGTAGAGACGGGGTTTCACCATGTTGACCAGGATGGTCTCGATCTCTTGACCTGGTGATCCACCTGCCTCGGCTTCCCACAGTGCTGTAATTACTGGCTTGAGCCACTGTGCCCAGCCGGGAACGTTTTTATTTTATTTTATTTTATTATTGTGAGACAGAGTCTTGTCCTGTTACCCAGGTGGGAGTACAGCAGAGTGATCTCAGCTTACTGCAACCTCTGCCTCCCGGGTTCAGGCAATTCTCCTGCCTCAGCCTCCAGAGTAGCTGGGATTACAGGCGCTCCCCCCCCACAACCACACCCAGGTAATTGTATTTTTTTCGTAGAGATGGGGTTTTGCCATGTTGATTGGGCTGGTCTTGAACTCCTGACCTCAAGCGATCTGCCCTCCTCGGCCTCCCAAAGTGCTGGGATTACAAGTGTGAGCCCCTGCGCCTGGCCTAAGGGAAGCTTTTAGCTTTTCTCTACGACTTTGTATTTTTCCTGAATCATAATAATTAACATGTACTGCACAGGGGCTCTGTGCCAGGCTTTGCGCTAAATACTTCCCTGGTTATCTCCTCAAATTCTCCCCTCCATCCTCTGATCCTCTCTGTGTTTGCTGTGTTTTTTTAAAGGGAATTTTCAATTTTGCTATGTAGGGAACAAGAGCCCTCGAAATAAGGACACAGACGGACGAAACGAAAGATGGATATTAAGAAGCAATTCAAGGCCGGGCGCGGTGGCTCAAGTCTGTAATCCCAGCACTGTGGGAGGCCGAGGCGGGTGGATCACGAGGTCAAGAGATGGAGACCATCCTGGTCAACATGGTGAAACCCCGTCTCTACTAAAAATACAAAAAATTAGCTGGGCATGGTGGCACGTGCCTGTAGTCCCAGCTACTCAGGAGGCTGAGGCAGGAGAATTGCCTGAACCCAGGAGGCGGAGGTTGTGGTGAGCTGAGAACACACCATTGCACTCCAGCCTGGGTAACAAGAGCGAAACTGCGTCTCAAAAAAAAAAAAAAAAGAAGCAACTCGTGAGACCTGTTAGACATACGAAGAATGTGAGCTGAACACAGATGGGAGGGATGCAGGGGTCTGGTAAGCTCCGAGCATCCAGGCGTCCTGTGGGCCGCACCTGCTCTGCTCCACGAGTCCTGAGCCCAAGACACACAGGTAAAAGCCGTGGCTGCCAAGCAGGTGATCGGCCAGCTACAGTCAGGGCCGGGACACCGGCCCCTGCACGGCCCTGGGCCCCTTCCTCGTGCCGAACCCTTTTGCTCACCCTCCATACCGGATGTTGAAACTACACTATGGTGAAAAAGACCACTGTGTTTCTGGTCCCTGTTTGCCACTGTTCCCTTTTCTTTTCCCTCCCTCCCTCCCTCCCTCCCTCCCTCCCTCCATTTTCTTTCTTTTTTTTGTTTTTTAAAGACGGGGTTTCACCATGTTGGTTAGGCTGGTCTTGAACTCCCAGCCTCAGGTGATCCGCCCACCTTGGCCTCCAACGTGCTTGGATGACAGGCATGAGCCACCATGCCCGGCCTCTTTTCTTTCTTCTTTTTCTCTTTGAGACAGAGTGTCACTCTGTCTTCCAGGCTGGAGTGCAACAGCACAATCTTGGCTCCCTGCAACCTCCGCCTTCTGGGTTCAAGTGATTCTCCTGCCTCAGCCTCCCCAGTAGCTGGGATTACAGGTGTACAACACCACACCCAGCTAATTTTTCTATTTTTAGTAGAGCTGGGGTTTCACCGTGTTGGCCAGGCTGGTCTCCAACTCCTGACCTCAAGTGATCATCCTGCCTCAGCCTCCCAAAGTGCTAGGATTACAAGTGTGAGCCACCGTGCCTGGCCCAATTCTTTTTGATATATACCCAGAAGGGAAGTTGCTGGATTGTATGTTAAGAAATTCATAAATAAATAGATGATATGAGGCAGAACATTAAAAAAATAAACAATTTACCCAAATGGAGTTTCTCTTTTTTATTTTATTTTATTATTATTTTTTAAAGATGGGGTTTCACCGTGTTGGTCAGGCTGGTCTTGAACTCCCGACCTCAGGTGATCCGCCTGCCTTGGCCTCCAAAGTGCGTGGATTATAGGCATGAGCCACTGTGCCTGGCCAAGCCAAATAGAGTTTCTCTAAGGAACATGACAATTTAAAATGTTTAATAATTTAGGCCAGGTGTGTTGGCTCATGCCAGTAATTCCAGCACTTTGGGAGGCCGAGGTGGGCACAGTGCCTGAGCCCAGGAGTTTGAGACCAGCCTGGGCAACATGGTGAAACCCTGTCTCTAGAAAAAATAAAAAATTAGCTGGGGGTGGTGGTGCGCACCTGTAATCCCAGCTACTCTGGAGGCTGAGATGGGAGGATCACCTGAGTCCTGGGATGTTGAGGCTACAGTGAGTCGTGACTGTGCCACTTTACTCCAGCCTGGGTGACAGAGTGAAACCTTGTCCTTTTTTTCTTCTGTTTTAAGAAACTGTGTCTCAGGTGTGGTGGCTCATGCCAGCACTTTGGGAGACTGAGGCAGGAGTATCACCTGAGGTCAGGAGTTCAAGACCAGCCTGGCGAACATGATGAAACCCCATGTCCACTAAAAATACAAAAATTAGCCAAGTGTGACAAGTGCCTGTAATCCCAGCTACTCGGGAGACTAAGGCAGGAGAATTGCCTGAACCCAAGAAGCGGAGGTTGCAGTGAGCTAAGATCGAGCCACTGCACTCCAGCCCGGGCGACAGAGCTAGACTCCATCCCCCCTCACCAAAAACAAAAAACAAAAAACAAAACAAAACAAAAAACTTGTCTCAAAAAAATAACATTTAGGCCGGGCATGGTGGCTCACGCCTATAATCCCAGCACTTTGGGAGGCCAAGGCAGGTGGATCACGAGGTCAAAAGATCGAGACCATCCTGGTCAACAAGGTGAAACCCCGTCTCTACTAAAAATACAAAAATTAGCTGGGCACGGTGGTGCGTGCCTGTAATCCCAGCTACTCAGGAGGCTGAGGCAGGAGAATTGCTTGAACCCAGAAGGCGGAGGTTGCGGTGAGCCGAGATTGTGCCATTGCACTCCAGTCTGGGTAACAAGAGCGAAACTCCGTCTCAAAAACAAACAAACAAACAAACAAAATAAATAACATTTTCTACCCACTTAATAAAGTGACGTATGAAAAATTTGAAAAATTCACATAACGGACTAAAAACCTGTTAAATATATTTATGTATATGTAAATGCATATGTGACATATGTACTTAATTAATTTTGAGACAGAGTTTCACTCTTGTTGCCCAGACTAAAGTGTAATAGTGTGATCCCTGCTCACAGCAACCTCTGCCTCCCTGGTTCAAGCAATTCTCCTACCTCAGCCTCCCGAGTAGCTGCGACTACAGGCATGAACTCCTGACCTCAGGTAATCTGCCTGTCTCGGCCTCCCAGAGTGCTGGGATTACAGGCATGAGCTGCCATGCCCGGCTATGTACTTTGTTTTAAAATGGGATCATATTCTAGATCAGTATTACCCAGTAGACAGTAGACATTTCTGTACTGATGGAAATGTTTTATATCTGTGCTTTCCAGTATAGTAACCACAAGCCACAATGGACTGCTGAGCAGTAATACTGTGGCTAGTGTCACCGAAGAATGAAGTTCTACTTTTTATTTAGTTTTAAGTAGTTTATGCTTCTGTAGCCACATGTGACTAGGGATACCGTATTAAACATCGAGGATGTCGAAAGTAAAAAGATTTATCTTATGGGCAATACTTCACATGTCAGGTTTTTTTTTGAGATGGAGTGTCCCTCTGTCGCAGTGGTGTGATCTCAGCTCACTGCAACCTCTGCCTCCTGGATTCCAGCGATTCTCCTGCCTCAGCCTCCTGAGTAGCTGGGACTATAGGTGTGTGCCACCACACCTGGCTAGTTTTTTTGTATTTTTAGTAGAGACGGCATTTCACTGTGTTAGCAAGGCTGGTCTCCATCTGCTGACCTCATAATCCGCCCGCCTTCCTGCCTGTGAGAAATTTTTACGGAGCCATATGAGCTTGGTGGTTTTTTTTGTTTGAATTTTTAGCATTTTAGATTTAGAAATTCCACTTTATTTATTTTTTGAGACAGAGTTTCCCTCTTGTCGCCCAGGCTGGAGTGCAATGACGCGATCTTGGCTCACTGCAACCTCCGCCTCCAGAAGTGCTGGGATTACAGGTGTGAGCCACTTCGCCCAGCAAGAAATTCCACTTTTAAAAGAATGGGAAGAATGACTGAAAGGTAATGTTTAAATTTTTAATTGATGTAAGTATTAGAGCCATGGAAGATTGCTGTTGAGCATTTGCTTTTTTAAGTGCATTGATCCAGGTGAAAGAAGATGTATGTTTTGACTGATGGCCATGGAACTATTTGTACAAAGAGCTAGCTGCAGCTCTATGCAACGTAGCAGGGCATAGAGTTAAAAGGTTTATTGAATATGGGAGGCCACGGGATGTATGGTCCAGCCCTACAGGGTTCTGTGAGCCCCTCTCTGCTGGTATGGAGACGAGAAATTATAGAAATAAAAGACACAAGACGCAGAGATAGAGAAAAGAGAGTTTGGGCCCTGGGGTCCACTGCCAGCCAAAGCGCGGAGACCAGCAGTGGCCCCGAGTGACTGGACGCTCTGACTTTTATTGAGTTGTGAATCTGGGGCAGGGTAGTAGGGTGTGGCCAAGACTTTCAGGTAGCCGAGATGAGGTGAGGAGCACTGTGCATAGCACTTTTTCCATACCAGAACAAAGACATTAAGATTTACATTACTTTTACTGATTATTTCTTCCAAGAAAAAAGGAACCAGGTGCAGAAGCGGAACATGAGAGTGGACAGGGAACGTGACCACCGAAGCACAGCATCACAGAGAGACAAGCCCCCGGATGTCTGCGGGTGTCCCTGACAGCGTCAGGCCTACTGCAAGAGCTTGGGGGAGCAGAGTTTTCACCTAACTCCTCCGGGGTAGGAGCCGTCTCAGCCATTTTGTACGTCTCCTTCCCTAACTGGCAAAACAGCGGGCGCTTTCCCAGCGTGGCCTGCCGCACAGCCGAGGCGCCCTCCAGCAGCCCTTTCTGAGCGTGACAGAGACTTAGAGCATCTTGCCTTAGGGTCATTCATTTCACAGTGTCTCTCCAGGTTCACACTTCGACCTGAGAGGCATTAGTAAAAGAATTAAGATCACATATAAATAACTAAGATCACGTATGAATACCTAATAACTACTACAGTTATAGACTTTATTTCTAGTTACTTTCTTTTTTTTTTTTTTTGAGGCGGAGTTTTGCTCTTGTTACCCAGGCTGGAGTGCAATGGCGCAATCTCGGCTCACCGCAACCTCCGCCTCCTGGGTTCAGGCAATTCTCCTGCCTCAGCCTCCTGAGTAGCTGGGACTACAGGTGGGCGCCACCATGCCCAGCTAAATTTTGTATTTTTAGTAGAGACGGGGTTTCACCATGTTGACCAGGATGGTCTCGATCTCTTGACCTCGTGATCCACCCGCCTCGGCCTCCCAAAGTGCTGGGATTATAGGCGTGAGCCACCGCGCTCAGCCAGGATTGGAGCGCCTTAACGTGGCCCATGAGCTCTTCTGCTTGGGCAGGCTCCCTGGTTACCTACCAGGAAGAAGGGTTCTGTAGCATCCCAACAATTTCCCACGGCAACAGATGCCACTCCGTCCACTCTGGCTGATTTGACTGAGCGCAGAGAGCAGAGCTGGGTGCCTGAGATTTGAGGAGGCAATGCTAGGAGGCCCTGGGCAGGGTGTGAGTGCAGTGCACCCCATCACCCCACATGGCTCTAAGATCACTGACACCTCACAGCAGCCCCTGTGGCCAAAGTGCAATTGATTCCCATTCGATGCACAAGAAAGGCTCAGAGAGGTGAGATTCCTGGTCAGTCACCTGTGCTGACCTCCCACTACCCTGTTCCGTGCTTCTAGGATGCTGGCTGCATTTTCTTTCTTCCTTTTGGACTGTAATAATCTCTCCAAACCCCAGTTCTTCTTTCTCTGTATTTCTCTCTTTTCGTGTGTGTGTGTGTGTGTGTGTGTGTGTGTGTGTGTGTGTGTGTGTGTGTGTGGTGGTGGTGACCGCCACCATACCCAGCTAATTTTTTTGTATTTTTAGTTGAGACGGAGTTTCACTATGTTGGCCAGGCTGGTCTTGAACTCCTGACCTCCCGATCCGCCTGCCTTGGCCTCCCAAGGTACTGGGATTACAGGCATGAGCTGCCGCGCCTGGTCCTGTGTATTTCTCTTAAAAAACACAGAGGCTGGGCTTGGTGGCTCATGACTGTAATCCCAGCACTTTAGGAGGCTGAGGTGGGCAGATCACCTAATATTAGGAGTTCGAGACCGGCCTGACCAACATGGAGAAACCCCTTCTCTACTAAAAATACAAAATTAGGTGGGTGTGGTGGCAGATGCCTGTAATTCCAGCTACTTGGGAGGCTGAGGCAGGAGAATCACTTGAACCTGGGAGGCGGATGTTGCCATGAGCCGAGATCGTGCTGTTGCACTCCAGCCTGGGCAACAAGAGCAAAACTCCATCTCAAAAAGGAAAAAAAAAGAAATTTTGTAGAGATGGGGGTCCCACTATGTTGTCCAGACTGATCTTGAACTGTTGGCCTCAAGTGAACCTCCTGCCTTGGTCACGCAAAGTGCTGGGACTGCAGTCGTGTGTCACCATGCTTGGCTTTTTTATTTTTTGTCAAGATGGGGTCTTGCTATGTTGCCCGGGTTGGTCTCAAACTCCTGGCTTCAAGAGATCCTCCTGACACAACTTCCCGAAGTGCTGGGATTACAGGTGTGAGCCACTGCCCCAGCCTGCTTCTCTTTTTGTCTGTCTCTCCCCAAATCTCTTTTTGTCTCTTACTCTAGGGCTCTCTCAGAGCTTCCCAGCCCATCCCTCTTGCCTCCCTCTAAATCTTTCCATCCCTCTCTCACGTCCCTCTTCCTTGGCCTTGTAATGTCTGTGTCCTCTCTGCCCCGGGCTCCCTTTTGTCTGGATTCCTCCCAGCTCCTCCCTCTTTCCCCAGGGACTCCTCCCCAGAGGAGGTGGCTCCATCTCTAATTCCATGGAGTCTACAGCTAAGAGGGAGCTTTTCCTTGCCCAGCTTCAATTCCCTCTGGGGCTCTGGCAAGACAGACTGGGAAATTTTATTTAAGGAGACAGCACCGCACCTCCAGGCAGGCGCTAGTCTTTGGGGGGCCAAGATCAGTGCCTTCGGGACCCGGCGTCTCTCCTTCTACCCTCGGCCAGCTAAGTCGCTCTCTGTGTGCTCACAGGCTCTCATGCTGTCATTTCTTTTTCTTTTCTTTCCGCAGTGTCTCGCTCTGTGTCCCAGGCTGGAGTGTATCGGCGTGATCTCAGCTCACCGCAACCTCTGCCTCCTGGGTTCAAGTGATTCCCCTGCCTCAGCTTCCCAAGTAGCTGGGATTACAGGCATGGGCCAGCATGCCTGGCTCATTTTTGTATTTTTAGTAAAGACGAGGTTTCACCATGTTGGCCAGACTGGTCTCAAATTCCTGACCTCAAGTAATCCGCCTGCCTCTGCCTCCCAAAGTGCTGGGATTGCAGACATGAGCCACCAAGCTTGGCCTCTTTTTCTTCTTCCTTTTTTTTTTAAGAGATGAAGTCTCACTTCGTCGCCCAGGCTGGAGTGCAGTGGTGTGATCATAGCTCACTGTAGTCTCCTACTCCTGGGCTCAAGGAATCCTTCCACCTTAGCCTCCTGAATAGCTGGGACTATAGGCACACCTGGCTAATTTTTGTATTATTATTATTTGTAGCAATGGGGTCTTGATATTCTGCCCAGGCTGGTCTTGAACTCCTGGCCTCAAGCCACCCCCAGCCTCAGCCTCTCAAAGTGCTGGGATTATAGGTGTGAGCCACCACCACTGGGATTATAAGAATGATCCACAGCGCCCAGGCCGGTCTCATTTCTTTCTCCATGACATCAGGCTTCTCCCGTCCTCTTGCAAGAGGGTGGACGGGGAGGGGCAGCTGAGGGGGAGAATCACCTGCATCGCCCTTCCCCTCCCTCCTCCCAGAGGAAGCTCTGGCCACAGGATAGTGTCGATGTGACAAACAGCATTTATTCCAGACTCCAGTGTCCACAGATGATGGGGCGGGGCGGAGGTGGGGCGGGGCGGAGGTAGGGCGGGGCAGGAGCGGGAGCAGGGGCAGGGGCGGGGATCCAGTGTCAGACTCTGCAGCAGGACGTCAGCGTCAGGTGGGGGGACCAGTAAGGGAGGTGGGAGGTAAAAATAGCCCAGGCCAGCCGACCCTCGGAGCCTTGTCCCAGGCCGGGCCCTGGGCTTGGGTCCAGGAGCTATTCTTGGGCCTGGGAGAGTCACATTCCCTGGAGGAAGGCCCCCTCCCACCCACCCACCCTCCCTCTCCTTCCCTCCCAGAGGCAGGCAGTCGCTGTGGGTCCTTGCCTGGCCAGCAGAGGAAGGAAGGGAGGGCTGGGCAGGGAGAGGAAAGAGGGAAGGCGGGGGCGGGGGCGGCGTGAGCACGGCTGGTTCTCTGATGCCTGCAGCTCGAGGTCCAGGGACTGCCTCTAGGAGGTCCTTGGCTCAGCACTGCGGAGCGGACAGAGAGGTCAGCCTCTGCCCACAGGCGCTGCACCACTGCCCAGCAGGTCCCTCTCACCAGGGGGCCCAGGCCCTCACCCACCTCATCTCTGAAGCCCCCGCTGCCACCCCGGGTTCCTCCAGAGGAACCTCCCATGAGAAGGCCGGTCTGCTCAGGCCGCTCCGACCCTGAGTGGCTCAGCTCTGGCTCCCCTGGCGGCCTGCGGGGAGGAGGCATCAGGGGGAGGCATTGGGTTGGAGGTACACCAGGCAGGGGGAGGAGCTGAGGATGGGGGTGGGTGGGGCTAGGAGGCGGCTGGGGGTGGAGGTAAGGATGGGGGTGTGCTAGGTGGGAATGGCGTGGGAATGGGTGAGGGGGTGATGACACTGGGGTCAGCGCTGGGCGAGGGGATGCAGATGCTATTGGGGTTGGAGATGGGAATGTAGCTGGAGCTGGCTTTAGGATCGATGTTGGATGGTTACGGATTGGAGATGAGGACAGCCATGTGGTGGGGCTGGAGAAGAGGTTAGTTGAGGAGCGGCTGGGAGAGGCTTGGCGGTTGGGGGTTGGGGTTGGAGTTGAGAATGGGGAATGGGGACATGGGTGAAGTTGGCTTGGGGATGGTGGGGGTCTAGGGCTGGGAGGTGGCTAGATGAGGGCTGGATGGTGAGATGGGATTGGCGAAGTTGGAGTTAAGGGTGAGCTCAGGGGCACGATGGGAGCTGGGGCTGGAGGTCAGGGGAGGACGGTGATGTGGCCTGGCCTGGAGAGAAGCTCAGATGGGGATGGTTTGAAGGGGATTATGGACTGGAGTTGAGGGGAGGTTGGGGGTCGGGTTGGAATGGGAGACAGAAATGGAGTTGGGGATGAGGCTGAGCTGGGGGCAGGAGAGGAAATTGGGGAGGAGGATGGTGTCGAGTTTGGCTTGGGGACAGGTTTGGGAATGGCTCTGGGAAGGGTTTGGGGCTGTGGCTGGGGATGAGGATGTAGTTGGGGATGTGTGAGTTGGATTCGGGGCTGCAGTTGGGGATGAGAATGGGTTAGGGATGGAGTTGGGGATGAGGATGGGTTGGGGATGGGGGTGGGTTAGTCTGGGGTTGGGTGTGGGGCCGTACCTGGGGATGAGGATGGGATGAGGATGGGGTGGGGATGAGGATGGGATGAGGATGGGGGTGGGTTGGGGATGGGGGTGGGGATGAGGATGGGGGTGGGTTGGGGATGGGGGTGGGGATGAGGATGGGTTAGGGATGGGGTGGGGATGAAGATAGGGTGGGGATGTGGTGGAGATGAGGATGGGTTGGGGATGGGGTAGGGATGAGGATGGGGTGGGGATGAGGATGGGTTGGGGATCGGGTGGGGATGAGGATAGGGTGGGGATGGGGTGGGATGAGGATGGATTGGGGATGGGGTGGGGATGAGGATGGGGTGGGGATGAGGGTAGGGTGGGGATGGGGATGAGGTGGGGATGAGGATGGGGTGGGGATGGGGTGGGGATGAGGATAGGGTGGGGATGGGGTGGGGATGAGGATGGGGTGGGGATGGGGTGGGGATGAGGATGGGATGAGGATGGGGTGGGGATGAGAATGGGGTGGGGATGGGGTGGGGATGAGGATAGGGTGGGGATTGGGTGGGGATGAGGATGCGGTGAGGATGGGGTGGGGATGAGGATAGGGTGGGGATGAAGTGGGGATGAAGATGGGTTGGGGATGGGGTGGGGATGAGGATGGGTTGGGGATGAGGATGGGGTGGGGATGAGGATGGGTTGGGGATGAGGATGGGGTGGGGATGAGGATGGGGTCAGGATGAGGATGGGTTGGGGATGAGGATGAATTGGGGATGGGTTGGGGATGGGGTGGGGATGAGGATGGGTTGGGGATGAGGATGGGGTCAGGATGAGGATGGGTTGGGGATGGGGTGGGGATGAGGATGGATTGGGGATGGGTTGGGGATGGGGTGGGGATGAGGATGGGTTGGGGATGAGGATGGGGTGGGGATGAGGATGGGTTGGGGATGCGGTGGGGATGAGGATGGGTTGGGGATGGGGTGGGGATGAGGATGGGGTGGGGATGAGGATGGGGTGGGGATGAGGATGGGTGGGGATGAGGATGGGGTGGGGATGAGGATGGGTGGGGATGAGGATGGGTTGGGGCTGGGGGTGGGGATGATGATGGGTTTCGGATGGGGGTGGATGTGGTGGGCTCCGGGGTGGAGGACAGATATGGTTGAGGTTGGTTATGAGTTGAGCTTGGGGTTGAGGGTGGGGATGGGTTAGGCTATGTGGTCACTGCAAACAGCAGGCCACTCACGGAGCTCCCTTCTCTCGCCGGCAGTGGCAGCCGGGGCCCCCTTTGCGTCTCATGCAGTAGAAGACAGCAACGACGAGGAGCAGGAGGCCCACGCTGACGGCCACGGCCATGACGGCCACTCCAGCCTGAGAGGTCTGGGGGCTCACTGCAGGGACACGGTGGAGAGAGGCAGGGGTCAGGCAGCGGGCTCTGTCTGCCCCATGCCCAGCTCTTCCGCCACCACCTCAGTCACTCACCGATGCCGAAGTGGAAGACATGGCGCGCATTCCCGTGGGGGTTGGAGGCCTCACAGGAGATGCCGTCACGGCTCAGGGCACTGGTCACTTTCAGGGTCAGAGAGCTGCTCACCCAGCCCTGCCTTCCGGGGACCCGCTCTGCGGGCTGTGGAAGCTCCAATCAGGCCCCAGACCATGGGGTCAAGGGCTGGGGGTGAGGGCAGAGGTGACTTCCAGTCCCCCGGAAGTGGAGGGGAGGACGTGATGGGTGGGTGACTGAGGGGAGGTTCAGGGTGGAGAGGAAGGTCCCTTACACTGCCCCCAAGCTGGCTCCAGGTGAGTTTGGGCTCTGGATGGCCGCGGGCGGAGCATATGAGTGTGACCTCGTCTCCTTCCCTCCAGCTGCCGTCTGCTGTGGGCTCTGTATCCAGGGCCTTTAGCTCTGGCGAACCTGTGGTTGGTGGGATGGATAGAAAGGGAAGGGAGAGGAGGGAGAGAGAAGAGAGGAATTGAGCAGAAGACAGAGGCCCCGGCCAGGGGCACAGGGACGTGTCCTGTTTGTCCAGGCCCCACGTCCTGCACTGTCCCCATCCAAGCCCACCCCCTCCCCGCCCCCTGAACCTTGGACCAGCAGCGTGAAGTTCTGGGTGCGGCTGAGGACCGGGACTGTGGGCAGGGAGGCCTCACATACATAGGTGCCATTGGAATCAAAGGTGATGGAACTGAGTGACAGCATGGGGCCATCGCTCAAAGGAATGGAGTCCTGGGGAGGGCAGAGGAGGAGGAAGATGTGGTGAGAGGCCCAGGAGCACGGGGAGACGGGAGGGTGCAGGTGCAGGGCCCGAGCGGGCTCCTTTCCCTCTCACCTTGGTCCAGCGTAGGGCAGGGGTGGGCAGGCCTTGCACGGAGCAGTTCACGGTTGCACTGCTGTTCAGGGGTAAGGAAAGTTCCTTCCCCTCGCTGAGCTCCAGGGGATCCAGGTCTGCAGTGGGGGACAGACAGTCTGTCACTCTTCCCAGAGCCTCACCCACTCAGTTAGGGGCTCTGCAGGGGCCATCGGGGGTTCAAACAGGAGTGGACAGTTGGAAGCAGAGAACAGCAACCATCCCTTCTGGTTTCCTCCTCTCCATGAAATCTCCATCCTCCCAGCCAGGCCCTCCAACCAAAAACCTAGCAGTCTAAACCGAGCAGTTGGGGTCCATGTATTTGGACCCCAAAATACACATCCAAGTCAATTACTTTTCTTCAGAGCTGACATCTGAGCCCAAGGTTAGTGTGTAACCTGAGTGGGGGGAGGTGTTCCTTTTGTGACTTCAGCACCCAAACCTTCTGCTCAAACCCCAACCCTTAGGATAACCTCCCTGATACCCCAAACATCCTATCTGCAAAGCTTTTTTAAAATTAATTAATTATTTTTTTTTTTTAGACAGTTTTGCTCTGGTTACCCAGGCTGGAGTGCAATGGCGCGATCTTGGCTCACCGCAACCTCCGCCTCCTGGGTTCAGGCAATTCTCCTGCCTCAGCCTCCTGAGTAGCTGGGATTACAGGCACACGCCACCATGCCCAGCTAATTTTTTTGTATTTTTAGTAGAGACTGGGTTTCACCATGTTAATCAGGATGGTCTCGATCTCTTGACCTTGTGATCCACCCGCCTCGGCCTCCCAAAGTGCTGGGATTACAGGCTTGAGCCACCGCGCCCGGCAATTAATTTTTTTGAGACAGAGTTTTACTCTGTCGCCCAGGCTGGAGTGCAATGGCATGATCTTGGCTCACTACAACCTCTGCCTCCTGGGTTCAAGCAATTCTCCTGCCTCAGCCTCCTGTGGAGCTGGGACTATAAGCATGCGCCACCATGCCCAGCTAAATTTTTGTGTTTTTAGTAAAGACGGGGTTGGCCAAGCGCGGTGGCTCACGCCTGTAATCTTAGCACTTTGGGAGGCTGAGGTGGGTGGATCACCTGAGGTCAGGAGTTCAAGACCAGCCTGGCCATCATGGTGAAACCCCATCTAAAAAAAAAAAAAAAAAAAAGACAGGGTTCCACCATGTTGGCCAGGCTGGTCTTGAACTCCTGACCTCAGGTGATTCGCCCGCCTCGGCCTCCCAAAGTGCAGAGATTAGAGGCGTGAGCCACCATGTCTGGCTTTTTTTTTTAAAATAAAGACAAGGGCCCAGCGCAATGGCTTATGCCTGTCAACCTAGTACTTTGGGAGGCCAAGGCCAGAGGATCACGAAATCAGGAGTTCAAGACCAGCCTGGCCAATATGGCGAAGCCCCGTCTCTACTAAAAAATAATAATAATTAAAAAAGGCCAGGCATGGTGGCATGCACCTGTAGTCCCAGCTACTCCGGAGGCTGAGGCAGAAGAATTGCTTGGATCCAGGAGGTGGAGGTTGTAGTGAGCCGAAATCGCCCCACTGTACTCCAGCCTGGGCGACAGCGAGACTTCGTCTCAGAAAAAACAAAACAAAACAGCAAGTTCTTACTATGTTGGCCGGGCTGGTCTCAAACTCCTGGCCTCAAGTGATCCTCTCGCCTTGACCTCCCAAAGCTCTGGGATCACAGGCCTGAGCCACTGCTCCTCGCCTCGGCAAGTCTTTATTTGGTCTGTTCCCAGGACAGATCCTCTCACTTTCTGCCATCTCTGGCCTCAGGTTTAACTATCCCAACCACCTCTTCACTAGGCTGCTGCTCCCTCTATCCATCCTCCACCGAACCAGCCAGAGGGATCTCTTTGAAACACATGTGGGTCAGCCCTCCCCTCCGCATCAAACCCTGCCGTGGCTCCCCAGTACTCCTGGCATCCAGGCCAAACTTCTCAAGGGTGCCTACAGCATGCTGCCTGGTCTGGCCCTCACCCACCTCTTGAAGCATCTCCCACTCTCCAGCATTCTCCCTGTGCTCCTGCTACCTTGTTCTCTTGCTGTTTTTCTTGAGTAGGCCAACTTGGACCTGCCCCAGGGCCTTTGCACTTGCTTGCTCACTCTGCCTGCAGTGCTCTTCTTGTAGCTCTCTGCATTTCTTTTCTTTCTTTCTCTTTTGGGGGACTGAGTCTCGTTCTGTCGCCCAGGCTGGAGTGTAACGGCGTGATCTCAGCTCACTGCAACCTCTGCCTCCCAAGATCGAGCAATTCTCCTGCTTCACACTCCTGGGTCGCTGGGATTACAGGTGTCCACCACCACGCCTGGCTAATTTTTGTATTTTTAGTAGAGACGATGTTGGGCAGGCTGGTCTTGAACTCCTGACCTCAGGTGATCCCCCTGCCTTGGGGTCCCAAAGTGCTGGGATGACAGGTGTGAGCCAGCTCGCCTGGGCACTCTCTGTGCTTCTGAGTCCACTGTGTTTTCTCACTCAAATTCCTCTTCTCAGAGGCTTCTCCCACTTCCCCTATTGTGGACACCCAGATCTTTCCTACAGCACGGAAGGACTTATTCCGCCAGCTGCTGAGAAAGATGACAGCTGTCAGCCTGCAGCTGTCAGCGCTCTCTGGGAACTGCCTCAGCTGCTGAGAGCCTCTTGCCTGAGGCCAGCACACCTCTGAGGAGTGGCTGATGTACGGGTATTAAGGCCCAGCCCCCTCACCCCGACTGGGGACAACTGTGAAGGGCCATCCGGGATTCCAAGTGCCTGTAGGGCTGACCGAGGCCTTATTTATTTATTTTATTATTAGTTTTTTGAGATGGAGTCTCACCCTTGTTGCCCAGGCTGGAGTGCAATGGCACAATCTTGGTTCACTGCAACCTCCATCTCCCAAGTTCAAGCGATTCTCTTGCCTCAGGCTCTTGAGTAGCTGGGATTACAGGCCCCCCGCTACCATGCCTAGCATTTTTTTTTTTTTTTTAGTAGAGACAGGGTTTCACCATGTTGGGCAAACTAGTCTTGAACTCCTGACCTCAGGTGATCCACCCACCTCAGCCTCCCAAAGTGTTGAGATTACAGGCCTGAGCCACTGCGCCCGACCTATTTTTATTTTTCCTGAAACAGGGTCTTTCTCTGTTGCTCAGGCTGGAGTGCAGTGGCGCAATCTAGGCGCACTGCAGTCTCAACCTCTGACACTCCAGCAGTCCTCCCACCTGGACCTCCTGGGTGTGTGCCACCATGCCTGGCTAAGTTTTAATTTATTTTTTCAGCTTCCTCAGGTTGAATAATTTTTAAATTTTTTTTGTACAAACG
This sequence comes from Saguinus oedipus, assembly GCA_031835075.1. NCBI lineage: Eukaryota > Metazoa > Chordata > Mammalia > Primates > Cebidae > Saguinus > Saguinus oedipus. Next base: position 46,340,299 of record CM063187.1, on the reverse strand, counting down.
GAGTCTCTTTATGTTGCCCAGGCTGGCCTCGAACTCCTGGGCTCAAGCAATCCTCCTGCCTCAGCCTCCCAAAGTGCTGGGATTATAGTAATGAGCCACTGTGCCCTGCCCGGGGCCTTCTTTAAACTTCAGTCCAACTTCTCCTCCTGCCAAATCTGCTGCCTTTACTTCCCACAAACCTTCTGCCTGAAAACATCCAAGTCAGAACCTGCTTCCCAGGAAAGCCGACTGCAACACCCAACACCTACGATAATCCCTTCCCCCCCGCTCTCTGATTGGCGATCTCACCTGTGGATACACCATTGTTACTGAAAGGGTTGGGTTAGCATTTACCGTCTGTCTCCCCTACTGAAATGCAGGGGCTGGCCTGTCTTGGTCACACTGTGTCCCCAGTATCTGGTGCAGGGTCTGCCCCAGGAAGGGACAGGCAAGGAGTGTGAAGGGAGCATCCAGCCTTTTCCCAGGGCTTGGATGCAAGTGAACTGAAAAGCGCTCTTAGAAGCTGGGAGTCAAGAGATTGGTTAGAAATAGACGGTAGGGGCGGGGCTCTGGGGCTTGTGCCTGTAATCCCAGCATTTTGGGAGGCCGAGGTGGGAAGGTCACGAGATCAGGAGATTGAGACCATTCTGACTAACATGGTGAAACCATGGGGGACAAAAGCAAGACTCCATCTCAACAAAAAAAGAAAAAAAAAGAAAAAGAAAGAAAAGAGGCATGCAGATCAACTGAGGCCGGAAGTTCGAGACCAGCCTGACCAACATGCAGAAACCCTGTCTCTACTAAAAATACAAAATTAGCCGGGCGTGGTGGCATGTGCCTGTGATCCCAGCTACTCGGGAGGCTAAGGCAGGAGAATCACTTGAACCTGGGAGGTGGAGGTTGCAGTGCGGCCGAGGTCATGCCATTGCACTCCAGTCTGGCCAATAAGAGCAAAACTCTGTCTCAAAAAAAAAAAAAAAAGAAAAAAGAAATGCAGTGAAAGGGTTGAAGGCAGAGTGTGCGGGATGACAGAGCAATGTCAGGGCTGTGGACAGGAGGGCGCAGAGGCCCCCTCGTGCCTTCCTCTTCCCCCAGGGCTCTCACAGGCCACACGCAGCTCCAGTGTCTTGGAGAGCTGCACGTCCTCCGCGGCGTCGTAGTCCTCTACTCTGCAGCCGTAGGTCCCGCTCTGGCCCCGGGTCACCCCCTCCAGCGTCAAGTTTCCCTCAAGATTCACATTCAGCACTTCCTCCTGCTTGTCCTGGGAGACCAGGGACAAGGAACCTGGCTCAGAAGCCACCCTGGTTCAGCAGGGTTATGCTAGGTCAGAAGCCACCAGCTTAGAGTCATACTAAGCCAGACCCTAAGAGGGGTCGGGGTCATCAGGTCAGGTTGCATGTTAAATCCTGACTCTCTCAAATCAGGGGTCGGTCAGAGGTTGTGGGCCACCAGATCGGGTGGCTGCCTAAGCTAGGGGCCTCCCAGGTCCCACATTAGAAGTTATGCAGTTTAGTAGGTCACAGAGGTCAGGGGCTGGGGGGCGGGGGGTGGATCCCAGAGGGACCCTTGGGTGGGTCACCTGAAGGCGGAAAAGCGTGTACTCCGGGCTGGGGCTGCCATCACCCCGGCAGAGCAGCTGGACAGTGTCACCCTCACGCACCCAGCCGGCTGGGGTGGACGGGCTGCCCACCCAGAACTGCACGTGCTCCGTGGGATCTAAGGGAAGGGCAGGGAGATGGGAATCATCATCTGGGGAAGGGTCAAGGTTAGAGTACAGGCGAGGGGCCAACCCTTCATCCCAGGAGAGGGCTGTGGCAGGTCAAAGGTTAGGGTCATAGGTTTCAAGCCTCAGGGTCAGCTTATTCAGAGATGAAGTGCCACAGTTCAGAGGCTGAAATAAACTGGGAGTCTAGGTCCAGAGTCAGAGGTCCCTGTGGGCGACATGTCATAGGGGGCCCAGTTCAGGGTGGGAGGGTGGAAAGCACCGTTTAGGCATAAACTCCATGGGGGCCAGGGTGCTCAGTGGAGGTTAGAGGTCAGAGGTCAGGAGGGGATTGCTGAGGCCAGAGGTCAGTGGCCAGCACTAGCACATTTTTTTGGCATGAAGTAGGGAGGTGGAGGGCCAGAGGGGAGTGTGAGGCCGCCGGCTGGAGGGTCAGGCCTCAGTGAGGTGTGCAGCCTGAGATCAGAGGTCAGAGGCCAGCACAGACTCACAGTGCAAGGTGAGCTGGAAGGTGCGGCTGTCCAGGCGGCCGTGGCGGCCCTCAGGCAGGCTGTAGTGAGCGGCGCAGTGGAAGCTGGCGTCTCGGTCGGCCTTGCGGAGCCGCAGGTAGAGGGTGCTCATGAGGGACAACAGGCCCGAGGCCTCCCTGACGGTGCGGCTGGTCATGTAACCCTCTGGGACAGACGGGGAGGTGTCGGTCAGCCAGCTCACGTCCTGCCGAGCTCCCACCCTGCCGAGCTCCCGCCACTCACCTGGGTTCATCTCCACGGGCACTGCCAGGGGCTGCCCGTTGCGATACCACGTGATCTTGGGGGCCGGGTTCCCGTTCCTGCTATGGCAGGTGGCGATCTGAGGCAGACACAGGCGTGGCCCTGGGCTCGGAGCTGGGGCTCTGAAGTCGGGGCTCCTCCTCCCTCAGGAGTTCTCCCTACTCAGACTCAGGAGCTGTGCTCCTAACTCCCGACTCTCCCAGGACCCCAGAGTCCGAATTCCTAGTCCCCGACTCCTCAGACTGAAGAGTCCAGGCCTCCAGCCCCATCCTCCAGGGACCAAGGATTCTGGGTCCTCCAGGTCTCTCCTTTCCAGGACACATGTGTCTTCCCCCTCTGCCCCTCCTTTTTTTTTTTGGGGGGGGGGGGACAGAGTCTCGCTTTGTGGCCCAGGCTGGAGTGCAGTGGCATGATCTCAGCTCACTGCAGCCTCTGCCTCCCAGGTTCATGTGATTCTCATGCCTCAGCCTCCAGAGTAGCTGGGATTATAGTTGTGCACCACCACATCCGGCTAATTTTCTTATCTTTAGTAGAGACAGGTTTCATTATGTTGGCCAGGCTGCTCCCGAACTCCTGACCTCAGGCGATCCTCTGAGACCCTCCTCTGCCTCCCAAAATGCTGGAATTACAGGCGTGAGCCACCACGCCTGGCCTTGCCCCTCCTCCTTTATTACCCAGGGGTCCCCAGCCCCTCCTCCCTCAGGCCCAGGAGTCCAGGCCCTTGTCCCCTCCTCCTCCAGAATCCTGTAACCAAGGTCCCTCCAGAGATACCTCCTGGGCAGAGTCCTCCATCACAGACAGTGTCCCTCTGTTGGGGGAGACCTCGGTGGCCTCTGGCTTTGCTGTGAAAAAGACTTTCGTGTCAGGGGCCCCTGCCTTGTGCCCCTCCCTGCTTGCCTCCCTTTGGGGGATGCCCGAGGACACTCACCAAACACGCTGAGCCTCGCGGTGGCCTCAGCAGTGCCTGCCGCCCCTGCCCTCACCACGCACATGTAGTCTCGCTCGTCACCGACCTGGGCCTCAGCCAGCACCAGGCGCCCCCAGGGGTCCAGCTGGTACGGGGGACTGCGGCCCCGGCTGTCGTGCACTGTGACCTGGAGCTCCGAGCCCTGGCCCTGCATCTCCGCGGAGGCCAGGCGGGGGCGAGCTCCTGAGCGGTCGGTCTGCGGGCGCGCGCACGCGAGGGGGCGGTTCTCAGCTCGGGCTGTCCACGCGCTCCTCAGCTTCTCTCTCTCTCTCTCTCTCTGTGGCTCCTGGCTCTGCCTCTTTTCCTCTCATTATGGCTCTGTCTGGTCCCTCTGTCCCTTCCCACCTCCTCCTGCCCCGGCCTCCTATCAGCTCTTGATTTTTTCTGCCTCCTATTCTCCATCTCATTTTCTCCGTCTCAGCCGGCCCCAGCCCTCCTCCTGTCTCTCCCTCTCCCACCTGTCTCTCATTTTCTCTCTTTAGTCCTCCCTGACCGCCCCCCACCGCAGTCTCCTGCTTTTTATCTTTTGAGATGGAGTCTCGCTCTGTTGCCCAGGCTGGAGTGCAGTGGCGAAATCTTGGCTCACTGCAACCTCCACCTCCCGGGTTCAAGTGATTTTCCTGCCTCAGCCTCCCAAGTAGCTGGGACTACAGGCATCCGTCACCACATCCGGTTAATTTTTGTATTTTTATAGAGATGGTGTTTCATCATATTGGTCAGGCTGGTCTTGAACTCCCGACCTCAGGTGATTTGCCTGCCTGGGCCTCCCAGAGTGCTGGGATTCCAGGCGGGAGCCACCACGCCCGGCCTCTCCTGCTTTCTTCGTGTCTGTCTCTGATTGTTCTCTCTCAGGAGCCTGCAGTCCGCAGCAGGACCACGTCATTCTAGACTCCGCCGCGCCCAAACACGGGACGCCTGCAGATTCCTTCCCCTTGGTGGGACTCAGAGTGTGGCTTGGTGGATCTCTACAGGCCATTGGCACTGATGAGAGAATGACCCTGTTCGGCCCTACTGTGCCCTGACTCCAGCCCCCTCCCCCTCCCCCAACCCCAGCCCCAAGCACTCACAAGGAACCATTCCAGCACATAATGGTCCTGGGTTCCTGTAGGGGTGCAATCCAGGGTGACAGGCTCTCCTCGCATCACCTCCACCAACGGAGGCACAGACAGGTGCACCTCCGCCTGGGCATCTGCAAGAGGGCAACTGAGAGGAGGAGCCCTCTAGATAGGGTCCCCTCTATCCCGGGACCCAGGTGTCCAGGCCCCCAGCCCCTCCTCCCTCAGATCCAGGAGTCCAGGCCCCCAGCCCCCCTTCCCTCAGACCCAGGAGTCCAGGCCCCCAGCCCCTCCTCCCTCAGACCCAGGAGTTCAGGTCCCCAGCTCCTCCTCCCTCAGACCCAGGAGTCCAGGCCCCCAGCCCCCCTTCCCTCAGACCCAGGAGTTCAGGCCCCCAGCCCCTCCTCCCTCAGACCCACGGGTCCAGGCCCCAGCCCCTCCTCCCTCAGACCCAGGAGTCCAGGCCCCCAGCCCCTCCTCCCTCAGACCCAGGAGTCCAGGCCCCCAGCCCCTCCTCCCTCAGACCCAGGAGTCCAGGCCCCCAGCTTCTCCTCCCTCAGACCCAGGGGTCCAGGCCCCCAGCTTCTCCTCCCTCAGACCCAGGAGTCCAGGCCCCCAGCTTCTCCTCCCTCAGACCCAGGGGTCCAGGCCCCAGCCCCTCCTCCCTCAGACCCAGGGGTCCAGGCCCCCAGCCCCTCCTCCCTCAGACCCAGGAGTCCAGGCCCCCAGCTTCTCCTCCCTCAGACCCAGGAGTCCAGGCCCCCAGCCCCTCATTCCTGAGGTCATCTCGCCTGCATCCCTTCTCCTGCATCTCTGGTCTCAGACACATCTCTGCACTTACAGAGCCCAGGGCTCCTCCTGGGCTGCACAGGGCCTTGCAGCCTCCGAGGAACACTCGTGGGGTAATCCTGCACCTGCCCTTGCTGCCCCCATAGAGCACACACCCCTCCCCAGGGCAGGACCAGGTCTGGCGCAGCCATTCCCCTCCAGCACCCTGGGCAGGGCCATCTCTGTGATGCTGGATAAATGTCTCTCTCCATCCTGGTCTCCACCTCTGTGTGTGTTTCTCCTTTTGGGTCTTTATCTCTGTCCCTGTCTCTGCCTCTCTCTGCACCTGCACCTCTCAGCTCCTGAGTTTCTTCCGCCCTCTCATGAGTGAGGGGCTGGGGTGTGGGCTGCAGCTGGGCCTGGAGCTTAGGCGGGATGGGTGTGTGGTGGTGGTGAGGGGGGACAGGGCTGGGCAGGTTTCAGGAATGTGGGAGGGACAGGCTGGCTGAGACCTGCCCGGCCTGGAGCCAGAGCCCCCCACCGCCTCTTGGCCCCCCTCTCCATTTGATACAACAGCAAATGGGATAAGGTGAGTCATCTAGCAACAGGATAATGTTGAGGCCCAGGATCTTGGGAAGCGGGGTGCCTGGACTCCTGGGAGCAGAGGGAGAGGAGGCTGGGGCCTGGTGGAGTCATTCTTGTAGAAAAACCTCACCCTCCCTCACCGTCTGGGCTGGCATCCTGGCATCAGTTCTCAGTTCTCAGAACCTCCCTTCCCTTCCCCGCTCAGTCTGGCCCAGCCCTACCCCTGGGGACCCACTGTTGACCGTGAATGTGCCAGGGTCCTGGATTCCCAGGCACTCACCTCTGGCCCCAGCCAGTCCCCAGGGAGGGGCAAAGGGGGCCAGGCGGGGGCCTAGGGCTGAGTCTGAGGCACGGACAGCAAGTGCAGGCAGAGATTTCCTCTCTTTCCCAGCCTGTCAACTCTCTGTCCCTCTGTCCCTGACCCCCACCAGGGCTTCCTCTCTGTCTGTCCCCATGCAGGTGTGTGAATAGCTAAGGCCCCAGGAACGGGGCCTGTCACTTGGAAACATTTTGTTCCACTGTCACTGCCTGGGGCTGGTGCTCCAGCCCCTTCCTGAGGGAGGCGGTTTCTTTATACTGGACTCTGGGAATTCCTAAGTATGTATGGATCGCTGTGCTGGGACACGTGGTCCTCGATTCTCTAAGGGGTCCCAGGCCCTCTCAAAACTTGAGGACCTTTCAGGGAGGAAGTCCTGGGGTTTTGATTCTCTGTGCCCTGGGGGAAGCCATTCTAGCCACTGGAGGCCTGGACTCCTGGGTCTGAGGAAAGAGGGGCTGGAGGCCCAGATTCTAGGGCCTGAGGGAGGAGGCAGGTGGGACCCGGATTCCAGGGTGCCGAGTGGGAAGGGGGCTGGCTTCTCTGGTTGTCTCTGACCCACCGCCTGGGTATCCCAAGCTCTCCTGCCTGGCTGTCCCCAGATCTTTCACTGAGGCGAACCTTCCAACACTCCTGTATCCCTTCTCCTTGGGGTCCCCACATTTTGCTTCCTGGAGTCAGCGTAAAGCCCTTTCTCCTTGCTTTCCTGGGGTCTCCAGGGGCCTCCACCCAGTCCCACCTTGCTCTCAGCCTGAACCATACCTGGGTGCGCCGCCAGCAGGACTGCGAGCAACAGCGCCCCGCACGCCCAGGCCGGTGCGTCCGGGGGCTCCATGTTCACGGCGGCGGCGGCGATTGAGTCCGGACTGCAGCTCGGCCGCTGCGGGGCTGGGAGCCAGAGGCCCCGCCCCCGGCAGCCCCGCCCCGCCCCGCCCTCCAGGCCCCCCTCGTCCCCCCTCGTCCCCCCTTGCCCGGGCGCGGGGCCAGGACCTCCCACTACCCGGAGCGGACCTCCCAGTGCACGGGGCCAGGCTTGGGGCTCCCTCCGCCCCCAAGCCCAGGGCTGTCCCGGGTAACTGATCAGCGCCCGCAGCGGGGGTCCTGATCGACCCGTGTAGCCAGTGACCCGGGCTAGGGTCTCCCCAGGCAATCGCGGACCCTCTCCCCGTTAGTCTGACTTGGGGACTCGTCCCCAGTGGGACCAGCAGGCTAGGGTGCCACTGTCGATTTTAACCAGCAGACCCCACTACAACCGGTGGCCTGCACTGGCCTCTCCCAGTCTAACCAGTGGCCCCCACCAGCCTGACCAGTGGCCCCAAGCAGCTGCTCCCAGTATGTTTTCCCCTGTGGTCAGTGCTCTGGGAGGCTTTCCGCGTCTGTCCAGTCGCCTGGAATCAACCCGTTTAACCTCTTATCTCCAACGGTCTTCAAATCCAGTTCCTCCTAGGCCACTTTGATGATGGGGCTGGGGGTGGGGTGCGGGGTGCTCTCTCGCTTGCTCACCCATGGAAGGCCCTCCCACTCGTCCCCCAATCTAGAGAATCCCAGGAATGCCACCCTCCCTCTCTCCTTCCCGCTCTCGCTCGATTCCCTCGCAACCTCGTTGGGAGGGGAGGAGTCGGGCTGGCGGGAGCAGGTGAGAAGGGTAGGGAGGAGGCCAGGGCACCTGCTGGAAGGGGGAGGAGTCCAGCCGCGGCAGGGAAGGGTGGGGTCACAGGTCGGACCGCACGAGACCCCTACAGGCCAGGTCAGACTCGGACAAAATCCCCCACTAGATGTCACTAGTTATCTGGGAGAAGCTAGCCAAGGACAGTGGTCAGAAGCGGGGATGGAGAGGGGGGGCTTTGCCTGTTCAGAAACACAGAGAAGGCTTGGATTACAGGTGAGCCTGGGAGTTACTAGACTGGTCAAGGTTGCTTTATCCCTTGGCCACACAGGAGAGCAACGCGTTTGTTTTTTGTTTTTAGATAGGGTCTTGCTCTGTCACCCAGGCTGGAGTGCAGTGGTGCACTCATAGCTCACTGAAACCTCCACCTCATGGGCTCAAGCAATCCTTCCACTTCAGCCTCCCAAGTAGCTGGGACTACAGGTGTGTGTTACCACATCCAGCTAATTTTTGTAGTTTTTTTTTTTGAGACGGAGTTTCGCTCTTCTTACCCAGGCTGGAGTGCAATGGCACGATCTCGGCTCACCACAACCTCCACCTCCTGGGTTCAGGCAATTCTCCTGTCTCATCCTCCTGAGAAGCTGGGATTACAGCGCCACCATGCCCAGCTAATTTTTTGTATTTTTAGTAGAGGCGGGGTTTCACCATGTTGACCAGGCATGATGGTCTCGATCTCTTGACCTCTTGATCCACCTGCCTCGGCCTCCCAAAGTGCTGGGATTATAGGTGTGAGCCACCGCGCCTGGCCCTGTAGTTTTTTTGTAATAGAAACGGTAATACTATGTTGCTCAGGCTGGTCTCCAACTCTTGGGCTCAAGGGATCCTCTCGCCTTCCATAGTGTTGGGATTACAGGCATGAGCCACTGAATCCATCCGAGAGAGCAACGGTTACACTGGAAAAGATGACCTTTTAGGATTAGCTGTACCATCCCATCCTCCAGAAAGTCTCGTCTACCTTCCCTGGCTGGGTCAGTTTCCCCCTCTGAGCTCCCCAACCTCAGCCCTGCACACTCTGAGGAGTCCCTGGCTGGTGATGGGTTTTCCCCCTCAGTGGACTGTGAGCCTATGAGGGCAGGGCCAGGGATGTTATGATCACTGTGGTGAGCTAAGGGCTCCTCCCCTGGGCACCCCGCCCAGTGCAAGGCCCGACGCAGTGCAGGTACTCAGGGAAGGTTTGCAAGGCACACAAGCTCACGTGCAGGTTCCACCCAAACCGGAGCATCCCAGGATACACAACACAAATGAACTCATGGGTATTTTGTTCCCATTTTACAAAACAGACAACTGAAGCCTAGAAGGGTTAAGTATCATGCCCAAAATCACGCAGCTGAAATGGGGACCCAGAAACTGGATATTTTAGTTTGGAAATGATGCTATTAATACCATAAACTGAGACCAGGCGCGGCGGTGGCTCACGCCTGTAATCCCAGCAGTCTGGGAGGCCAAGGCAGTGGGATCACTTGAGTTTAGGAGTTCGAGACCAGCCTGACCAACATGGTGAAACCGTGTCTCTACTAAAAATACAAAATTAGCCGGGCATGGTGGCACATGCCTGTAATCCCAGCTACTCAGGAGGCTGAGGCAGGCGAATCACTTGAAACCAGGAGGTAGAGGTTGCAGTGAGCCGAGATCACGCCATTGCACTCCGGCCTGGGCAATGAGAGTGAAACTCCATCTCAAAAAAAAAAAAAAAAAAAAAAAAAAGAACCTAGCCAGCTGAGTCTCCAGGTGAGGAAGGACAACTCTGTGGCTCGTCTATGAAGGAGTAAAGTCAGAAACATCAAAACAGCAGCCCTGGCCCCTTGCAGACTTGCAGAAACCGGTCTCGGAACATCAACTGCCTTTGTCCCCTGTAATTCATTCTCACAAAACAGCCTGAGGGATCCCTGTTAAATGTGAGTCAACTCATGTCACTCTTCTGCCCCAGGGTCCTCCCATGACTTCTGTCTCACTCAGGGTAAAAGCTGAGGTCCAGGCCAGGCTCAGGGGCTCAAGTCTGTAATCCCAGCCATTTGGGAGCCTGTGGCGGGAGGATCACATGAGCTTGGGAGTTTGAGACCAGCCTGGGCAACACAGTGGAATGCTGTCTCTACAAAAAATACAAAAACTGGGTGTGGTGGTGCATGCCTGTAGTCCCAGCTAAATGGGAGGCTGAGGCGTGAGGATCCATCACTGGAGCCTGGAAGGTCGGGGCTGCAGTGAGCCGTGATTGCACCATTGCACTCCAGCCTAGGTGAAAGTAAAACCCTGTCGCAAACAAAATCAAATCAAATCAAATAGCAACTCCTTTTATCCCAGCCACTCCTTATTTCTTAGCTTGCGTTTTCCTTGATAGCATCTATTGCTGCCAGATAAATCATGTTTGGTTATTTTTTTGTTTATCTTGTCCAGAATTTGCAAAAGAACAGGAACTTGCTTTGTCCACCACTGCATCTCCAGCGTCTAGAACAGTGCTTGGCATGAGGGGGATGAGTAAATACTTGTGGACTGAATTCAGTAACATTCTCATTCCATCCATGCTGTCGCACACACATCCGTGTGTGTGTGTGTGTGTATCTGTATTTTGTTGTTGTTGTTGAGATGGAGTCGTGCTCTGTTGCCCAGGCTGGAGTGCAATGGCACGATCTTAGCTCACTGCAACCTCCGCCTCCCAGATTCAAGTAATTCTCCTGCCTCAGCCTCCCCAGTAGCTGGGATTACAGGCACGTGCCACCACGCCTGGCTAATTTTTTGTATTTTTAGTAGAGACGGGGTTTCACTGTGTTAGTCAGGATGGTCTGGTCTTGATCTCCTGACCTCGTGATATGCCTCCTAAAGTGCTGGGATTACAGGCATAAGCCACCATGCCTGGCCATCCTCATATATTTTAACTTGTAAGACTTATCTTTTCTGAAACTGGGCTCAAGTGATCCTCCTGCCTCGGCCTCCCAAAGTGCTGGGATTACAGGTGTGAGCCACCATGCTTGGCCAGACTTACCTTTTCATTTTTCCTGAGACAGAGTTTCACTTTTGTTGCCCAGGCTGAACTGCAATGGCGTGATCTTGGCTCACTGCAACCTCAGCCTCCCAAGTTCAAGCAATTCTCCTGCCTCAGCCTCCCAAGTAGCTGGGGTTACAGGCATGTACCACCACGCCCATCTAATTTTCTATTTTTAGTAGACACGGGGTTTTTCCACATTGGCCAGGCTGGTTTCAAACCCCTGACCTCAGGTGATCCACCCGCCTCAGCCTCTCAGAGTGTTGGGATTACAGGCATGAGCCACTTCACTAGGCCCCTTCCACACTTTTGGATATTGCAAAAGAATCAGGAATTGGCCATCTGTTTCAGCCACGCATGGCAACTGGGACAGATTTTATTTTCCAAAGATGGTTACAACAATCTTTTTCTTTTTGAGACAGGGTCTTGGTCTGTCACCTAGGTTGGAGTGCAATCGCATGATCGTGGTTCACTGCAGCCTCGTCCTCCAGCACGCAAGTGATCCTCTCACCTCAGCCTCCTGAGTAGCTGTGAGTACAGGTGGGTGCCACCACTCCTAGTTTTTTTTGTTTTGTTTTTTGTTTGGAATGGGGTTTCACCACGTTGCAACAATCTCTTTCATCCCACATGTGTTTCTACAATCAGAGCCTGATACTCTTTCCATCAAGAGGTGGGATCTATGGCACCCTTCTCTCAAATCTGTGCAGTTTGGTGACTTGCATGTAACCAACAGAATTCAGCTGAAGAGAAGTTGTGGAATCCCCAAAATGAGCTAGAAAAGGCCAAGTAGCTTCTGGCTGGGTCTTCAGCCGCCATATAAACAAGTCTGACTACCTTGAGGCAGCCATGTTGTGGGGAAGCCCAAGCTGACCAGTGCAGATACCACATGGTGGGGGAGGCCCTGAGACCACAAAGAGACGCCCACCTGTCCAGCACCTGCAGCTGCCCTGCTTCAAGCATCACTGATTGCACCATTTGCATCCTGAGCCAGAACAAAGCAGCCATGCCTTTCTCCAAATCCTGGCTCACAGCAACCATAAGACCTAATGCAATGATTGCTGTTATTTGTGGCTAAGTTGTGAAGTGATGTGTTACCGGCCACAGCTAATGAGAAGAGCAGCCACATCCTGTTTCTGGGGCAGCAGAGGCAGCAACACAACTACAATGTCCAGTGGTCATCACTAGCACGACCCCTAAGACGGGCTCTGGGTGTGACTGTGGCTGCGGCACCACTACTGGCCAGCAGCGAGGATTCTTCCTGCTCACTTCCCAATCCTGATCCCGGGTCACTCCTGGGATTTTGCGAGCGACCCCCAGATCCTCTCCATAAATTCCCTTTCTGCCTCTGAGGTGGCATCCATTGCTTGGAACTAACTCTGTGATACATTCTTTTAAGCCTTTTGTCTGCTGGAATATTTTTCATCATTCAAAAAATTTTCTTTTCCTTTTTGAGACAGCGTCTTGCTCTGTTGCCCAGGCTGGAGTGCAGGGGTGTAATCTCAGCTGACTGCAGCCTCGACCTCCCGGGCTCAAGCCATCCTCCCACCTCAGCCGCCTGAGTAGCTAGGACTTACAGATATGTGCCACCATGCCTGGCTAATTTTTCCAAAATTTTTTGTAGAGCTGGAGTTTCATCATGCTGCTCAGGCTGGTCTCAAACTTCTGAGCTCAAGCGACCTGCCTGCCTCAACCTTCCAAAGTGCTGGGATTACAGCCATGAGCCACCACGTCTGACTTCATCATCTTTGAAGTCTCAGCTCAGACACCGCCTCTTCCTGGAAGCACTCCCTGACCTTCCAGGTTGAGTCAGGTGCCCGCTCTGGGTTCCTGCAACCCCCTGTGATTCCCTACCCCAGTCGTGCCCACTCTGGGTCATCACTATCTAGGTACAGGTCCCTTCTCTCTACTGGAAGGTGAGCCCTAGTGGGGCAGTGATCGAGGCTTCCTGACCAGCATTTTAAACAAGGTGGAGGGAGCCTTCGGTCACTCCAAGATGAGTCATGAGATGGTATCTCTTCTTCCTCAGCAAGAGTTAGACTGGAAATTACCAGTTATTCTGGGAGAAAGATGTCAGAGAGGAGGGAAGGACAGAGAGAAGGGTAAGAGCAGAGCGTGGCAGGGCAGGGTGGATGGCCCTCAGGAAAACGTGTGGTCATGTTCACAGAGACTTAACCTGGATGTCTGGGCTGGGTCTAGGGATGGTTTTTTTCTCCATGATGGAGGAGGAAGGTTGGATGCCTGATTCTCTGAGAACTTGGGATTCTGGACTCCTAAATCCTGACAGCAGGACTCCTGGGTATCACAGAGAAGGCTGGGGGCCCAGTTTCCTTTTTCTCTTCTTTTTTCTTTAGACAGGGTCTCAGCCTGTCACCCAGGCTGGAGTGCTGTGGTGCGATCACAGCTCCTTGCAACGTTGGCTTCCCAGGCTCAATCTTTCCCTTTTGGCCTCCCAAAGCCTTGGAATTACAAGTGTGAGCACTGTGCCGGATCCCAGATTCCATTAGAAGATCGGAGGGTGGAGGGGGCTGGGGCCTGGACTCCTGGGTCTGAGGGAGGACAGGCTGGGGTCAGGACTCCTGGGTATGAGGATGGAGGGGGCTGGGGGCCTGGACTCCTGGGTCTGAGGAAGGATGAGCTGGGGTCAGGACTCCTGGGTCTGAGGGTGGAGGGGGTTGGGGGCCTGGACTCCTGGGTCTGAGGGAGGAGGGGCGGGGGCCTGGACACCTGGGTCTGAGGATGGAGGGGGCTGGGGGCCTGGACTCCTGGGTATGAGGATGGAGGGGCTGGGTTCTGGGCTCCTTGGTCTGAGGGAGGAGGGGCTGGGTTCTGGGCTCCTGGGTCTGAGGGAGGAGGGGCTGGGGACCTAGACTCCTGGATCTGAGGGGAGGAGGGGCTGGGGTCTGGACTCCTGTGGGTCAGGTGGGGACCAGGCCTGGGGACAACCCTTTCCCAGTGCCCGCTGCCCTGTGCTACCCCCTGCTGGCCACTGCACTCTTTGCACCCTGGAGGACAGAGCAGGCTGGGCAGTTTATTTCCTATTCACCACCCCATTTCAGACCTTGGGGCTCCCGTTAGCAGCACATCTTGGGGCCCTGCAGGTGGAGAGATGAGCGGGTTAGATTAGGGCACCTGCAGGTGGAGTGGGCCGGGGAGGGTAGGAGAGTGGACTCACCTACCTCAGGCCGGGGCAGGGTCCTGGGCTCCCAGGGCAGCTGGAGGGGAATTCCCCTTTAGAAGTCTCTGCAATGCAGAGAGTTTGAGAGGGTGGTTGATTCTCAGCATCCAGCCTTTCCCGCTTCTCCTCTTCCCTGTCCCCTTTATCTTAGACCTGGGAGTCCCAGAGCACCCTTCCAGTCCCTCCACTTACTCTGTAGCCCCCTCCCTGGCGTGGCGGCTGGAGGTGGCTTCTGGTGGGGCTGAGGCCACAGTCTTAATTCTTGGCAAGGGAAGAGGGGCCCGAAGTCTGGGGAAGGCCACAGGTGCCTGGGGGTGGGGGAGGAGATGGAGAAATGTCCCGTTAGCTGCAGCCTGGGGCCTGGGGACGTCATTTCAGAGAACCTGGACAGGGAGGACACATGACCGGACCCCTGGCCTTGTCCCCAGCCCATGCTGCCTTTTCCCTCTCGCCTCTAACTTGTGTAGGAAGAAGTTATAGTTCGTCTGCTCACCTGTCCATCCATGTGTCTATCCCTTCTGCTCACTCCTGTGCCCCACACATGCCCTGAGCCTCTCCAATAGGGCGGGCCTTCCCTCCCTCTCCTTTCCCTTTCTCCTTCCTTCCTTCCTTCCTTTCCTTTTTCTTTCCTCTTTTTCATTTTTTTCTCTCTCTCCCTCTCTCTTCCTCCCTCCCTTCCTCCTTCTCTTCTTTCCTTCTTTTTAAAAACAAAAACAAACAAAAAACAGGTGCCGGGCGGGCATGGTGCTCACGCCTGTAATCCCAGCACTTTGGGAGGCCACGGTGGGTGGATCATCTGACGTCAGGAGTTTGAGACCAACTTGGTCAACATGGTGAAAAGCCAGTCTCTACTAACAATACAAAATTAGCCAGGCGTGGAGGCGCACACCTGTAGTCCCAGCTACTTGGGAGGCTGAGGCAGGAGAATTGTTTGAACCCAGGAGGTGGGGGTTGTGGTGAGCCAAGATTGCGCCACTGCACTACAGCCTGGGTAACAAGAGCGAAACTCTGTCTCAAGCAAAACAAAACAGAAAACAAAACAAAACAGCCAGGCGCAGTGGCTCAGGCCTGTAATCCCAGCACTTTGGGAGGCCAAGGTGGGTGGGTCACAAGGTCAGGAGTTCAAGACCAGCCTGGCCAACATGGTGAAAACCTCGTCTCTACTAAAATTACAAAAATTAGCCATGGGTGGTGGTGGGCTCCTGTAGTCCCAGCTACTCAGGAGGCTGAGGCAGGAGAGTCGCTTGAACCTGGGAGGCAGAGGTTTCAGTGAGCTGAGATCACGCCACTGCACTCAGCCTGGGCAACAGAGCGAGACTCCGTCTCAAAAAAACCAAAAACCAAAAAAGCAAAACAAAGTCTCACTCTTGCCTCCGCTGGAAGCAGCGGTGAGACATAGCTCAGTGCAGCTTTGACCTCCTGGGCTCAAACCATCTTCCCGCCTCAGCCTCCCAAAGTGCTGGGATTACGGGCAGGAGCCACCACTCCAGGCCAAGGCCCTGTTCTCAGCTCTGAGAAGACAGCCGTGAATAAGACGAGAAACTATCTTCATCCTGGCGCAGCTGCTGCTCTACTGAGCCTGAGCCTTGCAGTGACTGATCAGCTCCTGAAGAAGGCAATGTCTCAGAGCGTGTTCCTCCTTCAGAGCGCCTGGGAGAGGAAGACGCGGGGAAGCCTCTTGGAGATGGGATGACCCAGCTGATGCCTGAGTGCAAGAAGGATCCAGAGGCTCCCAATGGGTGGGGCCTGCTGGCTAGCTGGAAGGGCAGCAAGCGTCCAGTATTGCTGGAAAGGAGGTGGAGTGGGGGAGGTCAAGAGGTGGGGAAGGAGGTCACATCCCCAGTCCCAGGTCTTTAGGGAGTCAAGAGGATTTGAGTTCTTGGAGCCCTGGGGAGGCAGCAGGAATTTCCTTCTTTCTTTTTGAGATGGAGTTTTTGCTGTGTCACCCAGTCTGAGTGCAGTGGTACCGTCTTCGCTCACTGCAACTTCCACCTCCCGGGTTCAAGCGATTCTCCTGCCTCGTCGCCCGAGCAGCTGGGATTACGGGTGCTCGCCACCACACCCAGCTAATTTTTGTATTTTTTAGTAGAAATGGGGTTTCACTATGTTGGCCCTGATCTTGAACTCCTGACCTCAAGCAATCTGCCCACCTCGGCCTCCCAAAGTCCTGAGATTACAGGTGTGAGCCACCACGCCCGGCCGCCAGTGGGGATTTCTGAGATGTGAAGGAGGGGATGTGACTCAGGTTACAGATGACTGATCTCGCTGGCCTCATCAAAACTCACGGAGAGGGTAGACGAAGCTGTTAATGCCAGTAATCCCAGCACTTTGGGAGGCTGAGGTGGGCGGATCACGAGGTCAAGAGATCGAGATCACCCTGGCCAACACAGTGAAAACCCATCTCTACTAAAAATACAAAAATTAGCTGGGTGTGGGGGCCTGTGCCTGTAGTCCCAGCTACTCATGAGGCTGAGGCAGGAGAACTGCTTGAACCCAGGAGTCAGAGGTTGCTGTGAGCCGAGATCGTGTCATTGCACTCCAGCCTGGCGACAGAGCAAGACTCCATCTCAAAAAAATAAAACAAAAACCAGCCCGTGGGGCTTGTGCCAGGCTGGTCCCCATTATCCCCATGGAAACCCTGAGGGCCAGAGAGATCCCCAGTGGTCAGTGGGGTGAAGAGATCCAGCTCAATGGCAGTGTTGAATCCTAAAGGTAGGTTTCTCAGATGGAGAAAGCAGTGTGCAGACAGCAAGCCCAGGGGACACAGCACCATACACAGATCACAACCACAGTGACATTGACCACTGACACAGTCCCACCACATCCAGTGTCCACAGCAGCTCCACCCCCATCTCTGAAAAACAATTTAAAAGTGAGCCAGGTGTGGTGACGTGCACCTGTGGTCCCAGCTACTCTGGGGGCTAAGAAGGGAGGATCACTTGAGCCCAGGAGATTGAGGCTATAGTGAGCTGTGACTGCACCACTGCACTCCAGCCTGGGTGACAGAGGCCCCATCTCAAAGAAAAGAAAAAAGCAGGGCCGGGCGCGGTGGCTCATGCCTGTAATCCCAGCACTTTGGGAGGCCAAGGCGGGTGGACACGAGGTCAAGAGATTGAGACCATCCTGGTCAACATGGTGAAACCCCGTCTCTACTAAAAATACAAAAAATTAGATGGGCATGGTGGCGCATGTCTGTAATCCCAGCTACTCAGGAGGCTGAGGCATGAGAATTTCCTGAACCCAGGAGGCGGAGGTTGCGGTGAGCTGAGATTGAGCCATTGCACTCCAGTCTGGGTAACAAGAGCGAAACTCCGTCTTAAAAAAAAAAAAAAGAAAAAAGCAGTGCCTGGTACATAGCAAAAGTTATGACAGGCCAGGCGCAGTGGCTCACACCTGTAATCCCAGCACTTTGGGAGGTCAAGGCGGGCAGATCACCTGAGATCGAGTTTGAGACCAGCCTGGCCAACATGGTGAAGCCCCGTCTCTACTAAAAATACAAAAATTAGCCGGGCATGGTGGCAGGCACTGTCATCCCAGCTACTTGGGAGGCTGGGGCACGAGAATCGCTTGAACCTGGGAGGCGGAGGTTGCAGTGAGCCGAGATCATGTTACTACCGCACTCCAGCCTGGGTGACAAGAGCAAAACTCCCTCTCAAAAAAGAAAAATAAAGTGATGACAGTTGCCTTGCTGAGAAGCAGCAAACCCAAGGCTGTCTATTCCATGGTATGTTCTGAAGAATGAAAGGGTAGGTAGGAGTGGACTGGAATTTTAATCAGGCAGGGTATGGGGAGAGGAGGAAAGAACGGGTGAGGCGGAGGGTACGGCCTGGCAAAGCTATGACCGTCGGGCCCGAGGTGCCTGCCTGCCTGCTGTCCTGGCTGTTCCCCTGTCACTGTCCTCAGGGAGCCGGCTGAGTGCCTCCTAATGTTTCCATTTGCTTCTGGCTGCAGGTTGGATCTGTTTTTAGCTTTCCTGGCTGGCTGCCCCCGCCCCCTGCTTCCTGCTGGCTCTCTTGTTTGCTGTGGTCGAATAATGTTCCCGGACTTCCTGAGCTGTTTGTTTGAAGGCAGCTGAGTATTGATTGAAGCCTATGTGTACTCAGCCAGAGATGCTAGCAGAGATCTGCCTCTCCCCAGCAATCCAGGGTCCCCAAAATCCTGGGGTGGCACAGTGGGGACAAAAGAAAGCCAGGGCAGGGCTCATTAAAAAATAAGTAGGTCGAGCGCAGTGGCTCACATGTAACCCCAGCACTTTGGGAGGCCCAGGCGGGCAGATCACCTGAGGTTGGGAGTTACTGACCAGCCTGACCAATATGGTGAAACCCGTCTCTATTACAACATACAGAATTAGCCGGATGTGGTGGTACATGCATGTAATCCC
This sequence comes from Saguinus oedipus, assembly GCA_031835075.1. Taxonomy (NCBI): domain Eukaryota; kingdom Metazoa; phylum Chordata; class Mammalia; order Primates; family Cebidae; genus Saguinus; species Saguinus oedipus. The sequence continues at coordinate 46,321,937 of CM063187.1, read as the reverse complement.
AGCTGCTTGGGAGGCTGAGGCAGGAGAATCATTTCAACCTGGAGGCAGAGGTTGCAGTGAGCCGAGATTGCACCATTGCACTCCAGCCTGGGCAACAAGAGCAAAACTCCACCTTAAAACAAAAAATAAGGGCCCAGTGCGGTGGCTCACCCCTGTAATCCCAGAACTTTGGGAGGCCAAGGCAGGCAGATCATGAGGTTAGGCGTTTGAGACCAGCCTGGCCAACACAGTGAAACCCCGTCTCTACTAAAAATACAAAATTAGCTGGGTGTGGTGGCACATGCCTGGAATCCCAGCTACTCAGGAGACTGAGGCATGAGAATTGCTTGAACCTGGGAGGCAAAGGTTGCAGTCAGCCGAGACAGCGCCACTGCACTCCAGCCTGGGCGACAGTGAAAGATCTGTCTCAAAAAAAAAAAAGAACAAAAGAAAAGAAAAGAAGGGAAGAGGTCACAGAGGGGATGGGTGCCAAGGATGAATCTCTGCCCTGGCACCCCTGAGTGCCAGGTGGACCAGGGACCCCAGCCCCAACCTCAGACCAGCGCCCAACTCACCACCTTTGTCTGGGCATTCCTGGGTTTCCTCGGGGGCAGTTCTGACCGTGGGGGCAGTGGAGGGGCCGAAAGGGGCACCTGGAGGGAACAGACGGTGGAGAGGGGGCTTTCCAGCTGCCATTTTCTTCTTACCTTCACGTTGTCCTGCCTGGGCCTGGCATTCAGGCACTGTTCTAGACTCAGGATATAACCGAGACCAAGAAAAGTGTGAACACTGAGGAGGGTTACAAGCAGGGAAAGCCCCAGCCCCAGCCTTTGGGGAAGCAAAAGACCAGGCCCCTAGGACCTGGGAATCTTGTTTTCAGCCCCTGTCCTCTTAGAACCCAGGAGTCCAGGCCCCCAGCTCCTCCTCCCTCAGACCCAGGTGTCCAGGCCCCAGCTCCTCCTCCCTCAGACCCAGGAGTCCAGACCCCAGCCCCTCCTCCCTTAGACCCAGGAGTCCAGGCCCCCAGCCTCTCCTCCCTCAGATCCAGGAGTCCAGACCCCCTCCCTTCTCCTCCCTCAGACCCAGGAGTCCAGGCCCCCAGCCCCTCCTCCCTCAGACCCAGGTGTCCAGGCCCCCAGCTCCTCCTCCCTCAGACCCAGGAGTCCAGGCCCCCAGCTCCTCCTCCCTCAGACCCAGGAGTCCAGACCCCAGCCCCTCCTCCCTCAGACCCAGGGGTCCAGGCCCCCAGCTCCTCCTCCCTCAGACCCAGGAGTTCAGGCCCCCAGTTTATCCTCCCTCAGACCCAGGAGTCCAGGCCCCAGCCCCTCCTCCCTCAGACCCAGGAGTCCAGACCCCAGCCCCTCCTCCCTCAGACCCAGGGGTCCAGGCCCCCAGCCCCTCCTCCCTCAGACCCAGGTATCCAGGCCCCCAGCCCCTCCTCCCTCAGACCCAGGAGTCCAGACGCCAGTCCCTCCTCCCTCAGACCCAGGTGTCCAGGCCCCCAGCTCCTCCTCCCTCAGACCCAGGAGTTCAGGCCCCCAGCTTGTCCTCCCTCAGACGCAGGAGTCCAGGCCCCAGCCCCTCCTCCCTCTGATGCAGGAATCTGGATTCCATCTCCTGCCTGGCCCTGCTCACCTGCCCTAGCTCCAGCTCCCTGCCTTCCTGGTGACTGCCATCTCCTGAGTCCTCAGCAGTAGCCTGGCCATGGAATTGGTAGATACTCACGGCCTCCCGGCCCTTGATCTCGCAGCGGCAGAAGGGGCAGGTCTGGCTGTCTGAGTGCTGGGTGGGGGGGGTTCGGAGGGAAAGGGTTAATGCACCTGCCCTCCTCTTGGGCCAAGGAGGAGCTGCCTGCCCAAAAGATTGATGTGGGAAGGACGGACACAGGAAGGAAGATGAAGGACAGAAGAGGAGTCCTGGAGAGAAGGGGAATGTGGAGGAAAATGCTGGGAGGGAAGGTGAGAGGGGAACGGAGCCAGAGCCCAGGTCAGGAGGGGCCAGCACAGGCTGGAATCCCCGTGGGGCAGTGGCCACAGCTTCCGGGTCAGGCCTTTCCAGGCTCAGACATCCCTGGCCCTTGTTTTTTTGAGACAGAGCCTTGCTCTGTCTCTCAGGCTAGAGTGCAGTGGCACGATCTCAGCGCACTGCAACCTCCGCCTCCTGGGTTCCAGCGATTCTCCTGCCTCAGCCTCCCAGGTAGCTGGGATTATAGGCACCCGCCACTATGCCTGGCTAATTTTTTTGTATTTTTAGTAGAGATGGGGTTTCACCATCTTGGCCAGGGTGGTCTTGAACTACTGATTTGTGATCCACCCACCTCGGACTCCCAAAGTGCTGGGATTACAGGCATGAGCCACCGCCCCCGGCTGACTCTTTTTGTTTGTTTTGAGGCAAGAGTCTCCCTGTCACCCAGGCTGGAGTGCAGTGGTGTGATATCTGCTCACTGCAACCTCTGCCTCCTGGGTTCAAGTAATTCTCCTGCCTCAGCCTCCTGAGCAGCTGGGATTACAGACACCCACCACCATGCCTGGCTAATTTTTGTATTTTTAGTAGAGATGGGGTTTCACCATGTTGGCCAGGATGGTCTCAAACTCCTGAGCTCAAGTGATCCACCGGCCTGGCCTCCCAAAGTGCTGGGATTACAGGCACGAGCCACCGCGTCTGGCCTTACTGTGGCCCTTGGGCGATCACTATCCTCAGCGCCGTTCTCCAGGAGATGAGGCCAAGGCTCAGAGAGGTGAAGCCATTGGCTCAGGATCACCCAGCAGGGCAGGAAGGAGAGCTTTCCACCTATAACAGCTGGAGAGGGCAAAACCAGAGGCAGTGTGTGCAGAGTGGGATGGAACCAGAGGCCCGGGGAAAGACAGCTGGGCTCCTGAGAGGTCCCTAGCCACTCTTGGCCCTCTCTAGACTTCAGTTTCCCCATATGATCAATGAGGTATAGAGGAGATCCTCTCGGGGCTTTTCCTGTAGAGAGGGGGAGACCAGCCCGGAAGGCGGCACAGGGGTCAGGCCCACCTGCCAGGCAGCCAGGCAGCGGCTACAGAGCAGATGTCCACACGGCTCGATCTTCACATCCTTGTTGCTCTCAGCACAGATCTTGCAGAGCTCAAATGTGGAGTCCATGGCCCAGTAGAGCTGCAGCTGCTCCTGGCAGGTGAGAGGATAGAGGAGACCGCGAGGGGCATGCGTCAGCCGTGGGGACACAACTCGGGCCACAGGAAGAAAATCCCAAACCTCGGCCAGGCACAGTGGCTCATCCCTGTAATCCCAGCACTTTGGGAGGCAGAGGCGGGCGGATCACCTGAGATCAGGAGTTTGAGACCAACTTGGCCAGCATGTTGAAACCCTGTCTCTACTAAAAATAGAAAATGTAGCTGGGAGTGGTGGCTAATAGTACTCCCAGCTACTCGGGAGGCTGAGGCAGGAGAATTGCTTGAACCCTGGAGGTGGAGCGAACCGAGATCGCGCCACTGGACTCCAGCCTGGGCGACAAAAGCAAAACTCCATCTCAAAAAAAAAAAAAACAAAAAACAAAAAAACAAAATCCCAAACCTCTGTCTTGGCGCCTGTAATCCCAGCACTTCTGGTGGTTCAGGTGGGTGGACTGCTTGAGTCCAGGGGTTCTGGACCCACCTGGGCAGCAGAGCAAGACCATGTCTCTATTTAAAAATAATAATAGGCCAGGCTTGGTGGCTCACGCCTGTAATCCCAGCACTTTGGAGGCCAAGGTGGGCGGATCACCTGAGGTCGGGAGTTCAAGACCAGCCTGACCAACATGGTGAAACCCTGTCTTTAAAAAAAAAAAAAAAAAGTAATAATAATAATAATAATAATAATAATAAACCAAACCTCTACGCCAGACCTGAACCCTCTCCTAAGTTCAAGATGAGCATGTCCAACTGCCTCCTACATGTCTTAACTCATTTTGTGTGTGTGTGTGTGTGTGTGTGTTTTGAGATGGTGTTTCACTCTTGTTGCCCAGGCTGGAGTGCAATGGAAGGATCTAAGCTAACTGCAAGCTCCGCCTCTGGGTTCAAGTGGTTCTCCAGCCTCCCTAGTAGCTGGGACCACAGGTATATGCCACCACGCCTGGCTAATTTTTGTATTTTTTAGTAGAGATGGGGTTTCGCTATGTTGGCCGGGCTAGTCTCAAACTCCTGACCTCTAGTGATCTGCCTCCTTTGGCCTCCCAGAGTGCTGGGATTACAGGTGGGAGCCACCGCGCCCAGTCACATCTTCACTCCTTGTTATGAGACTTCTCCCCAGTTGTCTACACCCAGTGGTACCAGATTTAGCAAATAAAAATACTGGATTTTGCTAAATTTGAATTTTCTTTTCCTTCCTTCCTTCCTTTCCTCCCTCCCTCCCTCCTTCCTTCCCTTCCTCCTCTCTTCTCTTTCTCTTTTTCTCTCTTTCCCTTCCCTCCTTCCCTCCCTCCCTTCTTCCTTCCTTTCCCTTCCTCCCTCCCTCCTTCCCTCCCTCCCTTCCTTCCTTCCTTTCCCTCCTTCCCTTCCTTCCCTCTCTCCCTCTCTCTTTCTTTCTTCTGTTACCTAGGTTGAGGGTCGCGATCTCAGCTCACTGCAACCTCCAACTCCCAGGCTCAAGTGATCTTCCCACCTCAGCCTCCCAAGTAGGGCTAATTTGTTGCATTTTTGGTAGAGATGGGGTTTCGCCATGTTGCCCAGGCCCTTCTTCAACTCCTGAGCACAGGTGATCCACCCGCCTCGGCCTCCCAAACCTCTCAAAGTGCTGAGATTATAGGCATGAACCACCACACCTAACCTAAATTTGAATTTCTTTTTTTTTCTTTTTGAGATGGAGTCTCACTCTCTTGCCCAGGCTGGAGTGCAGTGGCGCAATCTTGGTTCAAGTGATTCTTGTGCCTCAGCCGCCCAACTCTCATGCCTCAGCTTGGATTACAGGTGTGAGCACCATGCCTGGGGAATTTCTGTAATTTTAGTAGAGATGGGGCTTTACTGTGTTGGCCAGGTTGGTCTCGAACTCCTGATCTCAAGGGATCCACCTGCCTTGGCCTCCCAGAGTACTGGGATTACAGGCGTGAGCCACCACACCCGGCCTCTAAATTTGAATTTCATATAAACAGTGAATACAATTTAAAGTGTAAGAATGTTCCAAATATTGCATGGGATATATTTATACTAAAAAAATTTAGGGCCAGGTACAGTGGCTAATGCCCGTAATCCCAGCACTTTGGGAGGCAGAGGTGGGAGGATCGCTTGAACTCAGGAGTTTAAAACCAGCTTGGGCAACATAGTGAAAACCCATCTTTACAGAGAAATACAAAAATTAGCTGGGTGCAGTGGCACACACCTGTAGTCCCAGCTGCTCAGGAGGCTGAGGTGGGAGGATGGCTTGAGCCTAGGAGGTCAAGGCTGCAGTGAGCCATGACTGCACCACTGTGCTCCAGCTTGGGTGACAGAAGAGACCCTATCTCTAAAAATAAAAATAAATTATTTAGCTGGGCACAGTGGCTTGAGCCTGTAATCCCAGCACTTTGGGAGGCTGAGGTGGGTGGATCACCTGAGGTCAGGAGTTCAAGACCCGCCTGACCAACATGGCGAAACCTCATCTCTACTAAAAATACAAAAATAGCTGGATGTGGTGGCGCATGCCTGTAATCCCAGCTACTCGGGAGGCTGAGGCAGGAGAATCGCTTAAACCCAGGAGACGGAGTTTGGGGTTCTTGGCTTGGTTGTAAAGCCAAGATCGTGCCATTACACTCCAGCCTGGGCAAAAAGAGCGGAATTCTGCCTCAATAAATAAATAAATAAAAATAAATAATTTATTATTTCTGTCTCACTCATGGGGTGGCTATGAAGATTAGGAGCTGGCAGGGGCTATCGCTGGCTAATGCTCAAATGCATTTGCTGTCCTGATGATCTCAGCAGCCTCAGTTCCTTATCTAATCCCTGTGATCACCCTGGGAGAGAGGCAGGAGGAGCTGTATTTTCCGGAAGAATAACAGCCTCAGAGAGGTCAAGTGATTTACCCAAGGTCACACAGCCGCCAAGCCAGCATTCCACCGCAGGCCTCTGAGCCCAGGCAGCGTGGGTGTGGCAGGGTCGGGGAACGGGGACAGAGGGTGCAGGCGGGTGTCTCACCTCTGACACGTGGATGCGCTGCTGGGGTCCTGCCTGGCAGAGCTCAGTAAGGTCTGGGTTGTGGTTCTTTCCATCTGGGTAGAGGTAGCTGGGGGAAGGGAAGAGAGAGTGACTGGGGGGCCATCCAGTATCTCCCACCCCAGGATGAACAAGGATCTTTCCCCCTACAGGGCCCCATATTTCCCTGAGATGAGGATCTGCCCCAAATCCATTGCCGGCCTGGGGTTCTCTTCCCTCTGCCCTCCTCTAATTGGGACTGTGTCTTCTCAAATACCCCAGGGCAGGGCTGTGTGCACTGAGACCCCAAAGAAGGGGACACAAAACCTCAGTGACTCAAGCCCTAGAAACAAGGATGAGATAGAATAAGAACCAGAAAACAGGATGAAAATTTCTGGCTTGGCTGGGCGTGGTGGCTCATGCCTGTAATCCAAGCATTTTAGAGGCCAAGGCAGGCAGATCATCAGAGGTTGGGAGTTCAAGACCAGCCTGACCAACATGGTGAAACCCCGTCTTAAAAAAAAAAAAAAAAAAGGCCGGGCATGGTGGCTCATGCCTATAATCCCAGCACTTTGGGAGGCCGAGGCGGGTGGATCATGAGGTCAAGAGATCGAGACCATCCTGGTCAACAAGGTGAAACACCGTCTTTACTAAAAATACAAAAATTAGCTGGGCATGGTGGTGTGCGCCTGTAGTCCCAGCTACTCGGGAGGCTGAGGCAGGAGAATTGCTTGAACCCAGAAGGCGGAGGTTGCAGTGAGCCGAGATCGCACCATTGCACTCCAGCCTGGGTAATGAGTGAAACTCCAACTTAAAAAAAAAAAAAAAAAAATTTCTGGCTTAGATCAGATGCAGTGGCTCATGCCTGTCTGAAGAAAAATAAACGCTGGGTGCGCAGGCTCATGCCTGTAATCCCAGCACATTGGGTGGCTGAGGCAGATCACGAGGTCAAGTTCCATTCAGGAGTAAATCCTATGTGGAGGCTTTCTTAAAAAGAAAGTTCTGGCTGAAGGTGAAATTGAAAAAGAAACCTCCCTTCTTGGCCAGGCATGGTGGCTCATGTCAGTAATCTCAGCACTTTGGGAGGCTGAGGAGGAAAAATCACTGGAGGTCAGGAGTTGGAGACCAGCCTGGCCAACATGGAGAAACCCTGTTTCTACTAAAAATACAAAAATTAGCTGGGCATGGTGGCGGGCACCTGTAATCCCAGCTACTCGGAAGGCTGAGGCAGGAGAATCGCTTGAACTGGGAAGATGGAGGTTGCAGTGAGCTGAAATTGTGCCACTGCACTCCAGCTTGGGTGACAGAGTGAGACTCCATCTCAAAAAAAAAAGGAAAAGAAACCTGCTTGGCTCACTGCAATCTCCTTCTCCCGGGTTCAAGTGATTCTCCCGCTTCGGCCTCCCAAAGTGCTGGGATTACAGGCATGAGTCACCACGCCTGGCCTAATTTTTGTATTTTTAGTAGAGACAGGGTTTCACCATGTTGGCCAGGCTGGTCTTGAACTCCTCGACCTCAAGATCCGTTTGGGCCCTATTTATCTACAGCCACTTGGTGCAAACCTCAGAGGTGCCCCTTCCTCAAGGCCTTTGACTGCCACCTGCTGGAACCCTGTAGTACTGCAGATTTGAGATGTCTGCTTTGTGAGTGTGTGCGCCTTCAAACGTGGTGGCTACTGGCAGTGCTCAACATCCAAGATTTTTTGAACCATATTTTGCTGACACCCTCCTCCTACCAGAATGGAGACTCACAAGCCGTCCTTTTGTCCCTTCAGGAGCACCTGGGACAGGGGTTTGTTGGCAGGGATGGTCTGCAGGATGCTGCCATCTGAGCTCACGTAGCCGATGGCCCACTGCCCCAGGCGAGTACAGCTGGGCCGGAAAATGTAGCTGGAGGGAGAGGGAGGTAGGAAGTGGTGAGGGAGTGGTCACCACCATCCCTTCTGCGAACTCCCAGTCCCCGGACCTGTTGGGAATCCAGGTGTCTAAGTCCTCGCCCCAGCTTCCCATCCTTTAGGAAACAGCGTGTGCTAGATCCCTGCCTGCCTCTACAGGGATATCTGCTCTTTTTGCCTGCTTGGGTCTTTTACAATAAAAACAGTCCTGTTTCCATTTGGAGAGCTCTTCCCGCTTCACTGCAGTTTAAACAAGGCTGGGTTGGCCAATCAGTGCATCTCAAGACCCCTGACCACAGTGATGGAAGCCCTTTCTGGGACTTTTGTTGGAAGCATCAGAACAACGTGCCCTCTTTTTTACAGAGGCTGCTAAGAAGACGGGGTACACAGCTGGAACTTCTAGAAGTCATCTGTCACCATGAGGACAAACCATGTTTGAGAATGAAGCCAACACAGAGGAAAGTAGAGAAAGGGGATGAACAGGAACTGATCCCTGACAATAGCCACCGAGCACCTGGATGTAGCTGTGCCCGAAACCCACAACCTGGCCTTCTTTTCTTTTTCTTTTCTTCCTTTTTATTTTTGAGACAGAGTCTCATTGTGTTGCCCAGGCTGGAGTGCAATGGCGCAAATTCGGCTCACTGCAACCTCTGCCTCTCAGGTTCAAGCAATTCTTGTGTCTCAACCTCCTCAGTAGCTGGACTACAGGCACACACCACCATGCCTGGCTACTTTTTGTATTTTTAGTAGAGACGGGGTTCCACCATGTTGGCCAGGCTGGTCTCAATCTCCCAACATCACATGATATGCCCACCTCGGCCTCCCAAACTACTGGGATTAGAGGTGTGAGCCACCACACCTGGCCTGGCCTTTTCTTTTCTCTCTTTTTTTTTTTGAGACAGAGTCTCGTCCTGTCACTCAGGCTGGAGTGCAATGGCGTGGTGTCAGCTCACTGCAACCTCTGCCTCCCAGGTTCAAATGATTCTCCTGCCTCAGCCTTCCGAATAGCTGGGACTACAGGCATGTGTCATCACACCCAGCTGATTTTTTTTGTATCTTTAGTAGAGATGGGGTTTCACCATGTTGGCCAGGCTGGTCTCGAACTCCTGACCTCGTGATCCACACGTCTCAGCCTCCCAAAGTGCTGAGATTACAGGTGTGAGCCACCGCGCCCGGCCTGGCCTTTTCAATTACAAGAATTTATTTTTTTCTTTTTCTTTTCCCTTAAATCAGTTGAAGTGTAAGTGGAAGAGTGCGAATGCCCTCACCTTCCTACCCCTGCACCTCAGCCCTGCAGAGACTCACAAACCTGACCTCCTGTTCTCTTGGTATTCTAGACAGCTCAATTCTCAGAGGGGACCCAACAGCACAGAACCCTTGGCTTTAAATAATTTAAGGACTCACATGTCTAGTTTCTTGGTCTCCTATGCCAATAGGTGGGAAAGTCATACTCAAAATATTGAACAGATGGTGTCACATGGCTCTGACCTACCAGAAATGGACCTTACCCTGAAGCAGGGTTTTGGGGCTACTTGCTAGACCAGGGACTGTCCCTTAGCTGCAGGATTATGGGACAGTACGGGAGGGCTTGAGAGAAGAGGCAGGCTGGCAGGGGCACTCAGTGTCCTGTCTCTGAGCTATCAACTCTCTGGGGTCCCGGGTACCTCCGTTCCCACTCTTGGCAGGACATCTGGGCTCCACGCCGCTCCAGCCCAGAACCCAGACCCCCGAGCCCTCAGCCTGGTCCCCGAGTCCTGGACCTTTACCTGCCTGGCTTGTCCGTGTAGGCCTGCAGACGCTCCCGGACCTCATCATAGGTGAGGAAGGCCATGTAGCCTGGGTGGTTGACTGCCAGGAGCTGCCAGTTCTTGAGGAGTGTTGGCCATGGCTGTGGAGGGGCAGGGCTTGAGTCACGGAGAGACCAGGGAAGCAGCTCACATCCCTAAGCAGTCCCCAGTACCCGACAATCCAGCCACCTCCTTTACACCCATGGGGCCTCAGGCATATCCCTTTTACAAGAAGACCCCAAGCCCTTCTTTCTCCAGGATTCTTTGAGACCGTAGCCCCCTCCTTCCTCACACCCAGGAGTCCAGGCCCCCAGCCCCTCCTCCCTCAGACCCAGGAGTCCAGTTCCCCAGCCCCTCCTCCCTCAGACCCAGGAGTCCAGACCCCAGCCCCTCCTCCCTCAGACCCAGGAGTCCAGGCCCCCAGCCCCTCCTCGCTAAGACCCAGAAGTCCAGACCCCCAGCCCCTCCTCCCTCAGACCCAGGAGTCCAGGTCCCTAGCCCCTCCTCGCTAAGACCCAGAAGTCCAGACCCCCAGCGCCTCCTCCCTCAGACCCAGGAGTCCAGGTCCCCAGCCCCTCCTCCCTCAGACCCAGGAGTCCAGGTCCCCAGCCCCTCCTCCCTCAGACCCAGGAGTCCAGGTCCCCAGCCCCTCCTCCCTCAGACCCAGAAGTCCAGACCCCCAGCCCCTCCTCCCTCAGACCCAGGAGTCCAGGTCCCCAGCCCCTCCTCCCTCAGACCCAGAAGTCCAGGTCCCCAGCCCCTCTTCCCTCAGACCCAGGAGTCCAGTTCCCCTGCCCCTCCTCGCTAAGACCCAGAAGTCCAGGCCCCCAGCCCCTCCTCCCTCAGACCCAGGAGTCCAGGCCCCCAGCCCCTCCTTGCTAAGACCCAGGAGTCCAGTTCCCCTGCCCCTCCTCGCTAAGACCCAGAAGTCCAGGTCCCCAGCCCCTCCTCCTTCAGACCCAGAAGTCCAGGCCCCCAGACCCTCCTCCCTCAGACTCAGGAGTCCAGGTCCCCAGCCCCTCCTCCTTCAGACCCAGAAGTCCAGGCCCCCAGCCCCTCTTCCCTCAGACCCAGGCTCCAGCCCTCTTTTTCCTCTAGGACCTGAGCCTGGCTCTCAGCCTTGGCCGTCCTGACCTGGAAGAGCCTGGTGAAGATGTCGAACTCGAAGATGGACACGTGCCCGCTGCAGGTGAGGTCGATGGTGGTGCGCAGGGCCAGGGCTGTGCAGCCTGGCTCCACTGGGTGGCAGGTGCCCAGGAGCGACTCAAACTCAGCCCAGGGCAGCACACACCTGGGTGGGAGGGGTGGGGGAGACACCGCTGAGGCCTCCGGGAGCCGATGACAGGAGGGAAGCAGCAGTGGCCTGGCCAGGGCAGGACGGGGCTCCAGGAGGCGAGGGTCCCTGAGGACAGGGCTTACTCACCGGGCTCCGCAGCGCTCCCTCCAGAAGACGTGGGCTGGGGCCTTGGTGAGCTGGTACACATGTCCACAGTACCTTCCCCTGGGGAAAAGCGCTCGCAGCTCTGCATGCATGTGGCTGAAGATGACGGCCAGCTTGGCCAGCTGGCGCCTGTGGGGAGGGGCAAGGACTCCCGCTGTTTTTGGGGCTCCCACCGACACCCTCTTCCTCCCTGAAAGGGGAACGCCTGCAGGGACAAGGCTCCGGACCCTCTCTCATCAGTGCGAGCTGAGAGTCCATTCCTGCAGGGCACGGTGGCTCATGCCTGTAATCCCAGCACTTTGGGAGGCTGAGCCTGGCCAACATGGTGAAACCCCGTTCTACTAAAAATACAAAAATCAGCCTGGTGTGGTGGTGGGCACCTGTAATCCCAGCTACTTGGGAGGCTGAGGCGGGAGAATCGCTTGAACCTGGAGGGTGGAGGGTGACGTGAGCTCAGAGTGGGCCACTGCACTTCAGTCTGGGTGACAGAGCAAAACTCTATCTCAAGAAAACCCAAAAAACAAACAAACAAACAAAAAACAAAAGAGAAAAGAAAATCAAAAACTATATACATGGATTGTATTAGATTTTGGCGGGGCGCGGTGGCTCACGCCTGTAATCCGAGCACTTTGGGAGGCCGAGGCGGGTGGATCACTTGAGGTCAGGAGTTCGAGAACAGCCTGACCAACATAGTGAAACCCTGTCTTTAATAAAAACACAAATATTATCCCTGCTTGGTGGCAGTTGCCTGTAATCCCAGCTACTTGGGAGGCTGAGGCAGGAGAATCACTTGAACCCGAAGGTGGAGACTGCAGTGGGTCAAAATTGTGCCACTGCACTGCAGCCTGGCCAACAGAGTAAGATCGCCGACTCAAAAAAAATTATGCTGAATTTTGCAGAAATCCAGCTCTCCTATACATTAAGGGAGGACGATTTGATTCTGATCATGGCGGTTCTACCTATGGGTATGAGTGTCTGACTAGTCAATTCTGCCCTCCAGAGTAATTATGCCTTGGCATTTTCATTCAAAACATAGATAATATGTTAGGAAAAAACATTAATCTTATGACTCTCTTATAATTTGGACATTACAATGATTAAAAAACTATGAGTGGGTAGCTTGTTAAAACTCTGCATGTCATTTCAGGATGAATTAAGGAAATACTGGGCTGGGCATGGTGGCTCTTGCCTGTAATCTCAGCACTTTGGGAGGCTGAGATGGGAAGATTGCTTGAGGCCAGGAGTTTGAGACCAGCCTGGCCAACAGAGCAAGACCTCCTCTCTACCAAAAAATAAGATAAGCCTGGCATGTGGTGCACCTGTGGTCCCAGCTACTTGGGAGGCTGAGGTGGGAGGATCACTTGAGCCCAGGAGTTTGAGGCTGCAGTGAGTCATGATGGTGCCACTGCCCTCCAGCCTGGGTGACAGAGCAAGACAGTGTCAAAAAAAAAAAAAAAAAAAAAAAAAAAAGGCTCCCACATGGGAGCCTTGAAGTGGCTCACGCCTGTAATCCCAGCACTTTGGGAGGCCGAGGCGGGTGGATCACCTGAGGTCAGGAGTTCGAGACCAGCCTGATCAACATGGAGAAACCCCATCTCTACTAATAATACAGAATTAGCTGGGCGTGGTGGTGCATGCCTGTAATCCCAGTGACTTGGGAGGCTGAGGCAGGAGAATTGCTTGAACCGGGGAGGTGGAGGTTGCAGTGAGTCAAGATCGCACCACTGCACTCCAGCCTGGGCAACAAGAGTGAAACTCCGTCTCAAAAAAAAAGGAAACACTACAAAATATCTCACGTAACCAAGTGGCATGGCGTCACTGAACTAGACCTTGTTCTGGGCCCTGTCACTCCTGAGGTTCCTTCCTTAGTGCAGAACAGAAGGGGGTCTCCAGGCAAGATTGGGTCTGGAGCCAGCTGTTCCCTGGGAACTAAAGACCAAGTGGATGGTCCAGGCAGAGTCCGTGATGGGGGCCTAAGGATCAGTTCCTTCGGCTGTGTCCATCTACCGCTCCTCAACCTAGGAGCCCATGGGGTCCCCACATTCTGAGGCTGGATCCTCCCAGCTTGGCCTCCCAAAGAGCTGGGATTACAGGTTCGAGCCACCATACTCGGCCAGACCAGGCCAAGTTCAGATCACAAATGTGCACACATGTGGAGAACTTCGAATCAGAGAATAATAGTAAGAGCTAACTTTTATTTTATCCTCAAAGTAGGCAGCCCCACGAGGGCCCTGAATTCTGAGATAGTGGGATAGTGGGAGCCAGAATAGGGCTACTGGGAGACCAAGGAAAAAGCAAAACGGGGGCCAGGGACATGGGTGCCCAAGGAAGGAGAAAACTGGGTGGCACATTTTCCAGGTTCCCTCAGGAAGGAGGGGCTGGGGCCTGGGTCTGAAGGAGGAAGGGCTGGGGTCTGGATTCCTGGGTCTGAGGGAGGAGGGGCTGGGCGTCTGGACTCCTGGGTCTGAGGGAGGAGGGTCTGGGGGCCTGGATCCCTGGGTCTGAGGGAGGAGGGGCTGGGGGCCTGGACCCCTGGGTCTGAGGGAGGAGGGGCTGGGGGCCTGGACTCCTGGGTCTGAGGGAGGAGGGGTTGGGGGCCTGGACTCCTGGGTCTGAGGGAGGAGGGGCTGGGGGCCTGGACTCCTGGGTCTGAGGGAGGAGGGGTTGGGGGCCTCGACTCCTGGGTCTGAAGGAGGAGGGGTTGGGGGCCTGGGCCCCTGGGTTTGAGGGAGGAAGGGCGGGGGGCCTGGACTCCTGGGTCTGAGGGAGGAGGGGCTGGGGGCCTGGACTCCTGGGTCTGAGGGAGGAGGGGCCGGGGGCTTGGACTCCTGGGTCTGAGGGAGGAAGGGCTGGGGTCTGGATTCCTGGGTCTGAGGGAGGAGGGACTGGGGGCCTGGACTCCTGGGTCTGAGGGAGGAGGGGCCGGGGGCCTGGACTCCTGGGTCTGAGGGAGGAGGGGCCGGGGGCTTGGACTCCTGGGTCTGAGGGAGGAAGGGCTGCGGTCTGGATTCCTGGGTCTGAGGGAGGAGGGACTGGGGGCCTGGACTCCAGGGTCTGAGGGAGGAGGGGCTGGGGGCCTGGACTCCTGGGTCTGAGGGAGGAGGGCTGGGAGCGAGAGACCTGGGCCTCACCCCTGAGGACTCTGTTCTGGGGTGAAGGCTCACCTGAGTCTGGATCCCTCCCGGAAGAGTTCGTCGTTGGCGCTCCTTTGGCCCCGGGGCGGCAGCAGCTCGGCCACCTGCCTGCTCTTGGCCTCCAGATTGGCCAGGTAGATAACCAGAAAGTTCTCGGAGCCTCCGGGATCCCCGGGGTCGCCTCCGCCGGCAGCCCGACGAGCTTGAGCCACCTCTTGAAGCAGCTGGGCTGTGCGGGGCAGCAGGTCCCGAAGCGAAGGGGGACTCATGGACAGCCGGGGGTCGCTGCATTGCTCTTCCAGGCGCTGCAGCAGCCTCACCGCCCGGTCAAAGGCGCGGGCCTTTTCCCACTGTCGCCCCCGCGGGGCCAACGCCACAGCCATGGGAGAATCCCGTGTGCCGCCGGAATAGGCGCGGCCTCGCCCAGAGTGAAAGGAGAGGGCGGGCCCTAGAGAACGGGGAGGGGACTGCAGGTACTAGTGGCTCCAAAGGGGGCGCGGCTGGATGATCTGGCACGTGGGTTTTCAAGAGGTGGGATTTGAAGGCCGGAAGCAGAGGCTCATGCTTGTAATCCCAGAACTTTGCGTGGCCGAGGTGGGAGGGTCACGTGAACCAGGAGTTCAAGACCAGCCTGGGCAACATAGTGAGGCCCCATCTCTAAAATTATCTTTTAAAAATAAAATAAAATTTGGCCGAGCGCTGTGGCTCACACCTGTAATCCCAGCTCTTTAGGAGGCCGAGGTGGGAGAATCACCTGAGGTCGGGAGTTCGAGAGCGGCCTGGCCAACATGGTGAAACCCTGTCTCTACTAAAAATACACACACACACACAAAAAGTAGTTGGTGTGGTTTGAGTTTGATTTTCAAAAAGGAGCAGGATGGGGTGGCTTAGGTGGGTAGCGATAGGAGGGGGCTTGTCAGTGGGTGGGTGGGAAGTGCAGGTAAGATATCTGGGTCCCTTCAGAGAAGGGCAAGGGGCCATGGGAGGCCTGGGATTTTTTTTTTTTTTTGAGACTGAGTCTTGCTCTGTCACCCAGGCTGGAGTGCAATGGCACAGTCTCGGCTCACTGCAACCTCCGCCTCCTGGATTCAAGTGATTCTCCTGCCTCAGCCTCCTGAGTAGCTGGGATTACAGGCACTCGCCATCATGCCCAGCTAATTTTTGTTATTTTTAGTAGAGACAGGGTTTCACCATATTGGCCAGGCTGGTCTCAAACTCCTGACCTCGTGATCCGCACACCTCAGCCTCTTCTCAGCCTCTCATAGTGCGGGGATTACAGGCGTGAGCCACCGTGTCTGGCTTTTTTTTTTTTTTTTTTTTTTTTGAGACAGGGTTTTGCTCTGTCTCCCAGACTGTAGTACAGTGGTGAGATCTTAGCTCACTGCAACCTCTGTCTCTCAGGCTCAAGTGATCCTCCCACTTCTGCCTCCCGAGTAGCTGGGAACTCAGCACGCATCACCAGTCCCGGCTATTTTATTTTATTTTTGTATTTTTAGCAGAGATGGGGGGGTCTCACCATGTTGCCCAGGCTGGTCTTGAACAACTGAGCTCAAGAGATCCGCCCACCTCAGCCTCCTAAAGGTGCTGAGCTTACAGGTGCGAGCCAGCGCGCCCTGCCGGGGAACACTTGTCGGAGACAGGCGGGAGAGGTAGGTCTGGGAGCTCCCGGGGAGGTGGGACTTTGGACTCAGCCCTCCTGAGTCGTGGTGGAGGTCTGGATCTTTGGTCGTGGCACGGGGTTAAAGGTCAGAGAGCTGAGATTTCAAGAAGGAACGGGTCAGGGAGGCATTGCTATCTCTCTGTCCTCGAGGAAGGAGGCACAGAGCCACCAGGCCCCTGGGTCTCCTTTCAGAAGGGTTGGAAATAGGTGTCTGAGGAGGCAGGAATTTGGCAACAAGATTCCTGGGTCCCCACGACGGTGTGGCCTGCGAGAAATCAGGCCTGAGTTAAGTAAGATACCCCTGAGTCCCGAAGAAGCCAGGCGGGAACATGGGGTTCAAGACTGCAGTGGCGGAGAGCGAGGGGTTTGCGCAGGGGCGGCCGGGCGCGGCTTTTACCCAACCTGTGGAACCCGTAACGTCAGCCTGGTTGCGCGCTGGGCAGCCACACGGGGCGCTGTCGGCCGTGCCTTCCCTCCGCCCCTAATGCCTTCCAGCCACGCCCCACCCCAGGCCAAAACGTTTTTGTTTTTTTTCTTCTGTGATACAGGGTCTTGCTCAGTCTTGCTCTGTCGCTCAGGCTGGAGTGCAGTGGCCCTATGGTAGCTGACTGCAGCATGGATCTCCTGGGCTCAATCAATCCCCCCTGCTCGGCCTCCCAAAGAGCTGGGATTATAGGCGTGAGCCACCATGCCTGGTCAGACCAGGCCAAGTTCTGATTTCAAATGTGCACCTATCTAGAGAGCTTCGAATCAGTAAATAGTAATAACCCACTTTTATTTTATTTTATTTATTTATTTTTTTTCTGAAACGGAGTTTCACTCTTGTTACCCAGGCTGGAGTGCAATGGCGCGATCTCGGCTCACCGCAACCTCCGCCTCCTGGGTTCAGGCAATTCTCCTGCCTCAGCCTCCTGAGTAGCTGCGATTACAGGCACGCACCACCATGCCCAGCTAATTTTTTGTATTTTTAGTAGAAACGGGGTTTCACCACGTTGACCAGGATGGTCTCGATCTCTTGACCTTGTGATCCACCCGCCTTGGCCTCCTAAAGTGCTGGGATCACAGGCATGAGCCACCACGCCTGGCTGTTTTATTTTTTTGAGACAGGGTCTTGCTCTGTCTTCTAGGCTGGAGTGCAGTGGTGTGATCACTACTCATTGCAGCCTTGACCTCCAGGGCTCAAGTGATCCTCCTGTCTCAGCCTCCCTAGTAACTAGGACTACAGGCGTGCACCACCACATCGGCTGATTTTTTAATAAAAAGTTTTAGTATAGACAATGTCTCACTATGTTGCACAGGCTGGTCTCGAACTCTTGAGCTCAGGCGATCCTCCAGCCTGGGCCTCCCACAATGCTGGGATTGCAGTGATGTGAGCCACTATACCTGGCCTAGCTAGCATTTATTGAATGCTGGCTGTCTAGCAGGCCCTGTGTGTGATGCTTTACAGACATTTACACACTGAATTCTCAAAAGCCCTTTGAGCTTGTAATGTAGGGGACTTAGGATGAGAGCCCAACCTCCCAATGCATCCCGAGCCCCTCCTCAGCCCCACCCCCATCTTGTTGGAAAATCTTAAAATTTTTCTTTAAATTAAAAAGACGACCAAAAAAGGTGGGCCGGCTGCAGTGGTTCATGCCTGTAATCCCAGCACTTTGGGAGGCCAAGGCGGGCAGATCACTTGAGCTCAGTAGTTTGAGAACAGCCTGGCCAACATGGTGAATGAAACCTCATCTCTACTAAAAATACAAAAATTAGGCCAGGCGCAGTTGCTCACACCTGTAATCCCAGCACTTTGGGAGGCCGAGGTGGGTGGATCACTTGAGGTCAGGTGTTTGAGATCAGCCTGGCCAACATGGCGAAATCCCACCTCTATTAAAATACAAAAATTAGGTGTGGTGGCAGATGCCTGTAATCCCAGCTACTTGGGAGGCTGAGTCAGGAGAATAGCTTGAACCTGGGAGGTGGAAGGTGCAGTAAGCCAGGATCGTACCACCATACTCTAGCCTGGGTGACAGCAAGACTCCATCTCAACAAATAAATAAATAAATACAAAAATTAGCTGGGCATGGTGGTGTGCCTCTAATCCCAGTTACTCAGAGGCTGAGGCAGAAGAATTGCTTGAACCCAGGAGGCGGAGGTTGCAGTGAGCCAAGATCACACTACTGTACTCCAGCCTGGGTGACAGAGTGAGACTCTGTCTCAAAAACAGCAACGACAAAAAACAAAAAGAAAAAAAGCAAAAAACCGGGACGAAAACCCATTAGCCTGACAAAAGTTCAAAGTGTTGACTATGCAAGTGCTGGCAAGGAGCTGATGTGAGCGCAAATGGACAAACTAGATTGGAGAGCAGTTTAGCAGCATCCACGAGACCTTTGGAGAAATGGACAGGGCTGGTCCATGCCTGGCTGCCTCTTTCAGAGCTGTGGCTTGTAAACACGCTTGCTCATGTCGGGACATTAGGACAGCAATACACCTGAAGCGAGAGTTTCACAGGAGAGCTCTCACTCTGACTGTGAGCCAGGACTCTAATGTCTTCTATTCAATTCCATTTTATTAAGGGAAACATGGTTTATAACCCACTACATTGATTTTGCAACCCACTAATGGATCTTGTTCAGCCGTTTGAAAAATACTGCCCTAAGAAACTTCAAGAGACACGTTCAGGGATGTTAATTGCGTTCTTGTCGGAAGTGGAGGAGAGTGGAAACAAGGTGGGCAGGTGTTCACCACCATCAGCCCGACATAAACTGTGGCGTGCTCTCACAATAAAACTGTTGTGAGCAATTAAGGTGAGTGAACTGGACACAAATACCGACCGTGTGTGTCATGAACACATAATGATGAGTGGCCTGGGTTCAATCGTCCCCTCCCCGCCAAATTCACGTCAGCTGGAACTTATGAATGTGGCCATATTTGGAAATAGGTCTTTGGATATGTAATCAGGTTAGGATGAGGTCGTATTGAATTGGGGTGGGTCCTAAATCTGACTGATGTCCTTATGGAAAGGAAATTTGGATACAGTTACAGCTGTGCCTGTGCACATGCACGCACACACACAAACCGTATGATGATGGCAGCAGAGAGATTGGAGTGATGCATCTATAACCAACGAATGCCAAAGATGATCAGCGAACGCTGGAAGAGGGTGGTGCTCACGCCTGTAATCCTAGCACTTTGGGAGCCCAATGTGGGAAGACTGGTTGAAGCCAGGAGTTTTCGATCAACTTGGCAACATAGCCAGGCCCTATCTCTGCAAAAAAAAGAAAAATAAAAACAAAAGACCAGGCGTAGTGGTACGCTGCCTGTGGTCCCAGCTACTCCGGAGGCCTAGGTGGGAGGATTGCTTGAACCTGGGAAGCAGAGGTTGCAGTGAGCCAAGATCACGCCATTGCACCCCACTCCTGGGCAATAAAAGAGAGAAAACTTCATCTCAAAAAAAAAAAAGAAAGAAAGAAAGAAAAAAAAATCTGCAACTATATGAACTCTTTTCCCAGATTTGATCCAGGTTTTTTAAAAATTTTGTTTTTAATAGAGATGGGGTTTCACCATGTTGGTCAGGATGGTCTCGATCTCTTGACCTCGTGATCTGACTGCCTCGGCATCCCAAAGTGTTGGGATTACAGGCGTGAGCCACTGCGCCCGGCTGATCCAGGTTTTTTGTATCCACTTTGCAACTATATGAACTCTATTTCTAGATCTGACCCAAAGTGGATACAAACGAAGTGAATGACATGAAAGGATGCTCCACAATATGTTCTGTTAAGGAAATGATCATGAAAACCACAGTGAATGCCACTTCACACCCACTAGGACGACTGTCATAAACGAGACAATCACAAGTGTTGGCAAGGATGTGGAGAAATTGGAACCCTCTACACTGCTGGCGGGAATGTAAAATGGTGCAGCTGCTTTGGAAAATAGTTTGGCAGCTCCCCGAAATGTTAAACATAGGGCTAGAGCATTCCTACGTGTATATATATATTCCAGAGAATTGAAAGCACGCATCTACCCAAAGACTTGCGGAAACAACCTAAACGTCCATCAGCTGAAGAATGGATGAACAAAATGTGGTCTATTCATACAACAGATAATTGTTTGGCCATTAATAGGAATGAAAGTGGCCAGGTGTGGTGGCTCATAAGAATCCCAGCACTTTGGAAGGCTGAGGCTGGTGGGTCACCTGAGGTCAGGAGTTCAAGACCAGCCTGACCAACATGGAGAAACCCATCTCTACAAAAAATACAAAATTAGCCGGGCGTGGTGGTGTGTGCCTGTAATCCCAGCACTTTGGGAGGCCAAGGCTGGCAGATCACCTGAGGTCAGGGTTTCAAGACCAGCCTGGACAACATGATGAAACCCCGTCTCTACTAACATGCAAAAGTTAGCCGGGTGTGGTGGTGGGCACCTATAATTCCAGCTACTTGGGAGGCTGAGGCAAGAGAACCTCTTGAACCCGGGAGGTGGAGGTTGCAGTGAGCTGAGACAGTGCCATTGCACTCCAACTTGGGTGACAGAGCAAGACTCCATCTCAAAAAAAAAAAAAAAAAAGCTAGAAGAGAATAATTGTGATGTTCTAAACATAAAGAAAAGGTAAATGAGGTGATGGATATCCCAGTTACCCTGATTTCATTGTTGCACGTTGGGTACATGCATCAAAACATCGCATGTACCCCTGTAATATGTACAACTATGTTATGTCAAAAAAATACAGAAAAGAAAAAGTATGTTAGCAGTTGTCTGCAGCTGGAAGAGTGTTGAGGGGAAATAGAGATTGGCTACTAGCGGGTATGGGGCTTTTTTGAGGGGTGAACAAATGTTTTGAAGTAGAGTCTGGTGGGTGGGACATGGTGGCTCACACCTGTAATCGCAGCATTTTGAGAGGCGGAGGTGGGTGGATAGCCTGAGCTCAGAAGTTTGAGATTAGCCTGGGCAACACTGTGAAATCCTGTCTCTACAAAAGTACAAAAAGTGAGCCGGGCATGGTGGCGTGCACCTGTAATCCCAGCTACTCAGGAGGCTGCGGCAGGAGAGTTGCTTGAACCCAGGAGGCAGAGGTTGCAGGGAGTCGAGATCAGGCCATTGCACTCCAGCCCAGGGGACAGAGCAAGACTCCGTCTCAAAAAAAAAAAAAAAAAAAAAAAAAAAAAAAAGAAAGAAAGAAAAAAAAAAGAAAAAGGTAAATTGTATGCTACACTTCTCTGAGAAAACACCGAATGGCAGATGACGCCAGTGCAGCGGGGGTCCCGGAGGCCTCAGGTGCCCTGGGATGGGGAACCCTGGTGGCTTCCTCGGAGGCTTCCGCAGTGGCATCTGGGGCAGGGGATAAGGAGTGGATGCTGGTCACCAAGCTGGGCTGCCTGGTCAAGGTCATGAAGATCAAGTCCTTGGAGGAGATCTGTCTCTTCTCCCTGTCCATCAAGGAATCTGAGATCACCGACTTTTTCCTGGGGTTCTCTTACAAGGACGAGGTTTTGAAGATTATGCCGGTGCAGAAGCAGACCCGAGCCGGCCAGCGCACCAGGTTCAAGATGTTTGTTGCCATTGGGGACTACAATGGCCACGTCGGTCTGGGTGTTAAGTGCTCCAAGGAGGTGGCCATTGCCATCCGCGGGGCCATCATCCTGGCCAAGCTCTCCATTGTCCTGGTCCGCAGAGGCTGCTGGGGGAAGAAGATTGGCAAGCCCCACACCGTCCCTTCCAAGGTGACAGGCCGCTGTGCTGGTGAGCCTCATCCCCATGTCCAGGGGCACTGGCATTGTCTCGGCGCCTGTGCCCAAGATGGCTGGTGTCGATAACTGCTACACCTCAGCCAGGGGCTGCACTGCCACCCTGGGCAACTTCACCAAGGCCACCTTTGATGCCATCGCTAAGCCCTACAGCAGCCTGACCCCCAACCTTTGGAAGGAGATGGTATTCACCAAGTCTCCCTATCGAGAATTCACTGACCACCTTGTCAAGGCCTGTGCCAGAGTCTCTGTGCAGAGCACCCAGGCTCCAGCTGTGGCTACAACATAGGGTTTTTATACAAGAAAAATAAAGTGAATTAACTCTGAAAAACAAACAAAAATGGTATGATATACACATTATATCTCAATGAAACGGTTAGGCCGGATCAGAAAGCTAAATGCTGCGCATTCTCACTTGTAAGTGGGAGCTGAACGTTGAGTATCTAGGGACGTAAAGATGGCAACAATAGAAACTAGGGCTTTCTGAAGCGGGGAGGGAAGGAGAGAGGGGACAAGCGTTGAAAAACTGTTGGGTACTATGCTCAGTACCTGGTGACAGGTTCAGTCGTACCCCAAACCTCAGCATCATGCAATATACCCAGGTAACAGACCTGCACAAAATGAAAGTCGAAAAAAATAAAACGAAATAAAGCTATTAAATAAAAAGCGGAGAGCTGGGGACGGCCACAAGAGGGTGCACTGAGCACAGGCTTACCTCCTCCCTTGGGATCTGAGTTTCTTGGCCACGCCCCAAACTGTGGCCACACCTTTGAGGCCCTGGCCACGCCTCCAGGACTCTGGTCACACCCCCAAGGCTCTAGCACCACCCCTAGACCTTAACCACAGGCTAAGGTCTTAGTCGAACCCTCAAAGCAGTGTCTGAAGCAGTTCATTCATGCTGCCAACTCCCCAGACTCTGACCACAAATGCATGCACAGACTTAGAGATCCTTGGAAACACAGAACCTTAAAACCATGGACTTTTCTTTCCTTTTTTCTTTTTTTTTGAGATGGAGTCTGGCTCTGAATAGTTTAAATAAAAACCACCTACCTGAAAGAACGCCTCTTAAAAACAAGACAACACAGTGCAGATAGAATGTAATTCCTCAAATTAAAAGATATTTTAAAGGGTACAGAGTCATTGTGATCTTAGTTATCATTTCTAAGTAAATTTGCATTTTTACTGGCTTGTATTACAAACGCTTATTAGCAGTGAGAAACAGAAAATGCTACACAAGTGAACAATTAAATGTTATAAAAATTTATATGTAATGCTACTAAAATATATAATAAACTTTTCAAACATGTAAGTATAAACCAGGAAAACCTGACAGGTAATAACTGTGCCAACACTAAAAAGCACAAAACACAATAAGGGGGTAAAAGAATAAATATGACTTTAATATCAGTCCATCTTTACCAATGGCTGGAATGCAGTGGCGCCATCTCAGCTCACTGCAACCTCTGATTCCCGGGTTTAAGCGATTCTCCTGCCTCAGCCTCCAGAGACATTACAAGCACGTGCCACCATGCCCGGCTAATTTTTGTATTTTTAGTAGAGACGGGGTTTCACCATGTTGACCAGGCTGGTATCGATCTCCTGACCTCATGATCCACCGGCCCGCCTCGGCCTCCCAAAATGCTGGGATTACAGGCATGAGCCATCGTGCCTGGCCGACCATAGACTTTTCTTTCTTTCTTTCTTTTCTTTTTTTTTTTTGAGACAGAGTTTCTCTGTTGCCCAGGCTGGAGTGCAGCAGCATAATCTCGGCTCACTACAACGTCTGCTTCCCTGGTTCAAGCAATTCTCGTGTCTCAGCCTCCCGAGTAGCTGGGACTATAGGTGCATCTCGCCACACCTAACTTTTTGTATTTTTAGTAGAGAAGGAGTTTACCATGTTGGCCAGGTTGGTCTTGAACTCCTGACCTCAAGTGATCTGCCCACCTTGGCCTCCCAAAGTGCTGGGATTACAGGCGAGAGCCACTGTGCCTGGCCAAAGCCATAGACTTTTAAATCACGACTTTTACTTTGAAATCATTTTTTTTTCTTTTGAAGTCATTTTAAACTTACAGAGAAGTTGCAAGAATGGTTTCAGACATTATGTCCCTTTGCCTGTAAATGCTTCAGTTGTATTTCCAAGTACAGCAGAGCAGTGTACATTTCTCAGTGATACTAGTAGAAATGTAGATACTACTACATTTCACAGTGCAGTACAGCCTGTATTCAAATTGCCAGCTGTCCCCAAACTATCTGTCACGGCAAAACATTTTCATCTCTTCAGTTTCCTTCAGTCTGGTACAGTTCCTCAGCTTTTCTCTGTTTTGCATGTAATTGACAGGTGTGAAGATGACAGTCCAGTAATTTTGGGGAAGGTCTCCTTTATTTGGGTTTGTGTGATATTTCCTTGCAATTAGATTCTGGTGGGAGGAGCATTACAGAAGTGATGCTGTGTCCTTCTCTGTACATCATATCAAGAGGCACACGATGCTGGTTGTCCCAGGAGTGCTGATGAATTTGGCCACTTGGTTATTGTGAATCATGAAAGCCCAGACCCATTGAGTCACCAAGTCAGTCTCTTCCCTCCCTGGATCCTTCAGTTTCCCTGTCTGTAAGGTAAAAGTTTGGCTTACACAGAGGTCTGCAAACAAACTTACAGTGCAGGCGTGTTCTGTTTACTTCTCACACTCTTTTTTTTTTTTTTTTTTTGACACAGAGTCTCCCTTTGTCGCCCAGGCTGGAGTACAGTGGCTTAATCACAGCTCGCTGCAACCTCTGCCTCTGAGTTCAAGTGACCCTTTCACCTCAGCCTCCCAAGTTGCTGGGCACCACCATGCCTGGGTATTTTTTGTAGAAATGGGGTATCGCCATGTTGCCCAGGCTGGTCTTGAACTCCTGGCCAATCCACACACCTTGGCTTCCCAAAGTGCAGGGATTACAGGTGTGAGCCACCATGCCCTGACTCTGTGTGTGTGTGTGTGTCCAGGTCTCTGTCACTCTGGCCGGAGTGCAGTGGGATGCTTACAGCTCACTGCAGCCTCCATTTCCTGGGCTTAAGTGATCCTCCCACCTCAGCCTTCTGAGTGTCTGGAACTGCAGGCACCTGCCACCATGTTTGCGGTTAGAAGCGGGATCTATTTCTGTTGCCCAGGATGGTCTTGAACTCCAGGAGTCAATCTGTCCTCCCACCTCGGCCTCCCAAAGGTTGGGATTACAGGTGTGAGCCACTGTGTCTGGCCAGGGCTCACACTCCTAAAGTCATTTTTTTGAATGTCAGAGGCATTTAGGATTTAGCAGATTTCATGCACACATCTAGGAGAGATGTTCTCTGCCTTTCTGGGTTTATTGGACGTGGTGAGAACAAGTGGCTGGGGCCCTAAGAAATGCATCGAGGGTGTGATTTCTGGCATTAGAGCTGTCCCTGGGATGCTACGACTGTCACCCAGAGGAGCTTTGGCAGATGAGAGGTGAATGCTTACTTTTTTTTTTTTTTGAGACAGAGTCT
The DNA here is from genome assembly GCA_031835075.1 of Saguinus oedipus. Classification (NCBI taxonomy): domain Eukaryota; kingdom Metazoa; phylum Chordata; class Mammalia; order Primates; family Cebidae; genus Saguinus; species Saguinus oedipus. Next base: position 46,296,692 of record CM063187.1, on the reverse strand, counting down.
TACTCTGTCACCCAGGCTGGAGTGCAGTGGCATGATCTTGGCTCACTGCAACCTCTGCCTCCTGGGTTCAAGTGATCCTACTACGTCAGCCTCTCCAGTAGCTGGGATTACAGATGTGCGCCACCATACCTTGCCAATTTTTGTATTTTTAGTAGAGATGGGGTTTCACCATGTTGGCCAGGCTGTAAGTGCTGAATTATGTGAAGGCTGGGAGACTGGAGACCCCAAGCAGGACCCTCCCTGCCATCTTCGAAGTCTGTGTTTCTCCAGCAGAAGGGGAAGAGTGGAAGGACACGTGCCCAGTCCCCAGGTCTAGGAGGCAGAGAGGGGATTTCCATGTGTGCAGAGGCCAGATCCCTTGTTTTAGAGAAGTTACTTACCAAGTTCAGTGCTGGGTTCAGCTCTCAGGCTCAGGGACAGTTTCTCATACACAAAGAGCCACATAAAGGTTAGACCCACAGGCACAAGATGACTTCTGACACACGCCAGGCTGATGACGGGCCAGGTCCTGTGCTAAGTGCCTGACACCCAGACTCTCATTAAATGCTCAACCACCCATCAACCCCGGGTGGAAGGAATTCCCATTTTGCAGGTGAGGAAACTGAGGCTTCTTCTTCTTTTTTTTTTTTTTTGAGATGGAGTTTCGCTCTTGTTGCCCAGGCTGGAGAGAAATGGCATGATCTTGGCTCACTGCAACCTCTGCTTCTTGGGTTCAAGCAATTCTTGTGCCTCAGCCTTCTGAGTAGCTTAGATTATAGGCATGTGTCACCATGCCGTGCTAGTTTTTATATTATTAGTAGAGACAGGGTTTCTCCATGTTGGTCAGGCTGGTCTCGAACTCCCGACCTCAAGTGATCCACCTGCCTTGACCTTCTAAAGTGCTGGGATTACAGGCATGAGCCACCATGCCCAGCCGAACTGAGGCTTATTAAATGCTCAACAGTGTGGTGAAGTCACTTCACCTTGAGTCATTTAGTCATTTGGTGGCGGAGCCCTGCTTGTGACAGATACACTTGTGGCCCCTCAAAAGCCATTCTCTTCTCTTCTTTTTTTTGTTTTGTTTTTTGAGACAGAGTTTCATTCTGTCTTGCCCAAGTTTGAGTGCAGTGGCTCGATCTCAGCTCATTGTGGCCTCTACCTCCTGGGTTCAAGCAATTCGCCTGTCTCAGCCTCCTGAGAAGCTGGGACAACAGGCATAAGCCACCGTGCCCAGCTAATTTTGTATTTTTAGTAGAGACAGGGTTTCACCATGTTGGTCAGGCTGGTCTTGAACTCCTGACCTCAGGTGATCCACCTGCCTGTCTCCCAAAGTGCTGGGATTACAGGTGTGAGCCACCAATGCCCGGCCTTTCCTCTTCCTTTTGTAACAGAACCCCTGAATTTTGGCTGAATGGGTATATGCCGCCCAGATAAAACCAAATTTCCCAGCCTCTGTTGTGATAGGTATGGCCATGTGACTCAATTTTGGGCACATAGGATGTGATGTGTATGACTTCTGGGTTGTAGCTTTAAAGGGTTGTTACTTCTTCCCAGTGGTCGGAATGTGGATATGTTGGTGGGAGCTGGAGCAGCTGTTTTGGACCACACAATGTAGGTGTGAGGTGAGGGCAGCAGAACAACCAGGCAGAAGGCACCTCAGTCTCTGACATTCTTGGCTACTATTCTAGACTATTCACTGCGCCTTTACATGAGAGAAAAATAGACTTCCATCTTAATTAGGCTACTATAGGCTGGGCATGGTGGCTCATGCCATAATCCCAGCACTTTGGGAGGCTAAGGTGGGTGGATCACCTGAGGTTGGGAGTTCAAGATCAAACTGGCCAACATGGTGAAACCTCATCTCTACTAAAAATACAAAAATTGGCCAGGCGTGGTGGCGCACACCTATAATCCCAGCTACTTGGGAGGATGAGGAAGGAGAATCGCTTGAACCTGGGAGGTGGAGGTGGCAGTGATCTGAGATTGCGCCACTGCACTCCAGCCTGGGTGACACAGCAAGACTGTTTCAAAAAAACAAAACACAACAAAACCCAAAAAAGGTACTAGATTTCTTCTTTTATTTATTATATTTTTTGAGACAGGGTCTCACTCTGTCACCCAGGCTGGAGTGCAGTGGTGCAATCGTAGGTCACTGCAGCCTTGACCTCTAACTGTCAAGTGGTCCTCCCACCTCAGCCTTCTGAGTAGCTGGGACTATAGATGCACGCCACCATGGCTGGCTAATTTTTTTTTTTTTTTTTTTTTTGTAGAGACAGGGTCTCGCCACGTCACCCAGGCTTTGCCATGTTACTCAGGCTGTTTATTTTTTTAAAAGATAGGGTCTGTCTCTGTTGTCTAAGCTGGAGTGTGGTGGCATGATCTTAGCTTATTGCAGCTTCAAACTACTCTCAGCCTTTGAATATTTAGGACCACAGGCACCTAATTTATTTATTTTTTTTGCAGCAGCAGGGTCTTGGTATGTTGAACTCCAGCCTGGTGACAGATCGACATTCCACCTCCAAAAAAAGTCAGCTGGTTGTGGTGACGCACACCTGTAATCCCAGCTACTCAGGAGGCTGAGGCAGAATTGCTTACACCAGGGAGGTGGAAGTTGCAGTGAGCTGAGATCACGCTATTGTACTCCAGCCTGGCTGACAGAGTGTGACTCTGTCCAAAAGAACAAAGAAACATGAATATCAGTCAAACAATAATAGGGCAAGGTGGATGCTATCGTTGTGCCCTCACTTTTATGGGTGGGAAAACTGGAGCTTAGGACCATGAAGCCACCTGATCAAGGTCACATCACATAGCCAGGAAGTGGAAGAGTGTGACTTGAACCCAGTTCTGACTCCAGGGTCTGTGCTCTGAATGGCAGATGTGCCTTTTGTTTTTTTGAGATGGAGTCTTGCTCTTTCGCCCAGGCTGGAGTGCAATGGTGTGATCTCGGCTGACTGCAACTCCCGCTTCCCAGGTTCAAGAGATTCTCCTGCCTCAGCCTCCCAAGTAGCTGGGATTACAGGTGTGTACCACCACACCTGGCTAATTTTTATATTTTTAGTAGAAACGGGGTTTCACCATGTTGGCTGGTCTCAAACTCCTGACCTCAAGTGATCTTCCTGTCTCGATCTCTCAAAGTGCTGGGATTGCAGGCGTGAGCCATCCAGCCTGGACAGTAAGAGGGCATTAACATACCCTTTAAGCCTGGCAGCTTCAGAGACGGGGTCTGGGTCAGAAACACTGACACATGGTTGCAAACAGAAAGACCCATGAGCGTCCCAGTCAGGCGGGCTGGAAGGCACACAAGCCACCCAGTCAGCGCTCACACAGGTCATCCATCCCGAAGTCCGTGTCCATGAGTGTTTGTGTGCACACACAGCCATTCACAGACCCCAGTGACGTCATCCAGGAAGTCATTAAGGCAGTTGGCCCCATAGATGCAACAACATTGCAGAGTGATGGTGATTAATGTTCGCTGTTAGCGATTCACCTGAAGACCTACAGAAGCCCCCACAGATTAAAAACAAAAAACAAAACACCTCAGTGCTGTGGTTTGAATATTTTTTCCTTTAAAACCTCATGTTGAACTCTGATCTGCACCCCAGTCTGGGTGATGGAGTGAGACTGTGTCAAAAAAAAGAGAAGAAATTTGGGGCTGGGCGCAGTGGCTCACGCCTGTAATCCCAGCACTTTGGGAGGCTGAGGCGGGTAGATCACGAGGTCAGGAGTTTGAAACCAGCCTGGCCAATATGGTAAAACCCATTTCTACTAAAAATACAAAAGTTAGCCAGGCGTGGTGGCATGCGCCTGTAGTCCCAGCTACTGGGGAGGCTGAGGCAGGAGAATCACTCAAACCTGGGAGGCGGAGATTGCAGGGAGGGGAGATTGTACCACTTCACTGGGCTACAGAGCCAGACTCTGTCTCAAAAAAAAAAAAAAAAAAAAAGAGCTGGGCACCGTGGCTCAAGCCTGTAATCCCAGCACTTTGGGAGGCCGAGGCGGGTGGATCATGAGGTCAAGAGATCGAGATCATCCTGGTCAACAAGGTGAAACCCCGTCTCTACTAAAAATACAAAAAATTAGCTGGGCATGGTGCGTCTGTAATCCCAGCTACTCAGGAGGCTGAGGCAGGAGAATTGCCTGAACCCAGCAGGCGGAGGTTGCGGTGAGCCGAGATCGCACCATTGCACTCCAGCCTGGGTAATAAGAGCGAAACTCCATCTCAAAAAAAAAAAAGAAAAGAAATTTGGGCCTGGTATGGTGGCTCACACCTGTAATCCCAGTACTGTGGGAGGCCGAGGAGCGTGGACCACTTGAGGTCAGGAGTTCGAGACCAGCCTGGCCAATATGGTGAAACTTCATCTTGGAAAAAAAAAGGTATCACGTCATGTCCTCCTTAGAAACAATGGCACAGAGACAATGATGGCAGCATTCATAACCAAACACACCAGGAGTCCTGGAGTGACACACAGGAGACTGATTAGACAAGCTCCTGCCTGAGTCTCACAGCATCGCTCTGGGAGTCAGCTGGACTCAGCGCGTGGGTGTACACACACGAATGCACTTCCTCCAGGTCCATCTCGTGAAAGAGCCCCAGGCACCCAAGGGATATGGTACAAAAATAGTTTATTACAAAAGAAATCAAACCAAAATGCTTAATAATTTACATCACGATCTGCGCCTGTGACGGCCACCTCCCCCCTCCTCACTGATCTGGTGGAGTGCAGGGGAGTGGCTGGCTGTTCCCTGGGTCCACCAGCTCTGGGAGAGGACAAGGAAATGGAAGATGTGGGTGGAATTCTGGACAGGGACTGGTGCCTGAGAGTAATGGGGTCAGATTCCTGGGCAGGGGGCGAGATGGGGGAACATCTGTGCTCAGAAGAGGGGTATATGGATAGGTGCATGTGCTTCTGTGCAAATCCTGGTCCCGAAGATGGGGGGGGGGCAGAGTGAGATCTTCACAGTTTCCAGAAGGGTTGACCCCACAGAGCAGGGGACCCCTCCTCATGAGTCCAAGATCTGCCCCCCCATCCCTCTCAGCTGCCTCCTGGAGCTGGGGAGGGGGGCACTGGCCGGCCAGGGCCTCGGAGGACCCCAGCAAAGGGCAGGAAGGCAGGTGGAGATTGGGAAGGAAGGAAGAAATTGGGAGGAGCCATGGGGAATCCAGAGGGGTCTTTGGGGGGAGACTGGGAGGGTGAGGAGGATGGTGATGCGGAGAGAAGATCTGTGGAAGGAAGAGAGACAGGACGGGGAGGGTGGTGAGAGGCTAGACCCAGAGAGCAGGGGCTGGGGCCATCTGGGTCTGAGGCAGGAGGGCCTGGGGGTCTGAGGGAGGAGGGGCTGGGGTCTGGACTCCTGGGTCTGAGGGACGAGGGACTGGGGTCTGAGGGAGGAGAGGCCAGGGGCCATCACAGGATGTGGCCTAGGCTGTTTAGGGGGCAGGGGAGGAATGGGACAGGTTTGAAGCCAGGGTCATGGAGTCCAAGGGGATGAGAGAATGAGGCCTTAAAGGAAGGGTCAGAGCTGGACACAGAGCAGGAGTGGTAGCCACAACTGGAAGGGGAGATCAGCATTAGGGGCTGGGATCAGAGCCCAGTTGGGGTCAGAGGATTGGGTGGGTAGGAGGCTGGAAGTCTGAGGAAAGAGGGATCTGGGAGCTTGGACTCCTGGATCTGAGAAAGAAGAGGCTGTGGGTTGGGACTCCTGGGTCTGAGGGCGGAGGCTGGGGGCCTGGACTGCTGGGTCTGCGGGAGGAGGGGCTATGGGTTGGGATTCCTGGGCCTGAGGGAGGAGGTTGGGGGCCTGGACTTCTGGGTCTGGGGGAGGAGGGGCTATGGGTTGGGATTCCTGGGTCTGAGAGAGGAGGCTGGGGTCCGGGACTCCCGGGTCTGAGGGAGGAGGGACTATGGGTTAGGATTCCTGGGTCTGAGGGAGGAGGCGGCAGGGCTGGAGGTTGGGAGTGGTTTCTCACCATTGGAGCTGAGACGGCTGCTGCTCTCTGGGGAGGTGTTGGTGCTCCGGTCAGGGGAGGGGTCTGGCTGGGAGGTGGAAGCAGGCCGGGTGGCCTTCCCCCTCAGGATGTCGATGACCTGTAGGAAGATGGGTGTCACCACAGAGCCACCCCTGCCTCACAGCCCTCCCTCCTTCTATCCCTCCCAGCTCGCTGTATCCAGGTGGGGGCCTCTCCATTTCTCAGTAGGAAAAGATAGGCAAGGCACTTCCCTTCTTGGTGCCAGTCTCTCATGTCTGGGACTCACACCCGCACTTTCAGAGGCTCACCCACTCCCCTCCAAGCAACAGCACAGGCACACTCACACCTCTGTGCCCTGGCACACTCGCCTGCCACCTGCCCGCGGACACAGGTGTGCAGGGCGCATGCCCCCAGCCGCACCGGCTCACCCTGCGGCTGCGCGCCACCATGAGCGGCGTGTCGTTGTGGCAGTTCTTGAGGCTGCTGTCAGCGCCGCTGCGGACCAGCGTGCGCACCAGCGGGAGGAGCCCGCGGCCGGACGCCGAGTGCAGCGCGGAGCTGCCCGAGTACATCTGCGCGTTCACATTGGCGCCGTGCTGCGGGACGGGAGGGCCGGGTCAGGGGCGGCGCGGGCCGCCAGTGGTAGGGGAACAGAGGCTGCGGGCCCGGGGGGGTGGCCGGTACGTGGAGCAGCACCGGATCCGGGTGGGGTCACAGGAAGGTGGAAGCGAGAGCCAAGGGCGGGCCTAGCGGGACTGCGCTGGCGGCGCTGAATGAACCGGAGCTGGACACCGAGGCCTGCGCCGCAAGGAGTCGGGGGTGGTGGGGGGAATTGAGGGGGTGAAGCACAGTGCGGGGACAGGGCCTAGCTGGAAGGCGGGGTCGGCCAGGCCAGCGCAGGGCAGGGCCTAGGCCGTCGAGAGGGCAGGGGAGGAATGGGATATGTTCGCAGCCACGAGCCTGGAGTCCGAGGGCTGAGAGAGCAGGAGCCTTAAAGGAAGGGTCAGAGCTGGACGCGGAGCTGGAGCCGGAGCCAGAACTGGAAGGCGGGGTCAGCGCTAGGGGCTGGGACCAGGGCAGGCTAGGGGTCAGAGGATGGCGTGGGCACGAGGCTCAGGGAGGCCGTACGCACCTGCAGCAGCAGCTGCACCATGTTAAGGCTGTTGTTTTCCACGGCGTGGATGAGCGGGGAGCGGCCGCTCTTAATGTCCTGCGGCGGGGAGGGAAGGTCTGAGTCTCTCCAAGCTCTGCTCCAGCAGCCCGTGGCCCGCATCCCGTCCGCATCCCATTCGCGGGGTCCAAGCCTCTCTCATGGGTCCGATATTCCAAGCCCAGCCCCACCCGGGCCCTCTCCCACGCCAACCCCTGACCGGCCCCGCCCCCGCAAAAAGACCCCACCCGGCGAAGGGCCCGCCCCTGCTAAGGCCCCCATCCCTCACAGCTCCTAGTGCGCCTCACCACTGCGTCGATGTCGGCGCCGCGCTCCAGCAAGAGCTGCACGGTTTCTTGGCACTCGGTGTTCACTGCCACGTGCAGGGCGGTGAGCCCTGAGGGAGGGGAAGGCTCGGTGAAACCTAGGCCTGGGGTTTTGCGGCCACAGATGGACTCCAGGTCAGCTGGACAGCCCAGCCATGCCCCGCGGTAGGTGCTTACCATCGTAATTGCGGGCCTCCAGGTCCAACGTGCCTGGAGCGGCGCTGTCCAGCAGGGCTCGCAGACAGGTAGGGCTGCGGTGCTCGCACGCCAGGTGGGCGGCCGTCTGGCCATGGCGGTCCAGCGCCATGGGACTGGCACCAGCCGCCACCAGGAGCCGGACCACAGACGGTAATGTGGTGATCACAGCCAGGTGGAGCGGTGTCTGCGGAACGGTGAAGGTGAGCGACCTGTGTCCGGCCCTGCTCTCCAGTCCTGCCTCCCTCAGGTTTTCTGAACCCTGACTCCTTATCAATCCCTGCAGTCTCACCCAGGAACAGAAACCTGAGACGCCTCTCCGTGCTCCTCCTTCCCCAGGACCCAGAAGACCCGGCCTCCAACCTCCTCTTTCCCTAGTACCTGGATTCTGGGTCCCCAGCCCCCTCCCTCCTCAACTAGGAGGTCCTTAGGCCACTGAACCCTTCTTTCCCAGGAACCAGGAGCCTGGAGCACCTGGCTACTTGGAGTCCAGACCCCAGCCCTCCTCCCTCAGACCCAGGAGTCCAGGCCCTAACCCCTCCTCTCTCAGATCTAGGAGTCCAGGCCCCCAGCCCCTCCTCCCTCAGACCCAGGAGTCCAGAATCCCTCTTCCCTCAGACCCAGGAGTCGAGGTCCCCAGCCCCTCCTCCCTCAGACCCAGGAGTCGAGGTTCCCAGCCCCTCCTCCCTCAGACCCAAGAGTGCAGGCCCCCAGCCCCTCCTCCCTTAGACCAAGGAGTCCCAGCCCCCAGCCTCACCTGCCGTAGGTTGTTGTAGGTGTCGAGATCCCGGCCTCCCTGCTGGAAGAGGTTGACCAACTGGTGCACAGCTGGCAGGTTACCCTGCACCACAGCAATATGGAGAGGCCTGGGTGGGGCGAGAGGGTGAAGGAATCACAGACGGCTCACCTCTTGTCCCTCTGCTTTTGGCAGTGCTAACTCCAATGTGTTGAAAACTTTGGAAATGTCCCCAGTATCCAACCACTTCTCCCCACCCACTCCCTCCATCCTGATTCAGCCACCACTGGCTTCCTGCTGGGCTAGTACAGTTAGTTCCCTTCTCATGGCCTCCCTGCTTCCACCTGTGCTCTACTGTCTGTCCCCCACACAGCAGCTAGAGGGACTATTTGTTTTATTTGATTTGTTTGAGATGGAGTCTTACTCTGCTGCCCAGGCTGGAGTGCAGTGGTGCTATGTTGGTTCACTGCAATCTCTGCCTCCCAGGCCCAAGCTATCATCCAACCTCAGCCTCCCGCGTAGACGGGATTACAGGCATGCGCCACTGTGCCCAGCTAATTTTTGTATTTTTAGTACAGATGGGGTTTCACCATGTTGGCCAGGCTGGTCTTGAACTCCTAACCTCAAGTGATTCGACTGCCTCAGCCTCCCAAAGTGCTGGGATTATAGGCGTGAGCTACCACACCCAGCCCAGAGGGGCTCTTTTAGAACCTGAGTCAGATCACAAATCTCCCAGTCCTTACCGTGGCCCGTAGGCCCTATGTGATCTTGTCTCATCCTCATCAATCCCCTTTGGCCCCATCTCCTTCCTCTCTCGGACCAGACTAGCCTCCTTGCTGTGTTTCTCCCATGTACAAAGCATGCTTGCCTCCCAAGGTCTTTGCACTGGCTGTTCCCTCTGCCTGGAACAGTGTCCCCCAGATGTCTGCAGGGTTCCTCCTGCTCATTTGGGCCTCTGCTAAGATGGTATAGCAGCTGCTCCCTCTCCCTCCCCCTGCTTCTTTTCCCCAGTCATCATCTGACACATTGTACAGTGTGTTTTCTGTCTGAATCTCCCCATAGAATGGCATCTCTTTCAGGGCAGGGCATTTTTTTGTTTGTTTTTTGTTTTTTAAGGCTCAGTCTCGCTCTTGTCTGCCAGGCTGGAGTGCAATGCTGCGATCTCGGCTCATCGCAACCTCCACCTCCACCTCCCAGGTTTAAACGATTCTCCTGCCTCAGCCTCCCGAGTTGCTGGGATTGCAGGTGCCTGCCACCATACTCTGCTGATTTTTTGATTTTTGGTTGAGATAGGGATTCACCATGTTGGCCGTTGGTCTTGAACTCCTGACCTCAGGTGATCCGCCCGCCTTGGCCTCCCAAAATGCTGGGATTATAGGTGTGTTTTGCCTGTGTCATGCCCTTGGCAGTGCCTGGAATGGTGCCTAATGCTGGGCAGACGCTTCACAAACATGCTCTGAATTAATGAATCCATCTTAGTGATCACCTGGGCCATCTGCGAAGCTGGTAACCAAGTTCTGATCCCTTTCCAGGCCATAGTTTTCTAATCTGTGAAATGAATGGGGATGAACTTGGTGCTATGAAGGTCTATGCTAGTTGTGACTACGTATCAGCCTCCAACCTAAGAGACACAAGGACTGCCTATGAGAAGCAAAACCTTTTTTATTTTTTTGAGATGGGGTCTTGCTCTGTTGCCCAAGTTGAGCACAGTGTTGCAATCATGGCTCACTGTAGGCTTGACCTCCCAAGCTCAAGATCCTCCCACCTCCTCAGCCTCCTGAATAGCTGGGACTATAGGCATGCACTGCCAACCCTGGCTTATTTTTGATTTTTTGTAGAGAGAGGGTCTCACTATGTTGCCCAGGCTGGTCTCTAACTGTTGGGTTCAAGTGATCCTCTTGCCTCAGCCTCCCAAAGTGCTGGATTATAGGCATGAGCCACCATGCCCAGCCTGGAACAAAAGTTTTGACTAAAAGGGAGGTGGCTGGGTGGGGTGGCTCATGCCTGTAATCCCAGCACTTTGGGAGGCCGAAGCTGGGAGATCACCTGAGGTCAGGTGATCAAGAGGTCAGGAGTTCAAGACCAGCCTGCCTAACATGGTGAAACCCTGTCTCTACTAAAAATAAAAAATCAGCCAGATGCAGTGGCCTGTGCCTGTAGTCCCAGCTACTCGGGAGGCTGAGGCAGGAGAATCTCTTGAACATGGGAGGGAAGAGGTTGCAGTGAGCCAAGATTGTGCCACTGCACTCCTGCTTCAGCAACAGAGCAAGACTTCATCTCAAAAAAATAAATAAATAAAATAAAAATAGTGAGGTGAGGACAAATTGGGTTGGCGAGGCAGGTTGTACAGCCCAGAACCCCCTTCCAGACTGAAGGACTCACTCCCTCAGCTTGGGGCACGATTCTCAGCTTTCAGACAATTTGGGAATTGCCCTCAGCTGAAGAGAGCTGCTCACCCAAGGTCACGCCCCATGTGGATCAAGGGCAGCTGCCCTCCAATGGGATCCAGTCACTGGTTAATGTCAGCAAAGAAGGCCTTGCCTCCTGGCCTCAATGCCGAATGCCACTCCAGCTTCAGTATTCTCTGTGGGACGGCTGAGGCCGTGTGGAGATGACACAGCAGCTCGCCACCTCCCTCTGCCCAGATGGGCTTCCTTCATCCCACAGGTGTTGATGGAGAGCATTTCCAATAAACTTCCTGCTCAGTTTCCAAAGACCCCAACCTGGAACAGCTATTTGGAGACTGGTGTGTGTGTGTGTGTTTCACCATTTTGGCCAGGATGGTCTCAATCTCTCGACCTTGTGATCCACCTGCCTCAGCCTCCCAAAGTGCTGGGATTACAGGCGTGTGCCACTTCGTCCGGCCTGCACGTTCTTTATTTAAAGTCTGTTTACTAAGTAATTCCTTTCTCACCACCACCCGCCTCTCTTATGAAATGTGTCTCTAGAATCCAGTTTAAACCAGCCTCCCAGGTGATTCTGACGGCAGTGCAGAAATCCTGAAGCCAGAGTTGCCGATTGGGCCACAACCCCTCCTAGTCTCCCTGCGTGCTAGGGCGAAGCCATGGGGGGCTTTCGAAGCCTCAGTTTTCTCTTATGTAAAGTACAGCGCCCACAAGCCAGGGTGAGATCGTGCAGGTGAACTGCTGAACCCCGCTCCTAATCCGTGACAGCCAAATGTAAAAGAAAATGTTGCTGGAGGGGCGGGACCTGGGCCGGGGTCCCTGGGAAGGGTCCCCGCTTCTCTGCATTTCCCAGGACGCCTGGCCTGGGTCCCTCTCGGGGTGGCCGGGGTTAAGTGAGGGCAGAAGGAGCGAATGATTTCAGAGAAACCGTCCAGGCCTGAGTTCCCATAAACGCGCGGGCCGCAGGGGGTGGGGCGGGGCTGGAGGAAGTGGGGACGGGAGGGGCGACCCAGCCCTCGGACTTCCAGTAACAGGTCTGCTGGGCGGGGCTCCGCTTCCTGCTCCCGGGGGAGGGAAGCCTGTCTCGCCGGGGATCTACCCCGGCCACCCCCGGCACCCCAACTTTCAGCCTAGAATGGGGCGGGGGAAGGGGGAACCCAGCCCAAGAAGACCTAGCTCCCTTGAGTTGTGTGTGTGTGTGTCGGGGGGCGCATAATCCCGAGTCCTCCAGCCAGGGGGCCCCTCTGGAACTCCACCCCTCAGGGTTCAGACTCCAGCTGGCTGCAAGTCCCCCTTATCCCGGCATCCACTCCCGACAGCTCTTGGGAGCCAGAAATAGCCCTAACTCGTCTTTAAGCGAATAAGGACTTCCACAGTCCTTCGGAGCTCCAGGATCCCAAACTACCTTGCCTGTCCTTGTCCCCTCAGAGACCCAGAAATACAGCGCCCCAACCCCCGTCCCTTTGGGGATACAGACTTTCAGGCCCCTTGGTGTGATCAGTTTCACCAGTCCAGTGCTTAGAATGTCCTGCTGCCGCTGTCTTGAAATTCTTGTTTTGAACCAGGGACCCTGCAAATTTCTGTATCTGGTCCCGCCCCTAAGGCCCCTCTGAGTGCCCGGTCCCCAAGCTGCCAAGCTGCCCCTCATCCCCTCGGAGATTAAGGAATACAGTCCCCCAACTTCTGCCCTCTGAGAATCAGAACATCCGCCGTCACCCCGCCCCCTCCCCAGGTTTCTAGCTGCCCAGTCCCCGACCTTTTGGGAGTCCAAATGCCCCAAGGCGGGTACTCCCCTGTGAGATGGAAGTCCAGCCTCCCAACCTTTTGGCTTCTGCGGGGACCCAGACTTAGCGTCCCCCGCCCTCCTCGCCCCCATTGCCCTCCCCCGCGAGTGTGAAGTGGGGCCGGTGGCGCAGGCTGGGGCCGGGCTGCTGCCCGTTCCGGTAAAGTCTCAGCCCCAGCGGAAGGGGTTAAGGTTGGAGGAAGCGCCAGGAGAGGGGAGGCTGCGAGTGAGTGACGGGTGCTGACGTGGGGGTGGCAGAGCAGCTGGGTTGCGGTCAAGTTCTGCGGGAAGGGATTTCCCCCAGCAGGCAGCTGAGGCAGAAGTGTTTGCCTAGGGGGAGAGTCGGAGAGTCGGGGAGGGAGGGTGGGGGGAGGGCCCGGGGCTGGAAACTGGTGGACCGGGTGGCCTCTAGCTCCCACCCTGCTTTTCAGCGACGTGGACAGCTCACCCCTGCAGACTAATTAAGCCCGTTTCATAGATGACCCTCCCAGAGATACCCAGAACTACGGAGGGAACTAGGTTTTATTAGCTCTTTATAATCTCGGGCACTTTCTCCAGCTTGGGTTCTCAGGACGACCTGCAACCAGCCACCCGGGCAGCTCTGCTCAAATACGACCCATTTCCATGCATTGAGCGTATACTGTTTGCCCAGCCCTGCTCTGCGAACTGTATGCAAAAATGCATACAAGATCTCACTGAATCCTGAATCCTAACTGTGATAGGGGCTACGATGAGACCGTTTCCAAATAGGGGAACAGGCTCAGGACCTGAAGTCTCTCAGTGGCCCAGTGGCGGAGCAGCCCCCTGCTCTTTCTCTGTTCATCTCTACCTGTGGTTTCCAGTTCCCAAACGAATTCTCACATAAGCACTCTGTATAGATTGCATCACTTCTTCCCCGCTGCCCCAGACCCTCATGATGGTTCCTGTTTTTGCAGAGAGGGAAACTGAGGCACAGAGGGAGGAGAAAGTGGCCACGCTGAGATGCAGACCCAGATCAATAGAATAATAAGAACCATGGTGGTCGATTGTAGCGAGTGCTTACTATGTGCTAGGCACAGACTAAACCCTCCCATGAGGGATTTCTCAGCAGCCTCACAAACGTGTTCTTCCGACTGCAGGTGATAAACCACGGGGGTTGTGAAATCAATTTAGGGGACTGTCAAATTAATGTAGTGGGCTGTGACCATGAAACAACAAAGTCGACTAGAATAGAAAATGGCAAGTAAAGCTGGGAAGCCGGGCTCGTGGCTCACCCCTGCTCCCCAGCACTCTGGGAGGCCGAGGCGGGAGGATCGGCTCACCCCTGCTCCCCAGCACTCCGGGAGGCCGAGGCGGGAGGATCACTTGAGCCCAGGAGTTTGAGAACAGTCTGGGCAACCTGGCAAGACCCCCACGTTTCTACAAAAACAAAAAAACAAAAATTAGCCAGGTGTAGGGGGAGTGCCTGTGGTCCCAGCTACTCAGAAGGCTGAGGCAGGAGGATCACTTGAGCCCAAGGGCTCGAGGCTGCAGTGAGCTATGATTGCACCACTGTGCTCCAGCCTGAGTGACAGATTGAGACCCTGTCTCAGAAAAAAGAAAAAGAAAAAGAAAAGAAGATGTCAAAGTAGATTCTGCATAGTGAGGCTGAGTATTGTTTCATTTTGTGCATTTTTTTTTTTTTGAGACAGAGTCTCACTCTGTCATCCAAGCTGGAATGCAGCGGTGAGATCTTGGCTCACCGCAGAGTCCGTCTGCTGGATTCTGACTATTCTCCTTTCTCAGCCTCCATGTAGCTGGGACTACAGGCACGCGCCACCGCGCCTGGTTAAGTTTTGTACTTTTAGTAGAGACTGGGTTTCACCATGTTGGCCAGGCTGGTCTCAAACTCCTGATCTCAAGTGATTAGGCAGATCACTTGAGGCTCAGCCTCCTAAAGTGCTAGGATTACAGGTGCGCCCAGCCCATTTTGTGCAATTTTAATTTCAAGTTTATCAAGCGTGTGTGCTGGGTTTGAGATAAAGTAATAATAATATTAACAAACACTTAACATTTATGCCAGGTCCAGTGATAGGAGCTTTACATGTATAATTTATATAGTAAGTTAATTAATGAACTGTCTTTCTTATTTTTAGATTGTGATAAAAAACCTGAAGACCATTGTTCCAAAAATAGTGTTCTAGGGGTGGGCTCAGTGGCCCTCGCCTGTAATCCCAGCACTTTGGGAGGCTGAGGCGAGTGGATCATTTGAGGTCAGGAGTTCGAAACCAGCCTGGCCAACATGGTGAAACCCCGTCTCTAACAAAAAATACAAAAATTAGTCAAGCTTCGTGGGGGGTGCCTGTAGTCTCAGCTACTCGGTAGGCTGAGGCACAAGACTCGCTTGAACACGGGAGGTGGAGGTTGCAGTGAGCCGAGATTGTGCCACTGCACTCTAGCCTGGGCGACAGAATGAGACCTGTTTCAAACGAAAAGCAAAACAAAACGAAACCACCCAAACAAAAACAGTGTCCTAGGAGGGAAGTGCTCTCAAGGTGCCCATTCTCCAGAGGAAGAAACTGAGGCTCAGAGAGGGGAAGGGCCTTATTCGAGGTCACACAGCCTGTGGTGGAGACTGGGTTTTGACTCAGGTCCATCGGGAGCTCAGTGGCCCTGTGTTATGGGGGGCCGGCCTCCCCAACATCCCCTCCCCATAATAGGGGGCTGTCACTCACGTGTCTCCATCCTCATCTGCACGGGTAGCCATGGCGATGTCAGCAGAAAGGGGGTGTTCCATGGGGCACATCATGGGGTACAGGGGTGTAGGCAGGTTCACCAGAGGAAACGGGGAGCCCATGGTCGGGGCAGGGTACAGGGGCAGTAAGGCTCCTGGACAATGGGGGACAGAGAAGGGACATGAGTGAGGCCACACCCACAGACCCTCAACCCTGTCCCCACTTCCAGGTCTTTGCTTCTGCAGTGTCACCTGCCCTTTCTCCCGGGTCCCTTTTGCATCCCATATGGGGTTCTCAGGGCCTAGAACAAACTCCCTTCCACATCCTTCCCCTGGGCTCCAGCAGCTTCCTCTCCCTCCAGGGCTGGTCACTTTCATTGTCACTTATCTTCTGACCCCAGACTCCAACCAGACAAAGGGTCCCTTAAGAACACAGGGAGCACCTATCCTCACCTAGTGGGGGAGCCCAGGGCCTGCCTGTGGAGTGATTTTGTGGCTGAGGGTGTTGAGGGACAGATGAAGAGCTGGGGACAGGGTGTGGCATGCACGAGGAGTGGAGGGAGAGAAGAGGTGGTACCAGAAGCCTGTTCAAACTGTGTTTGTCTCTTTTTTTTGAGACAGAGTCCCGCTCTGTCGCCCAGGCTGCAGTGCAGTGGTGAGATCTTGCCTCCCACATTCAAGCGATTCTCCTGCTTCAGCCTCCTGAGTAGCTGGGATTACAGATGCCCACCACCATGCACGGCTAATTTTGGATCAAACTATTATAAGCGGCCACGGCAAGCCAGGCCTGGTGGCTCACGCCTGTAATCCCAGCACTTTAGGAGGCTGAGGCGGGTAGATCACCTGAGGTCAGGAGTTTAAGACCAGTCTGGGCAATATGGCGAAACCTGGTCTCTACTAAAAATATAAAAATTAGCCAGGCATGGTGGTGCACACCTGTAATCCCAGCCACTCAGAGGCTGAGGCACAAGAATCACTTGACCCCGGGAGGTGGAGGTTGCAGTGAGCTGAGATCACACCAATGCACTCCAGCCTGAGTGAGAGAGCAAAACTCTGCCTCCAAAAAAAAAAAAAAAGGGTGGGGGGACCATGCACGGCTGCAGGCAAATCCATACTAACCCATCACACAGACGGGGAAAACTGAGGCCTGTGTTCTCACTCTGGGAATGGGAAAAGCTGGGAGGCCGTGGCAGAGCTTGAGGCTCGCCAGCTGTTGCGCTGATGGGGTGGAAGGTGCAGAAACTACGTAAAGTTCTGGGGCTCCGGAGAAGAGCTCTCTACAGCTTTGGGGGTCAATTGGGGATGGTGACGTGGCCACAGCTGTGGTAGGGGACGCCCCTTCCTTGAGGTCAGGGATGGAGATGGGATGGAGAGAAGAGTGGGTGGCCTTCTCCATCATCTGCTGATCCTTGTGTGCCCTCTGTCCCTGAACTCCCAAGTTTCCAGGTCCCGGTACATCCAATACCAGACCTTGGGGCCCTGAGCCTTTCTGTCTGGAGACCCCTGAATCTCTCATTCTGGCTCTACATTATCGATTCTGAGAATTACCCAGTCTTAGGCTCCTCAGTCCCCTGATCCCCTCACGGCCACCAGACCTTGACCCCCAAATAGGATCCTGATCACTTGTAGCCCCACATACTTGAGTACCCAGAACCCCAGTCTCTGTTCCCCTGGTTCCTCAAGACCCCTGGTATGTGGGTCCCTGGAGCTCTGGTTCGTTTCCTTGGATCCTGTGATAGCAGATACTGGGGTGATCGGAATCCTGTATCTGTTGTCATAATGCCCATGCCTCCAAATATCTTGGTTCCAGAGACTGTGACATCCCGAGATCCTCAGTATCTGTCTCCTTAGAACCCCAATCTGTTACCCTTTGATTCTAATATCAGGATACCAGGAACCCCAGTTCTCCAGCCCAGCTCAGTTTCTTCATAACCCTACATATCTGGCTTAAGAGCTTGTAATTTTGTGTCCCTAGGACACCAGGCTGTGTCCTTTGATTCCCTGACACCCCCATATCTGTACTACTGGACACTGTCCCTGCCCCCCCCCCGTCACGCAGCCCCTGGGCTCTGTCCCCCAGGGTCCCCAAATCTCCAGATCCTTGGAACCCTCATATCTGTGTCCCAAGGCACAGCTTCCTGATGATCTCCTAGCTGTCTCCCTGAGACCTGGGGTTATATTCTCTTGTCCCCCAAGTCCCCCGAGAGACACCGGTTGGTGTCCTGAGCTCTGTCTCCTGGCTCTGGTGACCCTATGCTCTGTGTGGCCCCCACCCGGCCCGGACCCTCGGGGACCACTCACCCGGGTAGTAAAGTGCCTCTGGCCTGGCCAGGCTGTGGAGGGGCCCGGGGACCGCGGGCAGGTCGCAGCCGCCGCGCAGAGGGTCCAGGGGGACGGCGGGGCCCGCAGCGCCGCGGGGAGCAGCAGGCTCTGGGGAGGGCTCGCGCAGCGGGCGCTTGCGGAGCGGGAGCGCAGCGCCTGGGAGTCCGGCGGCCTTGGGCCGGGTGCGCAGGTCCACGGGCCCCTCGTCCATGGCCCCCGCGGGGCATCGGGGCATGGGGCCGCCGGGGACGGCGGCCGGAGCGCGGCTCGGCTCGGCTGCACCCGAGGGTGGTTTTGCCGGGAGCCGGGACTTCCCCTGTAGCCGGCTGAACTGAAGGGACTTTTGTCGGCCGGGGCGGTGCCGGCCGCCCGCCTCCCCGCCCCCGGCCCCCCCGGGGCCGCCCGTACGCCCCAGGGGTTTCCTGGACAGGCCGCTGCTCCCGCCGTCCTGCGCTGCAGCCCGCCGTGCGCCCCGCCCGCGCCGCACCCCGCTCGCCCCCTCCCGGCCCGCGGCGTCCCGGGCAGCCTCGGCGCGGGAGGGGGAGGAAAGGCAGGGTGGGGGAGAGGAGGCGGGGTCGGGGGTTGGGGCTTGGGGTCCCCACCCCTGCTGCTTAGGGCAGCTCTGTCTCCCTGCCTCTGCTTTTGCCTTCCTGGCCCTGTCTCTCAGTCTCTCTGTCTCTGAGTCTGTGATTGTCTCTCTTCTTCTCCTGTAGGTGTTTGTCTCCGCACCCCCGCGTTTGTCTCCGAGTGTTCTGTTTCTGACTCTTTTGTCTCTTTGTGTCTCTCACCATCTCTCTGTCTCTCAGTTGCTGTCTGCTTCTCTGCCTCTCAGGAGGCCTTGGCATCTCTGGGACGCGGGTTCGAATCCCGATTCCATTGGTTCCACTTCCTCGCTGGGTAACCTTGGTCAAACACTTCCCCTCTCTGAGCCGTTTCCTCCTTAGTGGGAGTGAAGAGACACACCCGGGGCAGGGACTGGCACTCGGCAGGCGCCCAGGAACGATTCCGCTCCTTCCCCTCTTCCATCTCTGCCACTCCACGTGCCTCATCAGCTGTGGGTCTAACGTTGCTGCGGGTGGGGTGGGGGTGGGGAGCGCTCCACTGATTGTGTCTCTGCCCGCGGTGGGGCCCGCGGGACACAGGGGTGCTCAGAAAATCCTAGCTGCACAGAGAGAAAGAGATCTGGAGATAGGCGCAGAGATCTTGAGAGAGAGAGAGATAGCAAGAGACGCAGACACCAGGCCGGAGTCAGAGCGACCGAGGCCCGGGGCTGCTGGAGCAGAGGGGGCAGTTTGACTTCCCCCTACCTCCTCCCACCTCGAGGGGGGTTGGTGGGTGGGGAACAGGCCGGGCGGGTTGGGGGCATGACTCAGGCTGGAGCTGGGAGGGAAGGAGTGGGGAGGCGGGCTTCTTCCCGGTCTCCTCCCCTCGCCTCCTCTCCCTCTCCCCGCCCCGGGGTGGGGCCCCGAAGGTCCGGGGCTTTCCCGGATTTCCCTAGGGGCGGGGCAGCCGCTGGGGTTGAGTCCGGGTCACTGAGTCACAGGAGGCGGAAAGGGAGGCTTTGGGGATACAGAGGGCGGGGTATGGGGGCTGCACCCCTGACCTGCCCAGAGGGCACGCAGCGTTGCCCCGGTTCTCTCCCTCGGTCTCCGTCTTCGAAACACCTGGCCTCCCCCTGGTTGTCTTCCACCCCGCCCTCTGTCTCTGTCTCTCCATCTCCGACGCTGCCTCTGTGGCCCCTGGGACCTTGAAAATGGGTGTTGGGGCCCGGGGAAGGGACTTTGGCCCGACTCGGGCCCCACCTGAGTGGATCGTTAACCCAGGATGTGAGAAGTGGCTGCAGGGAGAGGCCTCACCCCTTCCCTCCCTGATCCTCTCTGGAGCTCCCCTCTACCCGTCCTGGTGAAACATCCCCAGCACAGACCTGCATTCAAATCCCACCTCCACCCCATGCTTCTGGTGGGACCTCAGACAAGCCATCCCCCCTCTTGAGACTTTGTTCTTCTGGAAAATGGGACCAATGGCAACTCCTGCCTGCTGGTGTTGTTCGGGCCACAGCAAGGGAAGAGGGGGAGGAATTGGGCTGGACAGGCTGGGTGCTGTGTTCCGTGCCCACACAACCCCTCCTCTGGGGACCCTCAGACACAGGAGAGGGGTGTGGGCACTACTCCACTGCAGAAAGGCAAGCTGAGGGGTGGAGGGGTGAGGCTCAGGGTGGGGACCCTCAGAGGTAGGGTCGGAAGGACACCCAAGCCTGCCCTACTCCTGGCATCCCCGGGGCAGGTGGGGCAGTGCTTCCAAAAGACTGAAGAGGGGAGAAGACGTGCTGGGTCCGGTGAGGGCTTCAAAGGGCTGGGAGAGAGGGTGCCGATGGTTCTCTGAGGTTGGATGAGGGATAAAGGGTCTGAAAGAGGAGGATATGAAGAAGTAAGACAGGACCAAGAGAAGTAGATGATTTGGTGGGAGGAGGGGAGAGAGTCTGAAGGAGGAGGACAGGGCCAGATGGAGGAGATGAGGGTCTGAAGGAGGAGGTAAGGGTCTGAAGATGGAGGTTCGGTTCGGTGGGAGGAGGCAAGGGTTTGAGAGAGGTGAGGGTCTGATGGAGGAGGTAAGGGTCTGAGGGTGGAGGTGAGGTTTGGAGGGAGGAGATGAGAGTTTGAGAGAGGAGGTGAGGGGTTTAAGGAGGAGGTGGAGGTCTGAGGGAGGAGGTTGAGGGTCTGAAGGAGGAGATAAGTGAGGGAGGAGGTGAGGGTCTGAGGAAGGAGGTGAGGGTCTGAAGGAAGAGATAAGTGAGGGAGGAGGTGAGGGTCTGAGGAGAAGGTGAGGTTCTGAGGGAGGAGGTGAGGGTCTGAGGGAGGAGGTGAGGGTCTGAGGGAGGAGGTGAGGGTCTGAGGAGAAGGTGAGGGTCTGAGGGAGGAGGTGAGGGTCTGAGGGAGAAGGTGAGGGTCTGAGGAGAAGGTGAGGGTCTGAGGGAGGAGGTGAGGGTCTGAGGGAGGAGGTGAGGGTCTGAGGGAGGAGGTGAGGGTCTGAGGAGAAGGTGAGGGTCTGAGGGAGGAGATGAGGATCTGAGGGAGGAAGTGAGGATCTGATGGAGGAGGTGAGGGCCTAGGGGAGAGGAGAGTATCTGAGGGAGAGGGCACAGTCTGAAGAAATCTGGGAAGCACTGAGGAGACACAGCTCTGAGGGAGGAGGAGAGAGTTGGAGGGAAAGAGAGGTCTGAGGGAAGAAGATTTGAAGAGAGTCTGATAGTAGAGGCCAGATCTGAGGGAGGAGAAAGAGGTATGGGGGAAGAGATATGAGGGTCTGAGGGTGGAGGGCATGGTCAAGGAGAGGAGGAGCTAGTGGGGTGGAGGGGAAGAGAGGCATGCCTACAGAGCCAGCAGAGACCAAGGGGAGGGAAGGGAAGGGAGGCTGGGAGGCAGCCCCGCCCTGCAGCTGTCTCTAATTTCCCAGAATCTTCTGCTTTCAGGAAAGTCCCAGCTCCCACAGCGGCCTCCCTCCAGTGTCGGGAATGGAGGATGCAGAACCAGGATGGCCCCCCCACCCTCCCCCCTGCTCCTTGCACCCCAGGTGGAAAGGAACTAGGGTCTCCCCTCTCTGAGCCTCGCCCTCTGGAGGGCCCCCACCTGCCGGGGCAGCCCCTGGATGGGTCTCAGAAACTTCCCAGAGGAGGTCCGGAAGTTCTGCTTGGTGTCTAACCACTTTCCCCTCACGCAGGCTGTCCTTGTACCTGTTCAGATCTCCTCCCCGCTGCTGCTGCTTTTCCCCACCCATCCTGGGGGAGGAAAGGCCAGGAATTGACCTGCAAGGTCCTGAGAGGGAAATGAAATTCCATCTGGAAGTCTGTAGGCTTGAGGCAGCTCTCTTGCTCTCAGGGGTCTCAATTTCTCTTTCTCAGAGGAGAGAGTAGGTCTGGGCAGGCCCTAAGTTCCCATCTGGCTCAATGATTGGGTCTCGTCCTGCTTTGTTTTGAGACAAGATCTGGCTCTGTCTCCCAGGCTGAAGTGCAGTGGTGAGATCATAGCTCACTGTAGCCTTGAACTCCTGGGCTCAAGAGATCCTTCTGCTTCAACCTTCCAAGTAGCTGGGACTACAGGCATGTGCCATGACACCTAGCTAATTAAAAAAAAAAATTGTAGAGAGGGAACTGTGTTGTCCAGGCTGGTCTTGAACTTCAGGGTCAAGTGATCCTCCCACCTTGGCCTCCCCAAGTGCTGGGATTACAGGTGTGAGCCACCACAGCTGGCCTCCTTGTCCTATTTTGCTTTGAACTGAGGCCTGGGTGCAAAACCTCTCTCCTGCTCGTTAGCTTTGTGACTTCTGAGCAATTACCCTCATGGCGCCTCAGCGTCCTGATCTGTAGAGTGAACCACATCAAGAAAATATGTCTCTGTCCTATGGGGCCTGATGTATAGAAATAACTCAATGCAATTTAGTTGCTATTAGTTTTATTACAATAATAATAATATAACATTATAGACTGGGCGAAGTGGCTCATGCCTGTAATCCCAGCACTTTGGGAGGCGGAGGTGGGCAGATCACGAGATCAAGAGTTCAAGACCAGCCTGACCAACATGGTGAAACCCCATCTCAACTAAAAATACAAAAAAATTAGCCGGGTGTGGTGGCGTGCGCCTGTGGTCCCAGCTACTTGGAAGGCTGAGGCAGGAGAATCGCTTGAATGCAGGAGGCGGAGGTTGCAGTGAGCCGAGATCATTGATGCCACTGCACTCCAGCCTGGGCAACAGAGTGAGACTCCTTCTCAAAAAATAAATAAATAAATAAATAAATATATATATATATATAATATAATATTATATGTTATTATTGTCATCATCAAATATCCTATGTTTTTCTTTTCTTTTTAAAGATGGGGTTTCACCATGTTGGTCATGCTGGTCTTGAACTCCTGAACTCAGGTGATCCGCCCGCCTTGGCCTCCAAAGTGCTTGGATTACAGGTGTGAGCCACTGCGCCCGGCCAAATATCCGGTTTTTAATAGCAGGACCTGCTTCGTTGGGGAAAAGAGGATTCAACATGCTGAGCTCCGGCTCTTCCATGTGCTAGCTGTGTGACCTTAGGCAGGTGGCTTTCCCTCTCTGTGCCTTCCTTGTGACTTTATTTTTATGATTTTTTTGTACAAAAACTCCCTGGTTCAAGCGTTTCTCCTGCCTCAGCCTCCCGAGTAGCTGAGGCTGCAGACGTGCGCCACCACGCCCAGCTAAGGTTTGTATCTGTAGTGAAGACTGGGTTTCACTAGTTTGGCCAACAAACTGGTCTCGACCTCCTGACCTCAAGTGATCCACCTGCCTTAGTCTCCCAAAGTGCTGAGATTATAGGCGTGAGCCACCGTGCCCGGCCCTTTGTGACTTTAATAATGGGAATGGGGCCGGGCATGGGGTGTGTTCCTCCACAGCACTTTGGGAGGCCAAGGCAGAAGGAGGGAGTCCTTGAGACCAGGAGTTCAAGAACAGTTTGGGCCACAAGGTGAATCCCTGTCTCTACAAACATATTTAAAAATTAGCTGGGCTCAGGGAGCATCTGTAGTTCTAGCTACTTGGGAGGCTGAGGTGAGAGGATGGCTTGAACCCAACAGTGTGAGGCTGCAGTGAGCTATGATCATGTCACTGAACTCCAGGCTGGGCGACAGAGTGAGACTCAGTCTCAGAATAACAGTGATGATAATGAGAAGATAACAGATTCTGTTTCACAGGCTTACTGAGCAGTTTAAATAAAATTCTGTGGAATAAATGAACGAATAAAGTTTGTGTCTGTCTCCACACTGCTGGCCTTCACCCTAACCCCATCCTCGAGGCCAGGGCCTCCTCCTCACCCTTTTCTACTCGCAGAGGAGCTGAGCTCCAACTAATAATTGGCCCACTTAATCCTCTCAACACCTTGTAAGGAAATTCAGCTGAAATCCCCATTTTCTAGAGGAGGAAACAGGCACGGAGAAGTGAACTCACTTCCCGGGTCACACGGTGAGGAACTGGGGAGAGCTGATTTCAAGGCAGGTCCCTGTGACCCCAACACTCTTCTGACCTGGGAAAAGCGGTCATGAATCTCAGACACTGCAGGCACACCCTTCCAACTTGATTCTAGACCCCTTCTTCCTGGGCATTTTGGTTTAGATGGGGAAACTGAGGCACAGAGAGGGGAAAGTCATGTGCCTTTCCCATGGAGATCCAAACCCTGGAGCTCTTCTCTGCTGCCTCTCTGAGGGTGGAGAGAGCATGGCATTGCAGCAGGAGGGAATAGAGTTAGACTTAAGGGGCTGGGCATGCTGGCTCATGCCTGTAATCCCAGCCCTCTGAGAGGCTGAGGCGAGTGCATCACCTGAGATCAGGAGTTCGAGACCAGCCTGGCCAACGTGGAGAAACCCCATCTCTACTTAAAATACAAAACTTAGTTGGATGTGGTGGCAGGCCCCTTGTAATCCCAGCTACTTGGGAGGCTGAGGAAGGAGAATCGCTTGAACTTGGGAGGCGGAGGTTGCAGTGAGCTGAGATCGTGCCACTGCGCTCCAGCCTGGGCAACAGAGCGAGACACTGTCTGAAACAAAAAGGACAAAAGAATAGTTGGGCTTAAGGGTTCCTTGGGGAGGAACTACCACTAGAACCTCCAGGGAGGCTCAGGGAGAGCAAGTTAATTCTGCAGACAGAGGGAAACAGAGACTCTGGTCCGGATGGGGAGGGCCGTGCCCAAGGTCAGGCTGTCTCCAGTCTGGGCCCTGGGCTGGAAGTCCACATGGCTCCACTCCGTGAGGCTGCTCTGCCCCACCCCCCGGGTGAATGTGGGCCAGCTTCCTGGAGCACGGCCTGCACCTCCTGGTTCCTCCCCACCCTGGAGCCTTGGCAGCTGCAGGAGCTCCTGGCATTGAGCAGAATCAGCCTATCTGGTGCCTAAGCCAAGGCTTAATCTTCCCCTTTCTGCCTCTTGCTGGGTCTGCACGCACGACGCTGAGTCAGAGGATTGCGACATCCTCTCTTGGCAGGCCAGGGAGACTGGACACCCTTGCCACACACTCCCACCCCGCCGCCCCTGCCAGCTGCCTTGATCAGCCAGGGGTGATTCGGTGGGGGGAGTGTGGAGATCAGCATCTGCCCTGGGTGGGTGGATGGGGGTCTGGGAAGGTGGGGTGTAGGAAGGAAGGTCACAGGGGTACCAGTGAGGTGACAGTCGACAGTCAGGTACTAGTGGGCTAGTGTCCTCATCTGTAAATGGGGCCCTGTCTAATTGTTTGGGTTTGAATCCCAGTTCAGCCAGTCACCAGCTGTGTGACTCTGGGCAAGTGATTTACCCTCTCTGAATCCCAGTTTTCTCTCCTATAAAATGAGGGTAAAAACAAGTGCATGCCTTATGGGGTTGTTCTGAGAGCAAATGAATTCACACACATCAGTGCGGGCCTGGCACAGAGGAAGATCTCAGTAAATGGAAGATATTATTTCAAAAGGATTGTTATTATTCATATAGGTATGGGAGTGGCGGCCACAGAGACAGGCAGCTCACATCCCTCTTCAAGAAAAAACCTGTTGTCTGAGTGTGGCGGCACATCCCTCTAATCCCAGCGCTTTGGGAGGCCAGGGTGGGAGAATCACTTGGGCCCAGGACTTTGAGACCAGCCTGGGCAAGAGAGCAAGACTCTGTCTCTACAAGAAAATACTTTTTTTTTTTTTTTGAGACAGAGCCTTGTTCTGTCACCCAGGCTGGAGTGCAGTGGTGCAATCTCAGCTCACTGCAGCCTCCGCTTCTCAGGTTCAAGCGATTCTCCTGTCTCAGCCTCCCGAGTAGCTGAGACTACAGGTAGACACCACCATGCCAAGCTAAGTATTTTTTTCTTTTGAGATGGAGTTTCACTTTGTTATCCAGCCTGGAGTGCAGTGGCGTGATCTCGGCTCACTGCAACCTCTGCCTCCTGGGTTCAAGTGATTCTCCTGCCTCAGCTTCCCGAGTAGCTGGAACTACAGGCATGCGCCACCAATCCCAGATAATTTTTGTGTTTTTAGTAGAGACAGGGTTTCGCCATGTTGGCCAGGTTGGTCTCAAACTCCTGACCTCAAGTGGTCCCCCAAAATGTTGGTATTAAAGGTATAAGCCACTGTACCTGGCCTCTGCCAAAAAATACAAAAATTAGCCCGGCATGGTGGTGGTGTGCCTGTGGTCCCAGCTACTTGGGAGGCTGAGGTGGGAGGATTGCCTGAGCCCGGGGAGGTCGAGGCTGCAGTGAGCTGTGATCATACTGCTGCACTCCACCCTGGGTAACAGAGCGAGACCCTGTCTCCAAAGTTTAAAAAAAAAGGCTGGGTGTGGTGGCTCATGCCTGTGATCCCAGCACTTTAGGAGGCCGAGGCAGGTGGATCAAGAGGTCAGGAGATGGAGACCGTCCTGGCCAACACAGTGAAAGCCCGTCTCTACTAAAAATACACAAAATTAGCCGGCGTGGTGGTGCGCGCCTGTAGTCCCAGCTTCTCGGGAGGCTGAGGCAGGGGAATCACTTGAACCCGGCAGGCGGAGGTTGCAGTGAGCTCAGTTTGCACCACTGTACTCCAGCCTGGAGACAGAGTGAGACTTCATCTCAGAAAATAAAAAAAAAAGGACTTTTGGTCATGCTGCCAGGCATTTAGAGAGAGCTGACAGCTTCTGACAGTTGGCAGGTGGCTCCTTTGAGGTCCACAGCTTACCAGCCAGGACACGATCTCCTAGGCAGGCTCCAGTCAGTGACAGCTGGGGTTCAGAGGCAGTAGCCATTTCTGAGCAGAGTGGGACTTCTCTGATGCAAGAGCCTTCCTGTAGGGCTGGCTTTACAGCTTGACGATCCCCCCTGCTCACTCCTCCTGCTTCCCCCTTTCCTTTCTGAGGTGCTGTGCCCTCAGAATGTGTGTACATATATATATTTAAGAGAGAGGGGCTGGGAGCAGTGGCTCATGCCTGTAATCCCAGCACTTTGGGAGGCTGAGGCGGGTGGATCATCTGAGGTCAGGAGTTTCAGACCAGCCTGGCCAACATGGTGAAACCCTGTCTTTAAATAAAAAAAAAAAAAAAAAAAAAAAGGGAAAGAGAGAGTGTCTCATTCCGTTGCCCAGGCTAAGGTGCAGTGGTGCAATCATAGCTCACGGCAGCCTTAACCTCCTGGGCTCGAGCGATTCTCCTGCCTCAGTCTCTTGAGTAGCTGGGATTACAAGTATGTGTCATCACGCCTGGCTAATTTCTAAAATTTCTGCAGAAATAGGATCTTGCTATGTTGCCCAGGCTGGTTCATACATCTTTCCAATGCCCAGTTCCGTATATACGTCTGCCTTCTCGAGGAGAGCTGGCTGGAGTCTAGACGCAGAACCTGAGTATCCATAGGAAGACCACCAGAGGCTATGCAGGTGGTCCGAGCTCAGCCTATGGGGGCCTCACCTACGGCCTGGGCTCCAGCTCCTTCAGCTGCACCAGCTCCACCAGGGCCATGGTTGTGGGGAAGATGGAGACCCTCGATGGGAAGCTGGTGTCGGAGTCCTCTGATGTTCTGACCAAGTGAACAGTTGCAGCAGCCCCTCCCAGCTAGGCCCTTTTGCGATGGCCTCAGAGCCCGGGAGGGAGGCCGCTGTGCAGGGGAGCACTGGAAACTGGAGACCCACCTGAGGCTCAGCCCTAGCCCTCAGTCTGCTGTGGGAAACTTTACTGCCTGGGGAACCCCCTTGCCCATGCCTCCAGCTACAAAACAATTCAATTGCGGTTTTTTTTTTTTTTTTTTTTTTTGGGATGGAGTCTTGCTCTCTCACCCAGGAGGCTGGAGTGCAATGGCGCAATCTCGGCTCACTGCAACCTCTACCTCCCAGGTTCAAACGATTCTCCTTCCTCAGCCTCCCTGGTGTGCCACCACGCCCAGCTAATTTTTGTATTTTTAGTAGAGACAGGGTTTCACCTTGTTGACCAGGATGGTCTCGATCTCTTGACCTTGTGATCTGCCCACCTCGGCCTCCCAAAGTGCTGGGATTACAGGTGTGAGCTACCATGACCAGCCAACTGCTTTTTTTTTTTTTTTTTTGTCTAAAATAAAACCTTAGTTAGCTCTTAAAAAAAAAAGTCTGCCTCCTTGGGGAACTGACCTGTGACAATGGCACTGGAATCAGACAACCTGATTGTGAGTATTGGCTCTGCTACTTACTCATCTAATCTCTTTGGGCCTCAGTTTCCCTGTCTGAGTCACAGAATAATGACAGTGAGAGTAATAACACCACGGCTGAGAAGACCTAGTGAGTCAGCAACACAGCCCTTGGCAGGGTTGCCTGGCAGAAAGTGAGGGCTGCATACCTACATCATCCTCATCTTCATCCCTAAAGAGCTGGGGCTCTAGAGTCAGACCCACTTGGGTCTGTTCCCTACTCCGCCAGTTTCTGGCTGCGTGGCTTCCGGCAAGTGCCGTGCCCTCTGAGCTTTGTTTGTAAAGAGGGGACAGACTCCTCCTTCTCAGGGTAGGGCACTGGCAAGATTAGGCACGGAAAGCCCCTGTGGTACCTGGCATGCTATGGACAGGTGGTGTCATGGGGGCTGGGGACAGGTGAGCCGAGATCAGCAGGGCAGACATGTTTGGCCCCCCAGTGAGGCCCTGGGCTTGGGCTGATGGATAAAGGGAAGTCCCGGGCCTGGGGAACCATGGTGTCCTCCTGCAGAAGTTCCCTGATTGCAGGATTCACCAGGGACATGGGGAGGGGAAGCCCCCTGCTCTGCTCATTCAGGCTGCCAGAGGGCAGGGAGAAGGTACGGGAAGGAAGGTGCTGACATGGTGGGGGGATTGCCTCCCCACTTGGACCAGAGCTTCCCAAGGCTGGGAGGAAGGCCTTTGCCATCAGACTTGGAGGTCCCCAAGGTGGGGACATGTTTCCCGTCAGTGTAAAAGTTCCATGGCTGGGCGCAGTGGCTCATGCCTACAATCCCAGCACTTTGGGAGGCCAAGGCGGGTGGATCACCTGAGGTCAGGAGTTGAGACCAGCCTGGCCAACATGGTGAAACTCTGTCTCTACTAAAAATACAAAAAAATATTAGCTGGGCGTGGTGGCAGGCATCTGTAATCCCAGCTACTCCGGAGGGTGAGGCAGGAGAACTGCTTGAACTCGGGAGGCGGAGGTTGAACCAGGATTGTGCCGTGGCATTCCAGCCTGGGCAACAAGAGCAAGACTACGTCTCCAAAAACAAAAAGAGTTCCTTGGGGGTTTGAATTGCATTCTTCCTCCTCCAGCAGATCAGAATCCCCCTGAGAATGAGAGTGTGACTTCTTCAAATATTAGATATCTCTGAAAGTGGGTTTTGCTTCTCCTATCGATTCCCTGAAGATGCATGGGGCATCTGGGGTCGGGACTAGTTCTATTTTTTTTTTAGGAGACGACGTCTCGCTATGTTGCCCAGGCTGGAGTGCAGTGGCTATTCACAGGCGCGATCCCACTACTGATCTGATCAGCACGGGAGTTTTGACCTGCTGCGTTTCTGACCTGGGCTGGTTCACCCCCACTTAGGCAACCTGGTGGTCCCCCTGCTCCTGGGAGGTCACCATATTGATGCTGAACTTAGTGCGGACACCTGATTAGCGCACTACAGCCCAGAACTCCTGGGCTCAAGCGATCTTCCCACCTCAGCCTCCTGAGTAGCTGGGACTACAGGCACAGGCCACCGCGCTTGGCTCAGGACTAGTTCTGAAAAAAAAGGCGGGGCAGCATGCCTCCCCCCTCTGTCTAAATTCTCAATTGAGGGTAGCAATTTTGCCCCTCCTCCCCAGAGGACATTTGGATGAGTGTCAGACTGGACTAGAGCTTCCTGAAGATAATGGCCATGCCTCTACCTTTTGTACAAAACCTCCCTGAGGGTGAGTTTGGGTCCTGCGTCCTCCATCAGACTAGAGTTCACTACGCTGTAAAGCTTGAATCCTTCCTGGGACTAGGAGTGCCGTGAGAGTAAAATTAAGTTTTATCCCTCAAATTAGACTAGGAACTATAAATTTCTCCAGGAGGGAGCTGGTTTATCTGCCTCCTCCATCAGATTAGTGGTTCCTTCTTGACTTGAGCTGGGGGAAATCATGCCTCCCCTATCAACCTAGCCACTCCCTGAGAAGGGGTAAGCCCTCCCATTGAATTAGAAGCCCCTCTTCTCAAGCCCACCCCGGCAGCGTGGAGCATGGTGCCCACCCTGGAGGAAGGGACAGTACCTTTCCTGAAACTCCAGCCTTTTCCCTGGAAGTAGGTGCCTCCCCTACCCAAGGCCACACCCTACCCTGTGGCCACCAGGGTTTAAAAATGCAGATGTAAAAGCCCCTCAGGCTCCTGGGAAAGCCGAGGTCACAGTGGGCCCTTCCTCATTTGAGCCGGGGACATAGCACACTCACATCCCTTGTCCCCAACTGCCATCCCTGTGTCCCAGTAGTGGCCACTCCTACCCCCCAACACATTCCCAGGATTCCAAGCACAAGGTGGGCCTGTCTCTACTGACTCATCCCTGTGGAGTCAGGTGGTCGCAAGCCAGGAGCGAATCACCACACACAGACTCTCAGCCTAGCAACCCTGGGCAGGCTCAATTTCCACATCCAGAAAGAACGGGACTGGCCCAGGATGGCTGAGGTTGTACCTCCTCCCAGGGAGAGCCAGGCTCTGCTTGCCGGTGGGAATGACCACTCTCACTGGCGTCACGCTCTGCAGGAGGTCAGGTGGGGGCAGAGGCGCTGGCTTGTGGCCTCTCCTTTGAACATTACCTACCACTGAACTTGCCACTTCAGCCCCCTGTGGTCACACAGAGTCAATGCACCTTCGCTCACTTCTGGGAAAATCAAATGGTATTTGGTGTTTCAGATCCCAGATTCTCCTGTGGGTTCCTGGTGCACGCTCGGGTCTCCGTGCCAGGGCTCAGAACTTTTGCCCACCGCCCCCTGGAGAGCCATGTCATTTGAGGAACAGAGATTTGGAACAGTGGGATTAAAAAAAAAAATCCCTGAAAATTATATAACGTGGCAAGGATTGTATACAATTAAAATATAACGTTCTGTTTCAGAGACGTTTGTAAAGGGAACAGGTTGAGAAATAGTGTTGCTGGGCTGGGCGCGGTGGCTCATGCTTGTAATCCCAGCACTTTGGGAGGCTGAGGTGGGCAGACCACCTGAGGTTAGGAGTTCGAGGGCAGCCTGGGCAACATGGCAAAACTCCATCTCTACTAAAAATACAAAAAGTAGCCGGGCGTGCTGGTACGTGCCTGTGGTCCCAGCTACACGGAGGCTGAGGTGGAAGAATCGCTTGAACCTGAGAGGCGGAAGTTGCAGTGAGCTAAGATTGGGCCACTGCACTCCAGCCCGGGCAACAGAGCAAGACTCTGTCTAAATAAATAAATAAAGGATTTTTTTTTTTTTAAAGATGGGGTCTCACTTTGTTGTCCAGGCTGGAGTGCAGTGGGTGTTATCATAGCTCACTGCAGCCTCAAACTCCTGGCCTCAATCAGTCTTCCCACCTCAGCCTCCCAAGTAGCTGGGACCCCAGGTACATGCCACCATGCTTGGCTAATTTTTTTTTTTATATAAAGATGGGGTTTCACCATGTTGGTCAGGCTGGTCTTGAACTCCTGATCTCAGGTGATCGGCCCACCTTGGCCTCCAAAGTGCTTGGAGTACAGGCATGAGCCACTACACCCTGCTGCTTGGCTAATTTTTTAATGAAACTTTTTATAGAGATGGATTCTTGCTAGTTGCCCAGTCTGGTCTCTAATTCCTGGCCTCAAGCACTCCTCCTGCCTTGGCCTCCCAAAGTGCTGGGATTATAGGTGTGAACCAACATATCAGGCCGATAAAGGGAAACTTTTTTTTTTTTTAAATATGGAGTTTTGCTCTTGTTGCCTAGGCTGGAGGGCAATGGTGCGATCTCGGCTCACTCTCATTGCAACTTCTGCCTCTGGGATTCAAGTGATTCTTCTGCCTCAGCCTCCTGAGTAACTAGGACTACAGGCATGTGCCACCATGCCTGGCTAATTTTGTATTTTTTTATAGGTCTATGATTTGTTGATGGGCAGAAGGTTGGTTTCCACTTTCTGTTTTGGCCAATGCTGCGTTCATCTCTTGATGCTCATGAGCATGCATTTTTCTGCATTCTCCAGAATTGTTAGGCCACAGGGTGTCCCCCTGTAGAAGATATGGCCAGATGCCAGAACTGGATCTACCAGATTTAAAAATATGAGTCATCCTGGTGTGTGTATGTGTGTATTGGATTCTCATGGTGGTTCCAATTTGCATTTCCTGGATCAATAATGAGATTCAGCACCTTTTCCTATATCTGCTGTTCACTTGAATCCAAGCACAAGAGAATCTTAAGGACAAAGAATTCTAGACCCCTTACAATCCTAGGTGCAAAGAATTCTAGACTGGCCACAGTGGCTCATGCCTGCAATCCCAGCACCTTGGGAGGCTGAAGCAGGAGGATGACTTGAGCCCAGGAATTTGGGACCAGTCTGGGTAAAAAAGTGAGAACCTGTCTCTACAAAATATAAAAAATAATTAGCAGGGTGTGGTGGCGTTTGCCTGTGGTCCCAGCTACTTAGGAAGTTGAGGCTGAATCTCTTGAGCTTGGGAGACTGAGGCTGTAATGAGCTATGATCGTGCCACTACACTCCAGCCTGGGCAACAGAGTGAGACTCTCAAAAAGAAGAAAAAGAGGCTGGGCACGGTGGCTCACGCCTATAATCCCAGCACTCTGGGAGGCCGAGGCAGGTAGATCACGAGGTTAAGAGATCGAGACCATCCTGGTCAATGAGGTGAAACCCCGTCTCTACTAAAAATACAAAAGTTAGCCGGGCATGGTGGTGCGCACCTGTAGTCCCAGCTACTTGGGAGGCTGAGGCAGGAGAATTGCCTGAACCCAGGAGGTGGAGGTTGCGGTGAGCTGAGATCGCGCCATTGCACTCCAGCCTGGGTAACAAGAGCGAAACTCCGTCTCAAAAAAAAAAAAGAAGAGGGGGAGGAAGAGGAAGAATTATTCTAGAATGGTAGACTCTTAGACCTTCAGGAACAAGGGATTCCAGAACCCTAGGCCTGTTTCCTCATTTGAATAATGGGGATAACAGAGGTCTCTAGCTCATCGTGTAGGTAATGTTACATGTGTATACCTGGCATGGAACTTGGCTCATAATAAGTGCTCAGTAAATGTGATTTCTCTGATGGCAAGAATGTTATACATTTTGTTCTCCCTTATATCCCTGGGACCTAGGGCAGAATAGAGGCCCAGTAAGTAGTTACTGACTGAATGAATCTTAGAATCAAAGGATCAAATAAACCTGCAATTATAGAACTTTAGGAGCAAAAATGGATAGAATTTATGAAATTAAGAATGATCAGTCTTGGATACAGAAAATGTGGTACATATACACCATGAAATACTATGCAGCCATAAAAAGGAATGTGATCATGTCCTTTGTAGGGACACGGATGGATTGGAAGCCATTTATCTTTAGCAAACTAATGCAGGAACAGAAAACCAAACACCACGTGTTCTCATTTGTAAGTGGGACCTGAATGATGAGAACACTCAGACATGGGGAGGGGAACAACACACACAGGGGCCTGTTGGGAGGGGGAAGGGTGCAGAGGGAGGGAGAGCACCAGGAAGAACAGAACAGCTAGTGCACGCTGGGCTTCATACCTTGGTGACAGGTTGATAGATGCAGCAAACCACCGTGGCATACCTTCACCCATGTAACAAACCTCCACGTCCTGCACTTGTACCCTGGAACTTCAAAAAGAAAACAAAAAAGAATGATTAAGGCCGGGTGTGGTGGCTCACGCCTATAATCCAAGCACTTTGGAGGTCAAGGCAGGTGGATCACCTGAGGTTGGGAGTTCAAGACCAGCCTGACCAACATGGTGAAACCCCGTCTTAAAAAAAAGAAAAAGAAAAAGAATGATTAGAGACGGAGTCACCCAGACTGGAGTGCAGTGGTGTGATCTTGGCTCACTACAACCTCT
Source organism: Saguinus oedipus (assembly GCA_031835075.1). Classification (NCBI taxonomy): domain Eukaryota; kingdom Metazoa; phylum Chordata; class Mammalia; order Primates; family Cebidae; genus Saguinus; species Saguinus oedipus. The sequence continues at coordinate 46,263,166 of CM063187.1, read as the reverse complement.
GCCTCCCCGGTTCAAGCAATTCTTCTGCCTCAGCCTCCTGAGTAGCTGGGATTACAGATGCACGCCACCACGCCTGGCTAATTCTTGTATTTTTAGTAGAGACAGGGTTTCACCATGTTGGTCAGGCTGGTCTTGAACTCCTGGCCTTGTGATCCACTGGCCTTGGCCTCCCAAAGTGCTGGGATTACAGGCATGAGCCACTGCGCCTGGGCTGATTAGAGTCTTAAGAATTAAAGAATGATAAAAATGCATCCTTGGCAAACTTACGATTCACTATCCTTTTTTTTTTTTGAGATGGAGCTGTTTCTCTCCTGGTGGTCAGGCTGATGCCCAGTGTAATGGCATGATCTTGGTTCACTGCAACCTGTGTCTCCTAAGTTCAAGTGAATCTCCTGCCTCAGCCTCCTGAGTAGCTGGGATTACAGGCACGCACCACCACACTAAGCTAATTTTGTATTTTTAGTAGAGATGAGGTTTCTCCATGTTGGTCAGGCTGGTCTCAAACTCCTGACCTCATGTGATCTGCCTGCCTTGGCCTCCCAAAGAGCTGGGATTACAGGTGTGAGCCACCTCGCTCGACCAGATTTACTATCTTAAATTTATATTTATTATTATTATTATTTTTTTTTAAGATATGGGTTCTTGCTTGTTACCCAGGCTGTACTGCAGCGATGTGATCATAGCTCACTACAGCTTCAAACAGGAGGCTCAAGTGATTCACCTCCCTGGGCCTCCCAAAGCCCTGGGACCATAGGCATGCACCACTGTGCTTGGCCTCTAGCTTAAACTTTTAGAAACAAGGAAGCTAAGGCCAGGCATGGTGGCTCACGCCTATAATCCAAGCACTTTGGAGGCCAAGGTGGGCGGATCACCTGAGGTCGGGAGTTCAAGACCAGCCTGACCAACATGGTGAAACTCCATCTTTAAAAAAAAAAAATAGCTTGGCGTGGCAGCAAGTGACTGTAATCCCAGCTACTCAAGAGGCTGAGGCAGGAAAATTGCTTGAACCTGGGAGGCGGAGGTTGCGGTGAGCGGAGATGGCGCCATTGCACTCTAGCCTGGGCAACAGAGTGAAACTCCACCTAAAATACAAACAAAAACAGGGAAGCTGTCTGGCCAACGCTGTCTAGCTCAGAGTGAGAACAGAGAAGAGAAAGGAGTGGGGCCTAGGTCTTCTCACCCTCCTGTGTCCCCTCACAGGTGGTTCTTGTAGCCACTTCTCATTTCCATGGCCTTTCCTCAGCCTCCTCACCTCCTGCTGCCTGGTTCTCCCTTTGCACAAGGCTAGAACCTGAGGAAGCTCCTCCCTCCTCAGCCCCATCAGCAGGAGAAAGTCCAATATCCTGCCACAGAGGCCCCACACCTGGTACCACCTCCCTTCAGCCTTATCTCCCTGGCTCTGTCCCACCCACACCCCTTTCTGCCTCTTAGCCAAGGCCTGTCCCCCACCACTCTCCTTCCATTCATGCCCCCTTCTCTTCAACCTCAAAACTATGCCTCTTTCTTGGCAATACAAACTAGGTCACATAGTAAATGCTCAATAAACACATCTGGCCCCAGGTCCAAAAGCCTTTCCTCCAGGAAGCCCTCCCTGATTTCTCTTTCTAGTCTGAGTCAGAAGCCCCCTCTGAGCCCTCTGACTCTGCCAGTCCCAACATTGTGAGATGCCACTGTCTGGGGAGAGGCCAGTCTTCCCCATGTGTGAGCCTGTAAGGACACGCCTGGGGTTGTCACTGCTGTGTGTACCTTGCACTGCTCCAAACAGCAGAGACCTCTGGGTACCAGGGCTGTTAAGCCCATCTGACTACTCACAAGACTTGCTTACAATGCTCTTAATTGTGTGCCCTCAATGCCATTCCTCTGGGACCACGGGGATGGCTCTACTCACTTTTCCAGGTCAGCAAAAGAGTGCCCGATGGTTCAAAGGGACGCAGGTGAGGCCCTCAGCATGCTCAGCCCACCGCCTGCCCTCCCGAGACACAGGAGCCATTGTCAGCTGCTCAGGCCTCTGTCTCCAGTTCCACCCTAAAAGCTCTTAAAGCCCCTCTGTTTCACTTGTAAACGTTTCTTGCATGAATCCACAGTGAGATTTGAGACCTCAGCACCTACCCTTGGTGATCATTCCCTCCTCCCCAATGGCCTCATCCTTTACCCAAGGCACAGAGAAGTTAGGAGTTTTGTCTAAGGTCACACAGCCAATAAGGAGGAAGAGGAGCTAAGTGGTTTGTTTTTTTTTTTTTTCTGTTTTTGAGCTCTGTCACTCAGGCTGGAATGCAGTGGCGTGATCTCCGCTCACTGCAACCTCTGCCTCGTGGGTTCAAACAATTCTTCTGCCTCAGACTCTCGAGTAGCTGGGATTACAGGTGCGCACCACCATGCCCGGCTAATTTTTTTTTTGTATTTTTAGTAGAGACGGGGGTTTCACCATGTTGGTCAGGCTGGTCTCAAACTCCTGACCTCATGATCTGCCCACCTCAGCCTCCCAAAGCGCTGGGATTAAGATCCTGAGCCACCACACCTGTCCTGGAGTTAAGATTTTAAAAATCAACTATATTGAGGTAGAATTGACACACAATAAAACACACCTGTTTCAAATGTATGTGTTTGGCTGGGTGCAGGGGCTCCCACCTGTAATCCCAGCACTTTGGGAGGCCGAGGCAGGTGGATCGCTTGAGCCCAGGAGTTTGAGACCAACCTGGCCAACATGGAGAGACCCCATCTCTACAAAAAATACAAAAATTAGTCAAGCATGGCGGGGCAGGCTGTAATCCCAGCTACTTGGGAGGCTGAGGCATGAGAATCACTTGAACCCCAGAAGTGGAGATTGCAGTGAGCTGTGATCTGACCACTGCACTCCAGCCTGGGTGACAGAGTGAGACTCTAAAAAATAAATCAATTAAATTAGAATAAAAAAGGTACATGTTAGATGAGTTCTGATAAACACGTACAATCATGTAATCATAACCCGATTAAGATGTAGAATATTTCTGGTACCCAGGAGAGGTCCCCTGTGCCCTTCCTGCAGTCATCCCTTTCCCTTGTCTCAGATCCTACTCTGCAGCCACTAATCTGCTTTCTTTTTCTTTTTGAGGCAGAGTTTTTAATCTGTCACCCAGGCTGGAGTGCAGGGGTGCGATCTTGGCTCACTGCAGCCTCTGCCTCCTGGGTTCAAGCAATTCTCCTGCCTCAGCCTCCCCTCAGTAGCTGGGATTACAGGCACCCACCACCATGTCTGGCTAATTTTTGTATTTTTAGTAGAGATGGGATTTTACCATGTTAGTCAAGATGGTCTCGATCTCTTGACCTCGTGATCCACCTGCCTCAGGCTCCCAAAGTTCTGGGATTACAGGCGTGAGCCACCGTGCCTGGCCCCATTTGGTACTTTTTGAATTTCGGAACTTGTGAACGCCTTACCTTTTCAAAACAAACACATACAATCCATTCACTCTGCTAACAGGTTTTTCAGGCCATGCCCTGGTGTTGAACAAAGAAGATTCCCTTCCGTGGGGAGTCACAGACTCATCCATCCACATGAGACACAGTGAACAAGGCAAGGGAAATACAGCCAATGGTGGCTATTTGCTATGGAGAAAAATAAGGCTAGTGAGGGAAAGAGGGAGGTGGAAGGGAGGAGGTGGAAGCTGTTAAATCCAGTGGCCAAGGGAGGCCCTGCAAGGAATGATGTTTGGGACAAGACTTGAGTGAGTGGGGGGCATGGGCCATGTGGACATCTGAGGGAAGAGTGCTCTAGGCAGAGGGAACAGCAAGAACAGAGGCCCAGAGGTGGGTGGGAACACCTGTTTGAGGCCAATGTAGCTGGAGCAGAATGAGCTGGGGGAGAGTGGAAGGGAGGATGGGGAGACGGGGAGGGCAAGCAGACAGCTCAGGATCTTATGAGCCACTGTAGAGATGTAGGCTTTTACTCAGAGGGAGATGGGAGCCATGGAGGGTTCTGGGCAGGGGAAGGATAATCTGCCTTTTTTTTTTTTTTGAGCTGAAGTCTCGCTCTGTCACCCAGGCTGGAGTGCAGAGACGCCATCTCGGCTCACTGAAACTTCTGCTTCCTGGGTTCCAGCAATTCTCCTGCCTTAGCCTCCTGAATAACTGGAATGACAGGCATGTGCCTGCACGCCGGATAATTTTTATATTTTTAAAGTAGAGACAGGGTTTCGCCATGTTGGCCAACTGCTGACCTCAGGTGATCCACCTGACTCAGCCTCCCAAAGTCCTAGAATTACAGGGATGAGTCACCATGCCCAGCCCAGGTTTTAATATAATCTAATTCATTACTATTATTATTATTATTTAGAGACAGGATCTTGCTCTGTTGCCCAGTCTGGAATACAGCGGTGCCATCTTGGCTCACTGCAGCCTCGACCTTCTGGGCTCAAGTGATCCTCCTGCCTCAGCCTCCCTGTGATTTATGTGTTAACAGGATCCCTGTGGCTGCATGTGGAAGACAGACAGGTCCTTGTGGGGGTGCGGCAAGGACCCAGGCGGGGAGCCCCGTGAGGGGGAGACTGAACAGTCCAGGCCTTCAGTGTTGGTGGCTGGACCATAGTGGGGACTTTTTTGTTCTTTTTTTTTTGAGACAGAGTTGGCTGGGCGTGGTGGCTCATGCCTGTAATCCAAGCACTTTGGAGGCCAAGGCGGGCGAATCACCTGAGGTCAGGAGTTCAAGACCAGCCTGACCAACATGGTGAAACCCCATCTTTAAAAAATAAATAAATAAATAAATAAATAATAAAAAGATAAAAAAAGGAAAGAGACAGAGTCTCACTCTGTCGCCCAGGCTGGAGTGCAGTGGTGTGATCTCAGCTTACCGAAACCTCCACATCCCGAGTTCAAGCGATTCTCATGCCTCAGCCTCCTGAGTAGCCAGGATTACAGGCCTGTGCCACCATGCCCGGCTAAGTTTTGTATTTTTTATAGAGACGGGTTTTCACCATGTTGCTCATGCTGGTCTCAAACTCCTGAGCTCAAGTGATCTGCCGGCCTTGGCCTCCCAAAAGTGCTGGGATTACAGGCGTGAGCTACCACACTTGACCTGATTTATTTATTTATTTATTGAGACGGCGTCTTGCTCTGTCACACAGGCTGGAGTGCATTGGTGAGATCTTGGCTCACTGCAACCTCTGCCTCCTGGGTTCAAGTGATTCTCCTGCCTCATCGTCCCGAGTAGCTGGATTACAGGTATGGGCCACCACACCCAGCTAATTTTTTTATTTTTTAGTAGAGACGGGGTTTTGCCCTGTTGACCGGGCTGGTCTCAAACTCCTGACCTCAGGTGATCCACCCATCTTGGCCTCCCAGAGTACTGGGATTATAGGTGTGAGCCATTGTGCCCGGCCTTTTTTTTTTTTTTAATTTGAGGCAGAGTCTCTCTGCCTCTGGGGTTCAATTGTCATGACCTCAGGAGATCCACCTGCCTCAGCCTCCCGGTGTGCTGAAAATTACAGATGTGAGCCGTAACGCCTGCTCTACATCTTCACTTCTTTTGGTGGTGGGGGCTTTTGAAGAGGTTCAGGGAGCCAGGAGAGGGAGGACAGAGAGGACCCAGAGGACCGGGCCTGGCCTGTTTGAGCTGAGACCTGAAGGGCATGGGGAAGTGTTTGAAGGACGTGAACAAAAGCCTTTAGTAGAAGACCAGAAGAAAGGCTGGGCACAGGGGTACATACCTGTAGTCCTAGCACTTTGGGAGGCTGAGGCAGGAGGATCGCTTGAGCCCAGGAGCTCAGGACCAGCCTGGGCAATGAATGAGACCCTGTCTCTACAAAAAAATAAAAATAAAAAATTTACCCAGGTGTGGTGGCATGTGCTTGTAGTCTCAGCTACTCAGGAGACTGAGGCGGGAGGATCTCTTGAACCCAGGAGGTCGACGCTTCAGTAAGCTATGATGGCGCTCCAGCCTGGGGCCAGAGCAAGACGGTGTCTTAAAAAAAAAAAAGAAAAGAGCCGGGCGCGGTGGCTCACGCCTGTAATCCCAGCACTTTGGGAGGCCGAGGCGGGTGGATCACGAGGTCAAGAGATCGAGACTATCCTGGTCAACATGGTGAAACCCCATCTCTACTAAAAATACAAAAATTAGCTGGGCATGGTGGCGCGTGCCTGTAATCCCAGCTACTCAGGAGGCTGAGGCAGGAGAATTGCCTGAACCCAGGAAGGCGGGGGTTGCGGTGAGCCGAGATGGTGCCATTGCACTCCAGCCTGGGTAACAAGAGCGAAACTCCGTCTCGGGGAAAAAAAAAAAAAAAAAAAAAAAAAAAGAAGAATATTTAAAAAAATAAAAAGAAAAGAAAAGAAAAGAAAATAGAAGCAGTGAGTGGTCAGGCTGAGGTTCTGGAGCAGCAGTTGACTTTCTCCCAGGGGCACTGGGGAGCTATGGCAGATTCTGAACAGGGGTCAGGGTTGGGTTTTGAAAGACTCCCCTGGCTGTGGTGTGGGCAGGGAGACCAGCTGTGCAGCAAGGCACCAGGTGGCCTGTGTTAGGTGGTGGGTCCGAGAGGGAGGAGTGAAGGTCACCAATCGTAGATTTAGGAGGCAATCTTCTTGGAAGGGAAGGGCGGGGTGCATGCTGACTTGCTGGCGCCAGTGTAGGCCGCTGTCCCAAGGCTTTCTTGTGTGTGAACGCACTGAGCCTTCACCACCACTCAGTGGATATCCTCACTGCACAGCTGGGGAAACTGAGGCTGAGAGAGACAGATCTCACACAGCAGGTTATAGGAGCCGGCATTCAAACTCCTGGAGTCTGACTACAGAGCTTGGAAGTTTTCACGCCCCCTGCTCCTTAGAGCTGAAGCAGCTGAGGCTCCCAGTGGGGGTGAAGTTCCAGGTTCAAGGCCGAGGGACTGAACCCACACCTTACCGGGGGACATGGCCCTGCCCATCCCTTCGCCTTTCAGCAGCATGAGGGCTTGACCTCTGGGGAGTCCCCGTTGTGGGTTGGCTGTCACTCCTCCTTCCCTGTCTGATTTGAGCCCCGAGCTCCCTCTGGACTTTAACCCTGGGCCGACACCGGTGGCAATGCTGCCGATAAGGGGAGGTGGTTGGTGCAGAGGCCAGCAGGGCAAAATTCCCCTACTCCTGGTGCCAGGGGAGTTACCCAGGGCAGGGGTGGGGGCGGGGGAAGGCAGGGGCAGAGGAGTGGGAGGAGGGGGAGATGAGCATCTGCAGCACGACATGGTACTTTGCTTTTCCATGCCTCAGTTTCCCTGTTGGTAAAACAGGCATGATTTTTCCCATGGATGTAAGAAGGACCCAGAAACCTTTGAAAGGGTGGAGGAGTCTGACCCTCTGGTCTGACTGGGACACAGGGAGTTTCCCAATCTGATAGTGGGGGACAAGGTTGCCCAGCACAGAGGGAAAAATAAAAAAACTGAGGAGCTGTCACCAAATCCGATGAGGGAGACAAGACTGCCCAAATCCAATGAAGAGGATAAGAAGCCCCAGCCCCGAGCAGCAAGAACGAGCGTCCAGTCTGTATTTCCGGTGTGTCGGGGATTAAGGAGCAACATTCTGATGTGTGAGACAATGTATGTATTTATTTATTTTTGAGTCAGAGTCTTGCTCCGTTGCCCAGGCTGGAGTGCAGTGGTGCAATCTCGGCTCACTGCAACTTGCACCTCCCCGGTTCAAGCGATTCTCCTGCTTCAGCCTCCTGAGTAGCTGGGATTACAGGTGCCCACTGCCATGCCCGGCTGATTTTTGTATTTTTAGTAGAGATGGGGTTTCACCATATTGGCCAGGCTGGTCTCGAACTCCTGACCTTAGGCGATCTGGCTGCCTCGGCCTCCCAAAGTGCTGGGATTACAGGCCTGAGCCACCGCACCTGGCCAAGAATAATACTTTGATGGGTGAGACAATACATCTAACCTGATGGGGGAGCGTCCCAGTCTGATGGGGGTGTCGAAGGGCTCCCACACCTTTTGGGAGAGCTGATGAGCTTCTGAATGAATGACAGAAATGGGGAGCCCCCTCAAACTGGTGGGGAGACAGCCTGCTAGTCTGATGAGGGAGGTAAGAATCTCCCTGTCTGAAGAGGGAGGCAAGGTGCCCCAGGATGAGAAAAGAGACAAAGAACACGCTCCTTGCAGCTCAGCCAGCTCCTTCCTGAGCCCGGGAGTCAAATGGCCCCAGGATGCCTGGCCAGGGAGCCAGGATCAAAAGACTGAGAGGGATTTGCTTTCCTGACCCAGGGGCAGTTCTGCCCAGCTCTGGGCCTTATCTACTTTTGGCAAAGACCTGGCGGGTGGTGTACGGGCACCATCTAGCGGTTGCCAGGGGCCACGCCTTCCATCCGGAGCTTGGGGAAAGCGCAGCCCTGGCAGACCAGAGGAGGGCTCCTCGGACTCTCTCCTGGGGAGCCAGGTCCAAGTCCCAAACGTCCCCTGACACTGGATTCTGTGCCTCCAGTTCACCAGTTCTCCATTCACCGTGCATGTGGCAGCGGGGCAGTCTTTAGGAAGTACAAGCCTACCCCTGCCTCTCCCTTGCTCCAGACCCTCCAGCAGCTCCCCAGTGCCCTGGGAGGAAGTCCACGACTGGCCACAAGGCTGGCCTCTTCTGAACGACCCTACGCTTCAGCTCGTCAATGAGTAGTTTCTCAAAGGTGTCATATGCAGAAGTTACCTTCAGACCGTTGCACAGGCTGTTCCCTCTGCCAGTAACACCATTCCCTGCCTCTTCCCCAGCATCGCGCCTACTCCTCCTTCAGGTCTTAGATGTCTCCTCCTTTGTGAGCCCCCTGGTCAGCATCACGGTCAAGCGGGGGCTGTCGTGCTCACTGCTGTGTCCCCATGGGGCCTGACACTGACAATGCACTCCAGGGAATGTTTATTGAATGTATGAGTGAGTGAATGAATGAATGTATACCAAGCTAAAGAGTTTGCTAGGGCAGCTGTAGCAGAGTTTAATCAGGGCCAGGACACGATGGTCAGATTTAGAAGCCCCTAGGTTCCCTCTTTTTTTTTTTTTTCCTGAAACGGCGTCTTGCTCTGTCACCCAGGCTAGAGTGTAGTGGTGTGGCTCACTGCAACCTCTGCCTCCCGGGTTCAAGCGATTCTCCTGCCTCAGCCTCCTGAGTAGCTGGGACTACAGGTGCACTCCACCACACCTGGCTAATTTTTGTATTTTTAGTAGAGACGGGTTTCATCATGTTGGCCAGGATGGTCTTGATCTCTTGATCTCGTGATCTGCCTGCCTCAGCCTCCCAAAGTGCTGGGATTGCAGGCACCAGCCACCGCGCCCGGCCCTCTTTTTTTTTTTTTTTGAGAGAGAGATGGAGTCTTACTTCGTCGCCCAGGCTGCAGTGCAGTGGCACAATCTCAGCTCACTGCAACTTCCACCTCTTGAGTTCAGGCAATTCTCATGCTTCAGCCTCCCGAGTAGCTGGGATTATGGATGTATGCCACCATACCTGGCTAATTTTTGTATATTAGTAGAGACAAGGTTTCTCCATGTTGCCCAAGCTGGTCTCGAACTCCTGCCCTCAGGCAATCTGCCCACCTCAGCCTCCCAAAGTGCTGGGATCACAGATGTGAGCCGCTGTGCCTTGCTGGAAGCCCCTCGGTTCCATCTCAACCCTGGGCTTTTGGACATGCTCTTCCCTCTCTCTGCACCATTTGCACCTAGTAACCTAGTATCATCTTTAGATATCGGGTGAGCTGTCCTCTCTGCCAGGAAGCCTCCTTGACCCCAGGGTGGGTCAGGTACCTGCTCTGAGCTCCTGCAGCCTCCTGGGCTCCTCTGTCCCAGGCTCTGACCACTGCTGGGCCATTATTACCTGGGGACAAGTCTGCCCCCGCACTGGATCTGGGAGGGCAGGGCTGGGTTCTGTTCTCCCTCTCTGCCTTCTCTTCCGAGCTTACAGCATCTGCCAGGGCCTGGGTTCAAATCTAGATGCCCCTATCTTTGGAGCGTCTTAGGTGAGTGTGGGCCTCCCTGGGAGCCCCTGTTTTCTTGTGTGAAATGTGGGGAGAATGAAAGACGGGCATGGAGAGCCTCCCTGGGCTGTGATGGGCGATGAAGAGATGAGACCCTGAACTGCTGGGCTGACCATGGGCCGGGTGACTGTGGGTGACCCACTTCCCCTTTTGGGGTTCATCTGGCTAGATGAACGGTAGCAGCAGCCCCATCCTGCTGGGACATTCTGGGAGGTTCACTCGGGGCTTCCCGGGGTGGGAGGGTCAGGGACCGGCGGAGGAAGAGGTGTCTGCTGGGTTAGGGGAAAACCAGCCTTCCCCATCATGAAACGGATGATGGGAGGGAAACAAACAAAGCTGGCTCCACCGGGGCGTGAGGGGAAGTTCGGGGAGAGGATGAGGGGCCCCATGAGGCGGGTGAAAACCACAGTCCACGACTTGTTGCCAACTTCCCGCCTGGAGCCTGTGTGCCTTCGGTGAGGCTCCCAGCTCATTAGCCTCAAACAAGACAGGTCTTCATTCCAACCTCCCACCCAGCCCTGCCTGCAGGCTTCTGGACTCAGAAATGACAGCTTCATCCTTGCGACTGCTCATACTCACAGCTTGGAGACCCCTGACTCTTCCTGTCACTTGCAGCATAATTCTGCCTCCAGTAGTCTCTTTCCACCTGGTGGCCAGAGGGATCCTGTTAGAACCTCAATCAGGGCCGGGCATGATTGCTCACACCTGTAATCCCAGCACTTGGGAGGCCGATGCGGGTCGATCACCTGAGGTCATGAGTTCGAGACCAGGTTTGCCAACATGGCAAAACCCCGTCTCTACCTAAAATACAAAATTAGCTGGGTGTGGTGGCGCACACCTGTAATCCCAGCTACTCAGGAGAATCATTTGAATCTGGGAGGCAGAGTTTGCAGTGTCCTGAGATGGCGCCATTGGACTCCAGCCTGGGTGACAAGAGCGAAACTCTGTCTCAAAAAACAAAACAAAGCAAACAACAACAAAAAAATTAGGTGTGGTGGCACATGCTTGGAATTCCGGTTACTCGGGAAACTGAGGCAGGAGAATCACTTGAACCCAGGAGGTGGAGACTGCAGTGAGCTGAGATTGCACCACTGCACTGCAGCCTGGGGGACAGAGCAAGCCTCCATCTCAAAAAAAAAAAAAAAAAAGAAAAGAAAAGAAAAGAAAAAAACAACCTGAATCAGAACCCATCCAGCCTCTGTGACTCCTACCTCACTCGGGGTGATGGCCCAAGTCCTCACCATGGCTCTCAAAGCTGCTGGATTCCTGTTCCTTTTTTTGTTTTTGTTTTTGTTTTTGTTTTCTTGAGAGGGAGTCTCGCTCTGTTGCCCAGGCTGGAATGCAATGGCGTGATCTCACTGCAACCTCCTCCTCCCAGGTTCAAGCGATTCTCCTGCCTCAGCCTCCTGAGTAGCTGGGATTACAGGCACGCGCCACCAGACCCAGCTAATTTTGTATTTTTAGCAGAGACGGGGGTTTCTCCATGTTGGTCAGGCTGGTCTCGAACTCCCGACCTCAGGTGATCTGCCTGCCTTGGCCTCCCGAAGTGCTGGGATTACAGGCATGAACCACCGTGCCCAGTCGTCATTTGTTTACGCTTGCTTTTGTTGCCTGTGCTTTTGAGGAGGTATTCATAAAATCTTTCCCCAGACCAACATTCCGAGGCATATATCCTATGTTTTCTTCTACTAGTTTATATTTTCAGGTCTTACATTTAGGTCTTTCATCCATTTTGAGTTGATTTTGTATAGGGTGAGAGGTGGGGGTCTAGTTTCCTTCTGCATGCGAATATCCAGTTTACCCAGCATCATTTATGAAAGATATTGTCGAGGCCGGGTGCGGTGGCTCAAGCCTGTAATCCCAGCACTTTGGGAGGCCGAGGCGGGTGGATCACGAGGTCAAGAGATCGAGACCATCCTGGTCAACATGGTGAAACCCCGTCTCTACTAAAAATACAAAAATTAGCTGGGCATGGTGGCGCGTGCCTGTAATCCCAGCTACTCGGGAGGCTGAGGCAGGAGAATTGCCTGAACCCAGGAAGGCGGAGGTTGTGGTGAGCCGAGATCGCGCCATTGCACTCCAGCCTGGGTAACAAGAGCGAAACTCCGTCTCCAAAAAAAAAAGAAAGATATTGTCCTTTCCCCAGTGAGAGTTCCTGGCACCTTTGTCAAAAACCAGTTAGCAGAGGTGGGAGAATCGATTGAGGTCAGGAGTTTGAGACCAACATGGGCAACATAGAGAGACCCTGTCCCTATAAAATATAAAACAATCATTCTGCCTCATAGATTATAGGTGGAAAGAAAAAATTAAACAGTATAAAAAAGGCCGGGTGTGGTGACTCATGCCTGTATTCCCAGCACTTTAGGAGGCCCAGGTGGGTGGATCACAAGGTCAGGAGTTCAAGACCAGCCTGGCCAACATGTGAAACCCTGTCTTTACAAAAATAAGTTGGGGGGCGTGGTGGTGAGTGCCTGTAGTCCCAGCTACTCAGGAGGCTGAGGCTGCAGAATCACTTGAACCCAGGAGGGGGAAGTTGCAGTGAGTAGAGATTGCACCACTGCACTCCAGCCTGGGCGAGAGAACTGACTCCATCTCAAAAAAAAAATTCCCTCTCTCTCTCTCTATATATATATATAACATTAGCAGGTAATGGTGGTGAGCACTTGTAGTCCCAGCTACTCAGGAGACTGAGGCAGGAGGATTGCTTCAGCCTGGGAGTTGGAGGCTGCAGTGAGCTCTGATTGTGCCGCTGTATTCCAGCTGGGGCAACAGAGCAAGACTGTCTCAAAAAAAAAAGACAGAAAAAAGAAAGAAATACAAAATGTAAAGTTAAGTTAGTTGTGTAAGCGCTAAATGCTGTGAAGAATAAAGCCAGACACCTTTGGGTGTGAGGGGAGCCCTCTGGGGAGGTGACATTTGAGCAGAGACCCGGCTGGACGAGGCAGGTGTCTGAGGGAGCCCATCCTGGCAGCGGGAGCAGTCAGTGCAAAGGCCCTGAGGAAGGAGTTGCTTCATCTGTTCGAACAATAGCCAGGAGGCCAGGTGGCTGCAGTGAGTGAAGGAGAGGAGGGGATGCAGGGGATGAGGGGCGGGCAGGCCTCAGGCCATTGTAAGGACCCTGGACTCTGACCCAAAGCGGGGCTGCTCCAGGAATTGGGACTTTACCTCTGGGCGCTCAGTCTCCTCTTCTGAGAAATGTGCCAGATGACACATGTGTCTGAAGGTCACTGTGGGGACTCAGGAAGCTCCTGCTTCCACAGGCAGGAACAGAGGCACAGGTGAGGCCTTTTGGCTGCACTGGCCCTGTGCAACCTTGCAGACTTGCGTGCCCTCTCTGGACTCTCTATTCTCTGTATGGTGTGTCAGGACGGGCTGAAGCTAATAGGGCTCACTCCTTGGTTCCCAAAGTCTAGCCTTGACACCCCCTCCTCCGTCCTCCTCTTCCGTCTCCTTCCTCTTTCTCCTCTTTCTCCCCTATCCCTCCTCCTCCTTCACCCCCTTTTTCTCCCTTCTTTCCCTGTTCCCCTTTTCATCGTCCTCCACCCTCCTTCTACTCCCTTCTCTTTCCTCCTCTTTTCCCCTCTCTCTCCCTCCTCCCCTTCCCTCCTCCCTGCTCTCCATCCTGAATCAACATTCCAGTCCATGGAAAAAAACCAGGGCAGGCTTCCTTCCTCTCGCTGGGCTGGCGGGGCTCCAGAGAGGGACTGGGCCATTGTGTATTCTGGCCTCAAGGTCACCCCCACTCCCTGCCCTCCCCAGCGTGGTCATTTGAGCAAAGGCAGCTTGGGTGAGGGGTAAGGGATGGGGGCTGAGAGGGGCGTGGTCTGCCTCCCCACTCATGGCTGGTGGAATCTGAGGGCCCCCAGTGCCACCAGAACCTTGTGGCTTTATGGGGGAGGAGAGGAGCTGCTGTGGACCTGCTGGGGACGGTGGAGGGCCCCAGTCTCAGCCCTCATCTGAAACCCGCTGTGTGACCCTGGACTAGTTCCTGCTCCTCTCTGGGCCAAATCCTGGCCCTGCTCCTTTCTGGCTGAGTAACTCTGGACGAGTCACCTCCCCTTCTTTGTGTCTCACTTTCCTTTATTTTTTTTTTTGGTCAAACAGTCTCTGCATCTGAGTCCCACCGCTTCCCAGCTGACAAAAATCCCCTAGACTCTTTTCCTCGGGAGTAACTGGGATTACAGACGCACGCCGCCACACCCGGCTAAGTTTTTGTATTTTTAGTAGAGACGGTGTTTCACGGTGTTGGCTAGGATGGTCTCGATCTCCTGACCTCATGATCCACCCGCCTTGGCCTCCCAAAGTGCTGGGATTACAGGTGTGAGCCACTGTGTCTCGCCTAGACTCTTTGTTAAAAATTCTGCTTTCCAGGCGTGCTGGTGTGAGCCTGTAATTCCAGCTACTCAGGAGGCAGAGGCATGAGAATAGCTTGAACCTGGGAAGTGGAGGTTGCAGTGAGCTGAGATTGTGCCACTGCACTCCAGCCTGGACAGTTGAGCAAGACTCCATCTCAAAAAACAAAAAAAATTCCGCTTTCAAGTTCCCACCCTTGAGAGAGAGGTTTTTCTGGGCCCAGGCAGGAGCCTGGGATATATATGATTTTATTTCATTTTTTGAGACAGGGTCTTGTTTTGTCTCATAGGCTGGAGTGCAGTCGCACCATCACAGCTCACTGCAGCCTCAAACTCCCAGGCTCAAGCAGTCCTTCCATTCAGCCTTCCAGGTAGCTGGGACGACAGATACATGCTACCATGCCCGGTTAATTCTGTTTTGTTTTGTAGAGACAGGGTCTTGCAATGTTGCCCAGGCTGGTCTTGAACTGCTCAAGTGATCCTCCTGCCTCAGCTTCCCAAAGTGCTGGATAACAGGCATTAGCTAGTGCTCCTGGCAGGGATGTATATTTTAATACACAGCTAGGAGATTTGGGAAATGTATTGATAGTTCCATTTCAAAGGGAAGCTTTGAGGAGCAAGTCAGAGAATCTGTGCTGTGAGCACCTTACCCTGGAACCTGTGATGATGAGTATCATGTTTCTAAAAGCTCATAAACACTTATTATTATTACTTTTTTTTTTTTTTGAAATGGAATCTCGCTCTGTTGCCCAGGCTGGAGTGCAATGGCATGATCTCTGCTCACAGCAACCTCTGCCTCCTGGGTTCAAGTGATTCTTATTCCTCAGCCTCCCGAGTAGCTGGAACAATAGGCATGCACCATGACACCTGGCAATGTTTTGTATTTTTAGTAGAGACAAGGTTTCAGCATTTTGACTAGGCTGGTCTCGAACTCCTGACCTCAGGTGATCTGCCTGCCTCAGCCTCTCAAAGTGCTGGGATTACAGGCATGAGCCACTGCGCCTGGCCTATTATTACCTTTTGTAAGCAGTTCTCAGTAATTGCAATTTAAAGAGCATCATATATTACATAAATTGAGGCAAACCTGCTTAGTAGAATTCAGTTTGCCAGGACAAATGTTATCTTTGAGGCTGAGTGCGGTGGTTTATGCCTGTAATCCCAGCACTTTGGGAGGCCGGGGCCAGGACAAATGTTATCTTTGAGGCTGAGTGCGGTGGTTTATTCCTGTAATCCCAGCACTTTGGGAGGCCGGGGAGAGAGGACTGCTTGAACCCAGGAGTTTGAGACCAGCCTGGCAATACAGCAAAGACCCTGACTCTACAAAAAATTTAAAAATTGCCAGGCATGGTGGCTCATGCCTGTAGTCCCAGCTGCTTGGAAGCCTGCAGTGAGTCATGATTTCGCCACTGAACTCCAGCCTGAATAATAGTAAAGCCCTATCTGTAAAAAAAGAAAAAAAGAAAGATGTTACCTTTGCTTTTTCCATCTGCCTGTTGCTAAAAGCTAACATCTTAGTTTGGATCGTAAGTGTTTATCGAGCATGCATGCGCCAGACTCTTTACTCGTATTAACTAATATCATCTTTTCGATAATTGTAGGAGGCAGGGGCAGTATTATCCTCTCGATTTTACGAGGAGGAAAATCAAGCAGTGTACCCAAGTTCCCACAGCTGAAAGAGGCCAATTCAGTTCTGTCTGACCTCAGAGCTGTGCCCTGAAACCCCCTGCCCTGCTGAAGAACGGAGAGGACGCCCCAACCAGCACCTCCACCCAGGAGCCACGGGAACTGTGGGGCCTGGAGCAAGGTTTTCAAGTCTCTGCCTCAGTTTCCTCTCCTGTAAGTTAGGGGAGTGGTAATAACTTCTGTTAAGAGCTTCTGTGGAAATTCATTGAGATCTTGCGTGAAAAAGGACCAAACCGATTGATAGGCTTTAGCTCTGTGTCCCCACCCAAATCTCATGTGTCCCCACCCAAATCTCGTGATCCTGAGTTATTATCCTCAGTGTAGGAGGAGGGGCCTCGTGGGAAGTGATTGGATCACGGGGGCAGTTTTCAGTGTTTTAGCACCATCCCCCTAATACTGCATGTTTAAAAGTGTGTAGTACCTCACCTTCCTCTCCTGCTGGCCGTGTGAAGATATGCTTGCTTCCCTTTCACCTTTTGCCATGACTGTAAGTTTCCTGAGGTCTCCCCAGAAGGAGAAGCCTGCTTAGCCCACAGAATCATGAGCTGATTAAACCTCTTTTCTTTACAAATTACTGAGTCTCAGGTATGTCTTTTTTAATTTATTTTTTTATTTTTATGTTTTTATAGAGATGGGGTGTCACCATGTTGGCCAGGCTGGTTTCGAACTCTGGACCTCAGGTGATCCACCCATCTCGGCCTCCCAAAGTGCTGGGATTCCAGGTGTGAGCCACCATGCCCGGCCTTCAGGTATGTCTTTATAGCAATCTGAGAATGGACTAATACACTGATGCTCAAGATAGAGGAGTGATTATTATTTTGTGGTTATTGTTATTATTCTTTCCTAGACTCTCTTTTTTTTGAGACGGAGTTTCACTGTTGTTACCCAGACTGGAGTGCAATGGCGCGATCTCGGCTCACTGCAACCTCCGCCTCCTGGGTTCAAGCAATTCTCCCGCCTCAGCCTCCTGAGTAGCTGAGACTACAGGCGCGCACCACCATGCCCAGCTAATTTTTGTATTTTTAGTAGAGACGGGGTTTCGCCTTGTTGACCAGGATGGTCTCGATCTCTTGACCTCATGATCCACCCACTTCATCCTCCCAAAGTGCTGGGATTATAGGCGTGAGCCACTGCACCCAGCCCCTAGACTCTTAAAGAAGGGGATTGTACTATGTGGGAGGATTCAGCAAAAGAGCACAGAGATGCCCAGAGGGACGGAGGACCTGGTCTTTGAGCCTCCACCACACCCTGAGGCTACGGGATCTGGCTCGACCTAGAAACCTGAGCTGCTTCTCTTTCCCTCCCTCTGCCCCTCCTGCTGGCCTCATTCTGCATCAGCTGCACACAATCGCAGCTTGGACCAGCAGCTCCCATATTTCCCAAACCCCTGCTGCTGGGGCTGTGACTCTTACTCCTCGGCTCAGGTAAGAAAGGCCATTTTGCCTAGCTGAGGAGATAGAAGTTCCAAGGCTTGGAGTGGCCAGCTGCCCACCAGAGATCCATTCTCTGCCTTTCTTAAGACAAAAACCTTGATGTTGATTGGGGCAGCAACATACCCAAGGCAAGGACTGCAATTCTCAGCCTCCTTTGCAGCTACGGTGGCCATGTGACTCTAGGGCCAATCTAAACAGGAGTTGTTGGATGGTCCTTATGTAAAATTCCCTTAAGAGGGGCACAGTCCGTAAACTGGCAAGGGGGATTTGTTTGTTGTTGCTGTTGCCCTTTGTCCCCTTCTTTCTGCCTCTTGCCTGGAACGTGGATAAGGCAGCTGTAACGTCAGCAGCCATCTTGAGCCATGAGGTGATGGAGAGGATGAAAGCCCCAAGCTAAGGCTAACGGGACAGAAAAATAGAAAGAGCTGTGTCCCTGATGACACTGCAGGGCCTCCATTCCAGCTCTGAACAACCTGCTTCTGGAGATTCTTTATGCGTGAGAAACAATAATCTATCCGTATAAGCTACTCTCTGCACATCGAGCTGGAGTGCAGGAAGGAGTGTGATCACGGCTCACCACAGCCTCAATCTCCCAGCTCCTGAGCTCAAGTGATCTGTAGGTACACGCCACCACATCTGGCTAATCCCAGCGTTATTTAAATTTAAGGAATTTTTTTTTCAAGTCTAGAAATTTTGGGGGAGACGAGTATAGCTATTGAATTGATATCTATATTTGGTTTTATTTACTTATTTGTTTTTAAAAATAGAGATGGAGTTTTGCCATGTTGCCCAGGCTGATCTCAAACTTTTGGGCTCAAGCGATTCTCTCACCTTAGCCTCCTAAAGTGTTGGAATTACAGGCGTGGGCCACAGTGCTGGGCCTATATTTGTTGCATTGCTATTTTAAATATTAATAATAAATTGACCTGCCGTGTAAACCTGCATTTGAAGAAAGGGCTCCGTGGCTTTTAAAAATGGTTTGGAAAAGTTGGGTCTACCTCAAGTCCACACCTTTTTACTGATGGGCAAACTGAGGCTCTGGTGAATCCAAGGCAAATGCAGGATTATGATCCAGAATTTTTTTTTCTTTTGAGACAGGGTTTCACGCTTGTGCCCAGGCTGGAGTGCAGTGGTGCGATCTCGGCTCACTGCAACCTCCGCCTCGCGGGTTCAAGCGATTCTCCAGCCTCAGCCTCCTGAGTAGCTGGGATTAAAGGCGCCTGCCACCATGCCCAGCTAGTTTTTGTATTTTTAGTAGAGACGGGTTTCACCATGTTGATCAGGCTGGTCTTGAACTCCTGTCCTTAGGCAATCCACGTGGCTCAGCCTCCCAAAGTGTTGGGATTACAGGCAGGAGCCACCGTGCCCAGCCTATGATCTGGATTTTATAACCCCCATTCTGGAGGTCTTTAACAACCAGTCACCCCAACTCAACACAATCATCCCCAAAAGGCCCTTTCTCTTCTGTTCTAAGCCTGGTCTCTGCCATCATCACTCCAGGCCAATGCCAACAGCGTTTCTCCAGTGGGGCATTGTGGCTGGGTGGGGCCTGTGGCTCCCACTAATGAGAAGAGTTAAAAAACATACTCATTCTGGCCCTCACTTCCCAGCTCTGCACTCCTCGCCTCTCTCCTTGCCCTGCTTGCATTCATCCATCCACAGGGCCTTTTCTGTGGCTAGAGAAGGATGGAGATATTTTTAGGGTTGTGAAGGTAATGTTTGAGGGACATCCAGGTAATCCCAGGACAATGGAAGACACAAAGGTGTGTCTTTGATTAAATGGATGAGGACTGCCAGAAGGTGATGGAAGTCTTCTTGAGAAATATGGTCATTTCCTGAGCACAGGCAGCCCTGTTTTGGCGTCCAGGTGACAAAATGAGGTGCAGTGTAGTCCCGCAGAGGGCCATGTCCCACAGAATGCTGGTGCCCCAAGAGGGGAAGTTCTTGGCCAGCTGGGAGCAGAACTCTCACATATAACCTGAGGCACTGTGGGAGGGGCCTAACCTGGGGTACTGTGGGAGGGGACTAACATGGCACACTGTGGGAGGGGCCTAACCTGGGGTACTGTGGGAGGGGACTAACATGGCACACTGTGGGAGGGGCCTAACCTGGCACACTGTGGGAGGGGCCCAAGGCCTTGCCATCCAGCA
Organism: Saguinus oedipus; assembly: GCA_031835075.1. NCBI lineage: Eukaryota > Metazoa > Chordata > Mammalia > Primates > Cebidae > Saguinus > Saguinus oedipus. The sequence goes on along the minus strand of CM063187.1, from coordinate 46,243,607 downwards.
GTAGGGTGTGGAGCACGGCAATCTGGGCTCATCCTCCTGCACCTGCACACCCAGAGAAAAGTCTTGAGCAGGAAAGGAAGTGAGTGTGGCAACTGGGAAATGGCGGGGGCTAGCAGTGGTGGAAGGAGAGGCTGACACACGTGTGCATTAACCAGGACGTTTATGGACTTGGTGGCTCCCCAAAAGCTCAGTGAGGGAGTGGGGCCCCGTGGCTCTAGCTCTAGGGTGGAAGCAGGAGAACAGCAGGACCACAACCCGGCATCCTCACTGGCGGGGAGGGGTCCCCACTCAGGGGGCGAGGATGAGAGGATGATGTGAAGAGCTCTTCTCTCTGGACGTCTCCAGGGTCACGCTGCTACCCCAGGGCTGTGGGGCAGATGGGGAGAGGGGGCAAAGGAGGCCATCAGGGAGGTGGAGGACCAGGTCCCCAGTGCCCCCACCCCTTCTGCTCCCCTGCCCAGGCTGGGCCACCCAGTGGCCGGTTCCGCCCCACGCTCAGCCTGTGCCAGGTTCAGGTTCAGGAAGGTAGCGTTGGTCCTTGTGCGAGGGAGGGAGGCTGACTGTGAGAAGAGAGAATGGGTGAAAAGGAATCCCAGGCTTTGCCGCGGTGGCCTGCTGCCACTGAACAGCATTCTCCCCTAACACTGACCCAGAAAACTAGGGTTTCATCAGTGAATGGATGAAAGTGGGTGTCTGGCAGTGGTTCAGCCCTTGATCCTGGAAGTTTCCAGTGATAGAGGAGGCACCATCCCGGACTCAGGGACTTCACTTCTGAGAGTGCTCAGTCTGATGCCAGACTTGGGGAATGATCTCATCCCCAAGTGTCTGAGAGCTAATGGGGGAAACCTGACTCTGCTATAGAAACATGGACTCACAAATCCCTAGGGATGCTCAGTCTGATGGAGGAGACATGAACCCTGAGTCTGGGAGCTCCCAGTCTGATGGAGGAGACATGGTCCCTGAGTCTGGGAGTTCCCAGTCTGATGGAGGAGACATGGTCCCTGAGTCTGGGAGTTCCCAGTCTGATGGAGGAGACATGGTCTCTGACTCTGGGAGCTCCCAGTCTGATGGAGGAGACATGGACCCTGACTCAGAGCTCCCAGTCTGATGGAGGAGACATGGTCCCTGATTCTAGGAGTTCCCAGTCTGACGGAGGAGACATGGTCCCTGCCTCTGGGAGCTCCCAGTCTCATGGAGGAGACAGGGACACTGACTCCAGGAGCTCCCAGTCTGATGGGGGAGACATGGACCCTGACTCTGGGAGCTCCCAGTCTGATGGAGGAGACATGGACCCTCACTCCTGGAGCTCCCAGTCTGATGGGGAGACATGGTCCCCAACATCTGGGAACTCCCAATCTGATGGAGGAGACACAACTTCCACACCTAGAAGCCTCCATCCTAATGGAGCAGACCACCCATTTCAGTTTGAAAGAGAAATGCCACCATCTGATGGTAGGAACTTTGCCCTCGCAATAATACAAAGGAGGAGACATGACCCCTTTGGCACAGGATCTCCCAGTCCGAATAGGGAGGTCTGATTCATCCTTACTCTGCGCCTGCCATCTGATAGGAGAGGTAAACTTCCTTCATTAATGCATTTCCCCAATATGGCAAAAGAGGTAATATCTCCTTATGTTTTAGGGTCCACCTGACTGCAGGAAAAAGGAGGCTCCGCCATCAGTCTATGCCTTCTCTTTGAAAACCTTCAGTCTGCTGTACCTCTCATTTGAGAGAGAAGGCATGGGGGTCCCCTTTGGCAACCCCCAGTCTGATGGAGGAGGCCTGTCTACCCACAGTGTAGGTCATTAGTTTGATAGAAGAGGCAGAGCCCTATTGGCGGACCTCCAAGTCAGATGGAGGAGACAAGGCTTCCTTCAGTCTGATGGGGGAGGCATATCCATCTTTGGTCTATGTCCCCCAGCCTGATGGAGGAAGCAAAGACTCCTTTTGGAACCCCCCGCCCCCCATCTAACAACGGGCATGCCTTTCTCCTTCCTGCATACTCACGGGTCACCTGCAGCTCCACGTCCAGTGTCTCAGTCTTGCCCTGCAGTGTGACAGTCTTGAGTGTGTAGCGGCCAGTGTCTGTGAGGTTCAGCTTCTGCACCAACAGCGAGCAGTTGGGGAAGCCCACCTCCCGGCCTGTGTGTGCAGGGCCCGCAATCCAGGTCCCTGAAGGCAGCTGGCTGAGCAGCCGGTTGGGCTCAGAGGCAGGCCCGCGGTACCAGGCGTAGACCAGCAGGTCCTTGGGGTAGCCCTGCACGGTCAGCGTCACGTCCTGGCCCTCCATCGGCTTGGTGGGCACGGGCACGATCATCATGGCAACTGCTGCAGCTGGGGAAAGAGCGAGGGGGGTGGGTCAGTTTGGCCTGCATCTGGCATGGTGTCCCCCTCCCATCCCTGGCTGGCTTCCACCCAGCTGGCTGGCACTCCCCATGTGGGGTGCTGGGAAGGAGACTGAGGAAGGAGGTGACTTGTGTGGTGATGGGGGTGGATTCTGGGTCTGAATAGTGTCTGCTAGGGGTCTGTGTCTCCCCTATCAGACTACAAATTCCCAGCCTTTGAGAGGTGTCTTCCCATTAAACTGGAATACCCTGGAGGGTTGGGTCATGTCTCCTCCATCAGATTGGAAATTCCCAAAATATAGGGGCCATGTCTCCCCTATCAGAGTGGAAATTCCAGAAAATGGGGACCATGTCTTCCCCATGAGATGGTTGAGACCTGTGTCTGTCTCACCGAGAGATCCCATAATGTGTAAGCTATAGCTCCCCCATCAGATTGAAAGATTCTAGAAGGTGGGAGGCCATGTCTCCTCCATCAGAATGGAAATTCCTATGAGGTGGCAGCCCTGTTTCCTCCATCAGATTGAGAAATTCTAAATTGTTGCTGAGCTTTTCCATTCAAGTTGGGGACCCTAGAAGTTAGAGGGAAATGCCTATTCCATCAGACTGGAAATTCCTAGAAAGTGGGGGCCTGTACTCCTCCATCAGATTAGGAGTACCCAAAAGGTAGGTACCCCACCAGGCTAGGAATGCTCAAAAAACAGGGCCATGTCTCCTGGAGACGAAGTCTCCCCATCAGAAGGAAAAGTCTCCCCAAGTGCAGGCTGTGTCTCCTCCATCTGACTAAGCGCTCACTGATGGTGGGTTGCCATCTCTCATCATTACTGATTGGAAGCTCATGGAGGATGAGGCATTGCCTTTTCTCTTTCACCAGGAATTCCTTGAATAAGGGAGTCATGTTTCCCTGTCCCAGGATCAGCTCTCCAAGGACAGAGGCCATGTCTCCTCCATCAGATTAGTCTCCGAAGGTGGAGGGAGGGTGGTGTCTCCTTTTCTTCTGTCTCTCTCCCAGCACCTACCACAGACTTGCTGACAGTACTAGAAGCCCGGGGGGCACTGTATCCACTCCCTGCACATACCTTCATACCTTGGACACCCCCCATGTTGGCCTGCATGGGCAGGGCTTGGGGTAGCGCCTGAGGTCATCTGGTCCATCCCCCTGTCTCCTGTCAAGACCAGCTGCCAAAGCCCCAGGTGAGTGGAGCGGGAGGCACACTTACCTCTGGGGATGCCATTTCTGCTTTGGGTGAAAATCCACCCCTTGGATGAGACCCAGCCTGTTAGTGGGAGGGAGGGAAGGACCATTCCCCACTGTCCCCTGGGGATGATGGCCACTTGGGAAGGAACCGAGGTGGAATTAATGAGGCCTTAATGTTCAAAGCCACCATCCCCTGAAGATGAGAAAATGTCGCCTGAGGATCCCAATGGCTCTGAAATGCCAGCTGCCAGCACTGCCCCAGCCCTCGGGTCATTTTAGGACAGAAGCCAGGTGACAATGCCTCCCCAGCTGTTTCTCCATTTGCCAGCAACTGGCTGTGATTTTCCAATTGTGTGTGTATGTGCCCATCATCTGGGTCAGATAACTGGGTAGTCTAGTTGGCTGCACAGAATTTCAGCTGTCTGTGTGGCATGGGGCGGGTCAAGCCCAAAGCAGCTGGTGACTGAATTTAGAACAGCGGCACCCACCTGAAGTGACATCTGAGTGGTTTTCCACTCTGTCAACCCACAGTGCTTTGCCATTTGTTCTCCAGGCCGACAGGACATGGGCTGTATGGTCTCCCTTTAGACCCAGAGGCAAAGGGATCCACCTGCTATGCCACTCTGTCACAGCTCATGAATCAACTGTGAATCTACCATGTTCCAGTTCTCTGTTGGGCAAATGGTGGCCTAACCTTCACAGCCTCATGAGGCCTCTGTGGGGATTGCAGGGTGGCCAGGCTGGGGGTGACTCACCAGAGAGCTTGACCACCACTGAGGCAGATCCGGAGAGCAGGGTCTTGGTGTTCTTCACAATACACGTGTACGTCCCCTCCTGGGCCGCGGTCATGCTGCTGATGTTGAGGTGGTCTTGACCGTTCCTTAGGGCCTGCCCGTTGAAGGCCCACACATACTCGGGCTCTGGGCAGGACCTGGACACGCACCACAGGGTGAGGGACGTGTTGAAGTCAACTTTGATGGTGCAGCCTGTGCGGGTGGTGGAATCCTGGAGGATGGCCACACGTTCTGGGCCAACTGTGGGGGTAGGAGGGAGAGACACAGAGCAGTAGAAGGAAAGGGGAGTGGAGGTGGGTGCTCCTGGCTTTCTCTCCGCCAGGCTAGGTCCCTGGGAATATCTTGACCTAGAGGAGGGGAAAAAAAGCTCTGGCCTTGACTCCTGGCCTTAACTCTAACTTGCTCTAGGATCTCAAGAATCACTCCCTCTCAGATGATCTCAGCTTTCTCTTCTGTAAAAAGAATGTGTTGGGCCAGATAACATTTCAAGATATTTCTGAAATCTATGGCTCCATTAACAAATTTTAAAAAAGCCTAAATGATTTTCTTATTCTGACAAAGCCATTCTCAGTGTAGAATTTTAGGGCTTCAAGAATTGGTGCTTCTAGGTTCTAAGGTGCTAAGATTCTAGAAATCTATGTTTCTAAGTTCTAGACTCTAAGATTTCATGACTGGATTCTAAGATTCTAAGAATCTCTGCATCTAGAGGTTCTAGGATTCTCAGAGTCTGGAATTCAGTGCTTCTGAAGTCCGGAATTCTCCGGTTGTAGGAGTCTGCGATTCCAGGCACTACATCATGGGTTTTTCTACATCGTGGGTCCTCCTCCCCGGATTCCACACTGCACACTGCTGCCCCGAACGACCGCACGCTTTGGTTATTTGTTCACATTTCATGTTCCCTCACATTACACTATTCCCTCCCCCGCTCCTTTTTCAAACCAACTGGTCCTGTTTTGTTTCTCTGCAGGTCTTGCCCCTAACTGAAGGATTATTCAGTAGCAAAGGTGGTCTGTAGAAGTCCTTTAGGATATGGGGCAAGTGTATTATTATTTTGAGACAGCATCTCGCTCTGTTGCCCAGGCTGGAGTGCAGTGGTGCAATCATAGCTCACTGCACCTGCAGCCTCAACCTCCTAGGCTCAAAGAATCCTCCCATCTCAGCCTCCCGAGTGGCTGTTACTACAGGCATGTGCCACCATTCCTGGCTAATTTTTATATTTTTGGTAGAGATGGGGTCTTGCTATGTTGCCCAGGGTGGTCTCAAACTTCTGGGTTCAAGTGATCCTCCTGCCTTGGCTGCCCAGACTGCTGGGATTTACAGGTGTGAGCCACTGCACCTGGCCAGGGCCAATGCACTTTAAGAGAGACCCCTGGTCCCCAACCCCAGCTTGCTTGCTGACTCGCTGTGAGCCCTTGGGCCCCCTCTCCTAGCCTCTGTTTCCCCATGCATGAGGTTTGGACACTGGGTATCTCTGGCGGGGCCAGGAGGACTCACAGTACACGGTCAGGTTGATGGGCTTGCTGCGGCTGACACTGACCGGGTTCCACACCTCACACTGATATGTGCCGGCCTCCTCCCGGCGGATGCCATGCCTGCTTATCGTCCTCCCATCGGGGGATAGTCCCAGGCGGAGAGCGACGGGCAGGGCTCCACCGTTGAAGAACCAGCGGACCTCGGCAGTGGGGCTAGGGCTGCTGCACGTCAAACGCAGGGTGTCTCGACGCTCCACCAGTGCTGTGCTGTTGGCCAAGACTGTGGGCTGGGCCAAGATCTCTGTGGGAGCGAGAGACAGAGGGGGAGGGGGCCAGGCACCGCCTGCTCCAAGGGCCTTCCCCTCCCCAGGCAAGGGGCATAGTGGCTGTGCCCCTATACCCTCAGCCAGAGGGACAAAGAATGGTTTAGGAGGCAGGTCTAATCCTGGCAGCCTTCCTGAAAGAGTGAGCATTTTGATATTATTTTATAACCCTTTTCCCTGATGGTTTAAACAGTTTTTGGATTTTTTTTTTTTAAGAAGGATTGAGAAGGAGGTGGGAAGGCCTGGCTGAGCAGAGGGGTGCTTTGGGGGGTATCTCACCATAGACCTGCACGTGTCCGTAGCCCACCTCGGTCTGAAACTGCCTGTTGAAGGTCTGTAGGATGTAGGTGCCTGAGTGCCTGGGCAGGACACCCTGGATGTCCAGGCTGCCGTCGGGCCGCACAACCTCCCGCCCCGTGTAGACGGGGCCAGGTGTCTCATCGCCTGTGCTCACAATGTAGCTGGCCAGCAGGTACGACACGCTGAGCGTGGGCCCCGCGTACCAGTTGTATGCGAGCAGTTCCCCTGAAAGCCCGTGGACGACCAGCGTGACGTTGTCCCCTTCGGTTGGCTGGGCAGGCTCCAGGGTGATAGAGATCTCGGCCCCCACATTCAGGAATGTGGCTGAGGAAGAGGAGTCAGAGGGGTTGGATGAGGCAGGTTTGATCAGAAGAGACTCGGGCTCAGGGCACGTCCCCAGCTCAATGTCCTCTGTGTAAATGAGGACAGGCACAGCCAGGATTTGAACCCGTGACTCTGACTCTCCACATCTTAGCCACCTGATCTTTCTGGGAGTTTATCTGCATAGCTTTGAGTACACTGCCTATCTCTGTGTCTCTGTTCTTTCATCTCTTATGTGGGGATGACAGGTCTACCTGCCTCGTAAGGTTGTAAGAACTCTGTACATATAACACATTTAGAATGCCTGGTATACAGTAAGGCCAATACATGTTAGTCAGATGCCTGGCATACAGTAAGTGCCCAATACATGTTAGTTAGAGCTCAGTCCCAGGGAGGGGTGTGTGTTGAGGACTGGGTTTGATGAACTGTGCAAGGATCTAGCATCTCATCTTGCATACAGCAAGTGCAAAGCAAGTGCTCAGTCCATAGGACTGTGGCTTTAAGCCGGACCCAAGGGGTTTTCCCATCATGACAGTCACCAAACCAAGTCTCACAAGATCTGGCTGCGTTTCCAGCCCAGATAATTGCATGGCCCCATGTAGGATGTCAGGGCCTGTCCCTGAGTCCTGACTCCCAATCTGGGGCTCTTCCTCGGCCTCTCCATGCTCGCCTGTGGCAGAAAGCATGGGTAAGATGAAAACACTCCACGCCTTTCCTTCTCAACCAAGCAGATCAGCCCCAAGCCCGATGAGCTGATCAGACTGCTTGGGTTTGAATGGCGTGCAGTTCCCTGGAACCGGTGGCTGGGGCAGTGCTCACATGCCTGGCCAGCTTTCTGGTACTTTCCAGGCTGTTAGAGCATGGCTAGGAGCGAGGGACTCTGGGTCTAGCCCTCAGTCCTGCCACTTCCTGGCTGTGTGACAGCGGCCAGCAATTTCACCCTTCTGAGCCTCATTTTCTCCCTGGGAAGTGGGGTTCATGCGTGGTCCTCTCTCATAGGTGGCTTGGCTTTTTTTTTTTTTTTTTTTGAGATGGATTCTCTGTCACCCAGCCTAGAGAATCTTGGCTCACTGCACCCTCCACCTCCTGGGTTCGATAAATTCTCCTGCCTCAGCCTCCTGAGTAGCTGGGACTACAAGGCTTGTGCCACCACGCCCGGCTAATTTTTATATTTTAGTAGAGATGGGGTTCCACCATGTTGGCCAGGCTGGTCTCGAACTTCGGACCTCAGGTGATCCGCCTGCCTCAGCCTCCCGAAGTGCTGGGACTACTGGCGTGAGCCACCATGCCCAGCCCCTCGTAGGTGGTTTTAAACATATGAGAAGCTCTCAGAACAGCTCTAGGCACACAGCAGATATGGGAACCAGTGCTGCTGATAGTGACCTTCACACAACCCTGTCAGTGAGGCCCACTTCATAGAAAGGTAGTGGAGGCTAAGAAGGGAAAAACAGCTGCCCCAAGCTACACCTTCCGGGAGAAACAGCTGCTGGGAAGAGTTCAGCCTTGTCAAGGCTTCCACAGCTGATAAAACACAGAAACCCACAGGAACGGAGGAGCAACAGCGGCTCCCCTGTCCTGGCTCGTGCCCTGGGCTTCGAAATCTCCAAAGCCCACCCTAAAAATCTCTTTGGGTGGCTGTCCCCAGCCTGCTCCATGCAGGTGCCTCTTGGAGGGGTGAATGTGCCAGTGTGAAGCAGGGCTGCCCTCCCTCCCTAGCATGCTGGGGCTCACACCTTCCCTCTCTCTGACTGGGGATCCCCTCCCCTCCCTGGGGTCCCTGGGGGGCTGAGGTGCTGGGGGGTGCCATTCTTGCTCACCGCTGAGGAGTAGCCAGCTGTACCCAGTCAGCGCCATCTGTCACCCCAAAACGAGTCCTGGAGATGGTGTCGTTGAAGTACCAGTGATCAGACTGCCTTCCTGGTTGGGGCTCGGCTCCGTCTGCCGCTGGACCTGGGAGGGTTTGGTGATTTGGAGCCAGGGGAGATCACCTGAATTTGGAGGGATCGAGTCACCAAGGATCTGGGGCCCGGTTTGGGTACCAGGGTGGGTGTGGCAGGCACCAGGCAGAGGCCATGACCTGGCCAGGCCTCTTGGGGCAGCCGCCTAACCCTCTTTGTGCTGAAGGCCGGGATTTGGTACTGGGAGAAGAACCAGGCCGCCGAGGAGAAGGGAGGAGAAGTGGGGGAAGATTTTTGGGTAGTTCTTACCGACCACCCAGGCCCATGGCCTCCTGGGAGAGCTTGGGAGTCTCCAAGGAAGAAAATCAGTAAAAAGTGACTGTGCCTTTCCCGGCCCCACCCCGTGCAGGGGACCTACAGTGTTATCTCCATGGATGGCAAAACAAACAACCCGGGAAAGTGGGCATCTTTAGGACGCCCCTTTGCAGATGGAGAAACCGACGCCCACGGTGGGGACTCCTGCTTGTCCAGTTCCTGCAGAGAGAGGGGGTTTGAGCCCTGCTCTGTGTGCAAACCCAGACAGAGGGGCAGGAAGCTGTACAGCCACATGCTTTCTTCAGGGCTCTGCTTCTTGTTGGCTTCCTGCAAAGCGGTCGGAAATTCACATTCTCTTTCTCCCTCTCCAGAGGCCTTGTTTTCCCCTATCTGTCAAATGGGTGTATTCGGAGGCTTTGGGGCCAAAGAGAGCTGAGTTTTGACACTGGCTCTGCACTTACCCAAAGTGGGGCTGGGGAGATCCACTTGTTGAGTCCCCATTTATGATTCTGAAAAATAGAGACGGTGGTTGGGTGTGGTGTTCACACCTGTCATCCCAGCACTTTGGGAGGCCGAGGCGGGTAGATCATTTGAGGTCAGGAGTTCAAGACCAGCCTGGCCAATATGTCGAAACCCTGTCTCTACTAAAAATAAAATTTAAAAAGTTAGTGAGGCATGGTGGTGGGCACCTTTAGATAACCGGAGGTGATGAGTTTACGACCAGCCTGACCAACATGGAGAAAGCCCGTCTCCATCAGAAACACAAAAATTTCCCGGTCATGGTGGCCCACGCCTGTCATCCCAGCTACTAGGGAGGCTGAGGCAGGAGAATTGCTTGAATTCAGGAGGTGGAGGTTGCAGTGAGCCAAGACCATGCCACTGTACCCCAGTCTGGGCGACAGAGGGAGACTCTTGCCTCAAAAACAGACACAAAAATAGAGATGATATGGACCCTACTTCAGGGCTGCCGACAGCAGTTAGTGAGATGCCTCAAGTCAGGAATGGAAGCCAGGGCCTGGACGTGACCCTGAACATGAGGTCTGATTGGTGCGGCTGCTATAAAAAGTATAGGTTCTGGGCCGGGCGCGGTGGCTCCCGCCTGCAATCCCAGCTCTTTGGGAGGCCGAGGTGGGTGGATCATTTAGGGTCAGGAGTTCGAGACCAGCCTGGCTAACATGGTGAAACCCTGCTTCTACTAAAAATACAAAAAATTAGCTGTGTGTAGTGGCGAGCGGCTGTAGCACCTGTAATCCAGGCTACTCGGGAGGCTGAGGCAGCAGAATTGCTTGAACCCGGGAGACGGAGGTTGCGGTGAGCCAAGTTCGCACCATTGCACTCCAGCTTGGGCAAGAAGAGTGAGACTCTGTCTCATAGGAGTAAGCACAGGCTCTGGACATAGTTCCCTGGGCAATTTGTGGAATCTGCCAGGCCTGAGTTTCCTTATTTGTAAAATGGGAAAAACACGGTACTCATATTACGGGACTGTTGTAAGGATTAAGTAGACACACGTGTGAAGTACAGCGTTTACCACAATGACTGGCGCAGAGCAAATGCTCGGTAAATCACTCATTCATTTATTGGACGAATATTGAATGTGCTCCTGTTGTTTGCCAGGCACTGTTCTAGGCGCTGAGGATGCATTAGTGCACAAGACAGATGAAACCCCTGCCCTCGGGAGGCCATTTGCAGGGTAAACCAAGGAAAGGTAAATATCTTACACGACCGACTGAAAAATAAAGTCAGAAAGGGGATATGCCATTTTGTTTTTTGTAGAGATGGGGTCTCGCTATGCTGCCCCGGCTGGTCTCAACCTCTCGGCCTCAAGTGATCTTCCCACCTTGGCCTCCCAAAGTGCTGGGATTACAGGCATGAGCCACTGTCCCTGGCCTGGTTTGCCACTTTAAATTGGGGTGGAGGGAGGGTACCAGGGAAGTTGTCTCTGAGGTACTGCTGGGTGGGGACCGAGGGGGCTGCAGGGCCGGAGCTGCTGGTGGCTGTGTTCTTACCGCCCACATCCTGATGGCTTCTGGGTCCTGGTTCCTCTGAGGCCTCAGTGGCCTGTTTCCGGGCAGGGGGCCACACCTGTGCTCACCTGTCCTGGGTTGCTCCTCCCACACCATGTCCTGGGCTGACCTCGCTGGGCAGGGCTCTGACAAGCGGGGGTGGGGCGGAGGCCCGGAGGAGGCGAGGGTGAGGCCAGGTGAGAGGCTCGGAGGATGTCCGGCGCCTCCTGCTCCCCGTCCCCACCTGCGACCTCACCTCACCCTTCTCCTTCCTGGCTCAGAGCCCTGGGACCTTGTCCCAGTATCAGTCAGGATGCCTCCCCCATGTCCCTGGGCACCTCTCACTCAGCTTGTCCCAAACTGACCTTGGCGTCTTCCCCCAGAAGTCTTTCTTCCCCTGGTCCCCTTATCAGGGAGGGCGCCACTGCCCACCTCATCACTGGGAAGAGAGACCCGGGGCTTCATCCCTGATGCTTCCCCTACTTCCCGAGGATGTCACTCCCTCTGGCAACTGACTCTAAGTATATCTTCTCTCCCTGCCTGCGGCCCCCGCCCTGGTCTAGGTGACCACCCACCACCCTGCCTTGCTGGGTCTCCTGTCTCCCCAACAACGTCCTCTCTAGTCTCTGTCCCTGGTTTCACCCCTTCCCGTTGCCCCTCCACATGGCAGACAGAGGCTCTTTCTAAAACAGAAACCTGGCCCTGCCCCTTCCTGCACAGAACCTGCTGTGGCTCCCCAGTGCCCTTGGGAGGAAGCCCAGGTTCCTCTCTGTGGCCCAGGAGGCCCTGCCCAGCCTGACCCCTGCCTACCTGACCAGCTATATAGAACACCCCTTACTTCTGAGAACCCTCTGCTTCAGTTCTTCTGTCTCACTTGCAGTCTACCCAGAATATCCCTGCTTTCCTCTGCTCTGTTCCACTGCTTTCCCCAACCCCCCTCCTTCAGGAAGCCCTCCTGGACTCCAAGGCTGGGTCATGTACCCCCTGGATCCCCTGTCCTAGCCCTGACTAACCTGGGTTCTTGCTGTCTGGGGCTGGGTCTTTTTCCCCCCACTGGCCTGGGAGCCTCAGCTGGGCAGGGCTGGGCTGTCACCACTGTGTCCCCAGCACTGCCCAGCACAGCGCCTGGCACGGAGCAGGGGCTCAGAGCATGTTTGTGGAACTGGACACCAGGTGTGGATGACAGAGAGAGGAGTCTTCAGAGAGGCTCAGGTTCTGGTGATCTGCTATCTGCCTGCAGAGTGTGACCAGGCTGTGTTGTAGAGGCCCCGCAGCGTCACCCCCACCCTTCCCAGCCTGCTCCCATCCTCCACCTCCCTGGCCCCTCCTCTGGTGCTCCTGGCTATGAGCGCATATCCTTGGTTCAGTCAAGAGCTGCAGGCTCTTTAGCAGCTTTGCGACAGGCCCAGGGCTGGGCAGAAAGCAGACGGGGTTCTTGTGGGCAGGGGCTTTTGCCCGTTTGTGCAGTGGGTGTGGGCGGTCATGTCCCTGACTTCCCTGGGACTCTTCTGAGGATTAAAATAGGCACATGGGGCTGGGCGAGGTGGCTCAAAATAGGTACATGGGGCTGGATGCAGTGGCTCAAGCCTGTAATCTCAGTACTTTGGGAGGCCAAGGCAGGTGGATCATGAGGTCAGGAGTTCAAGACTAACCTGGCCAAATGGTGAAACCCTGTCTGTACTGAAAATACAAAAATTAGCTCGACGCAGTGGCGGGCACCTGTAATCCCAGCTACTCAGGAGGCTGAGGCAGGAGAATCGCTTGAACCCAGGAGGCAGAGCTTGTAGTGAGCTGAGATCGCAACACTGTACTCCAGCCTGGGCGACAGAGCAAGACTCAGTCTCAAAACAAAAATCAAAAAACCAAAATAGGCACACGGAGCGCTCAGTGCTGGGCCTGCGTCAGAGCACGCACTGGGTGCACAGTGGCTGCTGTTCTTCCACCATTTGACAAACGTTTATGGACCACCTACTATGTGCCAGGGACTGCGCTAGGTGCAGTGGGATTACCATGAATAAGATAGACCTGAGCTGACCTATTGATTGGGGAGACAGTGAATAGACACATACAAACATGAGCAGTATGAGAACAGGTGGTAACAACGCTGTGGAGAAAAATAAACAGGGGAGGGATGGAGGTGGTCGGGCACTGGTTTATGCAGGGCTGCAAGGCGACACCGTCAGAGCGAAGGGGAGCTAGGCACAGTGGCTCACACCTGTGATCCCAGCACTTTGGGAGGCTGAGGTGGGAGGGTGGCTTGAGTCCAGGAGTTCGAGACCAGCCTGGGCAACATGGCAAGTCGTCTCTACAAACAATATAAAAATTAGCCAGGAGTGGCGTTGCATGCCTGTGGTCCCAGCTATTTGGCAGGCTGAGGTAGGAGGATCGCTTGAGCCCAGGAGGTTGAGGCTGCAGTGAGCTGTGATCACACCACTGCACTCCAGCCTGGGTGGCAGAGCAAGACCTTGTCACACACACACACACACACACACAAAGGACACACATACAATAATGTAAAACAGATCGTCATTTTTATGTTGATTCCATACTGGAATGACATTTTGCATATGTTGTATTAAATACATTCATTTCACCTTTCTTTTTTTTTTGAGACGGAGTCTCGCTCTGTCTCTTAGGCTGGAGTGCCGTGGCGTGATCTCAGCTCACCACAATCTCTACCTCCTGGGTTCAAGCAATTCTCCTGCGTCAGTCTCCTGAGTAGCTGGGATTACCAGCACACCCGGCTAATTTTTGTATTTTTAGTAGAGATGGGGTTTTGCAATGTTAGTGAGCCTGGTCTTGAACTCCCGACTTCGTGATCCTCCTGCCTTGGCCTCCAAAGTGCTGGGATTACAGGCATGAGCCACCTCACCTGGCCCATGATTCTTTTTGACAGCATCAGCTTTTCCTGTAATCTCATCCAGCTCCCCGCTCTCCACCCGCAAGAAAACTCATTTTGCAAAGTAAACTGAAGCCTTGGGCCATTGCCTCATGAGGTTGGAGCAGGTGAGTCTTACTCTTACAGCACAGCCATCTGGGGACACAGTCTATGACCTTGTTTGGTCAGGGTCGCCCTCTTATCTCACCAGTCACTTAGTTCCTTAGGGAGCGGGAGGAGGCTGGGACTCCTTTATCTCCTCTTCAAGACCCCGCCCACTATTGAGATCATTAATATGTATTAGATGAAACGGTGGACTTGGGCCTCCGTGGCAGAATCCTTGTCTCGTCCTCCCTGGGCAGGGATGGGGAGGCCTCGATACTCCACAGCATGTGGCTGGAGCTAATCTCTTGGGCGGAAGCAGTTTTCTGGACCCCTTTCAGCCTCTCCTTATCTTGGGTGGGGCAGAGGGGGCTGTAATATTTGCTCAGGGATCTGACCTGAGGGTGTGGCTTCCTGTGCCGGCCTGGCAAAGCGTGGAGCTGACTCAGGCTGGTCCTGGGGAGAAATGACCAAATGTCCCCTTCATTCCTGACCCTAGAAGGAGCACCCAGGCAGCCGGGCGTGGTGGCTTGCGCCTGTAATCTCAGCACCTTGGGAGGCTGAGGCGGGTGGATCATGAGGTCAGGAGTTCAAGACCAGCCTGGCCAAGATGGTGAAACCCTGTCTCGACTAAAAATACAGAAAAAAAAAAAAAATTAGCTGAGTGTGGTGTCAGGTGCCTGTAATCCCAGCAACTTCAGGAGCCTGGGACAGGAGAATCACCATGCTGCCCAGGCTGGTCTCGAACTCCTGACCTCAAGTGATCTGCTTGCCTCAGCCTCCCAAAGTGTCGGGATTACAGGCGTGAGCCACAGCACCAGGCTAATGGTTAAAAAAACATAAAAACCACTTTTTATTTTGGGAAATGTTACATATCCATCAAAAGCAGAGAGAATGGTGATACTCAGGCCAGGCACAGTGGCTCACACCTGTAATCCCCGCACTTTGGGAGGCTGAGGCAGGCAGATCACAAGGTCAGGAGATCGAGATCAGCCAGACCAACATGGTGAAACTCCATCTCTACTAAAAATACAAAAATTAGCTGGATGTGGTGGTGCACACCTGTACCCAGCTACTCAGGAGGCTGGGGCAGGAGAATGGCTTGAATCTGGGAGGCAGAGGTTGCAGTGAGCTGAGATCACGCCATTACACTCCAGCCTGGTGAGAGAGGAAGACTCCGTTTCTCATGCGTGTGCGCGTGCACACACACACACACACACACACTCAGAATGGTGTCTCCCTTGAAACCACATACCCATCACTCAGCTGATGGCCAATCTGGTTTCCTCCCCTCACCCACGGCCCCTGTGTTACAGCTGATGGCCAATCTGGTTTCCTCCCCTCACCCACGGCCCCTGTGTTATTTGAAAGCAAATCCCAGCCATCGGATCATTTCAGTCTTGGCATTTCCGCCTGTATCTTTAAAAGGTAAAGACTCATTTAAATAACCTATTCACAATGCCATTGTTTCACCTAAACAGTGAAAATAGAAATGAACAGTCCCTTAATACCTTCAAATGCTCCGTGTTCCAGTTTTCAGTTTTTTCAGCAAAGCCACAATTTCTTTAATAATATCATAATTCCTTTTGTGCAGCCCTCACTCAAATCTAATTTTAGAACACTTTCATCACTCCAGGAAAACTCCCTTCTGCCGGGACCCAAAAGCAGTTCAGTATTTTGAAATTTCTGCCTGAGCAGTGAAGGGCTTTCTTCTGATGGAAACTTACCTGGAATCCCAGTGTGTTTAACGTGTAAACAACACCACAACCCACACCTGTCCACACCTCCCCCAGGCACAGGATCCGTCCAGGACTGCAGACCCACCCAGGGGCGGGGGAGCTGGCAGAGGGGTGGTGAGGGGCTGTCTAGACCTCTAGCGGTCTGCACACATCCACTGACCCTGTGATCCTAGGAAGCCACACAAAGCCTTTTGCACAGAGTCGAGTTGGGAGGGTTTTCCCCGTGAGTCATAATGACTCTCGGTCATGGCCCAGCCCACTTCCTTCCCAGCCACCAACTTACTCATTTGTAAAACGAGGAGCCACAGCCCTGAGAATCCGGGGTGTACCAGGGCTCATGGGGAGAGGATAAGGGAGAGGGGGAGAGGGAGGCAGTGAACTCTGGTGGGCAGAGCTTGGGTGGAGAGAGCCTGGGAGCCGGGGGTGCGGATGGGGGTGGGGGGCTCTCAGTTCCAGTCAGGGACACTAGTCTCATCCTAATTAGTAAACACAGTGCCTGAAATTCCACCATCAGCGAGACCTCCTTTGGGTGAAGCCTCACTCTCTTCTCTGTGGCCTTTGTAGAGGGCAGAGAGCTCCGCTGGACACACGGAGCCCACTTGCGTGGGCGTGGGTTGCATCTTGGTTCACCTTGCTCTCAGGCTGGAATGAGCAGATGGAAAGTTCTGGCGTTAGAAAGACTTTGGTTGAGCACTGATACCCTGCGTGACCTCACCTGTTGTTTTGAGACAGGGTCTCGCTCTGTTGCCCAGGCTGGAGTGTGGTGGCACAATCAGGGCTCACCGCAGCCCTGACCTCTGGGCTTAAGTAATCCTTCCACCTCAGTCTGCCAAGTAGCTGGGGCCACAGGCAGGCACCAGCATGCCTGGCTCATTTTTAAATTTTTTTGGCCCGGTGTGGTGGTTCATGCCTGTAACCCCAGCACTTCGGGAGGCCGAGGTGGGTGGATCACGAGGTCAGGAGTTCATGGAGGCCAGCCTGGCCAACATGGTGAAACCCCATCGCTACTAAAAATACAAAAATAATCAGGAAATCGCTCGAACCCGGGAGGCAGGGGTTTCAGTGAGCCAAGATCATGCCACCGCACTTCAGCCTGGGTAACAGAGCGAGACTCCATCTCTAAATAAATAGATCAATACAAGCAAATAAACACGTTTGTTTTTGTGCCGACGGGTCTTGCTGTGCTACCCAGGCTCACCTTGGAGCCCTGAGCTCAAGCGGTCCTTCTGCTTCTGCCTCTGCCTCCCAAGGTTCTCGGATTAAAGGCACGAGCCTTTGTGCCCGGCCTGCTTCACTTACTTAACCTCATTTTCCTTATCTGTAAAATGGGGATAATCACAGTCCTAGGTTGGTGCAAAAGTAATTGCGGTTTTTGTCATTACTTTTAATGGCTAAACTTCCCTCACAGAACCGTTGTGAGGGTATCAGTGAATAAGTATCAAGCCCTTAGCACAGTGCATGGTGTATAGTAAGTGCTCAGTAACGTTTATTATTATTATTTTGAGACGAGTCTCGCTCTGTCACCAGGCTGGAGTGTGGTGGCACGATCTTGGCTCACTGCAACCTCTGCCTCCTGGGTTCAAGCGATTCTCTTGCCTCAGCCTCTGGAGTAGCTGGGATTACAGGTGCCCACCACCACGCCCAGCTAATATTTTTGTATTTTTAGTAGAGACGGGGTTTCCCTATGTTGGCCAGGCTGGCCTCAAACTCCTGACCTCGTGATCTGCCCACCTCAGCCTCCCAAAGTGCTGGGATTAGAGGCCTGAGCCACCGCGTCCAGCCAATTATTATTATTACATTGAGCTCCAGGTCATCCCCACTAACAGACCTCAAGCTCCCTGAGCGTAGGAGCTGGGCTGGTTTATCTTCCCCTCTCTCATGCCGGTCAAGTTCATGTAACAGAGTTTGGTGATAGTAGTTGCTCAATAAACATTTGTCAATGAATGAATGGTGACTGCTAGGCTGGGAAAGGGAAGGATGTGTATAATGAGCATCCACACTCCGTGGGCCCCTGCCCTGTGCTGGTCAGTGCTGGAGCCCTCAGTGATGGAGACAGCACTGTGCTTATCGGGCTCAGAGTCCAGAGGGAGACAGACCCATCCCCAGACAGTGATGGCCCAGAGTGGGCAGGTCTGGGGTGGGTGAGCTCACAGGAGATCAAGGAGGGCTTCCTGGAGGTGGAGGTGTGTGAGTTGAGACGTGGAAGGTGAATGGAGTGGGCAGGAAGAGTGGAGCTGTGTGCCTGGGGGTGTGCAAGGGCCTGGAAGTGAGATGGAACACAGTATGTAGGGAAACAGAAAGAAGTTAAATCCAGTGGACTATAGACCAGGGCCAGGGGTGAGAGGGCACTGGGTGCTGAGAGGTGAGACTGAGAGTCCCCTGGAGTTTGCAGGTGTTGGAGGCTGTGGTGAAGAGCTTGGACTCCAAGGGCACTGGGGAGCCATGGATGGTTCTGAGCAGGAAGGGTCTGGGTTGAGTTTGGGCTTTAGAAAGATCCCCTGGGCTGCTTTGTGGTGGGAGAATGGGAGGAGGCAGGAGTCCAGGCAGGAGGTCGGGGCAGGGAGGGGACAGAAGCTGCCTGGCCTGGGGCTGGGCTGCAGGGATGGGGGAAGGCCAAGTTCCAGAGGCCTGGAGGGCAGGCCCTGGTGCCCGCAGTGAGAGTGGGGAGGGCAGCAACCAGGTTTCGGCTTGGGCAGCTGGATAGATTCTCTGTGTTCCCAGAGGAGTAAAGAAAGGGGCAGGGACGGGGTGGGTGCATGCGGGGGGTGAGGGGGGCGCTCCAGGTAGCCGCAGCTCTTGTGCGTGGCTCTGTGCGGTCCTCTGCTGCCCCCTGCTGGCTCAGGGCTGACCCTGTCTCGCAGCAAGTCTGGCAATAGTGACGACCCAATAAACACAAACCCCAGTGAAAGAAGGTGACATTTCTGGAGTGACAATGAGTCAGGCGCTACAAGGCACACTCACGTTCACTGTCCCCACTCCCACACCCTGACTCCGGTCTCCAGCTGCCCCCTCCTGCTGACTCAGGACCGACGTCTCAAACCCACCTCTGTCCACTCCCCCCTCCCTCCCTCCGCCCCTCCCTCCCTCCCCATCTTTCTTTCTCTCGTTTTTTTCATTCTCTTTCTTTTCTTTCTCCACCTCCTTTCCCCCCAACTCCTCCTCCCTCCCCCACCCCATTTCTTTCTTTCTTTTCCTTTTTAAAAATATTTTGCGAATGCTGGGCGCGGTGGCTCACGCCTGTAATCCTAACACTTCAGGAGGCTGAGGCAGGAGAATTGCTTGAACCTGAGGGGCTGGGGTTGCAGTGAGCTGAGATCATGCCACTGTGCTCCAGCCTGGGCAGCAGAGCAAGACTCTGTCAACCCAGAAACCCATACTCATCCATTTGCTGATGGGCATTTGGACTGTTTCTGCTTTTGGCTATTGTGAATAGCGCTGCTGTGGACACTCACATAGAAGTCTTTGTGTGGCCATGTCTTTTTTTTTGAGACGGAGTCTTGCTCTGTCACCCAGGCTGGAGTGCAGTGGTGAGATCTCGGCTCACTGCAACCTGTGCCTCCTGGGTTCAAGCGATTCTCCTTCCTCAGCCTCCTGAGTAGCTGAGACTGTAGGCATGCATCACCATGCCAGGCTAATTTTTGTATTTTAATAGAAATGGGGTTTCACCATGTTGGCCAGGCTGGTCTTGAACTCCTAACCTCAAGTGATCCACCTGCTTCAGCCTCCCAAAGTGCTGGGATTACGTGAGCCCCCGCACCCAACCAGCCATGTCTTTTTCTCTTGCAGACCTGGCCCTGTTGCAGTGTGCATAACACGTCTGCTCCCCACCATCCCACTGCTGGAAGCAGTCACCCGGGAGATGACCCTTTCCGGCACCACTTCAGCATGTGAGTTCCAGCATGTTCTCCGCACCTGCTCCATTCCTTCCTGGCGTCGTCACCCCTGACATTATGTTCTGTGCCCTTTGTTTGCCTGTGGTCTTTCTCCTACCAGGTCAGCTTTCCAAAAGCAGGCATCGCTGTCTCATTCATGGCTGTCTCCCCAGAGCCCAGAATAGGGCTGTCCACTTATTGAGCAAATGCTCAGTAAATGTTCACTGAATTGGTGAACAAACCAATTATTGGCACACTCTTCTCTCTAATCCCCTGTATCCAAACCAGAACCAAATTCTGTCAATGTTTTGTTTTAGAGTTGCTCTGTCGCCCAGGTTGGAATGCAGTGATGTGATCTCAGCTCAATGCAACCTCTGCTTCCCTGATTCTCCTGTCTCAGCCTCCCAAAGCGTTGGGACTACAGGCACGCACCACCATGCCCGGCTAATTTTTGTATTTTCCGTAAAGGCAGTATTTCAGCATGTTGGCCAGGCTGGCCTCAAACTCCTGACCTCAAGTAATCTGCCTGCCTCGGTCTCTCAAAGTGCTGGGATTAGAGGTGCCTGCTACCACGGATTACAGCCCTCCTGCCTGCCAAGCCAGGAGTTTGAGACCAGCCTGGCCAGCATGGTGAAACTCATCTCTACTAAAAAAAAAAAAAAAAGTAGCTGGGTGAAGTGGTGTGCACCTGTAGTCCAGCTACTTGGTAGGCTGAGGCAGGAGAATTGCTTGAGCCTGGGAGGCATTGGTTCCAGTGAGGTGAGATCACGCCACTACATTCCAGTCTGGGTGACAGAGCAAGACTCTGTCTCAAAAGAAAAAAAAAAAAGAGAGAGAGAGAAAAGATGGAATCCCCTCACACTCCCAGCCTTGCCCCCGGCTACTTGACTGACCAAGCTGACCATCTTAGCAAGGCAGTCCGAGGCCCAGGCAGTGGGTGTCTGGTGTGGTCTGGGAATGGAGAAGTCCGCCAGGGAGTATCTGCCTACTGAGTCAGCATGAGATGCAGCTTCTCCTCCTGTGACATCTTCCTCATCCTCTATGTTAGTTTCCCACTTCCTGTAACACATTGCCACAAATTTAGTGGCTTAAAACAACACAGATTTGTTATCTTACAGTTCTGGAGGTCGAGAGTCCAAAATGGGTCTCACCGCACTGAAGTCGGTCTCAGTGGGACTGCGTTGCTTTCTGGAGGTTCCAGGACGAGAATTCATTTTCTTGCCTTTTCCATTCTAATTTTTTTTTTTTTTTTGAGACAGAGTCTTGCTCTGTCGCCCAGGCTGGAGTGTGGTGGCAGGATCTCAGCTCACTGCAACCTTTATCTCCCAGGTTTGAGCGATTCTCCTGCCTCAGCCTCCTGAGTAGCTGGGATTACAGGCGCCTGCCACTGTGCCCAACTAAGTTTTGTATTTTTAGTAGAGATGGGGCTTCACTGTGTTGGTCAGGCTGGTCTGGAACTCCTGACCTCAGATTCGCCCTCCTCAGCCTCCCACAGTGCTGAGAGGACAGGCGTGAGCCACCGCGCCTTGCCAGGAGTTTTGGTTTTGTTTTCTACCAAGGCTGCAAGAGTCTGACCTGGGTCTGGCGTATAGCAAAGGCTCATTTATTGCTGAATGAATGCATAGATTGGGGGAGTGACAAGCAGAGCCTACCTTTGGGACCAGGGGCTGGGGCGGGGTGGAGAAGGGAGCTGCTGTGCCAAGGGACTTGATGGGATTCGGGGTGGGGGCTAAGGCCAGCAGCTGGCAGCAGGTTCTGAGAGGGGCAGGGGCATCCTGAACAGGGAAGGGTCCGGCAGCCTTGGTCACCTTGCTGGAACTGGCATGTGGGACCACAGGCCTGTGAGGCTGGGCCTCTCTGCCACCTGAGGCCTGCACGATGGGGAGTCTGCCTTGTCTCCAGGGGAAAAGACCCTGAGGGTCACTGGTGGAGTGGGGGTAGGGCATTGCAACCAGCCAAGATCGTGCCCCTGCACTCCAGCCTGGATGGCAAAGTGAGACTCTGTCTCAAAAATAAAAAGGAGCAGAAAGGTCAGTGTGGCGGAGACAGAGCGGGGAAGGAGGAAAGGGTGGGAGGTGGCGTTAGGGGACAGTTGGTAGCCCAGCCAACTGCCTGAGAGGCAGGCCTGAGGCCACCCCCTTGTCCCCAAACATCCAGATCCTGGGGGACTTTGGGATGGGAGGGTCCCAGAGCCTGCCTTTCTAGACACACAGCCCAGGCCATCTTGCTTGAAAGAACAGACTGAAGGCAGGGCGTGCACTCGGGCTGGGCAGGGAACTGGGCCTGTTACAGGCTCCTGTCCCCCTGCCGGGACACCCGCCCCACGTGCTGCTGAGTCTTTAGCCGAGTCCACCTCATGAGCCCAACAGCCCCTGATGACCTCGTCCTGCTGGTCTTAGGCGTGAGGCTCCCAGAGGAGGTTGGGGCCTTGTCTTCTCCCCAGCTGGCCTGGCCCAGGACCCGTCAGGAGGTTGGCACCAGCTGGCAGTAGGGGGCAGGGTCGGGGTTTAGCAGGTCCTGCTTGGGGGGGAAGAGAGAACAGAATGATGACTGGGTGGAGGGTGAGAGTCTGGGGAATACACACAGGGACAGAGGTGAGACAGAGTGAGATGGAGAGAAAGAAAGCCACAGAGAGGACGGAAGAGTAACGTGGAAAGAGAGTGAGACACAGAGACAGAAGGACCTGGAAGAGCCAGGGAATTCGGTGGACACAGTGACAGAGACGAAGAGGTGGGAGAGACAGAGAGACAGGAAAGACAGATGCAGAGAAACAAAGACGTGTAAAGAGATGTGTCTTAGACAAGGCAGCGTGAGCAAACGGGAAACAGAAAGACAGATGATAAGAACACAGCCAGAGAAATGAAAACGAGAGAGAGAGAGAGAGAGAGAGAGAGAGAGAGAGAGAGAGAGAGAGAGAGAGAGACTCCAAGAAAGGGGAAGACAGACACACACACATATGTAGGCCACTGAGAAAGAGAGAGACACAGGGACAGACAGCAGACGGGAGGGGAGGGAGAGGGACCGAGCCCTGCCATGGGGTTTCACTGGGTCCCTGACTGGCTGTGTGTTCCCCGGCAATCCCCTGTCTCTCTCTGGGCCTTATTCCTCCTGTGCAAATTCAAGCTTCTTTTGCAAAGAAGGAAATTGAAGCCTTGGGAGGCAAAGGACTTGCTAGGATCGCTCAGGGAGATGGTTTTGGGCCTCTCCGAGACCTGAGACCATGAGACTTGGGGGGAGGAGGGGAGGAGGGGAGGAGAGCCCCAGTTTTGGTCATCTTGACCCCTCCCCACCCAGGCTTCAGGGCTCCTGGATCTGTGGGGTCCCCCCACCCCTCCAAGCTCCCAGCTCCATACCTGGTATTGGTGGTTCTCTGGCCCTGCCTGCAGAGGTGGGGGTGCAGGCAGGGGCTGCAAGGTAAGGACATGATTTGGGTGGGCACCTGACACCCCCCCATCCTCTAACTGTTGACCTTTCATGCCAGGACAGTCCCAGATTCAAGTCCCCATCACCGCTCCCGGACTTCAAGGCCCCCAGGCAGAGGGGATTAGCTTCCCTGTACCTCAGCGTTCTCCTCTGACAATTGGGCACCGGGCCCAGCTTTGTGTGGTAGCCAGTGGCCTGTCAATCACCCCATTAATGCTCAGTCTATCCCTGTCAACACCTCTGATTCTAAGCTCTTAGCCTTAGAATTTTAAGTTTCTCTTATTTTTTACTTTTGAGAAAGAGACAGGATCTTGCTCTGTCACCCAGGCCAGAGTGCAGGGGTGCAATCACAGCTCCCTGCAGCCTCCAACTCCTGGGCTCGAGCGATCCTCCTGCCTCAGCCTCCCTGGTAGTTGAGACTATAGGTACACACCACCATGCCTGGCTACTTTTTTGTAGAGATAGGGTCTCACTATGTTGCCCAGCCTGGTCTCAAATTCCCTTCCTCAAGCAATCCTCTCACCTTGGCCCCCGAAAGTGTTGGGATTTTCAGGGGTAAGCCATCATGCCCAGCTAAGTTTCTCTTTCTATTTAATCTAAATAATATTTTTTTTTCTGAGATGGAGTCTCGCTCCCATTGCACAGGCTAGAGTGCAGTGGTGTGATCTCAGCTCACTGCAACCTCTACCTCCCCAGTTCAAGTGATTCTCCTTCCTCAGCCTCCTCAGTAGCTGGCACTACAGGTGCATGCCACCATGCCCAGCTAATTTTTTGTGTTTTTAGTAGAGACAGGGTTTCACCGTGTTGGCCAGGCTGGTCTTGAATTCCTGACCTCAGGTGATCCACCTGCCTCGGTCTCCCAAAGTGCTAGGATTACAGGTGTGAGCCACCACCCCTGGCCAAAATAACTTACTTTTCTAAACTTTTCAGCCCAGTACAGTGGCTCAAGCCTGTAATCCCAGCACTTTGGGAGGCCGAGGCAGGTGAATCACAAGGTCAGGAGATTGAGACATCCTGGCTAACCGGTGAAGCCCTGTCTCTATTAAAAACACAAAAAATTAGCCGGGCATGGTGGTGGGCACCTGTAATCCCAGCCACTCAGGAGGCTGAGACAGGAGAATTACATGATTCCAGGAGGTGGAGGTTGCAGTGAGCCCAGATCACACCACTACACTCCAGCCTGGGCGACAGAGCGAGACTCCGTCTCAAAAACAAAACAAAAAAACCCAAAAACAACGTTTCATCCCTGCTCTGCTCCCATTATAAAGGGAGTAGCTGCTCAGTGCAGAAACATAGACAAGTATAAAAGAGAAGGTAAAACCCAGCCACCAGCCTCCACAGCCCAGAGACAAATACCGCTTCTGTTGTGCGGCTCCCTCCCAGTCTTTTCCTTAGGATTGTTAAAAACAGGGAGCGGTATCCAGAGTTAAAGTTCCCAAACTTGGTGTCAAGGTGGCGTGGAGGACCACAGAGAGGAAGCGCCTGTTAGCGTTGGCTTCAGGGCAGAGGCCAGGGACGGGACTCACCAGGGCTGGGTTCATGGACCCAGAGTCACTGATGGGGGACACCAGGAGGATCGGAGAGGGCATCACTTCATAGACGTTGTCATCTGAAACGGGGGACGGGGGAGGTGCCAGCTGACAGATGGGCCCCACAGGCCACTCTGGCTGCATGTTGATCTTCATTTATTTATTCATTCAACTAAACTCTTCTTCTAGCCAAACCCAGTGCTGGGGACACAGGGGTGACCACGACAGTCCCGGGCCTGCCCTTTGGGGCTCACAGTCCAGTGGGGGAGGCAGATCAGTCTTCAGAGTGACAACCTGGAGTGTTTAGGGCTGGACTTGGAGACTGGGGGTGGGTGGGAGCCCAAGAGGGAGTGCCTAAGCAGCCTAAGAGTTAGTGAGGGCTTCCTGGAGGAGGAGGCATCTGAGATAGTAGAGAGAAGTGAGAGGTAAGAAAAGTCAGGAAGGGCTGGGCACGGTGACTCATGCCTGTAATCCCAGCAGTTTGGGAGGCCAAGGCAGGTGGATCATGAGGTCAGGAGTTCGAGACCAGCCTGACCAACATGGTGAAACCCTGTCTCTATTAAAATATAAAAATTAGCCTAGCATGGTGGTGCGTGCCTGTAGTCCCAGCTACTCTGGAGGCTGAGGCCAGAGAATCGCTTGAACCCAGGAGGGGAGGTTGCAGTGAGCTGAGACTGCACCACTGCACTCCAGCCTGGGCAACAGAGCAAGACTTCTTCTCAAAAAAAAATAAAAATAAAAAAAGGGCAGGAGAGGGTGTGTGCGTGCAGAGGTCTGGTGAGAGAGCCAGCTGTGTTTGATCTGTCTTGACTGTGTGTGTGTGTGTGTGTGTGTGTGTGTGTGTGCGTGCGCGCGCACATGCGTGGGTGCAATCTAATTAATTTTTTTTTTTTTTTGAGGAGAGCAATGTTACATATGAGAGATGAAGCCAGGGAAGACAGTGGGAAGCAGCTTATGAAGGGCCTTGAGAATGATGTCAAGGAGCCTAGACTTTGTCCCGAGGGCACTGGGAGCCATGAGGGCCTTTGAGCAGAGGAGTAACAGGATCAGAATTTTAGAAGGTGGTGTCTGGAGGCTGAGAGACCAGTGAGGAGCTGGGGGTGGCCTGTGGGCGTGGATGGGATCCACCCGCATGGTGGGATGGGAGTGCTAGACACTGAAAAGGTGAGGAAAAAGCAGGTTTGGGGTAGGTGACGATGTGCTCAGATGATGAGGGTGGAGTTCAGGGGGCCCCAGAGAGGTCTCGGGGCAGGTGCATTGAGAGGCCCCTGAGTGAGGGAGAATGAGGGGGCGTGTGGCTATGGGGGAGAAGGGAGGAGCTGACAGGAGGGCTGGGTAGAGAGATCTGGGGCTCCTGCCTTACCAGCGTCGTGACCAGGGCCCAATTCTGGCTTCTCTGTGGTTGCCATCCTGGGGACACATGGAAGGAACCAATATTAGGCTAGAGACACTCAGGTGGGTGGAGAGAGACCCAGAGAAGCTGGAAATCCTACCAGGCCTCTGAAAGCCACATGGTCTCTCCTTCAGAGCCAGGATGAGGCCTGAACTACCCCAGGCTCTCCTTCCATAATCCCCATCCGCATTCCTTGTTTCCCTGGCCACCACCTTATGCCAATGAGCAGCGTTCCCCAAACAGCACCGTTTACAGAGATCACCTAAATGGTGCAGCTCCATCCACCTGTCTTAGGATTTCCTTAATATTTCTCTTTACATTGACTCATTTGCATACATTTATTTATTTAGATGCAGTTTTGCTCTTGTCCAGGCTGGAGTGCAATGGCATGATCTCAGCTCACTGCAACCTCAGGGAAGACAGTGGGAACCAGCTTGTGAAATGCCTTGAGAAGCACATGAAGGAGCCTACACTTTATCCCAAGGGCACTGGGAGCCATGGAGGGCCTTTGAGCAGAGGAGTAACAGGATAAAATTTTAGAAAGACCTTGCCTTGGGATGGATTGGAGATGTCTGGAGATTCAAGCAATTTTCCTGCCTCGGCCTCCCAAGTAGCTGGGATTACAGGTGGACACCACCACACCGGGCTAATTTTGTATTGTTAGTAGAGACAGGGTTTTACCAAGTTGGTCAGGTTGGTCTTAAACTCCTGACCTCAAGGGATGCACCTGCCTTGTCCTCCCAAAGTGCTGGGATTACAGGCGTGAGCCACTGCAGCTGGTCTGAATACCCTTAATTTAAAAATTACACAGGGACCAAGTGAAGTGGCTCATGCCTATACTCCCAGCACATTGGGAGACCAAGGCAGGAGAATGTCTTGAGGCCAGGCATTTGAGACCTGTCTGACCCACCAAGTGACATCCCATCTTACAAAAATTACAAAGATTAGGCAGGCATGGTGGCGTGCACCCGGGGTCCCAGCTATTTGGGAGACTGGGGTGGGAGGTTGGTTTGAATCAGGGAGGTTGAGGCTACAGTGAGTGCACCCCAACCTGGGCGATAGAGCGAGACTTTGAGAACAAAAGTACTCTTGATAATGCTATAGCAAGTTTGTTAATTTACCAAACAAGTATTTACAAGCACCAACCATGTGCTGGGTGTCACTGAAGGCACTGGGGACACAGCTGGGCACAAGACTGACAGAGACCCCTGGCCTCCTGGAGCAGACACCCTAGGGAAGAAAGTTGTAATAAAGCATTGACAGCAGATTATCAGGGAGCAACATTCCTTCCCTATGAAGGAAAATGGAGAGTGGGGAGAGAGTGGAAGGTGTGTGCAGTTTTGAGTACAAAAAATAATAATTGGCCAGGCTCGGTGGCTCACACCTGTAATCCCAGAACTTTGAGGGGCCAAGGTCGGCAGATTACCTGAGCTCAGGAGTTTGAGACCACTCCAGAGCAACACGATGAAACCCCATCTCTACTAAAATACAAAAAATTAGCTGGGCATGGTGGTGCATGCCTGTAGTCCCAGCTACTTGGGAGGCTGAGGTCAAGAGAATCACTTGAGTCCTGGAGGTGGAGGTTGCAGGGAACAGAGATCGCTCTACTGCACTGCAGCCTGGTGACAGAGCAAGACTCTGTCTCAAAAGAAGAAGAAAGAAGAAGGGGAGGAAGAGGAAGAAGTAGTAGAAAGAAGAGGAGAAAGAGGAGGAGGAGGAGGAGAAAAAAGAGGGGGAAGCAAAAAAGTCATGGCACATAAGGAAGAGATGAGAAAGGAGAGAAAGCTGCTTTCATATTCTGGGAACTGTTGAGTGGCAGAAAAATTATCTACAATTAACTCAATCAATTTCAAGAGACAAAGTTCTGAAGACGCTGATGTCATAAGAAAGGAATTTTTCACGAACAGACTCTCCCTGGGGGAAACAGGACCCCATGTCTCTTTCCCCACACAGAGGTAGGCAGCATCTGATAGCTCTGCTGCCACTGTCCACACCCCTTGTTTGACAGTAGCATCCGCTTTCCCTTTGGAGAGCCGGTCTACACTCTCAATCCATTTGATTATACGGGGCTTTATCCATCCCAGGCTCTGGGGCTGCACAAATAGCCAAGGTTTGTCCAATCAGAGCTTTCCTTAGCCATCAACCCCTGGCCACAGTGGTTGGTTCATGAAAAGTCATGTGATCTGAGTTAAGCCAATGAGAGGTAGGTTTGGGCTTTCACTGACCTACCAGAAACTAGGCGGTCTCCTCGCTAGGAGCTGTTAAATCGGTGGAGTATAAGCCTGTGCCCCCTGGGAGCGATGCTGTCACATCAGGGGAGAGCCGGCCTGAGAATAAAGCTACCGGAAAAAAAAAATACAGAGTTGAGAAGTATATGGAGGAGTTGCTTGAGAACATGGAGCTCCTGAATGGAGCATTATCTGAAGTTAATACGTTATGTAGTATTAAACAATTCCTTGTTTTTGGGCGGAGAACAGTGGCTTATGCCTGTATTCTCAGTACTTTGGGAGATGGAGGGTGGAGGATCACCTGAGTCCAGGAGTTCGAGATCAACCAGCCTGGGCAACATGGCAAAACCCCATCTCTACAGAAAAAAAAACAAAAACAAAAAAAAAACCAGGCGTGGTGGTGCACACCTGTAGTCTCAGCTACCTGGGAGGCTGAGGTGAAAGAATCACCTGCGGCTGCAGTGAGCCGTGATTGGGCCACTGCACTCCAGCCTGGGTGACGGAGTGAGACCCTGTCTAAAATTCTTTGTTTTTGATAAGTCAGTTTAAGAGTAGGTTTCCTGTCCCTTGCAATGCAGAATTCTGTTTGATACAGGATAGAAAGATCCTTTTCACCCCAGGAGTTTCAAGATTTGATGAGATTGTGTATGAGCCAGATGATGTGACTTGTGGAAGAATGCATGGGGCTTGAGAAGACAGTGGGAGAAGACAGGGGAGGGACGCCTGGGGACCCTGTACCTGTGGCTCTGGCCCCTCCAGTTCCTTGTCACCAGAAGATAGGCAATGCAGCTGATGAGAAGGGCCCCAGCAGTAAGAGATCCAATGATGGTGGCCGCCAGGATCCCAGCATTGGTGGGCAGGTGTGTACTGGGCAGCTCTTTATTCCTTTCTAAGGGGTGAGAGAAAGAGAGAGAGGGAGACTGTGCGATGTCTCCTGAGGGCTCCCCCCACCCCCCACCGACTGTGTCAGTGACTGCATGGAGCACTGATATGCAGTTTCCTATTTCCAGCCCAGAGCTTTCTTGGGCTTTTCAGATCTGAGTATCTAACAATCTGGGTGGCACGTAAAATTCAAAATGTCCCAGTGGGCCAGACGCGGTGCTTACACCTGCAATCCCAGCAATTTGGGAGGCTGAGGTGAGAGGATCACTTGAGCCCAAGAGTTTGAGACCAGCCTGGGCAACACAGTGAGACCCCATCTTTATTAAAAAAATTTTTTGGGCCAGGTGCAGTGGCTCACGGCTGTAATCCCAGCACTTTGGGAGGCCAAGGCAGGCAGATCATGAGGTCAGGAGTTCGAGACCAGCCTGGCCAAGATGGTGAAACCCCCATCTCAACTAAAAGTACAGAAATTAGTCCAGCATGGTGGCGCGCACCTGTAATCCCAGCCACAGGCAGGAGACTCGCTTGAACCTGGGAGGCGGAGGTGCAGTGAGCTTCAATTGTGCCACTGCACTCTAGCCTGGGCGACAAAGTGAGACTCCATCTCAAAAAAAAACACAAAAAACAATTTGGCTGGGTGCAGTGGCTCACACCTGTAATCCCAGCACTTTGGGAAGCTGAGGCAGGCAAATCACCTGAAATCAGGAGTTCGAGAGCCTGACCAACATAGTGAAGCCCTGTCTCTACTAAAAATACAAAAATTAGCCAGGCATGGTGGTGTGCACCTGTAATCCCAGCTACTCGGGAGGCTGAAGCAAGAGAATCACTTGAACCCAGGAGGCAGAGGTTGTAGTGAGCCAAGATCGTGCCACTGCATTCCAGCCTGGGCAACAGGAAAAGGCTCAGTCTCAAAAAAAAAAGAAAAAAAAATTTCATCATGTCCCAGCTGGAACTCCTCAGCTCTCCTATCTCAACGTCGCTGCTCCCTAGGATTTCATACAATCCTCAGCACATCCAAAACCTGCTTGCTGACATGCTCCCCCATCCCGCCTCATCAAACTGATTTTTTTCTTTTTGGAAACGGGGTCTCACTCTGAAACTCTCTCGCTGGAGTGCAGTGGTGTGATCATGGTTCACTGCAGCCTTGAATTCCTGGGCTTAAGCCATTCTCCCACCTCAGTCCCCCAAGTAACTGGGACTACAGTCACACTCCACCACTCCTGGCTAATTTTTAAACTTTTTGTAAAGAAGGGGTCTCACTAAATTACTCAGTCTGGTCACAAATTCCTGGACTCAAACTGTTCTCCTGCCTCAGCCTCCCAAAGTGTTGGGATTACAGATGGGAGCCACTGAGCCTGACCCAATCCGCTTGCTTTTTCTCACCTCAGTTGATGATACTTGAATCCTTTTAGCAAAAGGATGAGGATCTGGTGTTGAGAAACGTTAAGTGTGTGAATATTGAGAAATGCTGAGTGTGTGAATATTGAGAAATGCTGAGTGTGTGATAGAATATATTGTTTGCTAGGAAGAACAATGGCAAGGAAAACCTAGCCGTCCCCCACCCCCAGTAGAAAACTGCTCGGGGCATTCCAAAGTGGCAGGACAACGTATGAACGTTGAACAATGTATGAACATCATACACCTGTTAAAACCATTCCTTGGCTATCTGACCCTGCCCCCGTGGCTCCCTCGTGGAGAATACTCTGTAAGTTGTTTGTGATTAGTGGTAAGTGGCACCAGCTGCCTACTTGGCGTGTTTGTGTTAGGAGAAAATACCGAACACCTGCTTGTTAATAATGATCACCTGTTCAGAGAGACTAACGGGGGGGTCAGAGGCCGCTTGGGGCTTTCAGCCTGGAATGCTGTCAGTCCCTGAGGCTCTCAGCTTGGAAGGCTGCTGCTCCCCAAAAGTCCCACTTTGATGTTCTATCTGGGTGTCTGCCTCTCAGTTCCTTCAGCCCAGCTGGGTGAGGGTCTCTATGGCTGAGCTGGTACTCGGTATTCTGGGCTGGGTTTTCCAGGAGATGGAGGGGACTTGGAGGATTCTTAAACTGGACTTGCCAGAATTAGGACCACGCCTACCCAACTCTTACCCTCTGACCTCCCAGCTTTAAAGCTGGACATCTGTTTTATACCAGCTCTTCTTGGCAGCTAAGCTCATAGACGGTGAGGTCCTAATGCTGCCTACTGGCTGTGTGACCTTGGACAAACTTCTGTGACTTGGTTAATCTGTGAAATGAGAATAATATGAATACCTAGCTTTTAGGGTGGTTATGAAGTTTGAAATACACATATACACACACAGACACACACACACACACACAATGCTCTCTCAATGATCCCACAAAGAAGTAGGCTCTGTGCCATTTTACAGATAAGGAAACTGAGGCTTGGAGAAGTAAATCGACTTTACGGCTCACAGTGAGTGCAGTGCTGTGACCACACCCAGGCCACCTGAACTCCTAAGGAACACACTGTGCAGCTTCCAAAAGAGGTGCCTGTGACCTGGGAGCCCTGAAAGGGTGGGAGAAGCCACTTCAGGCTCCACGAGTGAAGAAATGACTGTTATCTCCAACCAGACTAGAGACTCATTTTATGCAGATTTGTGTAATCAAATTAATGCATAGGTTGAGTCATCTTTTGCCTATTTCATTCATTTCTCTAAAATTTTTTCCAGTCACTGTCCAAAACCTATTTTAAAACTGAACGAGGGGCCAGGCGTGGTGGCTCACACCTGATCCCTAACCAATCCCAAAGGATCCTCCACTTACATTTAACCACCTCGAGGTCCCTCCCCAGCGCCAACAGCCTCCAATCAGGGAGTACTTCAAGGTACCCGAAGCTTTTCCTGTTTTCCACTGTGAGGCTCTCCCTCTCCTCTGCCTGCCTTTGAGTCTCTGCCTAAATACAAGTGACTGTGGCTGACTCCCTTGCCACCGCAGGCTCTGAATGAATAGTCTTTGCTTTTCCCATTTGGTTGGTCTTTGTTTATTTCCACAGCTTAAAAAGCCCCAGCTTCTCATAGGTTTTCAAGCCAGGGTGGGCATCGTGGCTCACACCTGTAATTCCAGCACTTTGGGAAGCCAGGGAGAGCAGATTGTTTGAGGCCGGGAGTTTGAGACCAGCCTGGACAGCAGGGTGAAAACCCTTCTCTACCAAAAATACAAAAATTAGACAGGCGTGGTGTCGGCTGCTTGTAATTCCAGCTACTCGGGAGGCTGAGGCAGGAGAATCACTTGAATATGGGAGGCAGAGGTGTCAGCGAATGGAGATTGAGCCGCTGCACTCCAGCCTGGGCAACAGAGCGAGACTCCATCTCAAAAGAAAGATTGGAAAACCAAACCTCATATCTTCTCACTGATACGTGGGAGTTAAGCTATGAGGACACAAGGGATAAGAACGATACAAGGGACTTTGGGGACTTGGGGGGAAGAGTGCGAGGGGTTGAGGGATAAAAGACAACACATATGTGCTGTGTGTACTGCTCGGGTGATGGGTGTGCCAGGGTCTCACAAATCACTGAAGAACTTATGTAACCAAACACCACCTGCATCCCAAGAATGTGTGGAAAATAAAATTGTAAAAATATCAATTGTATATAAAAATGTGTATTTTTTTATTAAAATTATTAAAGTATTGGTATATGT
Source organism: Saguinus oedipus (assembly GCA_031835075.1). NCBI lineage: Eukaryota > Metazoa > Chordata > Mammalia > Primates > Cebidae > Saguinus > Saguinus oedipus. The sequence goes on along the minus strand of CM063187.1, from coordinate 46,210,948 downwards.
TATTAAAAATAAATAAAGTTACACTCAGGCTATATGTATAAGATGTCTATAAACATAAATTTTATGTTTAGACTTGGGTTGTATTCCCCAAATATCCCATTATGTATATGCAAATATTAAAAAAAAAATCCCAAGGCTGGGCGTGGTGGCTCATGTCTGTAATCCCAGCCCTTTGGGAGGCCATGGCGGGCGGATCATCTGAGGTCCGGAGTTTGAGACTAGCCTGACCAACATGATGAAACATCATCTCTACTAAAGGTAGAAAAATTATCTAGGCGTGATGGCGTGCGCCTATAATCCCAGCTACTCGGGAGGCTGAGGCAGGAGAATCACTTGAACCCAGGAGGTGGAGGTTGCAGTGAGCCAAGATTGTGCCACTGCTCTCCAGCCTGGGCAACAGGAGTGAAACTCTGTCTCAAAAAAAAAAAAAAATCCCAAATCTGAAACACTTTGGTCCCAAGCATTTCAGTTAAGGGACACTCAAGCCGAGCCTCCATGCCCGGGGCCTGGCTTGTGTTTCCAGGCCACCCGGTGCCTGCGGAGTCCTCTGCTTCGTGAGTCCTGCACTTGTGTTCTTAGCTTCCTTCGCAGTTGGGAGCTGTCATGTGGCCCAGGCTCCCCCAGTCAGAGGCACCTTGTGAGACATTGCTTTGGAAGCCAGAGACTCAAGGGCGCAGCATCACACGAGCTGCATCGATGGCGAATATGGCGGCCAACACATCCACCAACATATGGACTCCATGAGGGCAGAGATCTTTGCGTGCTTCCTTCTTTCTTTATTTTGGGACAGAGTCTTGCTCTGTCACCCAGGCTGTAGTGCAGTGGCACCATCATAGCTCACTGAAGCCTTGAATTTCTGGGTTCAGGAGGGAGGTCCTCCCACCTCAGCATCCCCAGTAGCTAGGACTATAGGCATTCACTGCTATGGCTGGTTAATTTTTTTATTTTTATTTTTGACATGGAGTTTTGCTCTTGTTGCCCAGGCTGGAGTGCAGTGGTACGATCTTGGCTGACCACAAACTCTGCCTCCCAGGTTCAAGCAATTCTCCTGCCTCAGCCCCTCAAGTAGCTGGGATTACAGGTGCCTGCCACCACGCCCAGCTAATTTTGTATTGTCAGTAGAGACTGGGTTTCACTGTGTTGGTCAGGCTAGTTTCGAACTCCTGACCTCATGATCCGTCCACCTCAGCCTCCTAAAGTGCTGGGATTACAGCCGTGAGCCACCGCGTCCGGCCTTATTTTTATTTTTGTAGAGAAAGGGTCTCACTCTGTTGCCCAGGCTTGTCTTGACCTCATGGGCTCAAGCAATCCTTCTGCCTCAATCTCCCAAAATGTTGGGTTGACAGGCACAGGCCACTGCTCCTGGCCTTTGTCTGGTCCCTTCTGTATATCCTCAGTGTCTGGCATACAGCAGGTGCTCCACAGATGTTTGCTGAATGAATGAATGAACGAATGACTACAGCTCTCTGATGCCCCAGAGGCAGGAATTCCTTGCTCAGCACTGACACTGTGTGCCACACTTGCTCTTGTGGGATGGAGCCCTACTGAGTCATTGCAGCTTGTTCCTGGGTCTCAGCCTCTTGGAGATCCTATGAGCCTGCAGTGCCCTTTATTACATCCCTTTCTGCACATGCTAGCTGCACTCAGCTTCTGTTGCAGCCTCTACAGACACCCCAGATCCCCTCACAATTAAGGGAGAGAAACAAGTGAGTCACATGGGATACAGGACATGCTCCCAGACATTTCCACTCCCCACCCACATGGAGGGGCTGCTGGAAACAGAATGCTTGTATCCCCTTTCCATTTCTTTTCTTTTCTTTTTTTTGAGATGGAGTCTCACTCTTGTTGCCCAGGCTGGAGTGCGATGGTACAATCTCAGCTCACTGCAACCTCTGCCTCCCAGGTTCAAGTGATTCTCCTGCCTCAGCCTCCCGAGTAGCTGGGATTACAGGCATGCATCACCACGCCCGGCTAATTTTGTATTTTTAGTAGAGACGGGGTTTCTCCATGTTGGGCAGGCTGGTCTTGAACTCCTGACCTCGGGTGATCTGCCCACCTTGGCCTCCCAAAGTTCTGGGAAACCAAGCGTGAGCCACCGCGCCCACTCCCCTTCTCATTTCGTATGTTGAAACTCTAATCCCCAATGGGATGGTATCATATTTGGAGATGGGGTCTTTGGGAGGTGATTACATCATGAGAGTGCAGCCTTTAGGGTGGGTTGAGGGCCCTTATTAGAAGAGACATGAGAGGGCTTGCTGCCTCGATCTCTTCTCTCAGCCATATGCAGACACAATGAGAAGATAGTGATTTGCGAATCAGAAAGTGAGCCCACCTCAGACTACATCTGCTGGCACCTTGATCTTGGACTTCCTGGCCTTCAGAGCTGTGAGCAATAGATGTTTGCTGTTTAAGACACCCGCTCTGTAATAGTTTGTTATAGCAGCCAGAACTGACTAAGGCAGGGACTGAACTGGGGGCCACTGCCGCCCTTACATATTCAGAAATCATAACCTTCTATCCTTAAATGGCTTGGCTGCTGAGGACTGCCCAGTACAGGCCGGACACAGAGGAGGCCCTCGGTGGGGGGGTGTTTCCTGAAGGAACCAGTGAATGAGCGATTTAGCATCTGTGGGAGGCAGCTACGTGCCTTCGATTCAGGTGGTCTCATATTAGAATCCTGACTCTGCCACTGATTTGCTGATTTGTTGTCTGGTGTTCTAGAGATGTCTTAAGCCCCCTGAGTCTGTTCCCTCCTGGATAAAATGCTGATTCAACCTGCACGCCTCTCAGATCTTGTCTCCCTGCATGCTCCTTGCTCAGTGTGGGAGGTGGAAAGGTTCCTCTTTAAAGTTTCATTTCTTGTAAAAGAATAAATCATACCTGTGCTAATAACTCTCTGCTAAACTCTATCCCTCGGGGCGTTAGCACCTGCTGTTCCCTCTGCCAGGAGCTCTGTCTCCCCAGCTGTCTACATGGTTCCCTCTTGTCTTGGTCCGTTAGGGCTGCTATAACAAAACATCATAAACTGGGTGGCTTATAAACAACAAAAATTTATTCCTTTCAGTTCTGGAGGCTGGGAAGTCCAAGATCAGGGTGGCAGTGTGGTCAGGTTCTGGCGAGGACCCTCTTCTGGGCTGCAGATTGCTAACCTCTTGCTGTATCCTCGCATGGTGGAGGGGTCAAATGAACTCCCTTGGGCCTTAGTTTTAAGCACAAGAAGGGCCAGTGTACTAGTCAGGGTTCTCCAGAGGGACAGAACTTACAGGTTATATGTATAAGTATTAATAAAAAGGAGTTTAGTAAGGAGAATTGGCTCACATGATCACAAGGTGAAGACCCATGATAGGCTGTCTGCAAGCCAGGGAAGAAAGACGCCAGCAGTGGCTCGGTCTGAGTCCAGAAGGCCCCAAACAGGGAAGCCAGTGGTGCAGCCTTCAGTCTGTGGCCAAATGCCCCAGAGCCCCTGGGAAGCTACTGGTGCAAGTCCAAGAGTCCAAAGGCCAAAAAAAACTGGAGTCTGATGTCTAAGGCTAGGAGGAGCAGAAGAAAACACCCAGCATAGGAATAAGGAGAAAGCCAGAAGTCTCTGCAAGCAAAACGATCCCATCTTCTGTCGCCTGTTCTGTTTTTTTGCCTCACTGGCAGCCAATTGGATGGTGCCCACCTGATATGGTTTGGCTGTGTCCCCACCCAAATCTCATCTTGAATTGTAACTGCCATCATTCCGGTGCATTGTGGGAGGGATCCGGTGGAAGATAATTAAATCATGGGGCCAGTTTCCCCCATACTGTTCTCATGGTAATGAATAAGTCTCATGAGATCTGATGGCTTTATAAGGGGAAACCCCTTTGGCTGGGTTCTCATTCTCTCTTGTCTGCCACCATGTAAGACGTGCCCTTCACCTTCTGCCATGATTGTGAGGCCTCCTCAGCCACGTGTAACTGTGAGTCCATTAAACCTCTTTTTCTTTATAGATTACTCAGTCTTGGGTATGTCTTTAACAGCAGTGTGAAAATGGACTAATACACCACCCACATTGAAGGTGGGTCTTCCTCGCCCAGTCCACCAAGTCAAATGTCAATCTCCTTTGGCAACACCCTCACAGACACACTCAGAAAAAATACTTCACCAGCTGTCTAGGCATCCTTCACTCCAATCCTGTGATGCCAAATATTAACCATCACAGCTGGGCATGGTGATTTACTCTTGTAATCCCAGGACTAGGAAGCCAAGGTGGGAGGGTTGCTTGAGGCCAGGAGTTTGAGACCAGCCTGAGCAATACAGTAGAACCTGTCTCCACAGTCTTTTTTTTTAATGAATATATATATATATATATATATATATATGGGCATAGAATCCATTCACAAGCGCTCTACCCTCATGATCCAATCACCTCCCATGAGCCCTATTTTTTTTTTTTTTTTGAGATGAAGTCTTGCTGTGTTACCCAGCCTGGAGTGCAGTGGCACAGTCTTGGTCCACTGTAACCTCTGCCTCCTGGGTTCAAGTGATTCTCCTGCCTCAGCCTCCCAAGTGGCTGGCATTACAGGTGCCTGCCACCATGCCCAGCTAATTTTTGTATTTTTAGTAGAGACGGTGTTTTACCATGTTGGCCAGGCTGATCTTGAACTCCTGATCTCAGGTGATCCACCCTCCTCCGCCTCCTAGAATGCTGGGATTACAGGCGTGCGCCACCACGCCTGGCCCGAGCTCCACTTTCTAATACCATCATTTTGGGGGTTAGGATTTCAACATATAAATTCTGGGGGGATGCAGACATCAGTCCACAGCACCTCCCTCCCTCAATCACCTTCTTCTGGTATCTCCTCTAAGGTCACTTCTTCAGTGAGGTCTCCCTGATGACCTCCCTTCCCACGTCACGTCATCTGGTTCATATTCTTTACTCAGCAAGTCATAACCACTGCGTGCCTCCATTTTTCCATCTGTAAAATGGACACAATAATGGCACCCACCTCATGGAGTTGCTTTAAGGTAAAAATGAGTATATATGGAGTAGTGGTTCTCAACCAGGGGTGATTCTTCTCTCAGGTGATTCTGACATTTGGTAATATCAGAAGACATTTTGGTTGTCACGACTATGAAGGTGCTACTGGTACCTAGTGAGTAGAGGCCAAGGGTGCTGCTGAAATCTCTGCAATGTGTGAACCCTTTACTAGGAGGAATCGGCCAATACAAAACATCAGTAGTGCCGAAGCTGAGAAACTATGCTTTAGGGAAAATGTTTAAGACAGTGCCTGGCTCTTAACAAGCACCCAAGAAATGCCAACTGTCACTATTGTCTACCACTCTGTCCCTCACACTTTACCCTGAGTGGATTCATCGGTAAATACTTGCCTTATGAACACAAAGATTGAGGGATGCATTCATTACAACCAGGCATACAGTAAGTGCTCAATAAAAATTTAGTGATCAGGCACGGTGGCTCACGCTTGTAATCCCAAGACTTTGGGAGGCCGAGGTAGGCGGATCACCTGAGGTCAGGTGTTTGAGACCAGCCTGCCCAACATGCCAAAACCCCATCTCTACTGAAAATACAAAAATTAGCTGGATGTGATGTTGGGTGCCTGTGATCTCAGCTACTTGGGAGGCTGAGGCAGGAAAATTGCTTGAACCCCGGAGGTGGAGGTTGCAGTGAGCCAAGATTGTGCCACTGCATTCCAGTCTGGGTGACAAGAGAGGAACTCTGTCTAAAAAAAAAATCTTTGTTTTGGTTAATGAGATGGTGCATTCTCCGGCGCCAGGCACGAGGCAGGCATTTCATAGATATTTTTTTAGTTAATGCATGTGAAGGTTAAAGGCTATCTCTGGGGATTGGTATACAGTAGACACTCAATATATATGAATAAATGAGAGAACCAAATGAAATGGTGTTTGCACAGGGCCTGGTGCGTGGTAGCTGCTCAGGGCTCATTAGCTTCCCCATCTCATCCCCAGACCCTGACACTCACCAGCTACCTGGACCTCAGTCTTTGCCTTCATAGTCCAGTCAGAGTTGATGGTGATGGCTACTTGGTAGGTGCCGCTGTCTGCAGGCTGGGCGCGGCGCAGCAGCATGGAACCATTGGGGAAGCCCACAATGTCTCGCTGTCCCATGGCGCTGCCATCCCTTTGGGGCCGTTGTATCCCAGGGATGTAGGTAAATAGCCTCGTGCCTCCATAGGTCTCCTCCCCCAGGTACCAGTTGATGTCCTGGAAGGTGTCTGGGACACCCTGGACAGACAAGAGAAGGTCCTGGTTCTTTCGAGGCTGCTCTGGAATCTTCTGGATGTGGAGAGCTGCCCGGGAGCTTTGGATCATCCAGAGGACCAGGATTGAGGCTGTGGGAAGTTATAGGGAAGGGCTGAGATCAGCGGTGTTGCCAGGGTCTATGGCATACTCCTCTCTAGACAGAGATTTTCACCGGGGAGCAAGGACTCTGAGTGCCGATAATTGGAAACAGTGCTGGGATTGATTATCAACATCTGCCATGGGTGCAGGGGCGGGAACACAGGCACGGATACCACAGATTTGCCATCCTACTGATCCAGAGGTTTTTCTACATTGAGATGCTGTGTGGCCTGCTTCTAAACACATGGACTCTCTGCATTCATTCATTCATTCATTCATTCAATCAATATTTACAGGCATGTATAATATATCAGCTACAATACCAACTGTATGTAATACATCTACACTTTCAGTGTTGAGACATTGGAGATGTAGCAGAGAGCCAAACATACATAAATTCCTGCCTTCATTATCCCGACATTATAGAAAATTCCACAGATAAAACGGTGATGAGGACGTGATTCTGTTGCCCCTCCCCATCTTACTCTAATTTCATCCTCTCAGATCATCTTTCCCTACTTCTAAGAGGTCCCTGGGCTGAGTCCCTCATCCCTTTCCCCCTCAGCCTTTACGGTGTATTTCCTCCTTACCTGAGAGCAGGAGGCTCTTTGAGAAGCAGCCCTGGGTCCCCATGGGAATCTCCATCTTGGCGTCCTGTGGATATGCCAAGGGCCCAGAAGCTGAACACTAAGGGGGTCAGAGGGCTAGGCCTGGCTGTCTGAAGTGGCAAGCTCAGTGGGGATCCCAGGGGTGCCTTACAGACCCTGCTGAAGCTGGCCTAGCCCTAGCATCCCCTGTTCACAGGCTCTGGAGGCTCCACCTATACTCCCTGGGATGGGAGCACAGACACAGGTTGAACCAGTTTTTCAGGGTGACCGGGGAACTTCCCAGTACTCCTCCCCTGACCCTCTTCAACCTCTTTTTCTCACAATAGTCATAGCAGCCTCTGTTTGAACAACTCCCCTGGGTTTGCTCATTCAGCAGCCACCATAAATAACTGTTCCCATTGCACAGATGTGAAAACAAAGGTCCAGGAAGAGGCAAGTCTGCCAACAGACAGACGTGGGATTTCACCTGTGGCTGACTCACTTGAAAGCTCTGAGACAGGCCAGGCGAGGTGGCTCATGCCTGTAATTCCAGCACTTTGGGAGGCCAGGGTGGGTGGATCATGCAGTCAGAAGTTCAAGACCAGCCTGGCCAACATGGTGAAACTCCATCTCTACTAAAAATACAAAAATTAGTCAGGTGGGGTAGCAGGCACCTGTAATCTCAGCAACTGGGGAGGCTGAGGCAGAAGAGTCGCTTGAACCTGGGAGATGGAGTTTGTAGAGAGCTGAGATCGCACCACTGCAGTCCAGCCTGGGTGACAGAGCAAGACACTGTCTCAAAAAACAGGAAGGAAAGAAAGAAAGCTCTGAGCCTAGTATTTTAGTCTTGCTGTCTTTCCATTCATGAACGTTGAATGTCTTTCCATTGAAATGTGTCACTTATAATTTCATGAATATTTACAGTTTTCAGAGATGTGTTATTATATATTTTTTGAGACTGAGTCTTGCTCTGTTGCCCAAGCTGGATTTCATTGTTCACCGCAGCTTCCAACTTCTGGGCTCAAGCAATCCTCCTGTCTCAGCCTCCTGAGTAGCTGGGACTACAACTGTGTACCACCATGCCCGGCCAATTTTTTTATCTTTTGTAGAGATGAGATCTCACTATGTTGCCCCAGCCTGGTGTCGAAATCCTGGGCTCAAGTGATCCTCCCACCTTGGTCTCCCAAAGTACTGGGATTACAGATGTGGCTCACCACACCTGGCTTAGCCTAGTTTTTTAAAAAGCATCCTCCGTTCATTCATTCATTCATTCATTCATTCATCCAGCACACATTCCTAGTGCCCAGTTGTGGGTGCTGGGTGATGTTGACAGCACAGTGATGATTGAGACCATCCTCTGTCCACAGTAAGGTACACAGTCCTGTAGCATGTGGGGGGCAGATCCCTCCCCACACGATGATCCAGAGTGATCAGGGCTGGAATGGAGGAACCCAGGAGTCTGGGAGAGCCCAAGGGGACACACCGCATTCAACCTGAGGGGTAGGGAGGGCTTCCTGGAGGAGGGGGCATCTGAGCTGAGACCTGGAATAAGAGTAGAAGTGAGGCAGATGATGGGGTGAGGCTGGGTGAGTGTTACCAGGCAGCATAAACAGCAATGCAAGGGTGTGGAGGCTGATACAGTCATCAAGGCGAATTGAGGAGGTTGCAATATCCTGGGTGAGTGGAGCCAGGAAGGAGCGCGTGGGACACGTCTGTGTGAGGCTGGGTGGTGCACTCTGTTGGTTGGATCAGCAGGGCTTGGGTGATGGAGAGTCTAGTGTTATATTGTTTAATATTGTAGTTATTAGTCATATGTGGCTATTTAAATATAAATTTAAGCCAGGCAAGGTAGCTCACACTTGCAATCCTACACCTTTGAGAGGCTGAGGTGGGAGGATTGCTTGAGCCTAGGAATTTCACACCAGCCTGGGCAACATAGTAGCTGGGATTGCAGGCATGCATCACCATGCCCACCTAAATTTTGTATTTTTAGTAGAGACTGGGTTTTGCCATGTGGGCCAGGCTGGTCTTGAACTCCTGACCTCAGGTGATCCTCCTGCCTTGGCCTCTCAAAGTTCTTGGATTATAGGCGTGATTCCATCTCTACACAAAAAAATTAACAAATTAGCTAGCTTTGGTGGCTCTTGACTGTAGTTCCAGGTACTCAGGAGGCTGAGGCAGGAGGATTAGGAAGCCTGGGAGGTCGAGGCTGCAGTGAGCTTTGATCATGACACTGCACTCTAGCCTGGATGACAGAGAGAGACCCTGTTTCAAAAAGAAAATGTTGAATAGGCTAGGCACAGTGGCTCATGCCTATAATCCCAGCACTTTGGGAGGCAAAGACAGACGGATCACTTGAGGTCAGGAGTTGAAGATCAGCCTGGCCAACATAATGAAACCCTGTCTCTACTAAAAATACAAAAATTATCAGGGCGTGGTGGCGCGTGCCTATAATCCCAGTCACTCTCCACCAGGAGGTGGAGGTTACAGTGAGCCAAGATTATACCGCTGCACTCCAGCCTGGGCAACAGAGCAAGACTCCATCTCAAAAAAAAAAAATTGAATATATATATATGTAAAAATGTATATACGTGTGTACAAATATGTATATACACCTGTGTATATATATATTCAAAGTAATTAAAATTCAATACGTTAAAAAATGCAGTTCCTCAAACTAGCCACTTTCAAGTGCTCACTAGCCTCGTGTGATCAGTGACTACTACACTGGACAGCACAGATGGAGAATGCTTTCATCATCATCTCAGAAAGTTCCATCTGGGAGTGAGAGCTGACCTAGGGATTTGAGGCAGGCGTGCCAGGCATTTCTACCTGGTGAGGGCCATCAGGAAGAGACAGCGAGGCTGGTGTATCCATAGCACTTTGTGGGTGTCTGAGTGTTCTGGACACATGTCTTCAGTCTGTTGGGGGTGATGGTATCTTCCAGAGGCCCGAGGTTGAGGAATCTTTTGAGACGGAGTCTTGTTCTGTCACCCAGCTGGAGTGCAGTGGCACGATCTTGGCTCACTGCAACCTCCACCGCCTGGGTTCAAGAGATTCCCCTGCCTCAGCCTCCCGAGTAGCTGGGACTACAGGTACCTGCCACCACACCAGGCTAATTTTTTGAATTTTAGTAGAGATGGCGTTTCACCATGTTGGCCAGGATGGTCTCGATCTCCTGACCTTGTGCTCCTCTCACCTCGGCCTCCCAAAGTGATGGGATTACAGGCAAATCAGGAATGTTGACGTGGAACCATCTTGAAGGATGGGGTGGGCCGGCTATTGAAGGATGGGGTGGGCCGGCTATAGACGGATGGGCTGCAGACTCCAGGGAAGCTCTGCCGTGCGCTGGCGAGTCTGGCTGAAAATCTGGTTTTACTACCAATTTGGCTGGGGGATCTTGTGGCAAATGACTTCACCTCTCAAGAATGGGGACAAGCATCACCACCTCACAGGGATGTTGGGAGAACAGTGTGCAAGAGGCCCCGGCAAACAAGTGACAAACGCCCGCCATTCTTATTATTATTGGTATTGACCTTGTCTTTGGACTTACCCCACCTCCCACGTTGCCCCCACCCTCGTAATCCTGCTCAAGAGAAGTATATTTTCCCTGGAGGGATTCTTAATCCTCCACATCCCCAATGTTTCTTAATGCCTGGAAGATTTTCTTTCTTCTTTCCTTTTCCCTTCCTTCCTTCCTTCCTTCCTTCCTTCTTTCCTTCCTCCCTCTCTTCCTCCCTCCCTCCCTCCCACCCTCCTTTTTCTTACTTTTTTTTTCACTCTTGTTGCTGAGGCTGGAATGCAGTGGCACAATTGGCTCACTGCAACCTCTGCCTCCCAGGTTCAAGCAATTCTCCTGCCTCAGCCTCCCGAGTAGCTGGGATTACAGGCATGCACCACCACTTCCAACTATTTCTGTACTTTTAGTAGAGATAGGGTTTCTCCATGTTGGTCAGTCTGGTCTCAAACTCCCGAACTCAGGTGATTCACCTGCCTTGGCCTCCCAAAGTGCTGGGATTACAGGCATGAGCCACTGCACCTGGCATGCCTGGAAGATTTTGTTGGGTTCATGGGTCAGAGTACCCTCAGAATCTACCTCTAATCCTCCTCCTTCTTCTTTCTTTTTGAGACGGAGTCTCGCTCTGTCGCCCAGGCTGGAGTATAGTGGCATGATCTCAGCTCACTGCAACCTCCGCCTCCTGGGTTTAAGGGATTCTCTTGCCTCAGCCTCCCCAGTAGCTGGGATTACAGGTGCCTGCCACCACGCCCGGCTTATTTTTGTATTTCTAGTAGAGATGAGGTTTCACCATGTTGGCCAGGCTGGTCTCGAACTCCTGATCTCAGGTGATCTGCCCACCTTGGCCTCCTAAAGTGCTGAGATTGCAGGCGTGAGCCACCGCACCCGGCCCTTCGATCCTGTCTGCAGTTTTGCAATTTCCTTGGTCTGTCTCCTGAAGAGAGGTTGTTGCAAACCCAGCAATTATTTCTAGGCACGTAATGCAAAGCCAGCTATTCTCAATTTTCCGGTGGCTGGATTCTACTCTCCCTCCTGTCTCCCTCCCTGCCTCCCTCCCTCCCTCTCTCTCTTCTTCCTCTCCCTTTCAAATAATGACTTCAATTCCTTTTGCATTATTAAAATAAGAGTCAAAGTTTATTATAGAATATTTAGGCAGTACTTAAAAGAGAATAAACCCAGACATCTTCCAACTACTCAGAGGTAGGCACTGCTAGTAACAGAGGTCTAGGCTGTCCTGCAGCCTTCATCCGGGCCTCTCCTCAGCTCCAGAGAGCAGGTCCTGATTGGTCCAGCTTCCCAGGTGGTCCCATTCTTTTGGCCAGGGATTGGTTGAGCAGTGGGAAGTGCTGGTGAATGAGACCGGAAAAGACGCTGAGTGAGGTTTCTGTTCCCATGGAGGCTCACCCGATAGGGATGGGCAGCTTCTCTGGGTCTGAGTCTGGATGTGATGCCCGGAATGCATCAGCCATCTTGGCACCAGAGGTTGATGCCCGTATGTGGAGGAGAGCTGAACAAACAGCAGAGAAGTAGAGCCGTGCCCAGAGTAGACCAATTCTTCTTTTTCTTTCTTTCTTTCTTTTTTTTTTTAGACAGGGTCTCACTCTTGTCACCCAGGCTGGAGTGCAGTGCCTCGATCATGGCTCATTGCAGCCTCTGCCTCCCGGGTTGAAATGATTCTCCCACCTCAGCCTCCTGAGCAGATGGGATTACAGGCATGCACCATCATGATTGGCTAACTTTTTGGACAGATGGGGTTTCACCATGTTGGCCAGGCTGGTCTTGAACTCCTGACCTCAAGTGATCCACCCGCTGCAGCCTCCCAAAGTGCTGGGATTACAGGCATGAGCCACCACACCCAGCCCATAATTAAAAAAAAAAAAAAAAAAATTAGATTTAAGTAGCACAGGCATTTTCACTCCAAGCAATCTGCAACCCAGAGGCTTCTGGGACCTCAAGCTCCTCAGGGCGAGATCATATTGACCTGAAAAGACTCCCCTCTCCCATGCAGGAGCAATGTGGAGGGAGGGTTTGGAGTGTTCCAGCCTCTTTGTGATCTCCATCATATCCCGCCTCCCACCAATTCTCTGATATGGATAGTTACAGTTTTTCTCTTTCTTCTCTTCTTTCTTTTTAGTGCAGTGGCACAATTTTGGCTCACTTCAACATCCGCCTCCCGGGTTCAAGCGATTCTCCGGCCTCAGCCTCTCGAGTAGCAGGACTACATGTGTGCGCCACCACGTCCAGCTAATTTTTGTATTTTTAGTAGAGACAGTTCGTCAGGTTGGTCTCGATCTCTTGACCTCGTGATCCACCTGCCTCGGCCTCCCAAAGAGTTGGGATTACAGGCCTGAGCCACCGTGCCCAGCTGTTTTCTTAAACTTATAACTTTATATAAGACCTATACCAACATTCTGGGTCCTCTCTCCATTCCTAGCTCTGTGGACTCCATGGATGCCCCATCCCTCCAGATAAAGGTCATCATCTACATCGCTGGTGGGAACAGAGCTCAGTACGGATTCTGTGAGGGTTCATTTGTCAATATCAATCACAATGACAAGAAACAGACTCTTCGGCCCAGCAATTCCACCTCCAGGAGTGTGTCCTACACTCAGGTGTCAACATGAGCTCAATGACAGTGTGCCTTGGCCAGGCACGGTGGCTCATGCCTATAATGCCAGTACTTCAGGAGGCTGAGGCGGGAGGATTGCTTGAGCCCAGGAGTTTGAGACCAGCCTGGGCAAGATGGCAAGATCCCTGTCTCTAAAATAAAATAAAATAAAATAAATAAAATACACGCGGTGTGTAAACTTATTCACTACAACACTGTGATAGTAAAAGGCTGGAAATGATACAAGTGCCTGTCTTTTGGGGCCTGGTTAAAAACCCTGTACATCCCTCCCGTGGAATATGAGGTAGAATAACTAAGAGGCATTCTGTGAGTTACCAGAAACTGTGAGCAGCAAAAGTAAGGTCCAGGGCTGGGCGCAGTGGCTCATGTCTGTGATCCCAGCACTTTGGGAGGCCGAGGCAGGAGGAGCACTTGAACCTAGGAGTTCCAGACCAGCCTGGGAAATACAACGAGATGCCCATTTCTAAAAAAAAAAAAAAAAAAAAAATTTAGCCAGGTGGGGTGGTACCCACCTCGGGAGGCTGAGACAGGAGGCTCACATGAGCCCAGCGGGTGGAGGCTGCAAGAAGCCATGATCAGGCCACCACACTCCAGCCTGGTCAACAAAGCAAGACTCTGTTTCTAAAACAAATAAATAAACAACTAACTAAATAAATAAAGGGTACTATTCAATGGTGTTTTTGGTACATAATATAATTAATTTTCAAAAATTGGGGTTAAAAAGAGATAACAGAAAATTTGCCATTTTAGCTACTTTTGAGTGTGTGATTCAGTGGGATTCACTGCATTCAGTGTTGTGAAACTGGATATCCATGTGCAAAAGAATGGAGCTGGATCACTACTGTAAACACACGTTAACTCAGCATGGATCCCTGTCTTTTTGTAACTTCTAATTTTGGGAAGCTGAGGTACCATCTAATTTAAAAACAGCTTGGCCCGGTGGGGTGTGCCTGTCGTCCAGCGACTTGGGAGGCTGAGGTGGGAGGACTGCTTGAGCCCTGGAGTTACAGGGGCTGCAATGAGCTAGGGTAGTACCACTGTACTCCAGCCTGGGTGACAGTAGACACTGTCTCTTCAAAATTTTTTTTGGAGAGAGAAAGAAAAAAGCAAGACAAGCAAGTGGTTCCTAAGGTGCCTAGGAATCGCAGCCCTAACGGCCTCCTTCATTTAACGTCTTGCTTCCACACCCCTGGTTCCATCCCACGTGGCAACAGTGCACCTGAAACCTGTCTCCTCCTTGATTTCCACAAGAGACCCCATTGCACACAGCCAGTGCAGGTGCAATAAATAAGCTTTAATGAGGTTCTGGAGGCTGGAGATGGACGAGGATCTTATGTGCCACCAAAGCAACCAATATTCCTTTGTCTCCTCAACTCTGTAAGGTCCTATTGGCCTCGTCTCCCCTTGAATCCCTTGCCCCTCCAGCCATTCTGCCAGTTCTGGTCTCTTCTCCACACTTCCCTGTTCCCCACTCCTCCATCTCTGTCCAGAGCAAATCCGATGTCCTGCTTATTTTCTCTCCCAGAGCAGCTCAAGCCTTGCTTTCCCATTTAGCATCTTGGCCCAAGGTCTTCTCTCCCTCATGCTATTTTCCTAGACAGTTTTCTTTATAAGAGGAATTCTGGTGCCTGCCCTCATGATCATAGAACCTTTTTTTTTTTTTGAGATGAAGTCTTGCTTTGTTACCCAGGTTGGAGTGCAGTGGTGCGATCTCGGCTCACTGTAATCTCCACCTCCCGGGTTCAAGCCATTCTCCTGTTTCAGCCTCTGAGTAGCTGGGATTACAGATGCATGCCACCATGCGCAGCTAATTTCTGTATTTTGATTAGAGATGGGGTTTCACCATGTTGGCCAGGCTGGTCTTGAACTCCTGACCTTGTGATCCACCCATCTTGGCCTCCCAAAGTGCTGGGATTACAGGTGTGAGCCACCGCACCCGGCTGATTGTACACCTTTATAAAGTAAATTTGTCAGTTGCATCTGAGCTCAGCCTCCTGGGTCTTGGGTCTCCTCCATCTTGGCCCTATAGGAGTGTGTCCTGAGTGACCGCAGCACCGCCTCTCCCTGCATCCCTCCCGCTTGTGCTGGAAATAGCATTTGCTTCTTTTGTGGGTTATTTCCTGCCAGCCCCAGCTTGCTGGCTGCAGATGCTGGCAGAAAGTGGCTGCAGCTGACAACCTTCTCCAAGTTCTTGTCTCTGCTCCTTGGACAACCCCCAGGCAGCTGCTTGTGGTCTGAGTTCCAGCCTCTGGTGACCAGGGTCAGTGGCTGTTTCTTGTAACTACAGAGATCTGACAGATACAGAGACTTAGAAGCTCAAGGCCAGAGGCCACATTTTTACCCAAATTCTCTGGGGGTCCACAGCCTTCTGTGTGGTCCACTACGCAGTAAAGGCTTAGCCTTGCCCAAAGAAAGACCGGGCCCTTTATTCTCAGCTCCTGGGCATTCCTCTCTAAGCTCCTGGAATACCCTGCCTGATAGCCCATCTGAGCTGATCATGCTAATGCTGTAATTTATGGTGAGGGGGCCTTGGGCCACATGGTATTGGCTTGATGCATGAGGTCAGCCATGTGGGTGGCGAGCTGCTTAATTCAGCACTTTGGGAGGCTGAGGCAGAAATAACCCTTGAGGCAAAGAGTTTGAGACCAGCCTGGACAACATAGGGACACCCTGTCTTTACAAATAATAAAAAGATTAGCCACGCATGGTGGCACATGCCTGTGGTCCTAGCTATTCAGGAGGCTGAGGTGGGAGGATGACTTGGACCTCAGAGGTCAAGGCTGCAGTGAGCTGTGATCTCACCACTGCACTCCAGTCTGGCAACAGACCCTGCCTCAAGACAAACAGAGAAAAAACTGGGCACGAAGTTCTCGAGAACTGCTCTGGTTTGCAGTACTTCTTGCGTGTTGTCGCATGTCATTGCTGTGAGAATCAGGTGCTGCCTGCACGGCTCCGCTGGGAGGGGATGGCTGGAAGCTGTCGGCCCATCTCTCCCGGAACGTGTGCTGGGCAGCACCTCGCTTTGCTGATTTCGATCTCTGTCCTTTTGCTATAATAAACCGTAACTGGGAGCTTAACAGCTTTCCTGAGTCCAGTGAGTCCTTCTAGCAAATGAGCTCAGGGTGGTCTTGGAGACCTCTGAACGTGCACCTACCACCTCGTTTTGAGGTCTGGCATGGGAAGGAGGCCGGTCTCTTTGGAGGGGTCTTCATCCGTTGGGGTGGGGTCCAACTCTGGAGGCCCACGTCCTTGCCAGCTCCAGTCTCTCTCCCCGCTCAGCCCCGACGCTGTCACCTTGTGCCCTGTGTGTGGATCCTAGGAAGAGTTGGCCACAGGTGCATAGGAGATGGGCTGGAAGAGAGTTTTCAAACCTTAGCCTCAGGGCTCTTTAGAACAAAATCAAAGAACATTTTCCCACCGAAGACCAATGTGCAAAGAACTACAGGCCTGTCCCCTCCCCTCTCCCTGGAAGCCAGGGCAGTGTTTCTGAGGTGTGGCCAAGGGTGGAGTTGGTGGGGAGGGCTGCTATCAAAATGCAGATTCCCTGGCCTCGGCAGAGACCACACTGTCAGAGGCTGAGTCTTAGCAAACTCTACAGGGGATTCTGCCCAGCAGGAAGGGTTGGAAAATGCACTCAAGGCAGCAGGAGCAAAGACCCAGAAGACCCAGGCTCCTGAGGCTGGGCTGCGGGCATCTGGAGACATCTGGTTTGTGGTTCATGCAGACCCCACACCCTCCTCAGCTCCCACACTGCACTTACCCTATTAACCGAGGTGCTGGCAGCCGTCGGACCTGGGGAAATAGGAGGGAAAGTCGTCAGGAAGGAACACGGCTGGGAGGAAGATAAGTCTGGGTGTCAGGGCCCTGAAAATGCCAAGTTCTGTCTCTGCCGTTACATGGGGCACTACTTCCCCTAACGCTATGCACATCTGTCACACAGGGATGGCGGGTGTGCTCGTCAAGGATTTGAGACCAGCCTGAGCAAGACAGCAAGATCCCTGCCTCTAAAATAAAAAGTAAAATAAATGACAGTGTAGGCTGGGCACCGTGGCTCACACCTGTAATCCCAGCACTTTGGGAGGCTGAGGTGGGAGGATCACAAGGTCAAGAGTTCAGGACCAGCCTGGCCAACATGGTGAAACCCTGTCTCTACTAAAAATACAAAAATTAGATTTTTAAAATATCCATTAATTAAATAAAGATCCATAAATATCAAGCCTGGGCTCTGGAACCAGATGGATGGGTTCAAATTCCATCTCTGTCCTTTAGGAGCTGTGTGACCTTAGACCAGTGACTTAACCTCTCTGGTTTCAGCTTCCTAAACTACCGAACGGGGGTTTATTTAGCAAACAGTAGTAGTATTCAGCAAATGGTAAATGTCTACTTTGTGCCAGGTACATTCTAGGTGCTGGGGACACAGCTGTGAACAAAACAGATAAAATCGCCTGCTCTTGGCCAAGCATGGTGGCTCACGCCTGTAATTCCAGTACTCTGGGAGGAATTCCCCAAGGTGGGTGGATTGCTGGAGTCCAGTTCAAGACCAGCCTGGGCAACACAGCGAAACTCCAACTTTACTAAAAATATAAAAAAATTAGCCGGGCCTGGGAGTGCATGCCTATAGTCCCAGCTACTCAGGAGGCTGAGGTGGGAGAATCACCTGAACCTGGGAGGGTGAGGCTGCAGTGAGCTGATATCATGCCACTGCACTCTAGTCTGGGCAACACAGAGAGAGAGAGAGAAAAAAAGCTAGGCATGGTGGCTCACGCCTGTAATCCCAGCACTTTGGGAGGCTGAGGCGGTGAATAACGAAGTCAGAAGTTGGAGACCAGCCTGATCAACATGGTGAAACCCCGTCTCTACTGAAAATACAAAGCTTAGTTGGGCATGGTGGTGCATGCTGTAATCCCAGCTACTCGGAAGGCTGAGGCACGAGATTCACTTGAACCTGGGAGGCGGAGGCTGCAGTGGGCTGAGGTTGTGCCACGGCACTACAGCCTGGGTGACAGAGTGACAGCCTGCCTCAAAAATAAATAAATAAATAAATAAATAAATAAATAAATAAATAAATATTAAAATCAAGGAAGTTGTAGTGACAGCCTGCCTCAAAATAAATAAACGAACAAAATAAAATTAAAAATTAAAATCCAGGAGGTCGTACATATAAAGCAGCACATGGACAGTGCTCAGCAAAGTATCACTCCTCTGATTATAGAATTAGCTGGTGCACTTCTCCAGAAGGAGCCATGGGAGGGTGCTCCAGGGAGGGGAATGGCCTATGCAAATCTCTTGAGGTGTGAAAGCATCAGACCCTGTTAGAGCTGAAGATCAGAGATGCCAGTTCCTGCCACCTCCTCCTAGAGTCACTCCTGAACAAGGCAGATGGTGTAAGGCTGAGGGGTTAAGCATTATTTCACCCCCATCCTTCTGGCAGGGACTCCCACATCACCTGAATGAAGTGCGGAAGCCTCAGGCCTGATACGATCTTCTCCCACTCTGTAAATACTTGTAAATGTAATCAATGAAGCAGTGAACGGGATTCCGTGGTTCTGCACCCTGGTTGGTCAAATGGGGAAAACCTCATGGCACTGGGGTGAGGATTCAGTCAGAGGCACACGGGAAGGGCTTAGCACAGAGCCCAGCACACAGTAGGTGCTCCATTATGGCAGCTCTGGTGATGCTCACTCGTGGAGACAGATGGCAATGCCAAAGGAACTTACGGGAACATCTGGACCGATAGAAATAAAGCCCACACCCCAGCATGGCCAGAACAGCCAGGATTCCCAGAATCGGGACGACGATGACGCTCCAGGACATGCCTGGGGGTTCACTGGGAGGTCCCTCTGAAAGAGAAGGAAACAGGTATTTAGGTAAGGACACTCTTGGGGTTTATCCCTCATTCTTGAAGTGGCATCTCAAATTTCCTTACGGAGCCACCACTCCACCTGCCTCAGTCTATTTAACTCAGGTGGACTGGATCCTACCCTCTGGTTCCTAGGATGGGACTTTGACACAGGCCTGGCCAATCAGAACATTCCATTTTCCCTAGCTGCTGTGATTGGTTCATAGGTGGGCTGTGGCCTAAGCTGGGCCAATGAGAGCCAGCCCTGGGACTTTGGCTACAGTTATTGAAAATAGTGTTTTTTTTCTCCTGCTGTTGCTATTCTGGTAGGATGTGAGCCTGTCATTGCTGAGGGCTATCTTGCTTCCCTGAGGACAGAGCCTTCCTGAGAATCAAGCCAGTACAACAAAAAGCAGAGACAAGAGATGTATAAAATAAAAGTTCCTGGATTACATAGTTGGAACCCCTGGATCTAACCATACCTGAAGGTGGAATTTCAATAAACTCCTGAATTTTTGTTTGTTTTTTTTCTTAGACTACTTTGAGTTGTGTTTCTGACAACTGCAATTGATAGAGTTCTGCCTAACGCATTTGGAAAGGCCTGGGTCCCTGAGAGAGACGGATTCCACATCTATCCCAACCTGGGTGTGCGGAGGGAGTGTATTCAGGCAGCTGAACAACGGTACCAGCGGTATAGGTATGGAGTTAACAGGGGAGTCAAGCTGGCCCCACTGGTCCTTTTGTGAGAAGGCTTAGGAGAAGGATGGGAACCAGCTGCTGTAATTGGTTCATAGAGAGCATTGGAGAGGGAACCCTGCCGCGACCTCTTCCTTTGGTCCCTGTTCTCCCCACCCAGGGAGTTCCTCACCTTTGACCTGGACAGTCAGTTCTGCCTGGCGAGCTCCTAGGGAACTGGTGACATTGCAGATGAAAGTCGTGTTGATTGACTTGTCCACAGGACGGATGAGCAGCTGGGCGCCCTGGGCCACAGCAGAGGGTGGCAGAGGACCCATGGTCCTGGAAGAGGCAGAAGGGTGAGTCTCTGCTGCGAGTCCGGAGTGACAGTGATTGAGCACCCACTACTTGTCAGAAACCCTCACGCCCTCTATGGTATAAGCCGGGAGCAATTCTGGAGGATCCCCTGCCCCCCGCCCCCCGACTCCCGACTCTTCCCTTCCTCTCATGCCCACACTCAACCCATCAGCCAATCCTTAGGCCCCGCCCTAAGATCCATCCAGAATCCCACCGCTCCTCAGGTCTTCCACGGCCGGCCGCCTCCCTGCTCTGACCTGGTACATCCTGGCCCCCAGCAGCCGCCTCCACGCTGGGCTCCATTTTCGCCCTCGCCCCACTCGTCGGTTCCCCACCTGGCCACCAGAGGTCGCCTGTGAACCCTAAGTCAGTTCCCATCACGCAGCTCAGCACCCTCTGGTGGCTCAGCCTGGCTCAGAGTAAAACCGAACTCTCCTCCGAGTCACAGGCCCCACGTGACCTGGCCCCTGCTACCTCTGCCCCTGTTTTCCACGACCCTCCCCTTTGTTCCCGCCTCTGTATCCACAGTGGCCTTGCTGGTCCTCAAACTCTCCAGTTAGGTGTCCTGGGTGTTTGCTTATGCTGGGACTGATGGATAGAAATGGGTTTGCCTGGCCGGGCGCAGTGGCTCGCGCCTGTAATCCCAGCACTTTGGGAGGCCGAGGCGGGTGGATTACGAGGTGAGGAGTTCAAGACCAGCCTGGCCAAGATGGTGAAACCCCGTCTCTACTAAAAATACAAAAATTAGACGGGCATGGTGGCGGTTGCCTGTAAATCCAGCCATGCAGGAGGCTGAGGCAGAGAATTGCTTGAACCAGGGAGGTGGAGATTGCAGTGAGCTGAGATTGCGCCACTGCACTCCAGCCTGGGTGACATAGTGAGACTCTGTCTCAAAAGAAAAAAAAAAAGAAAAAGAAAAAGAAATGGGTTTGCCTATACTGTTCCCTCTGCTAGAATGTTTTGCCCCCATATACCCACAGAGCTCACCCTCACCTCCTTCACCTTAGTAACATCTCACTTGGCCACCCTATTTCAACTGTGATGACCACCCTTCCCATCCCCATCCTCTCTCTCTCTCTTTCTCTCTCTAATTTTATTGTTAGTTTTTGAGACAGGGCCTCATTCTGTCACCGGTGCTGCAGTGCAGTGGCACCATCCTGGCTCACTGCAACCTCTACCTCCTGGGTACACAATCTTCCCACTTCAGCCTCCTGAGTAGGTGGGACTGCAGGTGCGTCCTCCCACACCCAGCTAAGTTTTGTATCTTTTGGTAGAGATGGGGTTTCACTGTGTTGGCCAGGCTGGTCCCGAACTTCTGGCCTCAAGTGATCTTCCCATCTCAGCATCCCAAAGTGCTGGGATTACAGGCATGAGCCACGGCGCCTGGCCCCCATCCCCTTTCCTGCTTTATCTTCTCCATGGTATTTATCGCCATTGCACACACTCTACACACTTTACGACTTTATCTTGCGTCTTGTTTCTTTCCCCACTAGAATGGAAGCTCCATATGGGGAGGAAATCTGGTCTGTTTTATTGACTACTATATGCTGGTTAATTGCACCTGGCATACAGTAAGTAGTCAAGGAACACTAGTTTAATGAACAGAGGTAGAGATGAAGTATTGGGCTTTGGGCACTCTGCAAAGCTGGGCTGCAAATGCAGCCATCTAGCTCAAGAGGCTGAATTGTGGTGCTTTGAGGCAGGACAGTAAAGTCACCGTCACACCATCAAAAACCTCTGACTGGCAATTCCTTCCGCTGACAACTGACAAATGACCATGGGGGATGGTCACCACCACGCATTTGCAGAGTTGAAAATGGAAACTGACATCTGTGCCCTGTACTAGGGATGGTTAAATAACTGATGACATCAGTGTATGTTGGAACCTCTTCCCTGCACTTTAGGAGGCCCAGGCGGGAGGACTGCTTGAGTTCAGGAGTTCAAGACCAGCCTAGGCAACGTAATGAGATCTCATCTCTATTTCTTAAATTTTTTTTTCAAAGGTGATAAAATCCCAGCAACATTAAAAAAGGGGCCATGCTAGCCAGGCGTGGTGGTGTGTGCCTATAATCCCAGCTATCTGGGAGGCTAAGGCTGGAGGATCACTTGAGCCCAGGAGCTCAAGGCTTCAATGAGCTGTGACTGTGCCACTGCACTCCAGCCTGAGCAACAGAGTGAGGCCTTGTTTAAAAAAAAAAAAAAAGCAGGGGAGCTGAGGGTGCTTTGAAATGCATAATATGATTGATGGATGAATAGAGGGACGGAAGGAATCACAGAAAGGTTATAAAGGAGGCACAGTAAAATGTTAGTGGGGGAATCCGCATGGTGGAATCTTAAGAGTTCACTGGAAAATTAGGATTTTTCTGTATGTTTGACAATCTTCCTAATACAATATGTGGGAAGTGGGCTTGTGGACCCATGTGCTTTGAGATGGAAAGGTATTCACAAGATAGAGGAAAAGTTTCGAAGTTATATATATAGCATAATTCCAGTTTTTGTTTAGAAACACAGAGAAAAAAGACAGAAGGGTATATAATAAGAGCCACTGGGTATTTCTGGAGGTGGCTGGGTACACTTGACTAGAGGTGCTGCTGCCTTCTTTTTGCTCATAACTCAATGGCCTGACATTTCTACAGTGGACACAAGTTATTTTTATAATAAGGAAAAAGGCCTAAGGCTGGGTAAGGTGGCTCACACCTGTGATCACAGCATTTTGGGAGGCTGAAGTGGGTTGATTGCTTGAGCCCAGGAGATTGAGACCAGCCTGGGCAATGTGGCAAAACCCTGTCTCTGCAAAAAATACAACAAAATTAGCTGAGTGTGGTGGTCCGTGCCTGTAGTTCTAGCTACTCAGGAGGTTGAAGTGGGAGGATCACTGAGCCCAGGGAGGTTCAGGCTGCAGTGAGCTATGATCATGGCACTGCATTCCAGCCTGGGTGACAGAGCCCCAGCCCCTCCTCCCTCAGATCCCAGAGTCCAGGCCCCCAGCTCCTCCTCCCTCAGACCCAGGAGTCCAGGCCCCAGCTCCTCCTCCCTCAGACCCAGGAGTCCAGGAGTCCAGGCCCCCAGGCCCTCCTCCCTCAGACCCAGGAGTCCAGACCCCCAGCCCCTCCTCCCTCAGACTCAGGAGTCCAGACCCCCAGCCCCTCCTCCCTCAGACCCAGGAGTCCAGGCCCCAGCTCCTCCTCCCTCAGAGCCAGGAGTCCAGACCCCCAGCTCCTCCTCCCTCAGACCCAGGAGTCCAGGAGTCCAGGCCCCCAGTCCCTCCTCCCTCAGACCCAGGAGTCCAGACCCCCAGCTCCTCCTCCCTCAGATCCAGGAGTCCAGGCCCCCAGGCCCTCCTCCCTCAGACCCAGGAGTCCAGACCCCCAGCCCCTCCTCCCTCAGACCCAGGAGTCCAGACCCCCAGCCCCTCCTCCCTCAGACCCAGGAGTCCAGGCCCCCAGCCCGTCCTCCCTCAGACCCAGGAGTCCATACCCCCAGCCCCTCCTCCCTCAGACCCAGGTGTCCAGACCCCAGCCCCTCCTCCCTCAGACCCAGGACTCACGTGCTCCACTCATAGCCTGTGGGCTCTGGGTTGCTGCGAGCATCACAGGTCAGGCTGGCCTCAGGCTGGCCGAGGTACCAGTTGCCATCATAGCCAGAAATGGATACCTCTGGGGGATCTGCAGGAAGTGGACACAGAGGTTCAGAGACAGGGAGCCTTTGGTGGGCCTAGGGCTATGTGCAATTCACATGACTGCAGGAAAAGGTCTGGGCATGTTTGGGGAACAGTGGGAGCTGGAGAAGCCTAGGAGGGGTCTAGGGAGATGGGGTGCCACAGAGAGCAGAAGCCTGGGAGTCCCTGGTCAGTGTGGACATGGAGAGGGCTTCTGAGGACCTGCTTTTCTCCACTAGCTTTCCTAGGTAGCCTGGTCCAGGTATGTGTTGGGTGTCCTGCGGGTAAAGGCCTCCTTGTCTCACTCATAGGCAACTGTCACTCGTAACACAGAGCAGTGTATTCAAGGCTCTGACAGGTCCTGCGGGAAAGAGTCCTGGATGAATCACCTTGCTCTGGGGTGTTGCTCAGCCATCCCAGACATGACTGACAGCGAAGATCCTTCAGCATCCTCAGGAGGAAGGTCAGTGGGACAGGGTGTGTTGGGGGGTGAGGGGTAGGTGTCAGTGTGGAGGGACTCCAGTGTAGACAGCGCCTGAGGGAATCTGTGTACCAACTCCCTGGCGGGGGAGCAGGCAGTATAAACGAAGATGAAAGGAACAGTATGGATGATGCCAGAAGAGCTTGCGTGGATATTAGTGACAGGCTCGGTGCAGACCTGGCATTAGAATATCACAGCAGGCGCTATCACGTCCGGCCAGCCCCTGCTGGGGTGGGGGTGAGATCACTCCCATACATACAGTGTGTACCGGGAGCTGGTGAAATTAAAACAGGCTGTGTGTGTGTGTAGACAGCATCTGGATGAGCCAGTGTAGACGATGTGGGAGCTTAGTCTAGATGTATGCTCTCCAATATGGCACCTACTGGCCACATGTGACCACCGAGCCCTTGAAATATGGCCAGGCCAAAATACACACCAGATTTCAAAGGCTTACTAGGGCAAAATAAATGGGAGAGATCTCAAGAAAAAGTTTTAGAAACGAATTACAAGCTGAAATAATATTTTGGGTGTAACACGGTAAGTAAAGGCAACTATTAAAATTAATTTTGGCCAGGCACAGTGGCTCATGCCTATAATCTCAGCACCTTGGGAGGTCGAGGCAGGAGGATCGCTTGAGCCCAGGAGTTTGAGACCAGCCTGGGCAATATAGGGAGATCCTGTCACTACAAAAAATGCACTAGGCTGGGTGCAGTGGCTCACGCTTATAATCCCAGCACTTTGGGAGGCCAAGGTGGGCAGATCACATCAGGAGTTCGAGAGCAGCTTGGTCAAGATGGTGAAACCCTGTTTCTACTAACAATACAAAAATTAGCCGGGCATGGTGGCGGGCGCCTGTAATCCCAGCTACTGGGGAGGCTGAGGTAGGAGAATCACTTGAACCCGAGAGGCGGGTGTTGCCTGGGCAACAGAGCAAGACTCTGTCTCAAAATAAATAAATAAATAAAAATAAATTAGCTGGGCATGGTGTCACATGCCTGTAGTCCCAGCTACTCAGGAGACTGAGGCTGAGGTGGGAGGATCGCCTGAGCCCAGGAGGTCAAGGCCGCAGTGAGCTGTGCCACCACACTCCAGCCTGGGTGACAGAATAAGAACACATCTCAGATAAATAGATAAGTGAATACACAAATCAATTTCATCTCTTCCTTCTAATTTTGTAATGGATGGTTGCTGGAGAATTTAAAGTCCTCTACGCAGCTTGCATGCTATTTCTGTTAGACAGCACTGGTGAGAGAGTGCCTGGAGCTGTCAGTGGAGATAAATGTGTGGGTGTCAATGTCAATGGCACCATGAGGGAGCTAGTGGAGGTGACGCTGTGCAGGAGAACCAGGACAGACAGTGTGAGGGGGCTGTGCAGGCCAGTGTGCCAATGTGGGGTGAGACTGGACAGTCTGTAGATGAGCCAGTGTAGACAATACTGGGCAGAGGGATGTGTAGACTACCCTGGGGGACTAGGCTGCAGACACTGCTCAGGGCAGCCAGCACACAATGTGGGAAGATCAGTGCAGCCAGCACCCAGGGGAGACCGTCGATTGTGGTTCAGGGGAACTGGTAGATACAGTGTGGGAGGTGAATGCAGACAGTTCCCCAGGGAGGCAGGGTAGATAATGGGAGGGGCACTTTAGAGATTGCCTACGACTGGGTGCGGTGGCTCACGCCTGCAATCCCAACACTTTGGGAGGCTGAGGAGGGCAGATCACGAGGTCAGGAGATGGAGACCATCCTGGATAACACGGCGAAACCCCGTCTCTACTAAAAATACAAAAAATTAGCTGGGTGTGGTGGCATGTGCCTGTAGTCCCAGCTACTTGGGAGGCTGAGGCAGGAGAATCACTTGAGCATGGAAGGCGGAGGCTGCGGTGAGCCAAGGTCACCCCACTGCACTCCAGCCTGGGTGACAGAGTGAGATTCTGCCTCAAAAGAAAGAAAAGAAAAGGACAAGGGAGTGGGTGCAGACAATGAGGGAGGCAGTGCTGACGGAGGCCAGGAGAGCCAACGTGGGGGATGTCATTGTGGACAGTTGCCTGGGGAAGGGGGTGTAGCCAGTGTTTGGGGGCAGCGCAGACCATGCTCAAGGGAGTCAGCAGACTGTGCGGTATCAGTGTAGACAGTGGCTGGAGGAGCCACAGTCACACCAGTAGTAATCCCAGTTACTCGGGAGGCTGAGGCAGGAGAATTGCTTGAACTCAAGAAGCAGAAGTTGCGGTGAGCCGAGACTGCACTGCTGCACTCCAGCCTGGGAACAGAGTGAGGTTCTGTCTCAAAAAAAAAAAAAAAAAATGGGAAAAGAGAGAGGGCAGACAATCTGGGTGTCAGCATTGACTGAGGCCCAATTAGCTGGTGTCGACAATAGGGGCAGTGTTGTTTATGGCCCAAGGGAGCTGGTGTAGACAGTGGGGGTGGGCCGTGCAGACAGGAGTCAGGGGAGCCCGTGCAGATGATGGAAGCAATGCCTACAGTGCCTTGGGGATTCAGTGTAGACAGGGGTGGGGGCGGCCTGGCAGGGTTCTCGCCGTGGCTGACTTGGGCACACTCACAGTACACGGTGAGGTTCACAGCCAGCAGCTGAGGCGTCTCGAAGCTCTCCTGCTCCACTTTGCAGGTCACGTTCTTGCCGTCCACCTGGCTTGAGGGCACCATAATCCAGTGGCTGGTGACAGTGACTGTGCCAGACAGGAGCCCTGGCTTCTGGCTCATATTGGCCATCCCGCCCAGGTCTGAGTGCCAGGTGATTCGGGCAGGCGGGCGACCCCCTGTGGAGATGCATCGGGCCACGGGCACAGGCTCTTCGGTGAGCTGGACCTTCTGAGCCTCAGCTGTGTTCTGGGGCTTGGCTAGGAAGAGGAACAAAAGCAACAGGTCATCCAATGAACCCCTCCGTGGTAGAAGAGGGGGATTCATTAAGGGTACGGGATGGTATGGTGGCTGGGCATGGTAGCTCACACCTATAATCCCAACAGTTTGGGAGATTGAGGTGGGTGGATCACTTGAGGTCAAGAGTTCGAGACCAGCCTGGCCAACATGGTAAAACTCTGTCTCTACTAAAAATACAAAAATTAGCCAGGGTATGGTGGCACATGCCAGTAATCCCAGTTACTTGGGAGGCTGAGGCTGGATAATTGCTTGAACTCAGGAGACGGAGGTTGCAGCGAGCCAGGATTGAGCCACTGCACTCCAGCTGGGCAACAGAGCGAGATTCTGTCTCAAAAAAACCCAAAAATGTACAGGATGGCATGGTTCAAACCCCAGCTCTGTCCTTGAGCAGCTGGGTGGCCTTCGGCAAGTCTGTGCCTCAGTTTCCTTGTCTGTCAACAGGAGATGATGGGATCACAGGCATGAGAATATTCTGGTAAAGCTCTAAGAATGGTACTTGGCACATAATAAGTGCTCAATAAATATTATTTGGTGGAAAGTGCTGGGGCCCAGCAGTGACCAAAATAGCCCTGGTTCCACCCTCATGGGTACTCAGTCCAAGGGGCAGAAATACTCTTTTCCAGGCAGTGATGACTTGGAGAAGGCAGGGCTGGGACGGGGAAACCCAGAGGGGGTTATCCTAGTCCGGGGCTCAGTGGAAGAGAGGAAGCCTGAGCTCTGAAGTTGAGGAGGGAAGTGACTTGCCCACGGTCGCAGAGCTATAGGCAGCAGAGCTAGACTCTCACATGTCTGTTCGACTCCAAAACCACCTTGACCATCTCTTACTCATCATCCTGGTGATTCCCAAACCTGGGACTTCCTTCCCCATCATTACCTGTTTTATTATTTACCCACGGTTTCTCCTTAACTTGACTCACTGTTTCTGTTTTACCTCATCCTGTAAACCATGATACTCAGAATCCCAGGCTTGTTGGACTGACAAGAGTTGCCTTGGATTGGATGCTGTTTGCCGGTTGCAAACCCTTGAAATTTCATGAATTACTCATGCACAAGCCTGGAATAGTTCCTGGCACATGAACTTAAAAACAAACATTAACAACGAAAAAGGTGGGCGTGGGAGCACATTCCTGTGATTCCAGCTACAGGGAGGGCAGGAGCATTCCTAGAGCCCAGGAGTTCCTGGCTGCAGAGAGCTATGATCACGCCACTGCACTTCAGCCTGGGCGACAGAGTAAGACTCTGTCTCAAAAAAAAAAAAAAAGGGTCAGTTATTTTGAATCCTTATGGTGATCCCCATCCCACAGTTGAGGAAACTGAGGCACAGAGACTTCTTGCTCAAGTTCCAGGAGGAGGGCCTCATGGAGCTCACGAAAATGAAAGCATGACCCCCTCCTCTTTTGGGTATGAGGATCTTTGCTTTTCTGTCTGTTTCAACTTTCTCCTTCTTTACCAAATAAAGTAACAGTAACTGACAGCTCTAAGGAACTCACATGGGCTATGAAGCACCTCTGCTCTAAGCCTTCACCTGGACACTCATGACAGCTTTCCAAGGGTGTTGCTATTGTCACCAATCCTTTTACAGATGAGGAAAGGAGGGACCCAGAAGACGCCACCCAGGCCTCCTCCCTTCCCAGTGCCCTCCCAGCCCCCTTTCCAAGATACCCCTTCCCCTCCCTCAAGGTGATTCTAGGTTTGGAGGTCCTCACTCCCGGGGATCTCTCCTCTCTTCCTGCCCTGTAGCCCCTCCCAACTAGCCTCTCCCACTCCACCCCTCATCATTGCCCTGCCCCTTCCTTTAGTCCCAGGGAATCTGCTGTGGAGGGAATCTCCCTCCCTCCCAGGACTTCCCGCTCTTTACCTACCTCCCTGATCCTCCCACGAAACCTCCGCCTTTCATTCAGCCCCTGCCCCCAACGCGCCCCCCCCCCTCACCGAACACTCGGAGCCAGGTAACGGCACTCCTGCTGCCCTGAGGGAACATGACGAACAGGCAGGTGTAGTTGCCTTCATCCTCGGCGCGCAGCTCGAACACCCTCAGCGAGGCATCCCGCAGCTCCGCTCCTAGCCTGGCGGCCACGAATTCCAGCCGTTCGGACTCCAGGTAGTTGGGGCCCTGAGTATGGTGGAAGACGGCCACGCTGCGTGAGTCACTGAGCCGCGTCCAAGTCAGCTGCGACACGTGCGTCACCTCTGTGTGCAGCTTCAGGTGGCAGGGCAGCGTCACGGAGTCGCCCAAGAAGCCGTGCACCTGGGTGGGCGCCTTCAGGACGATGTCTCCTGCGGAGAACCGAAGATAAGGTGTCAGATCTGGGGCGTTCTGGGGCCAGATAGGGAGGGGCTCCGGGAGGCCTGGCGCCCGGGCGTGCACTGGCACGCTGGCACCCTGGAGCCCTGGTGGGCGGTGGGAGAGGGGGGAGTGGGGCACGACCTGGGGTCATGATAGGCGAGGAGGGTAAGGGCGTTTGGGATGGTCGTGCCCTTTCACTTTTTGGCTATTTATTATCATATTTTCTCTATTATTACTGTATTTCCCTCAATCTCAACATAATCGATTTTTAAAATTGTGGTAAATATTGTGGTTTAAAAAATTAAATTTACCGCCAGTATGGTGGCTCACGTCTGTAATCCCAGCACTTTGGGAGGCTGAAGTGGGCGGCTCATAAGGTCAGGAGTTCTAGACCAGCCTGGCCAACAGGGTGAAACCCAATCTCTACTAAAGATACAAAAAATTAGCTGGGCGTGGTGGCGAGAGCCTGGAAACTCAGCTCCTCGGGAGGCTGAGGCAGGAGTAACGCTTGAACCTGGGAGCCAGAGGTTGCCGTGAGCCTAGATCTCACCATTGCACTCCAGCCTGGGTGACAGGGCAAGACTCCATATTAAAAACAAACAACACCAGCACTTTGGGAGGCCGAGGCAGGTGGATCACGAGGTCAAGATGTCGAGACCATCCTGATCAACATGGTGAAACCCCGTCTCTACTAAAAATACAAAAAATTAGCTGGGCGTGGTGGTGTGTGCCTGTAATCCCAGCTACTCAGGAGGCTGAGGCAGGAGAATTGCCTGAACCCAGGAGGCAGAGGTTGAGGTGAGCCGAGATCGCGCCATTGCACTCCAGCCTGGGTAACAAGAGCGAAACTCCGTCTCAAAAACAAACAACACACACACACACACACACACACACACACACACACACACACACACTAAATTTACCATTGAAGCCATTTGAAGCATACAATTCAGTGGCACTATGTACATTTCACGATGTTGTGCAACCATTACCACTACATAGCTCCAAAACTTTTTCTTTTCTTTTCTTTTCTTTTTTTGAGACTGAGTCTCACTCTGATGCCAGGCTGCTGGACTACAGTGGCGAGATCTTGGCTCGCTGCAACCTCCGACACCTGGGTTCAAGCGATTCTCCTGCCTCAGCCTCCCGAGTAGCTGGGACTACAGGGGTGTGCCACCACGCATGGCTAACTTTTTGTATTTTTAGTATAGATGGGGTTTCACCACATAGGCCAGGAAAATCTCATAATCTCGATCTCTTGACCTCGTGATCCGCCCGCCCCTGCCTCCCAAAGTGCTGGGATTACAGGTGTGACCCACCGCACCCAGCCCAGAACTTTTTCATCATACCGGTGTTGTAGGTTTCACATACTGTGACTGCTGTAATTTACAGCACAACTCGCTGTTCCCAATATAGAAAATGGGGAGAACTCTTGGGTCTTCAAATCTGTGAAACACTGTATTACTCTGGGTGGGTCCTGGCTGGAAGAATGTAGGGGATCCTGGCACAAAATGAAGGCAATTATAGCACAGGAGTTTTGGGTTCCTTCAGATCTCTGCTGTGAGGCCTCAGGCAGGTTACTTAACCTCTCTGATTCTTTTTCCTAGTTAGTAAAATGAGACTTAGAACAGTGGACATTCACAGGTGCTGACACAGCTCAGGGGCTCTTCTGGGCACTTTACATACCTCTTGGCATTTAGTCCCCGAGGCAAACACTACTGTTAGCCTTTTACAGATAGGGAAACTGACACACAGAGTGCAGTGTCAGCCAAGTCATACGGAGGTCTAGCGGCAGAGGTGGGATTTGAACCTGGGTGGTCTGTTGTCAGAGTCTGACCTCTGATCCCCCAGGTCCTATATGAAAATCTTTCTGCTAGGGCCTTATTTTAGCACATAGTAGGTCCTAATATGTGTCAGCTCTTATTGAGACTAATAAACATAGTCCTATTCATTCTTTTTTATTTTTAAATGTTTATTTGATTTTTTTTGTAGAGATGGGGTCTTGCCATGTTGCCCAGGCTGGTTTTGAATTCCTAAGCTCAAGTGATCCTCCCATCTCAGCCTCCCAAAGTGCTGGGATTGCAGGCATGAGCCACTGTGCCTGGCTGCAATCAGCCTGGGGAGCATCGCAAAACTCCATCTCTAACTAAAACACAAAGAAATTAGCCAGGTGTGGTGGCGGGCACCTATTATCCCAGCTACTCCAGAAGCCAAGGTGAGAGGATCGCTTGAACCTGGGAAGTTGAGTTTGCAGTGAGCAGGGACTGTGTCACTGCACTCCAGTCTGGGTGACAGAACAAGACCTGTTTCTTTCTTTCTCTCTCTCTCTCTCTCTCTCTCTCTCTCTCTCTCTCTCTCTCACACACACACACACACAATATATATATATATACATAAAATATATAAAAATATATATTATTTATGTACTCATTAAATATTAATAAAATATATGATTATATAAATAACATATATGTTATTAATGGATATTTAAAATAGTTAATAAATAAATATAATATATGTACTTGTTAATAAATATGTAATATATAATTATAATATATAATATATATACTTATATCAGGAGTTTGAGACCACCCTAGCCAACATGATGAATCCTTGTCTCTACTAAATATACAAAAAAATGGCTGGGTGTGGTGGCTCACACCCATAATCCCAGCACTTTGGGAGGCCAAGGTGGAGCAATCACGAGGTCAGGAGTTCGAGACCAGCCTGGCCAACATGGTGAAACTCTGTCTCTACTAAAAATACAAAAAATTAGCTGGGCTTAGTGGCAGGCGCTTGTAATCCCAGCTACTCGGGCGGCTGAGGCAGGAGAATCGTTTGAACCCAGGAGGTGGAGGTTGCAGTGAGCAGAGGTAGCGCCACTGCACTCCAGCTGGGCGACAGAGTGAGACTCTGCCTCAAAAAAAAAAAAAAAAAGAAAAGAAAAAGAAAAAAATTAGCCAGGTGTGGTAGCACATGCTACTCGGGAGGCTGAGGCAGGAGAATCGCTTGAACCCAGGAGGCGGAGGCTGCGGTGAGTGGGGATCAGAACACTGCACTCCAGCCTGGGTGATGGAGTGAGACTCTGTCTCAAAAAAAAAAAAAAAAAAAAAAAAAAAAAAAAGAATGAATGGCCAGCCAGACTCTGGGGGTCAGAAGGGGAATGGTGTCAAGTGTCGCCCACTGTCCTCCTCCCCAACATCAACCACCCTCTCCGCCCAGACACAGCAGACTCAGCAGCATATCCAGCGAGGGTGTGGCCTGTGTGTGATTAAGCCGGAGCGTAAGTGAGGTAATTCGGCTTGAATCACCGTCTGCTGATTTGTCCTGATTCATTTGCCATTTTGGGAAAATTTCTGTACCCAACTCCATCTCCTTTCCGGGGGAGCCTAGCCGGTGTTCTTGCCAATTTAGAGGAATTTCTGTACCCAACTAACTCCCACCGCCATCCGGATGCTAAGAGGAGGGTCCTGTCTTCGCCCCGTGTTCCTGCCGCTTTCGAGGAAGTTCTAAACCCAACTCAGACAGCTATCCGGGTGGCTAAAAGGAGAGTCTTGCCCTCTCCGCATGTTCCTTCCAACCCCGGGGCAGAGATGGAGGTTGGGTGGCTCCAGGCCGCGCCGTCACCTTCGGGGACTCGGGGAGCCGAGTGCCCGGTCGGGTTGCGGAGCTGGGAGTGAGGACGGGGCCGCCGGACTGAGCGGGAATCACTTACCGGTTCCCGGGCATGACTGGGTCAGCACCAGCAGAGCCAGAAGCCTCAGCGGCCACGCGGCGGCCATGGCTCTGGCCGTGCCAGGTACTCTGGGCAGCTGGGCCCCGGCGGGGGCACCGCCTCCACGCTCCCCGGCGCGCTCGCTCTGCCGCAGCTGCTGCGAGTCCAGATCCGGGAGCTCGGGTCCTGGAATCCCCGCGGCGCGGCTCTGTCGGTGCCTGGGAAGGGGAATACCCGCTTCTTTAAGCTCCAGACGAGTGACTGGCGAGGAGGTGAGGTGGGAGCCGGGTGCCTCCGGGCGCGGGGGCCCCAATCTGCGCATGTCTTTCCCGGCGCTCAATCCGGAGACAGACGCTCGCTGGTTCCCTAGGTGCGCACGAGAGGAGATCCAGCCTCTGCACTCCAGCCTGGGCGACAGAGCAAGACTCCAACTCAAAAAGAAAAAAGAAAAAGCATACTAATAGCACTTGCCTCACATCGTGGTTTGTAAAAAGCTTAAACAAGAAACTGCTTAGCTCAATTTCAGGTCTGAACTAAATAAAAAGCAGATGTGCCAACAACAGCAGCAGTAGCAGCGGCGATTATTATTATTGTTGCTTTACAGTTGCCATCAAAAAATAATGTTCATGAGAATGGTGATTCATTCACTCTTCATTCAACGTATATGTATTAAGCCAGCCAGTAACCCAGGCACTGGGGATACAGCAGAAAATAAGACAGACAGAAATCTCTGCCTTTAATGAAGACTGTGTTCTAGAGGAAAACAGACATGTTATGGACCAATCTGCAGGAGGGACAGGGGAGGAGGGAGGGACAGAGAGGGAAAGAAATGGGAGAGAAACAGAGAGAGACACTCAGAGATAGGGACTGGGAGACAGAGACAGAGAGAGATTGAAAGAGACACACAGCATAGACAGAGTGAGATGAGAGGTGACAGAGGAGAGATTCGGAGAGCCATACCCTCAGAGATAGGGCCTGAGGGACTTCCTGGTCCCCAGAGGTGTCTGTCCCAGCCAGGGTCTCCATGAGGTCGACTAACAGCAGCTCTGGTCCCTCTTCTCTAACATCCTTTTATTTTTATTTTATTTTATTTTGAAACGGAGTTTTGCTCTTGTTACCCAGGCTGGAGTGCAATGGCGAGATCTCGGCTCACTGCAACCTCCGCCTCCTGGGTTCAGGCAATTCTTATGTCCTTTTTATTTAAAATTATTTTTAGACAGGGTCTCACTATTTCACTGAGGCTGGAGTACAGTGGCACCATCATTGCTCATTGCAGCCTCCACCTCCTGGGGTCACCTACTCCTGCCTCCACCTCCCCGGTAGTTGGGACCATAGGCGTATGCAATAACTCCTAGCTAGTTTTTAAATTTATCGTAGAGATGGTGTCTCGTTACGTTGCTCAGGCTGGTCTTGAACACCTGGCTTCAAGCGATCCTTCCACCTTGGCCGCCCACAGTGCTGGAATTACAGGCGTGAGCCACTGTACCCGGCTCCACATTCCCATAGCTTTCTGTAAAGTCCCTCCTTTTGGGTTTTGGCTGGCTTGGAGGTTTCTGTCCCTGTGCCCTCTTTGACTTGGATCTGAGGCTTGCTCAGGACACATCTGATGGTTGGGATCTCTCACCCTGGACGAATGTAGGTGAATTTCTTTCTTTCCTTCCTTCCTTCCCTTCTTTCTTTCTTACCTTCCTTCTTTCTTTGTTTCCTTCCTTCCTTCCTTCCTTCCTTCTTTCTTTCTTCTTTCTTTTTTTTTTTTTTCGTAGAACTCATGTCCTTTGCCTTCCTTCACTCCCTGCCCCCACCCTCATAAAGTTTTGTTTTTATTACCAAAGTTTCTGCTGTCATCTTTGGGATCCCAGGGAGTATGAGGCTTTGAGGCCAGAGGATCGAGCTGCAGCTCCAGATGTTTCTCTTCTCCCACATCTGGGTCTTTCTCTTTGGATGTAATGATTGTAAGATTTTATTATTATAAAGTCCCAACAAGACCTGCCAGCATCGACTGCCAGCTCTGTGTCAATTCCATCTCACAGAGTCAGCTAAGAAGGTTCTCGCTTAATTACCCGCATAGCCAGCCAAGGAGGGGGACCCCAGGGCGTTTTAATAATCAAGACACAGATTTCAAATCAAAGCGATGATCCCAGCCAGGATCAGCCAAGGTCTCTCACAAACACTTCATCAAAATGAGTTTCCAAGAAGTTCTGCCTTAAATTATTCTTATGGATCGTTCAAGTTATGAGTGAATATTTAGACTGTAGTTCACAAAAACCTCTCTCTTTGGGGGGAAAAGAAAACTGGCTTTCATTTGGCAGTTTTTGACTTTGTCAGCATTTCTAATGGCAAGAATGACAAAGTCTGCTTGGGAAAGGTCGGCACTGACAGCTGTGTTTTATTATTGAATATTTCTGGTGGTGGGGTTGGCTGCCACTCTGTTTATGTTGCTTGTAAGATTTCACGCAAGACTCTGCAAGATTGTGGGCTAAAACCAAAGTGTCTGATCTGCTGGATAATTCATTCCATCCCCTTCATTCCTAGGCCCTTTCTTTTATTTATTTTTTCCAAGTGCAAACTGAGTACTGCCAAAAAATGGAGTCTAATGGCAGCCCCAGGTTCTGGAGCAGTTCCCAACTGCTTCCTGGGTCTATGGGGCTGCAAGGCGGCCATCCCTGCTCGGTTGACCCCGTAGTTCTGTTCTCCCCTGAGCTGCTTGTCCCCAAGGTCCTAGTCTGTCTTTTTTTTTTTTCTTTTTTTTCTTTAATGTATAGAATGTGTTAAGATTTTTTACTTCTATCCTAGTAAATCATTAAGTATTTTAAATATGAGAAGGATTTGGCTGGAGTTTCATTTATGAAAGATTTATTCTGGATAGATTGTAAAGACAAAACGTATATGGAAGGCAAATGGATTGAAGTATAGAATTGTAAAAGCTATTGTATAAAGTGAGCCAGATTTCAGGATAGTGGCACTGGAATAGAGAGAAGTAGTCAAGACATATAAGTGTTTAAACCAGGGATACTTAGGAAATCTTTCTTAGGAGATAAAATTAATGAGAATCAGTAGAGGATTAGTTATGGTAGTTGTGAGAGAGGTTGACAATGATGAAAAGATGGTGAATTGAGAGGAAGGAAGATTTCTTTTTTTTTTTTTAAGGAAAAGAGAGGAAGAAAAAGAGGGAGAGAGAACAGAAATATTGCTTTATTCTATAAATGGCTATTAATAATGGCCGATGATTATTTTATGTATTTAAAATGGAGAATGTATATTTTATTTATCTAAAGTGGAGAGTTTGCTTATTAAGTTTACTTGTTACTGATCTGAGTTCAGATTCTGGATATCCTTATTTATTTTCTGTTTCGTTGAGTCTGAATCTCTTTATGGGTCTTATGTGTCTGGGTGTTAGAATGCATTGATCCTTATACCACTCTATCTTTTTTGGTTTGAAATCTGTTTTATCAAATGCATAAATTGCAACTCCTTTTTGTTTATTTATTTGTTTTCTCTATTTTATTGGTAAATCTTTCTCCAACCCTTTGTTTTTAGTCTATGTATATCTTTGGATATAAAATAGGTCTGGATATAATATACCGTTAGATTTTGGCTGTATCTTTTAATTAGAAAATTTAGTCGATTTCCATTTAAGATTACTGCCATTTGATGTTAGCTGACTATTTTATCCATTTGTTGATGTAAATTCTTCTTTCTGTTGATGTTCTTTACTTTTTGGTATATTTTTAGAAAGGCTAATGCTGGTTGTTCCTTTCTGTGTGTAATGCTTCTTTCAGAAGTTTTTGTAAAGCAGGCCTGGTGGTAATAAAATCTCTGAGTACTTGCTTGTTCATAAAAGATTTTATTTTTCCTTCAATTGTGAAGCTTAGTTTGGCAGGATATGAAATTCTGGGCTGAAAGTTCTGTTCTTTGAGGATGTTAAATATTGGCTCCCATTCTCTTCTGGCTTGTAGGGTTTCTACTGAGAGATCTGCTGTAAGTCTAATAGGCTTCCCTTTGTGGGTAACCTGACCTTTCTCTCTGGCTGCCCTTAGTATTTTCTCCTTTGTTTCAACCCTGGTGAATCTAATGATTATGTGTCTTGGGGTTGCTCTTCTTAAGGAATATCTTTGTGGTGTTCTCTGTATTACCTGAGGTTGAATGGTATCCTGCTTTGCTAGATTGGGAAAATTCTCCTGGATAATATCCTGAAGAATATTTTCCAGCTGGGATTCATTCTCTCCATCACATTCAGGTACACCTATCAAACGTAGATTAGGTCTTTTCACATAGTCCCATAATTCTTGGAGACTTTGCTCATTCCTTTTTATCCTTTTTTCTCTATTCTTGTCTTCTCGTTCCATTTCATTAAGTCGGTCTTCGACCTCTGATATTCTTTCTTCTGCTTGATCAGTTCGGCTATTCAAACTTGTGCATATTTCACTAAGTTCTCGTGTTGTATTTTTCAACTCCATTAGTTCATTTATATTCCTTTCTATATTGTCCATTCTTTTTAACACTTCATCTAACCTTTTTTCAAAGTTCTTAGTTTCTTTGCATTGGTTTAGAACAATTTGTTTCAATTCCCAGAGGTTTTTTACCATCCACCTTCTAAAACCTCCTTCAGATACTGGAACACAGTCCTCTTCCATTAGGGCTTGTTCCATTGCTGATGAGGAATTACTATCCCCTGTAGAGGGAGAGGGGTTCTGACTTTGTTTTCTCGGCCTTTTTAGGCTGTTTTTTTCCCTTTATTGCGATTTTATCCATCTGATATCATTACAATTAGCGCCTTTCTGATTAAGTTCCTGAGAGGATGTCCAATTTATTGATTCCCAGTGCTGGAATCCGAGCAACCCACTGCACCGGCCAAAACAGCAGCGGTAAGACTGATGGTGCTCTTCTGCCTGGGAATCTCCGGTCTGGCTTCCTTCTTGAGTCCGCAACAAGCGGCTCTGCCTTCCCGGAGCTCCAAACACCAGTCAGTAGGGGAACCAGTCCCGCTCACTGTGCACGAAGAGCTGCCTCGCCGAGGCGACGGCAAAACCGCTGCACCGGCCACAGAAGTCGCGCTGGCGACCCGCGGGGCTCCTCCACTGGAAATCTTCTGGTCCGTGGGCGACGAAAAGTTCTCTGAAAATGTGGCGTCCTCACGTTTTCCGAGCTTTCACTGGGAGCTACAATCCCGAGCTGTTAGCGATCAGCCATCTTGGATCTCTCTCCTTCTTTCTTTTTTGAGACAGAGTTTCGCTCTTGTTACCCAGGCTGGAGTGCAATGGCATGATCTTGGCTCACCACAACCTCCGCCTCCTGGGTTCAGGCAATTCTCCCGCCTCAGCCTCCTGAGTAGCTGGGATTACAGGCACGCGCCACCATACCCAGCTAATTTTTTGTATTTTTAGTAGAGACGGGGTTTCACCATGTTGACCAGGATGGTCTTGATCTCTTGACCTCGTGATCCACCCGCCTCGGCCTCCCAAAGTGCTGGGATTATAGGCGTGAGCCACTGCGCCCGGCCAGAATGTAGGTGAATTTCTAAATGGAAACATGGAGGCTGGTCTCTTGGAAATCTCTGAATTTTCTGTCACTCTTGTTCTGCTATTTCCAAATGGGGAATCTGTAGCCATCATGTTCCTCCTCTGGATGATGCCGTCACCCTCTGGGGTTCCCCCGCCTCTCAGGGCTCCCCAGCTCCTGTGGCTCCAGGGTATCCTCTCAGGTAGGTCCCAGAGGGTCAGAGGCTGCCCTGAAGCTTACAGAAAAAAGCAAGTTCAGTTTGGGGCATATCTGCTTGCTTCTGTGTTTCCCTGTCAAGAGTCTAAATTCCTTGAGTGTCTGGACAAGTTGTAAACATTTTCTTCACTCAAGTGCTGAAATATCCTCTCAATAAATAGTGAATGGACATCTCCAGTGGGTATCCTCTTTTTTTGTATTTGTTTGTTTTGAGACAGAGTCTCACTCTTTTGCCCAGCCTGGAGTGCAATGGCATGATCTCGGCTAACTGCAACCTCCGCCTCCCAGGCTCAAGCGATTCTTGCGCCTCCTCCCAAGTAGCTGGGATTAGAGGCCTGCACCACCATATCCAGCTAATTTTTTGTGTTTTTAGTAGAAACGGGGTTTCACCATGTTGGCCTGGCTGGTCTCGAACTCCTGAGCTCAGGTGATCCGCCCTCAGCCTCCCAAAGTGCTGGGATTACAGGCGTGAGCCACCGCGCCCAGTGGGTATCCTTTTCAGGCTGTGGTTTTCAAACCTCTGGATCCAAAGGATTGCCAAGAAGCTTGTAAAACTAAGCAAATATGACTCAATTTCCTTACTCTTCTCTCTCCCGTTAAAAAAATAAAATGGTAGCATTGTTCTGTCTCTTTCTGTTTTTCACTTAGCAGCATATCTTGGTGATTTTCCCATAGGCAGACATATTGAGCTACCTCATTCATTTATTCACAGATGTGTAGTAGGACATTGAGTGACTGCAGAGTCATTTTTGAAACTGTCCTCAGGGGATGGGCCTTTTTGGGCATTTCCAGACCTTTTGTATTGTGCTCCCCTGGGTCATGCCCATGGCATTTCCCATGTATGTGACAGTGTCTGTCATATTTATTCCCAGAAACAGATTTGCTGGGTCAAAGGACATGCATTCCTGGTTTAGATGATATTGCCAATTTGTTGTCCAGCCCCCTAGGCCAGCAAAGTAAGGGCATGGAGTGGCTTCTACCGAGGAATGCTCATGGCAGTGACTGAAAGTTTAAAAATTTCAGATGTGCAGCTGGGCATTGCGATTCATGCCTGCAATCCTAGCACTTTGGGAGGCTGAGGTGGGAAGATTGCTGGAGGCCAGGTGTTTGAGACCAGCCTGGGCAACATAGTGAGACCGCCCCCCCCACCATCTCTACAAAAAATTTAAAAATGAGCCAGGTGGGTGGCACATGCCTGTAGTCCCAGCTCCTTGGGAGGCTGAGGTTGGAGGATCCCTCAAGCCCTGGAGTTTGAGGCTGCAGTGAGTGACGATTGCATCACTGCAGCCTGGGTGATAGAGTGAGACTCTGTCCACCCCAAAAAGGGCAATGTCAGATGTGAAGATTTTTCCAGAAGGGTGCGATGTAGGAGGCCTGGGAGCAGGGAAGAAAGAGAGAAAGACTTGGAGAGCAAGAAGAGTAGACTGGGGACGAGGGCTCCAGAGACTCCCTTGGTTCAAATTCTGCTTCCACCCATTGGTAGCTGGGAATCTTAAGCAACCAGTATTGCTTCTCTTGCCTCTTTTATCTCATCCACAAAATAGGAGCTTTTAAAAACAGGTGGTGATAATTAAGTAAGTTATTCAGAAATAAATTATATGTGGCTGGGCATGGTGGCTCACACCTGTAATCCCAGCACTTTGGGAGGCAGAGGTGGGTGGATCATTTGAGGTCAGGAGTTCAAGAACAGACTGGCCAACATGGTGAAACCCTGTCTTTACAAAAAACACAAAAATTAGCTGGGCAGTAGTGGCAGGAACCTGTAATCCCATCTACTTGGGAGGCTGAATCACTTGAGCTGAGGAGGCAGACATTGCAGTTAGCCAAGATCGCACCGCTGCATTCCAGTCTGGGGGACAGAGTGAGATTCTGTCTAAAAAAAAAACTTATGTGGTTTAAAAAGTTATTTATTTAACTGCCGAACAAATGGCAGCAATTATTATTCACATCTCCTGGGACTTATGATTCTTCATCTGAAAAGGGTTGGCATGGCATGGCGGCTCACACCTGAAATGTCAGCACTTTGGTAGGCTGAGGCGAGAGCACTGTTTGAGTCCAGGAGTTAGAGGCTGCAGTGAGCCACGAACTGATTTCTAATCAGGGGTGCCTTATTACCTTGCTGGGCACTCCTGATTAGGAACTACTGCCACAGGCAGTAGGGAGCTGTAGAGAGTTTTATGGGGCAGAGGCTGCATCAGAGCTAAATCTCATGTTCCTCACACAGAAAATGGTAGTGATGGCCGGGTGTGGGGGGTCACACCTGTAATCCCAGCACTTCGGGAGGCCAAGACGGGCGGATCACAAGGTTAAGAGAATGAGACCATCCTGGTCAACATGGTGAAACCCCAACTCTACTAAAAATATAAAAATCAGCCTGGCATGGTGGTGCCTGCATACAGAGCACCTGTAGTAGTCCCAGCTACTCGGGAGGCTGAGGCAGGAGAATCGCTTGAAGCACTCCAGCCTGGGCAACAGATTGAGACTCTGTCTCAAAAACAAAAAACAAAAAACAAAAAACAAAAAAACAAAATAACAAGAAAATGGTAGTGAGTTTGTCATTCTGTAGGGATGAGTCTGTCACCTACCAGGCTGTAAGTTTCACGGCAGCTGGTCCAAGGCTGTGTAACTCATGTCCTGCCCTCTTTATGGCGCCACTGTGGTGAGAGATAGAGAATGGGGCTGGCGGTTTTGCCAGGGCAAAGCTTTCATCTTCTGTACTCTGAGGATACGCATGTAAGAGCTGGAAAAGAAAAGCCTGGAAACATAGGCTTGCTGGTCCTTCCCACAGCCCTGCCTCAGAGAAGCACGTCCCCTCTCATTTCCCCGCTGTCCACACCGTGCCCGCACCTAGCTGGGGTACAGTGGTGCCTCACCATGGTTGTTTTCCTTCTTTCTCTCCCTCCACGTCTCTGGCTCTTTCTTTCTTTTCTTTTTTTTTTTTTGAGAAAGAGTCTTGGTCTCCAGGCTGGAGTACTGTGGCCAATCTCATCTCACCGCAACCTCCGCCTCCTGGGTTCAAGCGATTCTCCTGCCTCAGCCTCCTGAGTAGTTGGGACTACAGGCGTGCGCCACCATGCTTAGCTCATTTTTGTATTTTTAGTAGAGACAGGGTTTCACCATATTGGCCAGGCTGGTCTCGAACTCCTGCCCTTGTGATCCACCCATCTCCGCCTCCCAAAGTGCTTGGATTACAGGTGTGAGCCACCAAACTCTGGCTCTTTCAAGGCCCAAGGAAGGAAATGAAACCTGCCCTCACAATCTGCTGCTACCACGGATGACTACATGGAGTGACACCCTGTTGCAGGTATTGTTGTCAGGACAGTGTTCATGTTCTTGAGGTTGGATGACTAAATCCTGAGGCCTCTGGCTTTTGAGGACAACTCTGACATCACTTCCCCTTTCCCTTTCCCCACCAGCCAGTGTGACCCTGGCAGCCACTCTAAACAAACCATGTGTTCTCACCTTCAGGCCTTAGAACTTGCTGGGCCCTCTGGCCAGAACATTCCCCCGCCCCCCACCATTCTTCATCTGATTAATTGTTACTCATATTTCAGATCACAGTTGAGCAACCCCTTCCTCCAGGAAGCCCTCCTGGACTCCTGGGCTG
This sequence comes from Saguinus oedipus, assembly GCA_031835075.1. Classification (NCBI taxonomy): domain Eukaryota; kingdom Metazoa; phylum Chordata; class Mammalia; order Primates; family Cebidae; genus Saguinus; species Saguinus oedipus. The sequence continues at coordinate 46,168,641 of CM063187.1, read as the reverse complement.
GGCAATGCCTCCTTTGGTCTCCCCAGCCCTCTAAGCTTCTCTGTCCCAGTCCTGCCAACTCTGAGTCCACCATTCTCTAGGGACAGGGGGTCTGTGTCACTTGCCAGGCTGTGAGTTTCTTTTTTGTTGAGACAGAGTCTTGCTCTGTTGCCAGGCTGAAGTGCAGCGGGCGATCTCAGCTCACTGCAATCTCCGCCTTCGGAGTTCAAGTGATTCTCCTGCCTCCAGGCTGTGAGTTTCATGGCAGCAGGGCCAAGGTTGCCTAACTCAAACTAGGAAGTGACTATTCAATTTCCCCATCTGTAAAATGGAGCTAATAATAGCACCTGCTTTCTAGGGCTCAGAGAAGTAAATGAGGATGATGAATTAAAGCTCTTTGGTGCAATGCCTGGTAAATATCACTCTGGAGACCTGGCTGCTCTTTTAAAAAATTAAAAAAAAAATTTTTTTTTGGGACAGAGTCTTGCTGTGTCACCCAGGCTGAAGTGCAGTGGCATGATCTTGGTTCACTGCAACCTCTGCCTCCCAGGGACAAGTGATTCTCGTGTCTCAGTCTCCCGCGTAGCTGGAACTATAGGCACTTACCACCACATCTGGCTAATTTTTTGTATTTTTAGTAGAGACGAGGTTTCACCATGTTGGCCAGGCTGGTCTCGAATTCCTGACCTCAGGTGATCCACCCTCAGCCTCCCGAAGTGCTGGGATTACAGGCGTGAGCTACCTCACCCTGCCAAAATTTCTCAATAACCCACCCCTTAATTAGCATGTCATTACAGTGGGTTTAAATATGACTGCAGAAACTGCCCCTGAGCTGCTTGCAGGGTGTCTCTGCTCTGCGGGAAGTCACAGAGCTGTAACACAGCCACCTCAATACAGCTGTTTTCTTCTTCTTTTTTTTTTTTTTTGTTTTTTGTAGCGATAGGGTCTCACTATGTTGCCCAGGCTGGTCATGAACTCAGGGGCTCAAGCAATCCTCCCACCTCAGCTTCTCATAAATGCTGAGATTACGGGCGTGAGCCACTGTGCCCGGCCAAAGCTGTTTTCTTCTCCTACTGGCTCGCTCTTGGATTCTTTCCCAAGCAAAGCCAAGATCCTGCCCTGCATCAATCCATCATGGCACATATGGCTGCCAGGGAGGCAGAGAGTACCTGTGCCAGAGATGTCCACACCAGGGTTGCTCCATCTTAAAGGCCAAGTAAGAAAAAAACCTTCTGAGTTACATTCCCAGGAAGTTGAACATTCTTGGTCCCAAGATATTTATCATTGAGGGAACAAGTTAATGGTGCTTACTCACTAAACAAGACCAAGAACTTAAAGAAATGTTTTGGTGTCCTGATACCTTAAGCAGAAAGTACACTGCTAGATTAAGAATAGGTTTTGATTGGGCCGGGCGCGGTGGCTCACACCTCTAATCCCAGCACTTTGGGAGGCCAAGGTGGGTGGATCATGAGGTCAGGAGTTCAAGACCAGCCTGGCCAACATAGTGAAACACTGTCTCAACAACAACAACAACAAAAATACAAAAAAATAGCCAGGCATGGTGGCGGGTGCCTGTAGTCCCAGCTATTGGGGAGGCTGAGGCAGGAAAATGGCTTGAACCCAGCAGGTGGAGGTTGCAGTGAGCTGAGATCGAGCCACTGAACTCCAGCTTCGGCAAGAGTGAGATTTCATATCAAAAAAAAAAAAAAAGAAAAAAGACTAGGTTTTGCTTGAAAGGTAATAGCATATCCATAAATTCTTGCTGAAATTAATAGTTACACAAAAGAATAACAACCTGTCACAGCTAATAACCTGTCACAAGCTGATCACAAGCCTTTGTAATAAAGCATGTAAGAACATTATCTGGCCTGGCATGGTGGCTCAGGCCTGTAATCCCAGCACTTTGGGAGGCCGAAGCGGGCAGACCGCTTGTGCCCAGGAGTTTGTGACTAGCCTGGGCAACATGGCAATACCCTGTTTCTACAAAAAATACAAAAATTAGCCTGGTATGGTGGCACTTACCTACAGCTACGATCTCACCTACTCTGGAGGCGGAGGTGGGAGGATTGCTTGACCCTGGGAGGTCGGGGCTGCGATGAGCTGAGATTGCACCACTGCGCTTCAGTCTGGGTGACACAGTGAGACTGTGTCTCAACAAACAAAAACAAGAAACATCATTCTTAGCTCTGTTATCCTATATAAGCAAGCGTTGTATTTGAGGTGGGGGCGTTCCTCCTCTTTCTTTCTGAGGACACCCTGCTCTGTTAATAGAATAGTCTCTAATAAGCTATTTTAACCTCACAGCATGCTGTGATTTGCCCTAAATTCTGTCTTGTGTGAGACCCAAGAGCCTGCTCCTGGGGTCTGGGTTGAGAACAGTAACACCTGAAGACAGAAGAAATTAATTTTTCTTTGTTTTTGTGTTCTATCTAGATGCAAATATGTGATATCCACTTAGTTACAGATTAACCAGAACAGGTGCCAGCTGTGGGCTTCTCAATTTTCTTTTTCCTTTCTTTTCTTTTTTCTTTATTTCTTCCTTCCTTTCCTTTCTCTCTGTCTCTGTCTCTCTCTTTCTTGAGACAGACTCTTGCTCTATTACCCAGGCTGGAGTGCAGTGGTGCAGTCTCGGCTCACTGTAACCTCCGCCTCCCGGGTTCAGGATATTCTCCTGCCTCAAACTCCTGAGTAGCTGGGATCACAGGCACCCACCATCACATCTGGCTAATTTTTGTACTTTTAGTAGAGACAAAGTTTCACCATGTTGGCCAGGCTGGCCTCAAACTCCTGACTTCAGGTGATCTACCCGCCTCAGCCTCCCAAAGTGCTGGGATTACAGGCATGAGCCACTGTGTCCTGCCCTCAATTTTCTTATGTTATGTCTCTTACTTTTTGTTTTGAGACAGTCTTGCTTTGTCTCTCGGGCAAGAGTGCAGTGGCGTGATCTCTGCTCACTGCAACCTCTGCTTCTTGGGTTCAAGCTATTCTCCTGCCTCAGCCTCCCAAGTACCTGGGACTACAGATGCCCACTACCACACCCTGCTTATTTTTGTATTTTTATTAGAGATGGAGTTTCACCATGGTGCCATGCTGGTCTTGAATTCCTGACCTCAAGTGATCCACCTGCCTTGGCCTTCCAAAATGCTGGGATTACAGGCATGAGCCACCACACTTGGCTAACGTCTCTTAATATATATATATATATATATATATATATATATATTTTGAGACAGACTCTCGCTTCGTCACCCAGGCTGGAGTGCAGTGGCCATGATCTCGTCTCACTGAAACCTCTGCCTCCTGGGTTCAAGTGATTCTCCTGCCTCAGCCTCCCGAGTAGCTGGGATTATAGACACATGCCTCCACATCCGGCTGATTTTTGTTTTTAGTAGAGATGGGGTTTCACTATGTTGGCCAGCTGGTCTGAAACTCCTGACCTCAGGTGATCCACCTGCCTCGGCCTCCCAAAGTGCTGGGATTACAGGTGTGAGCCCCTGTGCCCGGATGGCTATGATGCATTAATCACTTAAGGTGAATAGTCAATGGCGGGCACATGGAGAGCGCTCAGCACACACGACGTGGACTGAGGTCCGCTACTATTACTGCTGAGCATAATGCTGTTTAGGTGGCTGTGTTGGTCACAGAAGCACTGAATGTTCCTCAGATGTGAGCCGTATCCCCGGAGGAGTTTCATCCACACCTGTGTGCTCCGTGCCTGCTATCTGTCCAGATCCTCTGCTGGAGGGGTATTAAACGTGGGCAACGCCAAGCTCAAAGGTTGATCTTTTTTTTTTTTTTTGAGATGGAGTTTCGCTCTTGTTACTCAGGCTGGAGTGCAATGGCGCGATCTCGACTCACCGCAACCTCCACCTCCTGGGTTCAGGCAATTCTCCTCCCTCAGCCTCCTAAATAGCTGGGATTACAGGCATGCGCCACCATGCCCAGCTAATTTTTTGTATTTTTAGTAGAGACGGGGTTTCACCGTGTTGACCAGGATGGTCTCGATCTCTTGACCTCGTGATCCACCTGCCTCGGCCTCCCAAAGTGCTGGGATTACAGGTGTGAGCCACCGCGCCCGGCCCACGTTGATCTTATTTGCATATACACCATGGATTTCTGGGAACCATCTCCCCGCTTTTCAGGAAGACAGGCTTCATGAGAAACCACTCAGACGTGGTGGTGTTTTTATTTATGTTTTGGTTCTTTTTGAAAAAGAGCAAAAAGAAAAAAAAAGAACAGCATGTGTAATAGACATATTTTGGGGTCTGGGCAATTTCCCAGGTAAAACCTCCCACCTGTTTTCTAAGCACTGAGCTTCCACAGACAGGGATGAGCCCCTGGTGCTTTGCTTGCACAATGTGTCACAGCGATGGGAACACGGATAGCACCGGGTCAACCCATCAGACGCTTTCTTCAGGTGTTTCAGAAACAGGGCAAAGGGAGTCTGGTTAAGCTGGGTTGTTCCCTTGAACAGAGATGTTGTGGACTTGGAAGAGATGTTGTGGAAGCCATGGGATGGAGGCTTTTTCCACGTGGATAGAGAAGTACACACTGCCAACCTGCAGAGAGAGAGACAGAGAACTATGAATTCCATGTGTAGGGGGAAAAGACTTGTAAGGGCTTGGGGTGGGGGTGAAGTGTGTGGGCAGGGGAGGCCGGGAGAGAGAGCAATGTACTTCCACATTTGCTAGTAGATTGCAAAACAGGCCACGGATTTTTCCCTTCCTAGTAAGAGGTGGAATCAACTTCTCCACCCCTTGAATTTGGCCAGCCACGTGACTTTCACCAAGGAAGTCCCTTCTGTGGCAGAAGTGGTGGCATGCCAATTTTGAGATTGAGACTTGAGGGGCCTTGTAGTTTCTGCTCTTCCTCTTGGAATCCTGTCTCTGCCATGTGAACAAGCTTGGGTCACCCTGCTGGAGGATGAGACACAATGTGGAAGAGAGGCCAGTTGTCCCAGCTATGAGGCTATCCTAGTCCAGGCAGCCCCTGGGTAATCTGCCAACTGAGCCCAGAGGCAGGAGCGAGCCCTGCAGAGAACAGAACTGCGAAGCTGAGGCCAGCCCACACGGATGACCCATGAAATTGCAAGCTAATAAATGGCTGTTGTTTCAAGCCACTCAGTTTTGGGGAGGCAGTCTGTTACACAGCAGATGCTGAATGTCACACCTGTGGATCGCTGGAAAATTTCATAGATCCTCATAGTAAACTGTTCATTTTGTTTTTTCCTGAGCTACTTTAGGGAGTTTCTTTTGCAGGCAGCTCAAGGGGTTTATGAAATATAAACTGCTTGTTTAGGCGGACTCCAGGCATGTGCTGAGCTGGGCAGATGGGGTGCCGGCAGTTGGCAAAGGGAGAGAAGAGCACCTCCCAGAGCTTTCCACAGGAGGGGAACATCTCACAGAAAAATGGCCAGGGAAGCAGCAGGGAGGAAGTCACATATGGAGTCTCTGCCCAGGAACCTCATTCTGTTCCCAAACCTAGGATTTCCTTCACACCCTTCCTGGTATTACCTCTTCAGCTGACGGGAGAGTTGCCCACGTTGCGGCTGGATATTCTCCGTCTGCAGTGGAGAAAAAGAGAGAGAGAGAGAGAGAGAGAGAGAGAGAGAGAGAGAGAAACTATTAATTTTTTTAATTGCATTTTAGGTTTTGGGGTACATGTGCAGAACGTGCAAGATCATTGCATAGGTACACACGTGCCAGTGTGTTTTGCTGCCTTCCTCCCCTTCACCACACTTGGCTTTTCTCCCCAGGCTCTCCCAAAGAAATGATTATTAACGGAATTACTACCCACTCCCCAAATTAATATGTAGTCCTAGCCCTCCAACGGGACCATATTTGGAGACAGGTTCTTCAGGCATAATAAAGTGAAATGAGGTCATAAGCGTGGGGCCTGGATCCACTAGGACTGGTATCCTCATAAGAAGAGAAAGAGACACCAGGGATGAGTGCAGAGGAAAGGCCACGTGAGGACACAGCGAGAAGGTGGCCTTCTGCAAGCCACGGAGAGGGGCACCCAGGGACATCAAACTGGCTTCCACCTTAATCTGGGACTTCCAGCCTCCAGAACTGAGAAAATACATTTCTGTTGTTTAAGCTCCTCAGTCTGTGGCATTTATCCAGCAGCTGGAGAAAACTAATACAATCATCTTCATCACACGGCTGAGGTTTACTGAAGGCTCACCACGTTCCAGACACGGTTCACAGCTCATGACTCCCACCATTTTACTTAATCCTCACTCCTACCCTTGGAAGGAGGTATAATCATATTCCTGGGTTTTTTTTTTTCTTTTTTTGGAGACAAAAGTCTCACTCTGTCTCCCAGGCCAGAGTGTACGGTGCTATCTTGGTTCACTGCAACCTCTGCCTCCCAGGTTCAAGCGATCCAATATCTTATATATAGAAATATAGATAGTATATTGGCCCATCCTGTATACTGTGTATATTTCACTTGTTCACTGTGTTTCCTGACAGTATCCGCGACCAGGATGTAAGTTCCATGAGGGCAGGGACTTTCTGCAGTTTCTTCCCTTGGGATCCTCAGTGCCTGGTCACTCTGCAGATATGTATAGAGGGGACGAACACAGTACTTACCACATTCCAGGCACTGCTTTAAGTTTCTTAGAAATATTCAATCACTATCTGGGCGCAGTGGCTCACACCTGTAATCCCAGCACTTTGGGAGGCTGAGGCAGGCAGATCATAAGATCAGGAGTTCAAGAACAGCCTAACCAACATGGAGAAACCCTGTCTCTACTAAAAATACAAAAATTAGCCAGGCGTGGTGGCATACACCTGTAATCCCAGCTACTCAGGAGGCTGAGGCAGGAGAATCACTTGAACCCAGGAGGCAGAGGTTGCAGTGAGCCGAGATGGTGCCATTTCCAGCCCGGGTGACAGAGTGAGACTCTGTTTCAAAAAAAAAAAAAAGAAATATTGACTCACAACAACCCAGAGTCAGGTGCCATTATTATCATCACCATTTTGCGGATGGGCAAACTGAGGCACAGAGAAGGGAAGTGGCTTGCCCACAGCCTCACTGATGGTGAGTTACAGAGCTGGGACTTGAACCCGGGCAGCCCAGCTCTAGTGTCCTCTTCTATCTCTTTGTTGCTGTGATCCCATTTTGGAAACCAATGAGTCAGACGGGCTCCTCAGGGGTCCCTGTCACCCTCTTGATGGGGCTGTCGGTTTAACCCCTGTTTCCTTGTTGGGCCAGCTCAGTGCCTCATGGGGGCTGAGTGGATGTTGCCCAGTGCAGGGGGTGAGGGATGGAAGTACCTTAGGCTCTGGATGATGGTGAAACACAAGCCTCCAAACAGCACCCCAGCTCCCAGGATTCCAGCCACGATGAGCGAAATGGCAGCACCTCCGGACAGGGACAGAGTGGGGTCTGGCTCCATGGGCTGTGGTTCTGTGGGCTGCACGATGGCTTCAGTGGACCAAGGAGGAGTGAGATTGGAGGAGCCATCTGCCCACCCTCCCTGCGCTCCTCTCCCTCCCGCCATTCCCCCTCCCAAGTGTCTCTTCAATCCATCCTTCTCTTCCATCCTCCAGCTCTCCAGCCCCCTCTCCTCCCTGCTCTCCTGCTCCAGTCCAGGGCCCACCCACCTTCCTTCCACCTGGAAGCCAGGAGGATCTTTCTAAAGCTCATACCTGACCCTGTTCCTCCCCTGCTCAGAACCCTGCTGTGGCTCCCCAGCACCCTGGAGCAGAAGTCAGTTCCTCACGTCAGCCTTCAGGGCCCTGCCACCTGGCCAGCCTCATCTCTCTCATTGCCCTGCCTTTATAGCCCCCACCCTGGACTCCACTCAATTTCCCAAGCTCACTCTTTTCTTTCTCTCTTGCCTCCAGGCCTGTCCACGCTGCACTCTCTCTCTGGAATGCATTTATGTCATTTCTCTCCCTTGGATTGCATAATTTCTTTTTCTTTCTTTTTTTTTTTTTTGGAGACAGAGTCTCACTCTGTTGCCCAGGCTGGAGTAGAGTGGCATAATCTTCACTAATTGCAACTTCCACCTCCTGGGTTCCAGTAATTCTTGTGTCTCAGCCACCCCGGTAGCTGTGATTACAGGTGTATGCCACCATGTCCAGCTAATTTTTGTATTTTTTTTTTTTTTGAGACAGAGTTTTGCTCTTGTTACCCAGGCTGGAGTGCAATGGCACAGTCTCGGCTCACCACAACCTCCGCCTCCTGGGTTCAAGCAATTCTCCTGCCTCAGCCTCCCAAGTAGCTGGGACTACAGGTACGCGCCACCATGCCCAGCTAAGTTTTGTATTTTTTAGTAGAGATGGGGTTTCACCTTGTTGACCAGGATGGTCTGGATCTCTTGACCTCATGATCCACCCACCTCAGCCTCCCAAAGTGCTGGGATTATACGCGTGAGCCACCGTGCCCAGCCTAATTTTTGCATTTTTAATAAAGACGGGTTTCACCATGTTGGCCAGGCTGGTCTTGAACTCCTAGCCACAAGTGATCCACCCACTTCAACCTCCAAATGGCCTGCGCTAATTTTTTGTGTTTTCAGTAGAGACGGGGTTTCTCCATGTTGGTCAGGCTGGTCTCGAACTCCTGATCTCAAGTGATCCGCCTGCCTCGGCCTCCCAAAGTGCTGAGATTACAGGCGTGAGCCACTGCGCCCGGCCTGTGTTTCTTCCAACAACCCTGCAGCGGTATATAGGATTACCCCCATTATACACACGAGGAAACGGGCTCAGAGAGGGGAAGTCACTTGCCCTAAGTTACCCAGCCAGGAAGGCATGGGAACAGGGACTGAACTAAGTTTTGACCAGGTCCCAAACCACTTCACTGACCCCAACAACCTGCTGTCAGTTTGACTGCGACCCAGGTCTGCATATACCTACTGCATATGGTAATAGTTACAATTAATAATGACAATGCTAAATTCAACAGCGATATTGGCTCACGGTTACTGAGCACCATTAGTGTTCAGTAGTGCTAGGCATTATTGTTTCAAGCTATTCACCTGCTTATTTCACTGAATGCTCATAAGATACTCTGGGGTAGGCATATTATCTTCCCAGTGTTATGAGTGAGGAAACTGAGGCACAGAGAAGTCAAGACACTAGCCCAGAGTCACACAGCCAGGGATTCAAATTCCAAAGCTATTGCTTTGAACCACTCCTTAGATGATGATAATTTTTATTTTTATTTTTGGAGACAGAGTCTTCCTCCATTACTCAGGCTGGAGTGCATTGGTGCGATCACAGCTCACTGCAGCCTTAGACTCCTGGGCTCAACTGATCCTCCCATCACAGCCTCCCAAATAGCTGGGACCACAGGTGGTGCCACCATGCCTAACTAATTTTTTATTTTTTTTTTTGTAGAGACAGAGTCTCACTATGTTGTCCAGGTTGGTCTCTAACTCCTGGGCTTGAGTGATCCTCCCACCTCAGCCTCCCCAAAGTGCTGGGGTTAGAGGAGTGAGCCACTGTGCCTGGCCTACTTCTTAGACTAGGATCTGCATTTTTTGCAGGTATGTGCTGAGACTCAGAGAGGCGAAGAGGCTTCCCATGTTCGTGTAGCCAGCAAATGGTTGGAGCCAAGGACCCAGGTGGCCTGGTCCAGATCCTGAGCTGGGCTTTCATTGTAGTTAACCTCTTTGAGCCTGCCATCTGAAAATGGCCTAACTGGCTGGGCGTGGTGGCTCACTTCTGTAATCCCAGCTATTTGGGAGGCCAAGGTGGGTGGATCACTCAAGCCCAGGAATTCAAGACCAGCCTGGCCAACACAGTGAAACTCCCTCTCTCCTAAAAATACAAAACTAGGCCAGGTGTGGTGGCACACACCTGTAATCCCAGCTACTCAGGAGGCTGAGGCATGAGAATCACTTAAACCTGGGAGGTAGGGGTTGCAGTGAGTTGAGATTGTGCCACTGCACTCCACTCCAGCCTGGGTGATGGAGCAGGACTGTTTCAAGAGGAAGAAGGAGGAGGAGGAGGAGGAGAAAGAAAACGAGGAGGAGGAAGACAGTGGCCTAATAATCCATAGCCCACCAGGTGGATGAAACATTGGAATGACATTTGCCTATAAAGGGTCTCACAGGGGCTGCTCATAGAAGGTGGCTAAATGGAATCAGCAAGGCTGCCCCGGGCTGGAGAGGGTGCAGGGCTCTTGGGTGGGGTGGGGTGGGGTGGGGTGGGGGACTCACTTGGCAATGAGATGGTCACAGGCGCAGAGACCAGCTGTTCCTTGCTGTTTGTGGCTGTGCACATATAGGTGCCCAACTGCTCCATGGACAACCGCCGGATGAACAGCCTCTCTCCTATCCCGCAGGGCACCCCATTGAGGGTCCAGCTCACCACGGGCTCAGGGTTCATTATCACCATCCACTGCAGGATCACAGAATAGTTGAGCTCAGTCTGGATGACGCCCTGGAAAGCGTCTGGGAATGTCTTCAGTTGCGGTAGTGGGAAGCTGTCTGTGCAAACAGGGAACAAGGCCACAAGAGTGGAGACCACTCAGAAAAGCTGGGTATGTCTTCTGCCCACCATAGAGACGTTCATTCTTTCATGTGTTCATTCATTCATTCATTCATCCAAGAATGTGTTTGAAGAGCCCAGTCTGTGCCGTGTCCCCAATCTACCCCTTTCCCCTTCCCACTTCCAGTGGCCAGCACCTGCATCCTTTGCCTGAGGGTCTTCACTGGTGGCCAAAGCCTATTCTGCTCACGGAGGCAGCAGCTGGAAGTGCTGGGGAATGAGCACACCCAGGAGCAGCCTTCCACAATGCTGGGCACAGGTTGGTATATAAATACCCCAGATCCCTTGCCGCCACGTGGGATAACTCTGCAGAGTTGTTCCACACCAGGGCCCTGACTCCCCCAGTGGGACTGTGCCCTAGCTGCCACAGTAACCAGGTTGGGAACACAGCTCTTATTATTTCCTGCGTTCTCTGCCTGACTTCCTCATTCTCCGGTTCCTTGCACCTCCCAGACTATCTGACCTTAAATCCTCGGCTCTGGATCTGGATGAACCAAATCTAGGACTCTGAGGCTCTAGGGCTCGGGGGCTCAGCAGCGATGAAACAGACACAGTCACTGCCCTCATGAAACTTATGATTGAGTGATGAGAGAGTCAACAAACAGACCAATAAATACATATGGTGGCAGTAAGTGCTGTGAGGAAAACTGCAGAGGGCTGTGGGGTTGGACTGGGGGTGGGGTAGGCCCGTTTCATGTAAAGCAGATGAAGGAGGGCCTCTTTGAGGAGGTAATGTTTGAGCAGAGTCCTGAAGAGGCAGAGGAAGGAGCCATGTGGATTCCTAAGGAAAATACCCCTCCTGGGTTCAAGCGATTCTCCTGCCTCTGCCTCCCTATAGCTGGGATTACAGGTACCCACCACCACGCCCAGCTAATTTTTGTATTTTTAGTAGAGATGGGGTTTCACCATGTTGGCCAGGCTGGTCTTGAACTCCTGACCTCAGGTGATCCACCTGCCTTGGCCTCCCAAAGTGCTGGGATTACAGGTGTGAGCCACTGCGCCTGACCATGGATTGGGCCCTTGCTATGAGCCAAGCGCACGTGGGTAAAGGTGTTTGGGCCACAGGGGCGGAGCTCTCATGGCTTGGTGCTGTCCTCATGGTAGTGAGTTCTCGTGAGATCTGATTGTTGTAAAATGTGGCAATTCCCCTCTGACTCTCTTGCTCCTGTTCTCACCACGAGAGACACCTGCTCCCCCTTTGCCTTCCGCTGTGAGTAAAAGCTCCCTGGGGACTCCCCAGCAGCTGAGCAGATGCTGGCACCATGCTTCCAGCTGCGAAACCATGAGCCAATTAAACCTCTTTAAAAAATAAAATAAAATAAATAACCCAGTCTTAAGTATGTCTTTGTAGCAATGCAAGAACAACCTAACACAATGTCAATGACAAAAAATAGCTACAACACATTATAACTCCTCTCCTTGAGAGGTGGGACCTATTTTCCTCCCGTTGAAGCTGGGCTGGCCATGTGACTTGCTTTGGTCAATAGAAGGTGGCAGAAGTGATGGCAGTCAGTTTCCAGCCTGGGCCTGAAGGAGTTTTGCAGCCTCACCTCTTGTTCCTCTTTCATTGCCGAGTGAACAAGCCCAGGACAGCCGGCTGAAGACAGCAGGCTCTGTGGCCCACTCACCCCCATCACTCCAGCCACCAGCCAGGCCATCGCTAGGCACATGAAGGAGGCCATTCTGGACCAGCCAACACCTGACACCCCAACAGCTGACCACAAGAACTATCCAGCTAGATAAGTGATTGATATTTTAAGTTTTGGGGTGGTTTGTTGGGGAGCGATTGATAACTAGCACAGAATGTGTCCTGGTGGGCTCTTCTGGGGTCCAGTGGGTCTGCTTTCTGAGAAGTCAGTCCCTCCCACGGTGGGGCCCCACTCACTCTTGACATGGATCTGCTCCGTCGCACTCCTGCGCCCCCTGCTGGTTTCCAGCACAACAGTGTAGCTGCCCGAGTCCTGAGCCGTCACGTTTCGAATGACCAGGCTGCCTTGGGTGCCCAGCATCTCCCGGCCAGTGTGAGCAGGTCCTGGGAGGCCCTCCGGGGAGAATATCAGGGCTGCTGGCTGGGCGTCATGCCCTCGGAACCAAGACGTGGTGAGAATGCCATCAAGACTTCCGGGGACAGGAAGGTGGACACTGGCTCCTTCGGTCCAGGTGTTCAGCTGTGTCGAGAAGGGCAGCTCCGAGAAGGCAGAGCAGGTGCAGGATGTGAGCAGGATACCTTGGAGGAGCAGGGAAGGAGGAGATAAGGGGGGCAAGTGAGACCAAAGGCGAAATGCTGTCCCTGCCAGTGACCGTTCCCAAGCTGCTGAGAGTGAGTGTGGGGCATCGAGAGCTGACGATGACAGTGACGAGAACACTTACAGACAAGCCTGACTCTGTTCTAAGTGCTGGCTGTGTATCACCTCACTGGTCCTCTCCTTGACCCTGTGAAGCACACAGTTGTATTACACTGGATGTTGCAAAAAGTGGTTTTCTCCTCTTCTCTGCTCCACTCTGCTGCCTGAAAGGCTGACTTCTCTGAGCTGTGTTGCTGGGGTCCCCTTACCTTTTGCTGCTGGTTCGTTTCTGTCAGCGGTGCATTGGCAGAAGAGAGGGCAGCAGGGGAGTGAGCTTGAATGGAGCAGTCCCACAGTTGGCTGGGTCCTTCCGTTCCAGCCCACAGCTCCCGCTGAGTGGCCCTCTCCATACACTACTGATGTCTTCCGGTTCTGGGATCTGCTTTTCTCCTTATGGCTTCCAGCCTGAGGGAGGTAATAGCTCTCTGCTGTTGCTGGGCCCTGGGCGCTGCATCATCCCATGTTCTTCCTATCCCTCACCTACACCTCTGCTGCAAACAGTCCCTGTCTCAAACTTCAACTCTCCTTACCACTCCCTTACAGTAGACCAACTGTTTCTTGCCTCAACCCTGACTGATACGACTGTGGTACCCCTCTTACAGATGAGGAAGCCGAGGCTAAGAGAATCTAAAACATTTTCCCAGGATGTCATAGGTGGTAAGCAGCAGAACCGTGATCCACATGCAGGCAGTCAAAATTCTCAGCCACTAAACTATCCTGCCCAACTCCTGCCTTAGTTTCTCTCACGTCCATAGTGCTTGGAACTTGGAGTTGAACCCCTGGAGTTTGGTTCCAGATCCCATGCAGTTACCCAACCTGTTCTTTCTCTCACTGGAATGGTGTGGTAGGACACAAGCTCTAGCCATAAAAGACTAAAAAAAAATTGATGTAAAATGAAAAAAAACCCCAGACACCTGAAAGGTTAAAAAAATCCCCATCACTCACAAAGTCAAAAGAACGACAACCAGGAGAAACTCAGTCTAACTGATGTCACAGACAAAGAGCGCGTTTCACTAATATATAAAAAGCTCCTGGAAATAAATAAGAAAAATATCAGCAACCCAACAGAAAAACACACATAGCATATGAATAGGCAGTTCATAGAAAAGAAAACTTAACTGTCTCTCAACATAGGGAAAATGCTCAGTTCTACGCATAGTAAGAGAAATGTAAATGAAAACAAACCGAGATAACCTTTTCAGCAAAGATCCAAAAGTTTGACGATGACTTGTTGTGTTGGTGATGCTGAGGGCAACAGGAATGCCTACACGTTGCTGGTACATGCCCCGCAGAGGGCAATCTGGTAAAGTTTTTCAAAATTACAAATTATTGTATCCTTTGACCCTCTAATTAAATGTCAGGGATATGTTCTATAGATAGACTTTCACAGAACAAAATGACCAGTACATAGTGTTACCACACCCTATTTACAATAGCAAAAGATTGGAAATACCCAACTCTTCAACAATAGGGGACTGATGAAATAAATAATGGTTCATTTATTTCATAAATGTAATCACTTATTTTAAAGCTCTCTTAAAAAAGCAATATATGGCTCATGCCTGTAATCCCAGCACTTTGGGAGGCTGAGGCAGGTGGATCACGAGGTCAAGAGATCGAGACCATCCTGGTCAACATGGTGAAACCCCGTCTCTACTAAAAATACAAAAAATTAGCTGGGCATGGTGGCGTGTGCCTGTAATCCCAGCTACTCAGGAGGCTGAGGCAGGAGAATTGCCTGAACCCAGGAGGCGGAGGTTGCGGTGAGCCGAGATCGCCATTGCACTCCAGTCTGGGTAAAACAAGAGCAAAACTCCGTCTCAAAAAAAAAAAAAGGCAATATAATAGATGGTAACTTTTAAGGATCGGAAATATCCATTTACAGAGTGCGTGTTAAAACATCAGCTTTCTTCTTGGTTAAACGAATGAGATGTGGTGGCTGGAGATATCCACTTAGTTACAAACACACTGCGCTCTGGAAGGGGGTGTGAGGTCTCAGAAGCAGCTTCGGGTGATTGGCTGACACCGCATGCTGGCTGAGGCCGAGTGCCAGGGATCATGCCAAGCCCTTCCAACTTGGTATCCCGACCAGGATACCTCATTGAGCCCCTCAGCAACTCTAAAGTTGGTGCTGGTCTGTTTTACAGGGAAAGCAAGTTTCAGTCTTAGAATCAGAGTCATAGTGGAGAGCTGGGAGTTGTGGGGGTCACTTATTGCCCACCCCCCACCTCCATTGAGCTAATCTCCAACTCAGCAGCTGGTGTTACCTTCCTTCCTTCCTTCTTTCCTTCCTTCCTTTCCCCCTTCCTTCCTTCTTTCCTTCCTTCCTTCCTTTCCTCCCTCCCTCCCTCCTTCCTTCCATTCCTTTTTTTTTTCCAAACAAGGTCTCACTCTGTGGCCAAGACTGGAGTGCAGTGGTGTGATCACAGCTCACTGCAGCCTTGAACTCCTGGGTTCAAGCAATCCTCCCACCTCAGCCTCTCAAGTCTCTGGGATTTTAGGGGCACACCACCATGCTCAGCCAATTTTTAAACCTTTTTTTGTAGATATGGGGGTCTTGCTATGTTGCCCAGGCTGGCCTTTGTGAATCTCTGGCCTAAGTGATTCTCTCACCTCAGCCTCTGAAAGTGCTGGGATTACAGGCATGGATTATAAATCAATGTGAAGGGAACATTTTAAAAGGATGACATAATATTTGTTCTGGACACTCTGAAGTGATAACCTTGCCTCTATTTTTTCTTTTAAAAATTAACAAATACAAATTGTGTATATTTATGTTGTACAATGTGATGTTTTAAAATACGAATACATTGTGGAATTGAGCTAATTAACATGTGCATTACTTCATGTACTTTTTTTTTTTGTGGTGAGAACACATAAAATCTACTTTTTTTTTTAATACCAGTTCATAAGAGCAAAAATCTACTTTCTTAGCCAATAATTTACTCATTTAAAGTATACAATTCAAGAGCTTTTAGTATACTCAAAGAATTGTGCAACTATCACCACAGTCAATTTTAGAACATTTTCATCACCCCAAAAAGAAACCCTACCTCCCTTAGGCACCACACCCTAATCCTTTGACACCTGATGGAATTTTTTTTTTTTTTTTTTTTTTGATGTGGAGTTTCGCTCTTACCGCCCAGGCTGGAGTGCAATGGCACAATCTCCCCTCACTGTCATCTCTGCCTCCCGTGTTCAAGCCATTCTCCTGCCTCAGCCTCCTGAGTAGCTGGGACTACGGGCATGCACCATCATGCCCAACTACATTTTGTATTTTTAGTAGAGATGGGGTTTCACCATGTTGGCCAGGATGGTCTCAATCTCTTGACCTCGTGATCCGCCTGCCTCGGCCTCCCAAAGTGCTGGATTACAGATGTGAGCACCGGGCCCAGCCCAATTTTTTTTTAATATAAGAGTAGGCCGGTGTGTTGGCTTGCACCTGTAATCCTAGCACTTTGAGGGACCAAGGCTGGAGGATTACTTGAGTCAGGAGTTCAAGACTAGCCTGGGCAACAGAGTGAGGCCTTGTCTCTACAAAAATAAAAAATTATCTGGGCACGGTGCATGTGCCTGCAGTCCCAGCTACTTAGGAAGGAGGCTGAGGTGGGAAGATCCCTCGAGCCCAGGAATTCGAGGTTGCAGTGAGCTATGATTCCACCACTGCACTCCAGCCTGGGTGACAGAGCAAGACCTTTCTCCTTCTCTCTCTCTCTCTCCTTCTCTCCCTCACTCTCTCTCTCTATATATATGGTATTACTCATACATACTCACGTATATACACATATATATATAAATCATTTTTATAGCATAAAACTTAAGACACCTATAGATAAACACTATGTTTTGAAAACTTTTACTATTTTTTTCAAGCTTTATGCTTCTTATTGTTTCTATTTCTTTTACACAAAAAGCAGAGTTATATTCAGCAATTCTTACAAGACATCACAAAAACAACTTCTGCTCCTCATTACAGAATAATTTGGAATGTACAATAAAAAGCAGTAAAACAAATCCTTAAGCCTAATACTCAGATAACCATTTGGGGAGCATATTTTCTTTGAAGGTTTCTCATAATTTTTAAAATGAATTTTTAATCACACAAGTGTTTCTCCTTGGGAAAAAAAAAGTAGATCCATCTAAAGCCAAATCTCCCTTTGACCTCCATCCCTGAGCTTGTCCTGGTCATGCTCTCCAGGCACCTGCTGTTACCACGAGAGCATATTGTGTTTACAGAGTTGAAGTCTGTTGCACAGTTGCTTTGTGTTCCTTTGGATAATGTTTTGTAAGCCCCCCCCAATCACTTTGCAAACCTCTTAATTCCTTCCTTCCTTCCCTCCCTTCTTTCTCTCTTTCTCCTTCCCTCCTTTCTTTCTTTCCTTCTCTCTCTCTCTCTCTCCCTCCCTCCCTTCCTTCCTCTCTCTATGTCTCTCTTTCTCTCTTTCTTGACGGACTCTTGCTCTGTTGCCAGGCTGGAGTACAGTGGCGTGATCTCGGCTCACTGCAGACTCCACCTCCTGGGTTCCAGTGATTCTCCTGCCTTAGCCTCCCAAGTGGCTGGGACTACAGGCGTGTGCCAACACACTCAGCTAATTTCTGGTTTTTTTTTTTTAAGTAGAGACAGGGTTTCACCATGTTGGCCAGGATGGTCTCGATCTCTTGACCTCGTAATCCACCCACCTCAGCCTCCCAAAGTGCTGGGATCACAGGCGGGAGCCATCGTACCCGGCCTTGAAAAACAACCTTCTAAAAGCTGGTTGCCATTTTATCCAGTGGCATAGCCAATTCCCGAAGTGCCCCACCCTCTCTGCCCCGACCCCAGGAAGATCCAGCAGCACACAGCATGCCTTTTTTCCAAATGACGACAGCAGCCAAGGAGAAACTTTCCCACCTGCTTTTCTTTCCTTCCTCCCTCTGCCCCCGCCCTGAGAGAGGCCTCAGACAACAGCTCTGATGAAATAGAGAAGAGGCCCACCACGTCCCTTTCCTCCTTCCAGTGTGACACATGCCTGAGCTGGGGACACAGCAAAGCTCCGAACTGAGGGGACTTCGGGTTTGAAAACTACACAGAACTAAACTTTTAAGACCTGGAACAAGAAGTAATTCAGTCACTGTCTGAGAGCCAGGTGTGTGTGGTCTCTGGCAAGTGTTGTCTGGAAAGCCAGCCCACCTGCCTTCAAATCTTCATTCTGCCACTTCCACGTGTGCGACCCGGAGAGGGCACATGGCCTCTCTGAACCTCAGTTTCCCCTTCTGTGACATAGGGATCATCCAGCCCTGATCTCAAAGGGTTGTGATAACAGTTAAATGTTACTACATGATAGCACTTAGAACGGGCTGACAGGCTGGGCGCAGTGGCTCACACCTGTAATCCTGACACTCGGGGAGGCTGAGGTAGGAGAATCACTTGAGCCCACGAGTTCAAGACTAGCCTGGGCAACATAGTCAGACCTCATCTCTACTAAAGATAAAAAATATATATATATAGCTGGGTTTGGTGGCATACCTGTGGTCCCAGCTACCCAGGACACTGAGGCAGGAGAATGGCTTGACCCCAGCAGGTGGAAGCTGCAATAAGCCATCATCATGCCACCGCACACTAGCCTGGACAACAGAGCAAGACCTTGTCACAAACAAACAAACAACGCAAGTGGGCTGGCATGCAGACCTATTCAGTCACGGTGAGCTTCTATTACGGCTGATGTTATTTTATTATTGTTATTACTTATGTTGATTATTACTAGGTTGTGGATTGCTGGGGTGAGACAGGGCACCTGGTGGAAGGGGGCTGGGCTGGGGTCCCGAATTCTGATCCTGTCCCTTGCCAGTCCTGAGATCTTGGGTAGGTGATCTGGTCTCCTCTTTGCGCCTCACTTCCCTTCTTCCTAAAAGAAGCCGATAGGATCATCTCTTGCGGCGGGGTGGCCTTCAAAAGTTCCCAAAAGTTGGGAGCCTGAGCTTCTTGGGCCTCAAACTGCCCAGGGTGGAAGCTCTGAGTGGGGCGACTTGGATTTGGACAGAGACTCCTCCTTGTCCCTCCCCGTGGTGAAGCCGCTGTCTCCAACGCACCTGTTAAAAGCAGCTTCCTCCAGGCAGGGGTGTGGCCGGAGCTGACGTCCAGTGGACTCCTCATCTCGAATTCTGTCCAGGGACCTTGCAGAGAAGGTCTCTTCATCACTCGTGGCGTCTTTATAGACCTGCGCAGTCGCGTCTGCAGCTTCGGCCCCGCCCTGCGGGACCCCAGCCACAATGACCACGCCCACCCTGGCCACGTCCCCATGTGACTTTTTGAGTTGGCTGGGAAGTCACCTCTAGCAGCATCCTTCTCCAGCACTGGGTCAGTAGTGGCGGTGGGTGGGGACCAGACCGGGACAGGGTTTCTGGGGAGGAGGCCCTGAGGTTTTGCTCTCATTCCTTCACCCTACAACCCCTGCCGGGAGATGGAGGGAGGAGCAGAATCGCCCGATCATTCACATCAAAGGCAAGGAATGGCCAAAGGTCACCCGGTAGGAGGTGACGGGGCCTTCTGCTGGCCTCCCGGGTTCTCTCCTGGACTCTGAACCACAGCTTTTTTCCTCTGTAAGGAGAAAATGTTTATTTCATGTGCACATTAAAAATTTCCAGAGAAGCCAGAAAGAAGTATTCACTCCCTGCCTTGTCATTTCTGGAAAGACTGTGGGGAGATACTTTATTGCATATTCATTAATAAATTGTTCTGCTAAGAAAATTTAAAACGAAATGAAGGTGTAATCAACAGTGCCTGCCCCAGAGTCAGAGGGGACCGTGGACACAAGGTGGTTGGCGTTGTGCCTAGTCACATAGTAGGTGCTCAGTGAATGTCAGTCACTATGAAGTCAGTGCTAATTATAATTTGATATCTAAGATGTCCTGGAGGCCTGTTCAGAATCCCGGTATCGGGACCTTGCTCAGACTATATCCCGAATTTTAGATTCTAGAAGGATAAGCCACACTTCACTAACTAGCTCCTTTTTCCTCACCCTTCTCACTCCCCAGACCTGTTCTTTCCTCCTCAAATGAATAATTATATTGCTCGAACCAATCGCTGGTGTTGACTCAACACCTACTATATGCCAGGCACAGCATTAACCCTGTAAGAGCGTTGCCTAATTGACTCCTGATACTAACCTCGAGGAGTAGATATGAGCGTCCTCATTTTCCAGTGGTGCACAGGCGCTGAGTCACTCGCCTACCGTCACAGCCGCTCACAGGGGCTTTCGCCAGTTTTTGGAGGGCACCAGCTCAGGGCCTTTGCACATGCTCTTCCCTTTTCTTAGAACCTTATTCGTGTAATCTCAAAGCTGACTGTATCTCATTATTTTGGCTTAATTCATTCATTAGGCCTTTCCTAATGCCTGCTGCAACTCCGGCCCCCAGCTCTTTGCTAGCAAGCCACACTGTTTTCTTCTCGACATCATTTACCGCTCTCTTAGATGATTTCTTCGTCCACTTGTGTTATCTGTCTCTCCTCCTTAGTCTCACCTCTCCAACTTGAACGTCAGATCCAGGAGGGCAGGGCTGTTAATCTGGTGTGCGGCTGTGCCCCTGGTGGCTAGAACAGTGCCTTGCATGTAACAAGTGCTCACTGTATTACCCAGGCTAGTCTCGAACTTCCGGGCTCAAGTGATCCTCCTGCCTCAGCCTCCCAGAGTGCTGGGATTACAGGCATGAGCCACCGCACCAGCCGACATGTTTTCTTTTTAGTGAATAAATGGATGAAGGGCAAGTGAATGAAATGGAGTGTCCAGACTTGAACTCAGATCTGTCTGACTCAGAAGCTCAGGTTTTCCCTCCCAGAGGTTCAGGTTCCACCCAGGGGCTAAGGTTCACCCATGAGTTGTCAATAATAGTCATCATCAGGTGACACAGTTATTTCTTGTTAGCATTTGCTAACGTGCTTATTTCACGGTTGGTCTGAAGGCCTCTGCTGGCATGATGAGCTAGGCCAGGAGACCACTGATAGGCAAAAAGTAAATATTTGCAATGCAGTTAATAACCATTATGCTGTAAGGTTCTGGGGTTTCTGCCCAGCCAGCATTCACTCTCTTTTATCCAGGTAACAGCACCTGGAGTTCCCTTTGGAAACCAACTTTCTCATGGCTCCAGGGAGATGAGGGGCCTAGGACTGGCCAATCAGAGCACTGCATCCTCTGACAACAGTGATTTATGGGGCATTGCTTGGGTTCAAGCAATTCCCTGCCTCAGCCTCCTGAGTAGCTGGGATTACAGGCACCTGCCACCACACTTGACTAATTTTTGTTTTTTAGTAGAGATGAGGTTTCACCATCTTGAACTCCTGACCTGGGCTTGGTACCCAGAACAGGTCAAGGAGAAAGCAGTCTTAGAAATTTTATTGGAACTCTGGGGAATAAAGCATTTTTTCTTTTTAAAATTTTTTATTTTTATTTATTTATTTTTTGGGATGAGTCTTGCTCTGTCGCCCAGGCTGGAGCACAGTGCCATGATCTTGGCTCACTGCAACCTCTGCTTCTCGGGTTTAAGCAGTTCCCTGCCTCAGCCTCCCGAGTAGCTGGGACTACAGGCACTAGCCACCACACCCAAATAATTTTTGTATTTTTTATAGAGATGACGTTTTACCATCTTGACCAGGCTGATCTTGAACTCCTGACCTTGTGATCCACCTACTTTGGCCTCCCAAATTTCTGGGATTACAGGCATGAGCCACTGCGCCCAGCCTTGTTTTTAAAAAGTTATTTATTTGTTTAAGACAGAATCTTGCTCTGTCACTCAAGCTGGAGGGCAGTGGTGCGATCTTGGCTCACTGCAACCTTCATCTCTCGGGTTTAAGAGATTCTCACGCCTCAGCCTCCAGATTAGCTGGGATTACAGGCACGTGCCACGATGCCCAGCTAATTTTTTGTATTTTTAGTAGAGACAGTCTTTCACTATGTTGCCCAGGCTCGTCTTGGACTCCTGGCTTTCAGTGATCCGCCTGCCTTGGCCTCCCAAAGTGCTGGGATTATAGGCGTGAGCCACTGCCCCCAGCCTAAAAGCACTTTTTCCTTCTTCTGGGTTTGCTGAGCTGAAGAGATCTCAATGTGCAGCTGCTGGGGCCATCTTTCTATCATGGGTAGAGAGGCTGCCTAAGAATGAGGCCAACACATATGAAAGCATAGTCAGTACATGGAAAGAGAGATTTCTGATAGCATCATTTAAACACCTAGATTCAGCTGTGCCTGATGTCCACGCTGATCCTTCAGCTTGTGTGCCACGCTGCTCTGTGTATTCTCATCGTTTCCCCTGAGTCAGTTTGTTTTGGGATTTAGTTATTTTAAATCCCAAAAGAGCTTTGATTGAAAGGAAAGATGAATGTTAGAAACAGATGCTCGGTGTTGGAAAGAAAAATCAGCACTGAGACAAAGGATCTTTCAGCAATGAATTTTTACTTCCTGGACTGCAGGAAGGGTGCCCTCTCTAGCCATCATGCCATGAGAGTACAACGAACAAACGAAAACACACAAATTTCTCCCTTATACATTTGGGGTCATCGTTATTGCTGTGTCTGATCTCTGCTGGCTGGAGACAGACCTCACAATCAAAACTAAAACCTGATTGGCTAACAACTTAAAACTGTTCTAAACAGGTAAAAGCATTGGAGAGCTGGGACATGCCTGTGAGCACACCCAGCACAGATATCTTGGTTAAAGTACAAGGACATAGAATGTACTATGTGCCTGTAAGTGTGGCATTTTGTAATAGCTACATAGGATAAGGCTTAATAAAGTTATTGGCACACTTATTCTTTAACAAGAAAGGAAACTTTAAAAAGGATCATTTCTACTTCCCACAATGAAGAACGGAGTTTTGAAAGGATCTGACTCTCAATCTAGCTAAGACTTAGGCGGGATAAGGGAAGACTCTGGGGAAGAGACGGTGAAGCTGACCACCGCGGGAGAAGGAGAACTTAGCAGGTCACTGTTTCTGAGAACTGCTGGACTCCATGTAAACCTCTGCACTAAGGCCAGGCATAGTGGCTCATGCCTGTAATCCCAGCATTTAGGGAGGCTGAAGCGGGAGGATTGCTTGAGGCCAGGTGTTTGAGACCAGGCTGGGAAAGAGGACAAGACCTAATTTCTACAAAAAAAGTAAACAAATTAGCTGGGGCGTGGTGGCATGCTTGGGCCTGTCATCTTAGCTACTTGGGAGGCTGAGGTGGGAGGATTGCTTGTGCTCAGGAGTTCGAGGCTGCAGTGAATTATTATTGAGCCACTGTACTCCAGCCTGGGCAACAGAGCAAGACTCTGTCTCAAAAAAAAAAAAAAGGAAAGAAAAAGAAAGAAAGATGATTAAACTTTAGCAGGGCTTCTAGTAGCATAAGGCATGTTCTTAGGATGATTCCAGCCCCCCAGTAAAATGCCACCCAAGAGAGCTCTACCTTGCCAGGAGAACTTACTGTTTGACTTAGCCAACATCTGGCAATATAGCCCTATTCCCTTTTCAGACATTTACTACAAAGGGCCTACAATTGTGAATCCTTCCTCTTTCTCTTTGAGATGTGTGTGTACATGTATCTATATTCCACAACTCAGGGTGGTTTTTTTTTGAGACAAAGTCTTGCTCTTGTCCCCAAGCTGGGGTGCAATGGTGTGATCTTGGCCCATGGCAACCTCCGCCTCCCAGGTTCAAGCGATTCTCCTGCCTCAGTCTCCCGAGTAGCTGGGATTACAGGCAACTGCCACAATGCCCAGCTAATTTTGTATTTTTAGTAGAGATGGGGTTTCACCCCATGTTGGCTAGGCTGGTCTCAAACTCCTGACCTCAGGTGATCCACCCGCCTTGGCCTCCCAAAGTGCTGGGATTACAGATGTGAGCCACTGCACCTGGACCCACTTTTCTTTACTCAGTATTTTTATTTAAAATGGCTCATCTAATGGATTAAAGATCTAAACCTAAGACCTAACACCACAAAAACCCTGGAAGAAAACCTAGGCAGTACCATTCAGGACATAGGCAGAGGCAAGGACTTCATGACTAAAACACCAAAAGCAATGGCAACAAAAGCCAAAACAGACAAATGGGAGATAATTAAACTTAAAAGCTTCTGCACAGCAAAAGAAACAATCATTAGAGTGAACCAGCAACCAACAGAATGGGAAAAATTTTTTGCAAGCTACCCATCTGACTGGGTAATATCCAGAATCTACAAAGGGCTCATATCCAGAATCTACAAAGAACTAAAACAAATTTACAAGAAAAAACCAAACGACCCTATCAAAAAGTGGGCAAAGGATATGAACAGGTACTTTTCAAAACAAGACATTTATGTAGCCAACAAACATATGAAAAAATGCTCACCATCACTGGTCATTGGAGAAATGCACATCGAAACCACATTGAGATACCATCTCACACCAGTTAGAATGGCGATCATTAAAAAGTCTAGAGACAGATGCTGGAGAGGATGCTTTTACACTATTAGTGTGAGTGTAATTAGTTCAACCACTGTGGAAGACAGTGAGGTGGTTCTTCAAGGATCTAGAAATAGAAATTCCATTTGACCCAGCAATCCCATTACTAAGTATATATCCAAAGGATCATAAAGCGTTCTATTATAAAGACACATGCACACGAATGTTCATTGCAGCACTGTTTACAAGAGCAAAGACCTGGAACCAACCCAAATGCCCATTGATGATAGACTGGACAGGGAAAATGTGGCACATATACACCATGGAATACTATGCAGCCATAAAAAAGGATGAGTTCATGTCCTTTGCAAGGACATGGATGAATCTGGAAAGCATCATTCTCAGCCAACTGACACAAGAACAGAAAACCAAACACCTCATGTTCTCACTCATAAGTGGGTATTGAACAATGAGAACACATGGACACAGAGAACATCACACACTGGGGTTTGTTGGGGGATGAGGGGCTAGGGGAGGGACAGCAGGAGGTGGGGAGATTGGGGAGGGATAATATTAGGAGAAACACCTGATGTAGGTGACGGGGGGGTGGGGGGGATGGAGGCAGCAAACCACCATGGCTGTGTATACCCATGTAACAATCCTGCAAGATCTGCACACATACTCCAGAACTTAAAGTATTAAAAAAAAAGTTGAAAAAAAAAAGACTCACCTAAAATAAGTTCACTCAGTTTTTAAACAATAGTATCCACAAAATTATATATGCATACGCTAATTACATTTAAATGGTGATGGTTAAAAAAAAAAAGAAAAGAAACCATAGCTGTCCACATACCTTGTGGAATTTTTAAATGTGTAACGAAAAAAACAGGAGCCCAATATGGAGGAAATAGTTGTGACAATTGCTAGTATTTATGGAGAAGCTGGCCCTGAGCCCAGTCCTACTCTTCGCATAGATGAGCTCTACATTTATTCATTTATGTAACTTCACACTTTATATCAATTAGCTCTTTTATCCTTTCAGCGACACTATGAGGCAAGTGCTGCCATTCTCCTACTGCAGAGAAGGCAACTGAGGCACGGAGAGGTTAAGTGACTTACCCAGGCCACACAGCTGCTGAATAGCTGGGCAAACCCAGGTATCAGGCTCTGGAGCCTGTGGTCTCAAGTGCAGCAACCTTTTAAAGTCATTTGGGTCTCCTAACCTTCCTAGCTGGTAAATCGCTTCCATTTTCTCACACGAGGAAACAGAGATTCCTCCTGGAGGTGAAATAAACTGTCCAAGGTCACATGCAAGTAAGTGGCAGAACCAGGATTTGGACTTAGGGATTTGGACCTGGGCTTCTGAGTTTGGCTCTGTGATAGGTGAAGAGCGGTCAGTGTTGGGTGAGAGTATGGGGCTGTAGGGAAGAACATTCTAGGTTGAAGGAAAAGACAGGTTGAACTTGTCCTTCCATCCTGGAACCACTTCGAACCCATGTATCCAACCCCGAGGAGACCCTGAGCGGTTTCTGGGAATCCATTTATTTCTCCTTGGTCAGTTCCTGGTCCCAATTTTCTCAGCAGCCATTCCAGCCTTTACTGCCATATACAAAGCCTAGATTACTCTCATAATTATTCCCGAGGACCAGCTTGGCTTTCTCTGGTTAAATTTCACTCACTGGGTCTAAACACATTTTATTTCCTGCCCCCACCCGTGAACTTGTGAGCCAGCCTCACTTCCTTCCTCCAATCCTCAGACAATGAATTTACTGATGTTCAAGGTCAAGACCTGTTCTACTGGCTCCTTGATTCCTTGTACCCTCAGTCATCATTTCTCTTGCCCTGTGTGGGGGAGTCACACATTTTTCACATTTCTATGAGAAGGACGTGACATCGAACTGAACTGGGTCTGAATCAGTCTTTAACCTGAATCAGTCTTTCAGGTTAAATTTGGAGTGGCCTGGACGAGGAGGGAGTCCATTCATATGGTTTAGGTGTGCGGAACGGGGCAGCTTTGAATTATATTTATGGTTTACAAGCACAGCATCATAGGTATAGCATAGAACAGGATGGAAGAGCACAGACTCATGATACCTTCACAGAGCAGAGCTGCATACCAGCTAGGACTGTTACAGGAGAGAGAGAGGGGCATTTCTATGGAATTTAAGCTATTGTTATTTTTATTATTTATTTTTTTTGGAGATGGAGTTTCACTCTTGTTGCCCAGGCTGGAGTGCAATAGCACTATCTTGGCTCACCACAACCTCTGCCTCCTGGGTTCAAGCGATTCTCCTGCCTCAGCCCCCTGAGTAGCTGGGATTTGTGCCACCACGTCCGGCTAATTTTGTATTTTTTAGTAGAGATGGGGTTTCTCCATGTTGGTCAGGCTGGTCTCAAACTCCCGACCTCAGGTGATCTGCTCGCCTCGGCCTCCCAAAGTGCTGGGATTACAGGCAAGAGTCACCACGCCCGGCCCCACTGTTATTTTTAATCTATCACAAGCATCTAAACTTGTATCCTAAATTAAGATGTTTAGATTATAGGTGACAGGAGGCAAGGGAGTTCATGACAAACCCACTGGGCTACACAGCCTGGTTACATTCCCTGATATTGCATATTGCTTAGGAAATACTGATGACATGCTGGTCAGTCTCTCTCTTAATCGGTTCTGACTTAAGGCCAGGACTAAGGATGTCATTTGCTGATGGGAGAAGCTAAGCTCTGTAAAATATTTCAAGATATTTATTCTTAGCCAAATGTGAGGACGACGACCTGTGACACAGCCTCAGGAAATCCTGAAAATGTGTGCCCAAGATGGTTGGATTACAGCTTGATTTTGTACATTTTAGGGGACGGAAGATATAGGCAGACATCAATCTGCACACGTAAGGTATACACTGGTTCAGCCCGGAAAGGTGGGACAACTTGAAATGGGGCAGAGGAGTTACAGGTCATAAGTGGATTCAAAGACTTTCTGATTGGTAATTCGTTGAAAGAGTTAAGTTATTATCTCAGGACGTGGAATCAATAGGAAGGCGTGTCTGGGATAAGCTGCCGTGGAGACTAAGGTTCTTACTGTGTAGATGAAGTCTCATAGGTAGCCACCCTTCGAGGCAGTGGATGGCAAATGTTTCCTACTCAGACTTTAAAAGGTACTAGACTCTCAGCTAATCTCTTCAGGATCTGAAAAAGATCCGGAAAGGGAAGGGGAACCTCTACAGAATGTAAATTTCACCCACAAGAGACAGCTTTGGAGGACTATTTCAGAATACGTCAAAAAAATTTATTTTGGGATAAAATGCTTTGGTTTCCTTCAGAGCCTGCTGTTATGTGATGCTATACTCTGGTTGAAATTTGGTATCTCAATACTACAGTCTGTTTTGTCATTTTTTTTTTTTTTGAGATGGAGTCTCACTCTGTCACCCAGGCTGGAATGCTATGTGGTGCTATGTTGGCTCACTGCAACCTCCATCTCCCGGGTTCAAGCAATTCTTCTGCCTCAGCCTCCCAAGTAACTGGGACAACAGGTGTCTGCCACCATGCCTGGCTAATTTCTTTTCTTTCCTTTGTTTTCTATAAAATGTATCTAGCTACACAATTAAAAAAACATTTTTAGTAGAGTCAGGGTTTCACCATATTGGTCTCAAACTCCTGACCTTGTGATCCGCCTACATCGGCCTCCCAAAGTTCTGGGATTACAGCATGAGCCACTGTGCCCGGCCCTGTTTTGTCGTTCTTAAGGTCTCTGTTTTAAGGTTGCCACTCAGTCGTGCCTAAATTCCAAAGGGAAGAGAGTATAAGGAGACACAACTGACCCCAATCATGGCCTGAATTAGTTTTTCAGGTTTCTTTGGAATCCTCTTGGCTGAGAGGCGGGGTCCAACCGGTTGGTTTTAGGGCTTAAAATTTTTTTTTTTTTTTTTTTGGTTTACACATTCATTGGGATCTGAAGCCTCCACCTAGCGGAGAGTTAGGTGCAGAGAAACCAGAAGTTTTATTTCGACTATTGTCTGAAAAGCAGGCCCTACCTTCACAGGGGAAGACCAGCTGCAGCGTTCCCGTGGACACAGGAGGCTCAGGAGAAACTGTCCAGGGGGTTTTCTGTTGAGGACGGGCTTGCTCAGCTGGGTGCCTGCTTCCTGCTGGTGGCTTTCCCGCACTGCAGAGACTGGCAAGCTGAAAATGATACTTCCTCACTGCCTGTGAATCCAGGTTTCTGCCAATCTGACGTATTTGTGTGCGATCAGGAAAGTGGAAGTGATGCTTATGATGTCTGAAAAGTGGAGCTTGTGGTTAGGACGTTTCTGCCACTTTATCTGGCAAACACTGTTGTGGAGAGGTTTTTTTTTTTTTTAAGAGTCTCACTCTGTTGCCCAGGCTGGAGTGTAGTGACACAATCTTGGCTCACTGCAACCTCTGCCTCCCGAGTTCAAACAATTCTCCTGCCTCAACCTCCTGAGTAGCTGGAATTACAGGCACCCGCCACCATGCCCAGTTAATTTTATGTATTTTTAGTAGAGATGGGGTTTTGCCATTTTGGCCAGGCTGGTCTCGAACTCCTGACCTCAGGTGATTTGCCTGCCTCGGCCTCCCAAAATGTTGGAATTACAAGTGTGAGCCATCACACCTGGCTTAGATTGTTTTTGTTTTAGATGGAGTCTTGCTCTGTCGCCCAGGCTGGAATGCAATGATGCGATCTTGGCTCATTGCAACCTTTGCCTCCCAGTTTCAAGCTTTTCTCCTGTCTTAGCCTCCTGAGTAGCTGAGATTACAGGCAACTGCCACCATTCCCAGTTAATTTTATATATTTTTAGTAGAGATGGCATTTTGCCTTCCCCTCTGGGGTCCCCTTCCACACTCTCGTGGAAGCCTGTCTTCCCCTCCTAAACTCCATCTCTCTCTATTCCTTTCCACTCAGTGTGGAAGCTGCTTCCCGCTCCTGGATCCCATCTTTCTGGATTCTCTCACTCAGTGTGAGAGTTAGCTGTTTCCTTCTCTCTCCTCCTCCTGTTTCTCTGTCTCTAAAAAAATCACTTTCTACAAACAAATAAACAAACAAAAGAGATGGGGTTCTACCATTTTGGCTAGGCTGGTCTCGAATTTCTGACCTCAGGTGATCTGCCTGCCTTGGCTTCCCAAAGTGTTGGGATTAGAGGCGTAAGCCACCACACCTGGCTTATATATGTATTTTTTTTGATTGAGTCTTGCTCTGTCGCCCAGGCTGGAATGCAATGATGCGATTTTGGCTCATTGCAACCTCTGCCTCCCAGGTTCAAGCGATTCTCCTGTTTTAGCCTCCTGAGTAGCTGGGATTATAGGCACCTGCCACCACGCCTGGCTAATTTTTTATATTTTTATTAGAAATGGGGTTTTGCCATTTTGGCCAGTCTGGTGTGGAACTCCTGTCCTCAGGTGATCTGCCTGCCATGGCCTCCCAGGTATAAGCCACCTTGTCTGGTTTAGAGTTTGTTTTTGAGATTCCACTGAAGCAGTGTCATTGTCTGGAGTAAATATCTGAGATGTGTTGTCTCACGGCTCCAGAAAAGTAGGACGTGGACCACCAAAGTGAGGTTAAGAGTGGAAGTTGAATAGGTGAAAGAACGAGAAGAGCTCTCTGTGCAGAGAGGGGGTCCTGGAGAAAATGGGTTGCCACTTTCCCAGTGAACTGCAGAAGGTTTTATAGATGAGCTTGAGGACACAGTGTCTGATTTACACAGGCCATGAAAGATCGGTCGGACCAGGTGTGGCACTTGCATAGCACGTGATGAACTGGTCAGGACTAAGGGTGCTGCTTGCGTAGCGTCCAAAGAAGCTTGCTGCTCCATCCAGCTTTATCATGCACATGGGTTTTCTACCTGGCCAGTGCCATGATGCCTGCTTTTTTACTGCACATGTGGTAACAAAGAAAAGGGAAGATGGGGCCTCCATGTTGAACATACCCAGCTTCCAGGTAGCCCTTTTCTGTTGGCACAGCTGCCGGCATTCACCCTTGCAAGCTTCCAGCTTGCTTATCTATGTCTGCAGCCCAATTTTTCAGACTGCTCTTTGTTTAGAAAAGAAATTATTTTAGGGTTGCTTTTTGTTGAAAGAGAAATTCCACCAAGCGTATCACCACCAGTGACTAGCTTCGTGTGTCTTGAGAGGCTCTTGCCTGTGTGAACTCAGCGGCCACTGCATAGATCTGGAGCCGGCAACTCCAGTAGCAGCAACAGCAGCAGCTTTTTTGTTCCCCACTGCCTGTGATGGTGAAGACCACAGCTCCTCTGAGGGGTCCGTTTTGCAGCTTCAGGTCTTCGTGGGGGCCTAATGGAGTCAGAGTCCTTTCTCTTTTCCATCAGAGGACACCCAGATGTCTTTCCCAGGGATGGATCTGTCTCCTTTGCCTTCCTCAGAAATTGAATCGAGGCCAGGTGCAGGGGCTCACACCTGTAATCCCAGTACTTTGGGAGGCCAAAGTGGGAGGATTGCTTGAGGCCAGAAGTTCCTGACCAGCCTGGGCAACATAGTGAGTCTTCATCTGTTAAAAAAAAAAAAAATGTTAGCTGGGCATGGTGTGTGCCAGTAGTTCTGCTCAGGAGGCTGACGTGGGAGGATTGCTTGGGCCCCATGAGTTGAAGACTGCAGTGAGTTACAATTCCTGCCACTGCACTCCTATCCCAGTCAATCCCAGGAGACAGAGTGGGACCCTGTCTTTAAAAAAAGAAAGAATTTGAATTCATTCAATCTTTAGTCAAATCAGATGCAAAAGAATGTCATAACACCCGACCTGCCCCTGAAATATCTTAGGAAATGCAAATGCAATAGTATTCCAAATGAAAGTGTTGGAAATGGGTTTATAATGTCAGGAAGAATCCACTCCGAGACAATGGTTGACTCAGCGAGGCTAGTTGACTTCCTGCAGGAAGGGTGCACCTCACCGGCAGTCTTGCCACGAGAGCACACCTGAACAAGGGAGAAAGAGACATTTATAGCTTTCCTAACCTGACGCAATCGCCCTACTATTGTGTTCAGTTTCCATTGGCAGGAATGGGACCTCACATTCTATGCTTGACCCGATTGGCTAAACACTTGGAAATTTCCTGAATAGATAAGGAGGAAGAAGAGGAAGCTAGTCAGGAGAAGGTCAGGAGGGTTTGTAAATAAGGAATGGCATGCACCAGGGTTTGGAGCTTGCCCAGTTCTGTTCAGACATGCCAGAGCAAATCAAGGTAGCTGATTTAGAGAATATATACACATGGGTATATGTTTATGCTAATAGCGGATAATGGCCAGAGAGCAAGAGATCGGAACTCCTTATAATGTAGTCTAAGATAGAAACTTTGAAGAAGACTTTTCCCATCTCTCACAGAAAGCAATTTTCTCATCTTGCTGTTTTCAGCCACCGCCCATAAATCAGCAGGAAGGAAAATATTTATTTAAATGAGACAAGACTGTTACATTACCTATCTGTTTTAATAAAAATATCTAGCAGAATCCTGGGTGGTCTTTTTAGCTCCATGACCGTGGGGAGAAGAGAGAATGGCCAATGAAAACTCATAATTCTTTGTACTTTTCAGGAAAAAGGTGTGTCATTACCAGGTTTCACCATCTTGGCCAGGCTGGTCTCGAACTCCTGACCCTGTAATCTGCCCACCTCGGCTCCCAAAGTGTTTGGATTACAGGCGTGAGCCACCACGTCTGGCCGACAACTGCAGTCTTTAAATTTTACTTGGGTTTCCCTTCTGTGTCTTGGTGTCCTTCCCACATTGACAAACTTTTTCAGGGACATTCCTCCTTGTCTCCTGTGTTCTTGTTCCTCATCCCATCTTATGCTTAACTGAGCCTGGGTATGTTTAGATGATTAAACCAGCCCCCTGGACATCACTTTGGATGCTTTTGGCCATAAAAAATGGATAACTCAACTCAAAGTGGTTTAAAATACTGTATTATCCTATGTAGCAGGGATCCCAATGACAGGGCAGTTCCTGGGTTGGTTGATAGGGTGGCTCAGTAATAACACCAAAGGTCCAGGTTCTTCATCTTCCTACCCAGCCTCGGCAGCTTTGTCCTCTCATGGTGACTTCCCTTCCAGTCCAAGATGGTGGCCAGCCACATCCAGAGACACAAAAGGGGAACTGTTGCTCCTAGTTCTCTTCAAGATCCAATAAAAATCTCTCCCAGTTGGGCACGGTGGCTCACACCTGTAATCTCAGCACTTTGGGAGGCCATGGTGGGTGGATCATGAGGTGAAGAGTTCAAGACCAGCCTGGCCAAGATGGTGAAACCCCATCTCTGCTAAAATACAAAAATTAGTTGGGCGTGGTGGCGCTCGTCTGTAATCCCAGCTATTCCAGAGGCCGAGGCAGAGAATTGCTTGAACCCAAGGGGTGAAGGTTGCAGTGAGCTGAGATTGTGCCACTGCCCTCCAGCCTGGGCAAAGAATCCAGACTCCATCTCAAACAAACAAACAAACAAACAAAAAATCTCTCCCAACAGCACCAGCAGACTTCTCACTCAGCATTGGCCAGAACCAGGTCTCATGCCCATTCTTTCCTCTTTTCTCCAACCGTCCAAAGAATACCCAAAGCCCCCAGTTCCCACTCATCTAGAGAGCTGGTCAGGACCCTAACAGGGACGCCTGAAAGAACAGTTTTGATACTTCAGGATGTGCTACCCGGGCCAGGTTGCCCTCTGCTCTTCTCCTAGACTGTCCTCCATTTGCCACCAAATTCTTCCTGTTGCTTATCTATGACCCTGTCATTTGGGCTGTAACAAGAGTAATCCATCTTGGGTGAATGATACATAGAAGCTATTATTACTGTTCTACCTTTTCCTGCTCCACCTTGCCCTGCCCTTCTCTAGAAGTGGATACAGGGGGAGATACCCCCGACTCAATCTAGTTCTCACATGCACCTCTCATCCCAGGTGGCTGTGGATCAGAATCAGGGCCACTGCCTTGCCCACATTGGTAGGAGCCATTTATTGTGCTCTGTGCGAATGGCGTCCCCGGGGGTGGAGGTGTGTACTTTGCGTGAGGACAATGGTGGGATGAGGGCTTGTCTAGAAGCGGGTGCAAGACTGGACCTTTCATCTCTGGGCTGGGGAAGTGAAGAAGATTGGAACCCACCCCATTTACAGTTCCTGAACATCACCAGGCAAATACTCTCTGTGGCTGCCGCATGGGAAGAGTGCATCATTGATTCACATTGGCTCCTAGCTGGGCAGGGCAGGGCAGGGCAGGGACTTTGTCTTATCAAGAGTTGCTCTTGGCTGGGCTCCAAGAGGAGATTAATGGCTGTTTTGCCTCGTGCCTGTTTCGCAGGTCACCATCTGCCCCAGGTGAGTGACATCCACGGGCACACTGTGGATAGGTTTTGGTGGAATCAGTTCTCCAAATGACTGTCAGGAAACTTTTCAGTTCAGAGACCCTCAGGGGGTGAACGTTTAGGACGCCCACCATCTCTAGACAAGGAATAGCGTTTTGGAAAATATGCTTCTGATGTCCACATCCTCTTCTTTCTTGGTAATACATACCTTGATTGATTTTTTTTTTTTTTTTTTTTTTTTTGAGACGGAGTTTCACTCTTGTTACGCAGGCTGGAGTGCAATGGTGCGATCTCGGCTCACCGCAACCTCCACCTCCTGGGTTCAGGCAATTCTCCCGTCTCAGCCTCCTGAGTAGCTGGGATTACAGGCACGCACCACCACGCCCAGCTAATTTTTTGTATTTTTAATAGAGACGGGGTTTCACCACGTTGACCAGGGTGGTCTCGATCTCTTGACCTCGTGATCCACCCGCCTTGGCCTCAGTTTTGCTCTTGCTGCCCAGGCTGGAGTGCAGTGGTGCGATCTCAGCTCACTGTAACCTCCGCCTCCCAGGTTCAAGCAATTCTCTTGCCTCAGCTTCCCAAGTAGCTGGGATTACAGGCGCCCACCGTCACACCCAGACAAGTTTTGTACTTTTAGTAGAGACAGGGTTTCTCCATGTTGGTCAGGCTGATCTCAAACTCCTAACCTCAGGTGATCCACCCGCCTCAGCCTCCCAAAGTGCTGGGATTACAGGCGTGAGCCACTGTGCCCGGCCCATACCTTGATTTTTAAATGGATGCATGGGAGTCCAGCCAAAAATATTATATTCTCTGCATTCCCTGAAGCTAAGTGTGGCCATCCCCTGACTTTTGGCCAATAGATACAAGTAGAAGTGTTGTATGAGACTACCAGGAGCTGGCCTTAAAGATAGCTTTTGTTCCTAACCCTTCACTGCTGACCAGAATGTGGATATGATGGCTGGAGCTCCAGCAGCCATCTTGGACCACAAGTTATATACTGAAGATGACAGAGCAATAATCATAGAAGGAGGCTGTGTCCCCAGGATTATGAAACTGCCACATTCGTCCTGAACTCTCTACCTCCAGACTCCATTTATGTCAAAGAGAAACTTCCAACTTGTTGAGGCCATTTGATTTTGGGGTTTTCTGTTACTTGCGGCTGGACCTAGTCTTGACAAAATGTGGAGGCGGGAGATCCCATAAGCGCTGAGGCAGAAGCCAGAAGCCTCAGCCTATTTCCATATAAATAATGAAGAAGAAAATAACTAGAAATATAATTGTAGTAGTTACTAGTTATTCATACATGATCTTAGTTATTCATTAGTGATATTCATTCTTTTACTAATGCCTCTCAGGTCAGAAATGTGAACCTGGGCGACACTGTGAAATGAATGACCCTAAGGCAAGATGCTTTAAGCCCTCTGTCACACCTGTGTAAGGGGTGCTGGAGGGCGCCTTGGCTGGGCGGCAGAGCCAGCACTGGGAAAGCGCCCTCTGTTTAGCCAGCTAGGGAAGGAGACATCCAAAATAGCTGAGACATCTCCTTCCTCGGAGGAATTAGGAGAAAACTCCGCTCCTCCAAAATCCTGTGGTAGGCCTGACGCTGTCAGGGAGGCCCGCAGACATCCAGGGGCTTAATTGTCTCTATGTGATGCTGTGCTTCAGTGGTCACGTTCCACGTCCATGCTCGTGCTCCACTTATGCACCTGGTTCCTTTTTACTTAGAAGAGATCATCAGTAAAAGTATTATAAATCTTAATGTCTTTGTTCTTTTCTAACAAGTATGGAAAAAGTGCTGACGAAGTATGCTCCTTACCTCATCTCGGCTACTAGAAATTCCTGAGCCCCTATGTATATGACATGTGCTGTACTTGACCCTGTCACTGCCATCCCCGATCTACCCTGCCCCCCACCCCCCGTCGACGACCATCAAGGCCACACCCTGCCTACCCTGCCCCCAGATTTGCAACTCAATAAAAGTCAGAGCGTCCAGGCACTCAGGGCCACTGCTGGTCTCCGCGCTTTGGTTGGCAGTGGACCCCTTGACCCAAACTTTTTTTTCTCTATCTCTGTGTCTTGTGTCTTTTATTTCTACAATTTTTCATCTCCATACCAGCAGAGAGGGGCTCACAGAACGCTGTAGGGCTGGACCCTACAAAAATGCTCTCTCTGGAAGGAGGAATGCAGGGTGCATCCTATCAGGGCAGGTGTAGCTCTTAATGTTCGTTTTTGTTTGTTTGTTTGTTTGTTTGTTTTTGAGATGGAGTCTCGCTCTGTCACCCAGGCTGGAGTGAGACCAGTCTCGTGATCTCGGCTCATTGCAGCCTCCGCCTCCTGGGTTCAAGCAATTCTCCTGCCTCAGCCTCCTGAGTAGCTGGGACAACAGGTGCTCACCACCACCCCTGGCTAATTTTTTGTATTTTTAGTAGAGATGGGGTTTCATCATATTGGCCAGGCTGGTCTCGAACTCCTGACTTCAGGTGATCCACCTGCCTCAGCCTCCCAAAGTGCTGGGATTACAGGTGTGAGCCACCGCACCCAGCCAGAATACATGTTCTTCTGGGGCTCCACATCAATGTCCTATGCTTACACCTGCATCCTCCCTCCATCTCAGTCTTGGGCAGGTAACTTTGTGCACGTGAACCTGTTTCTTCCTCTGTGGAATGACAACGTGTCACTGTGGAATGTCGCTGTGTCATTGTGAGGACTCAGTGACACAAGGCGTGTAAAGTCCCTGGCACAGAAAAGAAATTCAATAAGAGGGGGACGTCCACATGAGTCAGGCCTTGTGTCTGTGACTGGGAAATTTATGGTGAATAAAGGAGATAAGACTGATGCTGTAAGTGTTCTGGGAGGGACTTCCTGCTTGAAGCAGGAAGCTGGGTCTTTGATTATTCATTCATCCATTCACTCATTGTTCAGCTATGAAGGCTCAGCTGAGTTCCAACCAGCAGGAGTGGGTGGGGAGCTCTCAACGTGCTGGGTGGATTTTATACGGCAGAAGGGGTGAGGATCTCTCTGGGGTCTCTTTTATAAGAGGGTACCAATCCCACAATGAGAGCTCCTTCCTCATGATCTAATCACTGCCCTGAACCTCATTTCCTAATACCATCACCTTGGGCATTAGGATTTCAATATATACAATCTTTTTTTTTTTTTTTTTGAGACAGAGTTTCCCTCTTGTTACCCAGGCTGGAGTGCAATGGCGCGATCTCGGCTCACTGCAACCTCCGCCTCCTGGATCCAAGCAATTCTCCTGCCTCAGCCTCCTGAGTAGCTGGGATTACAGGCACGTGCTACCATGCCCAGCTAATTTTTTGTATTTTCAGTAGAGATGGGGTTTCACCATGTTGACCAGGATGGTCTCAATCTCTTGACCTCGTGATCCACCACTTCGGCCTCCCAAAGTGCTGGGATTACAGGCGTGAGCCACGGCGCCCGGCTTACCATCTTTTTTTTCTTTTTTGTAAAGAGATGGGGTTTCACCATGTTGACCAGGCTGGTCTTGAACTCCTGACCTCAGGTGATCCACCAACCTCGGCCTCCCAAAGTGCTGGGATTACAGGCATGAGCCACCACACACAGCCAATCGTTTGATTTCAACATACAAAATAAAATAATTTATTTTTTATTTTATTTTACATTACATTACATTTTTATTTTACATTATTTTATATTTTTATTTATTTTATTTTACATTTATTTTATATATTTATTTTATTTTACATTTATTTTTACTTTATTATTTTATATTTTTATTTTATTTTATTTTTATGACCTCACCAGGATAGCTGAGGGCATTACCCCAACTTCTTCCATTGGTCAAAGCAGTCCATACATTTATTTTTATTTTTATTTTTTGAGACAGAGTCTCACTCTATCTGCCAGGCTGGAGTCCAGTGGCACAGTCTTGGCTCACTGCAACCTCCACCTCCTGGGTTCAAGCAATTCTCCTGCCTCAGCCTCCTGAGTATCTTAAATTACTGGTGCATGCCACCGCACCCGGCTAATTTTTGTATTTTTAGTAGAGGTGGGGTTTCACCATGTTGGCCAGTCTGGTCTCAAACTCCTGACCTAAGTGATTCACCTGCTTTGGCCTCCCAAAGTGCTGGGATTACAGGTGTGAGCCACTGCACCCGGCCTGTTTTTATTTTATATATATATATATACACACACACATACATACATACATATACACACACACACACATATATATATATATACTTTAACACTGTGAGCTGTATTTATTGTAGCGTGTATAAACCACTCACAGCCAGCACCTGTTAGGGTCCCAGGACACTACTAGGCAGGATCAAGGAACCACCATGCTGGGCGCACAGCCCACACCCTGGCCACCCGGCAGCAGTGCCCAGCATCCCTGAATGGCAGAGCAGCCAGGACCCCAGTGGTGACTGTTCCAGAGGGACCTACAGGGGAGTGGGGCCAAAGCTGGGCCCTGCACCTTGTTTGGCCTGCAGATTTAATTTCTGAATTAATTTAGTTTCTACCAACAATTTAAAAATCAGGACATCTCACATACAAATCTCTATTTCTGGCTTCTCCAGATTTCCGGCATTAGGCCTCCATTCCCACATCAGAGCAATCAGAGCAATTAGCTACACCTGAATATGGCAGCGGCCACGGTCAGATGGGGACCCACCACACACTATTGCTCTCAAGGCAGGCGGCAGTTATCCACTAGGTTGTGCGAGTTTTCTCTCAGCACGCTGTCTTTGTCTCCAGCAACAGTGGGAAAGTCAAAGTGAAGCAGGCTCCCAACTGCTTCATCCATTTACACGACCTAAGTGGCCGCAGGAGGGGGCGGCAGGGTAACTCCACACATATCCCTTGCATAGCTGATTAGGCAGGGCTGAGGGCAGCAGCCAGCCTTCCCAAGCCTGAGCCAACTGGCTCTTGAGAAGTTCCCAAACTCGCGGAACCTGGAAAGGCCAGTAGGCAGGCACAGGCTCTATTGGCTTGAGATTGCCGGAGGAAGCCAGACCCAGGGAGTGTGGGGCCGGCGCGCCCTCTAGTGCACATCAGGGAGCTCTGCAGCCACGGTGAAGATGCTGAACTTGATTCCTAGGAGTCAACCATCCAGACCCCCCCAAACAGGCTCCCCCCAGTCCCTTGGCTTCCAGCTACTTCTTTCACTTTGAGGAGCTGAGCAATGTTCCAACTCTACCCAGAATGATCATTTCAGAATATGAGGCACAGCGTGTTAATCTTTAACTCAAAATTCTTCAGTCGTTCTCTGACTCCCTTGGAATACAATTAAAAGTCCTTACGGGCAGGCACAGTGGCTCATGCCTGTAATCCCAGCACTTTGGGAAGCCGAGGCAGGAGGGTCACTAGAGCCAGGAGTTTAAGACCAGCCCAGTCAACGCGGCAACACCCTAGCTCTACAAAAAAAGTACAAAAATTAACTGGGCATGGTGGCACATGCCTGTGGTCCCAGCTACTCAGGAGGCTGAGGTACAAGAATCACCTTGTAGGTAAATGTTCTGTTCTTACTTTACTTTTCAGACTTCTGAAATATTCCGTCAAATGGATTCACCCCAGTATATTTCATGAATACCTTACTTAAATTTTGACTTTATAAGTCAACTTGGGTAGGCCATGGTGCCCAGATATGTGGTCAAAGAACAGTCTAAATGTCATGGTAAAAGTATTTTTTTCAGATGAAATTAACATTTAAATCAGTAGACATTGAGTAAAGCAGATTAGATTACCCTCCATAATGTGGTGGGCCTCAACCCGGGAGGCAGAGGTTGCAGTCAACCATGGTCATGCTGGTGCACTCCAGCCTGGGTGAAGGAGTGAGATTCTGCCGCCTCCCCGCCACCCCCCCCAAAAAAAGCCCATATAATCATCTGCAAGATCCTACATGATGTTCCCAACCAGAGCTAATACTGCCCCCTAGCGGCTATTTGGGAATGTGTGGGAAGGTTCT
The DNA here is from genome assembly GCA_031835075.1 of Saguinus oedipus. Lineage (NCBI taxonomy): Eukaryota > Metazoa > Chordata > Mammalia > Primates > Cebidae > Saguinus > Saguinus oedipus. Next base: position 46,129,164 of record CM063187.1, on the reverse strand, counting down.
CTGGTCTCAATGCCTGGAGGGAGCTGCTGCCGTTGTTGCAGCGAGAGCAAGTGGTGCTGAACTCCTTGCAATGCACAGGACGGAACCACAGCATGAATGACTGTCTTGCCAAAAATGCCAATGCCTTGTAACTTATCTGTCTCTCCTGCCTCTGACTTTATCTCTTACCTCTTTCATTTTCACTTACTCAACTCCAACCATGCCAATTTCCCTCCTTTTCCCTCCAAAACAATGATCTCTCTCCTGCCCCAGGGTCTTTGCACATGCTGTTCCCACTCCCACAGTTTAACTCCAATGAGTGAGTCTCTGGCAGTGGCTGAGTCTAGCGTGCAATGCTGCTAAGTGCCCTCTGTGATAGTGCTCTTTGCTTCCTTTCCTCCCTTAGCCTTCTTCCTGAGCCTCTGCAGGAAGCAGGTGTCTGCTCAGCTGACGATCACATCCGTCCCTCCCTGGGCCATAGAGGGGGCAACGTCACCCTGTCTGTCCAGAGGATCCCTGAGAATCTCATCTCCTACAATTGGCTCCGAGGAGCAACCACCAGTCAGGTTACCTGGATCCTCAATTTTAACTTCTTCAGCCATGGCTACACCCGAGGACCAGCCCACACTGGCAGGGAAACAGGCAGTCCTGACGGTTCCCTGACCATTATTGATGCGCCTGCATTGGACGATGGCATCTACACCCTGCATCTCATCTCTTCTGGTGAAAACAGTTACCATCGTGCTATGCTACTTGTCTCTGGTACCCTTGGGAAGCAGTGGGGAGGCTCTCTGGTAGCACAATAAACAATAACATTTAGAAAGTGCTTTCTGGAAGAACAATCCAAGATGGCTGACCGCTAACATCTAAAGATTGTAGCTCCCAGTGAAAAAGCAGAGAACGAGAGGATGCCACACTTTCAGACAAATTTTGGTTGCTCACGGAGCAGAAGATTCCCAGTGGAGGAGCTGCACGGGTCGCCAGCGTGACTCTTATGGCCGGCGCAGCGGTTTTGCCGGCACCTTGGCACGGAGTAAACGGGACTGGTTCCCCTTCTGACCGAGGTTTGGAGCTCCGGGAAGGCAGAGTCACCTATACGGACTCAAGAAGGAAGTCAGACTGGAGATTCCCGGGCAGAAAAGCACCATCAGTCTTAACGCCGCTGTTTTGGCCGGCGCAGTGAGTTGCTCATATTTCGGCCCTGGGAACTAACAACTTGGACCTCTACTCAGAGACCTAATTTCAAAGGTGGCAATTACAAAGACGACAGGTGGATAAACTTACAATGATGGGAAGAAACCAGCGTAAAAAGGCTGAGAATACTCAAAATCAGAATGCCCCTCCCTCTACAGAGGATCACAGTCTCTCATCAACAAGGGAACAAGTCTTGATGGAGAACGAGCGCATCCCAATAACAGAATCAGGCTTCAGAACATGGATAATAAGAAACTTCTGTGAGTTAAAAGAACATGTTGTAGCCCAACGTAAAGAAACTAAGAACTTTGAAAAAAGGTTTGACGAAATCCTAATGAGAATAGACAATTTAGAGAGGAATATAAGTGAATTAATGGAACTGAAGAATACAATACAGGAACTCCGAGAAGTATGCACAGGTATAAACACTCGAATTGTTCAAGCAGAAGAAAGGATATCAGAGGTCGAAGTCCAACTTAATGAAATAAAATGAAAAGACAAGAATAGAGAAAAAAAAGGATAAAAAGGAATGAGCAAAGTCTCCAAGAAATGTGAGACTATGTGAAAAGACCAAATTCGCGTTTGATAGGTGTACCTGAATGCGACGGAGAGAATGAATCCAAGCTGGAAAATATTCTTCAGGATATTATTCAGGAAAATTTTCCTAAACTAGCAAAGCAGGACAACATTCAACCCCAGGTAATACAGAGAACACCACAAAGATATTCCTTAAGAAGAGCAACCCCAAGGCACATAATCGTTAGATTCACCAGGGTTGAAATGAAGGAGAAAATACTAAGGGCAGCCAGAGAGAAAGGTCAGGTTACCCACAAAGGGAAGCCTATCAGACTTACAGCAGATCTCTCAGCAGAAACTCTACAAGCCAGAAGAGAGTGGGGGCCAATATTCAACATCCTTAAAGAACAGAACTTTCAGCCCAGCATTTCATATCCTGCCAAACTAAGCTTCACAACTGAAGGAAAAATAAAATCTTTTATGAACAAGCAAGTACTCAGAGATTTTATTACCACCAGGCCTGCTTTACAAGAGCTTCTGAAAGAAGCATTATACATAGAAAGAAACAACCAGTATTAGCCTTTCTAAAAATATACCAAAAAGTAAAGAGCATCAACATAAAGAAGAATTTACATCAACGAATGGATAAAACAGCCAGTTAACAACAAATGGCAGTAATCCTAAATTTAAATCGACTAAATCCCCCAATCAAAAGATACAGCCAAAACCCAACGGTATGCTATATCCAGATCCATTTCACATGCAAGGTTACACAAAGACTCAAAACAAAGGGATGGAGAAAGATTTACCAACCAAATGGAAAGCAAAAATAAATAAATAAATAAAAAACAGGAGTTGCAATTCTCGTATCTGATAAAATAGATTTTAAAGCAACAAAGATATAGTGGTAAAAGGATCAATGCAGCAATAAGAGCTAACGATCCTAACACCCAGATACATAGAGACTTAGACTCAATGAGACAAAATTAATAAGGATATCAAGGACTCGAACTCAGATCTGGAACAAGTAAACTTAATAAATATTTATAGAGCTCTCCACCTTAAATACACAAAATATACATTCTTGTCAATACCACATCACACCTACTCATAGGTTTAAATGAAATATTGATTGGCCATTATTAATACCCATTTCTTTTAGAATAAAGCAACATTTCTGTTCTCTCTCCCTCTTTTTCTTCCTCTTTCTTCCTCTCCTTCATTCCTTTTTTCTTTCCTTCTCTCAAAAAAAAAAAAAAAAAAAAGTGCTTTCTGTGTACTAAGTATTGTATATCCTCTGCAGATAGAATGTCATGAGCTCTTCACTACAACTTTTAGATAAGACTCATGAGTAGAGGAGCTAAGGCTCAGGGAACCTAACAACATGGCCAGTGGCACCCATGGAGCTGGGATTTGAGCCCAGTCTCTGCTTAACCCTAAAGCCCATGTTCTTGAGTACTACTCAAGAGTAGTTACTACATTAAAGTATTGAAATATTACCACCCCACCCTGTTATTAAAGTAACAGTGTTCAAATCATCCTTCTTCTGAGTAATTATTTTGTATCTTTCCCTGTACTAATCCTTCTACTTATCACATAAAATCTGTGTATAATATATACAATATATAAAGAGTTTCCACAAATCAATAAGAAAAAAATACTTCAATAAGAAAAAAATACTTCAATAGAAAAAACAGGAGAAAGATTTGGATAATCAGTTTGCAGAGGAAGAAATAGAAATGGCCAGTAATGATATAAAAAGATGTTCAACCTCGCTAATAATAAAGGCAATCCCTTACTCATAAGCCTCTTAAAACTTTTCAAGTGTGATTCTAATCAACGTTGCCAAAGGTGTGGGAAGTGAGCGCTCCTAGGTGGTTGATGGGAGTGTAGGGGCAAAACATTTTCTGAGGGCTACTTGGTCTTTAATAACATTTTGAAACATTTTACTTGGAAATAATTTCAAATTTACAAAAAGTTGCAAAAATAGAGTACAAAGAACACCAATATGCCCTTTATTCAGATTCACCTATTGTTAATACTTACTTTTATTTACTTTATCATTTGTGCTCTCTCCCCGCCCCCCTTCCCTCCATTTGAGAGTAAATTACAAACATCACAGCTCTTTACCTGTAAATATATCAGTGTGTGTTTCCTAAGAACAGAGATATTCTCTTACATACCCACAGTGATCACCGTTGTAAATGTCCATGGATACAATACTTTTATGTAATCTATCATCCATATTCCAACTTTGTCAATTGGCACAGTAAAGTCCTTTATAGCCTATTCCCCCATCCAATTCAGGATCCAGCCTCTAGTCAGATACTGCATTTTGTGTCCTGTCTCTTTACCCTCTTTTAATTTGATACTTTCCCACAGTCTTTCTTTTTTTAAATGAATCTTTTTTTAAAAAAAATTTAGAGATATGGTATTGCTCTGTTAGCTGGGCTGGAGTGCAGCGGTGTGATCACAGCACATTGCAGCCTCCAACTCCTGAGCTTAAGAGATCCTCCTGCCTCAGTCTCCAGAGTAGCTGGGACCACGGGCATGCACCACCACACCGACCTAATTTCGAAAAATTTTCTTTTTTTTTTTTTCAAGACAGAGTCTTGCTCTGTCACCCAGGCTGGAGTGCAGTGGTGCTATATTGAATCACTGCAACCCACACCTCCTGGGTTCAAGAGAGTCTCCTGCCTAAGCCTCCAAAGTAGCTGGGATTACAGGTGCCCACCACCATGCCCAGCTAATTTTTGTATTTTTAGTAGAGATAGGGTTTTGCCATGTTGCCTAGGCTGGTCTTAAACTCCTGGACTCCAGTAAGCCTCCAGCCTTAGCCTCCTGAGTAGCGGGGAGTACAGGCACACACCACTGTACTCAGCTAACTTTTTAATCTTATGTAGAGATAGGGTCTCCCTATGTTGTCCAGGCTGGTCTTGAATTCCTGGGCTCAAGTGATTTTCCCACCTCAGCCTCCCAAAGCACTGGGATTACAGGCATGGCCCACTGTGCCTGGACACATTTTCTAATTTTTTAAAATTTATTTTAAATATTTTTACATTTTTTAAAAAAGCATATTTATTTATTTACTTTGGGGTGGGGTCTTGCTATGTTGCCCAAGCTGGTCTTAAACTCCTGGATTCGAGTGATCCACCTGCCTCAGCCTCCCAAAGTGTTGAGATTACAGGCTTCAGCCACTATGCCGGCAAGTTATTTCCCACATATCTTGCTTACTGTCTCCCTCCTCCCCTCCCGGCACTGCAAAACATGTCATTTCTATAAAGGCAGAGCTCTTTCTTTGTTTCATTTGCTGGCATTCCCCGAAACCTGAAACAGTGCCTGGCACATAGTAGGGCCACATAAATCTTTGCTAAGTGAATGGACTTGGGAAGGCACAGTCATAGGGTGGCAGCCTGGGCTGGGAGGTCAGTCCCGCTTGGGAAGATACAGTTTTGAGCCAGCCTGCATGGCTGAGACTTGCTAGGTGAAAATGGGAAGTGAAGAGGACCTGGTTTGTTTTCACCTGTTGGAAATAAATTGAAGGTTGTGATACAGGGAGGGACCCAAAAAGTCCCTTTCTCTCCTTGGGGCAGCAAAAGACAGAATCTGCCCTGGGGGCCTGATGGGTGAGTGGGTGGGGATTTCAGGAGAGAAAAACCCCGCCTCTGCATGAAGGGGCAGATTTGGGAAGTCCACTCCAGTAGCTGCTCTGTCCTCTTGGGTGGGGAGGGAACCTGGTTTAGGAGAAGGAGGCTGGTCACAAGGTTCAGACATTCTGGGAAGAACGAGGTAGGTGGCAGAGGCCTTGAATGCTGGGCTGGCCTGGGTCTCAGCACAGGGAGCCATAGAGTTTGAGGGTGTGGCAGGGTGATGTGGCCACAGGTGTTCATTGATCTTAGTGTACACAAAGGTGGGGCTGGGGGCAATCCAAGGGCCCTTGGAAAGGGGAACACGGAGGTTGAGGGCCAGGAACAGAGACACTCTGTGACTCTATCCAGGTCATCTCAGTTCTGTGAGCTTCAGTGTTTTTAACTATGGGATGGAATATTCATATTCCTTACCCTAATCTTTTTTTCTGTTTCCTTCCTTCCTTCTTCCTTCCCTTCTTCTCTCCCTCCCTTCCTTCTTTCTTCCTTCCTTCCTTTTCCTTTGTTTCTTTCTTTCCTTTCTTTCCCTTCATTCCTTTCCTTTTTCCTTTCTTTCCTTCTTTTTTTTTTCTTTCTTCTTTCTTCTTTTAGAGACAGGGTCTTGGGCCGTCACCCAGGCCAGAGTGCAGTGGTGCGATCATGGCTCACTGCAGCCTCAAACTCCTGGACTCAAGCAATCCTCCCACTTCAGCCTCCTGAGTCCTGCAACTACAGATACACACCATCATGCCTGCTATTTTTTTCTTTTTTTTTGTAGAGATGAGGGCCCGGGCTGGTCTCAAACTCCTGGGCTCAAGCAATTATCCCACCTTGGCCTCCCAAAGTGTTGGATTTAGGGGCTTGAACCACTGCATCCAGCCTCATCTGATGGTCTCGTGACCTGCTATGTCCCCAGCACCTAGAACAGGCACAGTAGGCACTCAGGAAATGTGTGTTGAGTGGCTCTTGGTCAGTTAGGGCTGCTGTAACAGACCAGAGTGTGGGTGATTTATAAAGAACAGAAGGCTATTTCATGCAGGTCTGGAGGCTGGAAGTCCTATAGCATCATCACGTTCTGGTGGGGACTCCTTTCCCAGTGGCAGACTGCCGTCTTCCGGTTACATTCCCCACGTGGTGGAAAGTGAATGAGAGAGATCTCGGAGATCCCTTTTATAAGGGCACTAATCCCATTGGGAGAGACTTGATTCCCTCCCAAAGTTTCCACCTCCTAAAACCATCACATGAAGGGTCAGGATTTCAACATCTGGAATGGCAGAGGCACAAACGTTCAGTCCACAGCAGTGACGGAGCGAGTGAATGCACACCCCCTCCTAGGGCTGCAGTGAGATTACGATGCAGGGTGGTCACAACATCCAGCGGGAATTCCGCACTTGCCAATGGCTCATGCTGTGCCAAGTGTTGTTCTGAGCACTTTCCTGCACAGACTCATTCGATCCTCACAACCGTCTTGTGCAGGAAGACTGATTTCTCCCAGTCTGCACATGAGGCACACGGAAGCATGCAAGGGTGATGAAATTTTCCCAACAAACCACGGCTGGGATGTAAAGGACTGAGCTGCCAGCCCAGGCAGTCAGATAGCCTTGTGCTTGTGACCAGGGCTTGTGCCGCAAGCCAGGGTGACAGATGGCCTGGCACACTGAAGTCAGGTGCTCATAACCACAGAGCCTCCTAGGAGGCAAAAGCATCATCATCTATTTTACTTTATTTTAATTGAGATGGGGTCTCACTATGTTGTTCAGGCTGGTCGTGAACTCTTGGGCTCAAGCGATTCTCCCATTTAGCCTCCTAAAGTGCTGGGATTACAGGTGTGAGCCACCATGCCTGGTCATCATCTCCATTTTAGAGCTGACCTGTTGAGGCCACCCAGTTAGCAAGTGGGGGAGTCAGGCTTTGAACCCATGCAGTCTGGCTCCAGAGCCAGCTGGCTCAGCCTCATTCTTTATCAGGGCAGATACTTCGTGACTGCCTGTAGCAAGAACAAGACACAAGCAGGGCAGCAAGACAAGGCAGCTGAGTCATAATCTCTTTCTTGCAAGGCCAAACTGGCCCTTATACTCTAAGTAACACTTCTAAGTGTTACCCTAAGACTCTTGTCGAATCACCCATCCTCCCTCACTGCCTCTACTCTAGAGCTACCTGACCCTCCTTCTGTGCCTCAAATTCAAAAACTTTAAACATGCTGATCCCCCTGGCTCTTCCCTATGCCCTTCAGGTTTCAGCTACTATGTCCCCTCCTCCAGGAAGCTTTCCCTGATCCTGAGGCTGAGTCAGGTGCCCCCTTTGAATTTCTCCATCCCAGCCCTGCCCACTCTGGGTCTCCATCCCAGCCTTGTCCACTGTCTAGGGACAGGTCTGTCTCCCCCACTGGACTGTGAGCCTCTGTAAGAAGAGGATTGTGGCTGTCTTAGTCAGTCCTGTGTCCCTAGTACCACCAGGAGCAGGGGTCAGCAGAGAAGAGAATTCAGGACTGTGTGCAGTGGCTCATGCCTGTAATCCCAGCACTTTGGGAGGCTGAGGCAGGCAGATCACTCGAGCTCATGAGTTCAAGACCAGCCTGGGCTACATGGTGAAATTCCATCTCTACTAAAAATACAAAAATTAGCTGGGTGTGGTGGCACATGCCTGTAGTCCAAGCTACTAGGGAGGCTGAGGCAGAAGAACCACTTGAGCCCAGTAAGTGGAGACTGCAGTAAACTGAAATCATGCCATTGCACTCCAGCCTGGGAACAGAGCAAGACTCTGTCGCCAAAAAAATAAAAGAGGAGGAAGAAAAAGAAAGAAGAAAAAAAGGAAGAGGAGGAGGAGAAATCAGGGATTATTTGTTAAATGAATGGATGGATGCATACATGGATTAATATTTCTCTCAGCTGGTAGGTTCTGTTAAATCTTCTGGGTCTGAGTGTACATACTCTCAAAGAGTAACAGCTTGGCTTGCTCATAGAGATGTTTTTTAAAGTAATTTTTGTATATTGAACCTTTACTATGTTCTCTAAGTTTCAGCTCAGATGTCCACTCCTCCAGGAAGCCCTCCCCGCCCCCTCCCCCAAGACGATGTCAGCCTCCTCCTGGAGTTCCCCCAGCCCTGCTCAGTCTGTGATCCCTGCCCGTCTGACTCCAGAGCTTTTGTTTATGACCAGGATTTAGATCACAAACATGATTTCAGCTCATTTAATATTTACTGGCTGTTTACAATGGACTTGGCACCGGGCCTGTTTTATTGAGCTCTTGGGAACAAGGAGCCGGCCATTGTTGCTTTTTATTATCTTTGGTATTGACCATCCTAATCTCAGTTCCCCGTCTCCAGGGTTCCTGGAGTTGCTCTCTGCGCTAGGCAGGGAAGGAAAGTGAGCTCTGGGGGTGGAGGGCAGAGGTAGGGTCAAAGTTGCTTCCCTGCCTGGGAGCCACAGTTACTTCAGTGTGTGTTAGTTTGTAGCAGGGAGGGAGAGGAGAGAAGGTGGGTGGAGGAGCTGCAGCTGGAGTTGGGACTGTCTGTGCGTGCAAGCCGGGGGGACAGACAGCCTGGCACACGGAAGTCAGGTGCCGGGACACATGGGGCCTGCTGATTTATGGGGACACCACTGGATGGGAATCCTGCTCTCAGGTGAGTGCCCTGCTTCCTTCAGATGGGGATGGAGGGGCGTTGTATGCATCTGTTTGTCAGTGATGTGTGTGTATGTATGTACGTGCGTGTGTGTGCACTTGAGGAAAGAGAGACAGAGGCAGGGGAAAAAATAGAGGGACAGCAATAAGGACAGATGCAGATATAAAGATAAGGCAGGGCATGGTGGCTCACGCCTGTAATCCCAGCACTTTGGGAGGCCAAGGTGGGCGGATCACTTGAGGCCAGGGGTTCGAGAGCAGCCTGGCCAACATGGCAAAACCCCATCTCCACTAAAAATACAAAAATAAGCTGGGCTTGGTGACAGAGACCTGTAGTCCCAGCTATCTGGGAGGCTGAGGTAGGAGAATTATTTGAACTTTGAACTCGGGAGGCGGAGGTTGCAGTGAGCTGAGATCGCACTACAGCACTCCAGTCTGAATGACACAGCAAGACCCTGTCTGAAAGAAAGAAAGAAAGAAAGAAAGAAAGAAAGAAAGAAAGAAAGAAAGAAAGAAAGAAAGAAAGAAAGAAAGAAAGAAAGAAAGAAAGAAAGAAAGAAAGAAAGAAAGAAAGAAAGAAAGAAAGAAAGAACTAGAGGTACAGAAATAAAGACAGATACAAAAGAGATTGACAGAAGGACACACAGAGACCAGAGAGACACAGATATATGTTTATTTGCCAGTGTGTGTGTATGCACGTGTGTGTGCAGAGAAAGAGAGAGAGAAAGACGGAGTCAGAGCCACAGAACCAGAGATCAAGAGAGAAAGAGAGATAGGGAAATACAGGGAGAGAAAAATACACAGAAAGACAGAAAAAGGGTGAAAAAGTAACTTTAGAAATGACACCAGTGGGTGCCAGGTGTGGTGGCTCACATCTGTAATCCCAGCACTTGGGGAGGCTGAGGCAGGTGGATCATGAGGTCAGGAGTTTAAGACCAGCCTGGCCAAGATGGTGAAACCCCTTCTCTACTAAAAATACAAAAATTAGCCAGGCGTGGTGGCAGGTGCCTGTAATCCCAGCTACTCAGGAGGCCGAGGCAGAGAATCACTTGAACCTGGAAGGTGGAGGCTGCAGTGAGCCGAGATCATGCCACTACACTCCAGCCTGGACGACAGAGCAAGACTCTGTCTCACACACACACACACACACACACACACACACACACAAACACACATGAAAGTGATACAGTGAGAAAAACAGGGAGGGGCAGAAAGGAGAGAGAGGGAGACAGAAGACAAAGAGACAGGGAGAGAACTGTGTAAAGACACAGAATTAGATTCAGAGAGACGAGGAGAGAATTGGAGCATCACAGAGACAGACAAGCAGAGCGGGGTGAGACAGGCAGAGGGAGACTGAGGCTGTGCAGCCAGGAGCGGCCAGGTCCATTGATCAGGATGGATGTGAAATTTCTGCCTCAAAGGCATCTGAGACAAAAGGCAGAAACTAGAATATTTTGATGAAAAAAGTATTTTGTAAGTGAAGACATGATTTGGCAACAACTCATGTGCAGAGGTGAGGGCTCAGCCCAGTCCTGCTGTGTGTCTCGGGGAGCAGCTTCTCCTTCTCTGGGCCTACGCTTCCTGGCTGACCCTAGAAGGCTGCAGGAACTCTGTCGTCCTGGGGGGCTGGGAGTTATCAGCCACATCCACAGGTGTCTCTGTAAGTGTTACCTCTTCCTGGTGGGACAGAAGGCAGGACCCTGTGAGAAGAAAGACAGAGGGAAAGGGCCAGGGCAGGCGTTCCACAGAGGGAGGCTTCTTGTCTCGGGTGGGTATGATGAGACTCCCATCAGTGCTTTCGCTCACATCATGCCACTTATCCTTTTGACAGTTCAGTGAGGCTGGAACTGTTACTACCTCAATTTTTTAAATGGGGAAACTGAGGCTCAGATAGGGAACATCACTTTTCCAAATAAATGGCAAAGATGGGATTCAAACCCAGGTGGTCAGGCTCTGAGCCTGTGGACCTAACCTCTAATAGCATTTGAGGCAGAGAAACCACAGACACAAGAACCTGTCATCAAGACCACTGCCATCATCATCATCATCGTCATCATGGTGGCTGAATATTTGCTATGAACTGTTTTAAGCATGTCACATCCAATGTCTCATTCAGACCTCACAACCACCAGATGAACTAAGTTCTACTGTTCTCGCCATTTTGCAGTTGAAGAAACTGAGGCTCACAAAGTCCCTTACCCATGATAGGAGGGCTAGTGACAGAGTTTGTATTTGTTCCTTAGAGCGCATGGCCTTATTCACTGACTGGCAGGGAATGGGAGTGTTTGGGCCACACTGGGGCCCTTTTGAGAGGTGCAGAGGTGCATGGTGTCCCGTCTGTGTTAAGTGGGCTCATGGGAGAGACGAGGTCAGTTGCATGTGAGCACAGCTGCTGGGGTTGGGCCCTGGCACAGTCTCTCTCTCTCTCTCTTTGAGACAAGGTCTAGCTAGCTGTGTCACCCAGGCTGGAGTGCAGTGGCATGACCTTGGCTCACCGCAACTTTCCCCTCTCAGGTTCAAGCGATTCTCATGCCTCAGCCTCCCAAGCAGCTGAGATTACAGGCACACGTCACCATGCCCAGCTAATGTTTGTATTTTTTGTAGAGGCAGAGGTTTCACCATGTTGACCAGGATGGTCTCAAATCCTTGGCCTCAAGTGATCCACCCGCCTCAGCCTCCCAAAGTGTCAGGATTATAAGCATGATCCACCGTGCCAGATCCCATAGTCTCTTGCAGCCCCTGTAATGGTGTGCAGAATGATCAAATGGAAAACTGGGAACTCGTTCTTTGGTTTGTATTTTTTTTTTTTTTTTTTTTTGAGATGGGATCTTGCTGTTGTCCAGGCTGGTCTCAAATTCCTTAGCCCAAGTGATCCTCCCACTTCAGCCTCCAAAGAACTGAGATTACAGGCATGAGCCACCACACAGGGCTGTAAACTGGAAGCTTCTGTTACCTTGTTCCTCTTTCCTACCCATGCAAGTGAAATCTTGCCTGAGGAAGTGACAAAAGTCAATATTTCACACCAAGATCACAGAAGTACCTGTGAATCAAGGGCTGGGTCTGTGGCCATTTCTCGGCTGACAGGAGGAATTACAGTGTTGAGAGCAGTCTTCAGGCCCTGGCAGGCCAGGTTCAAGTTCAGCTTCTGCCACAGGCAATACGGACTTATTGTCAGTGAGCGACATCACCTCTCTGAGCATCAGTTTCCCTCTATGTGGAATGGGGAGGCCATCTTGTGTCTCCAGCAGAGGCCACATCATTGGAGAGAACATGGTGACTGGGGGCCCAGTTAATGTTTGCCAATATTCATTACCACCCCACAACAACCCTAGGATGCAGGTGATACCATTCCCATGTTATAGCTGAGGAGACTGAGGCTCAGAGAGGACAAAAACACGCTGCAGCCAGGCATGGCAGCTCATGCCAGTAACCCAGCACTTTGGGAGGCCGAGGAGGCGGATCACTTGAGGTAAGGAGTTGGAGACCAGCCTTGGCAACAAACTCCATCTCTACTAATCATACAAAAATTATCTGGGTGTGGTGGCCTGTGCCTGTAATCCCAGCTACTCGGGAGGCTGAGGTTGGAGAATCCCTTGAACCTGCGAAGCAGAGGTTTTGGTAACTGAGATTGTGCCACTGCATTCCAGCCTGGGCAACAGAGCCAGACTCTGCCTCAAAATACACACACACACACACACACACACACACACACACACACACACACACACACACAGAAACCAGACAAACAAACATGACGCAAGTCATGTAGCTGGTAAGTAATGAGTGGGACTCAAGTCTCTATGGGTGAGATGCCAGGAATTCTTTGACTTCAGAATTCCTTCTGCTTCTGAAGACCCTAACCGGGCACCCCCCAACATACCTCTCCCTCCCCAAATGTCTCCTCTCTCCCCTTCTAGTCTCGCTTTGGACCATATGGAGTCCTCCAGCTGCAGCCCAGTTCACCTTCAATGCCAACCCACATGGCGCCACACAAAGTGAGAAGGCTGTTGTTCTGTCTGTGTCTGGGACCCCCAGGACATCCCAGGCCCATGGCACATCCAGAGGTGTGGGCCCTGAAAACAAGAGAGCCATTCTGATCTCTGCCTCCATGGAGATCCACCATCTGGGCCTCACGCCCAAGGTCCCAAGAGGACGAATCTGATTGGCTCAGCCAGGGTGTGGCAACGACTGGTTCAGCCATCTATGCCAGGAGTGGGGGGTAAAGGGGGCGGGCTGTGGTCGTCATGGCTGGGGTGGGCAAAGTTAGCTAAAAAGTGGGCAGGGTGACTGGGTGCAGGTCCTTACACCTGTCATTCCAGCACTTTGGAAGACTGAGGTGGGTGGATTACTTGAACTCAGGAGTTTGTGACCCACCTGAGCAACATAGGGAGACCCCATGTCTACAAAAAAAATCACCAGGTATGGTAGTACACACCCTTAGTCCTAGCTATTGGGAGGCTGAGGTAGGAGGATTTCTTGAGCCCATGAAGTCAAGGCTGCTGTGAGCTGTGACTGCACCACTGCACTCCAGCCTGGGTGACAGAGTGAAACCCTGTTTCAATAAAGAACAAGAGTGGGTAGTGGCCCTTGCTGGCACCCATGTGGCAAGCTTGATTGTTGTTGCAGCTGACATTGACTGACCTTGTCAGGTCCCAGATCCTCTGACTCACTTGCACAATGGCTTTCAATGGGGCTTGGAGAGGGGAAGTAACTTGCCCTAGATGACACCTACAATAAGCAGTAGATCCAGCACTTCAGCCCAGGCAGCCAACTCCAGTGTGCCTTCTGGCAATTCCAATCTAGTCCTGTTTCTCTGGGTCCCTCTGTAACTATGTCTTGTTTGTTCTTCCTCTACCTGGGTCTCTGCCTCTGTCTCCGTCTCTTGCTTTCAGGGCTGGCCAAGCCCACCATTGAGGTCAGCTCCGGCACTGCCATAGAGCAGAAGGAAATGGTGACCTTCTACTGCAAAACCAATGATGTCAACATTACCATCCACTGGGTTTCCAACAACCTCCCCCTCATGTTCCGTGAGCGTATGCAGCTGTCCAAGGATGGCAAGACCCTCACCATTCTCATTGTCCAGCGGGAGGACTCAGGGACTTACCAATGTGAAGCTCGAGATGCCTTTGGGAGTCAGAGCAGCGACCCCACCTTCCTGGATGTGAATTGTGAGTCCCTTTCCATTCTTTCCAACCCCCCACTGACACTCATTTCCTTAGTGCCTCGTTCAGATGCACCCAGATGTGGAGTCGTCTACCTTTGAACTTCAGACATGTAACTGTTTGACATCTCTACTTGGATTCTACTGGAAACTTCCAACTTAATGTGTCTAAAAATTGAGCTCTCAAACCTCAAACCTTTGATCCAAAACCTTGCCTGGATAGGGGTGAGCAGAGCATTAGCTGGCTCACTTTATTTATTTATTCATTCATTCGAGACAAGATCTCTCTCTGTTGTCCAGGTTGGAGTGCAGTGGTGCAGACATAGCTCAATGCAGACTCGACCTCCTGGGCTCAAGTGATCTTCCTGCCTCAGCCTCCTGAGTAGCTGGGACTGCAGGCATGAGCCATTGCAACTGGCTAATTTTTATATTTTTTGTAGAGATGGCATCTTGCTATGCTGCCCTGACTGGTCTTAAACTCCTTGCTCCAAGCAATCCTCTTGCCTCAGTCTCCCAAAGTGCTGGGATTACAGGTGTGAGCTACCATATCCAGTCAGTTGGCATACTTCAGATGTGTCTTTCAATCTTGCTTTACCCCGAGATTAGGCTGACATTTCATCTCCATCTGACTGCTGTACCTCCTTTGTAATGGATATAGCCTTTGAGTGGGGAGGAGGGAAACAGTATTTATTGATCCACTAAAGACCTCCGTAAGAGACCTGTTGCTGATGCTATTGTTACTGCTGTAATTGTTCCTGTCCGCTCAGATGGTCCTGACCCTGCTGAAATCAAATTGGAGTCTGGTGTTGCCAGTGGGGAGCTGGTTGAGGTGATGGAGGGCTCCAACGTGACCTTCTTGGTGGAAACAAAGTCTAATCCACTCCCTTCCTACACGTGGTTTCTCCCTGACTCCTCCAATCTGTCTCTCACCATGAGAACATTCACGATCCATGCTGTGTCCAGAGAACATGAGGGCCTGTACAAGTGCTTGGTGTCCAATGGTGCCACCCACCTGTCCCGCCTGGGTACTCTGAAGGTCCAAGTCCTTGGTAAGTCTCTTTTCCTGGTTCCTCTCCTTCGTTCATTTGAGAGTCAGACAGTGGCCACGTCAGAAGGATCTAGGAGTTCTTAATCCGGGGCCTTTGGATACTGCGTGAGGGAGTCATTTCTGCATGGTATTGAGTTGCATGCAAGATGTTTGTGCTGTGTTCTAGAGACAGGGTTCAGGATTGTCATCAGATTTTTGAAGGAATCTTGAACTCTTAAAGAGCCACTGAGCTATTCTAATACCCCAGAGTTTGAGGAGAACCCGGGGGGATTTCCAGTGTAGATGGTGGTTGAGCAGGGTTCCAACTGCAGGGAAGGCTGGGCACACTGGCCTCTAGCTTGGAACATCCTGCAAAAGACCCTGGTGGCTCTCTAGGGGGTGCCCATGATTTGATTCTCTGGAGGTGGGGGGGTTAACTGTCTACATTTAAAAACACTAATACAACACTCACACACTCCATACACACACAGATAACCCCACATGCACAGAACACTCACATACAATATACACAGTAAACATAACTCATACCTTGCAATACCACATACACATACCATGTAATACCACAAACATACAACACACACTCACACAAAACATACACACATATAGCATGCACACAACAGAGGTGTACAACTCACCCATCACAAAGTACATAACACATCAGACATACAACACACACACACAAACCCACAACACATACAAAATGCTCACACATATTCACAACACATATACAACACACAATCACACAAAACATACACACAAATAGCATGCACACATCAAAGGTGTCCCACTCACAAAGTAAATAACACATCAGACACACACACATACACACAAACCCACAGCACATACACACAAACCCACAACATGTACACACAATATGCTCACACACATACAACACACGACATACAAAACACAGACACACATATCTCACATACATCCACCAACAAACAAGATCACAGATACATGACACAGTCACATAAAATATATATATAATTAATATGCACCAGTGGACACACACATCACAGACACTCAGCACCCACTAAACATTACAAACATCCAACATCAGACACTCAAGATGTACAACATGAAAAACACACCACATGCCATACATTCAACACCCTTAACACATATATACAACAGAAACACAATGCACACACACAAAATGCATACACATACCACATGCAGCAGAGACACAGAGCATATATACACAACACAAATACATAACACAAACAATACCACAGACAGAATAAACACTCATATACAAAAAATATATACATATAACATATGCTCACATACAAAATGCATATGTGTACCACACATATACTTCACATTCAACACATACACCCAGCACACGAGAGATGCAAAACACACAAACACCACACACTATGCACACAACCCATTGCATATTCACGTAATAATCACACAACACACATTCACCCACAAAAGACATATATGTACCCCACACGCCAGTCATGCAAATAACACACACGCACACACACACACACCTGGAAAAACCTTGTGGGCCCCACATAGGCAGTAGACAGGGGAAATCTCCCTGAACTTGATCCTGTATCTCCATGTGTTTCCAGAAACACTGACCACACCTCAAGTCACGTCTTCAAGCCCAAACCTTGTGGAGAATGCCAGGTCTGTGGCCCTGACCTGCCAAACTGACCATGAGAGGGTGAATGTCCAGTGGTTCCTGAGTGGCCAGCCCCTCCTGCCCAGTGAGCACCTGGAGCTGTCGGCTGACAACAGGACCCTGACCATCCGTGGCCTCCAGCGGAACGACACAGGGCCCTATGCCTGTGAGGTCTGGAACTGGGGCAGCCAGGCCCGGAGTGAGCCCCTTGAGCTGACCATCAACTGTGAGTCACCTGGGGCCTGGACCTTCCCCTTCCCCCTGCCTCTCTAAGTTCTTCCTTCCAGTAGTTGATGTGATTTTTGAGCTCCTGCTCTGTGTTGGGCATGAATCTGAGTGCTGGACAAAGCCAAGTGCCTGCCCTCAGGGGGCTTATGTTCTAGTGTAGAAGCCAGACCATAGAGAAGTAGGTAATAAGATTTAGGGACAGCACCAGATTTAGGCTTTCACAGGGTCTCACTGGCCCTTGTCTACAGGGAGGCAAACATAGAAGTGGGAGAGAGGAAAAGTGAGAGAAGGAGTTGTATTTGTCCAGATCCTTGGAGAAGCAGACCCCAAGATGGGATTAACAGGATTATTCATGCAAGGGTTTTATTAGGGGAAATGTGCCTGTGAGGATAACTAGAGAGGCAGTTGTAGGAAGTCTGGGAGAGCCATCAGACTGGGAGACTGAGATGCAAATATGACCCCAAGTGACAGGGAGTGGGACACAGACTTGAATGGACACACCTGGATCATCATGCAGTTGAAGGAACACCCATCAAGGCTGCTGGGACCTTCCATGTCCCCAGGAAGGGGCCTGCCTTAGTTTCCTGGATGTACCCAGATACTGGCAGGGTGCAGCCTGTGAGAGGACTGGGAGCGGATTTAGGGGCACAGCCCTTGGGCCCTTGGTCAATTACATTTCTGCCATTGGAGGTCTTTGAAGAGCTTCTCCTGGTGGCCACAATTGCCCGGCAAAAGATAATGAGGTGAACCAGAGTGGCAACTGTCGGGTGATGAGAAATGGGTGCACTGTGGATATATTTTGAATATGCTGCTGACTGATATTAGGTGAAAGAGAAAGAAAGGAGTTGAGAATGACTCTAAGGTTTATTGCCTGAGCCACTGAAAGGATGTAGGAGTCATGAACCAAGATGGAGAAGATTGGGGGAGAAACCATCCTTCTGCAGGGAGAGAATGGGGGAGTGCACTTTTGTACATGCGAAGTAGCAGGGAACACAGAGGTAGGGGTTATTAAGTACATGTCTTTGCTCCTCTTTCCCTTTCTCTGTTGCTCTCTCCTCTTTCTTTCTCAATTCAGTCATTAAACCAAAAATATTTATTTCGTGCTGTCTCTGTGCTAAGCAACGTGTTGGGCATCTGATATTTGCCATGATTTTCAGCTCCCACTGCCTGCTGGGGATGGGGAGGTCACTAAGCAGGCAAATAAAACACAGCATGAGAAATGGGGCCTCGGGAGACAAAGGGAGGGTCTGGGAAGCCCAAAGGAAGCCTCTCTCTGGGGGATGTTGCAAAGGGTCATCATGAGCGGGAATGTCCACCATGAGAGCTGAAGGATGAGTAGGAGTAGCTGGTTAGAGCAAAGTCAGGGAAGAGCATTCCAGGCAGCGGGAAGAGTATGCAGTGGCTTTAAGGGGGGAGAGAGGGTAACAGGGATAGAATCTCTGAATGAGATTTAATTCCTGAATGAGAGCAGGAGGGGTGGGAAGGTGGCAGGGCTAGAGGGGTCTGTAAGAGTCAAATTGTAAATGGCCTCATCAGCCATAGGCTTTGTCCCAAGGGCACTGGGGAGTCACAGAGGGTTCTGAACACTGGAGGGATAGTGACAATTTAGTACATAGGACGACTTTTCTGGCTGCTGTGTGGAGGATGAGCCTGGGATGGGGAGACCAGGAGGGGCTGGGATGCAGGTGAGGGATCTAAGTGGCCATGGGGTTAGAATGAGGAGAAACGAACAGGTTCAAAGGATGTTTAGGAGGGAGCAGAGATAGGGTATTCCTTCCTTCCTGGAGTGTCTCGATTAGCAACCTTTTGCATCCTTTCCAGTATTTTACATTAATTTAAATAAAGTATGACTCTCAAACTCTTTCAGGCTTTTTAAAAAATAGAGGCAAGGTCTTACTATTTTGCCTAGGCTTGTGTTGAACTCCTGAGCTCAAGCAATCTCCCTGCCTCACCCTCCCAAAGTGCTGGGATTACAGGCGTGAACCATAGCCCCAGGCCCAAACTCTTAATTTATATGAGAGTGCTGGGATTACAGGTGTGAGCCACTGTGCTTGGCTGAGCAACAATTTCTGATGCCTGGGTGACTTAAAATACTCATTTAAATTCGCTTTTGCAAAGGCAGAGTTTTTGGCTTTTTTTGTTTTTGTTTCGATCTCCTCCACCCCCAGTGTTGTGGACCACACTCTGCTTGTCAGACAGCTTAGGAGGAAAAAGGAGCATGTTCTCTTTATCTTACTTGAGATTCCAAGGTGAAAGTGAGTGGGGCAGAATGGGATGACTCGCCGATGGGCGCCAGGGTGCCTCATGTTTGACTTTGCACACAGATGGTCCTGACCGAGTGAACATCACCAAGGAGTCGGCGTCTGAGGTGGTCAGCACCATCAAGGCAGAGCTCAACTCCAGCCTGACCCTGCAGTGTTGGTCTGAGTCCAAGCCAAGTGCTGAGTATCGTTGGACTCTTGAACACTCCACCGGGGAGCATATGGGGGAGAAGCTGATCATCAGGGCTCTGACCTGGGAACACAACGGGATCTACAACTGCACAGCCACCAACCCACTCACCGGCCTGGCCCGCTCCGCTTCTGTCCTAGTCAAGGTGGTAGGTGAGTCTCTCAGGGTTGCCTTCTCCTGGGACCCAAGGGGCCTTTCCTGATGCTGGTCCTGGCCACCTAGTCTATCCCCACCGAGGGCTGGAGTATGGTAGTCTCCACACTGCCTGAACAGGTTCTCAGTCCACAGCTGTTGAATCCCAACCCCTCATGCTCAGGGGAACACAGAACATCCACTTCCTGCTGTGTTCCCTGGAAAACTCTCCAGGCTGTTCTAAGCCTCAGTTTGCTTACCTGTAAATTGGGTCTGTGATGTGTTTTAGTCCGTTTTCATACTGCTGATAAAGACATGCCCAAGATTGGGTAATTTATAAAGAAAAAGAGGTTTAATGGACCAACAGTTCCACGTGGCTAGGAAGGCCACACAACCATGGCGGAAGGCAAAAGGCGTGTCTCACATGGCGGCAGACGAGAGAATGGGAACCAAGTGAAAGGGGAAACCCTTTATAAAATCATCAGCTCTCATGAGACTTATTCACTACCATGAGAACAGTATGGGGGAACTGCCCCCATGATTCAATTATCTCCCACTGGGTCCCGCCTACAACACATGGGAATTATGGGAGCTGCAATTCAAGATGAGATTTGGGTGGGGACACAGCCAAACCATATTGTGATACCTATCTTTCAGAGTTGTCTAGAAGGACGATGAGTCGAGGACATGCCCAGGGAGGGAAGGACTGAGCTATATGGGGAATCAGAAATGATGTTAATAACAACCAGGCAGGGATACTGGCAGGGAGTCCCTGTATCTCTATCTTTAGTTTAGTTGTTTTTTTTTGTTTGTTTTTGCTTTTGTTTTGAGACGGAGTCTCACTCTGTTGCCAGGCTGGAGTACAATGGTATGATCTCGGCCCACGGCAACCTCCGCCTCCCGGGTTCAAGCGATTCTCCTGCCTCAGCCTCCCAAGTAGCTGGGACTACAGGTGCTTGCCACCATACCCAGCAAATTTTTTGTATTTTTAGTAGAGACAGGGTTTCACCATATTGGCCAGGATGGTCTCGATCTCTTGACCTCATGATCCACCCGCCTTGGCCTCCCAAAGTGCTGGGATTACAGACATGAGCCACTGCACCTGGTCTCTCTTTAGTTCTTTGTAGGGCTGATGGCCCCACAGGGTCGTGGGGTGAGGCTTATGCTGTGCTGAGGCGCAGGATCTGAGAAATAAAGAGACAGGACACAGAAGTACAAGAAAAACGCAGCTGGGCTCAGGGGCCACACCACCTATAAGCAGAGTCAGGCGAGGCCCTGAATGTCCAGAAGCATGACTATTCATTGTGCATAGGTTGGGGGCAGGGCAGTGAGTGAAATCATCTTTAAGGATAGTGATAGGGTCATGAGCAATAAAACATGGGGTCCACCCCCATTAGGTCACCTAGGCCAGGAGGTGGACAGTGCACAGCAAGGGGCCCATTCCCACGAAGGCAAGGGCCATGTGCAGTAAGGGGTCCACCCCCATTAGGTCACTGAGGTTTGAAGGTGGGCTGTGCTCAGTGTGCAATACTTCTATCTATGGTCAAACTACTTTTTTTTTTTTTTGCCAATCAATGAGAGCTTGTAAGGTTGCTGAGGTTGGTTTGCCTTGAACTCTTGGCCTCGCCTTCGCAAGCGCCACGACATCCGGCCGGAGCCACTTTGGGCCCCTATGGTCAAACTACTTCTAAGAAGATTTATAGGAGGATGTTTTAAGTCACATAGCAGTGACAGAGCTGTCAGGGTTACTGCCACCTTCTGGCAGCTTCCAATGGGTTCTATGGGAAGATGCTTTTCAAGCAGCACAGTAGCAAGAGCTGATAAAGTTCACAGTCACCAAGGTGGACTGCCGGTCTCAGGGCAGCCTTCCACAAGAACTGGAGCAAGGTCCTACAACTCCTTTATCAGGAGGAGTGGCTCTTGCCCCAAGCCTGCCATACAGCGGGTATCTTTACTAGACTGAACACTGCTGCCTGGGCCATGGATTCTTGTCCTGGCATAACTGTTTTTCCTTTAAATCATGCTCTGCACTGTGTCTGCTCTTAGGCATTCCTCTGATTATAAGTTGCTTATTCCTTAATTCATGCTCTGTACTGTGTCCACTCTAGGCATTCCTCCGATTATGAACTAAGATATAATTATAGGTATATATGTAGGGAAATATTCTTTAGGCACTCATACTATCAACTATTATATGATTATATATAGAGGATTATATAAAGGGATTCTTCAAGCCCTATTTCTATAAACTAATATATGATTATGTAAAGGATTGTATAAAAGGAAATAGCTGAGTAGTAACACTATAAAGTGAGATTCCTCAAGCCCTAACTGTGCCAGGGTTCTGCTTAGCTCTCATTCCTTGGTGCCTATATGGGGGGTTACTCACAGTTCTTGAGAAGGCAACAGTGTCACTGTTCACCAGGGTTCACATCCTTCTCCAATGCTTATTAGCTGTGTGACCTTGGGCAAGTTACCTATCCTCTCTGGGCCTCTGACTTATCTGTAAAACACAATACTTCTGCTTATTTCTTAGGGTTGCTGAAGATGGGTTAACACTTGCGAAGTTCTTAGGGCAGTGCTTGGCATATTGCGTTTGATAAACAAACAAAATTATTCCTTTTTTTTTTTTTTTTTGAGATGGTCTCACTCTGTCACCCAGGCTGGAGTGCAGTGGCACGATCATGGGTCACTGAAGCCTCATCCTCGCAGGCTCAAGTCATCCTCCCATCTCAGCCTCCTGAGTAGCTGGAACTACAGGTGTGTGCCACCACACACAGCTAATTTTTTATTTTTATTTTTTGTAGAGATGGGGCCTCCCTATGTTGCACAGGCTGGTCTCAAACTCCTGGACTCAAGTAATCCTCCTGCTTTGGCCTCCCAAAGTGCTGAGATTACAGGCTTGAGCCACCCAGCCTAAAATAATGATAATAAATCAATACATCATTATCATTATTTATTGAGCCTGTGCCACATGTCTGAATCCAACTTTCTCATATATCATCTCAATAAACACTTCTTGGGTACTCTCTGTCAGCCAGTTTTGAGGTGAGCCTGTTGGTTTATTCATTGTACAGGAAGGGAAACAGACCTTTAGACTCAAATCCTGTCATCGGGGTTTGAAACCAGGTCCTCAAGTTGTTCACTAAGCCTAGGACACCATTTATATCAACTTCCAAATTACCTCATTTAATCTTCAGAACAATCTTGTGGTCTTGTTAATACCATTTGATAGGATAGATGGAGCAATGGAGGCTCCGGGGAGGAAACAGTGAGTGCAGTTGATGCTCATGGGGATATTGTAGGATTTGAATGAGATAATCTATGAAGGGCTCTTGATGCTTTAGCTTGCTAGATAGCAGCTTCTATCATTGTCATCATCATCATCATCATTTGTCAACCATCTGCCATGTATCAGGCACTGTGCTGGTAGTTTTATACATGATCTCATTAATCCCTTAAAAAGTGTAGAGGCTGGGCACAGGGGCTCACGCCTGTAATCCCAGCGCTTCTGAAGGGTGAGGCAGGTGGATCACATAAGGTCAGGAGTTCAAGACCAGCCTGGCAACATGGTGAAACCCTGTCTCTAAAATTAGCCGGGCATGGTGGTGGGCACCTGTAATCACACTACTTGGGAGGCTGATACAAAAGAATTGCTTGGGAGGCAGTAAGGCTGCAGTGGTTTCAGAGAAGGCAGAAGTTGCGGTGAGCCAAGATGGTGCCTCAAAAATTTTTTTAAAAGTCTATAAAGTCTGGAGTTCTTATCCTTGCTCAACATATAAAGAAATGGAGTGTGGCTAGGACTGTGGATCATGCCTGTAATCCCAGCAGTTTGGGAGGCCAAGGCGGGCAGATCACCTGAGGTCAGGAGTTCAAGACCAGCCTGGCCAACATCGTAAAACCCAGTCTCTACTAAAAATACGACAACAACAATAACAACAACAAAATTAACCTGATGTGGCAGTGCATGTCTGTAATTCCAGCTACCTGGGAGGCTGAAGCAGGAGAATTGCTTGAACCCTGTGGGTGGAGGTTGCAGTGAGCCAAGATTTTGCCATTGCACTCCAGCCTGGGTGACAGAGTCAGACTCCATCTCGAAAGAAAGAAAAAAAGAAATGAAAGAGAGAGATAGAGAAAGAAAGAAAGAAAAGAAAAGAAAAGAAAAAGAAAGAGGGAGGGAGGGAAGGAAGGAAGGAAGGAGAAAGAAAGGAAGGAATGGAGGGAGAGAGAGAAAGAGGAAAGAAAGAAAGAGAAAGAAGAAAGAGAGGAAGGAAGGAAGGAGGGAGGGAGGGAAGGAGGGAGGGAGGGAAGAAAGGAGGGAGGGGAAGGAAGGAAGGGAGATGCAGAGAACAAAACTAAGAAGCCCTGAAGCACCCTAAGAAGTTCCCTCCTGCCCCTCCAAAGCAGAACTCCTTCCTCACACTCCTGACCCTTGTGGCTGTGTCCTTAATTCCAGTGGCTGGATTTCATCCTTTTGAGAAAGGTTCAGGCAGAAGTGAGATGGGCAAACAGCAGGCCAATATTAATGAAAGCAATGGCCATTTATTAATCACCTACTATGTGCCAACGTGTTAACATTCATGATTTCATCTCATCTGTGCAAACATTCTGTGCTATTTACAGATGAAAAAATGAGACTCAGAAATGAATTCACTTGTCCAGGATTCACGGCCCCAGTGAGTCAAGGGGCTCTGAGTGAAAGCCAGGTTTCTGGTTGCCAAAGTTCTTTTCTCTGGTCTGTGCCTCCTCTCTGGGAGGGGTGAAAGGGAAAGCCATATTTGATCCATTATACTAATTGGCGTCATCATCATGGCCAATATTTACCGATCATTTTCCATGATTCCAAACAAACACTATATATATAGAACATGAATACATATATGTTTAATCTTTCCAAAAAACCCTATAAGGCCTAATGGGAACCCTATTGTTCCCATTTTACAAAAGAGACAACTGAAGCATAGAGAGGTTAAGTAACATGCTCAAAGTCACACAGCTGAAATTTGGACCCAGAAACTGGATATTTCATTTATAAATGATGCTCTTAATACCACTGACTGAGGCCGGGCATGGTGGCTCATGCCTGTAATCCCAGCACTTTGGGAGGCTGAGGTGGGCAGATCACTTGAGGTCAAGAGTTCCAGACCAGCCTGGGCAACATAGTGAAACCCTGTCTCTACCAAATAGTACAAAGAATTAGCCTGGCATGGTGGCAAGTGTCTGTAGTCCCAGCTACTCGGAGAGGCTGAGGTGGGAGGATCACTTGAACCTGGGGGTGGAGGTTGCAATGAGCCGATGTTGTGCCACTCCAGTCTGGGTGACAGAGTGAGACCCTGCCTCAGGAAAAAACAAAACAAAACAAAACAGAAAAACAAAAAATCACAATCTTATACCTCCCAAAGACTGGAAAACAAGTGCTCACAAAATGTTAGCAGAGAAAAAGCTGCAAGCTTGGGAAGGGGCTGGGGGCAGAAATGAGGGTGTGTCATGCCTGGGTCTTGATTCTCTCTCCTTGCTCAGGTCCCCAGTCCTCCTCCCTGTCCTCAGGGGCCATTGCTGGTATTGTCGTCGGGATCCTGGCTGTCATTGCTCTGGCCACAGAAATGGTCTATTTTCGCTACATCAGAAATGCCAGAGGGTAACACAGGGACACAGGGAGGGGAATGGGGGCATGGCCAACAGGGGGCGCGCCTGCCAGGCTTGTTGCTGACCATGGTGCTGAGTCATGTCTGGCACCTGGGGAATTCAGAGGGTTGCGGGCATTGTCCAAGAATGGACATAGGATATGGGCGGAACCTGTGGAGATGGGCAAGGACTAGAGGCACAGAAGAATGAGGGCTTTGGGGTTTCAGGCCCTCAAGGAAAACAACAGATGACCCCATTCATGAGACTTCACAACCCACCCCTAAGGAGGAGCACCCTACAGAGCCCAGTTCCAGTAAGTGACTCTATGGCTGATGCCCAGGTCAGGGGTGAGGGCTGGGGAAGAGGCTGGTGCTGGGGGCTCCCAGCTTTGCCACCAGATCACTGTATGATCAGGGCAAACCCTGTCTACTCCAAGCCTCTGTGTTCCCATCTGGAATATGGATGAGATTGGAGTCAAGCCCTCTGATGGGTTCTGCCTGTTCCAATAGTCATGGCAAAAGCAGGACACCATGCTGGAATTCTCTCCTTTCTGAATCTCAGAAAACATTGTTAATTGATTGTTGTATACAGAGTGAATCAATCACAACACTCCTTCCTGTTGAATCCAAATCCAGTCTCATAACATATCTCAACATAGTGCCTCGAGTACCCTCTACTGATGGGTTAGAGTTAACCAAAGACAAAATGATATATATTTGCCATGTCTGCATCTGGGATTCTGGAAGGATAAGCCTTTTGATATAGAAGGTTTTCTAGAAAGTATTCAACCCAGCCCCATTTAACAGAGAGGAAAACCAAGGCCATGAGGGATGAAGGGCTAAACCCAGGCTACAGAGGACCCAGTGTCAAAACTGGGACTAAAACTTAGATTTCCCCCCTCATCTGTGTCACCATACAGCCTTCCTAACCCAGAACCTGATTTCCAGGACATTCCCAGGACAGGCTCACTGGAAATGTGACAGGGAGTCCTGGGAAGGAAGATTTTTGCACTTCCTTCCTGGGGACAGGGGTCCTGGAAAAACAGCCCCTTGCCCCATATCTCTTTCTGACTCCAGCTCCTGACTGAGATTCACTTTTCCTAGAAAGCCTGAGGCCTGAGTATTCTAACACGTCCCAGCTCCAGGGATGGAGCAGAGTTGAAAAGGTGAGTTATGCTGCAGAGTGATCTTCCTTGGTCCTCCGACCAGGCTGCTATAGTCCTACCTCTTAGGGTGGGAGCTGGTATGATCTCTTGAGAAAACCCAGTGGCAGGTCAACTCTCTGCATCTCCTTCCCTGACCTCTCTGAGGATCTCAAGACCCTCCTGGGTTTTTTCATCTCTTCTCCTCGTCTTCTTACTCTTTGACATGATAATCCCTAGCTTTGAGCCCCCTGGAAATCACAAGGGCTATAGCTGCCTCCGTGGCCAAAGCTATTTCTGAGAATCTCTTGGGGTAGCCCCTATTCCAAGCCCTATGACCTCTCTGCAACTTTGTTTTTCCCCAGATGCAACCACCAGACCCTCCAGAGAAGACCTATGAGGTACCTTGCCCCTGCTGGGTTTGGTTAAAGAATCTATAGAGGAAATACAATCTGAGTTTAAATGTGACAATCCTGAGAGATCATCTTGTCTAAACCTTTCACTGCACACCACAGGGCCAGGGATGGGAAGAGAGTAGCCTAGGGCCTCACAGGGAGCTGGGTCAGATGCCAAGACCCTGGATCCTCTTTTGTTCCTTCCACCTCCAGGGCTGGGAATTGGATTGCCAATGAGGTGGTACCAGAACAGCACATGCTGGGGTGAAAAGGAGGCTGGGAGTAGGGGTTGCAGAGTCAGCAAGAAAAAGGAGAGTCCTGGGCCAGGGACAGAGCCTGTGTTCTAACTCTGCTTCCACCTCTGATTCTCTGCAAGAACCTGAACAGATTCCTTCCACTCTGGGTCTCTGAAGACTGTAAGTTGGTACATTCCTGGCAATCTGTGTTTGTGGGCCCTACCTGATTTCTCTGCTTACTTGCAGACGAAGCTGCCTTCAGAAAGCCCTGGAGGCAATTCTTTCAGCCCCCGGAAGCCACCACCCAAATCTCTGATGCCCCCACTCAGATTGCTCTCCACTCGGCCAAAGAGTAACATGGAGTCAATCTATGAGGTATGTTTATGCCACATTGAGTCTCTGGGCAGGTGGAAATCTGTCACTAATCTGCTTTTTCTTCCCTATTAAAGAGTCTGTAGGATGAACTATGAAAAACAATTCCCTTTAAAAAATCTCGAATCCATCTTATCCATTTCCATCTTGTCATTTTCTACTCAGTTTTACTTCATTCCTTTCCAGTGCACTCCATTTTATTGCGCTCCATTTTTCATTCCACCCATTTCCTTTTTAATTTTTTTTTTTGAGACGGAGTTTCGCTCTTGTTACCCAGGCTGGGGTGCAGTGGCCCGATCTCGGCTCACCACAACCTCCACCTCCTGGGTTCAAGCAATTCTCCTGCCTCAGCCTCCTGAGTAGCTGGGATTACAGGCACGCACCACGATGCCCAGCTAATATGTATTTTTAGTAGAGACGGGGTTTCACCATGTTGACCAGGATGGTCTTGATCTCTTGACCTTGTGATCCACCCACCTCGGCCTCCCAAAGTGCTGGGATTACAGGCTTGAGCCACAGCGCCCAGCCGCATCCATTTCCTTTTGATCCATTTAGCTTTATTCAGTTTCTGTATTTCTGTATCACTTCACTCTGCCATTTTCTTTCCATTCCACTCTATTTCCACCCATCCCATTTCTTTCCATTCACTCTACTCCATTCCATGCCTTTTCTTTTCTCTCCTTCCTTTTCGTCGTCTTCTTCCTTTTTCTCTTTCTTTCCTCCTCCCCTTCCCTCCCCTCCCCTCCCTCCCTCGCTCCCTCCCTCCCTTCCTTCTTCTATTTTTTGAGACAGGGTCTTCCTCCGTCATCCAGGTTGGAGTGCAGTGGCTCAATCTCCAATCACTGCAACCTTCACCTTCCGGTTCAAGGGATTCTCCCACTTCAGCCTACAAAGTAGCTGGAACTACAGGCATCAGCCATCACGCCCAGCTAATTTTTGTATTTTTTGGTAGAGACAGGGTTTCACCATGTTGCCCAGGCTGTTCTCAAACTCCTGACCTCAACTGATCTGCCCACCTTGGCCTCCCAAAGTGCTGGGATTACAGGAGTGAAGCCACAGTGCCTGGCTCATCCCATGCCTTTTCATTCCATCCCACTCAACTCTGTTTGATCCCATTACACTCCTTTCCATCTCTTTCTTATTTCATTCCTTTTCGTTCTTTTCCATTTCTATTATTTTATCCATTTTTTCTTTTAATTCCTTTCAATTCATTTATTTTACATTCCATTACACTCTATTTTATTCCAGCTTCTGAATTTCCATCCCACCATTTTATTTCATTTCCATTCTTGTTCTTTCCAACCCATTGCATTCCTCTTATTTCCATCCATATATTTGATCCATTTCATCCATTCTATTTCCTACCTCTCCATTCCTTCCTAGTCAATGTCCCTGTTTACATTCATTTCCATTTGATTGGTTTTCATTTCATTCCACTGCATGCCAGCTTTTATTCTGTTTCTTTTTCATTCACTTTTTTTCCCATTCCCTTTTTTCTTTTTCACTCACTTTCTCTTCTCCATCCCTTCCCCTTTCATTCAGTTCTATTTCACTGTCTTCCATTCCCTTCTCTCTGTGGTCTTCATTTCCTTTTCCTTTTCTTTCCAATGTATTCCACCCTATTCTATTCCATTCAATTCTACTCTATGCTTTTTCACTTCCATCCTCTCCCTTCATGCCCTTTATGGCACTTCATTCCCTTGTCTCTATTACTTTCCTTTTCAAGCTTCCCATTTAAGTTCTTTTCAAGTCATTCCATCCCACTCCTTTTCATTTCTTTCCAGTCTTTTGCATGTCCTATGCTTAATGACATTGATTTCAGTTTCATTATTTTATATTCCATGGCATTCCATTCCACCTCTTTTGGGGTTAATTTTTTTTATTTTTATTATTTAATGTTATACTTTCTTTCTACTATATTACTTTTCTGTCATTTCCTTTCCATTTCTTCCCCCTCATTACCTTATTTTATTACTATCCTTCCCACTCCATTTTATTTTATTTTGTTTTCACTACAATTTTCCTTTTCACTCAATTTCTTTCCCTTGCATTTCTTTGGAAATCATGCCATTTTATTTTACTCCATTCTCTGCCTTTAATTTTTATTTTATTCCTTTTTGTTCTACTCAATTTCCCTCTGTTCCATTTATGCCTTTGCCATCTCTTTCAATTGTATTCCTAAACAGTCTTTTCATTCGTTTCCTTTGCAAGTTTTCATTTCATTCATATTCACTTCCCCACATTTTTCCCATGGGAGATTTGAAGCAGTTTATATACAACACTACAAAATGGTGTTAAGTTAGAAATAGAAATTACAATAAAAATGTTTTTAAGAATAGTAAGAAGTCAAGATATGTGTAAAAAAGTAAAAATATATGCAAGGCTTACATGATATCTGCCCCTATATCTCTTACGTGTTTCTAAGCTTCCTGGTAACAATAAAACAGAGGTATGATTAGTTACATCATTCAGAAAGAAGAAAACTGGGCCAGGCATGAATGCCTGTAATCTCAGCACTTTGGGAGATGGAGATGAGCAGATCACTCAAGGTCAGGAGTTTGAGACCAGCCTGGCCTACGTGGTGAAACCCCATCTCTAATAAAAATACAAAATTAAGCTGGGCATGGTGGCAGGCACCTGTAATCCCAGCTACTCAGGAGGCTAAGGCAGGAGAATAACTTGAATGTAGGAGGTAGAGGTTGCAGTGAGTTGAGATTGAGCCACTGCACTCCATCCTGGGCAATGGAGTAAGACCCTGTCTCAAAAAGGAAAAAAAAGAAAAGAGAAAAGGAAAGGAAAGGAGGAAGGAAGGGAAGAAGGAAGGAAGGAAGGAAGGAAGAAGAAAGAAAGAAAGGGAGGAAGGGGATGGGGAGGGGGAGGGAAGAGGGGGAGGGGAGAGGAGGAAGAGGAGGAGGAGGAGGAGGAGGAGGAGGAGGAGGAGGAGGAGGAGGAGGAGGAGGAGGAGGAGGAGGAGAGGAGACTATTAGTTCATCCAGGCATAAGCAAAGATTCCCAAAACAAATTCAGAGCAGTCAGGCGATAGCTCCATAGTTCTAAGGACTAGTAGAATTACTTTAGAGAATTCAAGTGATCACGACTTTGTCATCAGGACTAGCCAGATTATATACCTTTTAATTTTTTTGAGACAAGGTATTGCTCTTTCGCCCAGGTTGTGTGCAGTAGTGCCATCATGGCCAATGACAGCCTCAGATTCCTGGGCTCAAGTGATCATCCCACCTTGGCCTTCCAGAGTGTTGAGATTACAGATATGAGCCACTGCACCTGGCTGAATGTCTCATATAGTAATATCTTAGTCAAGAATTTTTAATGTTAAGAAAGTTAAACCTTTGGAATGTAGTTCAAATGGGGGTTAATTGAGAGAACACTGAGAGCTATCAGATAACTCAATTTCAGAAATTACTCCTGGGCCTCTTGGGGACTCCAATGCTATCAAGAAGCTGTTTATCTCTTATTACAAAGTTTCTCATTTTCACTAATCTATTAATTCATTTCATTCTTCTCAATCCAGATTGAATTCCTACGTAAGTCTCCTGGTCATTGCTTCTCTATAACTTCAGATTATATATAATATTTTCTGCTGCCCTTCAAGCATTTCTAAGTTAAATTCTCCATAGGAGAGTCAAGTTGGTTCAGGCCATGGTATGGATCACATTTAGGTTTGTCAGCTCTCTAATCAGCTTTGAACTGATAAAAACTTAGCCACCTAGTCCCTCTCTTCACCAGTATCTGAGTAGGGGAGACATGTTTGTTCCCTATTATTAGTAGGGAAAAAGGTCTTCCCAGAAATCCCACCCAGTAAGCTTCCTCTTATATCTCATTAGCCAGAATAAGGTCAGATGGTGCTCCTTGTTGCAACAGAGGCTGAGAAAGTCTCTTCATTCCCAGTGTCTTCAGTAGAAACAAGCAAGGGAAGTGGCGTGGGGAAGAGCATTAGGTCAGTTAACTCAGTCTCTGCTACATTATGGAGGGAATAAAAGGAGCAAGCCATGCAAACAGTATGGAGGGATACATTCCAAGTTGAAAGACATCAGGAAGAAAGGCCCTGAAGTGGATGTAGAGTTGTCAGTTGCTGTGTAATGAATTACCACAGACTTTGCAGCTTAAAACAACATTAATTTATTATCTCACAGTTTCTGTGGGTCAAAAGTTCAGGCATTGCTTAGACAGGTCTTCTGGAAGGCTATATAATCAAGATGTCAGTCAAAGCTCAGGTCTCATCTGAGGCTCAACTGGTGATGGATTTACTTCCAAGCTCACATGGTTATTAGCAGCATGCAGTTCCTTGCAGACTATCACAATGAGAGCCGCAGTTTCTTAATGACAGCCGGAGGTCATCCTCAGTTCTTTGCCATGTGGCCCTTTCCATAGGCAGTGCACAACATTGCATCTTGCTTCTTCACAGCCAAGACAGAAGTCATAAACTTATGTAACAGCATCACATACATGCAATCATGTCTATCTTGCCACCTTTGCCATATTCGGTTGATTAAATGCAAGGCACAGGTCTTGCCCTCAAGGGGAGAAGATTACATAAGGGAATGAATACCTGGAGGCAGGGATTGAGGGGAACATTTTAGAGTCTGTTTACCACAATGGGGAAGTAGACGGGTCATCCCAGGAACAGAGAGGTGCCAGTGTGACTAAAGTGTGATGAGAAGAGAGGATCTTTGGAATTTCCAAAGAAACGAAAGTGCCAGGCTGTTTGGTCTCCAGACTACAGTGAGTAGACTGGGAGGGTCAACCCAGCAAATGGAGCTCACATTTTCTTTTTGTTTAACAGGAGCTTGTGAATCCAGAGCCCAACACTTACGCCCAAATCAATCCTTCGGTCTAATGGAAGCAGAGATATTTTCTCCAGGAGTCCTAGAGAAACCACACTTGGTCATATATTTAATGACATTTATTAAGTATATATTATAACTCAGTCATTCTCTGTCATCTCTGTAGACCTTGTAGATGTTCTACTGCAATGGGTTGGTCAGGCCCTGGCTCCTCCAAAAATATGATCAAGTCTTAGATCTTGATACATATTTTTTTTTTTCAAAGAAATACTAACAGGGTAAAAATGAGAGAATTTGGATCTAGAATTAGAGGGCCAAGGTTTGAGACTCGTCAGCTTAGGATACTGTAGTCGTAGGTTGAGGATGAGCAAACGCCATTGGTGGACACTGACTCCAGGGAGAAGAGTGAGTCTGAGTCAGCCAGAGAGGAGCAGAGGACAAAGGCAGGGATCAAAGAAGAAGTGGCTTTTCAAATCATGCTAGAGGATAAAGACAAGGAGCCCTTAAGAAATTAAGAGCTCTTAACAACAGGATAAAACACGTAGTGGAGTGAGGGACTGAGGCTCCTGAGGAGAGGTAGGCATGAAATGCTTAGAATCCTGAGAAGTGCAGGGGTGGAGAGAGTCAGAATGAGATTTTCTGAAGGTAAAGAAAGTGAGGAGACAAGGATATCTCCATGGTTTCTTGCCAGGGCAACTGGATGACCGGCAGGTCACTTTCTAAGCAACTTTGGGATAAGGAGAGAAATGAAGAATTTGCTTCATGTCAAGAATTTAGACATCTCAAGAATCAGTTGGAGAATCAAGTAGGCAATTGTTCATAAAAGTCTAGATAGCTGATGGCTAGAGATACACATTTGAGAGTTGTCAGTGGGACTTAAAGTTATAGGGCTGGATGAGCTCCTCTGTCAGGGGGATCCCCAAGACCACCTCATGCTCAATGATTTTTGAGAAGAATTCACAGGACCCAGTTGCTATACTCATGATTATAGTTTATTACAGCAAAAGGATGGAGAATAAAATCAGCTAACGGAAAGGGTGAAGTCTGAAGGATACCCCTGCACAAGCTTCCAAGTGTTCTTTCAGTGGAGAACTGTAAGAAATAAATTGCCCTTTTAAAACAAATTACCCAGATTTAGATATTCTGTTATAGGCAACAGAAAGTTCTGTTTACTTATTTATAATGAAGGGCAATTTATTTCTTATAGTTATGGAGGCTTGGAAGTCAAGGTCAAGGGGTGGCATCTGGTAAGAGCCTTCTTGCTTGTGGGGACTCTCTGTAGAGTCCTGAAGTGGTGCAGGGAATCACATGCCAAGGGGACTGAGTGTGCTAACATGTTAGCTCAGGTTTCTCTTCCTTTTGTTATGAAGCTACCAGTTCTACTACCATGATAACCCATTAATCCATTAGTCCATGAGTGGATTAATCCATTCGTGAGGGCAAAGCCCTCCTGAGCCAATCACCTCTTAAAAGCCCCCATCTCTCAATATTGCCACATAGAGAATTATGTTTCAACATGAGTTTTAGAGGAGACAAATATTCAAACCACAGCACATGGAAAATCCCCTAGCAATGATGTGTGACAACATGTGTGAAGCACTGCCATCAAGGGAAGGTCACCTAAACCTGGATGTCCACAGTTTTTTTTTGTAGAGGGCCAGCTCCTCTGTCAGGGGGATCCCCAAGACCACCTCATGCTCAATGATTTTCGAGAAGAATTCACAGGACCCAGTTGCTATACTCATGATTATAGTTTATTACAGCAAAAGGATGGAGAATAAAATCAGCTAACGGAAAGGGTGAAGTCTGAAGGATACCCCTGCACAAGCTTCCAAGTGTTCTCTTTCAGTGGAGAACTGTAAGAAATAAATTGCCCTTTTAAAACAAATTACCCAGATTTAGATATTCTGTTATAGGCAACAGAAAGTTCTGTTTACTTATTTATAATGAAGGGCAATTTATTTCTTATAGTTATGGAGGCTTGGAAGTCAAGGTCAAGGGGTGGCATCTGGTAAGAGCCTTCTTGCTTGTGGGGACTCTCTGTAGAGTCCTGAAGTGGTGCAGGGAATCACATGCCAAGGGGACTGAGTGTGCTAACATATTAGCTCAGGTTTCTCTTCCTTTTGTTATGAAGCTACCAATTCTACTACCATGATAACCCATTAATCCATTAGTCCATGAATGGATTAATCCATTCGTGAGGGCAAAGCCCTCCTGAGCCAATCACCTCTTAAAAGCCCCCATCTCTCAATATTGCCACATAGAGAATTATGTTTCAACATGAGTTTTAGAAGAGACAAATATTCAAACCACAGCACATGGAAAATCCCCCAGCAATGATGTGTGACAACATGTGTGAAGCACTGCCATCGAGGGAAGGTCACCTAAACCTGGATGTCCACAGTTTTTTTTTTGTAGAGGGCCAGCCACTGAAGTTACAGACTCCTAGAAGCAAAGCAGATGTTCCCTCATAAATCACATTATTAGTATAAACCATCTAGACACACTGCTACAGCAAGGCTCAAGCCTCAGGCACGCAAAAGTACTCTTACCAGATAGAACGTCATGAGAGCTCAGTTCCCAGAGCTGCCCAAAGGCTAGTCAGGAAAACAGGACTTTCATGAGAACTTACAGGGTTTGAGCAACCTAGGCCTGTAATGTCAACCCCAAGGAGAGTGGATGAAAATAAGGCAAAGGAACAGACTGACAGCTGATTGCCGGGTCCCTCCGACGTTTACAGGAGAGATCAAGCAAAGGAGACAGAAAAGGACTGAAAATGCAGAGGAGGCACCAACATAGTAAACAAAGAAAGAGTTTTCAGAATGGGTTGTTGCTATCTTTGGAGATGAATGGCTATGATGATGATGATAATGTTAATTGAGATTTTAAAAATTAATCATTAGATGTGATACAAGAGTCCAGAGTTATAATCTGAAGGGTTGCACTAAGTAGCACCAGAGACACCTCCCTATTTGAACCCTGAGAACTTTCCTCTTCCCTGACAAGGAATGTCCGTCTCCCCTGACATCCTAGAGACAGATCATGCCCTTCTACCCTCTAGTGACTCTTATTTTTGTATTCCAGTATTTAAATAGATTCATAACCTTCTTGTTCTTCACGGTATCTTGAGCCCTCACCCAATTCCTGGCCAATACACAGGACCTTAATATTGAACTTTGGTCTCAGCTCTTCCCCAGACAGTTGATAGATAAATCTTTAGGTTAGATGGGCATCTTTCTAGAATGTTCCTGAGTGGTAATTCTTTTTTGTTTTAGACACAATCTGGCTCTGTCGCTGAGGCTGGAGTGCAGCAGCATGATCTCAGTTCATGGCAACCTCTGCTTCTGGGGCTCAAGCGATCCTTCCTGCCTCAGCCTCCTGAGTAGCTGGGACTACAGGCTTGTGCCACCATGGCCAGCTAATTTTTATATTTTTTTGTAGAGACAGGGTTTCACCATGTTTCCCAGGCTGGTCTTGAACTCCTGGGCTCAAGTGACCCTCCTGCCTTGGCTTCCCAAAATGCTGGGATTATAGGCAAGAGCCACTGCCTGGAAATGGTAACTCTTCTAAAGTCCCTGTAATATTCAGGTTAAGTCAGGATGTATGGGTTCCTGGAACCCATTACCACCTTGTTCATTTTGAAAGAAAAAAAAAAGACCAAACAGAAGACAGAGACAGTTTTACATTACATAGTACTTATGTTGTATTTTCTGAATATCTTTTTTTTTTTTTTTTTTTTTTAGATGGAGTCTTACTCTGTTGCCCAGGCTGGAATGCAGTGGGCAATCTTGGCCCACTGCAGCCTCTGCCTCTTACAGTCCAGTGATTCTCCTACGTCAGAATCCCAATAGATGGGATTACAGGTGGCACACCACCATGCTCAATATTGAGCTGAGACCAAAGTTCAATATTAAGGTCCTGTGTAATTTTTGTATTTTTTTACTAGAGACGTGGTTTCACCATGTTGCCCAGGCTGGTCTCAAACTCTTGACCTTACCCACCTCAGCCTCCCAAAGTGCTGGGATTACAGGTGTGAGCCACTACACCCAGCCCATTTTCTGAAAATAAAAAATTAACACAAAAATAAGTGAAAAAAGGAAGATGAGCTAACACTCAAACCATCCCATTGTTATTTTGTCATATTTGTATTTGCAGATCAATCTGCGAGATTTTATATCTTTACAGCACAGCTAGCAACATGGCATTTCTATTTTCTCTCTCTCAGTAAGGTTTTGAGGGTTTCTTCAGATGACTTATATCTATCTTACTAAATTGATTTATAAGGCTTTTTCTTGCTTTTTTGTGAATAAATATGAACTTTTCCTGTCTTGTTTGCAAACTTAGTATTGCTTGCATGTAGAGGAAAGATACTGTTGTGTAGACAAGGGGCAACCTAAGGTAAAAGTTAAGAGCATGGACTAGAGTTCAACTTCTTGGTCTCAAATCCCAACTCTATCCTAACAATACACTCTAGGGAAATTACTTATCTCTGGGCTTCAGTTTTATCTTCTGCAAAATGTAAACAACAGTCTCATTTCACAGGAGTTGTGGTGAGGACTACATAAGTAAATATATATGTGTGTGTGTGTGTGTGTGTGTGTGTGTGTGTGTGTGTGTGTGTGTGTGTGTGTGTATGTATATATATATATATATGCATGTATCTTACAAGACTGCTTAGCACAGAGTTTCACATGAAGATTTATTATTAGCATAGAGTGTTACATAAATGTTTATTATTACTTGTTTCACATTTAATTACTTTTAAACTCTCCTTGATGTTAATTGCTTTTAGTTAACTCTCTAAGTTCTGCTAATAATATCTGCTAATAATTTTGTATTCTTTGTACCTAATAGTTATAACATATATCTATTTGGTATTGAAGTTTTCTTTTTAAAACCAGTTCTTCAATGAGAATGCATGAACATAGGGAGGGGAACATCACACACCAGGGCCTGCTGGGGGTTGGGGAGCTAGGGGAGGGATAGCATTAGGAGAAATACCTAATGTAGATGACGGGTTGATGGGTGCAGCAAACCACCATGGCATGTGTATATCTATGTAACAAACCTGCATGTTCTGCACATGTATCCCAGAACTTAAAGTATAATAATAATAATTTTAAAAACCAATTCTCGTTAGACATATGCTGAAATGTAGCATTTCATAGACAAAATTAAATAATATGTAGAATTTGCTTCAAAATCACTGGGAGATGAGGCGAGGGGAAAGCACAACATAGGTGGAAATATAGATGAAACAAGACTGAGTGAAAATATTTAAGTCAGATGACAGAGGTCATGGGGGTTCATTCATTGAGTCCCTGCTTTGGTTTTGAATTTTAAAAAATAAAAGGTAAAAAAAATATAAGCTACCTACTTTGATTTAGGAACCAATGTCACATTTAACCCTCAAACTTTAGAGATATGCCCATTAAAAGAACACAAACAAGAATGCCTCTTTTACTAATATTGTTTTGGAAATGGCAGCCAATATAATCCAACACAAAAGAGAATGTCTAGTCTAAAATACTGGTAAGGAAAAGATGAAATTGTAGATAACTGTCTCAATAGAAAAGCCAAGAGAATCTACTGGAGTATAAGAATTAATAACATTGCACTAGGTTAACCAGATACAAAACAAATACTTTAGGCTGGGCGCGGTGGCTCATACCTGTAATCCCTGCACTTTGGGAGGCCAAGGCGGGCAGATCACAAGGTCAGGAGTTGGAGACCAGCCTGGCCCCGTCTCTACTAAAAATACAAAAATTAGCCAGGCATGGTGGCACGCGCCTGTAGTCCCAGCTACTCGGGAGGCTGAGGCAGGAGGATCACTTGAACCGGTGAGGTGGAGGTTGTGGTGAGCCGAGATCACTCACGCCACTGCACTCCAGCCTGGGCAACAGAGTGAGACAAAAACAAAACAAAACAAAAAAGAAACTATGGGGATAGAGATTACATTTCAAATAGCAATAATTCATTGTTGTTAAAGGTCGGAACGCGGTGGCTCAAGACTGTAATCCCAGCACTTTGGGAGGCCGAGGCGGGTGGATCACAAGGTCAAGAGATCGAGACCATCCTGATTAACATGGTGAAACCCAGTCTCTACTAAAAATACAAAAAAATTAGCTGGGCATGGTGGCACGTGCCTGTAATCCCAGCTACTCAAGAGGCTGAGGCAGGAGAATTGCCTGAACCCAGGAGGCGGAGGTTGGGGTAAGCCGAGATTGCGCCATTGCACTCCGGCCTGGGTAACGAGCAAAACTCCGTCTCAAAAAAAAAAAAAAGGTCAGAATTTACGTGAGGAAACTACAGGAGTGCTTTGACAAGCATTTTTAAAAACTAAAAAAATTATGTATTTTCATATAGCAGGACTCTAATTTCCAGCTACCTCCCGGGTGGGTTGAAAATAACATCATAATTACTTAATAGGGTGATTGGGCTGGGTAATGAGATATTAAAGTGTTTAATACAGAAACGGGAACCTTTATTTAGTCAAAACAGATTGAGCATCTATTATGTGCCAGGTCTCTTTATTTTAGGTGTTGGGGATGCAGCAGTGATCAACATCGATAGAAATGCTTTTCCTTATGGAACTGACATTGTAGTGGGGAAGGCAGACAGTAGACCAAATAAATACTTAAAATATATAGTGTGCTAGATAGCGAAAAGTTCTCTAGAGAAAAAATAAAAGATGAAGTGGGAGGCACGGAGCCTGTGGGTGGGGAGGGAAGGGGTTGCTTGCAAATTCACAACAGTGGTTCATTCACAATGGGCAATGCCTCACGAGAAGGTGATATTCCCCTAATGACCAGACGGTGAGAGCCGAATGAATCCCTCAGGAGAGGCTGCCAGGGAGTGCAAATAAAATGATCTTTATATTCTACTATTAAGTGTAAAAACATAGATTCCTGAAGGGTTCGGTAGACGCTCCCTCAACTGTAAAATAGGGATGTCGCAAATTTCTAACAGGTTTCCCCAAGACTAGAGGAGACACTGGGTCGCGCGCAGCGTCTGACAGGGGGCACCCAAGAAGGGTCCCCGCCATTTCTATTGGATTCCGACGTCACGTCAGAGCGACTCCCCCACCCGTCGCTGCCCTGACCTCGGTCACCCGGTCCTGTTGCTGGTCTTAGGGCTTCCTCCAAGACCTGCACAAGCACAGTCGCGATGTCCCACCAGCCCTCCGACGCTGACGCTGGCTTACCTTCTGCCTGGGTCCTCCGCCCCACTTCCCCGGAAGAGCCGGAATCTCTCCCATTCACCGCCCTCGCCGCGGAGGCTTCAGGGAATTGTAGTTCCGGCGCGCCGAACCCAAATGCACTTCCGGGTTCGGCCACAGCGCCACCATTGTTCCGCGCGCCGAAGCTCGCAGTTGCTGAGCAGTTAGGCCCTTCGGAATTAACCCCCAGCGGCCTTGCGGTTGCTGACTAGGGGTGGGGACCAAACAAGCTTAACCCGAGTCGACCGTATTGCAGGATCGGGGCCAGGGTTTGCTTAACCCGAGTTCGTCCTGCCGCAGAGCCTGCCAGGCACTGAGGCGGTGACAGGCCCAGCATGGGCTGCGGGCCAGAGGACGCTCGGTAGCGGCACGGGGCAGCTCCTAGTGTCCGATGCGCGCATGCGCAGGGTCTCGGCGCGAAGCTGGAAGCGGTGGTGAGTATAGCGGGGAGACCTGGTCTCTGTGCGGGTGGCGCTTTAGCGTGAGGTCACCGAGGTTGATGGAGTTACTGAGACAGCTGTGCATTCTGCGACTGTCCTCTGTGTGCATGCGCGGGTGCTTGGTTAGGTGGTGCTCTTGTCTGGGGCCCAAGGATACCCAGGTTGGTGAAAAATAGGGCATATGCATTGATGTAAGGGGCATCCTGAGAACTCCCCTCCTCCACTGCCGGGCTTATTTAGTGGAGGTCCTTGAGGATGTCCGGGTTGATGGAGTACTCCATTGCTGATTGTGGTTTCTGGAGAAGAGGGGCTGTGCCACTGTCGCTTTACGCTTGAGCAAGCCTTTGAGTAGGAAGCAAAAGGTGGTAGATAAGATTCTGAGCAGGTGGCTCTGGGCCCCTGGAGCAAAAGATTCTGAGCAGGTGGCTCTGGGCCCCTGAGCAGACAACGCGCTTCTCGAAGGTCTAGGAGCGCTGTGGTTGGCGGAGACCAGGTTGGAGTTGCAGATTCTTGTCCCAGAAGAGGCAGTGTTGCTATTGCTAGTGAACCCTTGGTGGGAGTCACCCATGGGCAGCAAACTCCCAGGCTGAAGGAGGGTATCCGCGCCTAGACACAGGTTCTGGGCAGAAGGCACCCTGCACGTCCTGGAGGTGTCTGAATGGAAAACAGAAACTTGAACTCATAGTAGGGACCTTTGTAGGATAGTGCAGAGCTCTAGGACATTCAAGATGGCAGACTCTGGGTTGGAGACACAGAGTCTGAGTCCAGGAACGACAGAGCTGCAACAGCTGCCATCAAATTGGTAGCTGGGAGGACGTGTATACTGCCAGCATCCTTATGAAGCAGATGTTCCTGAGACCTTTACTTGGGCTACCCTACTTGCAGGCACAAGAATGTGCAGATTAGTAGAGGGACAGAGTCTGTGCTGCAGGTTTGGTCCTGGAAAGAGCTGACTGCACGACACCCACGCCCTCCTGTTTGGGCAAGAGAAGGCCAAAAGGCCCAGTTCCCATGGAGCTGCTGTATCATGGGCTTGAGAACCCTCACGCCGGCGAATGCCTAAGTCCTGAGGCTGATTATGGAGCCGTATGCTCAAGCTACTGTATAGTTGTTCTGGCTGCAGGCAGATAGTGGGGCAGGTGACCCCAGAACCCACACAGAGGCTATGGGTGCCTGAGATGTCCCAGGAAGGGTGAGGGATGTAGATTCTTGTCTCAGGAGCAGAATGTGCCCCAGCCTGGCAGAGGATCCAGGTCCCGGATACAGATTGTGAGCGTGAACCTGCTCTGGCTGTGTCAGTGGGAGGAGGGAGCCTAGGTGGGTAGCCCATGTGCAGTGGCTGTGAATAGAGGATTGAGGGGGCCCAGTTTGAATCTGGTCTTAGGAGACATGGGGCTACTCCAGCTGCACTCTGCACATATGCTGGCATTTGGGCAGACTGGGGAGGCATGGGCAGTCTTAGGACCCTGGTTCTGCCTGAGGATGCTCAGGTGTGTGGAGGAAGCAGCTGCAGAGGGGCGGGACTGTGTCAGGCACTCCTTGTGCACACACAGGTGTTTGGTTGGGAAACAGGAGGCTGGAGATGAGTTTTAGGCAGAGGGTGCTGGGGTCTTTGTATGGTTGGAACCCTGATCACAGCCTGGTGGTGCCCAGGTTGACAGGATCTTCCTGAGCCACAGGTGCCCAGGAAGGAGTTTGGCCAGGAATCTGGGCAGGGACTCCAGCAGGGCTGTGGAGGAAAGTGAGGAAACAGTTTGGGTGCAGGTTCAGGAAACAGCTGCATTGTGAGCCTACACTGGCTGGGTGAGTGAGAATATGGTGGAAGCAGGGGAGAGAGTAAGAAGGAGAGATAGGATGCAAGGAGTGGGGTGCCTACGGTGGGATTTGCTAGGGGCTACTCTAGTGTCAGACCCCAGAACACCTAGTTGGTACAGAGGCACCTGAGCTTCTGAGACAAATATTTAGAGCCTGGGTAGGGCTGCTTTTGTCTGGCTTATGTTGGTGTCTGTTGGAGGCCCCTAGTCCTATGCAGGCCCTGTTGTAGTTTCAGGCCTGAGGATGCCCAAGCTGTAGAGGGACTGGTTTAGAGCTACAAATTCAGGGCCTGGGAGGGTGTTAGGGTAGAAATCTGGCTGGTGCTGTTGGAGTAGGAGCCAGTGGACCCCAGAATGGTGGAGGGAACAGGATGTGGCTGCAGCTGAGCTCTGTGCCTATGCTTGGCTATTTGAGCAGGAAGTGGGTGGCCCTCTGTGCTGGGTTGCTGGAGGGACAGGCCTGGCTGATGGAAGGGTAGGATCAGTCTTAGTTGCTGAATCAGTTCCTGGGAGCAGTGGAGCTGTGTCACCAGCTTCGTGCAGTTAGGCAGTGAGTATGATTCTGGCCTTAGGAAGAAGTGCTGGTTTGGGGCTGTAGATTGAGGCTGGTAGGGGTAGGATGGGGTGAACACCAAGGGGTCTTTGATATGTCTGATATTTGTGGGGAATCGCAGGGCCCAGTGGAATAAGAGAGTGATGGACTGGTGCTGCAGACTTTATTGGTGGGCAGGAAGCCGTGTTTGGGCATAAGCTGGGCTTACAGGTGGGGATGGTCCAGGGGCCCAAGATAGTGGAGGAACCAGAAGCTTGGCCTGGGAGAGGGACTGAGGGACTCTCAGTGCATGCACAAATATTTGGGCAGGAAGTTGGCAGGAACCTCTAGACGTGCATTTGCTATGGGAATGCATCCTGCATCCTGTGAGCAGGGGCTAACCGGGGTGGGGGCCACAGCAGATCTGACAGAACTGTATCTTCATGCTGTACCTGGGACTTCTCTCAGTGCAGCTCAGGACCTCAGCACCCTGCTGTGCCTGCAGGAGAGCATGGAAGAGAAGGATGAGAAGCCCCCAGAGCCCCCGAAGGCCTGTGCACAGGTGAGTGGAGCCAGTTTTCCAGAGGGACCCAGAGCTTGCTCCCACATAAGCCCTGCAGCCTGACCCTCTGGGCTTGGGAGGCTATGGCTCTCTCGACTCTCTTTGCAGCTTGAGGCCCTCATGGCCATCAGGCTTTAACACTTACACACTCGGAATTTATAAATTTTCCTGGTAGTTGCCTCACCTTTTTGGCCCACATAACTCTTTCTGGGAGAAATTTGGCATCCTAAATCAAAAGCCCTTAGAATGCTGATTCCCCTTTGGCCAGCAATTCACAGCTTTGTTTGAGAATGAACAATTGAAAATATACTAAATGTACAATGCAAGAGGATAGCTGAGTGAATTATGGTAAGACCATGAAATGGAATATACTGTAGCCATTGAAACTGATATGCTAATGCAAATTTAATGACAGAAAAAGTTATTTATTACCTATGTTAAGTAAATAGCACTTAGAAATCATCACCTTTTAAAAAGGGATATAGTTCTTGTGTATGTAGAAAATACATTAGAAGACTATAAATATACCAAACTGTTAACAAACATTATCTGGAGTTACTTTACAAGTGACTTTGTTTTATCATTCATTTATCTGTATTTTCTTTTTTTTGGAGACGGGGTCTTGCTCTGTCATCCAGGTTAGAGTGCAGTGACACAATCCTAGCTCACCGTAGCCTCAAACTCCTGGGCTCAAGCCATCTTCCTGCCTCAGCCTCCTGAGTAGCTGGGACTACAGGTGGGCACCACTAAGCCTGGCTAATATTTTTGTGTGTGTGTTTTTAAAATTTTTTCTAGAGATGACATCTCATTATGTTTACCAGGCTGGTCTTAAACTTCCGGTCTCAAGCCATTCTCCCACCTCAGCCTCCCAAAGAGCTAGGATTACAGATATGAGCTACCACACCTGGCCTGTATTTTCACATTTTTGTACAGTGCACTTTAAGGTAAAAATATTAACAATTGGCCAAGCACAGTGGTTCACGCCTATAATCCCAGCACTTTGGGAGGTCAAGGTGGGAGGATTGCTTGAGGCCAGCAGTATAGGACCAGCCTGGACAACATAATGAGACCCTGTCTCTACAAAAAACTTTAGAAATTAGCCAGCATAGTGGTGCCCATCTCTAGTCCCAGTTACTTGACGGGGAGAAGTGGGAGGATTGCCTGAGCCCAGGAGGTCTAGGTTGTAGTGAGCTATGATTGTGCAACTGCACTCAAGCCTGGACAACAGAGTAGGATTCTGTCTCTAAGAAGAAAAAGAAAGTTAACAATTTAGAACATTTCCTACCGCAAATATTCTTTGAAAATGCTGAATTTCTTAAAACTGTTAAATTAGGGCTCCTCCTTTCTCTTCCTGAACAATTCAGCCCTGAAGCCATGAGGTGGGGCAGTGTGAGGTAGGAGTTGTCAGGGCTGCCTGCTGTGAAGAGAGTGTCCATGTGCAGGGTGTCAGTGACCACGTAGGGTGAGGAGAGCATCTGCACAAGATGACATCCCCGCATAGTCAGAGCCCAAGTGAAATAGTGGAATGAAGAAGTCACTTGTGTACCTGGGGGAGCCCAATGTGGGTGTCAGAGCCCAAGTGGGTGAGGCCAGTCTCCGTATCTGGGGATCTGGTATGGGGTGATGGGGTCAGAGCAGGTAAGCAGGGCATCCAGAGAGGGGGAGCCCCACTGGGGACAGTTGGAGCCCAAGTGCAGCAAGCAGGTGTCCATGGTAGATGGGGTGTTGGAGCCAGAGCAGGGTAAGATGTACACCTGTGTTGCGGGTAGGGTGCAGCCTGATGTAGCATGTCAGAGCATGAGCATGTTGAGGGCATCATGCATGAGGGTGGCCTGCAGGGGTGTCAGAGCCCAGCAGCATGTGGAGGGCACCCACATAGTGGGGCGGCCTGACAAGGGCTGTCCAAGTCCAAGTGGCAAAGTGAATCTGAGAGCTGAGGCAGTCTAGCCTGGGGAGTCACAGCCTAAGCAGGGTGAGGAGCGCCCCCAGGGCAGAGGGTGGACTCGTGTGGAGTGGCAGAGCCCAGGGAGTCTGGGGAAGGCATTCATGGGGAGAGGGCATGGTTGTGGAAATGAGAGAGGAGCTACCTACAGGGGGATAGATCAGATAAGAAATGTATAATAAGGGACTGGAGCCAGGTGTCTTGCCATCAAATCAGGGAGGTACAGATACGGCAA
This sequence comes from Saguinus oedipus, assembly GCA_031835075.1. Classification (NCBI taxonomy): domain Eukaryota; kingdom Metazoa; phylum Chordata; class Mammalia; order Primates; family Cebidae; genus Saguinus; species Saguinus oedipus. The sequence continues at coordinate 46,084,254 of CM063187.1, read as the reverse complement.
GAGAGAACATTTGAGTGGACTCTGGTGTGCAGTGGGAATTGGAGGTTTTAATGTGGGCTCATGGTTTTCAGTACACATTAATCTAGAAATATATAGAGATGTGTGCCTGTATCTGTGTGCATATGTATACACACAGATTCCCTGTCTGTCCATGGAGGGCTGGGAGCAGTGACATCCCAGTACCACTATGTACACCCAGTGTCCAGACTACACCTTCTAAATATGTTGTGGGTTTTATGGGTGTGTTAATGGCTCTTTAGTGTTAAATTTTTTTGCTGTTACAAATAACATTGATATAAATGTTTTATATGTGATTTCTTGTACACATGTGCAGTTGTTTTAGGAGTTAAGCAAATATAAGTTTACACATATATTCTTATCAAAACTACAGGTAAAATGTATGGGTTTTGTTATTTTGTTGTTGTTTTTTAAGAGACAGGGTCTCACTCTGTCACCCAGTCTGGAGTACATGGCACACCAACATAGATCACTGCAGCCTAGAATTCCTGGACTCAAGTGACCCTCCCACCTCAGCTTCCTGAGTAGCTGGGACTGCAGGTGCACACCGCCATGCCCGCTGATTTTTTTATTTTTTATTTTTTGTAGAGACAGGTTCTCGAACTCCTGGGATTGAGCTATCCTCCTACCTTGGCCTCCCAAAGTGCTGAGATTACAGGGTGAGCCACAGTGTCTGGCTGGAAAAATGTGTTTTGATGTGGCCATTGGTGTTCTAATTTAATCGAGGGACTAGGTGTTTTCTGGGAATCATGATGGTCCTTTTGCCATTTTCTTTTTTGTGAACTGAATTAGAAGTCCGTTCAATATATTACCTGTGTCACACATTTAGTGACTGCCTAACTAGGCCCTTTGCAAAGCACTGGGAAGAAAGATGAGGCAGGCAGCACTACCCTCCACAACTTAGTTCTCACATCCAGAAATGTGCTTCTTATATTTTTCAAGGCTGCATAGGAAAAGCAAAAACGTCCTGTTTCTTGTATTAGTTATCTGTTATTACCCCAAAACTTTGCAGCTTAAAATAGCCAATGTTTATTTTGTCACACAATTTCTGAAGGTCAGGAATCCCCATCGGCTTAACTGGTTGTTTCTGGTGCTCAGGGTCCCTGATGAGGTTGCAGGCAAGTTGTCTGGGGCTGCTGCCTTCTGAAGGCTTGACTAGGTGGGAGGATCTTGTGGCACACTCAGGTAGCTTTGGCAAGAGGTGCTCTATACCACTTAGGCCTCTCTCCAGGGCTATTCACAGCATAGTAGTGGATTTCTGCCAGAGCAAATGATCGAGTGAGAGAGAGAGAGGAAGAGAGCAGGAGATAGCAAGAGCACTTAGTTGCATGCAATCAAAGTGAAGCCACAGTGTCTTTTATCATCTGATTTCAGAAGTGATACACCGTCACTTCTTCCGTATTCTATTGGTCACACAGACCCACCTTGGTACCATTGGGCTAGGATTGCACAAATGAATGAATACTAGGAAGTAAGGGTCTTTGGGAGCCATCTCAGAGTCTGGCTACCATTCTTCTCAACTCTGAATGTTCTCTAGTTAATTTTAATTATTTCAAAAGATGAACAAGTACTTGAATTGGACCTGAAGGGTTTTAGAACCCTGGAAGGGAGAGAAAAATCAAGGGAGCCCAAGTCTTTGCTTTGAATGAAGGCCATGAGTTCAGTGAGCCAATCTAGGAAGAAACCATCGGATATTGGGACATCACCTCAGAGATTTTAGCGGCTCATACACAGAGAAGTAGCTGGTCCAGGGAAGGCCTTGAGCCAACTTCAAGCTCTATCTGCCTTCAGGGACTGAGACCAAAACTGCTGCCAAATAGGTGGTAGAATCTCACCCATCCACTGACATTCTCAACATTCAAAGTTGTGCAGGTTGTTGGTGGCCCTATGTGGATGGTCTGTTTTCTATATTTGAGGACAGTGAGAATTATTCGTGGATGATAATATGGGGCAGGAGAGGGAATTTGCTTGTGCATGAGAACTAAAGGATCCTCTTGTCAGGATGATCTCAAAAAATGAGGCAGGGGAACCTTCTTTCCAGTGTTGTAGTTTGTAGAGGTTGGTTTTATGCTTTCTAGATTTGGTGATTAAGAAACCTCAGGGCCTCCCACATGGACCCCTGTGGACACCAAATCCCTTGAACTGAAATGTGAGCTCCACCTTCTATCTCCCTGGGCAGGAAGAGATGGAAACACACCAAGAAGTTGTCTGCTTGTGTGACGCTTGTGTTTTCTAAATGTCCTCACAAATATAGAGGGTTTCCTGCCAGTACACCCCAAAGCAAAGCTCTGAGAAATGAGTCCAGTAATACTTCTGTGATTAGATTAGAAACTTCATTTTATTGATTCAAGAATGCCTCATATTGGGAAAGGTATGTTTGGTCATCTCTGTTTATAGGTGAGCAAATATTCATAGCCCTAGGTCTGATTTACCACTGTCTCACTTTGAAGTGGACAGGTCACTCCACAATAGTTCTGCTTATATCTCTTTTCCTCTGCTTTGGGTCCCATGGGGTCCCACCTGTGTTACAGAAGGAACAGTTATTATCTCCTGCCCACAACCCTTTTCTGTGTGGAAGTCAACATTCTGATTCCTGTTCCCATTTTGTAAAGTCTGCAAAGAAAAAGGGAAATGCTCCTTTGTGATATAGGTGACTGTTGAACAAGAGGGTAATTTTAAAATGCTCCAGAGCATACAGAAAGTAGAGTAAAGGTTTTCAATTTTGTTCCTATATCACAAACGCTGTGTGTCTCTAGTCTTGTCAAATTCAGAAAACTTTTATTGTGTTCCTACTCAATACTGAGGAGAATACAAAGATTAAAAAATATATGGTGCTTTATAATATAGAATTCAGGACCCAGCAGGGAGGTATATAGAAATGGAAGTAATATGAAGAGAATAATTTTACTGGTATAGTAAAGGGCCAGCAAAGTTAAGAAGTCCTGAGAGAAAAAGAGATGAAGCTTTCTGCTATCTGGGAACACTTCATGGAGGAGGTGGCATTTGATCTGGGTCTTGGGTGATTAGACAGACTTTGGTAAGACAATGGAAAGGAGAAGAGTTTGTGTCAGGCAATCAATGGACTAAAATGAGCTTACTAACCTTTATTACCATTAATTTCTACGTTGGTGAAATAGACATATTACTCTTTTCTTCAGAATGTGTTTAGGCCAGGTACAGTGGCTCACACCTATAATCCCAGCACTTTGGGAGGCCAAGGTGGGTGGATCATGAGGTCAAGAGATCGAGACCATCTTGGCCAATATGGTGAAACCCAGTCTCTACTAAAAATACAAAAATTAGCTGGGCATGGTGGCGCGCGCCTATAGTCCCAGCTACTCAGGAGGCTGAGGCAGAAGAATCACTTGAACCTGGGAGGTGGAGGTTGCAGTGAGCTGAGATTGTGCCACTGCACTCTAGCCTGGTGACAGAGCCTGACTCCATCTCAGAAAAAAAAAAAAAATTAGCCACCTATGGTGGCATGCATCTGTAGTCCCAGCTGTTTGGGAGGGTGAGGCAGTAGATAGCTTGAGCCCAGGAGTTAAAGACCGTAGTAGGCTATGATGGTGCCACTGTACTCCAGCCTGGGTGACAGAATGAGACCCTATCTCTTTTTTTTTTTTTTTTTTGAGACAGAGTTTCGCTGTTGTTACCCAGACTGGAGTGCGATGGCACGATCTCAGCTCACCGCAACCTCTGCCTTCTGGGTTCAAGCAATTATCCTGCCTCAGCCTCCCGAGTAGCTGGGACTACAGGCGCGCACCACCAAGCCCAGCTAATTTTTGTATTTTTAGTAGAGATGGGGTTTCACCTTGTTGACCAGGATGGTCTCAATCTCTTGACCTCGTGATCCACCCGCCTCGGCCTCCCAAAGTGCTGGGATTGTAGGCGTGAGCCACCGCACCCGGCTAACCCTATCTCTTTAAAAAAAAAAAAAGTTTAGATGATTTTGTGAGATGGAAATTTTGTGTTGAAGTATTCTATGTATTTCTAAAAATACTAGGCAAATGATAGATTATATTGACATTATCTGAAGGAAACTAAGGAAGCTAAGATGTAAATTCAGGAGATATTCCAAAATGGTTAGTAATTTAAAGTGAGTAGAACCTAGGGGAAGAGTCAGGGTATGTGGGTGTGCATGCATTCACGGGCTCACATGAATTTGTTGCAAGCTTGTTTCTGAGCATTTAGTTTGTAAGAGTAAGTTGGGAGCAGGTTCTGGAGGCTGATACTTTGAATTTCTGAGAAGAAAAGGTACCCAACAGGTTTATTCTAACCAGGGGAGGGGCTTGAGCTCAACTATGCTTTAGTGCCTCCAGGGACCCCAGGGACAAATGCAAAGGTACAGGTAGCACATTCCATGTCCCTTCTAGTGGCTGTTTTATAGTCAGCATACATTTATGAAGAGCCTACTGTGTGTCAGTAGTGATCTAAGCATGGTGGAACCATGGTAAACAGGACAGACAAGACCTCAGCTCTTAAGAAATTCAGTCTATTGGAAGAGTTAAATAAAAAACCAAAGATACAAGAATATATGTGATGTGAAGATAGGAAAGCAGGGTAAAGTGATATAGTTGTCTGCTGGGGTCAGGGCAAGAAAGGACATTTCCTCCAGAGTCTACTCGAGGAAAGATGAGCTTTCTTTTGTTTTCTTTTTTTTTTTTTTTTTTTTTGAGACGGAGTTTCGCTCTTGTTACCCAGGCTGGAGTGCAATGGCGCGATCTCGGCTCACCGCAACCTCCGCCTCCTGGGTTCAGGCAGTTCTCCTGTCTCAGCCTCCTGAGTAGCTGGGATTACAGGCACACGCCACCATGCCCAGCTAATTTTTTGTATCTTTAGTAGAGACAGGGTTTCACCATGTTGACCAGGATGGTCTCGATCTCTTGACCTTGTGATCCACCCGCCTCGGCCTCCCAAAGTGCTGGGACTACAGGCTTGAGCCACCGCGCCCGGCCTTTTCTTTTGTTTTCTTCTGAAAACTTTTAAACAAAAAGGTGCTGAAAACAGTTTTCATTCGAGAGGAGGTACAATCATATTCTCCAAGTAAACAAACAGATGGAGAAACATTCCATGCTCATGGTTAGGAAGAATCAATATCATGAAAATGACCATACTGCCCAAAGTAATTTACAGATTCAACGCTATCCCCATCAAGCTACCAATGACCTTCTTCACAGATCTGGAAAAAACCACCTTAAACTTCATATGGAACCAAAAGAGAGCCTGCATAGCCAAGTCAATTCTAAGCAAAAAGAACAAAGCTGGAGGCATCATGCTACCTGACTTCAAACTATACTATAAGGCTACAGTAGTCAAAACAGCATGGTACTGGTACCAAAACAGAGATATAGACCAGTGGAACAGAACAGAGGCCTCAGAGGCAATGCCACACATCTACAACAATCTGATGTTTGACAAACCTGAGAAAAACAAGCAATGGGGAAAGGATTCCCTGTTTAATAAATGATGTTGGGAAAACTGGCTAGCCATGTGCAGAAAGCAGAAACGGGACCCCTTCCTGACTCCTTACACTAAAATGAACTCCAGATGGATTAAAGACTTAAACATAAGACCTAACACCATAAAAACCTTAGAAGAAAACTTAATTCTTTTGGGAACATCTTTCCAGATTTTTCTGTGCATATTTATATTTTATAGAAATCTATTCATCTTCTGTATACTGTTCTTATTTTTTCACTCAGCAATGTACTATAGATATCTTTCTATTATGTGTATCAGGACATGCAAATTTATTTCTTTTCTTGGCTGTTAAATAGTATTCAGTCATCTGAGTAAAGCATAATTTATTTGACCAAGCACTTCTTAGTGAACATTTAATCTCCCTTCCCATGTTGCTATGATAATGTAACCTGCTAATGAGATTTCTTGTACATGCATCCCAGTATACTTCATGTTATTTCCTAAGGATAAGTACTTAGAAGTAGGCTAATGGATGTTACATTACACTTTAAAAAATATTGCCTTTAAAAAAACTAAAACAAAAATATACATAAAAATAGAATAAACTGTGCACTCGAATTAATAATATTGTACCAAAATCTCAGTTTCCTGGTTTTGACAGTGTACTGTGGTTATATATGATATTACCAGGGAAAGCTTAGTGTGGCTTTATTTTTGCCATTTCTTGTGAATCTTTAAGAATTTCCAAATAAAGCATTATTTGTAAATACAAATATTTAATATATAGCAAATACAGGGTGATTGTATCAACTTACACTTCTGCTAAGAATATATGAAGCTCTTGGCCAGTGGGTTGCCAGAGCTGGAGTCATTAGCAACAGACTAATGACTGTGACTGTCACAGAAACATCCTATGTGGTCAGGATGTTGATTACATACAGGGAATGAGCAAATAAGTAAATATAAAGAGGAAAATGGGAGCCAGAGATAGAAGGTATACATAAAGAAAGGAGAAAGGTTAGATAGAATAAGATGTGTTATTGAATTGTAGTTGGAGGTATTCATGTGAATTTATGATCTTTAATGTATACAGATATAGAAATAGGTGTTTAATTTTGATGTAAAGTGGTGAGCATCTGGTTTGTATATTCACAGCAGTTTCTTCATGGTTGCATGTGCATTTTTCTTTGTCCATTTTTCTGTTGAAGCTACCTTTTACTGTTTTGGAAGAAGTCTTAATAGTATAGATTCTTATTGATAATGCCTTTATTAGTGGTACTTTTTGCTAAACTTTTTTTTTTTTTTTTTTTTTGACAAGGAGTCTTGCTCTGTTGCCTAGGCTGGAGTGCAGTGGCATGATCTCAGCTCACTGCAACTTCTGCCTCCTGTGTTCAAGTGATTCTCCTGCCTCAGCCTCCCAAGTAGCTGGGACTACAGGAGCCTGCCACCATGCCCAGCTAGTATTTTTATTTTTAGTAGAGACAGCGTTTTATCATGTTGGCCAGGCTGGTCTCAAACTCCTGGTCTCAAGTGATCTGCCTGCCTCGGCCTCCCAAAGTGTTGGTGTGAGCCACCACACCCGGCCTGCTAAACGGCTTAAAAATTAATTTGTTAATCTTTTTATTTATGATTTTGGCATTGGTCATGCTGTATTCCATTTTGTCTGCTTATAATTTTGTGACCCAGGAATTTTGGCAGGGCGTGCTGGATGGTTCTTTGCTCTTTAGTGTCTTGAATGGACTCGTTCTGCTGCATTTAACTGCAACTGGGCTGGCCCAGAAGTCCCCAAAGACCTCATGCCCAGTTTTCTGTGGGCCTTAGTGGTCCTCCATTTATCTCCTTTCTCTCCACATGGTTAGCTGAGCTTACCAATGGGAGGATGAGGATGTGTTAAAGCAGGTGGTATGTCAAATCCTAGCCACTGACAGGAGATTTGAGCTGCCACTTAGCTCCCTGATTATTTTACTTTTTCTCATCTGTTTTGCCTTCTCAGGATTCTCTCCTTCCTCAAGAGGTTATCATCAAAGTTGAGGGAGAAGACACTGAGTCACTGACCATCCCATCTCAAGTAAGTTGGGCAAGCCTCTGTCTTTACATTGAGAAATGTGCATGGCTGGGAAGTAAGTAGAAAGAGAGGAAACGGAGATGAGAGTGGACAACTTTTTCAAGAAGTTTGGTTATTGTGTGAAAGGTTGAAGAAAGTGAGAACTTCGGCCAGATGCGGTGGCTCAAGCCTGTAATTCCAGCACTTTGGGAGGCCGAGGCAGGTGGATCACAAGGTCAACAGATTGTGACCAACCTGGTCAACATGGTGAAACCCCATCTCTACTAAAAATACAAAAAATTAGCTGGGCATGGTGGGGTGTGCCTGTAATCCCAGCTACTCAGGAGGCTGAGGCAGGAGAATTGCCTGAACCCAGGAGGCGGAGGTTGTGGTGAGCCGAGATCGCGCCATTGCACTCCAGCCTGGGTAACAAGAGCGAAACTCCATCTCAAAAAAAAAAAAAAAAGAAAAGAAAGAACTTCAAGGACTTTTGAGATTGAGGGGCTTTTTTTTTTAAGGGATTGAAAAGACTCAACTCAGTTTAAGTGATTACAGGAGGGAGTTAGTGGAGGAAAAAAGTTAATGATCAGGAGATAAGAGAAACTATAAAGCAGAGTCCTTGATTAGCACTAGAGAAATTAATTCAGAGCATCTTAAATAAATTTGCTCTATAGGAGGAGAAGGATTTATATAGGAACAGTGAGGTTGAGGGAATTATTTGAAAGCTTGATTTTTGTTTACTGTGAAAAATCAGATGGGCATGATGGTGGGAATTTGGAATGGAGAGATGTATGATAAGGGTAGAGAAGGCTTAAAATAACAATTTTGGATTATGAGAGAAAACAGGCTTCTCCAATAGGCGTAATAGGATTGCTGGTCAATCTGAAAGTTTCATTCAGAGATAGTGGCCATTAATTTATAATACTCTGTCCTGCTGCTTTTGTGGATTTTTTCCTGCAGTGTCATTTTGTAGTCCACTTTCCACAGATAGCAGATTGACATTCAAGTTCATTTAGTTTTTGTAATTTGCCAGGTCCACTTCCTGTGGAGTGGACATTCCAAAGGTCAAGGGAATATTTGAAAGAGAATTTAAAAATATCTCAAATAGGAAGATTAAAATGAATGATTCATGGACCTTAAATTGAGTAATTAATATGGAAGAGATAAAGAGGCTGCTAAGTAGAAATGAAAAGAATATCGGCTGGTAGTGGTAATAGTAGACATTTCTCTGTAGCATATGGCCCTAAACCATTGAGGGACAAGAGTAAAGGGAGAAAATTGAGCCAATGCAGTGGAGCAGTCTGACATTGTAGTGAGAGATGGGCAGTTTCGTATTTGTGATTCAAAAGGTGTAGTGCTTTATGGCGATTTTAACGTCTGGGGTGTCCCCCTAAGAGTGAGCTGATGAAGAGCAGCTTCAGGATATGAGACTTGGGTTAGCCATATGAATTGATGACTGATAACACAGTCTCTGATGTGTGTGAGCTTGAGGTTGTATCCTAACTACTAACCTTATGCATATGTCTTAATTTGTCTGACTGTCTTGTTCTTCATAAGAAAAACATGGTACTGCTAATAGTGTTTTCTCACAGGAGCCCTGTGAGAGTTAAATGAATGATAATCCATGTGACATGTTAGTACAATGCCTGACACCATGGTGGTGCTTCATGAAAACTCATAAGTGCTTCATTAAAGTCTGTTATTTTTACATTCTCATCAGCTAACTATACAAGTGGATGCTATAGACAACATGAGACAAGACAATACAATTTCTTATATTAGAGTATAAATCCCAGGTATGAATCTTCAGTGAATGGCGGTGGGGGTGGTGTGCAGTAGGTGGGTAGGACAGAGCTCCAAGAAGTGAGGTAAATGGCATGAGTTTCAGAGTAACTGGGAGGACGTGCACTCCCTCTTTGATGCTGAGATCCCTAGGATGGGAGAGCATGAGCATTATTAGCTTCTCAGGACTGAGGAGGAGAGAAGTCCTCAGTAGGAAGTGTAGGTCTCCATTAACACAGGGATATATAGGGAATATTTGGTGAAGGATATTGAAACTGCATTATTTTATTATTATTTGGAGACAGGTTCTCACTTCAGTCACCTAGGCTGCATTGTAGTGGTGTGATCATGGCTCACTGCAGCCTTGACTTCCCAGGCTCAGGCGATTCTCCAAACCTCAGCCTGTCCTGAGTGCTGGGACTATAGGCATGCACCAAGACACCTGCCTAATTTTTTGTATATTTTTAGTAGAAATAGGGTGTCACCATTTGCCCAGGCTGGTCTTGAACTCCTGGGCTGAAATGATAGACCCACCTTGGTCTCCCAAAGTGCTGGGATTATAGGCATGAGCCATCATACCCAGCCTATTTTATTGTTACAAATGACAAGTTTCGAGGGCACAGTTGAAGATTTTGGGAAAGAGTTTTGGGCATGGGAACTTTGGGAAAAGTGAGAAGAGTAGAGTAAGTGGGATAGAAGTCTGGAAAAGCTAGCATCTGCATGTCGAAGGGCCTTTTCAAACATGAGTATGTGGTATAGCTTGTGTGAGATTCAGGTAAGGGGAGATGACTTAAATCAATTTGGGTGAAGGTTATTTTGATATATTAGGTTTGTTGATACTGTTGATTCACTTACTGAAATAATTTATTAAATATAAATTTAATATGTACTATACATAAACACTATGCTAAGCCTTGGAGTTACATTTGCAAACTGTAAACACCTTGTCCCTGCCTTCATGGATCATGGCCTAGTGACAGAGATGACTGTTATGCAAATAAGAAAGTGTGATGACAGAAGTCCACGGAGCTTTGAGAATATATAGTTAGGAGTGGAGTGGGATGCTAATCTAGTTTAGTATTATCTGTTTGACATTTGAGCAAGCTTTATACTAAAGAGACATATTAAACAGGAAGGGGGAGTGTTTATTAAAAGGAAGCATGCATTACAGGTTGAAAGACAGTACCTTAAATATTAATGTTAAATTCAGGTAGCAGTTTGGCAAGTTATTTTTCTGAATTTCACATTGGGCTAATCATTAAAACATTTTAGGTTTTGGTGAAATTTTTAGGCTCAAACTTAGAGGCATGTACAGCAGTGTTTTGCATGTGTTTCATGACATTCAGGACCCTGTATCCTATTCATGAACTGTAGTTCAAGAATGCCTGGTCTATTTAAAGAGTCTTTAGTGGCAAGAGGCATTTGAGTTCCCCTTGCCTTTGCTGCTTCTGGGTAAGGACAGATCACACTTAGCACTTCTTTTTTGGATTAAAATTCTTGCCCAGTTATCTTAAGAACAGGCCCTTTCCTGCTCAGAGGAGACAGCCCAAGAGACCCTGTTTATATGTCAGTAATAACAGCGAATATGTCCTAAAAGGCTCTGCCATGCAGTTGGATATGGACAGAAACAGAACTGTTATTTGAAGACTGAGCATTCAGAATAGAGTTTGCTTTGGCTCTCAGTTAATCTTTCAGGATTCTGAGACCTACTAATAGTAGCAGTACAGGCTAACCACTCCTAATCCAAAAATCTGAAATTGTCCAAAATTTGAAGGTTTTGGAGCCATGGCATGATGCCACAAGTAGAAAATTCTATACCTGACCTCCTGTGACTGGTCACAGTCAAAATACAGTCAAAACTTTGTTTCATACACAAAAATTTATTTAAAATATTGCATAAAATTACCTTTAGGCGGGGCCAGGCGTGGTGGCTCATGCCTGTAATCCCAGCACTTTGGGAGGCTGAGGCGGGTGGATCATGAGGTCAAGAGATTGAGACCATCCTGGTCAACATGATGAAACCCCCGTCTCTACTAAAAATACAAAAAATTAGCTGGGCATGGTGGCGCCTGCCTGTAATCCCAGCTACTCAGGAGGCTGAGGCAGGAGAATTGCCTGAACCCAGGAGGCGGAGGTTGCGGTGAGCCGAGATCGCGCCATTGCACTCCAGCCTGGGTAACAAGAGTGAAACTCCTTCTCAAAAAAAAAAAAAAAAAAATTACCTTTAGACTATATGTTTAAGGTGTATATGAAACATAAATGAATTTGTGTTTAGACTTGGATTTCATCTTCAAGGCATCTCATCTTGTAAGTGCAAATATTTCAAAATCTGAAATCCAAAATTCTTTCAGTCCTAAGTATTTTTGTTGTGGTATACCAAACCTGTAATTACTAGCCTTTGTTGTTTCATCAGTAAACTCTGCTAGTGGCTTTTCATAGATCTTCATAATTATTCATTCAACCCAATGAGTTAGGTATTATTAGGCCTAATAAATAGAAACGGAACAAAGTCACCATTAAAAGACAGATTGGGTCAGGTGTGGTGGTTCATGCCTGCAATTCCAGCACTGTGGGAGTTTGAGACCGGAGGATCACTTGAACACAGGAGTGTGAGACCAGCCTAAGCAATATAATGAGGGTCTATCTCTACAAAAAATTTAAAAATTAGCAAGGCATGGTGGTGCACATGTGTAGTTGCAGCTACTCAGAAGACCAGGTGGGAGGATCACTTGAGCCTAGAAGGTAGAGGCCGCAGTGAGCCATGATTGTGCCAGTGCACTCCAGCCTGGGCAACAGAGTGAGGCCCTGTCTCAAAAAAAAAGACAAGTTGTCAGATTAGGTATATTTTTAAATCCAGATATATGCTCTTTATAGGTGAGAAGACCAAGTCTTTTTATTGTCTACATCCAGTGCTCTTCACCTATTCATATTGCTTTTCATTGAGGTCCACATTTCATTTCCTATCTCATTCATTGGCAAAATACAGCCTGTAGCTGCTTTTGTAAATAAAGATCTATTGTAATATAGCCACACCCATTTGTTTATATATTTTCTGTGGCTAATTTCTTGCTATAGCAGCAGAGTTGAGTAGTGTGATAGACTGTGTGGCTGGCAAAGTGTAAAATATTTACTGTCTGGCCTTTGACAGAAAAAAAGTAACCACCTGTTTCATTAGTTTCTTGGTAATTTGGAGGGAATTCTTAAGTGAGAATTCTATAATCACTATTGCAAAAATCAGAATAAGCATCTTTTTTTAGACAGACAAGATAAGATAGTTTATGTCAGTTCTTATCTTGTTTTCCTCTTTGGAGTTGTAAAAACAGGTCCAGCATCCAAAACCCAAAGAGTTCACCCAGAAGTCACCTGTACATCTTGGCTGGAATCTTTTGGGCACTGACAATCTCAGGACAACTCCCAGGTCACCAGATTTTCCTTTTTCCATCTGTCAGACTTTTCTTCCTCCATGAACTGTGGAAGGAAATGGTGCTCAGCTGAGCAGGAATGTGTGTATTTTTTTAGGAAGGAGTGAACTTCAAAATTGTGACTGTGGACTTCACACAGGAGGAACAGGACACTTGGAACCCTGCTCAGAGGAGCCTAGACAGAGATATCCTGGAGAGCCACAGAGACCTAGTCTCTTGGGGTAAGAATATGCTCCTCTTTAATGAAGATCCATGTACTGAAATGATTTCACATTCTCATTGATTAAGAACTGTGTGATTCAGCAGCCACAATGATATTGGCTGCATAGAGCTTGTATTTATGCTCTTTATTCCCCAGTGGATTAATTTTAATTTGTAAGGTAGAAACAGTGCAGCTTCTTGGGCTTGAGATTTTTAGTCTTCATGTTCCTAAAGACCAAAGGCTGGGACCAGATTCTGCAGTAATTTTCTTTTGTCCTCAGCTTCGATCCCTCAAATTCCTGTAACTTCCTCATCAGCTTTTCAAAACAGATACAGTCTCCTAGTTGGAGCAAGGGAAAGAATATAAAAAGAACTTTCCAATACATGTGTTCAAGTGAGAACCAGACACATAGGGATCATTGCGGGTATAGAAGGTTTGTTTGAAAAAAATCCCCATAGAAGATGCCACATTTTTCTTCATTTCATACCTTTTGATGGATTGTATATATGACTACTTTTTCCATATATACTCTGTATTGCTTGACCTAGTAGCCACCCAGGCTACTAGGAGCAACTCTAGTCTGTCTCAGTTGGAATCACAGAAACTCATGGGGCTGTATTAGGGAACTGGGATAATAATGTCCCATTCCTTTTCTTTTGTTCACAAAAGTACTTTTCTCATGTCTCACTGACACAGAGTAGAGTATTTAACAAGTTTTATGCCTTCAGAAATTCCTAGATATGTAGACACTAATCTCTTAGTGAACAACTGTATAGGAAAAGAACTTCTATTCTTTACATACTGCAAAATTGGATTACAATTCTGTAGGTTTTATGTAGATGATCTTATTTTGGAATATGCAGGTATTTGACATCCAAAGTCTTGTTTATTCAGACTAAGATTAAACCAATTTTACGATAGTTGCATTTTAATGCTCTATTGTAATATTAGGCTCTGGTAGTTTTGTACTTAATGGTTTGTCTCACCCTTTTGCTTCTTCAACCTAGGTTATTGGTCAGTATTTGAAAACAAATCCACATGCATTTTTCATACTTTCTTGTTAGCTTTATTCCATTTTTCCAGCTCTAATATTTTTTGGCTAAGATGTTTTGCTTTCTTTCAGACTTGTCAACTGCAGTTGGAAAAGAAGATTCAACTTCAAAGCAGAACATTTTTGATGAAGAACCAGCTAATGGAGTGAAGACAGAATGTTTTACAAGGGATGATCCTTGGTTATCTTCATGTGAAGAAGTTTGTGACTATAAAGATCAGTTGGAGGAGCAACAGGAAAAAGAAGAGATATTTTTGCAGGAAGTGGCTTTCACTCAAAGGAAAGCAATTATTCATGAGAGAGTCTGCAAAAGTGATGAACCTGGGGAGAAGAGTGGTCTGAATTCCAGCCTATTTTCATCCCCATTTATACCCATAATAAACCATTTTCAAAAACATGTACCACATGCTAAAAAATGGTATCTTAATTCTGCTGTAAACAGTCATCAGAAGATTGATGACAATGAGACACTACATGAAAATAAAGAATGTGGAAAACTCCCTCAGAGCATTCACCTTATTCAGTTTACAAGAACTCAAACAAAAGATAAATCCTGTGGATTGCATGACAGTATTCAATCTTTTTGCCATGGTACACCCCTACAGATACATGAAAAAATTCATGGAGGAGGAAAAACCTTTGATTTTAAAGAATGTGGGCAAGTTTTGAACCACAGCATATCCCATAATGAACAGAGAATTCCTGTTGAAGAGAGTCTATATAAATGTAGTAAAACCTCTCAGAGTTCCTCCCTAACTCAAAGCATGAGAAATAATTCTGAAGAGAAACCTTTTGAATGTAATCAATGTGGGAAATCCTTCAGCTGGAGCTCTCATCTTGTTGCGCATCAGAGAACACATACAGGAGAGAAACCTTATGAATGTAGTGAATGTGGAAAATCCTTTAGCCGGAGCTCGCACCTTGTTTCCCATCAGAGAACTCATACTGGAGAGAAGCCTTACAGGTGTAATCAGTGTGGGAAATCCTTTAGCCAGAGTTATGTCCTTGTTGTGCATCAAAGAACTCATACTGGAGAGAAGCCTTATGAGTGCAGTCAATGTGGAAAGTCATTCAGGCAGAGCTATAAACTTATTGCACATCAAAGAACACATACCGGAGAGAAGCCCTATGAATGTAATCAATGTGGGAAATCATTTATCCAGAGCTATAAACTTATTGCACATCAAAGAATTCATACTGGAGAAAAACCCTATGAATGCAATCAGTGTGGCAAATCCTTTAGTCAAAGTTATAAACTTGTTGCTCATCAGAGAACTCACACAGGAGAAAAACCCTTTGAATGTAATCAGTGTGGGAAATCCTTCAGCTGGAGCTCTCAGCTTGTTGCACATCAAAGAACTCACACTGGAGAGAAACCGTATGAATGCAGTGAATGTGGAAAATCTTTTAACCGCAGTTCTCACCTTGTTATGCATCAGAGAATTCACACTGGGGAAAAACCATATGAATGTAATCAGTGTGGGAAATCCTTCAGCCAGAGTTATGTTCTTGTTGTACATCAGAGAACTCATACTGGAGAAAAGCCCTATGAATGCAGTCAATGTGGAAAGTCCTTCAGGCAGAGTTCATGTCTTACTCAACATCAGAGAACGCATACTGGAGAGAAACCATTTGAATGTAATCAGTGTGGAAAAACATTTAGTTTGAGTGCTCGACTTATTGTGCATCAAAGAACTCATACTGGAGAGAAACCCTTTACATGTATTCAGTGTGGAAAAGCTTTCATTAATAGCTATAAACTTATTAGGCATCAGGCAACTCATACTGAAGAGAAACTCTATGAATGTAACTAGTTTGGAAATCTCTCAGCTGGAATTTATTCCTTTTTATTTCATTCTTTTAAAGAATTTATTTTAAGGTAGTACATGTAGTGGGAAGAGCTGCTATAAAAACAATACATGTGGGAAAACTTCCAGTCAGTCCTCTATTACTGTGTATCTGGAATTTATTCTGGAAAAGAAAGGGAGAAATCTAAGAATGAAATTTCAATCTAGCAATTCCATATACAACATTAAACTTGGTTCTTATGACATATTCCTATGAAAATAATAAGTATTGGCACTTTTCCTTGCAGAAAGCACTCAGACCTGAATCAGATCGCTTCTCAGCCTTTTGGCTAAGATCAAGTGCAGACCTGAATCAGAAAAAATCATGCCAAAGCCATCTGCCAGTGTGTTAGACCTCTTTTTCCATAAAGATTAAGTGGAATGCTAACACTAGTGGGCTTATTGAGAAGATTGAAAGATTGCTGTAGTATTTAGAGCTTAGGCTGGAAAACCATGTTTTAGTGCATCATTTTAGTACATGATGTTCCAATTAGATAGCTCATAATCTGTTCCATACAGCACTTGCTGTTGTTAACATGAAAATTTTGTAAAATTTAGGAAAGTGTCTATGATATATAGTGAAAAATGTGAGTCAAGAATATAGAAATAATACTTATATATTATGATAAAGTATGTACAGATTAGAATTGAAAGGGATAATGGGTGTATCTATTCAATTTTTCAGTTTATGTTGTGCCTTTTTGGAATGTATGCTGTTGTGCTATAATAAATGATATAAGTAAAAATTATATTCAAAAACAAAAATGAAATACAAAGATTTTCTTTTTTTGACTATTTAGGAAAGACTAAGCAATTAGTTAGCAAAGATCCCTCAGGATAATGAGATTTATGTTTGGATTAGCATGAGCATGTTTCTATTTAAGATGTAGATTCCTAGGGACATTTCCTCCTTGAATATAAAACAGATCGCTGGAAATAGGTGTCTAGAAATTTTGGCCAGAAATGGTTCAATATGAATTGGGAATGCATGGGAAGTATAGAGGGCAAGTGGCCTTATTTTCATATATCCAAAGCAATATTAAGGAGCTCTATTTTCACATTTTTGTTTTTCCCTTTATATAGTATTCTCTTTCCTCTGGGATATGTTCCCTGAAGTGAGAGTCCTCTGAATGGAAGTGTGCTTCCCTGGCTGAGCGCTGACCACCTAAATTACACTTGCAAGAATGCTTTCATGAGGTAAGCTTTTAGTTACTCTTTGATATTTAAGATTTGATTAACATGTCTTGCTGACCTTGCCCCTGAATCATGAATTTGAATCCTGTGGATTACCATGTATTGAAGCCTCTGATCCCAGAAAGGTAATAAGTTGAAAGTTGAACTGAGAGACCAGATAACAGAGGTTGATACCCTGGGGATAGGAAGGAAAACTTAAGGTGACATCTAAGTGTGTAGATCCTCTTATATGTGGACATTTTTCAATCAAACACTGATCAAAAATACAGATTTTGCAGGATACAAAGCTCAAGTATATGGAGGGCCAACTTTTTATATACATGCGTACACAGGGCCAACTGTGGGACTTGAGTATGCATAGATTAGGTGTACATGGGGTTCTGGCACAAATTCCCCAAATATGCTGAGGGATGACTGGATGGTGACTTACGGTGGCCAAGACATAGTTTCAGTAATTTAAAATATTAGAGTAATTTCTATCATTTGCTCAATAATTTTCTTTTGCAGAAAAGATTACAATTAAAAAGTGGTCAATGAAAACTAAAAAGAGGTTAAAGCATCAACAGGCCAAAAATTTGTAATTAAACTTTTGAGCCTAAAATTTGGGGTTAAAAAGGAAGATCAGTAACTAGATTTGAATTACATATGATACGTGAATTTATATATATTCATAACATTTTATGAGTAAACATTTGTATAAACATTTTTAGCTGTGTAAAATTCACAAAAAACAAACTATACCATAGAAAAATTTATAGAGATTTTATAGGCCAGATTTAACCCTACTGCAGTAAAATTATAAATAAAAGGTACCAAAATATTTTTAATACCTGGATGTTAAGGAATGCTCTCCTGAAACCAGTTTTTTAAGAGAGTAAATCCAAACTGAACTTTAACATCACCTTGGAAGTACTACATCAGACCACTTAATGCCCAAACTTGTGGGATACAGAGAAAGCTGTTCTCAGAATAAAATAGAAAGGCTATAGCTTTAAATGACTTCTTTATCAAAAGAGAAAGAAAAAATAAACATGAGGACCCATGGTGATATTATGGAAACAATAACATAAATGAACATCAAGAGAAACAACAAAAACTAACAAATGGAAATATGTAAAATCTTAACATGATCAAGAGTTGAATTATTCTAGGGGGTTTCTATTCAACGTTGTTTATTTTTTTCCTGTCTTCCTTCTATGCTCACTTTTCTTTTTGAAGTGTAACCTTTAGCATTCCCTTAACTGCAGTGTATGTGTGGTGACCTCTCAAAACTTCTGTGCCTGAAAGTGTCCTCAGTGGTCATGAACTCTTAAATGGTAACTTGGCTAAGGAAGACAATTTTAGGCTAACAATGATATTCCTATATTATTTTGAAAATATATTTTCTTCTGGCATTTAATGCCAAAGATAATTTTTTTTGGATAAACTTGTTTCTTTATAGAGTAATCCAAGCTGTGGATTTTTTTCTGCTCAGTTTCTCAGAGTATGTTTTTAATAGGAGGAATTTGGTATAATTTCTAGGTTATGTAGAATTCCTAGCAGGGACCTCTAAGTTTTCTATTGCTTTTCTTTGTATTCTCTCTGAAATGCTGTTTGACAAGTGTTGTAGCCCCACATTCTACCTTTCATAACCCTTAATTGCTTTTCTCTTAGTTTTAGTCATCCAGGGGAAAGTCTTCAGAGTTACTACTGTTTCCTATCTTTTCTGTTTATTTTTAAATAATATTTTTCATTGTCAGTATTTTATATTGGTGCTTTTCCACACCTCTCCACCCTAGGCAGCTTTCCCAAGCCTTGGGGGACCAGCTCACAATGACTCTTAGGATTCTGATGCCTCTTGCTGCCTGTATATAAGTTAGAAACCCACCTCATGTAACTTGCTGCATGTGAGTGTGTTCTGTCTTAATGAACTCAGATCTAAGTTGGTAATCAGTGCTGTGAACCTGCCTCCCAGTCTTCCCAAGTGAAATTAAGTCCATTTGCAACTTCTATCAACAAACTGGAAAAATACTGATTTTTCGAGATAAAATTCTATGGGCCTAAGATTAATAGGATTTAGCAAGTACATTAAATGAAATATACAGAATAGATGGTATTTTGTACAAAATCCATTAAAGTTTTTTAAATATAAAAAATGTATCTAAAAACAACATTGTAAAGTCTAGATTTCCCTCTCCTAGCTGAAATCTCAAAAATATAAATAAAAGCATATTTAATTTTGTTAAACCTAGATGTAAAGTGAAGGATAAAAATCACAAAATAAGGTGGAAACAGTGCAAAATCATTAACAATTGAGCAGGAGTGTGGGTGAAAATAGATATCCTCAGCAGGTACATTTCTCTGAAGTGAGGTGGACACCCCTTAACTATAGACTGAGATCCTTCACAATAAAGAGAACAAAGTACATTATCTGTCATTCTTGGAGTCATTCTGTCTCCAAGAAAAGGCTGAAAATGACTGGGAGAAAAACATATTTGCATGAAGCAGTCACCTTGGCACAGTAACAAATGCTAGACTGCATAGTGAGCAGCCCTATAGCTGACTTCACTGTTGAGTAGGAAGGAGTTAAAGGTAAAATACTTCTACACGTCAACTATAAGAACTATAAGAGCCTAAGAATATAGCTGTTCAAGGAAGAACTTCTTAGGCAAAGTGAATAGATGAAAATGAGTGAGTACCAGGCTTGTACAAAGACTACTGGCCCTACAATTATTATTTAGAACTATAAGCAAGAAAGATGGGAAAACCTGGGCCAATCCAAAGCCACCAAGAAAAATGTCCTGCAAAGGATTGATGGCTCACATCCAAAAATAGCATATATTGGCCAGGTGCAGTGGCTTACGCCTGTAATTCCATCACATTGGGAGACTGAGGAGGTGGGCAGATCACCTGAGGTCAGGAGTTTGAGACTAGCCTGGCCAACATGGCAAAACCCTGTCTCTACTAAAAATACAAAAATTAGCCAGGCATGGTGGCACGTGCCTGTATTCTAGCTACTTGGGAGGCTGAGGCAGGAGAATCACTTGAACCCAGAAGGTGGAGGTTGCAATAAGCCAAGATCGCACCACTGCACTCCAGCTTGGGTGGCAGCAAGACTCCATCTCAAAGAAAAAAAAAAGGAAAGGAAAGAAAAATAAATAACATATAGCTCTCTACAAATTGTAGCAGCCTGGGTTCTTAGTTGGAAAGCACATGAGCCAGTTGATTCAGAAAAGGAGTTTATTAAGAGGACATGTGGCTCCAAGAATTGGCAAGAACCTCTTAAGACCACAGTTATGGCTATACAGAAAGACACAAGTGCCAGAATCCTGGTCTGGAGCCCTTAAAAATTTTGCAGTCATGTCTCTGCACTAATTTTTTTTTTTTCTGATTCCAAGGCTGAGGCAGGTACCTGGGTCTGGTGGATTCTAAGTTGTGACTGGGCCTTAGTGCCTGGCATTTTCCAGAGAACTTAGTGGTAGGTGGACTCTACCTTCCAGTCACACCAGTTAAGTGGACAATTTTTCATTCATAGAATTGGCACTCAATAACCAGCACTAAAGGAAAAAATAAGCCACCTTTTGCCCAGCCAATCTATCAACATTTTCTTCACTTTTTAAAATGTTTATTTTTGGCTGGGCGCAGTGGCTCACGACTGTAATCCCAGCACTTTGGGAGGCCGAGGCGGGTGGATCACGAGGTCAAGAGATCGAGACCATCCTGGTCAACATGGTGAAACCCCATCTCTACTAAAAATACAAAAAATTAGCTGGGCATGGTGGCGCGTGCCTGTAATCCCAGCTACTCAGGAGGCTGAGGCAGGAGAATTGCCTGAACCCAGGAGGCGGAGGTTGCTGTGAGCCGAGATCGTGCCATTGCACTCCAGCCTGGGTAACAAGAGTGAAACTCCATCTCAAAAAAAAAAAAAAATATATATATATATATATATATAACCTCCTACCTAATTTAACACAGCTATCTCACTTAACAACCAAAGACACACAGGGGGAGTCCAAACCTTCACTTTACTGCATCCACTTCCAAGTACAGGATCTCTGGCTGATGGCCATTCCTCTTTTGAAAAATTCATTGTGTAGGAAGATGGTTCAGATGTTGATTATGAGTTTTAAAACTGAAAATAATAAAACCAGGTCAAATTACCAAGCTGATATTCAGAAACTTTGGTCGTTGTTAGTAGATAAAGCTTTCTAAAACTGCTTTTGTAAAACAACTATCAAGTTGGCGATGTAGGAAGTTATTACTGTTTAGGATAATTCCGTCTGTATTTGGATTTATTTGGGGTCTATCGATAACAGTGACTTTGTTTGATCAACCTTGCAGTAAAAATGGTGTTGTCATATTTTAAAAATGCTGCTTTAGGTATTTGCCAAGTGGATCTTCATGTTGGAACAGCAAAGTTAGATTTTCTGTTTTATAGGCAGCGTGGTAATGTTTTGTAATCCACTGGGGATATTTCAATGGAAATATGTTATTGACTGATAAATCTTTCTGTATTATTTTATATCACCCATCTGGATTCCTTTATGTCTTCTGTGTTCTATTGAATTTTTATTCTGAAGTCAAGACAATTTTCATGATCATTTCCTGTTTTCCTCAAGGACAATTCCTGGAATTTTCTATTAGGTCAAGTTCTTGAAACTTGGATCTTTTTTTTTAATTGTTCCTCTTGCTTGCCCAAGTTCTATTAGTCTATTCCCTGACACTGTTTACTTAGGTCTGGATTGTTGGTATCTATGCACTTGCATCACTGAAGATCTATTAGGTTGGTGATTTTTGTAACGATGATATCTTTCTCTTATTCTATATTTGGTTTGTTCACATTTTTCTCCACCACAGCACTTGCCTTCTGAGAGGACAAAGGCCACACTATGCCTACAGGACACTTTGTGGCAGTCTGAAACTTTCTAG
Organism: Saguinus oedipus; assembly: GCA_031835075.1. Taxonomy (NCBI): domain Eukaryota; kingdom Metazoa; phylum Chordata; class Mammalia; order Primates; family Cebidae; genus Saguinus; species Saguinus oedipus. Next base: position 46,062,365 of record CM063187.1, on the reverse strand, counting down.
AGGTGGCAGTTTATGGATTTTCTGTTCTTTTGAAAAACTTCAAGGACATGTCATTAACCTGAATTGGTGGTCTATATAAAAATAATGATTATGTGTAGATGTGATAATAGGTAGAATGTGCTGAAGATTTAGTAGTTGGAAATAGGCTAAAAAAGAACAAAACCTATGGCAAAGCCAGAGTTTTTTTTTTCTAAAGAAACCTCAAAGCCATTTATCATTTTCTCTATTATTACTATTCTATGTTAATTATATGGGGAGTCCCTTATTGATAGCAGTTATATGTTGCACTGGGTAGAGGGAGTTGGGGCATCTTTTCATAATCTGGTGCTTTAATGCAATGTTGCTGGTAGTGTTGATCATTTAGACTTGCATGTAATACAGCCAGTTCCAAGATGTATCCTCGATTTGGGGCATCTTTTTATAATCCAGTGCTTTAATTTGATATTGCTGGTAGTGTTGATCATCTAGTCCTGTATCTAATACAGCCAGTTACAAGATGTATCCTCGAGAAATTGGATGCCCAGTCACCACAGCATCACTGTGTGGTGTAGCCTCTACCTGTGCATGAATATTCAGTATCCAATTATCTCTCCTATGTCAAATGGGAAGATGCAGTGATTACTGTGTTTTGAACATTTGAACATTGTCCTCAGTTATCAATGGTACAGTTCAGTTGTATTTTTGTTACAAAAAGAAAAGTAAAGTTTCTGTGTGTAATTAAAATTTTAGGGGTTAAATAAAATAAACTAATTAAAATTAAGTTGTAGGGTTTTGTGATTATTTGTGTAACATTCAAACTGGTTAACAAACATTGAATTAGTAAAAAATTTAAGAATATTGAGCTGAGATTAAAACTAGAGTTAAATCGGGTGTAGCATTACTTCATAGTCTTAAAGGCTGAGCAGCTTCTCGGGTTGCCCCATTATCCTGTGGATCCTTCAGTGCATAGTAACAATGTGGATTAGAGATTTTGAGAGTAGCTTACCTAAGGCAGAAAAATTAAAATGGGCTTGTAACATACTGTGGCTAATAGATAAAAACACCTTCAGAGTCATAATAATAGAAGATCTGTGTATAGTGGTATGTGCCAGATGGTGTTTGAAGTACTTTACAGATATTAATCATAAAATCCTCACAACAACCCTATGAGGTAATAACTGTAATCTCCACTTTAAAATGGAAGAGACTGAAGCAAAGAGAGCTTCACAATTAAAAACTAGAGGGAACTGTGGTTTGAATCCATTAAATGGGGTGGTTCTGGAGACCATGCTCAAAACCACTGCAGGGTACCAAACTGCTGCAGATTAGGTAAGATTCACAGCCCTTTCACATGGACTTCACAGGATCCACATGGACCGTGGCGCATCCCACATACTGTTGATGTTGGGCCCTTACCGCTTTGATTATAAAAGACTTCCTCTTGTGTCTAGAAGTCTTAGAAGCCAGAGGACACTTCTCCAAGGCAGTAGCCTCCTTTGAACCCAAGAAAAAAACCTTTAAGAACTCTGTATCCTCACATTTCAAGTGCAGAGGCCAAAGCAACTCCATCTTGGATGCTAATGTGCCATGTTGACTTCTGATTCACTCCTGTTTGGGAAGACCTCTAAGATGTCCAGTTTATCTATTGTTTCTTGTATAAGGGCATGTAGTTACTATAAATCCTATCCTTAGGTTAAAACAATCTGGAAGTTACTATGCTTTGCTTATCCTACATATTCCTTCTTAAGCACATATACCCTTTCCCTGTGGTATATAAGTCCTCGGTCTGAAGGGTAATGGCATTGGATCCACCATCTTGTTTCACTGCCACTGGAGACACAGACATAGCTTCTGATCACAAAGTCCTGTTAAATTTCTTTTTTCTCAGAAACGAGATGTGTCACTTCTTTCTTTAGCCTTTCAGCTTCCTCACATTTTTGCATAGACCTGTCCACTGTGAAACATCAAGGTCTGGTTGTCTTCAGAAGCTGCCAGACAGAGTAAGTGAGGGGATCTCCTAGCCAACATCGTAGAGACAGGACACTAGCAAGAAAAATAAATGCCTTTGAGGACCTTCAACAAATGGAAACAGAACCTATTTTGTATGACAGCCAAAGATTACTTTCTCCAATCAAGTTCTGCTTCAGAGACAAACCCAGAAGGCTTTTCTCAGCATGATTTTTTACATTGAAAATATTGCCTACCCACTTACACATGCAGACAACATAATGCAGAACAGATTCAGTGATTCATGCGTGTGAAAAAAGGTTTAACCTCATTGATGATATCAAATCAGAAAAGTTGTTCTGTTTTTCTTTTAAGTCTACAGCACCTGGTATTCTCAGATGTTCTCCCATCCAAGTATTAATGAGGCCTGACCCTGCTTAGTTTTTGAGATTGGACACATTCTGGATGGTATGGCTATAGACAGAAAATGTATCTTTTTAATTGTATAATACAACCTGATGGACAGAAAAAGAATGAGACATGGGTGGATGGATAAATCTCTCACTTTCATTCATTGTTAAGAGCATAAATTGAGATAGCTTTTCTAGAAAGTAATTTCTATATATCAAGAGTCATCTAAATACTTAGACCTCTTGCTTCATATTTTTAAAAAACATTGTCACTGATATGGACAAAAATGAATGCCAATGGAGTATTACTGCATTATAATTATGTAAAATTGTTTAAGAAAAAGAAAAATGTTAGCAGAATAAATAGAAAAAAATGACGCTTATCCAAATGAAATAGTATGCAGATACGTAAAATGTTTTACAAAGAGTTTGTGATGGTATTATGAACAATTGACATTAGATCCAACCCACATGCCTACAGGATAAAAACCTTAGCAGAGAAACAGGAAAAAAATTATATATATGGAGCAGTTACTTCTCTGTGCAAACAGTTACCTTCTCTGCTCCTGGTGGAACAGGATCCTAATGGCCTCATGTCCACGACATACCATTATAATCTGAGGTCTTATTTCTGTCCCTAGTTCCCCTTATTCTCTGTGATCCAGTGGTTTTCAATCAGAAGAGAGTGCTTTCTCAGGAAGATGCATCAGGATCCATGGTAGAATCTTACACATATGGAATCTGCAATCCTAATACATAGTTTTCAAGGGAAGCAAGTGAAACTGTGCAGCCCTGACGGAGAGATACTGATGAGAGAGTGTTAGGCACGTGAATGATTTGGAAATAGGATATGTTTAAAAGGAACAGCTATCTGCAGTTATAAGAGAAAAGAACCAATCACGATAATGCCCATCTGCTATTAAACTGTCCCTTGTACCTAGCAAAGCCTGAGAAAAAGCTATTTCTACATCCCCAGAGATGCCCACTCTGCCAACACATTGATTGATTGATTGATTGATTGATTGATCGATCGAGATGGAGTCTCACTCTGTCGCCTAGGCTGGAGTCAAGTGGCACAATCTAGGCTCACTGTAACCTCCACCTCCTGGGTTCAAGCTGTTTTTTGCGTCTCAGACTCCTGAGTAGCTAAGACTGTAGGTGTGTGGCACTATGCTCAGATAATCTTGTATTTTTAGTAGAGATGGGGTTTCACCATGTTGGCCAGGGTGGTCTTGAACTCCTGAGCTCAGGCAATCACAAAGTGCTAGGATTACAGGGGTGAGCCACTGCACCTGGCCTGCCACCACATAACCAGCACATTCCCCAAATAGTTATTCAGTATTTTCCTCTTTTGGTCATTATCCAGACCGCAGTATCAGACCTGTATTAGTCCTGTTGGAGCACACACATCACTTCACATAATTATGAAAATATTACAGTCATTTCTAACCAGAATTCTGACTAGTGTTAGCAGTGCAGCATCACTGAATTTTGAGGGAAAAACAATGTCATAATCAGAAAGGATAGCAGGGATTGCCCTCACCCATTACAGTCACAGGACTATTTTTCATAAACCATGGATATGCTCCATGATCTTAATCCCATTAAGTCCAAGCATTTAAATGATCTCTCCTCCTTTAAAAATCACAGTAAAATAGGGAAGATGAGGACATTGTTGTCAGTACTGGAAAACACAACAAAGCATCATTATTGCAAATTATCTTCGAAACATTTCTGCTACATTATAGAGATGTATGTGGTTATCAATAGCAGAGGAGCAGAACAGAAAGCACTTATTACCAATCCCAGAGGAGGACTCTGAACAGTTATGCCCATTGCATCTTGTCATGGGAGTCACCAAGGAAAATACAAGGCAGAAAAGCACTGGATGGAACATTTTACTTACACAGAGAAGAAGCAGAAAAGTATCAGTTTCAGTAATATACCTCAGTCCCCCATGGTACCCCTGCAACCCTGGAACCAGTGCAGCTCTTTGTCTCTTTGCACCCATCTCTTGAAGCCACCTTTGAAGGATCTTGACCCTTTCCATAAAGTGTGAAATACTGAACGCTGCAGGCATCCCCTGGGGACCACTGACCCACACTTTGAAGGAACACTCAATGAGTCTGAAACAGGTTAAGTATCTCTTTGGAAAGACATATTTCAGGCTCCAGGCCTAGTCTTACATGGCCCAGTGGGGTTGAAAGACTGTGCCCATGAAACAGTCTTTTCCTAAGAAAGATGGTTGAACAAAGTTCCGAGTCTGACTGGTTTTGCCCATCTTCCAAAAGCACAAAGGGGATGTGAAAAAAACATATGCTCAAATGAAAATTTTAACTGACATCTTACAAGTCATGTAAAGAAAGAAATGATATAGCTGAGTAATAGACTAGATGGTTTAATTACATTTTGACTGTTACATATGAGCCATCATGAGAACTAGAAAATAAAGTAAAAATAAAAAATACATAAGCCATGAACATTTCATATCGGTGACAGTCTGCCTGTCACCCAGGAATTAGAAACTCACAGACCTCACTGGGGTCCTCCCCTATGTCTCCCATCTCTTCACTCCCAGCCCTCAGGGACTCTCTCAAGTCTCCAGGTTACTCTCCAACCATCCCTAGATCTCTGCAACAGTCAGGCCTCAACACCCATGTAACAACCAGAAACTCAGGGACTTCACAGGGCTCTGGCCCCATGTCTCCCAACTCTTTACTCCAGGTCCTCGGCTACTCTCCTGTGTCTCCCAGCTCCTCTCCAACCATCACTAGATTTCTATCGCAGTCAGCCTCTCACAGGCAGGAATCACCTGGCAACTCAGAGACCTCCCTGTGTACCTCCCACATGTCTCATCTCTTCAGCCCCATCCCTCAGAGACTCCGGTTTCTCCCAGCTCCTCTCCAGCCAGCCCCAGATTTCTGCAACAGTCAACCCGACACACGCAAGAAACACCCAGAAATTCAGAGACCTCACTGCACTCCTCCCCATCTCCTATCACTTCACGCCTAGCCCTCAGGGACACGCCCATGTCTTCCAGTTACTCTCTACACCTCCCCAGATTTCTCCACCAGTCAGCCCCCACACCCAGGAAACACTTGAAAACTCAGGCCCTTCACAGGGCCACACCCACATGTCTGCCAACTCTGCACACCTCAGCTTTCTCCACCAGTCAGCCCCTCATACACAAGAAACACATGGACACTCAGAGTCCTCACAGAGCTCCACCCCCATGTCTCCCAACTCTTTACTCCAGCCCCTCGGCCACTCTCCTGTGTGTCCCAGGTACGCTCCCATCATCTCAAAGAGTTCTGCAACACCAGCCCCCCACACTGAGGGATCACCTACAGACTCACCAATCTCAGTGCCCTCAATCATGTCTCCCATTTCGTCACCTGCAGCCCTCAGGGACTCTGCTGTGTGTCCCAGCTCCCCTCGAGCCATCCCCAGATTTCTCTTGGAGTTAGCCTTTCACACCCAGGAGCCACCTAGAATCACCTAGAAACTCACAGACCTCCCCATGCTCCTCCCCCATGTCTCCCATCTCTGCATCCCCATCCCTCGGAGACTCTCCAGTGTCTCCCCGCTCCTCTCCAGCCATCCCCAGATTTCTCTTGGGGTCAGCCCCTAACACACAAGTGTCACCTAAACCTCACTGTGCTCCTCCCCCACCTCTCTCACTTCTATACCACCATTCCTTAAAGCCTCATCTGTGCCTCCCACCTACTCTGCAACCATTCACATTTTTCTGCAAGTCACCCTTCAGCACTTGGGAGACCCCTAAAAACTTAACAGAGCTCACCTGATTATTACCCAGTGACCTCCATCTACACAGCAGTCGCTCCCACATATTCCCCAGGGGGACTGAACCCATCTTCTTTTACACTCAGACACTCCCAGGGCTTCACAGTCATTCCCCGCTATCATCATTTAGCTCTAAGTCCTTGAAAATCTGGGCAACATGATGCACTAACCTGCTAATTTCTCCACATTCCTGGTCAGGGTCCACACCCAGCCCCTCCTGCATTCCAGCCTCAGACACAGGCTTGTCCTACTTTCTGCTGTCACACACTTGCTGGTAGAAGAGGCCTCTATAACGGCCAACATCAGCAGGACCCTCCTGCCGACCTGGCTGCAAATGCCCATGCCAGTGCAAATCTCCAGCCTGTCAGCGTTACTGTGGGTGACACTACTGGCAATATCACTAGCTTGACCCTCCTTCCTGGCAGTGGCACTTGGTGTGAACCCCCATTTTCAGATCTCTGATTTGTACATATGACCATTTTCCCGGCTCTCAGTTTCTTTCATTCACAGGCCCTCTCATTGTTTCTGCCTCCAATTCAGTCATTTACTCATCCTTTTCTCCTATGTCTGCCCCTGTCTCCGTGGTGATGAATTGTATGACCTTTTGTATATTCATAACTGTACACAGTTTTAAATCAAAATTTGAAACTTTTAATTACATTACAATTTATAACATTTCAATTAACCCCCTAAGAAAAGCCCTGTAAACATTAGTCACTTCCTCATTCTATCTCCAAGCCCCAGCCCCAACCAGAGCCAGCCACAACCGTGGCTCCAGGTAATAGCTACATAGAGAGCTCTATGCTATCTGCATATATTTATTTAGTCTGGATAGTTCCTATAGACAGAATAGCACAACATGTGAGCCTGGGCAAATTTAGCCTGTCAAACTGGGAAAAATTTAAGAACATGCTTAGGTCTACATTGGATATGCTGAATTGAAAATGTAAGTTCACTGGAGATTAAGGTGGTAACATCCCTAAAAACCAAAGAATCCTAGGCAAGCATTGCAAATAATTTGATTATCTATTCATGTAGACAACTATCCATGATATATGACCTTCGAGGAAAGAAATGGTTACCAAATATTATGCCATTTGGGGGAATGGGATTTTTAAGAATATACATTGACTCACGTAAATCAAGGATCAAGTATGAGTTTAATTTTTTCTTACGTGTCTTTATATGAAATATGCACCATGCTTGAGATAAACACTTGAAGCTTTTACACTAAAACCAATAATGCTTTATATCCCTGGTGAGTGATAATGGGATGGTCTGAGATATGGGCCGTTTTGCTACATTGTTAATATAAATGAGATTTGGAATACACATTCAATAAGGCATCACTGAAGTGAAAACAAACACCCAAATGCTCCAAGTCTATTTGTAACCATACACAAATATGTAGAAACTGATCTGAGACAACAATGGCAAAATTGTTAATGGTGCTCATTCTGGAAGAGAAATGGAATGAACACAGAAGAGGAGGTTGGTGTAGAAATGGGGGCTTGCATTTTCACTATTTTGTTAAAACCTAAGAAAACATTATCTTAAGTATATGTATCATTTTCATCAGGAAAAAAAAAAGTCCTAGCAATATGCAGACATTATTAAAGATAGCTGTGAAATAAAGTTTTAAACTGAAAAAGGGACAGACCGATTTTTTGTTAAAACAATGCTTCTCAACCTAGGTGTGATGAGGGCAAGTCTGTGAATTTGATCGCATATTAAAAGAAGAACAGATAGCAAATTACTGGAGAAAATTATCCTCAACTCATATAACAGATAGTAGCTAATTTTTTAAAGAGAGTGTGGTCAGAAAACATGGAGAAAGAAGAAATGAACAACTGAAAAATGAATGAACAGCCAGGCCTTGGTAGTGTGCGACTGTGATCCCAGGTACTCAAGAGGTCAATTCCAGAATTATTGATTTAACCTAGAAATTAATGGCTATAACAAGCGCTGACTGAGCCACCACACTTCAAACTGAGTGACCCAGAGACCCTGTATCTAAAACGACTTCTTAAAATAAAAACTTTGAAAAATGAGCGAAATATTTTCAAAGTCTATAAACAGAAAAATGATGAAAACATATCAATATCAACTAGGACCACACTGATTGTTAGCAATGAGATTAATGCAAATACCCTTTTCGTATTTCTAGCTGACCAAAAGCAAACATTTCTTACTATCAATCCAGTGATCGTCAATAGTGTGAGAAAGAAGATCGACTTCTTTTCCACTATAGGCCGAGTGGCAAAAACAAAAGCAAAATGGGTTTTCCTTTGCTCTCACACCGCAGCAGTCGACACAGAAGACTTCGGTGACCACCTCTGTGGTGATTTCTCTCCATCGAGCAAGCACACAAGCAATTCTGCTTTGGACAGTAGCTGATTGTTCATAAAATGAAAGGGAAGACTGTCCACCTGGGCATAGCATGAGATCCCACGGGTCCAGGGCCAGGTCCCACAGGATTGGCCTCCACTGTAATGACAGTAGGAAGTCCCCGGTTGTTTTACCCATGCTTCTGACTGGCTGGCTATCAATCAGTTTTCCACCATCTTTTTAAAAAATTTCACTAATCTGCATAAAGCAGCTGACAGGACCCAGGGACACCCTTATATTTACCAGTTTGTTAACGAAGGAAACCACAGGGTGTACAGGTGAAGAAATGCATAGGACCAGGTTTTGGGGGAGGGGCGCACCACCTTCCCGACTGTTTCATCCAGAAGGTCAGTCCGTAAACCCAGTCCTGGGTGATGCAGAGACCCTGTGTCTCAAACGACGTTTTAAAATGAAAACTTTAAACAATGAGTGTAATATTTCCAAAGGCTGTAAACAGAAAAATGACAAAAAGATACCAAGATCAACTAGGACCATATTGATTGTTAGCAATGAGATTAATGCAAATATCCTTTTATATTTCTAGCTGACCAAAAGTAAATATTTGTTACTTTCTTTTTCTTTTTCTTTTTCTTTTTTTTTTTTTTTTGAGACGGAGTTTCGCTCTTGTTACCCAGGCTGGAGTGCAATGGCACGATATCGGCTCACTGCAACCTCCGTCTCCTGGGTTCAGGCAATTCTCCCGCCTCAGCCTCCTGTAAGTGGAAAACTTACAGGCATGCGCCATCATGCCCAGCTAATTTTTTGTATTTTTAGTAGAGACAGGGTTTCACCATGTTGACCAGGATGGTCTCGATCTCTTGACCTCGTGATCCACCCGCCTCGGCCTCCCAAAGTGCTGGGATTACAGGCTTGAACCACCGTGCCTGGCCAACATTTCTTACTTTCAATCCAGTGTTTCTCAATAGTGTGAGAGGATCGACACTTTTCCATTATAGGCTGAGTGGCAAAAACAAAACGAAGACGGTTTTTCCTTTGCTCTCCCACCGCAACAGCCGACACAGAAGACTTCTGTGACCACCTGTGTGGGGATTTCTCTCCATCGAGAAAGCACACAAGAAATTCTGCTATAGACAGCAGCCGAGTCTTCATAAATTCAACAAGAAAACTATCGACCTGGACATTACATGAGATCCCAAAAGTCCAGGGCCTGGTTCCACAAGGAACCATTCACTCTAGTGACAATGGGAAGCTCCCGATTATTTTACCCATGCTTCTGATTGGCTGGCTGTCAATCAGTTTTCTACCACGATTTTGTTTTTCTTGTGTATGTGTGTGTGTTTTATTTTGTTTTGTTTTGAATTCCATTAATCTGCCTAGAGCAGCTGACAGGACTCAGGGAAATTCTTGTATTTACCAGTTTGTTATGAAGGAAATAGCAGGGCATTCAGGTGAAGAGATGCATAGGACCAGGCTTTGGGGGAAGGGCGCAACACGTTCCCAAGTGTTGCATCCAGAAGGTCTGTCTGTAAACCCAGTCCTTTTAGGGTTTGATGGAGGCTTCATTTCATAGGCCTAATGGATGAACCCATAGGCTATTGGTGATCAGTTCAACCTTCTGTCTCTCTGCCCTCCCCAGAAACTGGGCATGGGGCTGAAAATCCCACCCCTCTAGTGTTGGCGTAATCTTTCCTGTGAGGAGCCCCAGTCTCATCCTGAAGGCACCCAGGGGCTGCCAGCCACCATATATGCTAATGGTAGCATATATCTCCCAAAACCCACATCACTTTGAAGATTGCTAAAATTTTAGGCCATGTTGCCCAAGATGGTCTCGAACTACTGGGCTCATGAGTCAACCTGGGCAAGACCACTTGGCTCCCTGGCTTCAGTCCCCTTTTAAGGGTGAATGGGGTGTGTGTGTGTGTGTGTGTGTGTGTGTGTGTGTGTGTGTATGTATGTGTATACAAAATTCCTCAAAAAAACATTGAGAACCTGTTAACTGCAGTTGCCACAGAGAAGGGGTCCAAAGGATGGATGAGGGGGAATGGTTTCATTGGAATTTTTCAGTAATGTCTAATATTTTATATCACAGTCATGTTATTTACAATTAATACCAATAACCTCATAAAGATTTAACATCAATGGGGAGAAAAGTCCTCTCGCCCAATGTTAGTAGGAAGATTGAGAGTGACAGTTACTTGGGAGACTCTGAGACATGGCACTTACCAGGACAGACTCTGGAGCCACGAAACCCCTGTTTAAATTTCGGCTCCACCACTTCCTAAAATATTTCCATTCTTTGTCATTTATTTTCCTCATCTTTATGATGTGGAGGCCGGGCGTGGTGGCTCATGCCTGTAATCTCAGCACTGGGAGGCTGAGGTGGGTGGATCACGAGGTCAAGAGATTGAGACCATCCTGGTCAACATGGTGAAACCCCGTCTCTACTAAAAATACAAAAATTAGCTGGGCATGGTGGCACATGCCTGTAGTCCCAGCTTTTGGGAGGCTGAGGCAGAATTGCTTGAACCCAGGAGGCGGAGTTTGCGGTGAGCCAAGATTGCGCCATTGCATTCCAGCCTGGGCAACGAGAGTGAAAACTCCATCTCAAAAAAAATGTGGATAATTATACTTTCTATTTTTTTCTTTTTAATTGCATTTTAGGTTTTGGGGTACATGTGAAGAACATGCAAGATTGTTGCATAGGTACACACACAGCTGTGTAATTTGCTGCCTTCCTCCCCTTCACCTATATCTGGCATTTCTCCCCATGCTATCTCTCCTCAAATCCCCACCCCCTCTGTCCCTCCCGTATTTCCCCCCAACAGACCCCAGTGTGTGATGCTTCCCTCCCTGTGTCCATGTGTTCTCACTGTTCAACACCTGCCTGTGAGTGAGAACATGCAATGTTTGATTTTTTGTTCTTGTGTCAGTTTGCTGAGAATGATGGTTTCAAGGTTCCTCCATGTCCCTACAAAGGACACGAACTCATCATTTTTGATGGCTGCATAATATTCCATGGTATTATACTTTCTATTTTATGCTGTCCTTGGGACTAAATGATTTACTATATCTTAAGTTCCTAGAACAGTGAAAGTAATATATGAAATATTATACAAATTGAGCCCTAAATGTGCTTGTTGAATAAATGAGTAATATCCAGTAAATGTTAAGCATCGCCTTTTACTCATCTCCTCCATTTCTAGAAATAAAGCCTTCAGATTTAGTAGTTCACATGAACTCTCAATTTGAATCTACTTTGATTCTTTTTATGTGTGACCCACAACTGTAGGATCAAGGCAGAAACAAGTTTACTTTGCAGGAAACTAAAATTTTAAATTCCATCTTGCATCGCAGGAGCTGAACATACAATACAAGCTTCTTGCAAACGCAAGTGGGCACAGCTGGTAAACCATTGAAGTTGAAGGAATTTAGTGGGACAAGATGACTTCAACAACCCATATAAAGAGGGTTAACCTCCTAGGGTTTCATGGTCAACATGGTAGCCAATAACTATATGTGACTCCGATGGAGCATCCCTAATCTGAGATCTGAAATGAACCAACATCTGAAATTTTCTGAGCACTAACAAGGGGACACACTGATGTGTCTAAAATTCAACACATCAGTGCTCAACACATTGTTTTATGCACAAAATTATTTAAAATAGTATATAAAAACATCTTCAGACTATGTGCACATCTTTGTATATAAAACATAAATGGGCCGAGCGAGGTGGCAGACACCTGTAATTCCAGCACTTTGGGAGCCCGAGGTAGGTGGGTCACCTGAAGTCAGGAGTTAGAGACCAGCCTGACCAACATGGTGAAACCCTATCTCTACTAAAAATACAAAAATTAGCTGGCCGTCGTGGCACACACCTGTAATCCCTGCTACTCAGGAGGCTGAGGCAGGAGAATCCCTTGATCCTGGAAAGCGGATGTTGCAGTGAACCAGGATCATACCACTGCACTTTAGCCTGGGTGACAGAGCAAGACTCCATCTCACAACAACCACCCACTTAAAAAAATCTTAAATGAATTTCATGCTTAGAACTGGTTACCGCACCCAAGATATCTCAGTCTGCTTATGCAAATACTCAAAAAATCAAAACATTTCAAAATCAGAAACACTTCCACTCCTAAGCGTATGAGATAAGGAATATTCAACTTGTATTAATTACTTCACTATAATAAGTCGAAATAGAGATAGATAGGCTGTAAGTGTAAAACATTGTGTTTTGAAGACTTACTACATAAACAAAAAAGGTAAGTTGTCTTATTAGTAAAATTTTATGATGATTTAATGTGGAAAAGATAATGTATTGGATGCAGTACTTAAATGAAAAGTTATTAAGGGACTGGGTGAAGTGGCTCAGGCCTGTAATCCCAGCCCTTTCCAAGGCCAAGGCAGGCAGATCATGAGGTCAAGACATCGAGACCATCCTGGCCAACAAGGCGAAACCCTGTCTCTACTAAAAATACAGAACTTAGCTGGGCACGATGGAACATGCTTGTGATTTCAGCTACTCAGGAGGCTGAGGCAGGAGAATTGCTTGAACCTGGGAGGGGAGGTTGCGGCGAGCCATGATTGCTCCACTGCATTCCAACCTGGCAACAGACCGAGACTCCATCTCAAAAAGAAGAAAAAATTATTAAGGTTAACTTCATGTGTTTGTACTCTTTTTCAAATCTCATCTGGAGCTTGCATTTCTATTTCTGTTGGACAGTTCATTCCTAGAGCAACAAGAGCCATATTGCCAATGACTATGTGACCTGTAGTTCACCTCAGATGCACCCACCCAGCTCCTCTATTGAGGCTCCAGCACTTTACTGGGCAGAACATGAATTTGCCCCTCTCAGGACTGTTGTCAAATCACAGCAACCCCCACGTGGGAACATTCTATTTTTTCCCTGATCCTGGACACTCTAGAATTCAGGTCGAGTTCAGGTTGATCTCCCGGACTTTGGTTTCTAGATAATGAGCCCTAAGAGTTGTGCCAGTGTCTGGGAAAAGATTGTGTTCTTCATCAGTCATCTGATCACACCTTCATCAGCATTTCGGCCACCCCTGCCCTTTGCTGTCACAGCCCCTTCCCTTCCCCCTTCCACACCCTTGAAAAGGGACTTCCATGTCAACAACTGACAGAAAGCAGCTAATGTGTAATTATGCAGCCATCTCCTGCACCAGATTAAGACCTCAAAAATAGCATTTTGAACCTAGAAGTTTCAAAATATGCTGCATCATCCTCAGCTGTGAACTGCAGGCTGTGTTTTAAAGCTAATTGTTCCCGCCCAGTGAGACAAAATGGCACTCATTTATTCTACAATACAGAGATCGACAAAATATTCCCGTGATAACATCACTGTCTTCATTGCAACGGAAAGACATCAACTCTGGTAACAGAAAGCTATTGACCCTGAAGGAGCCCACTAGGCAAGTGACAGTAGAAAAGGAGATCTATTTTGATGTAAATGTTTACATAAAATGAAGTATTTGTCATGACCGAGCATTGCCATTCTCAGTCTGAGTAACAGAATTTACACAAACGGAATTCTAAAACAGATTAGTGAGCATAACTGACAGCTTAATTAGATAATCTAATTATCTGGAGCCGCTCCTTGATGTTTCTCACCACTCTCATCCAATGAATGCCCCACCCACCTGGCCTCCAAGTCTCCAGACGGTTCCAGAGCAGAGTGTTTATACAATGCATATCTCCAGCTTTTTCTTTTCATTTTTCTTTTCTTTTTTTTTTTTTTTTTGAGACCGAGTTTCTCTCTCGTTCCCCAGGCTGGAGTGCAATGGTGCGATCTCGGCTCATCGCAACCTCCGCCTCCTGGGTTCAGGCAATTCTCCCGCCTCAGCCTCCTGAGTAGCTGGGATGACAGGCACGCGCCAGTATGCCCAGCTAATCTTTTGTATTTTTAGTAGAGAAGGGGTTTCACCAAGTTGACCAGGATGGTCTCGATCTCTTGACCTCGTGATCCACCCGCCTCCGCCTCCCTAAGTGCTGGGATTACAGGCGTGAGCCACTGCGCCCGGCCCAATCTCCACTTTTTTCTAAAAATGTTTTGACTTACACAGGTTCTCCTTCTGAAACTGCCAGGCAGCAGGGTCGGGGGAGGGCTTGGTACCACACAGATCTGTGGATCTCCGGGGTTTGAGGGTTGCAAGGATGCAGCTGTCTCAACCGCACAATGTGAGAACCCCAGCACTAGATGGTTTTCAGTGTTAAAGTGCATTAAGTTCATCATCTATTTGGCCAAGAAAACTTGTAAGTTCTTAGATTGTCCCAAATGTTTCACGCGACATCCAATGAGAAGAGCAGGTTCTAAGAGGTGGAGCCTGGGAAACTTGGGCGAGACTCCTGGAAAGGGGGAGTGAAGCTCCGCCCTTTCCGCTGCCAGGCCACGCCCTAAGGCTACTTAAGGCCGCCCAGGCCGGCCTATGCTCAGATCTTCGCAGAGTCGAGCAGCGGTCGGAGCGTTTTGCAGGCTCTGCGTGGACTTGGAGCTTACAGCGTCTTCTGACGTGGAAGCGGACTCAGGACAGGACGGAACACTTCGGTAAGTGAATCTCTGTCTGTCTCACTGGTTTGTTTATTCCCATTTTTTTAAGGAGCACATACCACACACACACCCACACAAAGACACATACACGCACACACATTCTTGCGCCAGAGCGTGCACGCACACGCACACACACACAGCCACACACTACCCTTCGTTGTGGGGGTCAGAAAATTGGTAGGGGGCCCTGGGAGCTGCAGGTTTCCTAATCATGTCTGCATCAAAGAACACTGGGGTCTCATCTGGCTCCTCCTATGAGCGGTGCCCCAGCCTGACCTCCTCAAGATCCATGCCAGCCTCACACAGCTTCTCCCTCTCCCCTCCCAGAAACTCAGACTTAAGAGGAAGCTCCTCACCAGGGATCTGGAGCTGCTCTTCACCGTCCTCTAGTGCTTCACCACACTCACCTCCCTCGTCGCCAGAATCCCACGGGCTCCCATCTCCCTTTCCTAACCACGATGGACACTCCATGAAGCCATTGTGCTCTCCTGTGTCCTCCTCTGGGGATTCTTTAGAGTCATCGCGTTCATCAGAAATATACCACATGTTCTTACTGCCATCACCCAGAAGCTCACCCCTAGCCCTTGGGGACTTTCCTGCGTCTCCCAGCTACTCTCCTAACAACCCCAGAGTTCAGCTGGAGTCAGCCCCCCAGACTCAGGAATTACCTACAAACTCACAAAGCTCACTGCACTCCTCCCCTATGTCTTTCATCTCTTCAGCCCCTGCGCTCAGCGACCGTTCTGTGTCTCTCAGTTACTCTCGAACTACCCCCAGGTTTCTGCCAGAGTCAGCCCCACACACCCAGGAGTCCCCCAGAAACTCACAGGTCTCAGGAGATTATGAGTGGCCCCCCAGCCCTGACTCCTCCAGATCCATGCCTGCCTCACCCAGCTTCTCCCTGTCCCCTGCCAGAAACTCAGACCCAAGGGGCAGCTCCTCACCGGGGATGTGGAGGTACTCTTCACCATCCCTCGAAACTTCAGCACGCTCACATCCGTCATCAGCAGAATATCACAATTTGACATTTCCCTTTCCTAACCAAGCAGGACAATCGCTTATGCCGTTGTGCTCTCCCGTGTCCTCCTCTGGAGATTCTCCACAGGCACCCTGTTCAACGGTATACCATATGTTCTTCCTGCCATCACCCAGCAGCTCACCCCCAGCCCTCAGGGACTCTCCTGTCTGTTCCAGCTCCTCTCCAACCACACCGAGATCTCAGCAAGAGTCAGCCTCCCACACCCCAGAATCACCTGCAAACTTGCAGACCTCAGTGAGATCCTCCCCAGTCGCTGTCCTGTCTTCAGCCCCAGTGCTCAGGCACTCTTGTGTCTCGGTTAGTGACCCTCCAGCCATCTCTAGATTTCAGCCGGAGTCAGTTCCAGGCACCCAGGGCTCACCACCAGACTCACCAGTTTCACTGAATTACTCCCTCGTCTCTCTCACTTCTTTATCCCCAGACCACAGGGACTCTTCTGTCTCTCTCAGCTGCCCTCCAGCCATCTCTCAATTTCAGCCGGAGTCAGTTCCAGGCACCCAGGGCTCACCACCAGACTCACCAGTTTCACTGAATTACTCCCTCGTCTCTCTCACTTCTTTATCCCCAGACCACAGGGACTCTTCTGTCTCTCTCAGCTGCCCTCCAGCCATCTCTCAATTTCAGCCGGAGTCAGTTCCAGGCACCCAGGGCTCACCACCAAGCTCACCAATTTCACTGAATTACTCCCTAGTCTCTCTCACTTTTTTATCCCCAGACCACAGGGACTCTTCTGTCTCTCCTAGCTGCACTCCAACCATCTCTCACTTTCAGCCGGAGTCAGTTCCAGGCACCCAGCACTCACCACCAAGCTCACCAATTTCACTGAGTTACTCCACAGTCTCTCTGATGTCTTCACCCCCAGCCTTCAGGGACTCTTGTGTCTCTCTCAGCTGCTCCCCGGCCATTTCTAGACTTCAGTGGGAGTCAGTTCCAGGCACCCAGGACACACCACCAGACTCACCAGTTTCACTCAGTTCCTCCCCAGGCTCTTTAATGTCTTCACTGCAGCCTCCAGAGAACATTCTGTCTCTCTCAGCTCCTCTCCAACCGTCTCCAGATTTCAGCTGGAATCAGCTCTCCACACCCAGGAGTCACCTCCAAGCTCTCAGACCTTACTGCAGTCCTCCCCCATTTTTTTCAACTCTTCACCCCCAGCCTTCAGGGCCTCCCCTGTGTCCCCCAGCCTGTGGCTCCTCTTTAGCCATCCCCAGATTTCTGCAGCAGTCAGCCCCAGGCACCCAGGAGAGCCCTAGGCCCTCACAGGCCTCGCCAGATTATTTCCCCAGGACTTGTATCTCTACCCGGATGGCTCCCACGTGTCCCTCAGTGACCCCGAACCCATCTCCTTTTACACTCAGACACTCCCAGGGCCTGACACCTACTCCCCGTTATTGCCCTTCTGTTCGAAGCCCTGGCCAGTCTACTAGCCAACCTGCCACAGTGACCTGGCCGTTTCTCCACATTTCTGGTGAGGGTCCGGCACCCAGCCGCAGTAGAGCCCCTCCCGCATCCCGTCATCACACACAGGCCTGTCCCTCTACTTGCTACTGTCACGCTCTTGCCAGCCGAATGGGCCCCTCTAATGGCGGACATCACCACCCAGCCTATCATCACCCCACAGCTGTGCGGCGGGACCCTCCTGCCTCCCAGCGTGGCTGCTGGTGCCCGTGCCAGCGAGAACCTCCAGCATGTCGGCGAACCCGGGGGCGACACCACCAGTGACATGGCTCGCATGGTCCTCCCGCCTGGCAGTGACACTGTTGATGTGAGCCCCCTGTTTCAGACCCGTGATTTGTAAACAGGACCATTTTCCCTTCCCTCCCTTTCTTCCATTCCCGGGGCTTTTCATTCTCTCTGGTACTGCCTCCATTTCAGACATTCGCTCACCCTTTTTCTCTTTGTCACTGTGTTTTTTGGTGGTGGCCTCAACGAGAATGTGCTACATGTGATTCCCCGGTTAAAGGTGATGAATTTTCCTGGTTAGAAATTCTGGTAAAATCTTGAATAAATATGGCAAGAATAGACATCTTTGTCTTGTTTTTTTATTAAACTGATTTTTCATAATTTTTGTTTATTGTAGAGCTGGGTTATCACTGTGTTGCCTAGGCTGGTCTCATCCTCCTCAGCTCAAGCGATCCTCCCAGCTAGTGAAATTACAGGCATGAGCCAGTGCACATGGCCCTTCGTCTTGTTTGTGATATCAAGTGGAAAGCATTTGAATATTTTGCCATGAAACGTAATGTTTACTCTGGGATTTTGGAAGATGTTCTTTGCCAGGGTAGAGACGTTTTCTTCTCTTCCTAGTTTCTAGAGTCTTATGGTGAATAATGTTGGATTTTGTCAAATGCTCTTTTATGTCTATGGAAATCATCATGTGTTGTTTTTGTTTTAATAATCTGGTATGTGTATTTCACACTGAGGTCTCCAAAAGCTCTCAGGATTCATACTTTTTGGTTACAATGAAAATATGTTTGTGTTTTGACTGTTTACAGATATTCCTTTTATTGGATCTTGCAGTCTAGACATGGTTGAAATATGCAAAAACGTACATTTTCCCCGTTCCATGGAGAAAGTGATTTTTCAAGTTGGGTCATGAATTCCGAGCAATAGTTTAAAAACAAAGGAAAGGATAACCTTACAGACAAAAGAGCAATAGCGGCAAAATCAAGACCTGTACAAATGAAAGACTGGGCTGAAAACTAGGACCGTTCACATTCAAGCAAAAAGGGGTGGGTGTGTGACCAAATGCCTGGAGGCTTTGGATGCTGTGGAGCCCCGGACAGTTTTTGAGAACGTATCAAAACAATTAGTCTATTTGGAAGAGAGAGTCCTGGAACTTCTAAGATATAATTTTTGAACAGTAATGAGAATGGAGAAATAAGGAAATGGGTGATCACTCTAATTGAAACCTCTTGTGATGGCACAGAAAAAGACATATCTATCTTGAGAACAGAACTGTATTCCAGATAATATCTAATTATAAAGAGTAATGTTGTGATTAAAATAGTATTTCAGTTTATAGGGAAAGAATCAGAAAACAGGAGCTTCCTTTTATACTACACACAGTGATTAAACACAATAAAAGCAGGCCGGGAGTGATGGCTCACACCTGTAATCCAAGCACTTTGGAGGCCAAGTTGGGCCAATCACCTGATGTCGGGAGTTCAAGACCAGCCTAACCAACATGGTGAAACCCCGTCTTTAAAAAAGAAAAAACAAATTTAACTAACAAAACAATAAAAGCATTAGAAATGAATATAGACATATGTTTATTGGGAGTCAGGGTGAGGAAAGTCTTTCTACTCCTACAGGAAGATACAGAATCCAGAATAAACAGACAGAAAAATTTGGGCGAATCAAGGTGTTTCTATTTTAATCTTCTTGACTGTATAACATTTCAAACTAGGAAATAATTCATCATTTATGAAACAGTCAATACCATTAGTGTAGACAGAATTTAAAATAAATGAATGAAGAAAGTGCGCAAGGATATGAACAGAAAGTTCACCACCAGTGACATATCAACACTTATTCAGCATTTCCATGATCAAGGAAATGTCAGCATGTTTAGTCTGTCAAATAGTATAAAATTTAGGAAATGATCAATTCTAGTTTAGGGACACTGAAACTGGAAATAGAATTTACTGAAAGACAAGGTTGCAGTATGGTACCTAAAAACTAAGTGATCCTAGGCAACCATTAAAAACGATCTCATTACGTAGTCAAAAACCATCTACAATGTATGATCTGTGATTGAAAACAAATGGTTACAAGCTATTATGAGCCATTTAGGAGAGGGGATTTAAAAAAAATGTATATAGACTCACAAACATCAGAAAATAAGCCAAGATATTAGTGTGTTCATGTGTGCTAGGATTACAGAAGACTTTAAATTCGTTGTTAGAATTTTTCCTTTTTTATATTGAATATGTACACCTTTTGAAATAAACCTTTCAACGTAATTTACACGAAAACAACCAGTAATACTTCATATCCAGTGGTGATGGGATCATGAATTTGTTGGAGAATATTGTAAGGTTTTCTTTAACACCAATATGTCAACGATGAGTGAAGACGTTTCTTGCGGAGAGACAAGGAAGGTGTGGTGGTGCCGAAACCTGACCACGGGACACCATGCAGGGCCGCCTCTCCTCGCTGGGTAGTGAGCGAGAGTCGAGGGGGCGCACACTGATGACCAGAACTTGACTCTAATTCAAACCTCCCCGCGGAGGGTTCTGGGAAATGTCCGGCCGACCGGAATCACTCACTTCCGCACTCACTCACTTCGGTTTCCGTCGGGCACCCCACCGAGCTGGTGTCAGAAGATACCTGGCCTGGGGCATGGAGCGGGGCCCAGGCGGGCAGCACCCTCATCCCAGGCTTGGAAATAGCTGTGTGAGGCCAGCAGCTGTAGCTTTGACATGACATCTCTCATGGGAGACTCTGGACACAGCAGTCTCTGATCCACAATCAGTCCTCTCAGGGTAGCCGCTCACCCATTTCTGTACTAATTTAAGACTTTTGGGTCTGTGCAGTCCTTTTTGCAAAGAGTTGCAGAAGTTGATTCCTTGTGCTTTCTTTTTATTCATTTGAAATTTCCTAAGCACTGTGTAAGTCGTGAGAGATGGTTTTCTGTATCGTTGCTGGCTCTGCTTTTGTGGCCGCCCAGGCACACACAGGCAGTACTCCACTCTTAAGTGCCACACAGCATATGACAGTCACGGCTCTGAGTTCATATTTTGAGTTTGTGTGTTCTCATTGTCACGTGAAAGGTGTAGTGCGAGCAGGTTTGTAGACAGTCTGCACTGGACAGCAACAGTGGCGTGGCCTTTGTCCCTGAGTCCTGTAGGGAGGGAGGTCACTTTCCGAGAATCTTGAAGCCAGGAGGAGCGCTAGATTACAGAATCAGGTAGATTACATCCAGCTGGCACTGAGAGAGTTCACCCTGTGGTGTTTTGGGAACTGTGATTCAATCCTGTTATCTCACTGCTGATTTTTCTTTCACAGCCTTGCCTCATTGGGACTGCTTCTCTCTCAGAGAGAGCTGTGTAGAAGAGGGGGAAATCACCTCTGGTTTCTTGGTACTAGACCTCCAGTTGAGTGATCTTCGGTTTCTTGCGTTTTGTGGCAATGCCAGCTCTCATTATGACCTCATTCTTTATCCCATGGTTTACAAATGTCCATCCAGTCTGCTTAGCTGCAGCCGCCTTCCACCAGAAATGCTTTTTTTTTCCCCCTAAGGGTTGAGGAATTTCCCAGTTCCTTTATTTAGTGTATTCTCTCTTTGTCTCCTAGTAGAGGGTCGTTGAGTCAGCAGGTCACTCAGGTTTATACCATTTCAGGTCCATGCTAGGATGAAACAGGGTAGAAATAATTACAGTAACTGTGATGGTGTGTATTACTGAGTGCTTCTTATATGCCAGGTATCATGATTATCATGACGAGGCCTTCACTGCTGTGTACCGGGTGCCTGGAACAATGCCTGGCATAAAGTTCCCCGTGAATAAATATTCGAGTTAATAAATGTCATGCTACTGTATTTTCTGAGCAACACTGTTAGATATTATTAGCCTGTCCCAGATGAGAATGCTGAAGCTTAAAACGGTAAAGAAACTGAACAAATAAGATATGCCTGGGAAGTGTTATAAATAGAAGTCAGGGCCTTTGCATTTGCACTTCCTTTTCAACTCTTTTCATCCCAGATCTCTGCACAGCTAATTATTTTCATGCTGCTTCAAGAGACTGTTCCTGACCACCTGTTTAATGCTGCCCCTCCCACTGCTGGCACTTATGTTTCACATGTTACCTTCTCCATGGGAAGCAGGAATCTGTCACGTTTGCTTCATTGTCTTCATAGTCCTTTTTGCAATGAAAGGTCACCTCATCTGTAGACTGGTTTACCCAGCAGAACAGAAGCACCGTCAGACCAAGCCCTTGTGCTTATTTACTGCTATATCCCTACCGTTTCCAGTAGTGTTCAAGACATTGCTAGACCCTGAATGTGAATGTATTCAATGAATGCCTTTCTGGATTCCTGGGTTAGTTCTGGGATGGATGAATAATGCTAATGATAGTTGTTTATTGGAAGCGTTCTATGTGCCTTGTAATAGGCTGTGAGCTGTTTCCAAATAGCTACGTCTCTTCTGGGAAATGAGCAACCATCACTTCTTTCAGCTTTTCAAATAAGGATTATCATCTTTATTTAACAGAAATACAGACCATGGAAAGAAAGAAAGCTTATTTCTTTCAGCTTTTCAAATACAGATTATCATCTTTATTTAATAGAAATACAGACTGTGGAAAATACTGTGGTCCAGTAAAACCACAGGAAGCACCAGGGTAGGGACCAAGCACAGGGATCACAAGGCAGAGTGGGCGAAATTCCAGTGACTGGAAACATCCCTGTGGGCCCAGTTCTGAAGAAAGATGCAGGTCGTGCTGAAGGGTTTGAAGACTGTGTGCTGTTGTTGTTATCCTCGAGTTTCAGGTTAGATTTTATTTATAAATATAATATATATATTTATATATAAATATACATTTAAATTCATGTATAAATACATGTATTTATATATATATATATATATAAAGTTTCAGGTTAGATTATATATACATGTATATACATGTACATACATACATATGTTTGAGACAGAATCCTGCTCTGTCACCCAGGCTGGAGTGTACTGCCACAATCTGGCTCACTGCAGCCTCCTCCTCCGGGTTTAAGTGATTCTTCAGCCTCAGCCTCTTGAGTGGCTGGGACTACAGGCGTGTGCCACCATGCTCAGATAATTTTTGTATTTTTAGTAGAGACAGGGTTTCACCTTGTTGGCCAGGATGGTCTCAATCTCCTGACTTCATCATCCACCCACCTCAGCCTCCCAGTGTGCTGGGATTGCAGGCGTGAGCCACCGCACCCAGCCTCAGGTAGATAATATTTTCTCCAAGAAACCTTCCTTGATAACCCCTACTGTGTTAGGTACTCACTGTGTCTGGGACCTCTCTTATATTCCCACTATACTGTGATTTCTTATCTTCTGACCTGGCTACCAGCTCAAATGACACAGGCTGCATGCTTCTCGAACACTGATTAAGTGACTACAGTGTATCAGCTAGTGATCTAGACACCAAAAATAAGGCAGTTATATGTGTAATTAAGGGGTAAAAAGGAGGCAGATAGAGATAGGGAATGCAATATGAAGGTTTGAGAAGGTCTCACTGAGAAGGTGCCGTGTGAGTTAAGAGCTAAGGAAGCAAGGACGTCAGCAATGCAAGTCTCTGGATGAAGTGTTTTTTAAGAACAGGGAATTTGTTGTTCTATCTGAGATGGAGGCTCGCATGACAGAGTGAGAGAGAAGTAGTAGGAAATGGACTCATGTAAATGGGAACCAGATGATACACCATCCTGTAAACCATTGCAAGGAGTGAGGGTTTCACTCCTTTAAAAAATTTTATCTTAATTTCTGGGATACGTGTGCAGAATGTGCAGGTTTGTGACAAAGGTATACATGTGCCACATGGTTTGCTGCACCCATCAATCCATCATCTACATTAGATATTTCTCCTAATGCTATTCTTCCCCTAGCTCCCCGCCCCACTCCTCACCCTGTAACGGGCTCCTTACCCTGTAACAGCCCCCAACATGTACATTATGTTCCCCTCCCTGTGCCCATATGTTCTCATTGTTCAACTCCCACATATGAGTGAGAACATGCTGAGCTCTGTGGGAGTGTGACCTGCTGAGCAAAACTGGCTTCTTGACTTCAGCCCCCTTTCCAGGGGAGTGAACTATATATATACACACAAAAAATTTCTCAAAAAACATATTGAGAAACTGTTAACTGCAGTTGCCACAGAGAAGGGGTCCAAAGGATGGACGGGGGAAATTGCGTTCACTAGATTTTTTTAGTAATGTCTAATATTTTACATCACATCCTTAAGTTATTTATAATTAATACCAATAATCTCATCGAGATTTAACATTGATGGGGAGACAAGGCCTCTCACCGAGTGTTGGTAGGAAGATTGAGAGTGAAAGTTACTTGGGAGACTCTGAGACATGGCACTTACCAGGACAGACTCTGGAGCCAGGTTGCCCTGTTTAAATTTCAGCTCCACCACTTCCTAAAATATTTCCATTCTTTGTCAATTGTTTTCCTCATCTTTAAGATGTGAATAATTTTATTTTCTATTTTGTGCTGTGTTTGCAACTGAATGTATTATTATGTCTGAAGTTCTTAGAACAGTGAAAGAAACATATGAAATACAATACAAAGTGGCCCTAAAGGTGCTTGGTGAATAAATGAGTAATATCCAGTAAATGTTAAGTATTGCCTTTGACGCCTCTCCTCCATTTCTAGAAATTAAGCCTTCAGAATTTAGTAGTTCACATGGACTCCCAATTTGAATCTACTTTGATTCTATTTACATGTGACCCACAAATATAGAGTCAAGGCAGAAACAAGTTTACTTAGCAGGAAAAATTATTAAAACTAAATTATTTAAACTCCATCTTGCATAGCAGGAGCTCAACATACAACACAAGCTTCAAAATTACAAACGCAAATGGGCACAGCTGGTACACCATTGAAGTTGAAGAAATCTAGTAGGACAAGATGACTTCAACAACCCATATAATGAGGGTTAACCTCCTAGGGTTTCATGGTCAACATGGTAGCCAATAACTATATGTGACTCCAATGGAGCATCACTAATCTGAGATCTGAAATGAACCAACATCTGAAATTTTCTGAGCACTAACAAGAGGACACAAGACTAGAATTCAGCACATCGGTGCTCAACACAAACACTGTTTTATGCACAACATTATTTAAGATAGTGTATAAAAACATCTTCAGACTATGTGCACATCTTTGTATATAAAACATAAATGGGCCGAGCGAGGTGGCTCACACCTGTCATCGCAGCACTTTGTTAGGCCAAGGTGGGTGGATCACCTGAAGTCAGGAATTCGAGAACAGCCTGGCTAACCTGGTGAAATCCCGTGTCTATTCAATTATAAAAATTAGCTTGGGATTTTGGCAGGTGCCTGGCATCTCAGCTACTCGGGAAGCTGAGACAGGAGAATCACTTGAACCCAGGAGATGGAGGTTGCAGTGAGCCGAGATTGCACCATTGTGGGCAATATGAACAAAACTCCATCACACACACACGCACACACACACAACAACAACAACAACAACAACACCAGGAACAATATTAATCACTAACTTACCTGAGCAATGGCTGGAGAAAAAACAACTGGTGCTACCTGGTCTTCCACTAAATTTCAGGCCACAGACAATGAGCCAGTGCTCAGTGCTTTCAGGCAATCCTACCTTTCTCTGGACTATTCAGCCTCCTGCTTGCCAGAATGATCATTTCCCACTTTTCTATCTCTCCCGAAGCCTCTCTCCCTACCCTCTTCTTTTCTCTTTCCTTCTAGCTCATGGCCTTGCTTCTCCTTTCACTGAGAAAATAAAATCAATCAGGAAAAATATTTCACCCTCTATCATCAAATCTAGCAAATTTCTTGCACTGACTCTCCATATACCTTCATTTCACCATCGCTGGGCTGTCCCTGCTTCTAACCACAGTCCCCTCAGCTTGTGCCCAAGGTCCCATCTCCTTTTACCTAATCAAGTATTCTGTTCCTGCCACTGCCCCCCTCAGTCCTCCAGCATCACTAGCATCACTCTCTTTCAGTGCATTTCCATCAACTTAGGAACTTGGCTAACATCTCCAGGGTTGGTAGGCATGATTCCGTAAGCCTTTCTATCTACCCTCCCTCCTTTCACTGCCATTCTTGACCACAAGTTGTCAAGAAACACTGCCTCAGTTTCTCTTCTCCAGTTCTCTCAAACACACTCCATTTATGCTTCCCACAACCTCCATATTCTCTTCCCTGGCACACACATTTCCCCATAGCTGCTCTGGTTAAGATCACATCACCAAATCCAGCAGTCAGTTTTCAGCATCTCTCATCTTACTTGACCTACCAATAGCAAATGATACAGTGGCATTGTCTTCATTAGTATAATTATATTAATATGCATTAATATAGATTCTGTTAATATTATTTACTATAAAGCCATATGGGAAGTTATGATTCTACTACAATTCCTACAGTTTTTGTTGTCCTGGTGTTTCTAAATGCTTTTTTGGTACGTTATATATATTTATTATTTCTCCAAGTTCTCAGTGTTTCAAATATGCTCTATAATGTATGGAGTCTCCTTCTTTTTCCAGATTCTACCTTCCTGGATGCCTCCATCTTTAACCTTCCTTGAGGGCTGATCACCATCGTGGCCTGATTACAGTCTGTTTCAGTCTTTTAGGACTTCCTTTCATTGTGATCCAGGGTTGAATTTCCCATTTCCTAGATGCTTGGTCTTCCTCTTTCTTAAACTATCTCATTTTGCTGCAGCATGTCATCAAATAACAGCATGGTTACTTCTCCTGCACTTGAGAGTACATTTTCTGAATCCCAGTATTTTTACATTTATATAATTTATAGTTTGCCTGGGTATAAGTTGACATCCATTTTATTTCGGATTTTTAAACAAAAACATGAATTTTGGGGCAGAATAATGGATGCATATTTCTCAAGGTGCAAATTAGTGAGCTGGAAAATTAGGTGAGTGATTATTCCAGAGAGTAATGCAAGAAGATAGTACATTATGATATATGATGTATATTAGGCGACATTAAAGAAGGGACCAGCATGTGCATAATAAGAGTATCACAAAGGGAGTGAATACACAATAATGGGGAGGAAAACCTCAGAAGAAAAAAATAAAATAAAATCTCCCAGAGCTGGAGGAGAGATGTGAGATTCTTACTCAAAGGTCCGGCTGAGTGCTTAACAGGAAAAAGCAAAAAACCTCATCAAAGTAAATTATGGTAAAATTTAAGCTGATAAAAAATCCTAAATGTCTCAAGAAAAAAAGTAAACCCCAAATATTACCTATTAGATATTGATAATTAATTTGGTATCATAGTGTTCATCAGTAATAAAAACTAAAAGAGAGAGGCAATGTTTCAAAGTTATGAAGAACTGTAACTTGTATTAAGTATTATATGCCTAGGTAAGCCAACATTTGCTGTGAGGGCAGAATGAAGACATAAGACAAAAGGACTCAAGGAATTTACCACCTACAGATTGTCTGAAATTCAGCAAAACAAATAAATTCAGGAAAGAGGAGGATGTACAGTATGTACAACAAGCAAGAGTATATGGTAAATCCTATGGTTAAATCTAAGTAATTGTCAATATGTAAGGAGAAAAGAAAATTTAGTATTAAGATCCTAGAAGACTGGCTGAGCACTGTGGTTCACACCTGTAATCTCAGCACTTTGGGAGGTTGAGGCGGGCAGATCACAAGGTCAGGTGTTTGAGACCAGCCTGACCAGCATGGTGAAACCCTGTCTCTACTAAAAATACAAAAATTAACCGGGTTTGGTAGCACATGCCTGTAAGGCTACTCAGGAGGCTGAGGCAGGAGAATCGCATGAACCTGGGAAGCAGTGTTTGCGGTGAGCCAAGACACGCCACTGCACTCCAGCCTGGGTGACAGAGCAAGACTCCATGTGAAAAAAAAAATCCTAGAAGACATAAATAGGGCAGATTGTTGTACCTGAGTGAGTTAAGGAATGTGCCACACTCTGAGATTGAATTATGAGTTCTTTATTATGCTGGTGACCAAGAGGTGGCTAATGCCCAAAATTCTCTCAGCCCCGAGGAAAGAGTTAAGGGGTTTCTTATACCCTAGTTAGGAAAGGGAGGGGGGACCTAGCTAAAGCAATTTTTCACAGAAGCAGAGTAAGCAAAAAGTTAAAAGGTAAACTAGTACATGAGAAATAAAACAGTATCAGGTGCAAGGACTAGAGCTGTCATAAAAAGACATACAACTTATAGATATCGGGGCTCTGGGCACTCAACAGCACCTGCATTCCCAGGCTCTGCTGGTACCACTTAACTCAGCCTCTTATCAGCAAATGCATTCCTGGGTGTGCCCAGTGTCAGCCTGCCCCAGCTACATACTATATGTATGTACATACTTAATGGTGGGAAAATAACTAAAATGAAGAAGCTGAGATGGAGTCTGTCTGGCAGCTGACATGAAGCCTGAACAGCTCTTAGTCTGAGAAATAGTCAGTTTTAGCTGGCAAAAACCAGGTTATCACAAGATGAGAGGGGAAGAAAGGAAGAAAGCTTATTAAAAATTAAATCAGGTAATCCTTCAATTTAGAGCAGTATATAAGAACATCCAACCTGTAAATATAAAAAGAGATAAGCCAAAGAATGTCACTGTTCTTTTATGTGCCATAAGATACAATGTCAAGCTATAGTTGACATCTTCTGCCCATTGCCTAGAGGTAGGGGTCTTCACTTACCTGGCTAGTCTAGGACTGGAACTGCCTCATGACCCTTACATCTTAAGGGTGTGTAGAAAAGGGAATCCCAGCCAGATATTCCAAACAGAGCCTCTGCCCTCAGGACGGGGCAACAATTCCTAGACGAGAGATTGTTCTCACCTGTCATCAACTGTGGGCCTCTTATGGAATTCTTATTCAATTATCTTACCCCATTAGGGTACTCAAATTTTTCTTAATAGAAATTTTAAAATACAATAAAGTAAAATAAAGCCTAAGTCCCAACAAGGGGAAATTTTCGAAAAGAATCTGAAAACTTCCTGTATTTTCTTAATTTGTTGTAATGTGTCACTTTCAGGAGACCCTCAATACTCCTTCAATTCCCCTACTAAGGATTCAGACGATGGTTGTTCATTCTTTCTGCTTCTCCTGAGATTAGGAAACAAATTACAGGGCTATGTTACATCGCCAAATGTAGATTATCCAGAGGCTTCATCAACTGAAACAAAACATGGTGGGTGACTGGGAGGGAAATATTTAAGTGGATTTTGATTGAAAAGTTTCGTGGTTATAACATTAAAGGACATGCCTATAAAATAAGAACCTATAAAAGTCTTCACTAAAATGGTAAAGCTCATTTCCAAGTGGCAAAATATTGAAACTTTTTCTTTTCATCGTTGCTAGACAGTGATTTATTTAAATTTCATTATTTTATCGCTATTAAGAGTGTTATTATTTTAGACGAATGCACAAAGTCAAAGGACCCGCGCAGCCCCTGACTTCAGCCGGGTAGCCTTGCGACCGCTGCGCGCGGGGCTTTCTGGGGATTGTAGTCCATAGGCTTTCTAGCGCATGCGCCGTGGTCCCGGATGCGCGCTGCGAGCGACATTGTTTGGGATGCTGAGGTGAGTCCCGCCTGGGGGCGTTCAGAGGCCCGCCCTACCTGGGATGGGACGGAGAGAGCTTGGGCTTGGTTTGGGAAGCAGCCCTGGGTTTAACAAAACAGTGCATCTTCACCTTTCGTAACAGCGACTTGCCCTGGGCATCCTCGGGTTGAAGCTCAGGATCAGTCTTGGGATGTGCATCTCTGAATGAGGTTAGGGGGGTCGCTGGCTCAGGGTTTGGAAGTAATGGCTGGGGCTGTGGGTCCCTGAATGGGATGTCGGGTTTGCCTAAGCAGTTTATCTCTGGGTATGGAGGATGACTTGGGCTTTTCTCGCTCAGTTTGGTGGGGTGATTCTGGCTCAGTGTCCCTAGCTTATTGGGAGAGGAATTGTCTTGGATCAGAACTCTGGGATTTGTCAGCTCTGACTTTAGCGGGACATTTCTGACTTCAGGGCGGAGGTTCTGCCTTCTGGCAATAGAGAAAAAACTCAGACTGTAATAAGTGTGGAGTCTAATGTCACCGAATATATTTTGAAAAGAACTGCCCCAAATTAACTCCATTCTCACCTCACATGCTGTGAACCAGCGAGTAGGGACTTTGAGGATTATAAAGGACATGAGCAAATGTAAGTTGTTAAGTTGCAGTCAACAAATTTGAAGTTTGAATGCTCTGTATATTTGATAAAGTTAGAGAATTAGTATTAAGTATTTTAGGTGTAATAGCAGCATTTATTACATTTCTGATTGTGTTTCTGGGCAATTGCAGTTCCAGATTTAGCTGCTCTTTTCCTCTAGGTCCTCATTCCCTGAAGAGGTTGATATGGGCACCTGGTCTCATTCCTAATGCATTCCTCAGATCAGAGTAGTTGTCAGGTTGACGGATGAGAAAGGCATTTGTGTGAGAGAGCTGTGTAGATTTTTGACAGATAGGGAAAAAACAAGAGTCTTGGGGTGTCATGTGCCACATGTCTTTCATTCCCCACCTTTTCCACCCTGCTGTCTGCCCTGAATGGCTGCTATTGCCTTCTGGCCTTGCTTGTCTTTAGCCAATGAGAAGTCTCAACAGGGAAGTTTGGAGAGAGGAAGAAGTATGAATTGGAGTATCTTGTCCCCCGGTTCTCTCTCTGCAGGATTGTCACAGATTAGCTGCCCTTCTAAACAACATGGTTCGGGTGGCCCTGGCCACATAGCCCTCTCAATTCCAGGCTCCAGGGACTGCTCCCTCCCCTTAGCTCTTAAGGCTTAGGTATTGTAATGGCACCTCCGTTACTTCCCAGGGTAGAGCCTTACCCACTGTGATTTCCTTACCCTCAGCCAGCACTGTTGGAAGCCACCTGTTTATTCAACTCCCCTCAAATTTGAATGTGGCATCTGGTTCCTGCCAGGGCCTTGACTTGATACAGGCAGGGAGTGTCTGAAGCCAGAGATTCAGGAAACCAAATCCTCAACTATATGTGTGTGTGTGCATGTGTTTAGATGTGTGCTTGTAAATAAACCTGTCCCGTTATTGGCTCTTAAGTGAGAACAGGTTCTAGAAATAGAGGGTGAGTTTGTGTCTTTGCACGTGTATCTAATGTATAACATCAAAACCATTCTACTGGAGCATTTGTTAATATCAAGAAACATTGAGTGCTTGCTGAATGATAAGGTACTTACCAAGTACAGTGGATAGAGGACTAAAGCTTGGTTATGTTTTAGGATTTGTAGTTTTTGACGGGGGAAAGGAGGAGTGTTTTCTTGGTAGGTTTTAACTATTGTAAAATGATGTAATTTGTGCTGTACTAATGAGTTGAACACTCCTTATTATTAGGCTTTGTTAGAGCCCATAATAAGAAGTGATTAATGATGTCTCTCACAGATAGGAAAGAAGTCCAAGGATTTACCAAAACAACATTTCATATTCTATTAACCTGATCCTATAATTCAAAGGGTAGCCCACAGACCAGTGCCGATCAGAGAAGTAAATGATATTGGTCTGTGACCAGATAATTTGAGAACTTGAGTGTAGATGTTGAAAAATTTGTCTTACTGATTAAAATAATAATAATTGGGCTTTAATTTGCATACCTTCTTAATTTCCTTTTTCTAGTAATTTCTTTTTACTGTATCTTACCAAAATATCAGTCTGTGATAGACTGAAAGTAATAGTAATCATAAAAAACTAGTCCTTTATCAGAGGTAGTGTGAGAAGCACTATCTGAGAAGGCAGAGACGCGGTTTTGGGCTTTTATTTTTTAATCTTTGGAGTTTCCACAGTGCCTAAAGTGGCAATTTTATGCAGTAAGTTTCTCCACAAAGGCCAGAAGCAACTGCATTTACAGGGTTTATCAGATGGAATCCCAATAAAAAATAAACAGCACACTCAAATTGCATAATTTGAGAAGAGCTTAATAAAGGGACAATCTATAAAGTTGTAGGCAGGCTGTGGCAATCAACAAAGGATATTGCAATATTTCAGAGCTAGTGATAGCAGGGTAACTTACTGCCTTTAGGACTGAAGGGCTAAGGGAGGAGGCAGTCACTAAAGCCTGAAGAAAGAGCTATGAGATGACAGCTTCCTGATGGAGGCCATGACCTTTGGTCAGTGGATATGGAACATAGCCATTCTGTAGCAACCTCTAGGGAAAAAACCTGGGGGAGTAAGTATTCTGACTTCACTCTTGACCCTTCCCTGGATCTCTTGCTTGCTTTCTTCATGGGCTGAACCCAACTCGTAGCTAATTGGCAAGGGAATCCACTGATATAGGCAGAACAGAAAGGGGCTTTAGTATATATGAAGTGGCAATCTTAGAAGGTCTCTGTCTACCTACTTCGGTCTACCTGCAGTCTGAGAACATTCATAGCTCAGTATACTGTGAGCATTTCCAGACCAGAGGATGTGTCTTAAAAGTCATTGTCATCAATATTTGCAAAAGCAGGAGATAGAATGGGTGCTGGAGAGAGAGATTTGGAAGCCAAGAGTCAAGATGTAGATGTTTAAAAAATTGTATTATTGATTAACATAGTAATAAAAATTGAGATTTAATTTGTATGTCTTGGCTAACTGCAGGTTCTTCAGACTACAGGCTCTGGCCTATATAAGATCAAGTCTCACATGCAAAAGTGGAAACAGCAGAAGGTCCCTGTCATCCTGAGATTGCTTTTTTTTTTTTTTTAGACAAAGTCTCTCTTTGTCACCCAGGCTGGAGTGCAGTGACACAATCACAGTTCACTGCAACCTCTGCCTCCCGGTTCAAGCAATTGTCCTGCCTCAGCCTCCTGAGTAGCTGGGATTACAGGCGGCCACCACCATGCCCAGCTAATTTTGTATTTTTAGTACAGACAGGGTTTCACCATGTTAGCCAGGCTGGTCTCGAACTCCTGGCTTCAAGTGATCAATCTGCCTCTGCCTCCCAAAGTGCTGGGATTATAGGCGTGAGCCACCATTCTCCCCCTACCCCGAGATTGCTGTCTTAATCAGCAATTCTGAAGCTTCTTTTCCAGCATAATTCAGATGTAGATTATGTCAGTTCATTCACAAGTCTGAGAAAAGGAAAAGAATGTGCAGGTTTTGACCCAAAAGCTTGAGGAGAGTGATAGGAGTTACACAGTGGTCTGAAATTGAGGGACTGGGGTCAAATCAAGGGAAGTTTTGAGGAGGTGGGAGTTGAGTCTGTTCAGAGGGAGAAGAGACGATATCTAGGGAGAGGATAAAGTGTGAGAAGCTTGGACAGATAAGAAAGGAACCAATGTTCATTCACAACTTGTTGAATCCACGATCTCATGGATTCTTTCTTCTTTGCAGTTCTGCTTTTCCAGAATCCTGCCCTTTCCGAAAGGAAAACAATATGATTAAATTGCAGGTAAGCTAGGGGTTTCTCTCTCTTTAAATATACTGTCCATTCTGAGGAACCAGACACTTCTGTTTTCTAAAAGGAGGTCAACATTTTTTGAGTGACTACTATGTATTAGGTATTTTATCTTGCTTATAATGACTGTGTGAGGCAGGTGGTGTGACTCCGTTTATAGAAGTGAAGAAGCATACACACAGATTTCAAGCTGTCTACTTTGGTGCTACTCCAAGTGTGGTTCGTGTGTTGTACTGGCCCGAGCATAGAAAGTCAACACCAAGACAAAAGTATGTCAAATTGCAGGGTCTTTATTGCTGGCGGCCACAGAGGACTTGCGTCTCTCCAACCCGTGACCCAGAAAGGAGGGTGTCAAGACCTTTATACCGGTAAAACCACTTCGGGAGTGAGGGTGAGGGGCTTCAGACTTTCTGAGGGCTAGTGGATTCTGTTTTGTTATTTTTATTTTTTATTTTTTTGAGACGGAGTTTTGCTCTTGTTACCCAGGCTGGAGTGCAATGGCGCAAACTCGGCTCACCACAACCTCCGCCTCCTGGGTTCAGGCAATTCTCCTCCCTCAGCCTCCTGAGTAGCTGGAACTACCGGCATGCGCCACTATGCCCAGCTAATTTTTTGTATTTTTAGTAGAGACGGGGTTTCACCATGTTGACCAGGTTGGTCTCGATCTTTTGACCTCGTGATCCGTCTGCCTTGGCCTCCCAAAGTGCTGGGATTACAGACGTGAGCCACCGTGCTCTTGGGTGGAGATGAGGGTGAGGGGCTCCAGACATTCCAAGGGCCAGGGGACTTTTGACATTCTGATTGTTACTTAAGTGGTTCACAGAAGTCAAG
This sequence comes from Saguinus oedipus, assembly GCA_031835075.1. NCBI lineage: Eukaryota > Metazoa > Chordata > Mammalia > Primates > Cebidae > Saguinus > Saguinus oedipus. The sequence continues at coordinate 46,028,332 of CM063187.1, read as the reverse complement.
ATTAGCATTTGTTTACACATTGTCTCGGTAGGGTGGAAATTACAGTCCTTGATTAAAAGTCTCAGGGGCCAAGATGGCATGGGTTTGGACTGCTTGCCTGTCACATTTGGGTTACAGAGAGCAGTTTCAATAGAAAGCCAAGGTATGGTTGAGGAATGCAGTTTCAATGGGCTTTTACTGGTACACATGTACCAGTACCAGTGCATGAACTGCTTATCACTGCCCCGTGAGGAAAAAAGACAGAATCAAGAGTAAGTTCAGAAACTTTTATAGCAGTTTGGTGTTGCCACAGCATCTGAGTGCATGGGTGGGATATACAGGACCACACTCTAAATATCACTGGTCTAGTTCAGTAAGTAGCAAGGCTTGAAAGGTTATGTATTGGTGGTCAGAGTTCGATCTGGGCCTGTGTCCTGGGCCATATTTTATAATTTGATTAATATTGTCCTTTGGGAATCCCTGATCCAATAGGATTAGTGTCCTTACAAGAAGAGACTCAACAGAGCTTGCTCTCATTCTCCCTTTACCATGTAAGGACACAGTGAGAGGGCGGCTGTCTACAAACCAGGAGAAGAAACCTGAGTGAAACCTATCTTCGTGGTACTTGATCTTAGACTTTCCAACGTCCTGAACTGTGAGAAATAAGTTTCTTTTGTTTACTCTAACCCAGACTATGATATTTTATTAAGGCAGCCCAAACAGACTAAGACCAGTCATTTGTGTGGATGATTGACATGGCATGTGGTTGATGTTTTAGGAAGGGGTGACATTCAAGGATGTGGCTGTCGTCTTCACCAAGGAAGAGCTGGCACTATTGGATAAAACCCAGATA